>BTHU01000016.1:36561681-37761681 GCA_036184795.1 Tokudaia tokunoshimensis
AGAGAAACCAAGGAGAAGGGGCACTGGGACTAACGTCCAGGGCCATTATAGTCATTAATGGGCCACATGGCAAAAAGCTGCACAGTTACTGGAACACCGAAGAGTTAACCAGGTGTCCATGGAGGATACCGTGGGCAAAGCTCCAAATTCTCTCACACCACCCAGTGTTCGCACGTCACTCGTGATGAATCACACCGGTTGGGTACATGTGTCAGCTCCTTGTGAGTTAACGTGAGTGAGTCATATCTAACACAACCAGGAGATTGTTCGGAAATTGACAGGCAGAGCAAAGGGCACGGGTGTTCAAGGGAACAGCTCACGAGGACCTAGCCTAGAGGCCTTATGAGTTCATCTTACCCACTGCGAGTCATGTGACCACTTCTTCTAACTGCATTCTTTCTAATCTCCATATTTGTGACTCAAACCTTTCCCCTCAGCCACACCCTGGACACTGTAGAGTTATGCTTCCCCATTCTTTCCTTCAAAGCACAGAACCCACCCAGAGCCTCCCCTAAAAAAAGCCAGGCCTTCTTCTCCACAGACATTCAGGCTTCATCTCTTGCTTGTCCCCGCCCCCCAGCCCAAATCTCCTACCTAGATATAGAGGCACCTCTCTAAATCTCAAAGTGGAATGTGTCCCATCTCCATCTGCACCTCATTGACTGGGGAGTTGCTAAAAACACAAGCTCCCCAGCTGGGGCACAGTTCAGAACAGGCACGTGTTAGGCCTCAACCCCTGGTATTCGGTAACAAATTAAGATACAGAGTCCTAAACCTAACTCCAGGGGCTTAGGCTTCTGCCTGTAACCTCATTTTTAACTATAAAAAAATCTTGGGCCAGCCTGGGTTGTGTCTCAAAACAAACAAACAAAAGCTGGAGGCTAGAGCTGGGGCTCAGTGGTTAGAGCACTGCCAGTGTTCAGGACCTGAACTCAGTCCCCAGCACCCACATCAGGGGACTCACAAGTATCTCCAGCTCTAGTTCCAGGGGACCTGACACCCCTGGCCTCCTCCTCCTCACCCGCATTCACTTCCACATATACCCACGTATAGACACATATGCGCCTACACATAAATAAAAATAATAAAAATAAAATTTGGAAACGGGCTGTTGGCGTGGCTAGCTTGTATGATCCCTAGTTCTCCCTCCACTGAGCATGGCGGCTCAGATCTGTAATCCTAGAGTTTGGAAGGTGGAGCAGAGAGGATCAGGAGTTCAAGACCATCCTTAACAACACAGTGAGTTTCATGGGGACGTAAGACTGTATCAAAATAGTAATAGGAAAAAAAAAACACCAAACCTCAAAGAACAAATAACAATAAAAAACAGATCGCCTTGCTGAAATCCATAGTCAGAGGGCATTCCTGGGAAGGACCAAGGTTTGGATCGTACTTTCTTATTTTACTTGAGATTACGGGTCGAACCCAGAGTCTCAAGAAGACTAAACATATTATCTACCACTGAGCTAGCTGCATCCCCAGCCCAAGTACCAACTGTTCATTGTCTCCCCGGCTTCCCTGGATACAGGCATCAACATTGTCAGTCATCGTCATCATCACCAACATCAATTACATTTATTTTGTGTTTTGCAGGGGCCATGTGTGTAGAGGCCAGAGGACAACTTTTGGGAATCATTTCTCTCCTACAACCACTGAGACGCAGGGTTCAAACTCAGGTCATCAGGTTTGAGCAGGTGCTCCTCCCCACAGAGCCATCTCCTCAGCATGCCTCTCCTCAGCATGCCTCTCCTATGCCCCTCGGTCCCACTGTAGAGACTCCCTATCCCTGGACAACAAATGATTTGCATAGATCCTCTCCCTTTGTCCTTATTTTGAGGTGATCTACCAGACTCAAAATGCCACCCTGTCTCTTGTCTCCACATCAGTAGCTTTCAAACACCTCTGAACTTCTCAAGACCTATAACAACACAACAGAAACAAAGATTTTTCGAAAAAAACTCTCCAAGCTTATTGAGAGAATATCTGAAGCAGGCGTGTTGAGACACACCTTTAATTCCGGCATTCTGGAGGAAGACTACTCAGGCCTTTAGAGTCATCCACAGCGACAGTGAGCTGCAGAAGTGAGCTGGAGACAGTGTGTTCTGTGTTGTCCCATTTTTAAAGAGTCTGTTAGATGCCCTGAAAGGGTTCTCAAGCTACCGACGGAGGGAACTCATGTGGAAGACACTGCTGGGGATCAGTGACTGAAGCCCGGGCATGGCACACACAACAGAATCCCATTACTTGGGAAGTAGAGGAAGGCATTCAAGGCTAATCTCGGATACAGCCTGGGCTACATGAGAATTTATCTCAAACAAATAGACAGACAGACAAACAAACAAACAAACAAAAACATTCAATTGCAAGCCAGGGGTGGCAGCACATGCCTTTAATCCCAGCATTCTGAGGCACAGGCAGGAGGATCTGTGAATTTGAGGCCAGCCTGGACTACAAATCAAGATCCAGGACAGTCAGGGCTACTGAGAGAAACCCTGTCTTAAAAAACAAAACAAAACCAACAAAACAAAACCAAAAATTCGGGGCAGTGGTTGCACACACCTTTAATCTCAGCACTTGGGAGGCAGAGGTAGGTGGATTTCTGAATTCGAGGCCAGTCTGGTCTACAGAGTGAGTTCCAGGACAGCCAGGGCTACACAGAGAAATCCTGTCTTGAAAAACCAAACCAAACAAACAAAATGATGAAAATCAGCAAATGACTTTTCTGCATGCATGTGACACAGACATACTTTCTATGACCTTTGGCAGTAGTCTGTTACACCTGTCTACACAGCTCCCCAGGACTGCCCCATAACCAAGTGTGCACAGCCCCTGGCCCTTACACACTATTGACAACTAATGAAGGGAGACTCTGGAGAAGGATACTTTAACTATTTCCACCTGTATGAAGTGTGTGTGTGTGTGTGTGTGTGTGTGTGTGTGTGTGTATGAATTTATTTATTTTTCCTGGTTACAGTTCTCAGCATATTGAGAAATTCCCAATTGCTTGGGATTATGTTAGTTTCAACCCTAAAGTTAACAGCAATTATAATTAATTAATATTAATTAAATGTATATGAGTACACTGTAGCTGTCTTCAGACACTCCAGAAGAGGGCGTCCGATCCCATTATAGATGGTTGTGAGCCACCACGTGGTCACTGGGAATTGAACTCAGGAAGAGCAGTAAGCGAGTGCTTTTAACCACCGAGTCATCTCTCTGACCCCAATAGCAATTCTAAAACGATTACTGATTTTTATGTGTACAGGTGTTCTTTCTGTATGTTGGAGGCCAGAAGAGGAAGTCGGATATGGTAGGGTTGGAGTTACAGACACTGTAGGCTGCCATGTAGTACTGGGAACGGAACCTGGGTCCTCTGCAGGAGCAGCACTGAGCCGTTTCTCCAGCCCCTCAAGCACAGTTTCACCAAGCTGTAAATTCTCCCCCTTAAGAGTAAAACCACACACCAAGCCAGCCAGAAAGCATCGTCTCAGGGTGCTAGCTTGCCAAGACATCACAAATGCGGGCAAACAAATCTTTCGCTCAGATACTTAGAAGCAATATTCACAAACCTCAAAACCTCCTTCCTGCCACTTCAGAAAGGAAACCCCTCTGGGTGGGTGCAACAAGGCCTCTCTACTGTGGTGATGAAAGATCTACTGTCACCATGCTGTTCCCATCACCACAAACAAATAAGAAAAATGGGGGAAGGAAAGAAGAAACAAGAGCAGTTCATACGAACAGCAGCAGTGAAGCTTGCGGCCAACTCTGGGTACCTGGGATGGATGAATCGAGGGATGAATGGATCGATGGATGGATGGGTGGGTGGATGTGTGGATGGATGGGTGGGTGGGTGGATGTGTGGATGGATGGGTGGGCGGATATGTGGATGGATGGGTGGGTGGATGTGTGGATGGATGGGTGGGTGGATGTGTGGATGGATGGGTGAGTGGATGTGTGGATGGATGGATGGGTGGATGTGTGGATGGATAGGTGGGTGGATATGTGGATGGATGGGTGGGTGGATGTGTGGATGGATGGGTGAGTGGATGTGTGGATGGATGGATGGGTGGATGTGTGGATGGATAGGTGGGTGGATATGTGGATGGATGGGTGGGTGGATGTGTGGATGGATGGGTGAGTGAATGTGTGGATGGATGGATGGGTGGATGTGTGGATGGATGGGTGGGTGGATATGTGGATGGATGGGTGAGTAAATGTGTGGATGGATGTGAGGGTGGATGTGTGGATGGATGGGTGGGTGGATATGTGGATGGATGGGTGAGTAAATGTGTGGATGGATGTGAGGGTGGATGTGTGGGTGAATGTGTGGATGGATGGGTATGTGGGTGGGTAAATGGATGGGTGGGTGGATGTGTGGGTGGGTAGGTGGATGGGTGGATGAATGGGTGTGTGGGTGGTTATGTGGGTAGATAGGTGGATGGATGGGTGGGTGGATGGATGGATGGGTGGGTGGGTGGATGTGTGGATGTGTGGGTGGGTGGTGGATGTGTGGGGCTCAGGGTGGGAGGGAAGCAGTTTCTGTGGCAAGCAGCTGCGCACAGGAAGCTTGCCTGCTAGCGCCCAGCCCTGCGCACCACTCATGTTCAGCATCGTCACATGTTGTGCCACTCTGCTCAGTGTCCTCTGTCATCATAAGTGTTCTGAGAGGAAAAACAACAGAGAAACAATATATGGGGCTTGAGGGGCCACACAGTGTGATGCTCTGGGCATAGGGGTAGAGGGAAGGTACTCAGGCAGGCAGGCAGGCAGGCAGGCAGGCAGGCAGGCAGGGGGAGAAAGTTTAAAGCTGTGCTTCCCCCCCACCCCCCTTTAACAGGGTTTCTCTGCATAGCACTGGATATTCTGAGAGTTGCTCTGTAGACCAGACTGAAATTTTCATTTATTTATTTAAGATTTATCTATGCATATGAGTGCTCTATCTGCATGTATGCCTGAATGACAGAAAGCATCGGATCCCATTACAGATGGTTGTGAGCCACCATGTGGTCGCTGGGAATTGAACTCAGGACCTGTGGAAGAATAGCCAGTGCTCTTAACCCCTGAGCCATCTCTCCAGCCCGAAAATTTCATTTTGTTTTATGTGTATGATTATTTTGACAACATGCATGTATATGCTCCACGTTCCTGCCTTGTCCTCTCAGAGGTCAGAGGAGGGAGCTGGATTCCTTGGGTATGGAGATATGGATGATTCTGAGCCACTCTGTGGGTGCTGAAAACCAAACCCAGGTCCTCTCAAGAGCAGCCAGTGCTCTTAACCACTGAGCCATCTTTCCTGCCCTAAAGCTGGGTTTTCAAAGCTGAGTAAGGATAGTAAGAAAAAGAGAGAAGCCTCAACTAGACACACCTATGAGGGAGAGGCTCCACTTCCACACACAGGCCCTAAGAAGGAGGGGCCACACTAAGTACTGGGCAGCAGCGTTAGGACCAGGGGTAGTGACAGGCAGTTTGGGGGATTCCTGAGTTACAAATGTTGGAACTACACCTCGAGACCAGTGACCTTGTGACAACTTGCAAAAGTCAAGAGACTGTGACAGGTGTTTATCAAAAAAAATCAAAGAGCAGCTGAAGGAATAGAAAGTGCTTGCTTACAAGCACGGGGACCTGTTTGTCCTCATGTACAGATGTGAAAACAACCAGGCCCGGCCCATGCCCGTAAACACAGGCTGTGGAGGTAGAAGCAAGAGGATACCTAGTCAGTCAGGCTAGCCAAATCAGTGAGCTCCAGGTTCAGGGAGAGACCTCGTGTCAATAAAGCGGGGCCTGAGAGATGGCACAGCGGTTTACAGCCCAACACTCTTGGGCTGAGTGTGACTGTGCGTGTCTTTAATCCCAACACTCAGGACGAAGAGACAGAGATTTTTGAGAGTTTAAGGCCACTCACTGGTCTATACAGTGAGTTCCATAATGAGACAGACAGACAGACAGACAGACAGAGAGACAGTCAAGGACCTAGTTCTGTTTCCAGCATGCACACTGGGCGGTTCACAACCACCTGTAACAACAGCTCATAATATCCAGTGCCTCCAGTTTCCTTGGGTCCCTGCGCACACATGCAAACACATGCACTGTCCCCCCAACACACTACACATAATCCAAAACAAGATATTTTAAAAGAAAAAAACATTAAGTGGCTGGGTTGTAGCCCATGCGAGGCTGAGGTAGGTGGATCTCTGAGTCAGCCTTGTCTACAAAGTGAGTTTCAGGACAGGCAGGGTTGCACAGAGAAGACACCAGATGTTGACCTCTGGTCACCGCGTGCACACAAGAGCACACAAGACTAAAGGTCAAAGCCACCATTTCAGAGTAGAGGTAAGCGCGTGCAGGGAGAGGTAGGTTTCCATTGAGTGTGGAGGGGGGAGGGGAAGAACTGCCCGGTGATAGAGTGATAGTCTGGGCTGTCTGGGGCCTGCCTGCCCGAAAATGTGTTTTACTCTCGCATCTGACTTGCTCTGAGCTCCCACTCTTTTCATCATTTTTTTTTTTATCTCACGAGCATTTGGCTGGCATATAGGTATGTGTACCGCGTGTACACTTGGCACAGGAGGAGGCCAGAGTAGTGTCAGATCCCCTAGAACTGGAGTTATACCCCTGTGAGCCATTATGCGGGTGCCGGGAATTGAACCCAGCCCTCCGCAAGAGAAGCCGGTGCTCTCAACTGCTCATGCCTTGCCTTACTTTTTAAAGTTATTTTTTTACTATTCATTGAAGATAGGATCTCACTTAATAGCCCAGGCTGGTCTTGAACTTGTGGCAATCCTCCTGCCTCCACTTCCCAAGTGCTGGAATTGCAGGCTTGAACTATCACACACGGTAAATTCTAGTTTTTATAACCGAAGCTTGCCAGACAGTCTCTCTCGAGTAAAGGTCAAAGCAGAAGGCTCCTGCTGTGGTAAGCTAGTCTCTGCTGGGGAGTAACAGCTGGAGACCAGCTTTATTTGTAGGACTGAGCAGAAAGTAAAAAGCCCTTCTGGAACATGCCTTTTGCACCCTAAATCTTTGTTCGGAGCCATCCTTTGGTTGGTTTCAGCACTGGACACAGACATTGGGTAAGTATGTGACTGTTTTATAAACTGGGTGGGCATGGTGGTGCAAGCTTTTGATACCAGTGCTGGGAGTTCGAGGCCAGCCTGATCCACAAAGTGATTTCTAGTACACCTAGGTCTGTTACACGGAGAAACCCTCTCTTGGAAAACCAAAAACCAAACTAACCAAATAAACAAAAAAAATAAAAAATAAAAAACAAGCTGATTCACATTTTGGTCTTGGAGCACAAATCATTCTCGGGCGATCTCCACTTCGTTCCCACTGACCTCCGTTTGGCCCCGTCGGTTTCTCCAGGCAACCCTGGCAATGGCCTTCCCTAGGCACTACCCTCCCAGCTCCAACCCTTCCTCTTCACCTTCCCATCTCAAACAACCCAGATGCCAGAGCTCAGATGTTCTCAGAAACCCCAGGATGCCGGCAGGATCCTGGGCAGCAGAGCTGGCCAGTTCTGCTCCGGTCACCACCTCCTGTGACACTCATTTCCTCTGACGTCTCCCCTGCCTGCCCTTTCCCCTTGTCCTCTCTTCTTTGTACTTCCAAACAACTTCCTTTTCCTTGATAACACACACCGCCTCGAGTGACTCATAATTAGTCACGTCTATCCCTGGATTCCCAGCCTTCAGGAGACATGGACCAAGCTTTGCCTATTTTTATCCCCCCCACATCTCCCAGGGCCAGTGGTGGCATCCTGCATCAGTTCACTAAGCGACCATTTCTTGAGTCTATGTCGTGTCAAGGCGCCTGGCTGGTGCCTGGCTGGTGCCTGGCTGGTACCTGGCTGGTGCTGGAGGTAGCAGATGCTCAACAGAGGCTGGTGGCTTGTCCCCATCAACAGCACATCATCAAAAAGTGTTCTCTAGACTTAGGATGTTCAGGCGAGAAGATGCCCTCCTCAGCATGGGTGTGTGCAACTGAGAAAGAGGTTAGGCTCATGGGTGGTAGTCTGAGAGAAGCAACATTACTGTTTTTACCCCCTCCCCCAAAAAAATGGAGGCAAGGGGAGGACAATGGTGAGGGGTAGAGACGCTTGCTACCAAGCCTATAGACTTGAGTTTGATCCCTGGGATCTGCAAGGTAGGAGACAATAAGAGACTTCCACAGTAGTCCTCAGACTTCCACATGCTTGCTCTGACATGTACACCCACACACATACAGATAATAAACGCATAAATGACTGTTTCTAGTTGAGTCACATCTTAGACCCCAACTAATGTGCTTCTCCTCTTTTCTTCCTTGTATAATCGCTTTAAACAAAAAAAAAAAAAAAACCAAACAGAAGAAGAGGGTCTCACTGTGTAAGCTCAGGTTGGTCTCAAACTCTTAATCCTCCTGCCTCAGCCTCCAAAATACTGGAATTACAAGTGTGAACCACCACCCGGCCTAATTGTGGGGTGAGAAGGAAAGGTAACTCTGAGGCACCAGGCACCTTGGGAGGGTTTTACTTTGTAACTGTACGGGTGTGTGTGAACTTGCTTGAGTATGCATGCTTGTATGTGCGTATGCTCAGGTTGTATCTGTAAGTATTCACATGTGTGTAGAGGCCAGAAGACACTCTCAACTGTTCTTTCTCACTGGCTCTCTACCTTGTTCTTTAAGATGGGATTTCCCACAGGCGGAGACTCAGCGCTAGGCTAGGCTAGGCGGCCAGCAAGGTCTAGGAATCCTCTACCCATGCCTTCCCAGTGCTGGGATTATAAATGTGGATTATAAATGCTGGTGCCAGAATGTGAACTCACGTCTTCATGCTTGCTATAGCAAACTCTACTGACTAAGCTCTCCTTCTCCAACAGACACACAAATAAATAAATGTGATAAAAATTTTAAAATATGAGGGCTGGAGAGATAGCTCAGAGGTTAAGAAAGAGCATTGGCTGCTCTTCCACATGTCCAGAGTTCAATTCCCAGCAACCACACGGTGGCGCACAACCATCTGTAATGAGATCTGGTGCCCTCTTCTGGCCTGCAGGTGTACATACAGGCAGAACGCTGTATACATAATAAAAATAAATACCTTTATAAAAAATTAAAAAAATTTAAACACAAAAGGAAGTTGTGATGGCTGTTGTTAGCAACTTGACTATAACTAAAACCTGGGAGGCTAGGCACTCCGGGAGGGTTTTTTTTCTCATTTTTTAAAAAGAATTATTAAAATTTATTTATTTATTCATTTATTTATTTTATATGAGTACACTATCGGGATGTACACCTGCATGCCAAAAGAAGGTGTCAGACCCCATTACAGATGGTTGTGAGCCACCATGTAGTTGCTGGGAATTGAACTCAGGACCTCTGGAGGAGCAGTCAGTGCTCTTAACCACTGAGCCATCTCTCCAACTCCCAGAGGATTTTTTTTTCTTAATTCAGCTACGTAAGGTGTGAAGATACACTTTTAATCCAGATCTTTCAAGGTGGGAAGAGCCACCCTCAATCTGCGCCACACCTTCTGCCGGCAGCCATTATAAGGACATGGAAGAAGGAAGCTCTCTCTCTCTCTCTCTCTGCCTGCTTGTTCTCTACACACGCATCTAGCATAGGCTGGACAATGAATTAATACTGCCTCAAATCAACGCCAATTCTCACATTCTAAAATGCAGCAAAAGACAGGATATGATACGGGAGGCAAAGTCAGGAGGAGTGCAAGTTTTTTTTTTTTTTTTGGTTTTTCGAGACAGGGTTTCTCTGTGTAGCCCTGGCTGTCCTGGAACTCACTTTGTAGACCAGGCTGGCCTCGAACTCAGAAATCCTCCTGCCTCTGCCTCCCAAGTGCTGGGATTAAAGGCGTGACCACCACCGCCCGGCAAGGAGGAGTGCAAGTTAAAGGGCAGGCTGAGCTACACAGTGAGGACCTGTCTCAAAAACAAAAGACAAAGCTGGGCAGTGGTGGTGCACACATTTAATCCTAGCACTTGGGAGGCAGGCAGATTTCTGAGTTCGAGGCCAGCCAGGGCTATATAGAGATACCCTGTCTTGAAAAAACCAAAAAGAAAGGAAAAAAAAAAACCCAAAAAACAAAAACCAAACCAAAACAAAACAAAAAACAAACAAAAAAATGGGGCGGGTGGGAGACAGCTCAGTCAGTAATGTGCTCACCATACATGAGGATCTGGGTTCAAACCCCAGCACCCACATAAAAAGCCAAGTATGGTAGTGAATGAATAGTCTCTGCACTGACAGGTGGTTAAAGGAACCCGGGGCTCACTGGCCGGCCTAATTAATAGGCCTTGGGTCCCAGTGAGACTCTGTTTCTAAGACCATGGTAGCTGGAAGACAGCTCAGGAAGCAAATACTAACCAAGCAGGTGGGATCTCCAGGAGTCATGTAGAAAGCCCAGTATGGAGGCAAACATCTATAAACCTAGCGTTCCAATGGTAGAGGCCTGGAAGACAGAGACAGAGGCAGGAGAATTGCCTGAAGTTCAGCTCCTGGGCCAGGCAGGCCTGCAGAACTCGGTAACAGAGAGTAAGAGGTGGGCTAACACCCACTTAGCAGTGAGTGCACACCATGTGTGTTTTTTTGTGACTGGGTTACCTCACTCAGGATGACACTTTCGAGTTCCATCTATGTGCCTAAGAATTTCATGAATTCATTGTTTTTAATAGCTGAGTAGTACTCCACTGTGTATATATACCACACTTTCTGTATCCATTCCTCCATTGAGGGACATCTGGGTTCTTTCCAGCTTCTGGCTATTATAAATAAGGCTGCTAGCACAAAAGCTCAAAATAAACAAGTTACAATTCACAGGAAGCTTAAGAAGAAGGAAGGCCAAAGTGTGGTGCTTTGGTTTTTCTGAGAAAGGGAACAAAATACTCACAGGAGCAATTATGGAGACAGAATATGGAGCAGAGACTGAAGGAAAGGCCACCCAGAAACTGTCTTACCTGGGGATTCATCCTATAAACAGCCACCAAACCCCGACACTATTATGGATGACAAGAAGTGTATACCAAAAGGAGCCATTTATGGTTATCTTTTGGAGGGGCCCTGGCAGAGCCTTACAGATACAGAGGCAGATGCTAGCAGCCACCCATTGGACTGAGCTCGGGGTCCCCAATAGAGGAGTTGGAGGGAGGACTGGAGGAGCTGAAGGGGTTTGCAGTCCCACAGGAAGAACGACCATGTCGGCCAACCAGACGCCCCAGGGCTCCCAGGGACTAAGCCATCAACCAAGGGGTACATGTGGTTCCAGCCAAAAGTGTGGCAGAGGAATGCCTTGTCGGGCGTCAGTGGGAGGAGAGGTCTTTGGTCCTGTGAAGGCTCAATAGATGCCCCAGTGTGGGGAAATCAAGGGGGGGGGGTAGGTGGGAGTGAGTTGGGTGGGGGGCATATTCTTGGAAGCAGGGGGTGGGAGGATGGGTTGGGGGTTTTCTGGGAGGGGGGAAACCAGGAAAGGATATAACATTTGAAATGTAAATGAAGAATATATTCAATAAAAAAGTGAAAAAAAAAGAAATTAAGAGATGGAGGGGGGCAGAACTGACTCCTGAAAGTTGTTGTACTCTGACTTCTGCATGAGAACCCCACCTCCCCAGGGAGGGAGAAGGGGGGGGGATGGAGGAGGGATGGAGAAATGGCTCTTGCAGAAAATGGAATTCAGTTCCCAAAACCTATGTCAACTCCCTGTAATCATTGCTCCTCCAGGGGATCTGATGTTCTCTTACAGCCTCCACGCGCACTTACATGCAGATGATCAAAACATGATGGTTTGAAAAACGCCTGGTCCATGATAGGTGGCACTCTTAGGAGGTGTGGCCTTATTGGAGGAGGTGTAGCATTGTTAGCGGAAGTGCGTCACTGTAGGGGTGGGGCTTCGAGGTTCCTATACTCAGGGTCCGCTTAGTGTGCAGCAAACCCCCTCCTCCTGGCTGCCTTCCGATCAAGCTATGTAGAACTCTCGAAACTTCTAGCACCATGTCTACTTGCAAGCTGCCATGTTTCCAGTCATGAGGAGAAACAGACAAAACCTCTGAAACTGTAAGCCAGCCCCAGCTAAACGTCACTGTTATAAGAGTTGCTGTGGTCACAGTGTCTCTTTGCAGCAATAAAACCCTAAGACAAAACATAAATTCTTAGGGGAGAAATAAGTAAACACAAGGTGGACAGTTCCTGTGGGTTCGAGGCCGGCCTGGTCTACAGAGTGAGTTCCGGGACAAGCAGGGCTTCTCAGAGAAACCCTGTCTGAACCAGCCCCTCAAAAAAAACAAAAACAAAAACCCTTCACCCTAGGTTCACTCTGCTTCTCGGTTATTCCTCAGACACAAGTGAGGTCTTTGTCACCTGAGTTAGGCGTACGGCAACAAGTAGGAAAAACAATTGCCATGCTCAAATAGACCCCGGTGAAAGGCTCACACTGGGAATCCCAGCACCATGGAGATGCTGTCAGGAGGAGTGAGAGTTCAAGACTACCCTCAGCTACACAGAGACTCTGGAGCCAACCTGGGCCATATGAGACCCTGTCACAAACACACAAACATATGTGAAAGATGTCAGCCACTAACCGATGCTCCTCCTGACAAGCCACCACGGAGATGCCTGCAGCTCTGCCTAGACAAGTCAAGTGCTACCAGGCACCACAGACGCTGGGGCCTCCTCGAAAAGAGAAACTTCAGGTCTAGTGCACACACCCTTTTCCTACACCCGCGTGTCAATATCTCTCGGGAACCTGCAACTTTTAAACCTACGCATCAGCAAGCTTTAGTTACTCCGCAAACTAAAGGAGACAGTCTCTCAGCATGAGTGGGTTCCCCTTGACAGGACGCTCAATAGTGCTGCCTTGGCATATCCGTTACTGACACACAGGCACACTATTACACACAAGGCCCGACATGGCTGCTTTCAAGAACCCCCCTCTCTTCTTCCAGTGCTGTAGCTGGAACTAAGTGCAAAAAAAGATCTGGTCTACTACTAAGCCTTTGACACAGACTGTTTCATATGATAACCTATAAGGAGAAACAGCTGGCTGACAAGATGGCTCAGTGGGCAAAGGTGCCTGTAGCCAAGCAAGACAACCTGACTTAGATCTCCAAGATGCACATGGTAGACACACCCAACTCCCACTGGTCCCTATGACTCTTAAAAACTGTCTTTGCTTCAGATGATTCCCTTTGAGGGCTTATGCATAATAAATATCACTACAGGGACTGGTGGGATGGCTCAGGGGATAAAGGCACTTGGTGCTAGGCCTGGCAACCTGGGTTTGAACTCACAAGATGAAAAGAGAGAACCAACTCTCTCAAGAACCCCTCTGACCTCCACACACATGCTCATATGCAAATAAATGCAGAATAAATATCACTGCAAGCCCGGCCTCTAGACTGCTTGGACTGAGAGTTTGTTCCTTCCACTCTGACAGGCACTGCCGCACACTGGGTCACAGGATAGCATTTTGTCTCTGTGCTGACAGTTCCCTAGAGGCCTTGTGTTGAACGACTGATGTCATTCAGTGGCTTTAAGAGACAGAGTCTAGAGGGAGGAAATTTGTCACTGGTGACAAGCTTTCAAAGGGGATTCAGAGATACAGGATACATCTCTTCCTCTCTCCACCTCCGAGGCACAGAACTGTGAAGAAGCCTCCAACTGAAGCTTCTACCACAAGCCCAAAGCATCCAGGGCCAAGGGACACAGACTGAAACCCCGGAGGCCGCGAGTCAAAATACACCTTTCCTTCTTGTAAGTGATTTATCTCAGTTGTTTACTCTGTCATGGCAATAGAAAGCTAAGTAACACAGGCATAAAGATACTAGACATAGGTCAGGAATGGAAGCTCGTGGATCTCTTTCAGTTTGAGGTCCAGCCAGGTGGACACAAAGAGTTCAAGAACAGCCAGGTTGACATTGTGAGGCCCTGTCTCAAACAAACAAAGAAGACACAATCATGGCCCTTATAGAGCTTATAGTCACATAGGGGCTTAGCAATTGTTACATGTTCTATTACAATCACAAGGCATATGCTTATTATTATCTGTAAGGAGAGGTGGGGGGCTGGAGAGATGGCTCAGCAGTTAAGAGCACTGGCTGCTCTTCCAGAGGTTCTGAGTTCAATTCCCAGCAACCACATGATGGCTCACAATTGTCTGTAATGGAATCTGATGCCCTCTTCTGGTGTGTCCAAATATAGTGACAGTGTACTCATACATTAAATAAATAAATAAATAAACAAACAAACCTTTTTTAAAAAAGGGAGAGGTGGGATTAGATTAATGGCTCCCCAAAATAGAAGACTATAAATAGTAAAGCTTATCAAAAAAAAAATTGTGGGCTGGAGAGATAGATGGTTCAGTGGTTAAGAACACTGTCTGCTCTTCCAAAGGTCCTGAGTTCAAATCCCAGCAATCACATGGTGGCTCACAACAATCTGTAATGAGATCTGATGCCCTCTTCTGGGGTGTCTGAAGACAGCTACAGTGTACTTACATATAATAAATAAATCTTAAAAAAAAAAAAGAATCGTACTACCTGGGTCTGGTGATGCACGCCTATAGTTCCAGCAACAAGGAGATCCCAAGTTCAAAGCTTGCCTGGGTCACAGAGTGAGTCTGAGGCTGGGATGTAAGACAGGTAGAGAGCTTGCCTAGCATGTAGCATGTTCAGGACCTAATGGTTAGTCCTAAGTAATGTTAGGGAAGAAGGGAGAGACAGAGACACAGTCACAGAGAGATGAAAGAAAGAAAGAAGAAAACGGGCCCAGAGAGCGCTCAGTGCTTAAGAGCACGGGCTGCTCTTCCAGAGAACCCAGGTTCAACTCCCAGCACCCACCCAATGCAGCTCGTAACTGCCTGTAACTCTCGCTCCAGGGGATCTGATGACCTTTTTTGGCCTCCACGGCCAGCCTCCCCAAACCCCTACATGAATGCACACATACTTATAATTAAAAATCAATCGTTACCAAGGTTTTAAAAGACTTATATGTCTTAACACGAAAAGAAGCTGAAGCTATAGGTAAAAGGTAATAAGCGCCAGCTACTGGGAGGCTGAGGTGAGAGAGCGACAAGTCAAGAACTGCCTTCAAGTATGGAGCCTTTAGTGACACTCGGTCTCAAAACCAAAAAGGACTGGTGACTTAGCTCAGTCATGGAGCACTTGCCTGGCATGAGAGCGTCTTTATATAAGTCCCCGGCACCGCTCCTACCCAAAGAATAGACAACTTACGGTTATCACTCCATCCTAACACTAATAGCTGAAGACTGAACCGGACCCCGTTCCTCATCAGCTCAGCAAACCCTCTCTGGCCTGGATCCCTGCCAATGCTTAGCTAGAAGTGAGAACAGGCTCCAAACTCCCGGGAGGGTCTGGCTTTGGGTCTAGCTCTTCAGCCATTAACACAACAGGTACTGTGAACGAACACGGAAGCGGACTGAAGCTGCCTTAGTGAGACCTATAAGCAGGCTGGGGAGGTGGCGCAGTGCTTAAGACACCGGCTGCTCAGGCATAGGAACTGGAGTTCAAGCCCCCAGAACCCAGCCTGCCTGGAATTCCAGACCTCAAAACAGGTGCCAGGAACTCCCGAGACAAGCTGTCTAACCAGAACAGCTCCTTCTGCAAGTTCTGGGTTCAACTGAGAGACCCTGTATCAGAGAGTAATGAGAGCTATCCAGAAAGACTTCTGGTGCCAGCTTCCAAATGCAGAAACACACACGCACACACACACACACACACACACACACACACGCACAACCACACCAATTCGAACATGCATATACGCAAGCCTGCACACCACACACAGGTATACACTGGGGAAAGGAGAAGCAGTGACCTCACTACTCACACGCACTGGCGATAACAAAGAATGCAGAACACAGCCCAGAGAGGAGGGGCATGACAGGTCATGGAGGAAGCAAGTGTCTTGTCATGTGGAGAAGATAACACATGCTGTCCCAGGGAGAGGGACATAGCAGCAAGCGCGTCCTCCGCGGACCTGCTGGCTCTCTCAAAGCCCACGCCTCCTGACTCACACAGTCTCAGCTCCCCAGGTGGAAGTTTCCCATTACCAGTAAGTCCTGTCTCTCTGACTCTTCCCATCCCCCACCCCCACACACTGTCATTATCCAGTTCAAACCCCCCAGGAGATCTGAAGGTGCCTTCAAGAGGAAATGCAAAGATTCTGCCCTGATTTATGAGGACCCATGGTCACCCACCGCTGGGACTCTGCTCACCTCCCAAACCTTGCCTCTGACCTCCCCTTCGGGGCAGAGGATTCAGAATCCTGGGAAGGTTGGGTGTGGTGGCACACATCTCTAATACTGGGATAAGGAATTCATAGCCAGCCTGGGCTGTACAGCAAGTTTGAAGCCAACTGGGCTATACGAGGTCTTGTCTCAAAAAACCATTGATGGGAGGAGAACACAGCTCCACTGTAGAACATCTATCTGCCTGCCGTGTACAAGATCCTGGGTTTAGTCCCTAGCAACACTTCCATATGCCCAGGCTTCACTCCAAGAGATTCAGGTGTAATTTCTCCAGAGAAAGAGCTGGCATCATCATGTCATTAAGTCACCTTGTGACACTCGGGGCTGATATTGCTGCTCTGGCCAGACTCTGACTTGCCCACAGATCTGGGTTCTCTGCACCTGCTTTGTGTGTCGTTAGGAGTACTGGAGCTTTCCCACGTCTGGCCATGAAACCAGACTCCGTGTTACCTCTCTGCTACATTCCGGGCACCCAGCACCTGAGTGAAACATTTGCCAAAAGAAACAAAGTAGCAGAGTACATTTCCCCTTCACCTAGTGCCCGCCTCACACCAGCTGCTTACAGTTCTCACTTAGCCCATAAGCTCTGCAGGAGCCCTGTCTATACACCACCACCACACTTACATGTCTAGCAGGGTGGCCGGTGTAAGTTAGCCAGACTTAAAAGGTGCAGCAGGACACATGCCACACACATGAGTGTCCCGTGTTGGGCAAAGGAGGGAAGCAGGGTGGCTACAGAGGCGATGGTGGCAGACGGGGCAGGCGAGGCACAATGGCAGCAGCTTTGTGGCCTTGTGGCTACACAAAGAGGCTGAACACTTTGAACAATAAGCCAGTAGACGTTTTGTGTAGAGAGACTCTATCAGCTTATATTAGTAAGGGGTCGGGGTGGGGCTACAGGCATTCAGGGCAGCACAGGCAAGACTAAAGGAAGACCAGAGTGAGCCAAGGCATAGACAGGGAAAGGGAACCAGAACAGGGAGGGAGAGGGAGACAGAGGCGCGCTATGGATGATCCTGACATCAGCGTGGAAGACTACGACTGTGGCTGTAGCACAATTATATGTGGCATTGGGATTAGACAGACAATGGCGACAGCTAGGATGCAGGAAGCCTTGGTTCAAATCTTAATGCATCAACAGGGCTTAGGTCCCTGGAGAACGTTACTTTGCCAAATGGAAGGAGAGACAGACGAGAAGGGAGTTCAAAATAGAAAGTGGAATTCTGCCTGGCCGATAAAGGAAAGGTGAGGAAGTCTGTGAAGAATACAAGAGGCACTGATCAGGGACAGGCAAAGAACAAAACCAAGAGAAGCACAGCAGTAAAATACTTTGTTACAAGCAGCTACGGGGGCGGGAGGCAGCGAGGAGGATAAAGTCGTTTGCCATACCATACGTGCCTGGCAACCTGAGTTCAAACCCTGAAATCCACAAAAAGCCAGATATGATGGCTCACATCCTAAGGTGATGTAGAAGCTGGAGACGGGAAAACTGTCCCGGAAGCTCATGGGTTCATTAGTTTGTCTGAAATACTGGCCCCCAAACAAGATGGCGCTGGTGAAACGCGCATGCGTGGAGACTCTTCCCATCCAGTGTGACAACTTGAGTGTGTTCCCCTGAACCCATATGGGGGAAGTCATGAACTGATTCCTACAAGTTATCCTCTGACCTCCACATGTACACACACACATACACTCACACACAATGTAAACCAAAGTGGGGGCTAGAGAGATGGCTATGTGTTTCAGAGTATTTACTGGAAGCAGAGCTCACTTTCTGGACATCAAGATGACCCACACACGCTCACCGCACGCACACACACACACACACACACACACACACACACACACACACGCACACGCGCGTGTCCAGACATAAATTTCAAAACTAAAGCTAAGTGGGGATAGTGCATGCCTACAGAGCAAGTTCAGGACAGAGAAAACCTGTTTACAAAAAGCCAAAATAAATAAATAAACAATAAAATAAAAACACAGTGCTAGAAAGATGTCTCAGTGGTTAAGAGCACACACTGCTCTCTCAGAGACCCAGACGGGGTTTCTCTGTGTAGCCCTGGCTTCCTGGAACTAGCTCTGTAGATCAGGTTGGCCTGGAACTCCGGGATCCTCCTGCCTCTGCCTCCTGAGTGCTGGGATTAAAGGCGTGCGCCACCACCTCCTGGTGAGGACCTTGGTTTTATTCCTAGCAACCAAATAGCAGCTCATGGCTCTCTGTAACTCCAGTTCTAAGGGATCTGACTCCCTCTTCTGGTCACTGCAGGAACTGCACATATGTAGCACACATACACAAATGCAGGCAAAATTATTTTAAAAAATAATTTAAAGAATTAAAACAAAACCCCGCTCGGCAGCCAAGAGGCACCCCTCTCGCATCCAAAGTGAATCTCTGGACCTGTGCTTGGCCCCCGCCCCTCCAGCCTTTGAGGATGGCTCTGACATTGCACGTCTATGCCTTATCTCTCTTCTAGGTTTTTCCTCCTCACTGAATCCTTCCCTTTGGCCTCCACACACACATAATCAAAACAGAACAAAGCACCTCACTGGCTTCCTTCTCTTTCTCCTCCCCCAAAGAGTTGCCAGCTGACACTTCTCCCTCTTTTAAATCTGTGTATTTCCCATGCTATTGGCTTTCCAGTGTATATCTTTTATTTTTTGAGCACACACACACATACACACACACACGCGCGCGAGAGTACAAGCCAGAAGAGGGCATCGGATCCCCTGGAACCAGCGTCACAGGTGGTTATGAGGCACCTGACGTGAGTGCTGGAAACTGAACTCTGAGCCTCGGGAAGGGCAGCTCACTACCCACTGAGCCACCTCTCCAGCCCCACTGAGTGTGTATCTTTGTAACTGGGGTCTCCCTGGCTTAGCTCTTTTCTCTTTGGATGTGCGTCTTGTGTGTGTCAACTGTGTGAGGGTCAGAGGACAACTCCAGGGAACTTCTTCATTTCCAAAATTCCGAGAGTTTCTGAGATCCACTGAGAGTCGCCACTGGGCTTGCTCGGTCAGTGCTCTCCACTCTGAGGCGTCTCACCACCCCGAGCACAGCTAGTTCTGATAAGCAGGCTGCAGATAGGAACCTGAGCAGAGTCTGCCTGAGGCACAAAGGCAGAAGCTCCCCAGCATGCTGGGTGTTGAGGGGGAGGAGACAGCCAGGAGCAGAGCAGAGCAGAGGGACGCAGCTGTAGTGCATGCTCCGATAAGGGTGGAGCCTTGTAAGAACAGAACAGACCCTCACAGCTGTCTTTTACTGTCTTTGTCTCAGAAATGTTGGCATTAGTGGTGGGAAGATTGGCCTACCCTGATAAGAGAGGACTAGATCTCTTCAGTGAACACGTCACAGCCCAGGCATGCGCCTAGCTGGCTTGCTGAGAGGTGAGCAGGTGAATGCCTCCCTCTGGCAATCAACTACTAGAAAACAGGGCTCAGATCTCAGATCCCAACAACTCTGATAAATCCATCTGAACAGCAAGGGGCCTCATTCCTGAGCTGTCCAGGCACAGACCAAGGCTTCTTTCATTTAAATGCTTTCACAATTTACTTATTTCCTGGGGCATATAACTACAAAGATGAGAATTCTTCCTCTTCCTCCTCCTCCCCCCTCCTCCTCCTCCTCTTCTTCTTCTTCTTCGTCTTCTTCTTCTTCTTCCTCCAGGAATGAACCACCAAAGCTTGTTAAAGATTCACTTTTAAGGCATTAAAACATCATGTAGGAATGGGAAGGATGGCTCAGTGGCTAGAGCATCCTCATAGATTTTCAGTTCCCAGCACCCACATGGTACCTCACAACCATATGTGACTCCAGTTTCAGGGGGTTCAAGGCCCTCTTCCTGTGGGTACTGCGCTCACATGGTACAAATACATGCAGGCCAATTACTCATATATGAAAGAAAGAAAGAAAGAAAGAAAGAAAGAAAGAAAGAAAGAAAGAAAGAAAGAAAGAAAGAAAGAAAGAGAGGCAGAAAGAAAATCCTTGGGGGGGCTGGAGAGATGGCTCAGTGGTTCAGAGCACTGGCTGCTCTTCCAGAGGACCCAGGTTCAATTCCCAGCACCCACATGGCAGCCCGCAACTGTCTGTAACTCAAGTTCCAGGGGATCTGACACCCTCACATAGACATACATGTACCCAAATCGCCAGTGCACATAAAACTTTAAAAAAAAAAGTCAAACCCAATACAGAGAACCATAAGATACACAAACCATTGTTAAATCTAAGTTGAGGTTGGACAGGCGGGAATGCTGAAGTGCTCAAGGGTTTACCAAAGCCTGAGCCCACATGAAGGTAGAGACGCCTGGAAGCTGTCCTCTGACCTCCACACCCATGGTGTGGCTGTCATACTGCCCCATAAATAAAATAAAATGAAACATTAACATTCACAGCTGTTACATCCTTTCACTTTGCAAGTTGTCTGCAAGATCCAGGAGCCTTGCCCTGAGAGCTACAAAGTTAATGTTGTTGGCTTTCAGCAACTGTCTGCTTCCTTCTGCACGCCTCCCTGTCCTTCCATCAGGGTGGGTACTTACCTTTGTTGAGCCAGGACCATCCTGTCAAGGACGCATTCTTAACTCATTGCCCTCAAATGTTAGGACGAGGATGTAACATGGTCTGGCAAACAGTCAACATTTAGCACCCTGCCTGTGGTTTTTAACTCAGAAACCAGACACATGGCTTGACACCTGCCTTGGCCGTCTACTCCAGCCTGGGGATAGGAAACAATCACCCCAGAGCACCAAGGAGACCTCATAGTCACCACTCTCAGGCCTCACACTTGTCTTAAAAAACAAACAAACAAACAAACCCAGTCCTCAACAGAGTCAGCTGCAGGACCCTCCAACTTTGTCCTCTGATGGTTGAACATGCTAAGCAACAGACAATCTTCAGCACCTTCATGTCAAGCAGACGCTGCAAAAACCTCTCCCTAGGCAGAAACACCATCTTGAAAGGGTTGGCAACACTGCCTTTTACTTTGCATACAGACTATGCTTAAGGCCACTGATAGTCTCACCATAGCCTACAGTCCAAACTCCAAGCTCAGGAAACCTTTACCAACTAACTTTGGGGGCGGGGGAGTTGAAGAGTTTCTTTGCATAACCCCGAATGTCCTGAATCGAGCTCTGTAGACCAGGTTAGTCTTGAACTCACAGAGATCCTCCTGTGCAGGGATTAAAGGCATGCACCTCCATGCCCTGCAACTTTCTTAATTAGAACTGGGAAGGCTCCGGTACTGGGAAACCAAAGCAAAGCCAATCAGGGGATTGTTGCTATTTCCTATAGCAAGTCAGTCTTTTTTTAATCTCATAGGTTAAATCTAATCTTTCATTGATGGCTCGATGGTTAGGTGTACCTATGCTCTTTCATAGGGCCTGGATTCCTCTCCCTGCACCCAAAGAGCAGCCCACAACTACCTGTTAACTCCAATTCCAGTGATCTGACACCCTCTTCTGGTCTCCACAAACACTGCACATTCGTGGTGCATATGCATTGACACACACAAAATACTCATATACATAAAATACAAATAAATAAATCTAAAAAAAAATCTGTCTTTCATGAAAGAAAGAATCTATTACATTCCTTTTGGTAACCTGAACAAGGTCATCAGCTGCATTTCAGTGGTCCAAAATTCATACTTTTGAGGAATAGAAGTGCTTTAAAAAGTAGAAAACAAGAGAGCCTCATCTATCTTGCCCAGGAACCAAAACTAACGAAAATAAGGAGCCTGCATAAGGGACCATCGACCGCCCCCTCCACCGCCGCTCTGTTACATCAGGTATACAGACAAGAACACAGGAACGTGGGGTTTTCCCCTCCGACCCTCCACCTAGGAGAGAATTTGCCACCCAGTGACACCTGTCTTGATTCAGTAGTGCAATGCTCTCTCTTCAATCAAGAATTTGTGCTTGAGGTTTGGATTTTTTTTTTTAATGGTTAGGAAAAGAGGCAAATGGGAGGCGAGGCTTGGAACTCAAGTCTTAATTCCAATTTAATTGAATAGCTCTCGTTTCCTCCCATCTTTATCTGCAGGAAAACGCAGGCATATTGGGACAATTTCAAATGAATATTTTGGGCAGTTAAAAAAAAATCCCAATTAAAAGAACAAAAATGGAGGTTGGCAACCAGGGTGGAGATGGGGCTGAAACCGAGGACTGTATGTGCCGCCCGAATCCAGAAAGCACGGTGGCTGAAGGCGGCATGCGAGGATGCCACCCGAGTCCTCGGCGGCCGCCGCCTTGGGCTTCTGCCAGGGACTGCACGGTCTTGGCTGCCCACTCGCACCTCGGGTTGGTCCGGACTTTAGGCTAGGCTCGTTCACTTCCGGTGACAAATCCCTCCCACCACCTCTAGAAATAATGTACCGTTTCCCCATCGCCTTCCTAAAGACCGTCGGCCCTATAGAGAGAGGCGAGGCGCTCGGACTGGGGGGTCTTAGCCCCGCGCGGCCAGCGGCTGCCAGTTGTGCAGGGAGTGGCTGCCACCGCGTCAGGGAGCAAGACGGTGGGGGTGGCATGTCATCCTCCCCCGCTCCCCCCTCCGACTGCAGCAATTGGCCATTAAAAAAATAATCTGTTTTTAGACTCCCCCAGGAACCCCAGAGCCCGCTCCAGCGAGGAACCCAGTCTCTCCCATAGCGGTGCCTCGCGCCTTCTTCCCGCCCCAGTAACTGCCCACGGGGACCCAGACGCCCCCAGGCCGCGCCGAGCTGCAGTGGATGGGGGAGGGCAGGAAGGATGAGGGTTACCGGGGCGGCGGGGACCGGTTGAGCAAAAAGGTGATGGAAGGGAAAAGGGAAAGAAAAAAAAAAGAAAGAAAAAACCCAGAGGCATGCAAGCGGCTCCCTGGCCAGCTGTTCCAGCTGCAGCTTCCTCCGGCGCGGCCCGGGAGGTGCAATAACCCCCCCTCCATCTTTCTCGCACTACCTGTCCCCCACAACACCACAAGCACAGATTCCTCCCCACCACCCTGCAGCAGATCTCCGGCCTGTAAGGGGGTAGCAGGGAGGAGCTGGGGGGAGGGGGAGGCCTGCGAGTTTCTAACCTTGTTCTTATAAACAAACCCACATGTGCAGCTGCCGCTGCTGCAACTCACCCCACAATCCCGGATATAAGTCCTGCCCCTTTAAGAAGAAAAAAAAGCTTCACCCGCCTGCCTCCCACCCCACCCATCCACCAGGACCTTTGTCTCCCCACCCCCTCCTGTCAGCCAGCCCCGCCCTCCTCCCCGCCCCTCCAACGCGAAGAAACCAATAGGCGAAGAGAATATGGCGGGATCTGACGTCACCGCATCCGGCCAATCACAGCGCGCGTTGGTGGGAGGCCTTGCGGAGAGCGCTCCGAGGAAAGGCGACGGGGGAGGAAGCCTGGAGTCAAGATGGAGGGTGTGGACTGTTCCATGGCTCTGGCCGACGCTGCCGCCGGGTCCCCGCGGGATCTGAGCATGGTGCCCGAGCGACTTCAGAGGCGCGAGCAGGAGCGACAGATAGAGGTGGAGAGGCGCAAGAAGAAGCGGCAGGACCAGGAGGTGGAGGAAGAGAAGAGCGGCTTCTTCGCCGACGCCTTCGCCCGGGAGCGCGCGGCGGCCGAGGAGCTGCTCCGGGGCGAGGCGTCGGCCGAGCGGCTGGAAGAGGCGGCCAACCGGCTCCAGGCTCTGCGGAAACTCCTCAACGACTCGGTTCTGTTCCTCGCTCCCTACGACCTGCGGCAGGGCCAGGCGGCGCTGGCGCAGCTGCAGGCGGCCCTAACGGAACGGCGGCAGGAGCTGCAGCCCAAGAAGCGCTTCGCCTTCAAGGCGCGGAAGAAAGATGCTGCTGGGGCCTCCCAGGTAGACGCCGCACCGGTCGCCTCGGCGGCTCCTTCTCCACCCTTGACCAAGGAGGTGGGAGCTCCCGAGGCCAGCTGGGCCTGTGGCTTCTCCAACCTTGAGTCC
This sequence comes from Tokudaia tokunoshimensis, assembly GCA_036184795.1. Taxonomy (NCBI): domain Eukaryota; kingdom Metazoa; phylum Chordata; class Mammalia; order Rodentia; family Muridae; genus Tokudaia; species Tokudaia tokunoshimensis. The sequence continues at coordinate 36,585,873 of BTHU01000016.1, forward strand.
CAAGATCTGGAGAAGAGAGCCGACGAGCTGCACCAACGTGACGTTCTTTTGAGCGACCTGACCAACTGCACCGTCAGACTGCGTGGCAATCCCAACACCTTGCGGCTTGCAAAAGCCCGCGGCTGCAAGGTGCTCTGCGGCCCAGTGACCACATCTGTGTTCTTGGAGGACTGTCGAGATTGCATCCTGGCTGTGGCTTGCCAGCAGCTCCGCGTACACACTACCAAAGACACGCGCATCTTCTTGCAAGTGACCAGCAGGGCTATCGTGGAAGACTGCAGCGGCATCCAGTTTGCCCCCTACACCTGGAGCTACCTGGGGATCGATAAGGACTTCCAGGACTCCGGTTTAAATAGGAGCAAAAATAACTGGAACCAGGTTGACGATTTCAACTGGTTGGCCCGAAATGTGGCCTCCCCGAACTGGAGTATTCTGCCTGAAGAGGAACGAGACATCCAGTGGGACTGAGCACTGGCCACACTCAGTGACATCCCATTCGGTTTATCTGATATTGTCTGTTTATGTTTGCCGTGATAGGGGCTTGAAATTGTTGGAACTCCCCTCCTGTGAGTCTTATTAAATTCATAACAGTAATGGGCTTTTGCTACTTTAACATTTCCCTGCCTTCCTTTGAGTATGACAGCTTGAAGAATTAGGGGAAGAATGGAGGAGCTTTGAGGGATTTGCTATTCTTACCGTTGATCACAGAAGCAGGTCTTCAATAAATAATAAGGATGTCAGGAGCAGTCCATTAGTGGACACTTTAAATGGAAGTAGCAAGCCCATAAAAGCTCCATTAACGGTTATTTTTCCCCCACTAAAGGTTTGTTCTGTGTGTTTTTCAGCAAGGCTATGAAGACTCCTTCCTGGACCTCTGGAATCCAGTGTTGTGTTAGGTCTGAAGTTTTGAATGGTCTCCAAGAGGTGTCTGAGCCAGCTGTAAGACTGAAACAGTTATTAAGTGACCAGCGCCCCTCCCTACATATTTCTTGTTGAGACAGAGTTTCACTATACAGCCTTCACAGAGATGCCCCTGTCTCTATCTCTAAGCATTTGCACCACACCCTGATCGCATATCGTTTGTACACTTAACGTTAGTTATTATCAGACCCTCAAGAGCTACAGACAGTTTCTGTTGGCGCCATGTTCACATGAGAAAACAGGTGGGATAAGGGCACCGCTCATGCGGTGTGCTGCTGGGATTTGAAATTAGGTGTGGACTATCTTTTTTTTTTTTTTTAAAGGTAAGCTCCCATGCCAGCCCAGGTTGCCCTGGAACTCACTCTGTAGGCTAGCCTCAGAACTCATGCTGGGATTTGGAGCCTAAGGCTTCACTCCCAGTGGGTCCCCATCTTTACGACACGCTGGTTTTGGGCACTGAGCATGGAGTTGGGAAGACAGCTAAACACAGGCCGCATTAAGTTGTCGGTCCTAGTTAGGCTGCTAGTTGTGCGGCTAGCAGTCCTCCAGAAAGAATGAAGATCAATGGGCTGAGTGAAGTTTCCTGCTCTTTTTGCTCTAACACCCTCTGTTACCACCCTGTTCCACTCTGGAAACCACTTTCTGGCAGTAGTACTTGCAGAATTTATGTTTGTTCTATTTTGATCTGCTTTTGAGATTGGTCTCACGAGTGCTTGGGCCTCGCTGTTCTGAAGATGCTCATGGCTGTCCCTCTCTGAGAGTAAAGGTGTGCACCACTGTGTCTAGCCTGGGAGTTAATTTTAGGACATGATTTTTTTAGATTTTAATATGCCTATTAATACCTCGAGGATTACAGTACTTGACATAACTTTTACATGCCTATGTTTGAAATATATCCATTCTGCCTCCAGAAGAGGATTTAAAGTAGCTTCTTGGGAAAATGGAGTCTGACAGGGTGACAGAGGTAACAGGAAGTGGTCTGGGCGGCCTCAGAGTACTATTCCTGAGTAAGAATTAAGCCAGAGTTTCTTCCCCTTACCCACTAGCTGTGGAAGGGAATGCTAATAGTTTCAGGCAGTGCAGCATCTACTAAGGAAAAAAGTCAGTTACTTAAAAGGAAACCCTCCTGATAACCGGAGAGATGGATGGAACAGTGGTGTCAGTCGCAAGCCGACCACTGCAGGAAGCAGCACACCAGCAGTGTGCACTAAGGGCCTTGCAATTCAAGCTCACTTCGTTTAGAGAAACTCTGGGCTTGGGTAATTCTGGCATTGGGGGAAAAACAAGAATAAAAGTAAAATATTGGGAGCCAGCAGTGGTGGCTTTAATCCCAGCGCTTGGGAGGCAGAGGCAGGAGGATCTCTGAATTCCAGGCTAGCCTGGTCTACAGAGCAAGTTCTAGGACATCCAGAGCTACACAGAGAAATCTTGTCTTGAAAAGCCAAAAAAGGAGGGAATAAGTAAGTAAATAAAATACTAACGCTGGGAGATGGCTCAGTGGGTGCCAAGGTCCAGCCTCAGCCATTTCGAGGGCCTTGAGAATGGTAGGATTGGATCGGCACAAAATCAGAGTCTTGGGATGCAGGTACAAACTGACAGGTGACTCTGAAGCATCGCTCCGCGGCAGCTTTCACAATTTTCTCTCTTAGTGCTCCTCAATCTTTTATTGGTCACACACTTATATGTTATACAGTAATACATAATCAAAAGCCTTTTCATTATTTTCTGAAAACCCCCAGGTAACTATGTCACCAAAAAGCACAATGCACACATAAAGTCACAGATCAGTGTCTGCTAAAGCAAGTTGTACATTAACTTTTTTTTTAAGATTTATTTATTATTATATGTAAGTACACTGTAGCTGTCTTCAGACATTCCAGAAGAGGGCGTCAGATTTCATTACAGATGGTTGTGAGCTACCATGTGATTGCTGGGATTTGAACTCAGGACCTTTGGAAGAGCAGTCAGTGCTCTTAACTGCTGAGCCATCTCACCAGCCCCATACATTAACTTTTAACTCTCAGAAAAACCTACAAGTCACAGGTCATCTGGGCATAAACTTTCGGTTATAGCAATAACATGAGATCAGAAAGGTGCTAAACAGATCAGGGTAATATTTTTAACTTGTTTAGCTTGTCTAACTTTGCAGAATCTCTTCCTCCAATTTAATGAACTCATCCAAATATTTATTTCTATAGTACTTTTCAAACTCTTTTCCATATGCAATATTAATTCCCCTTGCAGCTGCCCCCAGGGCCCCTTCACAAGCCTGAATTCTATCTTGTAGAACTTGTACCCTAATTTCCTTAGGCAATGCCAGGGGATCAGATCAGTATGTTCCAGTCTCTCCAGGAAGGTCAGTTCACCAATCCAACAGCCCCCTCAAGGGCTCCGAGTTCTTCTACCCACCCTTTTACGTTTTTATTATACATATCTTCCAGTTACTCCTAATAATATTTCTGGATCAAGCTTTGTATTATTAGCGATCTCCCCTCATGGGGCTCTATGGTTGCTCACTGATCCAGTAGACCCAGCTATTTCTTCCTCGATCGTGTCCCTTGTATTCTCTGTGGACATCCCTGTCCTTAGTGACCAGGCCCAGTGTTCCTTTTCCTTGGCCATCGTCAATTTTCTTAACTATTAAAGCTTCGGGCTTCTCAAAAACATTTCCTGCTTCAAATACTTCCTGGCATAACTTAATCATCGTGCGTTGGCTGAACTTTGCCTCCGAGTCCAGAACCCCTTGTCCTGTTATGTCTGGATTGGCTGCTTGAATGGTTTGTTCCTAACAGACATCAGAGCCATTTCCTTCTCTAGTATAATGCCCTCAACCCCTCTCCCAGACACTTTTACCAGAGTTGTGTTTGAGGACAAATATGGTATAGAAGAAAGCAGACAAGCAGACAAGAAAGATCCACGCCATCTGTATACTAGAAAGCCAGAGACGCGTTGATCCAGGTTGATGGTGCTCCGGCAGCAGAAACTCACGCAGCCGAGTTCACAACCAGGTTGCATCTGGCAAGCGCCGAGAGTGCTTGCTGTGCAAGCTTGATCTGAGACAGGAGTCAGGAGGCTCACTGGCCTTCCAGTCTACCCCAAAAGGTGGACTCCAGGCCCCATGAGAGACCCCAACAAAAAACAAAGGTCAAAGGGGAATGTACCTCTGGCCTTAACGTAGGTGGGCACATGTAAGCTCCCACCGAGTCCATTAGGTAAATATAAAATGCCTTGAAATCCCTTAGATCTTAGGAATCTGTCATTTGGTTTTTTAGTTTATTTGTCCTTCAGACAGGGTTCTATGTAGCCCAGGCTAGCCTGGAACTCTTCATCTCCCTGCCTCAACCTCCCCAGTATTGCTGTCACAAGCATATACCACTACACTTGGCCACAGAGCAGCAAGTTGTAATAGACAAAGAGACAGTTTGCATCAATCTGTGCTGACTCTCTTAGCTTTCCCTGCTGCTCAGGCCCTCTGTGCCTCCCTGAGGTGACACCTGGTCTTCATGCCACCTATGCCGTGACAGCCTATGCCTGTGACACGGCAAACCTCACTGTTACCATCCTTCTCAGAGCCCACGTGGCAGTTATCAACCCAACTCCAGGCCCTGGCCGGATTTGACTCCTCTTTTACCTCTCTGGGCACTGCCTGTAAGTGTGCACAGGCTCACACGCAGGCAGAACACCCATATACAAACAGGGAAAGGGGATACAAGGGGATTAGTGTAAAATTAATCTCCCTTCCTGCTTGACCCTGGACCTCTGTGTATTTGAAGACAAGTCACTTTCACTATCAGTTTTTTTCTTGTCTGTACATTATAAACATACTGAATAGCCTTTTCTTCCCAATTGCATATATACTATCCTGTCCCTTTCCTATGGGACACTAAACAGCAAGTGACATCTTGCTCTTTAACCATTGTTTACACAGGGAACCTATAATTCACTTTATCAATATCTAAGGAACATTAAAGTTGTCAAGAAGCTGTGTGTGGTGGCACACACCTTTAATCCCAGCACTCTGAGGCAGAGGCAGGCTGATCTGAGTTCAAGACCAGCCTGGTCCACAGAGTGAGTTCCAGTTCACCCAGGGATACACAGAGAAACTCTTGTCTCAAAAAAGCAAAAGTTTCATGGAATATCTTTGTGTAGAGATGACTCAGCCATGTGCCGTTCTAGTTGTAGGCCAAGACCTAGGACTGAAGTCCCTGCCTCAACAGGCTACGAGCATCCAGTATCTTGACATCAGTGGTACTCCTAAGCGGTTTGTTAATTTACAGGCGCTCTGAGAGTGCTGTGTCTTCCCACGTATGACACAGCCAGCTGGAGCCGGCGCAGCTCTGGGTCTTTGCCAATCTGATAACAACTCTTATCTTCTTGTAGTCTAACTAGTTTTCCCCCCTTCTCCGTTGTTTAAACCATTTTGTATGCCACTACCAAACTGGTCTTTTCAAAGTGTGTCTTTCTTGTTCTACACCTCTCCTAGGTTCCCCTTCTCTCTGGGACTCGCTCCTGGGCAGTGAAGACAGGCCCTTCTCCAGCTGTTCCTCCAGCTGTTCCATTTCCTCAGACACATCACATTATTCCAGCTCATCTGAACTCATAGTCATTAATCACACACGGCATCAGTCAGGGCCCTGGTGGGATGCAGAGAGCTCGTGAAGAAACCAGGAGTCTGTGAAGACCTTAACGTTGGAGCCATTTACAAAGATGTAAGCTGAGATTAGGAAAAGCAATAAGATTGCGCAGGACCTGACCTTCCCTAAGGCTGAAGCCGTTACCTGGACGAGAGGGAGAAGACAGGGGTGGGGACACCATACAAGCGTTGAAGATTTCAGTGGAAGAATACAACCAACCCTCAAAGTGGAGGCAACTGGGGGTCAGCCCATGTGGGTACAGAATCTCCTACTGCCTGACACTGGCTGAACCCAACTGAAAATGTCAGACCAGTGTAGTCTGTTGATACAGCACCTTCCAGGACACAGGCCAGGGTGGGAAAATGAAGACAGGGCCTAGAAAAGCAAGCAGAAGATGACTGACTATAAACATTTTCTTCCAAACTTCCTGGGCTCTGTTCCATCAGATTCCACACAGTTTGGGTGGGTCCGTGTGCACTGGCCAAAGTGTTGTAGGACTCAAATGTCACTTCCTCTGGGGTTCCCCCCCCGCCCCGTCTCTGAAAATGGAGCACAATGTGTACAAACACATACTCCGTCTCTGCTAGACATGATTTACAGTCTGCAGTCCAGTTAACCCAATAACGGGGAGTTGTGAACAGAAGCTGCTCAGTCCCACGAGGCTGGATGGTCCAGCTGCCCTCTGGTATAAGCTGGAATCCTGAAGAAATAGCTTCCAACAGACAGGCTGGCAAGTAGGTGCAAGCAGGTGAAGAAAAGTCCTTCTTCCACTGTCTTTATGTAGGCCTCCAGCAGAAGGCATGGTCCATATTAAAGATGAGTGCCACCATCCCAGACATGAGCTTTCTCTACTTGGCACTTGCTCTGTACCAGGCTGGCCTTGAACTCAGATCTGCCTGCCTCTGTCTCCTGGGGTTAAAGGTGTATCCCACCTTGCCTGGGCCTAAGCTTTTCATGGCCACTATGTCTCAGGATCCGGATCAACAGCCTGTGTCTTCCAGCCTCAAGATCTGGATCACATGGGGCTGGAGAGATGGCTCAGTGGTTAAGAGCACTGACTGCTCTTCCAGAGGTTCCGAGTTTTAAATTCAACCACATGGTGGCTCACAACCATCTGTAATGAGATCTGATGCACTCTTCTGGGGTGTCTGAAGACAGCCTTAGTGTACTCACATAGCTACAGTGTACTTATGTATAATAAATAAATCAATAAATCTTTTTAAAAACTCTCACTGCATAGCCCTGGCTGACCTTGAACTCAGAGATCTGCCTGCCTCTGGCCCAAGGGTGCTGCCGAGGTCAAAGGTGTGTACCACCATGCTCAGCCCAGAATCGTATTCTGAGACAATATGAACAGGACAGGACCGTGAAAGAGCTTGTCTCTGAGGGCAAGTTAGTGGATCTTCCAGTAGCTATATATATTTTTTTAAAGCTCTTTGAGTCAGTATCTCATGTAGCTCGGGCTGGCCTCAAACTTGCTGTAGAGCCAAGGATAGCGTTGAATGATCCTCCCTGAGAGCTGGGAGTACAGCCGCATGCCAGGTTTATGCAATATTGGGAATCAAGCTCAGGTTATTTCTCCATGCTGGGTTCTACCCACCGAGCCCCAACCCTAGCCCACGCGTAGTCCTCGATGGCTTCAAACTTTTGATCCTTTCGTTGGGACCTTCAGACATTGTAGGTGTGCACCACCCCACTCAGTACAGCAGGCTTGATGTCGGAGGAAAGAAGAAACAGCTGGAGATGTGAACAGTACAGGCCAACATTTCCCGGGCTCCACGGGCCTCTGAGTTGGGCCGACTGGCATGTAATTTCAGCAACGCCTCTGTTTCTCTTGAAGCACTTAAGATGAGACATCGCAGGAAACACTCTGAAGAGAGACCATACAGGGAGGACAAAAGAAACAGTTCTTGATTGGTGGAAACCAGGGCTCTGGTCATCATGCCAAAGAATTTACCCAATCTTCACAAAAGATCAGGAAGAGGAGGGCAGTGGGAGGCTGTTTAAGGGACGATGACTTCCCAAGAAAGTGTGGCTCTGGACCTGCAGTGTTCCAGCTTCCCCACGTCACTGACATGCTAATCAGTCTGTCGACCTTTGTGGACCAGCTTCCTCCTAAGGATTCTAGCTTACAGTGGAAAGAACAGAGGGAGCCTCCAGTGTTAGTTGTGATCTTGGAGGAAATGAAAAAACGGAGAAGAAACTGTCAGCTGGGGTGACTGAAATCCTTGGGGGAAGGGACATTTGTTCATGTCCTACCATAATGACAATTTCCAAAAGAGATGACAAGATTGTTGACTGACTCAGCGTCCAAAGAACTAGGAGTTAGACAGACCCCTGACAGGCAGACCGATGATATATATGAAGATGGTGAACTTCTAATTTCGTCCTCATCACTGCCTACCCCGCCCCACCCCCCGTGGGCTTTTTCTCCTGCCAACAGCCACCCCCTCCAGCTAACTGGTCTAGGCTGGCCAGATAGGGTCAAGAGTGGCCTTGAATCTGTCTACCCAAAACCATGGGCCTGTCAGCCTGTGTTTCTTTGCTTAAAATTGGGACAGGCTCACTCCAGGTCACCAACAGCACTTGAACCCCTAGCCCTCAGGGGGTCTGCTCGGTGTTCTGCCGGATCTTTCTGTGAGCGCTGCTCTTGTGCGTTGCACATGAGTGCAAGTGTGCATGTGCGTCTCTTATATGCTACCTGCCGTGTGTGAGACTTTTCTACCTTTTAGTTGTGTTTTTTGATACAGGGTTCTCTGTGTAGGCCTGGCTGTCCTGGGATTCACTGTGTAGACCAACCTGGCCTTGAACTCACAGAGATGCCTCTGCCTCTGCCTCTGCCTCTGCATCTGCCTCTGCTCCTCTGTCCCTCTGCCCCTCTGCCCTCTGCCCCTCTGCTCCCTCTGCCTCTGCCTCTGCCTCCCTCCTGAGTTCCAGGATCAAAGGTGTGCACCACCATTGCCAGGCTCCAGAGTCTACTCTTTACTGGTCCTTTCCTGAAGAGCCCATCCTTTCCTCTTCTTCCTCCTCCTCCTCTTTTTCCCCTCCCCCTCCTCCTTTTAGTTCTCTCTCTCTCTCTCTCTCTCTCTCTCTCTCCATTTCCCAAACTAGCTAACTTCCACTCAGATATTTATCTTTTTTTTGAGCCAAAATTTTATTTATTTCTTGCATTTGAAGTATTCCTCGATGACATCCTCAGCCTGAAATTCTTTGCCATAGTCCTTAACCACTATGCAACTGCAACCAACCACCTTCCGTGGCTTCTCCTCTCAACCGAGGCCTACCCATTCCCCTGGTTTCTTGTTGTCATCAACCTTTATCAGGTTGGTTTGGTGCTCAGCACAAAGTGCCTCCACGAGCTTGAAATCCATTGGCTCACCACAGTTGATGCAGGTACAGAGATGGGCTTGGCGCTTGTCTAAGGCGTTGGCAGCTTTGCGTAGGCCACGTGCTAGGCCACGTGGATGAGGGCGGTCTTCAGCAGCTCTTGGTGTTGACGTCCATTACATCCCCAGCAGCTATGCCTTCCTCCGCCATGGCGGTGGATTACAGGGGACGCCGAATCTTGAACACACCCGAGCTTCTGCCTCCGCACAAGTGGATGGCTGCAGGGGAAAAGCTCAAATACTTATCTTAGAGCAGTGTTTCTTTATTTTTTCACTATTCCTTAAGGAGTTTTTAATTTTTTTAAAATAAAAGTTTATTTCTTATGTGCACTGGTGTTTGGTCTGCATGTATGTCTGTGTGAGGGTGTCGGATGTCCTGGAACTGGAGTTACAGACAGTTGTGAGCTACCATGTGGGTGCTGGGGATTGCATACCTGGTCCTTTCTTTGGAAGAACAGCCAGTGCTCTTAACCGCTGAGCCATCTCTCCAGCCCAGAGACCCTTTAGTTTAATCTAATTTATGTATTTGTCTTTTTGGGAAAGGTTCTCATGTAACTCAGTCTGTCTCTGACCTCCCTGTGTTCCTTTTTACAGAGAAAGGTGCCACGGAAATTCTCAACCTCTAATGGTTTTTGCCTTTCTGGGGATTCTTAGCAATGATGCATTTCTCCTTGCCATGGTTGGGATACAGTGAGCAGAGAGAAGCAGCCAGGGGTTCTGAAAACAGTCTGTGATATACTAAGTAGCCCTCCATAACGGAAAACTATCTGATCCAAATGAAAATTCAGTTCATACACAAAGAAATGGCAATTAGGTACATAGCTGTCTTTTATTAACAAGTGACTAGAAAACCCTGGAACAGTTGTTCCAAAGTGGTGAAAGACAAACAAATATAATATATAATAATATAATAATACTGTGTGAAAAGAAGATTTCAAATCAGGCGTGGTGGCACACGCCATTAATCCCAGCACTCAGGCAGAGGCTGGCGGATTTCTGAAAGTTCAAGACCAGTCTGGATTTCCAGCTCAGCAAAACAGAGCAAAATGATCTCAAAAGCAAAACTAACTCAATTTCAGACTAAAGGATGATGCACAGCTATGTTCAGAAACAATAAAATCTAACAGCTGTCTGGTGTGGTGACTCGTGCCTTAGTTCTTGGGAGGCAGAGGCAGGCGTATCATAGTGAGTTCGAGGCCAACCGTGGCCACAAAGAGACACGAACTCAAAAGCAACAGCAAAAAGCAAAATAAATAAAATTCAAAAAACAAAACAAAACAAAACAAAAAAAAACCACCCAAAAAACCAAAACCCCTAAACGGAATTCCAATCCACAGAATCAGATACTGAGACGCGCCTGGCACCTCTGTGGTTCTGAGTATCCAGCTCAGGTGCTGGTAATTGGGCGTTCAGCGCCTTTTCTAGCGGAGCCGTATGACCAGCTCCGCTTTCTATATTCTAAATATAACATAGGCAACATTTACAGAGATTTAATTACAACGCAATTTCCTAATGAAAGTGAAACGTTTTCCTCTCGTGGGCCCATTTCTAGTTTGCTTTTGCCTTCCTCGGTAATTTGACCTCAGGGATGCTGGCCTCGAAAGGCCAGCGAATGACCTCACCATCTCTTTCTCATCCGTTGAAGCCATTCTTATCATGACCACCAGGGGGCGCGCATAGGCTCAGCATAATCTCAGCTCTGCCCTGGGAGGTTTGCATGGCTAATCCACCGACCTTGCAGCTATTTTTACGTGCCTACTTTTTCCGGCTTCTGCTCAGGTCTTCCTTTCTATTTTCTCTCATCCACATACGTGCCATAAGGGCTTCCTACAGCCATCTAAATCCTGTTTCTGGGAAGCTTCCACATGCTTGCATCAGAGAGCCAGGAGTGTCTGCACCAAAGAGAAGCAACTTCAGCCAGTGAAGTTCATTCTTTCCGATGTCTCTGGTGGCAAAAAGGTGAAATGTTTGGAGATCCAAAGATATGAAGAGCCAGGAGGCAGCACACCTTTAATCTAGGCACTCTGGAGGCAGAGGCAGGCCGATCTCTTATGAGTTCGAGGCCAGCTTGGTCTTTAGGGCCATACACACACACACACACACCCCACAGTGGATAAAATAAAATCAGAGACCCCGGGGATTGTTTTAACCAACTGTGGTACGGCAGTAATAATAATAATAAAAACCTGTTTTCTATATGCCCCCGAATCTGCCTGTGGATATATGTCAGGTGCCCAAGCTTTGCTTTAACAAAGGAATCAGTGCTGTTTTCCAAGGTGACTGTGTTGGAGGAAAAACAACCTTTGTTTTGTGGCTTTGTTCTCATGCCTCCTCTCTGTGCATTTTGGTTTGATTTTACTTAGAGATCTGGAAACAAACATTTTAGAGACAAGGTCCCACTATGTCTGGTTTAGAAAGTACAATCCTCTATGGTACTGGGATTGCAGGCATGCACCCCAGCACTCAGGTTACCTGGAAATTGTGTGTGTTTATGTGTGTGTGTTTGTGTGTGTATGTGTGTGTGTGTGTTTGTGTGTATGTGTGTATATGGGTGTGTTTGTGTGTGCATATGTGTGTATGTGTGTATATATGTGTGTTTGTGTGTGCGTATGTGTGTGTGTTTGGGTGTATGTATGTATGTGTGTGTGTGTATGTGTGTTTGTGTGTATGTGTATGTGTTTGTGTATATGTGTATGTGTGTGTGTTTGTGTGTATGTGTATGTGTGTTTGTGTGTGTATGTGTGTATGTATGTGTTTGTGTGTGTATGTGTGTGTGTTTATGTGTATGTGTGTTTGTGTGTGTATGTGTGTATGTATGTGTGTTTGTGTGTGTATGTGTGTGTGTTTATGTGTATGTGTGTTTGTGTGTGTGTATGTGTGTATGTATGTGTGTATGTGTGTGTTTATGTGTGTATGTGTGTATGTATGTGTGTTTGTGTGTGTATGTGTGTATGTATGTGTGTTTGTGTGTGTATGTGTGTGTGTTTATGTGTATGTGTGTTTGTGTGTATGTATGTGTGTTTGTGTGTGTGTATGTGTGTATGTATGTGTATTTGTGTGTGTATATATGTGTGTGTGTATGTGTGTTTGGGTGTGTGTATGTGTGTGTGTTTGTGTGTTTGTGTGTGTGTGTGCCAAAACAGGGCAGAGAGGGCATCAGAACCTCTGGAGTCAGAGCCATGTGGGTGCTGGAAACCAAACTTGGGTTCTCTGCAAGAGCAGCAAGCCCTCTTAACCACTGCACCATCTCTCCAGCCCCAGAAACGTACACTCTAAACTTCAATAGGTGTAGTGAGATTCCTTATCAAAAAGCCTGTACAAATGTGTGTTCTAAAGAAAAAGCCTCCACGAGCTTCTTGCCGTGTTGAGAGAATAGACACTCTTGTGGGATTGAAGCTGGTGGGGTTGAACTGGTGAACCAATTCAACATCATCCTCAGCTACACGGTGAGTTTAAAGCCAGCCAGGGATTTGTGTGATGCGGTCTCACAAGTAAATAGACACATGTATGAACAGAAAACACAGAACCCTATTACCCGATGGGCAAACAGCGCTTCCATGTTGTGGAAGTTTGTCTTCACTTCGTACCTTCTACTCTGTCTACAGCTGTTTTTAAGGCATCGATTCCTCCTTTAGCATGATCCCATAGCTTAGAAACGACTTAATTTTTTTTACTTATTTATGTATTTTATGTGTATGACAGTTCTGTATGCACCTATGCCTGCGTGCCAGAAGAGGGCATCAGATCCCATTATAGATGGTTGCGAGCTGCCATGTGGGTGCCGGGAATTGAACCCAGGTCCTCAGGAAGAATAACCAGTGCCCTCCAGCTGAGCCATCTCTCCTGCCCAGAAATGGCTTTTCTAAGTGACTCGCAAGATGTAGACTGTAGAGTAGTGAGTGACTGTGATTGAGAAGTAGATATCCTTGCACAGTTGCAGGCTGTGAGAAACTGGTTCTGATTTGGTTTAACATTGATAACAAAACCCAACTTTGAATGACAGGTTGATTTAATCATAATTGTCTTATTTATTTATTATTTTGTGTGTGTGGCTGTTTTGTCTGTGTGTGCATCTGTGCACCATGTGCATGCCTGGTACCCGAGGAGACAAGAAGAGAGCATCAGATGCCCAGCCACCGCGTGGGTGCTGGGAATGGAACCTGGAAGAGCAGCTAGTGTTCTTTACCACTGACCCATCTCTCCAGCCCCATAATTCTTTTCAATTAAAACTAAAGTAGCATAAAACAGGATCTGGGGAATGTTGCATTTGTGAATATGAGGATGTGGATAAAAATCAGTGGATTATGAGCAGGCGCCCAGACCACTAGACTTGACTGACTTCTGGGTCCAGATCCAGCGCTTCAAGTCTGTCCATCGTAATATCTACTCCACCTACGAGCTGCCGGAGTGGGTGGAGGAGCAGGTGCGGCAGATCCAGGAGCACATTGTTACCATCGAGGGTGAAAGCCTGTGATCTCAGCCCGCCACCGGCCTGCTGAACGGCTCGGAGAAGCCTAGGAGACCCACGGAGACGCAGAGGAGAGACCAGGCCACGGGCGGCAGAGGAATCTGCAGAGCCCACCCTGTGCCCGGAAAAACTAGAGAACAGGTCCGTGGGAAGATGCTTTTATTTTTTTTTTTTTTTTTTTTTTTAAATCTTTTTTTTTTTTTTTTTTTTTTTTTTTGGTTTTTCGAGACAGGGTTTCTCTGTGTAGCCCTGGCTATCCTGGAACTCACTCTGTAGACCAGGCTGGCCTCGAACTCAGAAATCCTCCTGCCTCTGCCTCCCAAGTGCTGGGATTAAAGGCGTGCGCCACCACCGCCCGGCTGGAAGATGCTTTTAGAAAGCGGACTCACAACTGTAAGGACAGATGGTGGAACAGATCTGGATGCGCAGGGGAGAAAGGCGAAACTAGGCCGCGTGGTCCTCGCCGTAGCCAGAAGCCAAGTGGAAGTCCGTGATCTGCACTTCCGCTGACTTTTAAGGGTAGCGGTATCGGTGGCGCACGCCTTTAATCCCAGCACTTGGGAGGCAGAGGCAGGAGGATTTCTGAGTTCGAGGCCAGCCTGGTCTACAAAGTGAGTTCCAGGACAGCCAGGGCTACACAGAGAAACCCTGTCTCGAAAGGTAGTGGTATCGGATACCTGTAGACTCACGGTTGAGAATGAGGGACATAGAAAGGCTTCTGTGACACGCCCGCCCCCCCCCAATAAAAAAGAAACAATCTAGTCAGGAAGCTAACACTTGTTGAAATACAGCTCTTCACAGTTGACTTCTGGCAGTGTGTGTGTGTGTGTGTGTATGTGTGTGTTAGGGGAAGGAATTAATAATCTTTAAGGGGCTGACCACTGGGCGTTTGACATGCTTCAGTAAGTATATGGGCAACACAAAGTGACGTGGGCTTTTTTTTTTGGGGGGGGTTTTCAAAACAGGGTTTCTCTGCATAGCCCCGGCTGCTCTGGGACTCACTCTGTAAACCAGGCTGGCCTCGATCTCAGAGTGCTTTCTGAGTGCTGGGATCAAAGGCATGCACTACCAAAGACTTGGACTTTGTATTTTTATTTACTTATTTTTATTCTTTTGGGGTTTTTTTTGGGGGGGAAGTGTTCTATGGGAGGGAGGGTAGACCTGAGAGAACTGGGAAGTGCATGGAATTGGAACGTATTATGTGAAGTTTCCAAATAATAAAAACATTAAGTTAAAAAAATCAGTGTATTAAAAAAATAATTTCAAACAGGCACTTCATCAGAAGAGGTACAGGTGATAAATAAACAAGGAAAAGATGTTCCGGGGATGGGGAGATGGATCTGTGGGTAGAGAGCTTGCCTCATAAGCATGAGGACCTGTGTTTCGGGCTCTAGCACCCACACAGAATGCTGGCATGGTGGCTCATTCCTGGAACCCCTGCTGTAGTAGTGGTGCATGATCTGGGCTCCCTGGGCAGCCAGTCCAGCCAGGTGGAGCCTGGTAGAGAGAAAGACACTAACATTGCCCCGCCATGCAAAAGTATGACACACACGCCCGGACACACATGTGCACACATGTTCCTCAGCATAAATGTGAGGCAATTGCAAATTAAAGTATCAGTGTGCTACCTTCATACACACTTGGGAATGGTGAAGATTGCCAGGCATGGTGGCACACACCTTTAATCCCAGTACTTGGGAGGCAGGGGTGGGGGAATCTCTGGGAGCTTGAGATCTGCCTGGTCTACACAGTAAGTTCCAGGACAACCCAGGACCACCTAGAGAGACCTTGTCTCAAAAAGCCAGAGGGGGGGGGAGAGAAAGAGACAGAGAGAGAGAGACAGAGACAGAGACAGAGAGACAGAGAGAGATGTGAAAATTGGGGCAGGAGAGGTGTCCCTTGTTGCTCCTACAGGGGACTTGTGTTTGGTCCCAGCCCCTCCAACCAGACAGCTCACAACTGCCTGTAACTTCAGCTACAGAGATTCAATCTCCCTCTTCTGGCCTCTGTGGGTTCCTGCACCCAGATGTACATCGTCTCCCACCTCCACCCACATAGGTAATTAAAAAGAAAATCTTTTTTAAAAATGTATCCTCCCGCCGTTGAGTCAGAAAGGGAGATAATTCAAGGTTAGCCTTGGCCACATGACAAAATCATGTCTCAAACAAAACAATATAAAAATATAATAGAGTCATTTAAACTAGTACTAGTTGGGATATTTGGGGATGGTAACTCTGTATTTTCTATTCAAAAATTTGTAAGCCTAAATTTGCTTTTAAAATATCTACTGGAGGCTGGAGAGATGGCTCAGCAGTTAAGAGCACTGACTGCTCTTCCAGAGGTCCTGAGTTCAAATCCTAGCAACTTCATGGTACCTCACAACCATCCGTAATGAGATCTGATGCTCTCTTCTGGTGTGTCTTGAAGACAGCTACAGTATACTCATAATAAATAAATAAATAAATAAATCTTTAAAAAAACATCTACTAATTAGAAATGATAATGAATTGGCTTGGTGGTGCTGAGATTGGACGATTTCTTCAATTTCAAGGCCAGCCTGGACTATATAGTGATATGAGGGTTATAGGGAACGTGTCCTAACAATGGTAAAACAAGACAGAAAAACCAACCCCAAACAGCAACAAAAAATAGCAGACGCACTCACTAAGGCCTCCCATGCCCCCTTGCTTGTAACAGTGGTGACAGATGTATGTAACGCAACTGCTGCTTTGGTTGATTATTTGTTTGCTTGTTTGCTTGAGATAGGCCGTCAAGGAGTTCACACTGACCTTGAACCTGCCCCAGGTAGCCACGTGTGGTACTGTGTACTCATTTAGTCCCTACACTCAAGAGGCAGAGGCCGTTGGATCTCTGTGCATTTAAGGCAATCTGGTCTACACGGCGAGTTTCAGGCCAGCCAGGGTTATAGAGTGAGATCCTGTCTAAAATAAAAACAAAATCACAAAATACCCAACCACCAAGACAGGGGTGGAATCTGGAATTATTTGTTTGTGATCTTTAGTTCGAGACAGGGTTTCTCTGTGTAGCCCTGGCTGGCCTTGAACTCAGAGATATGCCTGCCTCTGCTCCCTGAGTGCTGGGACTGACAGTGTGCGCAGCTGCTGTCTTGGCTACCTTAACACGTGAGAATGGTCGTTTTGCCTGAGTATAGGTCTGTGCATCACTTAGGTGTCTGGGGTTCATGGAAGCCAGAATCGGGCGTCAGATGCCCTGAAACTGAGTTACAGATGGATGGGAGCTTCAGTGTGGGTGCTGGGAATCAAGCCTGAGCTCTCTGCAAGAGCAGTCAGTGTTTTTAATCACGGGGCCATCTCTCCAATCCCCGAAAGTTAAACCTCTCTTGTCTCAGACTCACAGACCCTAGAGAACCTCACTGTGGCTTGCAGAAACTGCCCAGCCTATTCTAGCCAGCCTTCGTCCTTTTGGCTCTGGATTTTTGAGCTGAGCTGGGTCCAGCATGTATACACACAGAGGCTCCTCCCGGCCATGTTTTGAATTGGCATAGCTTTGTCTAATGGGATGACCCCGGCTAAAGAGATTAGCGACTGCGTTGTGGATCCCACTTTTAATCCGCAGTGTTCGGACTGTTCCTCCTTGGCTGGGAAGGACTCTGCAGATACGGCGGCCTAGATTAGCTCCGGCTACCGTTACTGAGTTAACGGGGATCCCAGGCTAGGGAGGCCCCAAAATGGGCAACTCCCTGCAGTTTGGGCCCATGGTGCTCTTCCCAAGACCCTGAGCGGTCCAGCCCCTGAGCTCATTTGGGTTAGGAGTTGAAACTGAATTGCGGGAGGCTGCTGAACCCACTCGGTAAGCATGGCGCTGCTCAAAATCAAGTTTGACCAGAAGAAGCGGGTCAAGTTGGCCCAGGGGCTCTGGCTTATGAACTGGCTGTCCGTGTTGGCCGGCATCGTCCTCTTCAGCCTGGGGCTGTTCCTGAAGATTGAACTCCGCAAGAGGAGCGAAGTGATGAATAATTCCGAGAGCCACTTTGTGCCCAACTCCCTGATAGGGGTGGGGGTCCTGTCCTGTGTCTTCAACTCTCTGGCTGGGAAGATCTGCTACGACGCCCTGGACCCTGCCAAGTACGCCAAGTGGAAGCCCTGGCTGAAGCCGTACCTGGCTGTCTGCGTCTTCTTTAACGTCATCCTCTTCCTCGTGGCTCTCTGCTGCTTCCTGCTGCGGGGCTCCCTGGAGAGCACCCTGGCTTATGGACTCAAGAATGGGATGAAGTATTATCGGGACACGGACACCCCAGGCCGGTGCTTCATGAAAAAGACCATCGACATGCTCCAGATCGAGTTCAAGTGTTGTGGGAACAACGGCTTCCGGGACTGGTTTGAGATTCAGTGGATCAGCAATCGCTACCTGGACTTCTCCTCCAAGGAGGTCAAAGAGTGAGTAGCCACCAAGGTCTTCGATTTCCCCAGCCTGCCCAGTCTCCTTTTCCCTCTATTGGGTACAGAACGGATGTCTGTGTGAGGGGGCGTTATGCTGGACCATGTGACATTGCCAGCAGCCTGGTTCCCCGACCCTCAAAAATGGCGCCCTCATCTGGTTCAGCTTCACCCCCTGGCTGAGGCGGGGAAAGGTGTGGAATGAAATAAATATGCTTAGATAGATGGGAATTACCAGGAGGAGAGCTGGAACAAAGGCCCCTTCCTACAGTAAGAATGGGGTCTTAAGAGCTCACGCTATTTCTCCATATCTATCCGAGGTGGCATCTGTCATAGAACTGACATTTCCTGGTTTGCACCTCAGTTTCCCAAACTTTGGACAAGGCCAAAGGTGCCTACAGGAGTCTGTCCTTGGATGTGAAAACTATCTCCCTGTTATATTCAGGTTGGCTAGGGCCGGCATCTCTGGGCTTTGCTTCTTTCTGGCTTTGTTCTTAACTGACATGTAGCTGGCCAAGGTCTCTCTACCCATCTTTCAAGGAAAGATACTGAAATGTGTGTCCTGGAGTACTTTTCCTGGTCTGTCAATGCTTGGTATACAGCAGGTGCTAATTAAATGCCTGCTTGTTCTGGTCTTTCTCTTTCTTCCTTTTTTTTATTTATTTTTTATTTTTTTATTTTTTTGATTCAGAGTGATATGTAGTTTGGCTGCCTGGAACTCCTTATGTAGACTAGACTAGTCTTGAATTCAGGGGGAACCTTCAGTTCCTGCCTTTCAAGTGCTGGGATTAAAGGCATGTGCCCCATGCCTGGTGCATTGTTAGCTGCATGTGTGCGGAGGGCAGGGCACGGCTGCAGGGAGTCCGGTCTTTCTTGGCATGGTGGTCCTAGCCCTTCCTCTCAGGCAGGCGTGCGCAGCATGGCAAGCCCCTTTATCCACAGGGCTGTTTTGTTTGCTGGCACAGCACGGCCAAGTTTTCCCAAGATACGCTTGGTGTGTGTGAAGATGAAGTCCTGTGGTGGGGAGATGTTCTCTGGAGAGGGGCATGCTCTGTGACATCTGTGACATACCCTGGCTGACATCCAGGGCCGTGGTCCATCCAGCTTTTGTTTGCTTTTTTGTTTTTCCCTCCTTTGAGTACCTGGCCTACCCCTGGGGGTCTTGAGCTGGCAGGTGACAGGCGCCCCAGCAGCAATCACTTGAACCCCCGAGGCTCCTGGGCGGCTGGCTTCTAGCTCAGACGAGGCTTTGCTCCTCGAGCGGAGGGGAGCCCAGTGAAGGTCACTGCTTGGATGTCATTTTCTCTGTGGAAGGAGATTACAGCCACAAATCCCCAGGCCAGGAGAGGATTGTGTCTAGCTCTGCCCTTCTGATGACAAGTCTGCAGGGACAGGGCAGGAGGGCAGGATTTGCATAAGTCTCCCAGGAGGAAGTGAAGCCAGCAGACAAGTAGAACTCTTGGGCATAGGAGAGGCCGGTGCTAAAACCAGGGGACAGAGGCTTTCATTCAGCTCTGGTATTTTTCTCTTTTCTCTAATGTGGACTCTGGGTGGAGTCTCTTTTCTTTTTTCTCCTTTTCAAATTGACTGAGTTTCACATGTGTCTAATGCGTTTTAATCACTTCCACTCCATGCCCATCTAACCCCCACCTCACCCTTAATCCCTCCCAGTTTCAAGTTCTCTCTCTCTCAAATAAATGGAGTCTAGTTACTGCTATCAGTATGTGCATGGATGTCTGGCCATGTACCGGAGCACGGATAGTCTCTCAGGGCCCACATCCCTGAGGAAAACTGCCCCCACCTCCCACTGGCAGCCATTAGTAGTTGCCAATAATGCCTCAGTGAGAGGAGGTCCTGTCCACATCCACATCGGTGCTGGGACTTTTCAGGCTTGATGTCGCGCAGGTCTTAAGCATGCAGTCAAAGCCCCTAGCAGTTCATACATGCCATTGCCCTTCTGTGTCTGGAAAGCACTGGCTTCCCGGAGCCGTCCTCTGGGTCTCACATGCTCTCTGCCCCCATCTTCTGGGATGGCCCCTGAGTGTTGGGAGGATGGGGTGTGATAGAGATGCCTCGTTCAGGGCGGGGCACTCTGCAGTCTATGTTTTCTGCACTTGGCCAGTCTCGAGCTCTGTGCTCACTGTCTACTCTCAGGGCTTCTCTGCTGGAGGCTGAGCGCACTCGTATGCTGGGTAATAGTCGTTAGGAGTCAGTTAAATACTACTCAGCAGAACAGTAGTAAGTCCTCCCCTAGGAACCTTTCCCCCTCTCAGTGCTAGAGGCTACGTAACCCAGGGCCTTGGGCATGCTAAGCAAGCTTTACCACTGATCCACTTTAACAGCTGCCCTTCTGCCTGCCTGCCCTCATCCCTCCATCTCTCCTCCTCTCTCCCTTCTCCCTCTCCCCTCCCTCCTTCCCTCTCTCCTCTCCTCCCTCTCCCTTCCCTTCCTCCTCTTCTTCCTTTCATGGAGGAGGTAAGAGCTGTCCTTTTCAACTGCCCCTCCCCCCAGGCCTCTCTGTCAGGGTCTTGTCTTTCCCTTAGAGTCAGTCTTTGAAGAACAGTATAAACGTTTCTTTGTAACTCCAAATTCCTTTTACTTTGAGAGTGGAGAAATGACCCAGGCCACTCTACTCCCAATGACCAGGGGACCCTGATTTCCAAGTGGACATTTAACTCAGTCAGAACTGGCAAGGTAGCTCAGTGGGTGAAGATTCTTGCTGCTCAGTCAGACAGTGTGACTTCGATGTTACACGGTAAGAGAACTCACTCTAGCAAGTGTTCCCTGACCTCCTCACAAATGCTGTGGTGTGCTTGGGCTCCACCACAGTAAATAGTATGCTTTAAAAATACTTAAAAAATTTACCTCTGTGTACCATACCAACTTGCTGGGATGCACTTATCTTAATTCCATCGTCCTGGAGGAATTTTGCTACTGTGCACACTGAACATACGATTGACATAGTAAGAGACCTGAAAATAGAACAAAAAGCTGGCAGGTCTCTGGGTTCAAGGCCAGCCTGGTCTACAGAGCGAGTTCCAGGACAGCCAGGTCTATACAGAGAAACCCTGTCTTGAAAAACAAAACCAAAAATAAACAAAAACAAAAACAAACAAAAAAAAGGAATAGGAAATTCTGACGTTTGTAAAGTTTGTTTATTTGTATTTTGAGACCTCAGGCCCTGAGAAGTAGTCTGCACTTATTTTCTGGGTTCTCAGCAACGTTAGGGTAAGATTCTGATGGCAGGGACAAGGCCAGAAAAGGGGGGCATGTGACTAGCCACAAAAAGCTTTAAAAAGAAATTTAAAATAACATGTATGTATGTATGTATGTGTGTATGTATGTGTGTGTATGTATGTGTGTACGTATGTGTGTGTATGTATGTATGTATGTATGTATTTAGTGTGGGGGCGTGGGGGGTACATGTGCCAGTCTGTAAATGTCAGAGGATAACTTGAGTCTTGGTGCTTCTCTGTGAGTAGTACCTCATACAGTAAAGAGGTGCCTTCCAAACCAGAACTACCCCACCCCTCTAACCTTCCCTCTGCACCCTGGTTCTGCCTGCTGCCCTGAAGGCTGTAACTGTGCCTTAGCATCCCTCCTCAGCCGGGGGTCCTGGATGGACCTGGAAGAAGGGACTTACTGTGTTGTCCCTGCCTGACATCTGCAGAGGGAGGAGCCAAGGCCGGGAATGACCCCAGTCCTCAGGAACACGTATCTGTCCCCAGCCGGAGCTTCTCTTATCTCATTTTGGGGACTGAGCCTCTTTCATCAGAATGGGGTGTTGGGCCCCAAGAAGGACCCCATTTTAGCACAGTGGAGGAAGGGTCAAGCTTCAGGTGGGACTTCCCTGGGCTCTCCGGCAGGCACACAGCTCTGTCCCCGTGCCTGTATCACCTTGCTTGTTTACTTAGGGCCTGCCCCTCCTTTCCTCTGGTGGATTAGGGCCCCACTCACTTCCTAAGACAAAGCCAGGTCGGTGCAGAGCTCCTTAGGGGTGTGCTGACTATTTATATCAGAGGAGTTCCCAGGCTATAAAAGTACTCTGTTTGGTGGTGGTGGTGGTGGGGGTCATTAGATCTTGAGCCTGTGTTCTAGGTTACCCCACACCCAGGGCAATCTAGCCTTCTCAGGGCAGCCTGCAGATTCTTCTGGAGAAACATGGGTGACTTGGGATGCGGGCAACCAGTGACTTAATCCTACACAAGGAACAGAGGAACAGCTGGGGAACTGGGGTCATTCTCTTGACCTCTGACCTTTGGTAACCCATCTAAAGAGTGAGACTGTAAGAAACTGTGGTGGAGAACTGATCTTGTTTAGAGACAGGGTGTATAGCAAGAGATTAGCATCCTACTCCCTCCCTCCCCCTTCCCCCGCCCCGCCCCACTTAGTTTATTTTTTTCCACACCACTTCAGGTGATGAGGAGCTATATAAAGAATTAAGTCTGATCTCAGGGAGTCCCAGTCTGAGGGAGACGTGATCATGGCCTGTGGAGACCAGCAGGGTGTCTTGCTCACTGAAGGTTAGGAAGGGGAGGTGGGAAGGTGGGGACACTCAGGAGCCCCATGATTGCTATGTGACTTCAGGCACAATTGTAGCATGTGTGCGGCAGGTGTGCAGGCTTTCCTTCATCTTGGGGACACGAGTGGCAGTGGTTCCTGGAGTACAGGAGGAGCAGAGGAGATCATGTTTCTTTCTTAACTGTCTCTAGGTAGCAGCCCCAGAGAAGTGGGCTTGGGGTGACTGAATGTGTACCCATCATGATGGTGGCCTTGAGATCTGTCCCTGTCTCCATGTAAACTGGGTGTGGTGGTGCCTGCCTTTGGTCTTAGCACTTCGGAGGTGAAGGCAGGAGGATCAGAAGTTGAAGGTCATCTTTAGTGACAAAGGGAGTTAAAGGTCAGTGTAGGAGAGAGGCCCTGGCATCCTGGCAAGTGGGTAAAGTTTAAGGAAATAGGAAGTCGGTGGGTAACTGCTGGGGCTGGCCTTCATATCTACCCATGTGGTTTTAGGTGAGACTCTGTCCTCCTCAGGGTCCCACTGCCTTCTCTACAGAATTGTTTGATGGTTCTTCAAGGTCCTCCTCAGAGGGCTTTATGTGGAAAGGAGGCAAGATTTTCTGAAAACTTGGTCAAATGTGTTACTTGTATGACCTGTGTGCCTGTGAGGTGATGAGCTCACAGCCGCCCCACACATGTCCAGACAGGACCAGCGTCGGGGGACAAGTGGCACTGTAGTCTGTTCTCTGCCTAACCCACACCCGTGCCTGGGGATACTAGAAATGGCTTTGGGGGGGGATATATGTGCAGGCTCCAGGGACAGCCTGCAAGTCAGCAGCAAGAACAGCACCTGAGTGTGTGGGCCCTGGGCCCCTTACTTGAGTAAAGCTAGTAGTCGAGGGTCCTCGGTGCTCGGAAGGAGGGAACATCTCAGAGATTAAATTCTACTCAGTGTGCCCAGGGCCATGGGCCTTCAAGAGGGGAGGGGTGGAGAGATGGGAACCTCTGCAGCCTCAGCCTCATGACTACCGGTCTGACCCCTATTTCAGATATCCTTGGGGTGGACTTGAGAGATCGGTGTACAGGTCCCACCTCATCTTAAGGGCACTGGAAGGCCCTGCCAACACCCCTCCTTCTGGCCAACACCCCTCCAGCCTACCTTCCTGCCCCGCCCCACATAGGGCACCGTCACCAGCACTGGCCTAGTACTGTATGGGCCCCGACACTGAACTCAAGCTCCGGGAGCTTGGCAGAAGCTGAATAAGACCTGGCTTATGCTGCCCTGTGCGCAAAGGCGTCATCAGGGAGATGATTCCTCAGCCGCGAAGGCTTATGGAGCCCCTGCCTCCCCTGGGACAGTGAGCCTGCGCACTCCTGCCTTGGAAAGAATCTTGCCCGGCAGATACCCTCAAAGGCCAAGAACAACAGCTACTAACTCACAAGTGACCGTGTCCCTGTGATGTCTGTCCTCTGGTCTGTTCATTTCAGAACCTGATGTGGGCTCCCCAGTCCTCGGGATGGCGCTTGCTTGACCATTGCCCGACGAGGCACCCTTTGCGCATGCGCTCACCCTTACTTTGTCTTTGGTGTGCGCCATGCCCTCTTCAAGCATTTTTCCCCCCTGTCTCTTCACATATCCTCATGGCACAAGGAAGCCGAGGCAGGCCAGGATTAAGAAATTTGTCTGAAGGGAAGAAGCTGGTCTGTACAGGGCAGTGGTCGGTCCTCTCTTACCCGTCCCATGCCCATGACACTTAGTGTCACCTATTTGTTAGATAGTGCATCCTGCCCGTGAATAATGTCAGGACTGAAGGACGTGTGGACATACGGCCTAACCCACGCCACCACGTGCAGTCTCCCTAGAGCCTTAACTAATCCCTGTGGGTGGAAAGCAGCAGGCAGCTCATAGAAAGAGTCCACGGGTGGACGCTAAGGCAAAGGATGCTCCTGGAAACAGAGACGTGTAAATTCAGGTAAGTCGGAGGGAGCAGGTGAGATGGCTCAGCTGGGGGAGGGGCGGGAGGGATCGGCTCCTGCAGGTTGTCCTCTGACCTCTGCATGGCGTCACGATACAGGCGTGTGCACACAGTAACAAGTATAAGAAAAACTTACCCTCAGAAGTAAGACACTGATGAATCCCTTAATAATGATAATAACGATGATGATGATGATGATGATGATGATGATCTCACAAAACTCCAAGGTATTATTCATCTACTTGGTCTACAGAGATTGGAGCGTGGACAGACTGGTCCAGGTTGTCTCTCCCATGGCTGGCTGGATACATGACACAGCCTCTGAAGGGGTCATCCACAGATATTGGGCACTTCTAAAGATCCTCCATCTATATTCCACCTGAACAAATGTATGGACCGTATG
This sequence comes from Tokudaia tokunoshimensis, assembly GCA_036184795.1. NCBI lineage: Eukaryota > Metazoa > Chordata > Mammalia > Rodentia > Muridae > Tokudaia > Tokudaia tokunoshimensis. The sequence continues at coordinate 36,610,579 of BTHU01000016.1, forward strand.
GGCCACCCCCACAGCAGGTTGCCACAGATGTAGCTCATTGAAATTAAAAAAAAAAAATCCAGGACACTCTCCATTGATGGATGAGGAAAGGTCTCTAAGGTTTAAGGTCAGCATGAGAGGCGACAGTGTGGGCTTTTCAGTTTTTAAAAGCAGTTTTCTTCTTCTTCTTCTTCTTCTTCTTCTTCTTCTTCTTCTTCTTCTTCTTCTTCATCTTCTCCTCCTCCTCCTCCTTCCTCTCATTAGCATTGGTATGTGTGTCTGAGGTGTGTGTCTACAAGTGTGCATACTCTGCGGCTTGCCTCTGGAGATCAGAATACAACTTGTGGAAGCTGGTTTTCTCTTTCTACTATGTGGTCTTGGTGATCAGACTTGTCGCAAAGCTCAGCAAGTTCCTTTACCCCCTGAACCATCTCACCAGTCCAATGGGGGCTCTTTCAGATGAGGGCTCGAAGGCAGTCTTCATTTTATGTGTGTGTGCACTCATGCATGAGAATGTGCGCACATGTGTGTGTGTGTGTGTGTGTGTGTGTGTGTGTGTGTGTGTAGTGCTGAGGACAACCTCAGGTGACCTCAGGTGACCCCAGGTGACCCTAGGTACTGTCCAGCTATCCACCACCTTTCTCCTTCCCCTCTTCCTCCTCCTCCCCCTCCCTCCTTCTCTTCCTCTACCTCCTTTCCCTCTTCCTCCTCTTCTTTTTCTTCTTCTAAGATAGAGTCTCTCACTGGCCTGGAACTCATAGTTAGCCTATGAGTTCAAGGAATCCTTCTGTCTGAGTCCCTAAAGCCTGAGCCATCACATCAGCAGACTGAGCTCAGGCCCTTCTGTTTGCCCAGTCTAGCTCTTTACCAAGAGGGCTCTTCCTTTAGCTTTTGTTTATGTATTTACCTCTGGAGACACATTTTTGTAATCTGAACTGGCCCTGAATGCACGGTGTAGCTGAGGACAACCTTAAACTGATCCTCCTGCCTCCACCTCCCAAGATCTGGGATTACAGGGTGCTCCACTATGCCCAGCCAAGTAACCACATCCTAAGCGTGCTGCTGGGAGAGCTTCTGCCAAGCCCTGGTCAGGCTGCATGTCCAGTTTGTGGAGGTGGGAAGGACCTTTCACTGTAAAGATTCCTCGGGCATTGTGGATCTCTGTGAAGGCAGAGCGGACCCTAAAGAAGCATGCATTAGTACAGACATGCCGAGTTCTGGGAGCCCAGCCTAGCAGCTTAGCGAGCAGAGGACACAGCCTTGTCTCTCAAAGTGAGTAAGGAGATTGTGCTGCTAGTGCGGAGTTTACAGAAGTGAGGCCTGTGCCTGCCCCAGTCTCTGTGTCCTCTGCACAGGCCCTGGTCATGAGTGATCTATGGAGGGGAGAGATGGTTGGTTGGTGAAGGGATGAGAGTTTAAATCCTGCCTCCAACTTCTAGAGCATCCACTCCAGGAAAGCTGGGATAGGTTCGCTGTTCTATATGTAGTTCTTAGGACAGTGGCTCACGTGTGGTGGGTGTTCACGGGCGTGAATGAATGAAAATACAGGTCCCCAGTGCATGGGAGGATGAGATGCTGCTTGGTGAGATGTTCTCAGAGCCTGAATCAGGCTGTTTCTCTTCCAGTCGCATCAAGAGCAACGTGGATGGGCGGTACCTGGTGGACGGTGTCCCTTTTAGCTGCTGCAACCCCAGCTCACCTCGGCCCTGTATCCAGTACCAGCTCACCAACAACTCGGCACACTACAGCTATGATCACCAGACTGAGGAGCTCAACCTCTGGTTGCGGGGCTGCAGGGCTGCCCTGCTGAATTACTACAGTGGCCTCATGAACTCCATGGGTGTTGTCACACTTCTCGTCTGGCTCTTTGAGGTAGGTCCACAGAGGACAGGGAAAGGGAACCTGCCAGACTTGGGTTTAACATGGTGAAGACAGATCTGGTGAACAAACCTACAGGATCTCGTGTAATCTAGGCTAGCCTTGAACTTGATATGTAGCCAAGGCTAGCCCTGAATTCCTTATCCTTCCAAGTACCAGGAAACAGGTGCCCACCAGGCCTGGCATCTTTTTGTGATTGAGACATACTCTCATTATGTTGACCATGCTGTCCTTGAATTCACGGTCTTCTGCCTCAGTATACCCCAAAAGCTGGGGTCACAGATGTGCCATTATGCCTGGTGTTATTACTTAAAAAAACACTTAGGTAAAAATCAACATATAATTGACTTTTTCTTTTTTTTCCCTTTCCTTTTCTTTTCTTTTCTTTTTTGGTTTTTTTCAAGACAGGGTTTCTCTGTGTAGCCCTGGCTGTCCTGGAACTCACTCTGTAGACCAGGCTGGCCTCAAAATCAGAAATCTGCCTGCCTCTGCCTCTCAAGTACTGGGAATCCTTTTTGTTTTTCTTTTTGAGGTAGGGTCTTTCTATATATAGACCTGTCTATCATAGAACTCTCCATGTAGACCAGGATGGCCTCAAACTCACAGAGATCTGCCTGGTCCTACCTCCTAAATGCTGGGATTAAATGCATGTGCAAAATTTAGCCATTTATTGTATTCACAGTAGCACTGTATCCACCACCTCAACCTAGTTCTAAAACATTTATTTTACCTCCTCAACCCCAAGAAAAACTCACACCCACTAAACAGTAACGTCCAGCACCACAGCCCACGGCAGTGGCCCGTTTTAACTGTGCCTGTGTGTGTTCCTCTTCTGGACACCTAGTGTATACAACCTCTTATGCGTGGCTTTTTTTTTTTTTGCGTGGCTTTTCACTTAACCAGACTGCGGGGTTCCCCCAGCACTTTCCCTGTTTGTTTCTGAGGCCTTGGATGGTTCCATTAACTGTTATGTGGGGACAATGTCATTACCTCTGGGGACTATTGGGAGTCTCCGTGTACAGTGATTTGTGTGCAGGGACCTTCAGGCAAGAGAGTCTGTATGGATTTGTACTTTTGAAGAGTCTCGGTGTTTACATGCTAGTCTAACCTTATGTCATCTATAAGGCTCAGTTTCCTTCTCTGTAGTTTCTTGAAACTCAGCGTCACTCACCCCCCCGCCCCCCCTCCTTCCCCTATATCTATAACCTTTCTTTGTCCAAATAATCCTTAGAAGGAAATGCTGACACACAGTGCTGGGAGCTGTTCTAGGTGCTGAACAGGCCACAAACTGGTCGGGGGTGAATGCATGCTTCATGCATCAGAAAACCTACACTCCAAAACCAAAATGTAGCAAGACAGAAACATTAGCTGAGGAAGTTTCTTTCTATTAGAGAAGATTTCTTGGATCTCTCTTCTACATGGACAAGGACATGAACAAGGACACACCTCTTCTAAGACACCATAGGAAATGACAGGGCCACATGCAAAAAAGCTTTTGATGTCAAGGCAAAGGCTGCAGCTCGTCACGGCCATTTATTAGCTTGATGACACCTTGAGACAGTCTTGGGGATGAGTGTCATGAGGGGAGCAGCTAACCACCAGGTTGACAGTCACCAACCTAAGAGTCACGATAAGATGCGTGTCCTGGAAGACTGCAGTGGAGCACCTGGTTGCCTTCCAGATCACCATTGCTGGAACCCAGTGCACAGGGACCAGTTCACGGGGGACAGGGAGTTTGAACACCCTCAACTTCTAGGGCAGAGCTGCCACAGGCAGTAGGACTGCTGGAGCTTCGGGCAGCTTCGTAACATTAGCCTTGACCTCTTGTGAGTCACAATCCAGTCAGGAGATGACCAAACATGGACAAAAGGGCAGACCCCTACCAAGCGCAGAGCCCACAGTGCAGTGGGTCCCCCTCAGGAGGAGGTAGCTTTCCCATTGTAAAACATGTTAGTAAACTTTCGACAGGCAATAATAATACCTAAAATTGGCCAGTCACCATCATTAGACACTCCTACAATTAAGTACACCCCCATGCACCCACTGTTAGAGCTGTCACCACCCTGTGTGCGCTGGGGCTGGGGTGTCGGATGCACCCAGTGGATGGGGGGAGGGAGACAATTCCTCTCTTAGGAAACAGCCTGGAGCTGCACAGGGAACTTGAGCTTGCATAGAGGTAAGTAGTGAATGGAATACAGAACGAAAGGAAAAAATGGTACCTGCCATGGCAATCACCAATCAGCTCACAGCTCTACCTGACCTGTCAGGTACACATAAGGTGTGCTTTGCACATACCGGGTCCCATTCCATCCAGAATCTGCAAGCCAGAAGATGCGGTCTTTGTCTCCTCTTTGAGCCTCCCAGCCACTTACGTGCAGGCTGGTAGGCCAATCCAGATACCTTAGGACCCAGAGTCTGACACGGCAGCTGCTAGTACAGAGATGTGAACCGCTGAGACCAGTATCCAGTCACTACCACAGGAGTAAGAGAGGGTGTGCGGATGAGGAAACGATGTTCCGTCTTGTCAGATTTATTTTATGTGTAAGTGTTTTGCCTGCCTGTATGCATGTGCAGTATGTGCTCACCTGGTGCCAGTGGAGGTCAGAAGAGGGTGTCAGATCCCATGGAACTGGGGTGACGGATGGTTCTGGGCTGCCCTGTGGGCATGGTGAACCGAACCTGTGTCCTCTGTAAGAGCAAATGCTCTTGACTGCTGATCCATCGTCCAGCTCCAGAGGTGACTCTTGTTGTTTTGAGACAAGATCTCTCTACGTAGGCCTGGCTGTCCTAGAGCTCTCTCTGTAGACCAGGCTGGCCTCAGACTCATAGAAATCTACCTGCCTCGAGAGTGCTGGGATTAAGGGCACCACCATGCCTGGCCTAGGAGTGAGCTTTAAGAAGGTTCTATTTGTTTGTGTGTGTGTGTACATGTTTGGGCACACGAGTGCCATGGCACACTTGTGGAGGTCAGGGGACCACGTGCAGGAGTCAGCTGTCTCTTTCCACTATGGGGAAATCAAACAGAAGTTGTGATTCTTGCCAGGCGGTGGTGGCGCACGCCTTTAATCCCAGCACTTGGGAGGCAGAGGCAGGCAGATTTCTGAGTTCGAGGCCAGCCTGGTCTCCAGAGTGAGTTCCAGGAGAGCCAGGGCTACACAGAGAAACCCTGTCTCGAAAAAACCAAAAAACCAAAAAAAAAAAAAAAAAGTTGTGATTCTTGGCAGCAAGTCTCTACCCATTGAGCCATCTTGCCAGCCCAGGAAGTGACCTTATGATGCCATCCAGTAAAGCTGCAGACATTCTTATGGATAAAACATTCATAACAGGGTGGGACATGGAGTGAAGGACTGGTGTGTTCAGCGTGATGGGGGAAGGGCAGGAAGAAGGAGGGCCAGGCCCAGCATAGGTCACTTAGGGTCGGCTCTGGGTTAATAGGCAACTACGGATGACCTAGGCAGACTATCAAATGTTCTAAACACCTTCAGGGGGCTGGAAGGGAGGCCAGGGTGGGATGGATTGCAATGTGACTCTCAGTTCAAGACACACATCCATGGAGATGTGAGCTGCCACTGCTCGCACTGTCCTAATGGCCCTCCCAGCTATGCCTGATGTCTGTTCCAAGTCTCCTTTCTCCCCACCAGGTGAGCATCACCGCCGGGCTCCGCTACCTCCACACGGCGCTGGAGAGTGTGTCCAACCCGGAGGACCCTGAGTGCGAGAGCGAGGGCTGGCTACTGGAGAAGAGCGTGCCGGAGACCTGGAAGGCCTTCCTGGAGAGCTTTAAAAAGCTGGGCAAGAGTAATCAGGTGGAGGCTGAAGGGGCAAACGCAGGCCAGGCCCCAGAGGCTGGCTGATGGCCTGAGGCTTCTCCCCTCCTCAATACCTAGTGGACTCCAGGGACTGTGGATACCCCCTTGTCCAGCTGAAAGTCCAAATTTCCCAAGAAGGTTGGTCACCTACTGACTCTCCTTGACCTGGGCCTTGAAGTTCAGGGTCCTTAGGGCATGCTACAGACATTTGTGAAATGGCTGCCTCCAAATGTGAGTGACTGAACGCCCCCAGTGGATGCCCAGTCTCATAGGACTGGCCAGTCCAGGGCTCTTTCCAAGTGTGAGTCCAGTTCTCCCATAGGTGACTGGCCACACCAAGGGCCTCTCCCCTCCTTAGTAGTGTCTGCCACTTTTAAGCTCCAAGTTCTGAATCCCAACCATCACTTGATACATAAAAGCAAGGTGAAAAAACAAAACTCTAAGGGCCATGTTGTCTTTTCCTTAATGATAGGATTAGCAGGCTGGTCACCATTTGCTTAATGTTACACAATGGGGGAGAAGCGATGGTAGTTTTATAAGAGTAGTGGACTCCCCCAGAGGGTTACCTCCACATAGGAATTCACAGACGGTGCAAGAGGTGAAAACTTTCCTTTACTAAACCCAGTGAGTCCCATACCTGCCCTATTTCCAGCCTCAGTCACATACTCCAGCCGGCATGTCCCAGCATCCCCCACTCACAAAGTGCTGGGTGAGCTACTGCCTGTGGCTTGTCTGAGAAAGTGCCAGGTGAGTTTGCTGTCCTTGTGTGGGAGAGAAGTGACGATCTATTAAGAGTGTGCCACTTGGGGACCAGGCCTTACCTCGTGGTGGGCTTGGGGACATGGTCTCAGATGGCCACAGCAATCCTTGTGGACTGCACTGTCAAGGAGGGCAAAGACCTCTGGGAGCTTCTGTTTTTCCTCCCACAAAGCACTATGGGAATGATTCTGTATCAAGGAAGATTCTGGGAGACAGGCTATTTTTCCGAGCTAGCATGTGTGGGAAGTTGCTGTTTCTTCTGGGAATGACAGGCGAGCTCTCACGGGGAGTAAAATATGATTTTGGTGGTACCCAGACTATGGTACCCAGATCACCACAGGGCTAAGCTGTTGCTGGCCTGTGTGGTGTGGCTCTAATGCTCTTAGGGGGACACCAGATTAGCGATGCTGTCACACCCAACAAACTGTGGCCCCAATGTTGTTTAGTATTCTGTGTTTCTTGGAGCAAGGAATGGCCCAGATGCTGAGCTGAGCCAGGTGTCTGCGGCGGCGACCCTCAGGGTCCTGCCGTCACCTCTCAAGAGGGCTGAGACCATGGTGAACAGCACTCTAGACCCAGTTCTAATTATGCTGTCAGAAATCATATTAAGAGATATTAAAAACTATATTGTATGAAAATCACTTCTGTTAAGTGACTGTCCATCTATTCAACAGCACACATCACCTGTTTCGTGCTGTGATTCTAGCCAGTACCTGTTTTAAAAAGGCATTAAGCTAGGTCCCACAGTGCATGTCTCTCTCATCCTAGCATTTGGGAGGCAGAGGCCAGAGGATCAGTTCAATGTCACCTTCTACTACATAGTAAGTCCCAAAACTAGCTTGGGGTACATGAGACCAGTCTCATGAATAGAGGTGGGGTGGGGGCTAGAAAGATGGCTCAGTGCTTAAGAGTGCTTGCTGTTCTTCCAGAGGACACATGCACAGTTCTTAGCACCCATAGCTACAGTTTTACAACTGCTTGCAACCCCAGCTCCAGGATCTGATTCCTTTTTCTGGCCTCCACGGGTACCCAAATATGTGGCACCCTCCCACTGATGCATAAATAATAACTTGAAAAAAATCAAGTCTTAGCTAGACAGTGGTGGCACACGCTTTTAATCCCAGCACTCAGAAGGCAGAGGCAGGTGGATCCCTGTGTTGGAGTCCAGCCTGGTCTACAGAGTGAGTTCCAAGACAGCCAGGGCTACACAGAGAAACTACGTCTTAAGCACCCTGTTCCCTGCAAGACCCCCCCAAATCAAGTCTCTTTTTCCATGCTGAATTTCTACACTTGATCTTAGCCAAAAGGCCGAGAAGCGATTATGCTGAATTTCTAAAACAATCATTTTCCCAAGTAGGTAACTGTAAGCAACCTTGGGGCATGGTTACAGGTTATGTGGTTCAGAGATTTAGGATTAACTGCATTGGAAATAGTTTTAGGCAGCTGGAGAGTTGCCAGGAACTAGCCCATTCCTTCTGGTGACTTACCAGTGCCGAGTAATACTCTGGTAGCAACCAGGCTCTTCCTTATGTGACATTAGTCCCTCCTCAAGCTCATGCAAACTCACTAACAGCTGTTTCAGCCCAGTCCCAGGCAGGGTCACTGGTAAAGCAGATCCAGCGACTTTCTTCCTTTTTAAATGCTGTGATGGGGATTTGCTATATCCCAGCACAGGCTTCTTACCACTGAGCTACATCTCTAATCCAAACTTCTTTTTGAGACTATGTCCACTGTAGCCCAAATTGGTCTGGAACTTGCTGTGTAGATTAGGCTAGCCTCAAACCCAGCCTCTTATTTTTATCTTAGTTTTTGAGATACAGTCTCACCATGAAACCCTGATGGAATTTCCTATGTAGATCAGAGACCTGTCAGCTTCTGCCTCCTGAGTGTTGAGACTGAAGGCCACATCACCATTATCTTGACCCAGTTTTCTATTTTCAAAACAGTCTCTAATAAAATAGCTGTTGGTGGTTTCTTGTGTTCAATGCCCAGAAAGGCAGGAATCCTGGGAAGTTTGTAGTCTCGGCTTAAGTAAGAACCTACAACTTCTTTTGACATGCTACCAGCTCAAAACTAAGCTACCAAGTAAACCCCAAGTAACCTCAATATGGGTTAATGAGATTAGCTATTGCTCTGCCTGGCAAACTCCCAGTCCCTCTTCACCTGGGCACCTGTCATGCTAGCCCAGCAGGTTTGCAGCTTAGCAAGAACAATCAGGGCTTCTTAGCCACTAGCCACTGGTGGAGTTCTTGGTGGCTGTGTGCTGGGGGCAGAGTTGTACCGGTGGAAGGTATGAAGTCTATGCACGGGTGGGCCGGATGTGTTCCCGATTTGTTGTGGACATGGGACTGGTGGCAGCAGGCAATGTGATGGAAGGAAACTCATAGCCATTCACTCAAGGGAATAAAATCCTGGGTCCAAGCAAAACCTTATGTAGGAGTGCTTGTAATCACAAGATGGTCACCAACCATCATCCAGGCCTTTAGTTGGTGACTGCACCAAGGTCTGCACAGAGGAGGCCATTAGCACCCAGAGGCACGTGTGACTCTCAAACGTACTCGACCTTTTAATGCTTTCTAGAAACCCGATCTCATGTATCCCAGACCTCCAACTCACTGTGTATCTGAGGTGACCTTGAACCCCTGATCTTCCTGCCTCTGCAGCCCACCTGCTGGGATATAGGTTGTAAATACTGCAACAGCTTTTGTGGTGCTGGGGATGGAACCTAGGGCTTCCCAACGCTCAGTTACTATGTTCTCCAGCTCTGAGATGCACTGGGCAGCACGGAAGCAGGCTGGGAGGCACCTAATGTGACTCCAGCCACCTACTATTCTGGAAGGGGTACAGGACAGAGGAGTGAGAGCCAGCACTCAGGGCAGGAGGAGGGGACAACAGGCGTGAAGGCGTGTCCTACAGGGACTGTTCCAGGTCTCAACTGGGCTGCTGGGTAATCAGCTATGCATTTGCCAAAATGTAAAACCCGTATCCTTAGAAAGGGTTAATCTGTCTGTAAACATCACTACATAAGGGTGGGGTCAGAGCATCTGGGTTATGGTGGCACATATCTTTAATCTTAGCATTTGGATTTCTGGGAGTTCAAGGTCAGCCTTGTCTAGAGTGAGTTCCAGGACAGCCAAGGGAAACCCTGTCTCAAAAAACCAAATCCAAGCCAACCAACCAACCAACCAACCTATCAGATATAGATAGATAGATAGATAGATAGAGGGTCAGCAGCCAGTGAGAGGCAGCTGGCCTAGGGCAGGAGTTACCCTTAATGACCAGGAGGTGGGAAGCCCAATGAAGATCCTGGTGTTTGACAGTGTCCCATGGAGAACTTGATGTTTTGACTCAGTCTGGTCAGAGAATTCTGAGAACACAGCAGAATTACTCTGCGTAAGTTTCCTTCTTGAACACATCACAAAAGCCAAGTGACTGGTGAGTACATGAGAATCAGGACTCGCAGGGAAACAGGCAAGGCCTAGCAAGAGATTACTCATGGGAGGGTCTCCCCAAGACCTGCATCCCACTGATCTGCGGTCCCGTGGCTCCAGATCTCCTGCTCTCATAGACAACAAGCAGGAAACTTAATCGGCTGAGATAATGTCCAAGCTTTCTGGGAAGGTCAGTGTGGCCTGGCTAGTGGCCATAGCTGACACTAATAGTTTAAGCTTCTTAAATTTTAGGCTAATATTGATGTCCCACTTTTGCGGCAAGGTGACACAGGGAGCTTTGCTGGGGCCTCATGTGTGAGAAACAAAACGGAGAAGATGGAGGTAACTCAATGTCAACACCTTAAGCATTTATTTGAATATCTTTAAACTTTTTACATATGATACATTCCAAATTTTACAATTGTCCACAGATATTAAAATTATAGCCAATTTATTAAACATATGATTCTCCCTGATATGGAAAGCGTGTTATATAAACATCTCTACAACAAACACATGCGGAACAAATGAAAGTAAGATGTGTCGGTAGGGAGAGGAACAAACATGATACTGCCACAGTGTGAGGACAGCAGTCCCCTGGGAAGTCACTGCCCAGACCCTGATGCTCCCTCTGCTAATCCCAGGCTCCTGTGGAGTCAGGCATGAAAGTGAAGTGAAGATGTTTTCAGTTTAGATGTAAGCTGTGCTCATGATTGTTTTCCTTTTGGTACCAGGGCTGAACCCGGGCCCTCCCTCACACTAGGCAAGCACTCTTAGCACTAGACTCAAGCCTAGAGATGTTCCCATAACTTTACATTTAAGCCTGGTGAACGGAAGGTGAAGAGCCAACAGCTGAATTTAAAATCTAAAGAAATGGCACGTGTCAAAGGTCAAAAGAAGCATCAGTTACATCATCCACAGCCCATTCAGACTATGTCAAGGGAAGGCTAGAGAAAGGGAGGACACGGGGGTCGTTTGGGCTTCCCATTGCAAACCCTCTCCTGAGCCTATGGCACGCTGAAGAGCTAACTGAAGCCCGTCCTTTGAAGAGGAGACAGTCCCTCACATGATCCCGGAGACTGTGCTATCTGCATTTCTTTGAGCCTCTGGTCTGGTCTGCATTTCTGACCCTCCTGAGACACCGAGGCATGGAAACAGCTAAGTGGAACAGAACTTGTGGATGCGGTTTGAAAGGCTGAGTGAAAGGTTCTTTGATGGTTAGCAAAGCTAAAAGCCCCTTTCTGTTCCTGGAGACTGGAGTTCATCCCTCTGCTGAACCTGCTGCCACCATGTCTATGTGACTTCTTTGCACACGTCCATCAGACAAGGAAAGAGATGTGCGGTGTGCCAGAGCCGTAACTGCGGCACCAAGTGGCTATAGTCCTAGAAAGGCCCCTCTTAGAATAATACCTAAAAAGAATGGACGTTTGTGCACAGTCTGAGGAACATCCTAGATCATCCAGCAGACAAGCAGGAACACACTGATCCAGTGCGGGGTGGGGCAGGGCGGGGCGGCTCTAAACACTGCCTTCTGGTTTGAGACAGGGTCTCAAGTTACCCAGGCTGGCCCCGAAGCTAGCCTTGAACTCCTAGTGCCGCCTAAGCATTCCAATTGCAGGCTTGGCACCCAGCTGAGCTCTCACTGGTCTGCTGCTGTCTGCCCGAGGGTGCGCACACTCTCTGTTTAGTCTGGAGCAGAAGGCTACAGTCTGAAAGATGAGGAGGTCCTTTATGTTTCAAAAAGCCCTTTGAGTAATGCTCTCAAAGCCCAAAGTCTTGACAGAGACAGTGAAAACCAACCATCTAGAGTTGTGAGAAGCCTGCTGCTCTCCTGTTAGAGCCCACAGACCACTAGGCCATGGGGAGAAGGGAATCTTGTCTTCAAATTCAATTGCTTTGCTCTGGAGGTGAGGTCCAGTCCCAGAGGTGAACTGTATCTCAGCCTCAGGGCACCATAGTGGGATGTGTCTCCTGACAGGCCCCAGGGGTCCTTTTGGTCTCTGCTGGACAGCCAGCAAGTTCCACACCATCAGCGACGTGGACTGGCTCAGGCTGGCAACTGAAGCAGGTGGCATCCAAAGGAGCTAGATTCCGGTCTAGAAAGGGCTCTCACTCCACAGCATGTCTGAGGGACACAGCAACAAAATCTGGCAGAAAATGACTTTCATCAGTCTCTGGAGCCAGACTAAAAACATAAAACTGGGAAGAAAAGCTTAAATAAAGAATTTATTTCAAAATAGATTCAGCCAAACTTATTTCCTGTTGTCTTTGTGGAAAAGCCAGCTGTGTTACAAAACTCCAAGTCTAGTTTTTGGTAAAGGAGCAATTATAAATGCTGCCAGTCGATGCCGACCAGGGTCTGGTTAGCCTCCTGCGCGTGTCCGATTTCCTCTGTGATGCTGTGCTGCTGCCAGAGTTTCTGGATCTTCTGAAACCGCTCTTGGCATAAGTGTAAAGGATTTCCTCGTCTAGAAAGAGACACATGTCACTCAGAGGCACAGTTTATTCAGCCTCACATCCCGACCCCTCCTGTGCCAGGAAAAGCACACGATGGCACTAGTCCCTAATTGTGTGGTTTCTGTTCAGTGCATGACTGCGCACGCAAACACACACACACACACACACACACACACACACACACACACACACACACACGGTGTTGGCGTTGGGTTGGGAGTATGTGCTGAAGAGAGAAGGTAGGTACTCCAGTGTCACACAGCTAGACTGAGGTCAGGAAACAGGGCTGCTGGCTCAGGTCTGAGTTAAGAAGCCAAAACTCTGTGGGTGATGTGTAAAAAAGTCGTGGGGCAAAGGACAGGGTGGAAGGATGACAGAAGACAGGGACTGTCACCTAGAAGCCTCAGCAAGGCAACCAGATACCTGCTGGCACTGGGCCCACGTTAACTGACTGCAGCCTTTGCTGGGTTCCCAGGCGGCCTCGGAGCCGGAGCTGGCCATCTGCTTCTAGTTTGGGTTTAAGGACTTTCTTGTGGGCTCTCACTCTTCAGGGCTACAGGATGAACTGCCAACAGGTGGCATATGGCCCAACCTTGGCTATTCAAGCTTGAGAAGTCACATCTGCTATAACTCTTTATGCCCTGATGGCAAGAACCTTTGGAGTAGGGCTCTGTGAGCTGGAAGTTCACAGCAGAGGCGACGGCAGGTCAAGGGCAGCTGCGCCTGCATCAGTGTGACTCTCTTCTCCACACATATTTTTGGGCAGTCACATCTGGCCCTCCAGCAGCAGGACAGAAAAGGCCTCCCCTGAGCCACACAAGCTTACACTAGGGAGGCTATCTGGTCACTCAAAGCAGCGATAAATGGAATTGAGCTATCGAGCTGTAGTCTCTTGGCTTTCTCACATCTGTCCTATGTTCCTCATGGTGGTCTCTTCAAGTTTTTATTCTCATTCCCCACCCCCTCTTCTCTCTCTTTCTCTCCCTCTCTCCTCTCCTTTGACAGTTGGAGGCACTCTCTGGAGTCACTTTCCCTTCCGTTTCCTATGGGAGTCCATGATTGAACTGAGTCACTAGGCTCCTGCGGCAGGCCTTTACCACACCGAGCCATCGTCAGCCCTTTTGTTTATATTAAACTTAAATTTTATTCTCACATGTGCATGTATGTGCAGGGGCACATGCCACGCTTGGCCTGTGGAAGCCGGAGGCCAGTACTGGGTGTCTTCTGTCTCCTTCCACCTGATCTCTTGGACAGGGCCTTTTCACTGAGCCCCGAGCTCACCGTTTTGCCTGGGCTGCCTAGTTGATGAGCTCTGGGGTGGCAGAGTGCGGGGGGGGGGGGGGAATCCGAATGCAAGTCCTCAGGCTTTGGAGGTAAGCACTTTACGCCTGAGTTATCCCCTCGGACATTCTAAAAGAGTCAATTGTTTTCTGTGTACATGGGAAGTGGCCATGCACGTGTGGGTGTGCTCACGGCTGTGTGCACATGCAGAAGCCAGAAGGCACCTCAGGTGTCCTCCTCCTCAGTCACTTGCCAGTCTGTTTCCTGAGACAGTCTCTTGCTTTTTGTCTGCGCTCACTGACTTGGTGAGGCTGAGGAACACCTTCCCCTCCTCCCACCTCCACCTCCTCGGCACTGGGGTCACAGGAGTGCAGCACCACATTCAGCCCTTTCCGTGTATCCTGGGGTCAACCCCGTGTCCTCATGCCTGCATGACAAGCACCTTACCAACCAAGCCCTCTTCCCACCCACTCCTGGCTTTCCCAAGGAGGCAAAGCAGGAGCCAGGGGCGCTCCTCGAAAACGAGTCCATGGGTTACAAGCCACCTCCAGCAGATCCCGCCCCCCAGGTATCAGTCCAGTCGACTTCAGGACCTCCCTGCTCATCATGGTCTCCATGAAGGAAGGGCTTTGAGGCTCACTGTCAGTGTTCCAAACCCCAGGCTGGGTCCTTACCTGAGTCCCTGGTCAGTCTCCCCATAGTCGTCAAGGTAAGGAGGAGAATAAAAACATCCTTTGGTTTTGCCAGCTAAAAATAGCACCTGACATTCGCGTACTCTGTGGAGAGAGCATTCACCATTGTGCATTTATATAAGTAACACGGTGTTGATTCAACTCAAGGAGAAAGGGCTCAGGTAAGGAAATAAATGCACGAGAGCCCAGGGTCAGGAGACAAGCAGCTCTAGCAGAGATACCTGAGAGCAGCAGGGCATCTGCCCAAGTCTGGTGCAGGATATTAGATCCACTGTGAACCCTGAGGTTGTGTTCCTTACTGAAAAAACTGTTTCTAGCCGTGGTGCGGCTCAGTTTTAGCACACATCTTTAATCCCTCTGGCTGGAATACAGACTTGCCTTTAGGGCATACCTTTAATTTCATAGTTTGTAGAAGGAAACACCCATGTTAGAAAGAGATGTCTGAGTGGCGGACAAAGTGATGAATCAGAGAGTTGACATAATAGGATTTGCCCAGCTCTCTCGAGGAAGAGAGAGGAAGCTACTTAAGAGAGCAGTGCAGAGGCAGAGGGAAGAGAGGGAGGAGGCAGTTTTACTGGGAGAGTTTTACAGAGAGGGTGAAGAGAGAACAAGCCAGACACGGGTGAGTACGGAATGAGCTCAGAATAGATTGCCAACGGTAGTATGGGGTCAAGCAGAGCAACTCAGAAGCCAAGAAGTCAGTTTGAATCAGTCAGTGTGGAGAGGAGTGTGAGTCAGAAGAGCTGAGTTGACCAGTCAGTCAGACCTCAGAAAGAACTAGAAAGTGTGAGCTTACTCAGCAGAAAGTCTCAAGAGGCTGGAAACACTGTAGGCCTAGATTAGACTGAATGGAGGCTACAAGCTTCCGGGACTAGGCAAATACATACAGCGACTTTGTGTCGAGAACCCAGGGCTCCCAGCGCAGAGTTTAAAGCAGATAAGTATGGGGAAAGGTAGCTAACTCCTAAACACAAAATACTACTGATCTTTTCCCCACAATTATGGGAAAATTACTCGTTTAAAGAATGATGCGGGGGCTGGAGAGATGGTTCAGTGGGTAAGAGCACTAACTGCTCTTCCGAAGGTCCTGAGTTCAAATCCCAGCAACCACATGGTGGCTCACAACCATCCATAATGACATCTGACGCCCTCTTCTGGTGTGTCTGAAGACAGCTACAGTGTACTTAGATATAATAAATAAATCTTTAAAAAAAAAAGAATGATGCACAAGTTACTAAGTATTTTTTGTCTGAATAAATGCCCAATGGCAACCTGTGCCTCTGCAGGGAAAAATCTAACAGCACCTGGCACAACAGAGGGAAAATTAATGTTGGTTTCTAAAGACTTAAGAATTTATGTTTTATGTGTAAGTGTGCAAGTCCACAGAGGCCCGAAGAGGGCATCAGATCCCTTAGCACTGGAGTTACAGGCAGTTGTGAGCTGCCACGAGGACCCAAATGCTGAGACCCGGATACAGGAAGTGCTCCTGTGCTCTGTCTCTGCAATCCCTGATGGGAACTCTTTTCCTGGATTTGGGGAGGAAACGAGGGACAGGCGTCCACATTTAAGGAGGCACAAAGAGCTGTCAGCAGTCGTATGGGAGATGTGAGAGCCCTGGCCCTCTGTAGTCTGCACACGGTCGCACAGCGGCTTCAAAAGTCCCTGCAGTGCTAAGGCGAACAAACCTGGCCGAGGGCCTCACCTCAGGAAGATGCCGGCCCCAGAGCCGCAGGAGTAGGTGTGCGCCGTGCAGGCTCCGACGTCCTCACCCTCTAGCTCAGCTTGGCAGCAGTAACTCTGAGAGCAGAGGAGACTCCCACACACGAGGCACAGAGTAGGGGCTCTGCTCTTGTCGCCACCTGATTTGGGGCACCTGGAGGACGAAGACACAATGACCAGCAGTGCTACGAAGGAACAGGCGCCGAGCGCCCTGGAAGATAATCTGCCAGTACTAACTACCCCGTGATAGGACACGGACACACTAAAACCATGTACCAGAAGCACCCAAGGGAGCAACATCTGGGGACAGGCAGATGGAGCACTGTGTGAACAACAGGAACTCACGGGGCAGGGAAGAGTGATGTCTGCAGTCGGGCACAAATCTCAGACAGTGTGCCAAGTACTGCAGACACATAGAGCCACTTAAATGGAGTGAGGCTGTGCAAGTGACAACAGCTGTTGCCTAGGAACAGAAGCCCACGTCAGCTTCTTAGACACACTGGGAGGGGGAGAGAAGAAACTTCAAATGAGAGATTGCTTCTATCAGAAGGGCCTGTGGGCATGTCTGTGGGGGCATTTTCTCGAAGGCTAATTGATGACGGGCAGGTGCCTGGGTTATCTAAGAAAGCAGACGGAGCAAACCAGGAACAGTGTTCTTCCGTGGCCTCTGCTTCAGTTCCCCCTCCAGGCTCCTGTTCTGACCTCCCTCAGTGAGACTAACCTGTAACCAGGTTAACCCTTTCTCCTCCCCATGTTGCTCTGGTCAGTGCTTTAGCACATCAACAGAGTAAACTAGGGCAGAGACTCAGCCCAGCACTCGGAATGATGTGTCTACAGGGCAAGGAGGGAGGTGCAGAGAGGAGACACCCAGAGCTTCTGTCTCACAGCAACGCTTGATTTATGAAAGAGTATTCTTTATGCTGCCTGAGCACCAAGTGCTTAAAAATCCATTAAGAATCACAAATGCGCCGGGCGGTGGTGGCGCACGCCTTTAATCCCAGCACTTGGGAGGCAGAGGCAGGCGGATTTCTGAGTTCGAGGCCAGCCTGGTCTACAGAGTGAGTTCCAGGACAGCCAGAACTATACAGAGAAACCCTGTCTGGAAAAACCAAAAAAAAAAAAAAAAACAAAGAATCACAAATGCAGGGCTAGAGAGATGGCTCAGAGGATAAGAGCACTGGCTGCTCTTCCAGAGGTCCTGAGTTCAATTCCCAGCAACCACATGGTGGCTCACAACCATGTATAAGAGGATTTAATGCCCTCTTCTGGCACAGAGGTGCACATGCAGACAGAGCACTCATATACATAAATAAGTAAATCTTCACACGGCTAGTGACACTTCTCCTAATCATGTTATGGAAAGGACTACTGATTTCTCTTCCCCAACGAAAACAAAGAGTCACTACAAACCCATCTGACGTCTGCAGAAGGATCTGAGGGGCAGGGCACCAAGGCAGAAACTTACGAGAAATTGGATGCTTGGTTAATGAGGCTGCTGTAATCCTCCGGAAGGTCTATCAGTTTGTTAGCTCCTCTTGGGTAGCTACAAAGTTAGCAATGAGAAGAGCTTAGTAAATATGTGGTTATAACGACACAAGGTTAATTCATGGCTTAGACAAAGTAGCAAGGGAAGGTGTACTGAGCGACCAATGGCCTGGCACAGTGTAAGCCAGAGAAGGCAACACAGCTCTTGGTGATGATGTAGCTGCTATTTGCCATCAGCAGGCCTGAAGGTTAGGCTATGAATCCCTTCCTTGTAACCTTCGACGGCTTGGAGAACCAAACTAGGGACTTGCAGTGTCTGAGTCGATTTCTGGCTGTGGTGGAGATGACAGATAACTAAACTGCCTAAGATTATGTCCTAGCTGGAGGCTTCCTGGTGAAGGACAGGACATAACACTGTCTTCCCTACGTTAATCCAAATGGCTCTGTCAATCTCCTGGGCAGGAAAGCAGCACCTAGGGGAAGTTTTCTGTTGCAGGGACTTTAGAAGTGGAATAAAGCCCACCTATAATGAGTCTCCCTGAGTGTTCCAGTGACTACGTCCACTGCTCACCCACCGCTCATGGTGAGACGGCTCAGAGGGCAGAGGTACTTGGTGCCAAGCTGATGACCCGAGCTCAACTGGAACCCACAGGGTGGAGAGAGAACCGACACCTGCAAGCTGTCCTCTGACCTCCACACAGGCATGGCATGCCCGCACCAACATCCATACACAAATAAAAATGTTAGAAAGCAAACCAAAAAATAGACAAACAGCCCACACCAAACCAATTCAGGACTGACATCAGAAGGTGTGTACTTGCCGGGGAGTGGTGGCACATGCCTTTAATCACAGCACTTGGGAGGCAGAGTCAGATAGACTTCTGAGTTCGAGGCCAGCCTGGTCTAAAGAGTGAGTTCCAGGATAGCCATGGCTACACAGAGAAATCCTGTCTTGGGGGAGAAAAAAAAAAGATGTGTATTTACTAGGGGTGATCTGAAGGCACTGTAAGAATACAACCATTTTCTCTCTATCAGCTACATTGGTTCTGTGACTCAAGAAACTCAGAAAAAGAAGTTCAAATCGAGTCAGTACTTCAGGGCTTCTTTTTCTGTGAGCCACCGTAGGCTACCCCTATTGTTGCCCAGCACAGGGAATGCTGTGTGGGTCTCCACCCTCTAGCTACTGAAAGTCAAACCTGGACTTCCCTGTGGGGTCCTCTGGACAGCACTAACTAGCTGTCACCATCCACTGCAGTTTAAAGGGGCACACACGCTCGAATCCAACTCCAGAGAAGCCCAGTCTATATTTCAAAGCTTGCCAATTACTGTGATCAGCATTTCAAGTTAAGAAGCACGTGTCCTGTCCCACAGGAAGACTGCTAGCTAAGGGTGTGTGGGGGACAAGCGACCATCTACAAATGCGAAACCCCCTCACGGCAGGCACTCTGGGTTCTGGCTGTGTACAAGCAAGCTCAGCTAGTCTTCTCGGACCATGTGCTGTAGACTCAAGAAGTAGCAGGCCTGAGCAATGGAGCACCCGTGTGATGCAGAGGAATGTGTTACACAACCAGTGTGTGGTTGTTTGAATGAAAATGGCCCCCACAGGCTCCAAGGGAGTGGCAAGATTAGTAGGTGTGGCTGGGTGGAGGAAGTGTGTCCTAGGGAGCAAGCTCTGAGGTTTCAGAAGTTCAAGCCAGACCCAGTGACTCACTCTCTCTTCCTGGTGCCTGTGGACCCAAATGTAGAACCGTCAGCTACCTCTCCAGCACCATGTCTGCCTAAAATCTGCCATGTTTCTTGCCATGAGGATAATGGACTAAACTTCTGAATTGTAAGCCAGCCCCAGTGAAATATTTTCCTTTATAAGGTTATGGTATCTCTTCATAGCAGTAGAAACCCTAACTAAGGCACAGTGTTCAATTAATAGACACAGAAGAAAAAAAAAGGAAAAGAACTGGTCTTGACTGGCTAGGCCCTAGGGGATGCTGTGGTAGCCAGGTGACATCCTCCCAGCCAACATGGAGCAGGGAGAGACCTGGATGGCCCCACACGTATAATGTAAGAAGCACATAGAGGCAGCTGGGTCTGTGCATTGTCCAGGTATGAACATTCCTTCAGGAAAGAGGTGGGGTAACCTGAGGCCTCACCTGAGACCCAGCCACTACTTCCCCTGGCTCTAAGTACCTTTGGTCTTGGGAGCAGGAGAGTCTGAGTATAGAGGGTATAAGTTTGTCCCTCGCTCTTCCAATAAGTAGCCACTAAGCCACATCCTGTGTGACAAGTGTCCTAAATTCACCAGCTGGAACTCTGCCCTCTGCTCAGGAGAGACACCAAGCTCATGGAAGCTCATTATACCATTCCTGATATTTGGATAATCTGAAATTCTTCATAAAGAAACAGGATAAAAAAGAAATAAAAGAGAAAAACAGCTAACAAAACCCAGGGTGAAGAGCTACATTTCTAAAAGCAATTTCCCCATAAGTGCCCCCAAATGCAGCTAACATTGTTTCTTTTCTCTACCAAGGATGCAGGGTATTTTTGTTCTTGTCCAACTCCTGGCAGGAGACTGAAGTGTGCAGGCACACTATCTTCCAGAATCCGGAAGGTCAAGGGCCACAGCACCGAAGGAACACAGCCTTCACGCTCCATGTGGCTTCTCACCACCCACCCACAAACACCCGAGTTCCTCTAACTCACCTGATCGCTCCTCTCTCGCCATTCAGATACCTTTTAACTTCACTGTTCTGGCACCAACTTTAAGGCAAACAGAGGAGGGAAGTTAGTTTTATTTTGTGAGACAGCTGACCCCGCCTCAGTCTTCTGCCTCAGCCTCCCCAGTGCTAGGGCTCCAGGTGTTTGCCATCCTCCCTGGATTTTCTGACTTTCAACAGTTCTCGGACACTAAGTACATTCCACTGCCGCACAGCTGTCACTGCCACCGTCTTCAGATCGTTCTCATTTGGACTCTACACGTTTCCTTACAGTGCTTCCTCTTCCTCCCATGGACTCTACACGTTTCCTTACAGTCCTTCCTCTTCCTCCCATGGACTCTACACGTTTCCTTACAGTGCTTCCTCTTCCTCCCATGGACTCTACACGTTTCCTTACAGTGCTTCCTCTTCCTCCCATGGACTCTACACGTTTCCTTACAGTGCTTCCTCTTCCTCTTCCTCCCATGGACTCTACACGTTTCCTTACAGTGCTTCCTCTTCCTCCCATGGACTCTACACGTTTCCTTACAGTGCTTCCTCTTCCTCCCATGGACTCTACACGTTTCCTTACAGTGCTTCCTCTTCCTCTTCCTCCCATGGACTCTACACGTTTCCTTACAGTTCTTCCTCTTCCTCCCATGGACTCTACACGTTTCCTTACAGTCCTTCCTCTTCCTCTTCCTCCCATGGACTCTACACGTTTCCTTACAGTTCTTCCTCTTCCTCCCATGGACTCTACACGTTTCCTTACAGTGCTTCCTCTTCCTCCCATGGACTCTACACGTTTCCTTACAGTCCTTCCTCTTCCTCCCATGGACTCTACACGTTTCCTTACAGTCCTTCCTCTTCCTCCCATGGACTCTACACGTTTCCTTAGTCTTCTTCCTCCACGGACACTGCTAGGTTGGCAGCACTTTTACCCCAAGGCCAAATCCTTAGCTAGACACTCACATTCTTTCTCTTAAAAACTCATGTATTCTTTTGAGGCAGGGTTTCTCTGTGTAGCCATGGCTATCTTGGAACTCACTCTGCAGACCAGGCTGGCCTTGAATGCACAAATTCCATGGCCTGCCTCCTGGAGTGCTGGGGTTAAAGGCATGTGCTGCCCACCATACTTGGTGAAACACCCCAATTCTTATAACTTGAATAATGTGAAGTCTATCAAGTTCAGAAGTGAAAAATTTTGACATGTAAAGACTAAGCTTTATTTTATAAATCATTCTAAATAATGCAGAAAAATGTCTAACATTACCTTTCAATCAGAGAGTTCATGATGTCATTGTTTTCTTGAAAAAGGTGAATGAGGTTGGTTGGTAGGGAAAGGTAGTTACATAAGTGTTCAAAATGGCTTGTTCCAGAAACTGCAAATAGGAAGGAAAAGAGGCATGCACACCCAGACTTAGGTCCCCACAGACACATGAGCGAGCAGATTCTGTCTCTCTGTCTGTCTCTGTCTCTCTTTTGACAGATCTCACTACCTACCCCTGGTTATCCTGGAATTCACTCTGTGGACCAGGCTGGCCTCAAACTCAGAGACCTGCCTGCCGTTGCCTCCTGTGTGCTTGGGTTAAAGGCAAGTGTCACCATGGCCAGCCTCTTTCTTTTTAAGTAAGACAAAATCAAACAGACTCGTAAGAGGCCCTTTGGAGAATACGACTCCATGAACAGGTTGGTGTCACATGACTCTTAAACCGGTTACAGTCCCTGAGACTCAGCCTGGGCCTTTGCAAATGTGCAAAACTTACAGTTGCATCTGGGCTGAGTGTGAGCCCAGACAGAGCAGTCGGAGGTCAGGTGGCTCTGCCTAGAGACGGACTCACACTAGTCACCACTGCTAGTGCTGAAAGCAGAAGGCCGAGATGCTAGTCAACAGGCAATGCTGTGTGGGGGCCTCCTGTGACCAGTGCCAGCACCAGCAGGGATCGGAGACAGAGCCATGGTCCTCCGAATACTCTCCCCCATGGGGTCGGGAAAGACAAGGGGAACATGGAGGAGCAGCCCATCAAATGTCACTCAAGGACAGGCATGCCATGATGCCACTGGAATTTCACGCTGTACAACGAGAACTGATTCCCAAAGTTGTTCTCTGACTTCAGTGAACACACACACACACACACACACACACACACACACACACACACACACACACACAGAGTTGTTTTTTAAAGAAGCTCTTACATTGTTTTTGTTGTTTCAAATCTGAGGGCCTGGGGCTGCAGAGGTGACTCATAGTTAAGGGCATTTGCTGCTCTTGCAGAGGCCTGGGTTCAATTCTTGGCACTCACATGGTGACTCACAACCATCTATAACTATAACCCCAGTGCTTGGGGTTCTAACAGGTTCTTGTGCACATAGATGCATGACAGCAAAACATTCATACATATAAAGTAAATTAAATAAAACTAAAGAACAAATTTAAAAACCCGAGGAACCTAGCTTTTGAATAATCTATAAGGTGAGTCTTGCTTCTGACAGAACAGATACTCCTGAGACGGAGTGCTGTGTGAACGTACACAGAGGTTCTCTCAGTCATGACTGCCTGGGGTGTGGAGGCACAGCACACACATGCAGGGATGCTCATGTGTATTCTACAGGGTGGCTGCCACAGCCACACCCTAAGCTCTCAGTAGTTCAGATGCACTTGTTTACTGTTTCCTTTTTGTGTGTGCTGGGGTGTGAACCAAGGCCTGAGCACGTCAGGGAAGCACAAGGGCCACATTTCCTTACTCACCTTTATTCTAGTTACTGCTGTTATTGTTGTTGTTGTTATTATTTTTCAGGCAGTGTTTCTCTGGGTAGCAATGGCTGTCCTGGAACTTATGATGTAGACTAAGCTGCCCTGCCTCGCAGTGCTGCGATTACAGGCATATGCCATCATGTTTATTTTAACTAGCTGGAGCAGACGATCACAAGTGTTTGCTACATTTGGCAGAAAGGGGAGTTACCTTGAAGGTCTGGTGGGGCCGGGACTCCATTTAAATAGTGGAAAAACAAAGCTGAACACTTGAGGAAAGGCGTGATGCCAGCCCGGACGCTCCTCCACAGGTGCCAGCCGGAGGGGGCTTCTTCCAAGGCACTGAGGACAGAAAACAGCTATCAGGAAAAACGGCAAGGAAAGCTCACTGTGGTAAAGCATGGTGTGGAGACAGAAGACTGACGTTTGGACTCCCTGATGCTATGTCAGGAGGCGCGGGCAAAGGCTGACAGCAGCCTTAGGTACTGAGGGATGTTAAGAATACATGGAGGCAGAGGCTCCAATGGTAAATTAGGTTTATAATAGCAATACAGCCACATATACAGAAAAATCAGAAAATGAAAACCCAAACCAGGTGTGGTGACATATGACCCCTAGCACTTGGGAGGCAAAGGCAGGCAGATCTCTGTGAGTTCAAGGCCAGCCAGGGCAATACGTGGAGGATTCATCTTAAAACAACAGGAAACCAAAACCTAGCAGTTCTTCCAGAATCTGACACCACCACATCTTACTCAGGTACACTGCCTCCATGCTGATCTGCCTCACAGAGCTCCAGCTACATGAAGTTTAAGACTATCATGCTATGTACAACACACTACACGCTTTAAGTTTTAACCCATCTATTGCATTTCAGAATGGATCACAACTGACATTAAGCGATGCCCCCATACAGACATCTGGATCACTTTTAGTTCCTTGCCTGCATAAAGAACACCAGCATGTATCTGTTAACCCCTGTAAGTTGTTCTGTACCTTGGATTACTTCACCAGTGCAAATTCTCAGTTGGGATAATTCTGTTTAAGAATGTGTGTGTACATGCATGTGTATGTATGGATACATGCATGGTGCATCCAAATGTGTATGTGCACGCAGCGGCTGGAAGAGGATGCTGAGTGCCCACTCTCCATCGCTCTACATTTATTCCTTTGGGTTAAGTTTCTTACTGAGCCTGGAGGTGTGCTGGAAGCCAGCAGGCCCCTGTGATCCTCCTGCCTCCACCACCCCCAGGGATTTTTACACAGGTGCTAGGATCCTAACTGAGGCCGCTGTGTTGGTGAAGCAGGCACTTTGCCCCACTGGGTCCATGTCTTTAGCCCAGAACATCCTCCTAGCTTCTTGCTACACACTGTTCAGATCTAAGCAGGACTCCTACTCCAAGGCACAGTGACATCAGCATGCTGCTCTAAGAATAGAACTTTATCTGTCACTCCTAGAGAGCATTTTAGAAATATATCATGCTACGCTGATTTGCATTTGGAAATTGCTGATAAAATACAGTAAATTCTAGGAAAGCAACTTCAGAGTGTATCTGACCACTAGTTGGCATCTGATGAACAAATGAAGGCAAGTGTGGTGGCTCCAGACACCACCATCTTCCTCTCAAGAACGTCAGTTATAGCAGATGTAAGAATAGTCACTCTTATAGGTTCTTTTTAACACATGCATACACAGCAATTTCCTCTAATCAACAAATCAACCCTTTCTCGTGCTGATTCCTACTGAGCCCTACTGGCATGTGGGCAGTGCAAACCATGGAAGATTAGGGTCTCACCTTCCAGTATACTGGTGAAGTGTTTTGTGCAAAGAGAGAATGGCCAGTTCTTCTTCCCCAGTGGGATTCTCTTGATCCATGCCATTCTCTTCTGAAAGACAAGGAAACACTAGTGGTCTCCATTCCTACTGTGGCTGAAAGGGCTGATAAGCGCAGCCAAGCAACCACACATAGCCCCACACTCACATATAACAGGAAACATGCCTATAAATATGCAGGATTTTCATTTTCAACTGTGCACACAGTATGGATCCCCATCTGACCAGTGAACCTGTATACTGTGGGTAGTATCAGTTAACACACTGTCTTGCAACATTTGATAACAGGATGCTTGACTGGAAACAAAGCTTAAGAATGAGCTCCCTGGGGTACCACTGACTATGCAAGTCTAACGAAACCGGAACTCTGAAACACAGCATCCAGCTGAGTGTAACTTATGCTGTTTATGGACTAAATTGAAGAAAGCAAAACCATTCAAACAACAGGGGATTTTCAGAGGAGAAAGAAATTTAAAATGTTCTACAGGAAGACAAACAGAAAGAGTAACCTGACTGTGATGTATACACACTGCTCTCTCCCAAACACGTTACCTGTACATGAGGTAAGTAAGATCTGCACGATGTGTGCCATAGTAACCAGGTGGAAGATGTGCAGGTCTCCAGTGGCCAGGCTGCTTCCTGAAAAATCCTGACACTGCAGAGCTGGAAAAGCGAGCACCAGGCCCACCTAGACAACAGAGCATCGGGTCGGCGTCGGCGTCAGTGTGGGCCTCTCCTCTCAGCTACACTCTTGTGTGCTCCCGGGATCTCTTCCCAGCTCAGCCCTCACTTGAACTTAAGTGGGAGGGTCTGAGTATTCACTAGGACTGGCTCAGTGATCCAGTCACTAACTAGCCTCTCACCGATCCAGTGGACCCTGAAGAACAAATTCCTGCTAATGATAAGGATCAGGGTGGGAAACCCTTTCACTTTCTTCCCATTTATTTTCTTGTGTATGCACTCAAGAGGTCAGAGGACATGACCTCCATGTTTGAGCTGTGATACACATGACCAAATTTAAAAAAAAAAAAACAAAAAACACACAGGTAGTATTATTACTCAGCCATTAAGAATGAAGTGGGGTCACGTACAGGGAAAAGGATGGAACCAGATACCATATTAAATAAATAAATTAGATACCTTCTGTCAGACCAGAAGGACATATATAGAATGCTTTATTCTCATCTGTGATATCTAGATTTAAAAAAAAGAAAGTAAAAAGGAAGAGAAGGGGCCCAGGAAGCAGGAGGGACAAGAGAGAGTACTGGGAGGTGATGAAGTGTGTGTGTGTGTGTGTGTGTGTGTACCTATGGAAAATTCATAGGGAAAGCTACAATTTTGTACAATGAACATATCCTAATTTAAAAAGTATAAAAAGGGAGAAGAGGTAGTCTGCCACTAAGTATTACAACCACAGGGCAGATCCATTCAGATTCCTAAAACGCATAAAACCACTAAGTGGACTGTGCATAAATGTCAGCACCACTTATGTGACCACTGCTATTTTTACCTTAGTGTAAGGTTAAGAGCAGACAGTGGTATTACAAATTTCAGTCACAAAGACAAGTAAGAGAGGAAGGAGCCCCAGACCTAACTAGATGAGTGTGGGAATCCACTGCTGGACAGTGTCTCTCATCTGCCTTCTGCCTGCTGACTCATCAAGTCCAAGGTAGAGCAAACTGTAAACACCCACCAGTAAATGAAACATGTCGACGTCTAATATGCACGGGAGGTCTTCATAGCTGTCACTAGGCACCAAGGCTAGAGATGGAAGAAGACACATCAGCGCACTTCAGATGAAGCCTCAGCCTCAGACGCATGCAGCAGCGACATGTCTGAATCTATGCGTTGGAGCACCAGTAGCAAACAGTACTAGCAAACACTTCATTTGTAGTGGAGAGACGTTAGACTCCTACAAACAAGATTCCCAAAGACCAGAAGCTGCTGGACACAGACGGTTGTAGACACTGAACACTCACATGCAAAGAGTTTACAGAAGTGTCCTTGTACCACGGGAAGTAATGTCACTGTCCAATGTGCTGCTGCAAACCGTGTTAACGACCTGAGACAGTCGTCCTGAAATAAAGATGGCCTTACAGTTAGCAGAGAAGGGAGCAGACCCTGTCTAAAAGTACACCACAGACAAGCAAAAACCAGGAAACCCCAGCCCCCACACATGAGTTTTGCTGAGAGGAGTGAGTGTTCTTACCAGTCTACAAGGCAGAGGTCCGAACACAGGCTTCTCCTCGTCACTCAAAATTCTTTCTAGAGATTCAAGATGGTTGAGAAGGTAAAGCTGAATGCCATGTATATTTTTAAAGTTACTTATTTTTTGCACATTTTTAAGAAGTTCAATTACTTCTGAGGAGACTATGATTTTGTCGGGTTTTGTCATCTCTTATTATCACCCCCTGCCCTGTTTTTTTTTTCAAGACAGGGTTTTTCTGTGTAGCCCTTGCTGTCTTGGAATGAGACCTCTGTAGCCCAGGCTGGCCCAGACGTCTGCCTGTCTCTGCCTCTCCAGTGAGGCATTAAAGGCGTGCACCATTGACTCCCAGCTAGATTTTAGCATCTTTAAGCCATTTCACAAGAATTCACTTTGCATGAAAGTGAAAAAAAAAAAGGGATAAAGGACTCAGCAGTAAGGAGCACTGGAGGCTCTTGCAGAGGACCTGGGTTTCGTTCCCAGCACCTACTTGATAGCTCATAACTTTCTGCAACTCTAGTTCCAGGGGATCTGATGCCCAATTCTGGTCTCTGCAGCCATCAGGTTCACTTGTGGCACACAGACATATATATATTCAGGCAAACATTCATACACATAAAATTAAGAAAAAAACCCAACCAAGTCCCTCAGTAAAAGCTATAACCACCACCTAGATTTGTTTTCTGTTACTATACTTACTTAAAAGCTGTCAAACAAACTAGAATTTTGCCCGTATACAATTCTTTCTTGATTTCTTTTTATTACTTCTTTATACTGCTATTCATACTAAATATTCATTCAAAAAATATGAGTGTTTGCCGACATGTCTGTCTGTGCACCACATCTGTGCCTGGTACCCAAGGCAGAGCCTCACTTGGAAGTCCTGGCTGGCACAATCTACAAGACAAGGCTGGCTTCACAGAGTGGTTCTGCCTCTGCCTGGGGTTAAGGATATGCCACTACAACCAGCTTCTAAGAACATTTCTAACCAACACTTGGTGACGTAGGAGGCACAGCTGTGAGCGTCTTACCTATGCTCTGGATAGTGTATGCACAAGTCCCCCAGCACATGATGGGGACACGGGGGTCACCTTCATTGGGATGAACCTTCAGTCCCACCTTGTAAGCAGCCGTTCCAAATGTCGTTAACATTTCTTTTATGCTATCAGAATAGGGGTTCCTGTGTAAACATGCATAGGATTAGCTTACAAGTTGCACACATGGATAAAACAGCTCCACCTTTAAGTCACTCTGTCCTGTGCTGCAAACAAACCATTTACCACAGCAGAGATAGCTGTGTGTCACTGTGCCCGGCTGAGGGAGATCCGTTCTGTGCATGAGCAGAGGCTCAGGGCTGAAGGCAGGACAACCTCACACTTCTCCTACCTGAGCTATGGAATGTCGGGTCACTCTTAGGAATGTCCCCCACCTCCCAGAGACTGGTGTCCCCAGAACAGGACCTCAGAGGACATGACTACACACTGACATCTGGGAGTCCTTGATCAAAGACTGGTGGTGGCTACTGACCTTGCTGTGAGACTTAGCGCGCTCTGACCGGCTCAGTGGGTCCCCACTGAGCGCCTGTGCCTACTGTAATTAGAACCCAAGGAGCAGACACACCGAAGGAAATGTCACAACATTCCCTTAACTTAGCAAGCAGGAACAAAACTTGGGACTAGAGCAGGAGAGCAAGGCTTTGGGTTCAATCCCTAGCGTGGGTGGTGGGCAGAGGGAGCCGTGCGGGAATACTGTGAGGACAAGAGGACCAGCCTCAGAAGGCCAGTGTGAGCAGACAGGACCACTGCAGAGAACAGAAGCCTCAAGGGAGAACCTCTGCAGGACTCCACACAGACTCAGCAGGAGAGACACCAAGACCAGAAGGGTTTCAAAAACCTGCCAATCGGCTACAAAGTCAATTAAAGGGAAGGGACATGGGAAGGACATTTCACATTTCTCTCCAGACAAGAGTTCAAAGTCATTCCGTGGTAAGGAAAGAGTCAGAATGGCATTTTTTTTCCTCAACAGATACTTGAGTACAAAGGAACAGTCCACATGGCAGTGTAAGGCCACTCCGTAAGTGAGGTACTACTGTGAGAAGGAGCCAGAGCCACACCATGAGACCCTGTCTCAAAAACAGCAGAACAAACAAACAAATGCACACAGCCAAGGACATCTGCTAGGACAGCTGTGCCTTGTCCTGACTCGTGTAAAGACCGAGTTGTGTGCTGTGGGCTGCGGCAGGGCCTGCAGGAAGACGGACGGAGGCTGTGTGCTGTGTGTGCTGTGGGCTGCGGCAGGGCCTGCAGGAAGACGGACGGAGGCTGTGTGCTGTGTGCTGTGTGTGCTGTGTGCTGCGGCAGGGCCTGCAGGAAGACGGACGGAGGCTGTGTGCTGTGTGTGCTGTGTGCTGCGGCAGGGCCTGCAGGAAGACGGACGGAGGCTGTGTGCTGTGTGTGCTGTGGGCTGCGGCAGGGCCTGCAGGAAGACGGATGGAGGCTGTGTGCTGTGTGTGCTGTGTGCTGCAGCAGGGCCTGCAGGAAGACGGACGGAGGCTGTGTGCTGTGTGCTGTGCGCTGCGGCAGGGCCTGCAGGAAGACGGATGGAGGCTGTGTGCTGTGTGTGCTGTGTGCTGTGTGTGCTGCGGCAGGGCCTGCAGGAAGACGGATGGAGGCTGTGTGCTGTGTGTGCTGCGGCAGGGCCTGCAGGAAGACGGACGGAGGCTGTGTGCTGTGCGCTGTGTGTGCTGTGGGCTGCGGCAGAGCCTCCTGGACAGAGGACGTCTGACTGGTCTGAGCGCAGGGAAGAGCAAGCGCCAGGCATGGACCAGAACCACTGCACCACCAGGAACAGACACTCTACAGAAAACCAGCTTAGAAAGAGACAAGGAGCTACAAACTACAGGAGACACCCTCTGCCTAAGGATGGGCGGCTTTACAACACACCGATTATCATCAGAAGAAATATACAATGCAAAAGCTGACTATGGATTTAATCCCAAACTGAAAAAAAAAGTTCTTACCTAACAATAAGACACTACTGGCTTCAAAACACGAAAATGTACAGCTCGGTGATGGGGCGCATGCACGCATGAGGCCAAGCTTATACTTATACTGGGTATAAGTTAGCAAAACAGCAAAAGGGGAAGTTGGGGAGGGAGTGGATGCAGGTACTAGGAGAGACAGTGGCAGACTAGCAAGCCCAGCAAGAGGCCGGGGCCCTGCAGGCTGCTCGCTGGGTCACTCGAGACACAGCAGCGGAGCACACAGGGCATTACGGCATGTCACCTCACCACAACCAGACCTGGGAAACACCCTGTGTCAGGATGAGGGAGCTCAGGCCACGAGCAGCAGTGCCACGCTCTGGACCCCAACTGTCTACTGCCACTCACTGGCTCTTGGGGACAAGATGGTTTGGACGCGGGTGACTAAGAGCTGAGTGTGTCTCTAAGAGAATGGTGGGAGTCAGAGGAAGCCTGAGGCCTGGTGGGAAGCCCAGGGGCCAGGATGAGGTTTCGTGATGTGTAAGGGAGCCGGGGACACTGTGGCAGTACACATGGGAGAGTAGCATGTGCTGTTCAGAGCGAACTCTACCTCAGAGGTTCCTAACCTCCCTAGCGCTGCGGCCCTTTAACACAGTTCCTCATGTGTGGTGACCCCAACCATAAAGTGATTTCACTGCTTCTTCCCAACTGTAATTCTGCTGTTGTGAATCGTAATGTAAATGTAATGTAAATATCTGATGTGCAGGATATTGATATGGGACCCTGTGAAGGGCTGTTCCACCCCACAGGGGTCTCAACCCACAGGTGGAGAACCACGCTCTTCCGTTTTGGCGAGTCTACCACAGCCACCATCGCGCAATGTGAAAACTTCAGGTACCACCCTGCCCTCAGTCTTGCCAGGTCACAATCCACCAACGACTCACTTAGTTTCATTTCCAATGGGCCAGATTGAAAGGGAAGAATATCTTATACTCACCTAGGATAAAAATCAGGCCTGAAGCCTTCTGGGATCGGTATTATATTCATGGCTTCTGTGTCCCCTGAAGAAGGTGTATCTGCAAAAATAGGCATTCTATATAATCTTTTAGCAGAATATAATCAGCACAAACTTAATGTACTTTAGTCATGTGGTCAAAGAAGCAAACAAACAAGTAAATAAATAAATAAAAAAACCTGAAAAAATTCCCATTACTCCTACCTAACTGCCAAAACACCACAGGAAGTGGAGTGAGGATGGCTGTGGCTGAGCACGCCCTGTGTGGTCGCCCCCACGACCTCACGGCACAGCACAGCCAACCTCACAGCATAGCCGTTGGGTCGAGCAGATCTGGGAGGCTGTGGTGTCCACACGTGAGAACTAATGACAGCCTCAGCCCACATGTCCCCAGGCCGAGTGCAGAGCAGGGCCTAGGGAACACTGGTCCTGCTGCCAGAGGAAGCTGATGCTCTCCTCCACGTGCAGTCTCCATCTCCGCACGCAAGGATTCCGTCAACAGCAGGGAGATGCGCTATTATAAACACGAACTTGTATGTTGTCAGGAAGTGAGCAGTAAAGTGTAGTTACTACAAGGACAATGCAACAAGTCAGCTTACTTATTTTGAGCCTGGGTAGGGCCATATAGTCCAGGATGGCCTCTTAACTTATGATCCTCCTGCCTCAGTCACCCCAGTGTTGAGATTACAGATAATGTGTCACCATAACTAGCTTATATCAGATTTTAAAAATGGGAGGTTGCTTTTTTTTTTAAATACTATAGAAAGAGATCGTATTTATTTATTTTCAGTTCTTTGAGGCAGGGTTTCTTTGTGTAGTCATGGGTGTCCTGGAACTTGCTCTGTAGACCAGGCTAGCCTTGAATTTGATCCACCTGCTCCTGCCTCCTGAGTGCTGGGATTAGAGGTGTGTGTCACTAAACTTCCTCAGAAAGAGATTTTATTATTTATTTACATACTTTATTTTTTATTTTATTTATTTAGTTTTGAGACAGGGCCTCACTACACCACTCTGCCTGACCTTAAACTGACAGAGATCTGCCCGCCTCTGCCTCCCCAGTGCCAAGATGATCACACTACTTATATTTTTTAAAAGATTTATTTTTATTTTATGTGTTTTCCCTACTTGTAAGTCTGTGCAACGTGTGTGTGTGTGTGTGTGTGTGTGTGTGTGTGTGTGTGTGTGGTGCCCACCCAGAGCATCAGGCCCCCTGAAACTGGAATTACAAATGGCTACCATGTAGGTGCTGGCAAATAAACATAGATATTTTAAGAACGCAACCAGCGCTCTTACTGCTGAGGCATTTCTCCAGACCTTATTACGGTTTTTTTTTTTTCTAAAGATTTTGCTTTCATTTCTGAATGTGTGTGTGAGTGTATACATATGTGCATGTAGGGGCCAGAGGCCAGAAGAGGGTGTTACAGGTAGTTGTGAACCTGTGATGTGGGTGCTGGGAAGTGAACTTGGGCTTTCCGCAAGAGCACTGAGTGCTCTGAATCACGGAGCCATCTCTCCAGACTCTCACTTCTATATGAGTGCACTGTCACCGTCTCCAGACACACCAGAAGAGGGTTTCATTCCATTACAGATGGCTGCGAGCCCAGTTGCTGGGAACTGAACTCAGGTCGCCTGAAAGAACAGTCAGTGCTCTTAACTGCTGAGCCATCTCTCCAGCCCCTAGACCTCCATTTTCAAATATTTTAAAACTTTATTTGGAGACACATTTTCCATTCAACTTACACTTGAAAAAGACAAGCTCCCAGGGCTGGGGAGATGGCATGGGGTGAAGCACTTGCTGCCAAGGCCCATGGCCTGAGCTGGAGCCCCAGAATCCACATGGCAGGAGAGAGCCAACTCCTCAAAGTTTCTTCTGACCTCTAGATGTATACCACGGAATGTGCATGGGCACATGTGAACACACACACACACACACACACACACACACACACACACACACACGTATGCACATACATATGTACACATATAGAGACCAAACAGAAGCAGGGCGGCAGCACTTACCAGCAGCTCCGTCTTCTTTGCTTAGCGTCTGTATCGCCTTTATCTGCTGGGTTACCATTCTCGTCCATTGTGTCAGATCTGGCTGGTCTGAGAAGTTCAACCTCCTGAAAGAGATTACAGAGAACACTCAGTTCTTTATTGATTAAGACACAAAAGCTTTCTAAAATAATAGATGTATTTTAGACATTTCAAATATTTGAGAATCCAGGCAGGGGCTAGAGATGCTCAGAGGATAAGGCCCTGCTGCTCTTATGGAGGGCTGGGGTTCAGCTTCCAACAGCCATGAGGTGTCTCACAGCCATCTGTCACTCCAGTTCCAGGGGACCCAATAGTCTCTTGTGGCTCCAAGCTCACAGGTGACACATAGACACTCATGCAGTCAAGACATCCACGCACAGAAAACAAAACACAAAACAAAAATTAGGGTAGGGAAAATTTGTTGTATCAAAAAAAAAATCTATGTCTAGTGAGATGGCCGAGGCCAACAAGCCCAGTTTAATCCCTAGAGCCCATGTGGTGACAGGAAGAGAGCAATGTCCTCAAAGGTGACATCTGACTCTCCCACGATGGACGATGGACACCGGCCGCCAGAGACGAGTTATACTCTGATCAATGGTGGCAGTGCCATTAAAGCTTCGCTTATTTTTAGAACTGGAACAGGGCAGAATTTCCTAAACCCCACAATCACCACAGACATTCACCACATACTTATGTGACAAACTGAACAAAGCCCTTACTGTAAGATGCTCAAAGTGGTCCATCTAATTGTCCAAGTACTATGACGATCAACCGTGCCCATTTCACACAGGGACACTGAGCTAGGCAGCCTGACTTAGGCCAGGAGGGGCAGGGCTGACACCATCGAGTTACTTCAGATCCACAAAGTGCTCTTCTAGAGCGCTCTCCAGTGATGGCCATGTCATCACTAACAACCGTGGGACAGAAACCAAAAACAGAGCCACCAAAGTCACAGGTAAAATTCAACAAATCCAATTTCTCCTCATGGGCAGTGAACACTTCCTAGTTCAAATACAGGGGTAGGTTAGCACCGTGGCGCTCTCTTGTGAGTGTAGAGCAACTGGGAACCTGACAACACTTTATAAATGTTTTATGGTATAAGAGACAGAGCCAAACTCGGTGTTACTAAAACAAAACAGAAAGGCCTCTGCCTTGAACTGAATCCAAAGAACTGCACAGAAACAGGTAATTCACACTCCTAAAACTTATTTAAAAACCTACATATTTATTTTTTTATTAAAGACTTACTTCAGTTTTTTATGTGTATGAGCGTTTGGTTGTGTGTATGTATATGAACCATATGTGAGCAGTGCCTATGGAGGCCAGGAGAGGCATCGGATCCCCTGAAACTTGAATTACAGACGGTTGTGAGCCACCATGGAGGTGCTGGAAACTGAACATGGGTCCTCTGGAAGAGCGGCAGTGTTCTTAATGGCTAGGCCATCTCTCTTGCCCCTATACATTTTTAATTTTATTTACTATGTATGTATATGCTATGTTTTGTGCCCATGGAGATCAAAAGACTTTTTTTTTTGACTGAGTCTCACTGTGCAGCCAGGACTGGAACTCAGAGAGATCCCCCTGCCTCTCAAATGCTGGTATTAAAGGTGTACACCACTATACCCAGCAGTAGACTAAGCGTCTTTGAAAAGTATGGGGGAGTGTCTTTAAAGTAGGATCTCTAGAAAAAAAGAAGATACTGGGTTTTTATGAGTAAACAGAACTTTTAAATCTTCTGCAGTACTGACAGGTGAGTAAAAATGTTGCATTTTGGCTTGTTCCTTTCTCAAGGTCACAACCACACCGCACAGATCAGGTAGAAGACATGTCTGAATAACATCGGCAAGGTCACCTGGGTCACCTGTCATTGCAGCACTGACCCTGCACCTTGCTCCCCCGGCCCTATCCTTTCCTCATCCACAGAGCCAATCCTGCAGGTGCAGGGCAGCAGCGTACCTGCAGAGAACGCCCCTGGGAGGAAGCAGCAGGGGGATCACGGTGTTGCTCAGGCACTCACAGAGCGGGCAGAGGAACTCGCCATTCTCTACATCGTAGCTAGTGTGCAAGCGCAGCCGCTGCTGCCTTCGCTGCTCCTTTGCTTGAACGGAATCAAAATACCTTCACAATTAGAGAACAGGGGCATCAAAATCCAATGTGCATGCCAGCAGGAGGTCAAGCATCAACATTCTAAGGCAGTCTTCTCACAACAATTAAAACCGTGAATCCTGAACTGAACTGGCTTAAACACAGGCAGTATGACTTCTGAGTTACTTAATCCTCAGAGTGGATTTGGAGTCCTAACACAGAAACACTATAAACAATAAAAGGCATTTCAGGAGTGGGAAGAGACACTGTGGGTGCTCTCACTGGCTGGTCACTTTCTCAGGGCTGGTGGTCCCTTGTCTGCAGTGGCCACACTAACAGTAGGCACAGTTCTGAGAGCACGCAGGGCAGGCACTAACACCTCTGGAATCCACGCTGCTCACTTCACAGCCGATACGATATAGGCTTACTCTACCACATCCTCCTGCCTTCTCAGCCAGTTACCTAACAGATTCATTCCATCTCTGGAAAGATGGAGATTCTGATATAAAGCTACATTAAAAGTGTACCCGACACTCTCGGTTCTTGTTATTCTTTTACATTCATCACAAAGCAAGTACTTATTTATTAAGCAAATGTCTACGAAGTTTGCCAGTGTCTTTAGTTCTTCTTATCTCTACCCCCAGAACGAATTTTCCTTTGCTTTAAAAGTCAGTTCTGAGCCTTCAGATGGTGTCCCTTGAGTAACATAAGAATATAAATTACCTTTGCCAACAATGGGCATGCATAACGTGCCCACAGCTGCCAGTGTGTGTTCCACAAGACAGATCAGGGTGCATGAATAACGGATCATATTTTTCTGCATTACAAAACAAACAATTAAAAAACAAAACAAAACTCCAAGCACTTAACTTCCCTATGATCAATGTGCATCCCTGGATTTGTGAAGACTTAGGTAAAGAAATGCTAATTTATTCTGACTTTGGATGGCACTAATTTATGCAAGACCCTTGGAACTTAAAAAGTGGGACTTATCACCTGTGGAAATCAAGTAGCTCTGAACTGTGACATGAGGCTGGAGGTGCACTAAGTAACTGGCCCTCCGTACCCATGAGCTCCGCATGAGGTCACAGAAGGTAGACCAGAGTGTCCATGGAAACCCTCCACAGGTGCTGACATGCCTGCCTGGTTTATGGCCTTGTCATTCTCTTATTAAACAGCATTGAAACTGTAACCTAGAAGTCAAGTACCCAGGAAGATGAACCAAGGTCACATGCAAATCCTATGCATGGAGCAGGGTTCTCCCTAACTCAGTACTGCAATGACACCCAAACCCTCCCTTGCAGTGAGCGAGCGCTCTTCCCCCGAGCTCTCTCCGCGGCACTGTACCAGTTTGTACAGGGACTGGAGCATCTACTCTGGATTATAAAGGATCATGAGCTGTCTGAACAAAGTTTTGGTGCTGAAAGAGTCTCTAGTTCCCCATCATGCCTCATGCCCCGAGCTCAGAGCAGAAATGCTAAGGGATATGTCAAGATGTAGTCTCACACTATAGCCCTGGCTGGCCTTGAACTCATAGCAAGCCTCTGGCCTCTGGGCAGGAATTACGGACGAGGCCTGGCGCGGAGCTGCTGGTACCGTGTCAGCGAAGCTGGGCTAGGAGCTAACAAAGCAGCTAGAACTCACCCGGATCCTCGATGACTTTCGTTCTGTCTTTTGACAGTACAGTTGATCTCTGAACAAATGCTGCCAAGACCATTGCTCTGCTTTCCACAGTGACCTCTTGCTCCTCTTGACATAATATACAGGTGACAAACTGTCTTGGTTCAGGGACCTGTGTCTGTGCTGGGCCCAATGCTGTAAGAGCTGCGTCTGAAACCAGAGGGCTGCAACACAAAGGTCATGACTACACTGAAGAGCCGAAGGATCTCTCTATAATCATGAAATGACAGACTCCAGACAGGTACACACTGAACACAAGGTCCCGATGACAGGTCATGTGCTTAAAGCCACCTCTACTCATGTGACACATGCCAGCCTGGAGTGGTTCATGTCAAAGGTTTGGTGTAGAAAAGTTACACTTTAGGCGGACACACGAATTACTGAGAGGCGGAGATTTCTTTCTGTGTATGTGTGCACATGTGTGTGGGGCCATAGGTCAGCCCCAGGTCACAGGATCTTCCACTGGCCTGCAACTTGCTGGTTAGGTCAGACTGTCTGGCCACTGCCCCGGCACCCGCCTCCCCCTCCTGAGATTACAAGCACATGCCAGCATGTGGCCTTTTTACTGAGTTCTGGGAGCAAATTCAGATGCTTGTGTGTTGGCAGACGGTTTACTGGCCGTCTGGCTCGATTTCCCTGGCCTAGCAGTGAACTCCACTAACTGGAGGCCACAGTCTCCCCTTACTCAGGTAAAGGCATGCCGGAGAGCCAATGGTCGAGAGTCTCGATGGCCGTTACTTGGGTTACCTGCTGTCAAGGGCGGCGGAGGCAGAGGTATCCAGCTCCAGGGTCTGCTGGAAGAGCTCTTTGTTCTCGTCAATAAAGTGGCGCTGCATCTCAGACATCTGGGCCATGATCTTCTCCCGGCGCAGCCTGGCGATCTCGGCTTTCCTTTTCCTCTCGGCTTTGTCTTTGTCTCTTGAGCTCTGGAACGATGCTCCACTTAGCTAGATTCTTAGAAGCTGCACAGTCTTTCTCTAAGCAGAGCATCTGCACTGTAGGCATTAACTAGGATCCACGCTGTCATTTTTGTATGTAAATGCAAGAGTCAATCTAAAATGCTAAGGGGAAACAAGCTAGAAATCTGTTACAAATACATATATATAATACGTATAATATATATATCTTTTAGAATTTAATGTTTGTGAATATTATCAACTATTGATTTACTGCAGCAAAAATTTGTTCATATTAACCTGCTAAAGTTTTTTGCCTTATTAACTTAGTACCATTTTTTTTTTTTTGAGATATAGCTTCAGTATGTAACAGCCCTGGTTGGCCTGGAAAAAGTTATGTAGACCAGGCTAGCCTCAAACTCCCAGAGATCTACCCTTCTGCCTCTCGGGACCTGGGGAAACAGCACGCGCTGGCGCGGCTGACTTTACCTTGCTCTCTATTACCTCTTCCATTATGGTTCCTTCCGCCTCAGCCACAGGGCTGGTGGACGAACTCTCTCTTATCTTCTTAATTGCATTAAACATCTTGAAAAAAACAAAACCCCCAAACACTGTTATGCTGATGTTAAGAAATGTTATTACACATAGCCAATATTTAATGATTCTCACAAGACACACAGCGATGTGGAAATGTTACCTTTAGCAACCACCTAATCATGTCTTTGTGGACTTCCAGGGAGGGTGCATTCTGCAAGGTCTCTAGCATAGCTAGGATGCTTGGGGAGTTATGTGGTGCGTCACCAGGTTCTGAGGGAGAAAGAGAAGGCACAGTAACAGCTAGCACATCATGGCACTTACTCCTACCAGAGAAACACATAACTGTATCATAACAACACCTGCTGCCTATCATAAGACTCCACTTAGACTGTTTTGTGTCTGTGTCTGTGCGCGCATGTGGGAGCTGGGGGCCGGCAGTCTCTTATTCTCCACTGTATTTTTTGAGACAGGATCTCTCACTAGGCCGTGTGTTCAGAGACTGCTAGACCAGCTGGTCGATCCACCTCCAGGAAACTGACACCTTATAGAGATGAGACCAGGAAGGGATTCAGAGTGTTTTATGGATATTGGAAAAGAAAAGCACCATAGACGAATAAGGCAGATGGCACGATGTGGACCTATGGGGAAAACACCTGTAGAGACAATACAGATGGGCGGGTGCCAGTGAAGAGCAAAGCAGGAGCGCAGTGGGCAGAGGGGCTGCTCTCCCCTGCTGCACGTAGTAAATGAGGGAGCAAGCAGGAAGCCAGAGCTGTCCTGACCAACAGATCCACTTCCCAGTCCTACCCCTCTTACAGGACCATGGAACATCCTTGTCAACAGTTAAAAGAAACAAAGTTACCCAAAAAAAAAAAAAAATAAAAAAAAAAAATTCCTTTCAGCCCAGGAATTCCTACCTCCCCATCAAAATACCATGAATTCTCTCATACTGATCTAGGCAGGGACAGCGCAAGTTGAGGCAGATCATCTTTGGGACCTAAGAGTGTCACAGAAACTGAATGTGTGTGCCATCATGGGCAGAAAATGATCCAAGGAAGTATGAACAACTGCACAATATCCACAGCAAGAGACTCATGGCTGCCCCCTTGAGGAGGCACAGAATGCCCGTCTGTTTTAAAAATGAAACAGGTTTTTCTTCATGAGAAGTGAAGCATTGCCAAGTGTCGGGGCACACACCCTCTGATCCCAGCGTTGGGAGGCAGAGGCAGGAGGATTTCTGTGAGTTCAAGGCCAGTCAGGCCTACACATCAAGCTCCAGGACTGCCAGGACTACTTAGTTTGTCTCAAAAACAAAAAAAGTTAAATATCGAATCAGGCATGATGGTATACACCTTAACACCAGCACTAAGGGTGTAACAGCAGGCAGGTCCCTGTGAGACTGAGGTCAGCCTGGTTTACACAGTGAGTTCAAGGCCAGCCAGGCGGATATAGTGAGACTGTCTCCATAAATAAGCAGAAATATAAAAGCAAATATACCAAGTACTAACTGGTAAGCCTCAGCAGTAGGTATGAGGGTGTTACTGTAGAACTTTCAGCTCCTCACATATACATGCGTGCACACGCACATTGTGTGTGTGTGTGTGTGTGTATCATGCAATAGCTAATATGTGAATACATATACATCTTTGAATTCAGGATTGCTGGAAAAAGTCAGAAACATTTCTCTGGGCTTTTTAAGTCACATTACTCAAAAATAAACAATGATAAAAGAGTCAAATTCTTTTATATAAAGCTAGAATCCAATGCCCTAGAGCTAATCTTCTGTTTCTGAACACTGTAGAACACCATGTTTTTGTAAGCTAACAGCAATAACTTAAAGGTAAGATGCTGATGACACAGTTGGTGTTTATCCAAGTAGAAGGCATCTCCTTGAGGTAAAGTTCACATAGGGAGCACACCTTAAGCATCCTCCACAGGAGGCTCTGGACCAAGTGCACTCTGATCTCCAAGGCTGAGCTGTGATTTACCTCACCCACTTTCAAGCTAAGGACTGCATATTATTTCCTGCTGCCTGTGAGTTAATGTTTGTGCAGTCGAGCATGCATAGACCTTTAACGTTCTATGTTAGGACCCAGCGAGAACTACCACCCACACGCAGTCTCTCTAATGCACAGCCCCAAAGTGTCTCCTACTAGGACAACTAATACAGACAAGGTGGCCTCTGGCACCTGCACTCAGTGCCAGCCATCAGAATGTGTCCTGTAAAAGCAGCTGTGGGTGGCTATCTGCTATCACTTAGCGAGTGCAGGGTGAGGGCAGCCGGCCACACATACTTGAGATCTTCTGAGTGAAGGTGAATGTCTGCACGTGCCCTTCTGTGGCGTTCTCCAAGTGGTGCTTCTCTTCCCGGAGAGCCATCCCGATCAAATGCAGCACCTCAAGCAAAAGTCTCAGGGTTAGGAAATAAAAAATAGAAACCAAAATACAAGTATATATTTAAAATAAAAATATTTAATTGAAAAATGACAAACCAGAGAGTAAACATGATAAAAACAAATGCTGACTGTTGATTTA
Source organism: Tokudaia tokunoshimensis (assembly GCA_036184795.1). NCBI lineage: Eukaryota > Metazoa > Chordata > Mammalia > Rodentia > Muridae > Tokudaia > Tokudaia tokunoshimensis. The sequence goes on from BTHU01000016.1 coordinate 36,651,316, forward strand.
GTGAGAGAGGTCAGGCTGGCACCTGAACGGAGAACTCCTGGCAAAGAGAACCAACATTCCCCACTCAGCTAGGCAGGGAACGGGAATCCCGAGGTTCTTTATGGCTGCTGCTGTGACAAACAATGAATGTACACACATAATTTCTAGCTCCACCTCATACCTATACTATAGCTTTGGAAAAATCCTACCTAGCTGGTCAAATTCAAGACTTGTGGCATCTAACACACACACCTAACACATCCTGACAATATCTAGTTCCCATCTTCAGGGACTCAATTTTCTTTCTAAATATTTTAATGTAATTTAACTTTATGTGAGTGACTTCCTGCATGCCTGGTGCTTGAAGAGGACAGAAGAGGGTCAGCTCCCCTAAAACTGGAGTTCCAGGTGTTTGTAAGCCACCATGTGGGTGTTGGGAACCCAACCCTGGTCTTTAAAAACAGAAAGCCACTGAGCCATCTCTGCAGCCCCTCTAAGGACGAAATCTTAACCATTTGAAATACTTTTTTTTCTTGAATGCGCTAGTTTCTCACAAACTATTCCTTACGTGTGTGGGAGACCCAGGGGACACTGAGCCCACCGCCCTGTATTCTTTGTAACACAGTTCTTATCTTGCTTCCAAGGTTTGAAGGGATGGCTGTGAGCTCCTGCAGCTTTCCCCCACACAGGCAGCTGGTTGCCAAGGACTCTGAGAACTAGACAGGTCTGTGCGACAGACAGCCCGCACACAGGACAACCCTGCATTCTCACCCATTGCTCCCATGGATAGTTTTCACATAGCAGCGGCAGTGTCCCGAACACCACCGCTGCCTGTGTTGACATCTTAAATACATGCTTATACAGGGGAGGGGCGTAAGTTACACATGCTTTAACCAATGAGATAAGTCTGCTGAGACAGTCCAAGCGGGGCAAATGCAGAGGAAGGTGTGCCCTCCTTTGGACTCTTGGGTTGACTGTTTTCACACTGTTGTTTTGCAGGGAACCCTAGGAGCCTATGCCATCATCTTAACTAGAACAGACCGCTTCCCTCTGGAGTTGTAAGGTCCTAGGTGCTGGAGGCACAGTGCCCGGTGTAGAGCACGCCAGCGGGGTCGAATAACGACAGTGCGGCCAGCGGAGGGAGGAGCAGGGGCTAGACGAGCCTCAGCGAGAGAGGTACAGCCTCTGCACTGAGGCAGTGCACAAAGCAGTAGCTGCTCATGGAGTGTGCACAGAGTTTACACTGAAGCTATGGCATGAGACTGGCCCTGTGCTGGCCACGCTTAGTTACAGGAACCTAAGCATCCTCATGAGCTAATACTTCTTTAAACGAGGAACAGACGCGAGAGCTCTTGCGTTCTGTCAGTATCCCAGACTATGCACAGGCTGGGATCAAGAGGTGGGCCCAGGCCCACTGGTGGGTAACCACAACCAGCCGGTATAAAACACCAAGCAGGTGCACAGTTATCACCAGGAACAAGGGAGAGGCAGTGACGTATCCCAGGGCCCTAGTTGTTCTGTTTATTGAGACTGACTTTTTCTCCAACTACAAAGAAACTGAAATATACATAGACCTACCCTTTGCAGCATAGACTCTGACCAGGCAGACCCGTGATGTTCCACAGCCCACTGCAGGATTGTCCCCATGATGCACAGCATGACATCACACTGCAAGATGTTAACCAGACTTGCAAACAAAGGGCAGAACGGTGGTAAAGCCGGAGGCGGGAGTGCTGGGAACAGAGGAGGATATGTTTAAAGGAACTGTCCTTCTCCCTCTACTATGGAGACCAGACTGGCCTCGAACTCAGTGGCCCCTGCCTCTGCTTCCTCTGTAGGATTAAAGGTGTCAGCCTCACACTTGGCTTGTTAGGAACTTCTTTTTAAAAAGACGTATGCACATATGTATGCACGTCTGTATGTATGTACGTATTTAACATGGATCTTTTTTTGCCTGCATGTCTGTTTGAGGGTGCTGGATCCCCTGGAACTGGAATTTCAGACAATTGTGAGCTGAGTCCTCTGGACCTGCTGAACCGTCTCCCCAGCACCTTGTTAGGGACTTCTGATGGTTACTAAAGGACATTTACCAGCAGCGTTTCTTAGCTCCACTTTCCACTCAAGTGCACAGAACAGCTGTACATTAAAAAAGAAAATACCCACAACCCCAGCTATATGGAAGAGCCTCTCTTATCTCCCACAATGTCTCAAGCTCTACAGAAAACCGCTGACCACACAGTGTGACTTGGTACTTCCTTCCTTCTCTCCCAGTGTGTACGTGTGTGTGGGGAGGGGTATGTGGTCTGTATGTGTGTGTGAGACACATGTGTGGGTGCACAAGTCTGTGGAGGTCAGAGGTTGACTTTGGGTATCTTCCTTGATTACTTTGTGAAAAGCAATATATATAGACCAAGGCTGGACCTACTAATGCTTGGCTAGTCAGCTAGCTGTTTTGCCTTTGTTGGCCTTCTGTTGACAGGCAGGCCACCACACCCACCCAGTTTTTTCGGGGGGGGGGGGATCTGAACTCTGTATGCCTGTACAGAAAGCACTCAGCATGCTGACCCTTCTCCCTGGCCCACGGTCTCCCATGCTGTGCTTTCCTGGGTCATCGTCCATCCCTGTCTGAGACGCTGGGAGGCAGATGAGCTGGTGAGAGGACTGAAGAGCTGAAAAACTGTTCTCGGGCCCAGCTCCCGTACCCTGAAACCCGTACCAGAGCACAAGCAGCACCACTAGGAATGAAAGGAGTGCAGGGGAAGAACTGAGGCACCTGCAGACAGACACTGGATGAACCAGGCCAGTGCGAGCCACTTCCAGATGTCTGCAGAGGGAACAACGGGTTCCAGGGTGCAGAACGTCTTGACACTACTGCATTTGTTATTCCTCAGAACAGGAGAGGCTCACACAAAAAGCTTATATTTCAGTCTTCCACCTCACCACGAGAGTCATCATGGCCAAGAGAAAACGTTTTTTCAGTAAGAAACTGATGTGGTCTTTTGGAAAGAAGATTAAAATACCTGTATCTTCTTTATTTTCTCTTTTCAATTTCCGCTGAGCTTCCTCTGCCTAAAGAAAGACCAAGTAATATGGATAAGAATTACAATACATAGGATCCAGTGACGCAAGCCTGTCTTCATTTCTCAGCATCTGTTTTTAACCCTCCCGTTCGTTACCCAGTTTTTTTAAAGATAGAGTCCCATACAGTCCAGGCTGGCCTTGAACTGATCTTTCTGCCTAGATTCCAGGAATGGCTTGGGTAGGTTTTTACTTCCTAAATGTTTAGCACCCCCACTCCCACCCCATATAGCAAAGTTAATTCTTTTTGTCAATTATCTGAATCCTCAAGTGTGCTCTTTAATATTTCAAGATCCAGGGAAAACAGGTACAAAATGGAAAACTTAGCTTAGGCTTGAGTGTTATGAAGCATATCTAACAAAATAAAAACTTCACGATTTTATTTTTTACACCACATATATTAAAATAAGATTGCAAAATGTAAGTCTTTGAAATTACTAGAAAACTTGCATGAAGGCCAAAGTGCACATCAACCAGTAAAAAGCTGAATGTGTGTCAAACGGGCCAGTCAATCGTGACACACTTTGAAACTCTGTTTTCAGAAGTCAAGAGAAATATAACGGGGTGGACTACAGGGCAGAGAGCTTGTCTGGCCCATTCAGTCCTGGGTGTGATTCCAGCACAGAGAAACAGAGAAGCAAATAAGGTCCGGAGTGTTTCTGTGCATCCGACCGTGTCAGCACACGCTGTCAGACACTGGTGAAAGCCCTGCCGCGTTAGACACGTCCGCTGCGTTGTGTTGTCTGGGACCCTTCGGAGTGAAAGCTCGCTCCTCATCAGGGACACATCGAGCACCCCCATTGCTCTGAACCCCCTTACCTTGGACTGCTCTGCCCTGGAGAAATGATAAAAATACAGGTTGAACTCTTGGGCACACTCTGGCTTCAGCTCATACATGCCACGCCCGGTCAGCCCAGGTTTCCTATTGGGAAGAATATCATTAGCAACGTCATGCGTGCCGAGAGCCTCAGATGTTCAAATAAGACGGGAGCGCTCACATCTACATTTTTAGGGTGTCAAGCGGAAACTGTTCTGTGGGTAGATGTGACACTACACATCCCAAGCCCCTAGGAGCCATCATATCTAGCACCTCCGCTGTGAACTAGTCTGAACTGTGGAAGTGAGTGTGATGGACACACAGCCCCAAAGCCCACCAGAGCAGGATTCAAAACTGCTGCATTTCTAAGCCATGGAACACCAGTTCAAATGGTGTTAACTTTTCTGTTTTAACATGGAGTTACACATGGTGTTAACGGTTCTGCTTTGACATGGACTATAGGTGGTGTATTAACCTTTCTGTATTAACATGTAGAATACATGGTCCTATCTTTAGAATCCATAAAGACATTTCAGCTACAGTGTGGAGCAAGAAAAAGCAAGATGAAAAATTACCCTGGGGCTGGAGATGGCTCAGCAGTTAAGAGCATTTGCTGCTCTTCCAGAGGACAGCTTCCAAAGCCCACATCATGTGGTTCATGGCTACTAACTCTAGCTCCAAGATTTGTACACACACACACACACACGGCCTGATCTTAAACACCAATGAGAAGTCTAGTCCAGAATTAAAACTTGAAAAGTCCTGCCACCCTCAGAGCAACAGCTTCACCTTTAGTCGTATCAAAAGAAACACATTAAGAAGTGATTACGGGGGCTGGAAAGACAAGCCCGGTGGGAAAAAACACTTGCTGCCCAGCTCCACCTGAGTTCAATCCCTGGAACAGACTGTAGAAGAGAACTGACTTTTCAAGTTGTCCTCTGACTTCTAGACATATGCCGTAGTGAGCACAGGTGCACAGAACATAAATACATGTCTGAAGCATGTCATGAACTCACTTGAAATGTGCTACGGTCTCGATGACGCTCTCCATGCCTGTCTCCTTGTTCTCCTGAAGGAACAGAAAACAGGGTGCTCAGGGTAGGGACAGCAACTGCAGTATCTGAGCAGTGTGCTTGTCCCGTGACCCTCACAGCCACTCTGGAACAGAACGATGCTCTCCACTGGTTTTAAAGACTGGAGATTCCACAGCTAGCAGAAGGCCAGGACTGAACCCAGAGAGCAAGGGCCTCTCTAACCGAGACCCTTGGTCCAGGAAGCATCTCTGATACCTTCACAGGAAGCTGAGGCACTTTTCCAGCTGAAGCACGAGTGTCAAAAAAGATGTCCGTGCCAACCAAATCAATCAAGGCCTGGAAGTGCACAGTCCTCCTGGGTTGTGCAAAAAAAGTTTAAAGGCTCGATCTATTTTAACTCTGGCAAAATATGTTGAAGAGAGGCTAAAGAGACAGCTCAGCAGTTAAGAGCATTTGTTGCTCTTCAGAGGACCTGAGTTCAATTCCCAGCACCCACATTAAGTAGTTCTCAAGCATCTATAATTCTACCTCCAGAGGAATCCAATTACCATCTTCTGAGCTCTTTGGGTACCTGTACTCACAGGTGGACACACCCACACACATAATTTAAAACAAAAAGTAAAGGGACAAGCAAATCCACTGAAGGGCCTTAATGAAAATAGAGGCCTTCTCAGCTGCACGAGCTGAAATTCTGAAAAGCCCCAGAGCTGAAAATTAGGTTGCTGGGAGCCTAATGGCCTTGGGAGGAAAAACAGTTATAATTCAACCTATAAATGTCCTTATACCAGTGCTTATACCAGCCTGGGGGGGGGGGGGAGAGAGAGAGAGAGAGAGAGAGAGAGAGAGAGAGAGAGAGAGAGAGAGAGAGACCAACCAACCAAAGACTCTTCTGCACCTGAGTAAGAAAAAGCCCTGAAAACTTGTTTCTACTCAAGTGAGTAGATACTTCCTCCCCCAGTTGAAAGCATCTTCTGTACCCCTGGGGACCCTAACATGCCCTCTCTGGGACAAAACTACTTAGCTGTAAGCACCATGTTCTTCAGAGTTCTCTCTCTAGCCCTGCTCTGCTCTCTAGTCAATGTTCCCAACAGTCTCTTTTCTAGATTACTCACTATCTGGAATACCCACATCTTAGAACTGTAGTATGCACCCATGGGGGAAGTGCACAGGGATTATCCTGCACATACTGCTGGGTAGGGAAGCTCACTAGTCTTCTTTTAGAAATTGCGGACACTTACGTCTTCTGGTAGAGACTTGACCAGCTCGCTGTGAGCCATAGGCTTGATGCTCAGCTGGTGGATAATCTCCCTCTTGATTTCATCTGTGGCGCCCACCTGGCCAACCCCGGGGCTGAATCTTTCTCCTGTCCAAAATGAAAGGTAGATGCACAATTTTACAGTCCCATGGAACTTATGTGTACAGACTTCCAGTTCCCACAACAGAATCCATCCTCTGTCTGGGTCACTCTGCTGTGGGAAAATAAAGGCTGGTTTGGAAGGCAAGAGCAGTTCCCAGTATACTGAGTCTGATGCCGACTTAAGGTTTCGTGGCTGCTTTGGAGAAGGACCAGAAGAATGATGGGATCAGCGGAAGTCACACCCTAGCCTCCTCTGTGCTTCTGTCTAGGACAGGCTGGTCTCACTTTGAGACCCTCTTCATTAGGGTCACCTCTGCCCGCTGGATTGGCTACTTGACAGCCACAGAAGATCTGAACAGTGGGGTGAACGACAGAGCAGAAGGGATCAAAGAATGGGGAAAGCAGGGTCAGCGGACGGGAGACGTAGGTAATAAAGAGACGTCTCTGAGCCACTGGTCTTCATTAACCTGCAGTTGCTGTCTCTGGAGTCAAGAAGACACTTATACCAAGAATCAAGAGAGAAGAAACAAGGTGAAGATTTAAGTCCTAGCACCTCTGCTCACAATCTGTTCCTAGGCTGTGCCTGGCTCCCTCCACCCTTCCCCTGACTACAGCCTTTCAGTTCATTCTGCTTCGGCCATTGCACCCCTCCTCTTTCTAGTGGGGAGGGAAGGGGTGTGCGCCACAGTCTATCTTGGACAGGCCAGGCGGGGCAGCGTGAACTCACCGACCAGCATGATGATGAGGTAGAGCATCTCCTCGATCAGAGTGTTGTTCTGCTGAACGACGTCCTGCGGGAGGAGGGTCAAATTCAGAGGTGAGAACGCGCGCACTGCTGTCCTTCCGACACACAGGACACGTGAGCTTTGCTACCCAGGCTCTGACCTTATGGGTAACCTCAGAACTGAATCTCTTCCCATAGTCAGGCGTGCTGAAGATCTGATAGAGTTCGAAGCGGCTGAGCACGATCATCAGGAAGTGGTTTGGGTCCATCATGGAGACACCTGTCTTTTTTGTTTGTTTGAGAAAAAGGAGAAGAGGAAGGTCAGAAGGGACACTCATTGTTAGTGAGAGATGCTTAAGGCTGCACAAGAAAACAGCTTATTTGGCCACCAATTCGAAGAAAGAATGGACACCTACTTAGTCACACCCTATATCATGTGGCTGCCGAGAGGGGACAGGACTCTAAACCGGTCAAACAATCCCCACAAAGAAACCTTCCCTCGAAACTGAACCCCAGGAGAATCCCGTGGCCACTCCAGCTCCTCTCCTGTCTATGAACTCACTGTAGTTTCCATATCAGAGTTCACTGCCTAGTAGGACTGAGAGGAATATCAATTAAGATCCTAGTATGTAAATATGTATACTATTACTGAGATCCTTTTGTGGTAAGCACTTCATTTCATAAAACACCAGCATCTACATTAGTTTTAATTTTCTTTTTAACGCCATTTTAAAAAGTTCTAAATCAAACTGGATCTCAACAGCTGGGAACTGAAGTAGAATCCTCTGGTAGAGCAGCCAGTGCTGGACCATATCCTAGCACCTGTCATTTGGCAGCTACCGCTGCTGCTATCAAGTCTGTTTGACACAGGGTCTCACTATGTAATCAGGCTGCCTTCGAACTCAGAGATCTGTCTGTCTCTGCCTCCCAAGTAATGGGATTAAATTTTTTAGAATTTGGTTATGCATGTCTGTGTTCGCCATGTGAGTGCTGTGCCTACAGAGATCAGAAAGGAGCTGGCATCCAGGTGGTTACGGTCTTCCTGCCGTGGGTGCTGGGAAAGAGCTCTGCCCTGACGAGCAGCAAAGTTCTCACGCACTGAGCTGTCTGTCTAGCCAGGGTTTCTGATCTCAGCAGCTCTATGTGGCATGCTGAGTCTGACACTGCTTTGGAGATTGGGGGAAGCACTCTGAAGGCTGTTGGCCTTGAGTGGGAGTGTTAGTCGATAGGGCAGGCGGGGTTCAGAGACCTGCAAGTCAGTGGAACAACCAGGACTCCCCATGGCCCTGAGGTCAGGGCTTTAACTCATTACCTGAAGCATCACTATGTCCTTGTCGAACATCTCGCGCCTGCATTTCACATTGTGGTAGTAATAGATCTAAAATGATAAGTAGTTACATTATCATTTCAAGAAAAAAACATGGGTTTGTGACAGCACAAGTGTGTGCCTTCCTGTGCATTTGAAGCTGGTGTGGGCTTTTAGTTAACACTATCTTAGCATGAATAAATCAATAAAACAGAGATATCCATTGATGTCTGCTGCAGATTCCAGTCAGTGTTCTGGGTCTCCCAACAACAACAAAAAACTGTTTCAAAAAACTTTAGGGCTCCCAAAATTGTGGATGAGGGGAGTGAAGATGGTTGAGAAGGTAAAGGCCTGACTGATGACCTGGGGTTGATTCCTGGAACTCATGTATAAGAAGTGGGAACAATTGCACTAAGTTATGCAGTGATCTCCACATATGCTCTGCCCTCCCAGCCTCCCTCTCTCTGTCTCTGTCTCTCTGTGTCTCTCTCTCTCGTGTCCATGCGTGTACACACACACACACACACACAAATGAATCTTATAGTCAATAAAAAAGATTTTTAACTTCAACACACCCCTACATTTTTTTCTTTTTCTTTTTCTTTTTTTTTTGGTTTTTCGAGACAGGGTTTCTCTGTGTAGCCCTGGCTGTCCTGGAACTCACTTTGTAGACCAGGCTGGCCTCGAACTCAGAAATCCTCCTGCCTCTGCCTCCCAAGTGCTGGGATTAAAGGCGTGCGCCACCACCGCCCGGCTTCTTTTTCTTTTTTTGAGACGGAGTCTCATTATAAAGTTCTGGCTAACCTGGAACCTGAACTTTGAACTTAAGTATAGGAAGATCAAGTTAGCCTCAAATTCACAGATTGCCTCTGCCTCTTTCTTCTGAATGCCTGATTAAAGGCATGAGCCTATCGCATCGATTTTCCTCCCTGCATTTGTGTGTGTGTGTGTGTGTACACATAGTGTGTGAGGGCACATATACCATTGTGGTCAGAGGACAATTTACAGAGTTGGTTCTCTTCTTTGGCCACATGTGTGGTTAGTTTTCCTGTCAACTTGACACAAGTTAAGGTCAAAGAGGAAGAGGGAACCGAAACTGAGAAAATGACTGGCCTTTAGGCAGGTCTGTGGGGCAGTCTCTTGATTTATGATGGATGTGGGAAGGCCCAGCCACCATGAGCAGTGTCCCTGTTGGGCAAGTGGCCTTGGGTTGTACAAAAAAAAAGCTAAGCAGCGTTCCTCCATGGTTCCTGCCCTGACTGACCTCCATAGTGAAAGAATACCCCACTCCAAAGCTGCTGTTGGTCCTGGTATTTATTATAGCAGTGAGACACAAACTAGGCCAGTGTGGATGCTAGGGACTGAACTAAGGCAGTCAGGTATGGCTGCAAGTGCCCTTACCCACTGAGCCACCTAACTGGCTCATGCAACCAGTGTTTAACTTAATTTAAGCAAAACAAATTTTAGTTTTACTCTCTATACTGGTTGGTTTTGTGTGTCAACTTGACACAGGCTGGAGTTATCACAGAGAAAGGAGCTTCAGTTGAGGAAACTTCTCCATAAGATCCAGTTGTAAGGCATTTTTTCAATAAGTGATCAATGGGGGACGGCTCTTTGTGGGTGGTGCAATACCTGGGCTGGTAGTCTCGGGTTCTATAAGAAAGCAAGCTGAGCAAGCCAGGGGAAGCAAGCCGGTAAGTAACATCCCTCCATGGCCTCTGCATCAGCTCCTGCTTCCTGACCTGCTTGAGTTCCAGTCCTGACTTCCTTTGGTGATGAACAGCAGTGTGGAAGTGTAAGCTCAATAAACCCTTTCCTCCCCAACTTGCATCTTGGTCATGATGTTTGTGTAGGAATAGAAACCCTGACTAAGACAGACTGGTACCAGGAGTGGTATTCCTGTGACAACCTGACCATGTTTTGGGAAGGACTGTGGAAGGACTTTGGAACTTTGGGCTAGAAGATCCATTCGATGTTAAGAGATCTGTGGAATGTTGTATAGGAGCTTGGAAGATAATGTTGAGAGCAGTGCAGAAGATAGAGGCCTGGCTTGTGAAATTTCAGAGGGAAGATTAAAGAGCTGTTGCTATTTTGATTGTGAAGATTCTGTGCTTTTGGTTAGCTGGGGCTGAAGAATCAGCTGTGATTAACAAGATACCAGAACTACTAAAGCGAAAACTTTGCATTATGGGGACTATTGATGCTGGTTAGCTGGAGCTAAGAAATTAGCAGTGATTAAGAAGAGACCCGCGGGGCTGGAAAGATGGCTCAGCAGTTAAGAGCACTGACTGCTCTTCCATAGGTCGAGTTCAAATCCCAGCAACCACATGGTGGCTCACAATCTTCCGACTCCTTCTTCAGGGTGTCTGAAGACAGCTACAGTGTACTTACATATAATAAATAAATAAATCTTAAAAAAAGAAAAAAAAGAGAGACCAGCAGCATTGAGGTGAAATTTTCCGGGAAGTATTTTCTGAGAGCACAGAGGCTGTGTTCCAGAGATAGCCAAGGCTCGTGCTGTGGCTGGACTTGGTAATGTGTAAGAGTCACCCAGGTGGTACTGGTTTTGAAGGCACGAAGGGGTCGTGAAGAGCAGCTGAGGCTCGGCACTGTGAGAGACCTCGGAAGGCCATTGGTAAAGGTGCAGCCTTGGTTGCAATTGTTGGCCCAGGACTGAAGGGGTCATGCAAAAGAGTTGAGGCTTGGCACCAGGAAGAGAGCCTATGACATGCTATTGGTGAAGCCTAGTTGCAGTGTTTTAGAGATGTCACTACCATGAGATGATCACCAAGGACAGCAGCAGCAGTAGAGTACAGGCAGCTGGAGCCTAGATGACAAGGTGTGTGCTACAAAGGGCCGAGCTGGAGAAGTGACTCAAGCCCTTGGAGGAATCCAGAAGATTGTGAGTGGATCCCAGACATTGGACAGTTAGAGTTTGATTTTGCTTTTGATTGTGACTGTGCCCTGATATTTTTCCCTCTTGAAGTAAGAAGGTATTTTAGTGGAGCCCACAGTTAAGAGACTTTCAATTGTAAAAAGACTTGGAATTTTAAAAGAGATTGGATATTTTAAAGGGATTGAATTTTAATGTGTAAGAATTTGCAAAGACTGTGGAACATTTAAAGTTAATTAGATCTTGGGGATGAATAAGAAAGTAAGGGTTGATGTTGTATGTCAGGTTGACAAGGGGTCAATTGTACTGGCTGGTTTTGTGTGTCAACTTGACACAGGCTGGTGTTATCACAGAGAAAGGAGCTTTGGTTGAGGAAATGTTAAGAAATGCTCCAACTTTGTTCTAAAAGTTGTTTCCAGTAAATGCTAAGAGCAAGTATGTGCATCTCACGTTCCTTGATGAAATACAAAACAAGAGATCTCAGGAACCTCGGCTTACCTTGCATTGAATTTTTCTAACAATTTGTAACAGATAACAAACCTTTTTAAAAAAAGGATTTATTTGTGTGAATGTGTGTAGGTATGTATGTGTGTCTGTCTGTCTGTGCCATATATGTGTGATACCCTCATAGGCCAAAATAGAGGACGTAAGATCCCTTGGGAACTAGAGTTACAGGAGGTGGTAAATGACCTGACATGGGTGCTGGGAACTGAACCAGGGTCCTCTGCAAGAGAAGCAAACACTCTTAACTGCTAAACCATCTCTCCAAATCCCAGATTCAAAATCTTCAATGGCTACATCCATTTAAAACTGTAAAAGGTTTCTCATAAAAGCTAATGAATGGAATCAAAACACTGGAGAATTAAAAAACAAAGTCCACTTACCTGGTTTACTAGAGAGAAGCCATTTCTTCTCCACATCCCAGCATGCACTTGGGCACATAAGACAAGACATCTAAGAGGATGCTCTATCAACATGGGTGGGCTCAGTTCACTCTGTGTTTAAAATAACCCACTTGTTAAAATTTGCATAAGGAAAGGTGGTTGACAGGAAAACTTAAATAATATATCAAATCTGCTTTAAGATGTAATTGTATGACAGCTAATTTTGTGTTAATTTAGTTAGGTACGGTCAGCTCCATACTTTATGAGAAATATTTTAGTGAAGGTTGAAAATGGCAATTTATCAATTTATCTTCTATAAAGACAGTAGGTACACTTTATTAACTCAGATGGAGTTAGCTGTAGAAAAGTAAAGTTTCTCACGTGTAGGGCGTACATGTGACATGGTACATGGGTAAATGTCAGAGGAAAACCAGGCCTATCAGCTCTTGCCTTCCGCCTTGTTTATGATTCTGGTGCCACAGCAAAGTCCTCATACTTGTACAGTGAGCACTTGACCCTCTGAGCCACCTCCCCAGCCCCAAAGGTGTGGAAGGGATTCCACCTCCGAGATGGACCTCATACTTGGGACCATAATGTCAACTGCCCTCTGCGCTCTCCAGTGAAGCAAATGCTCTCCTGACTCCTTTCCAACCCCATAAACGCATGAGGCAAGGCCTTAAAACAACCCTCAGCTCTACCCCCACCTACGCGCACATACACACAAACTGGACACACCCCCTATAGGCTCCGTTTCTCTCGAGAACCTAAACTAATAAAAGTTTGTTTCAGTTTGGTTTCAAGTACCACACACATAACGACTAGATGTTCTATTCAATGTCAAAGTCACTTACTAGAGGTAGGAGCTCTGGAAACTTATACGCCACTTCACTTTTGCTTAATAATACATGCAAACCTGCGTGGAAGAACAAAGAAAGTTTTCTACAGGTCAAACTAGTGTGCAGTTGACTCAACAATCACTCAGCCTTACTACTTAAACTTTTTAAAAACATCTTTGGGCATGTATTGGATTACAAATTAAGTTATAAAATGACCTATATTATAAACAAAGCTTTTTTCTATTTCTTTTTAAAGATATATTTTATTTATATGAATACACAGTTACTGTCTTCAACACACCAGAAGAGGGCATCAGATCTCATTACAGATGGTTGTGAGCCACCATGTGGTTGCTGGGAATTAAACTCAGGACCTCTGGAAGAGCAGTCAGTGCTCCTAACCTCTGAGCCATCTCTCCAGCCCTAAACAAAGTTTTTCAACAAATCTATATTAGAGGGGGTTAGAACTCACTGTCATCAATACTGCTGACAGTTTAGAAGAAATGCTGGATGAACAGACACCGCCAGGCAAGCAAACCAATTTATACCCATTAGCCAGTGTGGAGTCATCTCCCAGGCCACAGGCTTCACTACTGCTGGAAGTTGAGATCCTTCTGACGACTGAACAGAGAAACTGGTCCTGGATTCATGGTCTATGCTGACTCCGACCTCAGATTAAGTTCCCTAGATTTTCCAGTTTAGAGTCAAAGCCAATTTATTTCCTATCCATGAGAGGAGCATTTTTAGCTCAACCTTAGGACACTCCAAAGGCTACTGTTTAGGCCATTCCCCTGACAGAGTGCTTATCAGCATCCATCAGCTCCTCTTTTCTTCCTGCCTGACAGGCTTCCTTCTATGCTGGCCATTTCTACTCACTGTCAAGAGTTACTGCTGAAGCGCTAGCAGCACCCTGTCCACCTTGTCTGAGAACGGTTTTGTTTGCTTTGTTTTGAGACAAGTTTTTGCTACATAGACCTGGCTGGTCTTGAACATATGGTCAGTCCTTCTGTCATTGCCTCCCAAGTGCTGGGGTCACAAGCATGTGCCACCACAGCCAGCTGTATAGACTGTTTTGTGTGTTTATTTTGTTCTCTATTGATTTTAAACATCCAGGTCAGGGCTCATTTACTACTGGGAGATGAAGATGCCCAGATAAGCACAGCACGGACTTTTCAGGAGATGAAGATATAGGTAGAAATTAGTATATTTCTGGAGCATCAGCTTTTTCACTGTGATAATTATTAGCCTCAGCTTCTCACCAGACAATCAGGTTTTGGAAGGATGACTCAGCATGCCACTGAGACGCAGCAACCCACATTTTTTGCGCTCTAGTCTAGTGCTTTGGTCAGGTCACCCATGACCCATGATTTTTAGTTGCTAAAAGCAGGAGGGGCAGGAGAGCTTTTTTCTACGATCAGAACGTTATCTCTTCTTTCCTTCTGTCCTTTATCCATTCCCTCCATTCTTCTTTCCCTCCCTCTCTCGTTACTTAGGGACAGGGTCTCATTCTGTAGTGCTGGCCTTGAATTCATTATAGGCCAGGATAGCCTGGACTTCAGGGTAAACCCTTATCCTCTCGAGTCCTGGGATCACAGGTGTCAGCCAGCACCATATCTTAGATTATTTCACTATTCGGATGTTTACAAATAAATACTCACAAGCATCAGAGGAAGGGACCTCAGACCACACCCTGATGAACACACTGAGGGGTGTGGAGGTCATCAGCCAGAAAATATGAGGATGCTCAAAACAGACCTTTCAGAATGGAAGGAGTCATTACTACTTGACTCCATGACATGGAAGCAATAAAAACTCCATTCATAATCTAATAATTTAGGTAAAATGGGCCAATTCCTTGGAAGACATGAACTGTCAATACTCACTCAAGGAATGTATAACCTAAACAAGGACATGGTCTATCAAAGGAGTTGAATCAGGAATTAATAACCTCTTCAATATACACTTAAGGAAGCCATGGTATGGAGTCTCCAGTTTCCCATTTAGAAATAAACAAAACAAAAAACCAACTAAACAAACCAAAACACCAAAGTGTACCTTCATATCACATTTAAAATGTTACTGAGCCACAGTCATTAATTACAGGCTCTGTGATGGTAATAGGACGTCGATAGTCTCCAAGTTAGGAGTGAACTAAGGAAACACAGTGTGAGTAAGATGGGAATTATCTAGAACTAAGAGATCTCAAAGCAATGCTTGGAGGGCCCCACCAGGGAAGTCAGGCGCACACTCACGGCCTTTGGCTCTTGCAAAGAGTCAGTTTTAAGTGATTTGTAAATCAGCATGAGATCAGTAAGGCATTCACTTGTAACCTTCTGCTTAAAAGGTTATTGATTAGTGAACGATAAAGAGCTTAGAGAGAAAAGCTATGGTGGCTTTGACTTTTTAGCAGTGGTGGAAGGTGAGTGGTCAGTGTGACTTGTAACAGCCTGAGCTCAGTTACTAGGATGTGATGTGCAGTGATGTCGGAACAAGTCCTACAGTACCGTTATGGATCCTGTGCCCAAACACCTCCCAACGTCAGCCTTGCTCCTTTCTTGTTCTGACACTAAGGCTCCACGCCTCATTTTTCCCACGTATGGGTCAAGTGTAGTAATCTCTACTTCATAGCAGAATGATCAGATAGGTGAGCACATGCACAACTCCCAGGATAATGCCCAGCACACAGTAGGTATGCATAAATATCACAGCCATTTGGGGGAACCTTAGGGTTCTTTTTTAGGGGAGATGCTTTACCTGCAAGCAAGCGAGAAATTGGGAGGTGAATGCTAACTTTTTCTTGGGAAACACAGTATCTGATGGTTTCCACCGAGTGTCCACAAATACTGAGTGTGATAGGCTGTTCACCATCAGTAAATCCGCCATGACACTGCATCAGCACAGCCAGGCATTTCTTGTAAGCTTCAATTAACACTTTTTCCTAAAAAAGAGGTTTACAGCTTAAGTTACAGAAGACTGGGTTGCTAAAACATTTGTTTAGTACCTTAGGTAACAATATGGCCCAACCCAGACCATATTGTTACCTAAGATACTCCTTCCTCCTTCCCAGAATGCCACCGTCCTCTCCCCAGTGGGTGACATCACTTAGCAATAAAGCTGTGGAAGTCTACAAGGTACCAGTAATGTCCTTTACCTCAGTCCAATCTAGTCTAGTCTATTATCAAAGTGACAACTTTTTATTTTCAATTTCCTTCAAAACTAGCTATTCTCTCGTTGTCCAGTAACCCAAAGGCACTGCCACCATGTCTCTGTTAAACACCTTCCTCCAACTCTTGCCCGCCCATCCAATCTCTCCAGAGAGTAGTTTTAAAACAGAGATTGGACCACGGCACTGTTAGGTAGATACTTACGGCCACCCACCTCAAATAGACTGTGACTCAGATGACCTCCACGGCCCAGGCATTGGGAAGCCCTGCCTTCCCTGCCTTCCATCTCCAGGCTCCTTCAAGAACCTTCTTGAAGCTCCCAGACAACCACAGGCCTCTCACCACACAGAATGATTTGGTTGGCCTCTGAGTCAGAAACTCCTTTTTCCCTGTCTAGGAGGTTTTCACACATTGTTCAAGTCTTGTGGATGCTTCTCTGACCTTTGACCTCTTTTTGATGAAAGTAGGCCAAAATTATCTAAGTCACAGGATAAATGTAGCAAAACCAAAAAGTTATTTTTGGATAAACATATCCATTTTTTTATAGGCTTAATGTCTGGGGAGGATTTTGAGCTTTTGAACCCTTGTTGAGTGTGCTATGACCTAAGCTTACAAGCACTTCCTCCCAAGCTTCTGCCTGCCCACTCCATTTTCTTCGAAGCCCTCACAAGAAGGCACTCACGTCCAAAGCACACCAATCCTGCACCATTGAGATCACATGTGTCAGTTTCATCTGCAGTGTGAAGGCTGCTTCCCATTCTGGCTCCATTTCAATGTGTTGTCCTACCTGACGTGTGATCGGGTCCATTCCCTTAGAAAGCAGAGAGAGTTTGTAAGAACTAGTTTTTTTTTCTCACACAGAAACCTAAGATGTTCAATAAGAAAGACAAAAAAGAAAAAGGAAACCTCAGGATTAATGCGTAAGAAATATAAATTGACTATAAAGACTAGTCAAAGGAGGTAAAATGTTAAACAGGAAGTGTCAGGGGAATGTATGTATGTGTGTATGTATGTATGTATGTATGTATGCATGCATGCACGTATATATGTATATTTGAGACATGGTCTCCTTAAGCAATCATGGCTGGTTTGGAGCACATGGCCCCGCTGCCTCAGTTTCTTCTAGGCTGGCATTACAGATATGTGTCCCCACCTCCATAGGCTTTGTGTACCAGTGCTGCCTGGAACCAGGGCCCACAGATAACCAAGCACATGTTTCAGCTGAGTTCCGTCCTTAGCCCCTTGACAGGCTTGTGAAATGTCACTCAATATGAAATATACAGTTATATTAGAAGACAGGTTTTATACTCACTAACATGTAGCCCACAGTGTTGAGAGCAACAGAATGGAACCAAGATAAATAGACAAACACTCTTTGATACAAACTAGTATAATTAAAAAAAGAAACTAGCTAAACTATCTTGGCGTTTAAGAATCATTTACTAACAGAATACAGAACACTTTCAAGCTTGCAAACGGGAACGGCCAATCTAGATCACTTCTTAGAACAGGACCACAGACTCACCACAGCTCTTCCTCAGTGAACAGAGAGATGCCCTGGCTTCTGTTAGAACTGCTTATGCTGATTGGTGCCTATTCCTCCATTCTCATTTGTATATAGGTATGCTTCACAAAGACTCTAATCAGGAAGAGGGTTCTAGACTGTACTATGTGCATATCCCACCAAGAGAAAATGGAAGCATGAAAACATTAATAATAAAATAAGGGCCATGGAGATGGTTCAGTGGGCAACAGAGCCTGATGTTGCTCTGAGAACCACATGGTAGAAGGAAAAGCTGATTCTCATAAGCTGTCTCTTGACCACCACGCATGTGCTATGGTATATATTCACTAGCGCGCGCACACACACACACACACACCTTTGCAACACACAAAAAACCAAGAAGCTGTGAGTTTAGCGGAAGCAAGGCTTAGTGACAGAAAGCCTGTCTACTATCTGTATACCAGGTCCTGAGTGTGATACCAGCATCAGAAAACAACTAGTTTCTCAAATAATGAACATACATTTCCAAGTATGTATGTTAATAAAACAGCCACACGAAAGGACCTGCAACCTCTCAGTAGTACTTATGAGAGCCCAAATGTATTTTTTTACATTAAAAGTTTCTTTCCTTTGTATTTTGCTTGTAACACATTCACGCAGTGCTCAAGGTGACCAGAAGAGGTCACTGGACCCCTGGAACTGGAGTTACAGGCACTTCAGAGCTGTCAAGTGGATGGATGGTAGGAACCTAACCAGGGTCCTCTGGAACTGCCAGTGCTTTTAAATGCTGAGCATCTCTTCAGTCCCAACCAAAACATCTTTTAAAAATCGTATTTACTGTTACTGTGTTTTGTGCAAGAATGACTAGGGTCAGAACTCAGGCCATCTGACTTGTCCAGTGAGCACTTTTATGTACAGAGTCACCTCACTGTTCCACTGAAATAGCTTTTGCTGGTTCTCAGGAGCCTCATGTAAAGAATGTCTTGATCCAACTGATCTTTTGGAAATGTGCGTAGAATGGGGTGTAGGGAAGCAAACAGAATGCGTTTAGTTTCTACATACCTGCATGCACTTCAGTAATTCCAAGAAGGCATCGAATCCTTGTAAGAACTTCTGCCTCAGCTCATCTGACCACTCCGTTGGTTTGCTAATCAACACATACCTACACAG
The DNA here is from genome assembly GCA_036184795.1 of Tokudaia tokunoshimensis. Lineage (NCBI taxonomy): Eukaryota > Metazoa > Chordata > Mammalia > Rodentia > Muridae > Tokudaia > Tokudaia tokunoshimensis. The sequence goes on from BTHU01000016.1 coordinate 36,670,062, forward strand.
ACAGACAGCAGTGGCTGTGAACACAAAACACTGGCATTTTACAAGCTCTAATTGGTTTGGAAATTAAGGAATACTCACTTGAGATCTAAGATAAGGCTCTGGACTCTCCTGAACTTGAAGGCTTGGAGGGCAGTGTAGCGTTCAAATTGGAATCTGCCCTGGGTATCTCTGTGTTTTAAATGGTCCATGAAAGCCTTAATGATAACAGTCATCAGGTTCTCTTCTGTGATGAGCATTCGAGCCTAAAACAGGGTTTATCAGAGTTTGGTCATCGCCTCCCAGAGCCGGCACCACTAGTTTAGCACCTGGACTTCAGACTTCAACACAAACATCTCAGATAATAAGTGATCTATGATTTATGGGAATGGGCATTTGCCTACACGCATGTATGTGCAGCATGAGTGTGCAGTGTCCACTGAGGCCAGAAGGGGGCATGATGACGTAACTTCCCCTTAACAGAGGCATGTATACACGAGACCCAGTATGCAGTGACTATGTAAATATGGCTGCATATACCCTCATCTCCTCTTTCCCCCACAGAGAACATACTATTACCTGTCACTGCCATTCAGTTTTGACTTGATGTGAAAGCTTGTAGTTTGGCTCATTCTTTGTAACGTCTCTAGGCATACTTTCCTATCATATTTACCAGGCTTGGACTGCTATCATTTGCATTGTTTTTGCGTCTGCAATAGCACAGATGTCACAAATATTCACTACATAAAGTGGCAGGAAGTACTTAGAATAACTTCCTGCAAATGGAATCAGTGAGTGGAGGACAGTCGAAGTTCTGACAATATCACCAGACTCATGAATATTCATGAGCAGGTCAGAGGCCAACTTCCCTTGTCATTTCTCAAGTACTGGCCACTTTTTTTTTTGAGGCGAGTTTTCCCACGGGCCTGGAACCTGTCTGCAGGATAGGCTGGCAGGCCAGCTCGCTCCTGATCTTTTATGTGGGTGCTGGGAATTAAACTCAGGTCCCCATGCTTCCAAATCATCAACCACTTTTACCAACTGAGCCATGTCCCCAGCTCTCTAAGTTGCTGGTGTTGGTTAGACTGCCCTGAAATGAAGGTGGAGTGACTTGGGGGTGGCTCTGGTGACAAAAGTCCAACTGCCCCACAACATTTGTACTTTTACTAATATCTAGTGTGCATCATTTTTAGCCCGGGATGTGTTAAGAATTACTAACAAGGCTTCTCACAAAACCTAGTCAATATTCTTTTGCTCTCAGTCAGGTGGGGGCAGCTGATCAATACTTCTATGGGGAATGGCAGAGCAGGAGAAAGGGGGCAGGAAAGTCTGAAATCACTCATGGGCTGCTAGGTAAGGACAAGGGCTCCCAGAGACAGGACCATGCAGACAGAAGCTACACAGGGAAGCCAGCAATGCTGCAGCAGCCTTTCCTGGGCTCACTGGCCTGAGAGGCCGAAGAGCTACGCTCTGCCTGTGTAGCGGTGAAGTTAAGAGGCAGGGGACCAAGGTAGGCAGTGGCACATGGCTTTAATCCCAGCACTCAGGAGGCAGAGGCAGGAGGCCAGTCTGGTCTACAAAGTGAGTTCCAGGACAGCCAGGGCTACACAGAAACCCTGTCTTGAAAAGCTTACCCCTGCCTACACATTTCCTTTCTTCCTTCTTTTGACCTTCCCTCTTTCTGGGGTGCTTGTGCGTGCGTGCGTGCGTGCGTGCGTGCGTGCGTGTGTGTGTGTGTGTGTGTGTGTGTGTATGTGTGTGTGTGTGTCCAGGAATGCAGAGACCAGCCTACTGCCCCCACCTCATTCTTTTGAGACTGGGTCTCCCAGTGATTTTCATCAACCATCCTCTGCTCCAGCCCCACTAAGCACAGCAAGCACCCGCGTCCTACAAGCGTCACCCCAGCGTCAGCGTTAATCTCGGGAGGCAGGGGGTACCACTGCACTTGCCAGGCTAACTCTACTAATGCATTTTCTTTAAGCAACAGGATTCTAAACATGAGCATCTGGATCATTACAACCGGGGGTCGAGACACGTCTGCCAAGACAGGGAGATAGTAGGTGGGACTAACCAATAGAAGAAGGCCCAGAAACAGATTTGACCCAGACAATAGATTTATCCACATTTCACAGTAGCTCCCATGGGTTTAATACTGAGTAATGTAAAGGAATAAATACGCTAAGAAGAAAACCAAAAACAAATACTTTAATATGCAGTCAGAAACCTCAGAGCCATCTTAAGCATCACTCACAATCCCAAGATCTCAGCAGTCATAGAAGTTCTAGTCCTTCAAGTCCCTCAGGCAGCTCTGTAAACCTGACTCAAGCATCCCTCAAAATCTCTACATCCCCGTCAACACCTGGGTTGTGTATCCAGTCTTCTCTGACCGCCCCTCAACTTCTTACATTTTAAAGATCAATCAATCAGTTAATTAGCTAATTCCTGTGTGTGCACGGTGTGCGGTAGAGGTTAGAGGACATCCTGAGGAGTCCCTTCCCTTCTTCCTCCTGTGGGTCTCAGCATCGCCCTTGGGTGTAAGGCTCAGCAGCAAGTGCCTTTGCTAGCTCACTCCTTCAGCCTTGCTGCATTAACTTCTAATTAAGTTCCCCAGATTCACTTTCTTGTCTTTCTCCAATTTACTCCCCAACTTAGAAATAGCCTAATTCTTTTAAAATCACAAATGCAGGGGTGGAGCTACAGCTCAATGGTAGAGTGAGCTTACTTAGCATGTGTGAGGCCTTGATTGAGATCCTGGTATTGCAGAAACACATGCACACAGTCATACGCACACATACACGGTAAATCAAAATATGGTGATTGGAGTGCCCTCTCATGCTCTTAAGATAAACACACAATTCTTTGACTTAGCCTATAACAACATTCATTAATGAGCAAATTACTAAAAGATATTCATTAGAATAGCCCTTAACAAAAATAAATGAAAAAGAATTGTCTCTTTTTTTCTAACTAGCACATGTACTTGTTAGGGAAGTGCATACACACCGTTCTTAAAGCTCCAGAGCCTTGCCCTGTGCTTCGGGTCTCCAGGTACCCCGAGTGCCCTGCTCCCACACAGGACCCCTCCCACTGCAGACTGCACACATCTGCCTTCCTTCAGTCAGCACATGAGGTACCTTCCCTAAGCGAAGCTTCCAAACTCTGCGAAAGGCTAGATCTCCCTCATCCTCTCTCTCAGAAACCAGATTTAATGTGTACTGGCGTCTGCCTGCACGGGTGTGACTACATTCAAACCTAGTGCCTGTGGAGGCCCGGGGACAACATCAGAGGGTTGGGACGACAGTGACAGGCAGTTTTCAGCTACCATGTGGTGCTGGGGCTGAACCCAGGTTTTCTGGCTGGAAGCATTAATTATTTATCTGAGTCACATCTGTTCTGCTCACCATTTCATATTAAGGAACTATGCCCAATAAATGCTAGGAATTTTATTCAACAAAGTCTGATTTTTAGTTATCACACATAAAAACCATTGATTAACGGAAGCTTCAGGAGTGTGCCGGCTGGGTTGGCTGGCTTTGTGTCAATTTAACACAAGCTGGAGTCACCTAAGAGGAGGGGCCCTCAATGGAGAAAAAGTCTCCATAGACAGCCTTGACAGCAGGCCTATAAGGCATTTTCTTAATTTGTGATTGATGGGGGAGGGCCCAGCCCAGTGTGGGTGGGGCCATCCCTAGGCAGATGGTCCTGGGTTTTATAAGAAAGCAGGCTGAGCAAGTCAGTAAGCAGCACCCACCAGTGCCTCTGCATCGGCTCCTGCCTCCAGGTTGTTGCCCTGTGTGAGTTCCTGTCCTGACTTCCTTCACTGATGGAGTACAGTGTGGAAGCTTGAGCTGAATAAGCCCTTTTCTCCCCATGTTGCTTTCAGTCATGGTGTTTCAGCACAGCAGTTACCCTGACTAGGTCGGGGAGCGCCTGGTGAGACCAAGCAGTGAGACTCAGTTGCCGTGGATGCTCTTTCCTTACGAGGGGGAGGGTTGAGGAGAATATTCTTTAAGACCTACTGTGGTATTTGGCATATTGTCTGGTTTGAATGTCAAGAACATATTTGATAAACCAACCAGCTGAATGTTATCAGTCCAAACCACTAGGAAACCCTATGGGAAAGTTAGCACTGATTTCAAACAGGCTGTCCTCCATGATTACCTTGATATTCAAGTATGTTCCGTAGGTTGCCCTGACATCTGCCTGCCTCCTAAAGAAGTGTCCCGTCCAGGGACACGCAGGTCTTACCTCTCTTATTCTGAAGCTCAATGGCAAACAAGAGCATTTTCTAGTCTTTCAGTACTTACAAGTGAAGGAACTGTGAATATCTGAACCGAGAGGTCTGCGACTGAAAACTCTCTGTCGTGGTCATCTGTCACATAATCTCTCTGCAAACGCTCATAGTTCTAGTAAGAAGGCAAAAAGAGGCAAGGCGTGCCGGCTGAGTGACAGGAGAGGCAGACACTACTCACCAGAGTAGGTGCGGTGAAGAACTGGACAGACAGAGCCGTCACCGACACGGCTCGCTCGTGATCGTCCTCCATAAAATCTCTCTGCAACTGCCGGTAATTCTAAACAACAAGGGGGAGATCCACCTCTGATCCACAGCGGCCACGGTTAGGGTCACACCGAAAAGTCAGTGTTGGAGACGGCACGGGGGCACCACTACAACAGTGGACTCGAGGATCTCGCTGGGGCGGAGAGCTGGGTCAATAGGCTCTTCTGGAGCCCAAACAGGGAGTCAGAACTCCTAACACCCTGAGGCCACTATACACTGGGGTGGGACAGGGACACAGCAATATCCAGCTGTCTGTCCCCAAACTATGTTTGTACTGCTTTGGAACACACATAAGCATGTAACTCCTTCAAGGTCATCATCAATAGACTTGGAAATAGAACACAAACACAGATGTTCTGATATAAAGAGCTCTCCAAATGACAATCGTGTGCTTCCTTGGCTAAGAGCTTCTACTTGGGGACACACATATCGTGTGCTGCAGGAGGCAAACTGTGAGCCGGCTCTGTCGGCCGTCTGGAGTCACCATTGTCATCCTGACCCGACAGAGACGCCCGGCCTCTGAGAACTTAACAGTCGGATGAGACCAGTTCACAACAGTGCGGAGCTGCGGCTCCATCATTTTAAGTCCTAATCACTTCATTTTTATTTTTGGGGGAATGGGGCAGGGAGTCTACACCTTTATTAATAAAGGGTAAAAAGACTGTGAAGTTTCTTAGAATTTCAACTGGATAACCTGACAACTCACTGTTAAACACAATTATTTTTGGAGCTCATATACTATATAGTCATTCCTTATATAACCTATCTATCGTCAAAGCAGAGGGAAAGAAAACCTACTTACTTTTGCAAATCGAACAGCGAACAGCTTCTTGTACTTGAGATCCATGAGCAGGCTGCTCATGAACAACTGGTGATATACACTCCTAGCACCTTCAGAAGAGAAGAGCACGTGAGACAGGCCAGAGTCCTGCTGCCAGAGCTCTGTGTACCTCAGACCACAGAGCAAATTCTCTCCAAATTGTCCACAACGTAATGTTTGTAATTAATCCCTTTCATTTTTAAAAGGATTTTATTTTAATTATCTACATGTTTGTCTATGTATGCACGTGGAGATCATGGAACTGGCCTTGGCAGGCAGCTGTCAGCCCCCTGATGTGTATGTTGGGATCAGAACTTTGGTCCTCTGCTAGGGCTGTGTGTCCTCTTAACCACGAAGTCATCTCTCCCACCTCACAATGTTTTTAAAAATAAAATGCATGCAAAGTTAATTCTCCCCTTTGTTCTGCAGGAGAAAATTTTGTAGGGAAGGTCTATTTCTAGGTCTATGACCTAGATTAAACAACCTTTATGTTTTACTACAAAATCATATTTAGAGTTAGGGAAGGTGGCACATGCCTGTATTCCCAGTGCTCCAGAGACCAAGACAGGAGGACTGAGAGTTCCACAGCACCGAGTCTCTAGGCCTGTAAAGGTTGTTCACTGTGTTATACACCTCCCCTACAAATGTTTTCCCAAAAGTAGGTTAGAGTGCTAATGTTTGAGTGTGTTTGCTAAAGGCCGAGTATATTTGCTAGTGACTGAATCTAGCTTTGCAATTGTAATTTTAAAAAGCATAAATATATTTATTAACAAAAATTCCCGGGCGGTGGTGGCGCACGCCTTTAATCCCAGCACTTGGGAGGCAGAGGCAGGAGGATTTCTGAGTTCGAGGCCAGCCTGGTCTACAAAGTGAGTTCCAGGACAGCCAGGGCTACACAGAGAAACCCTGTCTCGAAAAACCAAAAAAAAAAAAAAACAAAAACAAAAACAAAATTTCCAAATTAAAAGAAACTTTGATCCCTCAACCCTTAGAAGCAATAAACAAGTTACCTTTCCATAATTTGGAATCATTAAGCATCAGTCTGTCGACCAGAGAGGAGTTTTCACCATCTGGACCTTCTTGTAATCCAACTTGACACAGAATCCTGCGAAGGCCATCTTTGAACAGAAGGAAGAGCAGTCGTGAGACAGAGACCAGAAGCTTCGGATGCTAACAGAGGATGGCTTCAAGGGGCTCCAACCAGAGCTCCACATGACTTAGTAGTGGTTAAACTGAGAAAGGAGCACATTAGCTATTTTATTTTAATAAAAAAGGAGAAAAAAGCTAGAAATCTCAAATTACAAATATCTCTTATTTTAGGATGTCAGAGTTAATGTCTGTCAGAATGGCAATGGCATTGTTCTTTGTTTTAATGCACTTAATTAGAGAAAAAGAATCCCAACTGCTGAGATGATGCTGTTCTCTAGGCATTCATGCTGACGGAAACAGATGTAGTAAAGTTACCCATAAGCACCATCGTGTTTAAGGAAGCTATGCTACAATCCTGCTAAAAGAAGAATCCATGACCCCTATGCTATAATATGCATCAATATGGGCTAGTGGTGCTATGTACAATATTTCCCATCAAACTGAAACCCATTACAGCTCAGCCATGAGAGGCCTGGGAGCCAGACTCCCACATCTTGTAAATGTCACACTCTAGGCAAGCTCGCCCAGCATATATGCATAGGGTGTGTCTTGTCTGCATGTTTAACCATCAGTTCACAGTGTGTTGTTTTTGTAACAGCCTTCAATACAAATATCAAGGACCATCCTTACAGTAACATTATAATGTCTTGCCTACCTATGACAGGTAGCACAGATCTATCCCTAATTCACCCAACTTGTATTTTTGGCTTTGGGTGTGAGGTTCATAATTGTAGTATATTACAATTGTCTCTTTGTAAGCCGAGAAAAGATAAATCTAAAACCAAGCCAACACAAACTGTATGTTCCAAGTACACATTTTCATAGATGCAGAATATTGGTCTTGTACAAAAGTTGTAAGAGGCCAAACATTTAAATTACTTAAATGAATTTTATTAAAACTGTATCATCACTGGGTTCTAATCATGGCACCATTTTGCAGCTTCGCTTGTAAAATGCTCGACAGGATGTGTCACTGAAAATAGTTCTTTTTGTCAAGTTATTTAGATATGGTCTCAACATATTAAACCTACCTGAGTATCCAATGACACTTCCCAGCCACGACAGAGCCTTCAACCCAAAATTCTGATGAGCGGCTACGGAGGAGTGCATCACCTGAACCTTGAGTGGCTTGGTCTGTCTGCTGGTGTTCCTCTTAAAGGATACATGGGGGAGAGGAGACTGACTTAAAACAGCTGTCTAAGAGGCAGAAAGATGTCAGCACTCTTACTACAACCACAAGCACTTTTGTTTTGCTTTTTTTAAATTTACTGATTTGGGTTATGTTCTAGACAAATCTAAAGATTCGGAGACAACAGTAGGAGACCCCCACCTTGTGAGTCACCAGTATCTTTGGTCATGTGTTTGAAAACCCAGAGTGTCAATCACAAAAAGTTTAAATGCTCAAGTAAGCTTGCTTTCTGCCTTTGATTTCTTAAACGACTTACATTATTTACTTAAAAAATTCAGATCACTGCACAGATGGTGAAATCAACTTTAAAAAACATGCTAACATACATAATAACATAAAACTTAACATCTTAACTCTTTTGTTTTTTTTTTTCCAGACAGGGTTTCTCTGTGTAGCCCTGGCTGTCCTGGAACTCACTCTGTAGACCAGGCTGGCCTCGAACTCAGAAATCCGCCTGCCTCTGCCTCCCAAGTGCTGGGATTAAAGGCATGCACCACCAGCTCATCTTAACTATTTCTAAGAACATGGTCCAGTACTATTGTTCAGTGGTCACCCAGTTGTACAACCAATATTTCAGAATGCACCCCACTCCATGAACTCAGAGCTCCTCCTACTTCTTTCTGCCTCTTGCTGGGATTAAGGTAGGTGCCACTACACACAGCTAGAAAATTTTGTCTTTTAAGGTTTTATTTTTTAATTTTATGTGTATGGGTGCACTGCCCCATGGATGTCTGCATACCACATGCACACAGTGCCTGTGGAGGCCAAAAGAGAGCATCAGAGCCCTCTGACTGGTGTTATAGAGGGTGGTTAGCTGTTCTGTGGGTCCTAGGATTTGAATCTGGATCTTCTACAAGAGCAGTCAGTGCTCTTAAGCCCTGAGCCATCTTATCGATTTAGCTCCAAGAATGCTCCATTTTGAAAGCTAAGACCCACTGATCATCGGCCTACCCCTCCCTCTCCCTCAGCCACCACCACTCTCCTCTGTCCCTCATACAAGTAACTCATCTATTGCTTGCTCATTTCATTGTACATCAGTCAAGAGCTGTGCTCAGTGTAGCATCTGCAAAATGGCTGTTTTTAATTTTTTTTTTTTTTTGGGTTTTTCGAGACAGGGTTTCTCTGTGTAGCCCTGGCTGTCCTGGAACTCACTTTGTAGACCAGGCTGGCCTCGAACTCAGAAATCCTCCCGCCTCTGCCTCCCAAGTGCTGGGATTAAAGGCGTGCGCCACCACCGACCGGCTTGTTTTTAAATTTTTAAATGCAAAGTAAGTCCATTGTAAATATATGCTACATTTTGTTTGTTCACCTGTCAACAGGCACTAGGTTCTATAAATTTGTTTTACCTGAACACCTAGAAGCAAAACTACTGGCTCATATGGTAATTCTGTTTTTAATTTCTAGAGAAATTGTCACATAGCTTTCTGCAGCGGCTCCTGTCCCTATATGTGCCTATCAGCACCCCAAAAGGGTTTCAATTTCCCTAGTCCCCTGTTGACTCTATTTTTTCTGGATAGAAGTCATTCCATAAAAAGTGAGGTAGCTGATTTCCTCAGGTAGAGTGTGTTCCATGTCTCCACGTACTTATTGGCTGTTTACCTCTGTTAGAGAAATGTCTACTGGGTCCAGCAACACTTCCTGAACATACACCTTTACTTCCTTTTATGTCTTGTCTGGGTTCTCTCTTTATCCCATCCCCATAACCTACTTTTAACAGGTATGGCCTTCTATATATGCACACATCATATATATCTGTGTTAGAAATGCATTTTCCAAGTCTGCCATCTGCCTTTTGATTTTAGGGATGAATATTTTGTTAGGTAGAAATTCGATGTGGCTAAAAATGTATTTCATTTCTTTTCTGACTCCTAGAGGTCTGGTCTTAGCAAAGATATGTCTCTCCTGTGGTCACCCAGTTTGTTCACAAGACTAAGTATATTTGGACTCTTCTGTGTCAACCAATACACTTGGCCACTCTTATGCAAATACCGCCAACACTAATCTTAAGACTCTGCTGGCATATAAGGAGACACGAGGAGCAACTATTAGCATGAATTTACATATAGGTCAAAAATCAAGGGCATAGCAATGTCTCTAGAGTTTTTGTTTGAAATATGGAACTTGATGAATCTGCCCCGGCGGCACACTGCTCTTCTCTGCACTGGATCCGTAAGCATCCGTGTGTTATTGCAGCAAGCACTGGCTGCTACCAGAGAATACTGTCTCAAGAAAACAACAAAAATAGAAATCCTAAAGCAAGCAGGAAGAGAGTAAAACAGAAGTCTTTCTATAGGTGTTTCCCACCTCACTTCTTACTACATAATGAAGACACTCAATAACATATAAAACTCTTTTTAGAAAAGAACAGTTGCATAAATGCAGTTATATGAAATAATTAAAAATAAACCTAAGCTAATCCCAGCACTTGGAGGATGCAGGTGGACCTCTGAGTTCAAGGCCAGCAAGTTCTACTGAGTGAGTTCCAGGACAGCAAGAGCTACACAGAGAAACCCTGTCTCGACCCCCCACCCCCAAGTATATAAACAAACCTAAATGTAGGGAAGATTTTTCTTTTAAAAAAAGCAAATTACTAAATGCTACTAAATACTGAATATACCTTGTTACAGTATGGCAAAAAGTACTTTTCTTGAATTTCAATATTGTTCATAAAGGCCAGCTTAGTTCCTAAAAGTCAGTGCAGAACACTCAGGACTAATGAGAAATAGCGGTTAAGAGCATTTGCTGCTCTGCAGAGGCCCCAGCTTGGCGCAGAGCACCTACATGACAGTTCACAGCGGTCCATCATTCTAGCTCAGAGCACCTAATGTATTCTTCTGATCTCCTCAGGTACCAGCATATGACACAGATACAAGCATGGAGGCAAAACACACACACACACACACACACACACACACACACACACACACTCTAAATCTAAAATAATTAACAACAAGGCAAAAAATCAGGACCATAGAGGTAGCTCGTGGGTTGAGTGCAAAGAGCCTTATAAGATTTCTCTGATGAGATGGGAAGACAGAGACATAGGTCTTTGCTAAGTATCCATTGTCCCGATAGCAATCTTACAGAGCTTTGAGAGAACTAGAGTAATCGATGTCAAGAAACATGAGCTTTAGACACAACTCAGGTGATATTGGATTTATGAAGGCAAATGTCTTAATAAAGGCTGAATATAGAGTTAGTCTTAAGGTAATAAAAAACTGGCATGTTTTTAAATCACTTACCACAATGACTGTCTTTGCTTGATCACAGTACTGGAAATCTCCGTATCGGACAGACCTACGCCCCTGGGAAAGACATTTAACACTAACTGTAACAGCGATATACTTAGAACAACTAGCTTGCAAACCAGGAAATGTGCTTGAACACATAGCAGACTGAGTCAGTTCTTACTGTTTTAACATCCGTCCTATCACCAATGAAAAGCTAAAACTGTTCTTTAATGCTCTCTTCAATGCTTAAACTACCAGTGTGTGTGTGTGTGTGTGTGTGTGTGTGTATGTGTGTTACTCTGACAACAGATCATTTATTCTAGCAGACTTCTATAACGACCAATCTCATGGTCCAGTGTTTTTAATCACTGATCAGAATTAGGGCAACTGTATATTCTTTTTAATATTCTACCTGGTAAGTGCTTAGTTCTAGCAATATATATTTGGACCAATATTCAAATGAAATTAAAAAATTAGCGTAGAGATATATACTTTTAACTACTTTTTCTAGGCCAGCTTATCTGTAATAAACATTCAATTTCTTCAGTCCCAGACATTGGGAGGTAGAAGCATGCAAATCTCTCTAAGTTTGAGGCAAGTATGGTCAATGCAGCAAGTTCTAGCCAGCCAGGACTATGCATCAAGACCCAATATCAAAAAACGTTGAATTTCGAATTACAAATGTTAATTACAAATTACTTACATCTCGGTCGACTGTAGTTGCAAAGCCGATGGCTTCCTTCTGTGTGCAGTTAACGGCTTTCTGAAGAGTATAAATGACTTGCTCATAGGTGTGAACCTCATCATTGAACAGCATGCAGTAGTAGGTGTCACTCTTCTCTCTGGGGAGAGGACATCAATGACATTAATGCAGTGTAAGGAGTGGACGTGCCCATCAGCACAGGCAGCTGTGGACAGAGCAGCAGAGTTGCTGGAGGGAGGGAGACCAGTTTAAGTTCTGTCTAAAAGGCTCAGGCTGATGCAGGCTTCTAGCCAGATGGGAACGGATACAGCAAATATTACCAGAGAAGCCCATCAGAGTACTCTGCGTTGGTGGCCCTGGGCAATTAAGGCCATCTAACACTTTACCCACAATCCCAATTATTTAGAACACACTGAAAAAAAAGAAGTCAACCTATGGTGACTGATGTCCGATTAATCTAGTGACCTTCTAATGTCCACTCTCCAGCCCACAATCACTCTCAGCTATGAACCGAGGTCCGACAAGCAGGGAGAGACTTTTCAGAACAGAAAAGGCAGTGTGAGGTGAGCATGACAAACAGCCAGTCCTTTTAACACAGCTGTGGCTGAATCCAACTGTCTGATCACAAGATTATGACCTCAATAGTCTAAATAAAAATGGCAGATGTACAGGAAAATAGTACAGTGTTGAATAAAATTTAAAATTAGAAGCAAAATGCCTCAAATTGCATATAAGCCTTTCATAAATCCCCTAAATTCACTTATATATAAAAGAGCTCATCCCTTAAACCCTTTCCAGTTTTATTCGTGGGCATGGTGGAGCGCCTTTAATCCCAGCACTTGGAAGGCAGAAGAAGGTGCATCTCTTGAGTTTGAGGCCAGCCTGTTTACAAAGGACAGAGAGGTGAGGGTTCATGTGGGTTCTTTCTTGGAATCAAATTCAAGCTGTCAGGTTTGCTGGCAAGGACTTTACCTGCTGAGCCATCTTGCTAGTCCTACATAGTTTAACACTGCTATAAGCCAATCGACTTAGGAACACCTTCACTGATTAATCATGCAAACTCTAAAACTATAATACCAAACTTAAGGTTCTGCTAAAATCTAACCTTTTTTTTTTAAGAACTAGGTGAGTAAGGTGGCTAAGCAGATAAGTACCTTTGCTGTCTGTCTGACAACCTGCGTTCGACCCCAGCATCTACTTGTTAGCTAGAGTTGCCTCCTGCAGGCTCCCCTCTGACCTCCATCCATATGCCAGTGTAAATACTCCCTCCTCCCCATATACAAATAAATGGATGAATAAATGTAATAATTTTAAAATTAAAGACTCCATCTTCTTCTTGCTGGGTGAAAGATGTTAAAATTTAGCAGTTCCACATACATAAGGAATGGGCAATACTTACGCCACCTCTAAGTCATCAGGCAATTCACTTTCTTTTTCCCAGGTCAGTATATCTACTGCGTATCGAAACATAATAGCAAAAATGTTGTAAGTTCTCGCTATCACATCTTCTGATAGATGCACAAGAGGATCCTGAGGGAGAATAGAAGGCACAACCCATTAGTGCACACTGTCTTCTTCTGCCTTCCAGTTTCAACTCTCAAACACCAGAAGGTTCGTTTCTTAATGAACTTAATCCTGTATGTGTTACAAAATATAAAATTAAACTTTCTAAAATGTTTTCTTCCAGTGATCTCAACTTTAAATAAGCTGAGACAAAATACTCAGACACTCAAATGCCCAGTAAACTAAACATTCTGGAATGGCGCACAGGAATCTCTAACGTCTACCATCAAACCATCTTTCCAGCTTTGTGTGGGAAGCTCCAAGTGGCAGAATTGAGTAAAGGTCTGCAGTCAAGTCTAACCATCAGAGTTCGATCCCCAAGGTCTACACGGTGAATAAAGAGAACCAACTCCTGCAAGGTGCTCTGACTTTCACATGTGAGTGTGTGGTATGTATGTGTGCACATGCACATACACACACAAAAACAAAAACAAAACACCTACAAAAGACGGAAAGACAATCAGCTATAAATTTACATGGAAGAAAACATGCCTTTTCCTATGGAGGACCTGGGAGATATTTTTTTTAATTAACAAAGGAGGTGTCACACAGCGTACTGTGGTCCCTGATCCACTACCCTTCCTGTTCACTCCTCTGCCTAGGGGCCATGTGGAATTTTGATGGGCTTTTGTTAATAAGGGCCTTGGTGATGGGAGATACTGCAGTTTAATGAGGGGAACCAGGTATGCTCCACACAACATATCTAATGGCCTAAATGCCTACTCAACACATTTTCTCCATAATCAGACAGTACTTGTGATGGTTAACCGTTTTTAAATTATTTTTAGTTTACTGGTATGAATGTTTTGCCTACAAGTGTTTCTGTGAAGTTCATGCTTGCCTGGACTCTCAAGAGGTCAGAAGAGATGGTCAGATTCCTCAAAAAGGAATTGCAAACTGTTGTAAGCCATTATGTAAGCGCTGGGAATTGACCCGGTCCTCTAGAGGAGCAGCAGGTGCTGCTCTTATCAAGTAGCTGAGCTCTCTCTAGCCCTGCAGTGGTCAATGTGCACTGGCATGTTGAGGGATTCGGCATCATCTAGGAGACACAGGTCTGGGTCTATTCTGGGGTCATTTACACAAAGGTTTACTGAGGAGGACGACCCACCCTCAAAGTCAGCTGCACCTTCTGATGAGGAGTCGGCAGGAAAGAGGTCCCAGGCAAATGCCTGTCTGAATTCACTTCTGAGCAAATGCAGCTATAGCCGCTGCCATCAAACTCCAGCCTCTGAAAATGTTGGCTTCCCAAAGTGACTGAGCGTTAGTGACTCTCCAGAAACTCCCAGGGCTTCAGTGCCAACAGGGAGTGCTGAGGTTCTCAGTCTCTCCAGCATGCAGATGGTCACTGCTAGACAGGCCAGCTCCTCCTGCACAGCCCAGATTCTAATAATTCCCCCTTTGGAATCTATCTGTACTTGTTGCTTCTGTTCCTATACTAGCCCCGCCCAGTCAGCATTTAAGTCACTAGTTTTAGTCAACTAGTTTAAGTTGTTGGCTCTGCTCCACAACTCAGCAACACATTCAAACAGAGGCACAGCGCTGGAGTGGGGCTAAGTGTTAGAACACTGGTTGCTCTTCCAGAGGACCTGGGTTTGATTCCCAGCATCTCCATGGTAGCTCACAACATCTGTGACTCTGGTTCCATAGGGATTTGACACTCTCTTCTGGCCTCTGAGGACACTGTACCTATCTACACAGTACAAAAACATACAAGCAGCCAAACATCCATACACCAAATAAAATGTGTGTGTGGTTGGATGATCTTGCTCACTGTGTAAAGGCAGTCTGTCTATTATGCGAACATTGGTTTCTGACCCAACAGAGTGCTGAGTCCTGTCTGGACTTTGCTATTGTATTTTTATGAAGCATTACCTGCCTCAGTATTTCATCACCTTCTGATTGGTTTAGTAGAGAGCTGGAGACCTACAGCAGAGTAGGAGAGGAAAGGCGGGGAAGAACCAGGTGTAGGGAGGGGTGGGTGGTGGTGAGGTGACTGGCCAGGCAGACATGGAGGAAGAAATAGGTGCTGGGACTGAAGGAGAGGCAACATGGCCGTGGCTGAACATAAATTAGAATGAACAGGTTAATTAAGCTTTATTAATAAGCTAGCTGGGGAAACGTCTATGATATAAGGTCTGAACTTATATAAATGAACAAATATAAATCTTTGTGTCATTATTTGGAAGCTGGCAGGTCAGAGACAGTCCGGTGATATATATACATACATATCTTTAAAACAATGAAGTATGACTGTATTTATGAATAATAAAAGTTTAGACTCCACGTCACTTTTGCATGACAAAATACTATTCTATTCTTTTTACCCAAATTATTTTACTTTTATTCTTTTGTATGCATATGTGTGTGTGGTATGTTCAAGTGCATGTGTATAGAGGCCAGAGCTGAGGTCAGGTGTCTTTTTCTATCACTTTCTACTTTTTGTGAGGCAGGGTCTCTTGCTGAAGCTGAAGGCTAGTTTACCTAGCCAGTTTGCCACAGACATGAGTGTAGCAGAATTGCCCCCTACTTAATTTATTGGATAATAAAGATGACAAGAAGTCAATCACTAGGGGAGGAGGAGGTGGGCCTTCCGGGTCTGAGAGAGGAAGAGGGACACAGCAAGGCAGGAACGAGAGGAGGCAAGATGTAGACTGGGAACTGTTGGATCTGGTGGTGGATTCTGCCACCAGAAGAATCCTAACATAGAATAGTTGATGAGTTTAGGACAATAGATTTCGCACCCAGCAGTTGTGTTATCTGTTGATTCTAAACTAAGATTGTCTGGTGTTTTCCCATGTGTGGCAACTCAGGTAGGCCGGAGGGAAAGAAGAGCAGAATTTGGCCAGGCTTTGGGACTTGGGACGGGAAGACTGGGGAAGGACCAAGCTCTAGGGGAAACGTAACAGCAGCGGTGGGGTGTGGGCTGGTGAGAGCACGCCTCCAGCTAGCGGAGGAAACTTGGGAGTGCAGAGCGATTTGGCAGCAGTTGGCCTCGGGAACCGATACTGATCTCAGAGCTCTGGAGAGCAGAGCCAGTGTTTGTGGGAGCCCGACGGCTAGGAGAAACACGTGTTCTAGGGATACATACGGGGCTGGAAACCCACCAGGACCTCTGGCACCTAGTCAGCAATAGTGGGGACTGGCTTTTTTTGTTTTGTTTTAAAGATTTATTTATTTTATTTATATGAGTACACTGTAGCTGTCTTCAGACACACCAGAAGAGGGCATCAGATATCATTATGGATGGTTGTGAGCCACCATGTGGTTGCCGGGAATTGAACTCAGGACCGCTGGAAGAGCAGTCAGTGTTCCTAACTGCTGAGCGATCTCTCCAGTCCCCGTGGATTGTTTTTTTTTTTTAAATAATTACACGCTACACATGAGGATCTAAGTTAGCCCTAGCACCTGAGATAAAAGCTAGGCCTGGAACAGCAGACCTACTTAAACCACTACTATGCAGGGTTCTCTATGGAAGAGAATCCCTCACTGGGGAGGAGACAGGATTCCCTGGGGCTCAATGATCAGCTGTTCATGAGACCCTGTCTCAAAAAGTAAGGTGGGAAGTAACAGAAGGTGGCCAACATTAGCTTCTGGCCTCCTCGTGCGTGTACACACACACAGCCCTAGTCAACAGGGTACACACTTAAAGACAACTCTGGGCTGTCCTCACCTCCTCTCCCACGACGTCAGAACTGCTGAGTTTGTGCTTCTGGCAGTAAGGACCCTCTTTCCACGCTTCAGTGTCACCGCAGTCACAGAAGCCTCCACCTCCTGATGTGGTCATCTTGAAGAGAAAAGGTGTGGTAAGAGCTCACTGGGTTATCAATGATAAGTAAGAATGTCAAGTGCTGAGGACAGAAAACTGCTTAAGTGTGTCTTTGCTTTCTTTGGAGGGAAAAATATCAAATAAAAGGGGGCTTATCAATGTTTTCCAGTGAGTAAGTGATTTCAAATGAAAAAGAGCTACTTTGCTACAGTGGGGGCAAGTCCAGATATTTGAGGCTGTGTCTGCACACAATGCTTTCTTAATTAGTCTGCAGAGGTTCCCCAGGGCTTTGCTTGGGAGCACTGCTATCTATGCTAATGATACCATAACACAGCAGGTTCAGGGAAACAGTTTTTTTATCTTTGACAGTTCCTAATAATCTGTTCTTTAAAAGGGCTGGTAAAAAGCACTCACTGTTGAAACTTTGTTAGCACCTGGAGACTTCGTTAATTAATCACACTTTCTTAAGCTAAGTAACTAGTTACAAAGTCTGGCAAGGCAGACCCTATAGAAATTCTGCTTTTAAAAAAGGTGTCACCACCCCCACCACCAACAACAAAATTAAAAAAGTGTTAGAGATGAATAAATTCAAGTGCGCCAAATTTTAGAATAAATTCTATTGTGCCCAAAGTAAGTCTGTGTACTCTGTATCGCAGCGTAATCAGCCCCGTCTGCACTTCACTGATTCCCCAGAGCTGCAGATGTGGGCCAGGAAACATGGGTAGGCAGTCCATTGGGAAACAGCAGCCCACTCTGGTTGTGCATACATGCTTGTTACGAAACACCAGTCAGAGCAGCTGAATGGACCTGGGATCCTCTCCCTGGTCTATGAGAAGAAGACAACTGGTTTTATATATGGTCTCCTTCTCCTATTATCATTGGCTAAACAAAAACAAACTGGTGGAAAGCCCTTACCCAGGGATCCCTAATTAAGAACAGGACTAGGGCTCCTCCACCATTTTATCTTCCCCTGAGAGCAAAAAGTTCCTTTTAACAACTGTCCCTTTCTGTCTGGATCCTGATGCACCATCTCCCATTCCCAGTAGAGGAAGAAGGGCAGGTCTGGGGATAATCTGCCCATAACAAAACTATCCAGAGTCTTAGATGTTGGAGGTGGCCCTGAATGACCCATCAACACACGCCTCTTTAATAATCATTTAAAATACCAGATCAAACTGGTTGATGCTGACATGGAAGGCCTGATTTCTGGTTATCTTTCTTAAATCTTTGCATTCCAAGCAGCACAGGACTATACCTCCTTTCTGTGCTGACACCTCTGCTCCCCCTTGGGGAGAGAACCCAGGGCTTTGCCCAGCCCATGCCCATCTACTACCCAGCTACATTTCCCAGAAACAAAACTCAAACCCTGCAAACTATCCTCTCCCATTTACTGTTAAATATTTTGGCTTTAAAGTGAGGTATGGTTTGGAGGTTAGTAAGGGACTCAGCTCCTGGCATACCCTCAAGGCTGGTCTTGCATTTGGGGAGGTCTTTGTTTTCAACTGAGAGTGTAGCTTGAGGAGGCAATCCAAGCAGAACAGTGAGGGAGAAGGGGACAGCCACCTAGCCAGTCACAGGTCAGATAAACCAAGCTGGGGACCAGGGGTGACAGACACTGCAGCCAGCTTGCCCTCACATCCATTAAAGCTTAAAATGAGATAGGACTAGTGTCCAAGTCAATACTGTGTGTGGTTGCCATCTGCACGGTACTGACCCTGTATCGATGGTCTCTGTGGATACTTCCCAAGAAGCACTCCATGCATAAAACACAGGTGGGGTCGACTGCACAGTCTCTGTGAAGTTAAAGAAAGAGAGAATGAATAAACCAGAGTCAAACACTAATACATTCTCCTGCAACATCAGAATCTGTTGGGATTGGTCTGGTGTTGCTATGCATTCAGATGCTAAACGCTGGCCCAGGGTCTGGTTGCAGTTCAGATGAGCACATTCTCAGGCACACCAAGTGATGTTGTGTAAAGTGTGCTTGCCAGTCTCCTCTGACTGGTTAAATAAAAGTGGCTGACAGCCAGTTACTGGGGAGACTAGAGGTAGGTAGGGCTTTGGTTACTAGGCTGGAGGGTAGCAGGTAGGGACAAGGGAGAGAGAGGGAGGAGGAGGAGAAAGAAGATGGAGAAAGCAGGTCTCCCTCAGACAGGATGAACCTGGAGTACATGGCTAAGGAGAGAAGTGCATCCGGAGGACAGACTGATGGAGCAGGAAGAAGAACTCAGGTGAGACTCAAACAGCAGGTAACTTAGGGAACCAGCTGAGAAAAGGCCAGTCTGGCACAGAGGAACAGTTAGGAATAACTAACTGTCCAGTAATTGTGCTAAAGCTAATTAAATCAGTAAGACTCTGACTTGATTACTGGGGGTGGGGGTGTGGGGGGTGTGGCCAGGTCATAGTAAGAACTAATACAAGCTATTAAATACCTGTAACAACAAGAATTCTTCTACCAGTGCCAAAATAGCAGAAGCTACTCCTCAAAAATCTGCTAGATATTCACTCAATGAAATCAGCACAAAGGTTTTTGTCTCACTGGAGCACATGAGGAAGCCTTTGAGCACACACATGACTAGAATGGTCCACTTCTCCACGGGTCCGCAAACACCTGACCCCGGAAGCTAAGCAAACCCTTAAGTCAGAGCTCACAACTTTTTGTTGAAAGTAGCATCTAAAGTGAAGCCAGACTGAGTGCTGGTGATACTGTTTTCTTTGAGACAAGGTCTCTCTGTGCAGCTCTGGAACTCACTATGTAGACCAGGTTGGCTTTGAACTTACAGAGATCTGACCACCTCTGCCTCCCAAATGTTGGGATTAAAGGTTTTCATTATTTGACTCCTTGGTGTTCTTAGATTCCTATCTATCTCTTCTGGACTTTCCCATCCAGATGGGTTTCTCTCAGTCTCACCTCTAGTAGGTAAAGGGCATTGTGTTTAGTACCCATAATAATCAAGACAGTTTTGACAGTTTGCTGATTGCTTGTCTGTAGTTAAAAAAAAAAAATCCTAAAGAATGGGGCAGCAGGTGTTCCTGAGACATAGATGTCTCATATGCTAAGGCAGAGTGAATATTTGGGCTGCAAAAACCAGAATGGCAGGACTTTCTATGCTTAGTCTGAAGAACACTTTCAATACCTGTAACAACAAGAATCCTTCTACCAGTGCCAAAATAGCAGAGAGTTGACACGTAAATGCCACTGAACAAGACCTGGAGACCGACAACTAACAGCACACTGAAGAAACTTAGAGTGAGCAGCAAAACGTCACCTTTGTGCTGTTCCCTGCATTCTCAGCGTTCGTTGTTCTGCCCGGGGCACTAGCTACATATTTTACATCTGCGGCTGGGAAACAGGGCTCACAGAGCAGCCCAGTTTGAGACAACAGGAGGTCTGAGTTCAGGACAAGTCCATCGTGCTGAGTTACCAACATCTCTTTCCACAGCCCAAGTGTGCTATGTAGTAACCTTTGGTGTGTACTTTGTGGTAAGAGAGAGCAGTACCACAAGACGACCTGCTTTTCCACTAAGGGTCAAACTGCACGGAAGCTGGCTGCTGATGCAACTTCGGAGCCATGTTACAGCAGGCCATCCGGTGGCCTGCCTACAGCACCGCCCACAGGGGCCGGACCTAGCGTGGCCAGCTGTGGTGATGGCCATCCTTGCTTCCCTATAATGGTATTTCCGAATCTTCAGCCTTGCAAGTGCACTGTTTCCATCATGCATCTGACACACCTGAGAACCTGATGTAAGGACAGAAAGAGTGAACCCCACAGGGGCAAATCGCAGCTGTCTTAGAATAATTCCCCTTAACTCCTTCCTCTCCTCCATCTAGTGTGCACATAAGACAAGGGGTCTCAAAGCCCAGCAGAACAGCTCTCTCTGGAGGCTGGCATGCTCCACTTGTCTCTGCAATAAAATCCATCAAAATTCCTTACTTTGGGATTCTTACCCCACAATTCTTTCTCTAAGGGTGACAACCTAGGAAACCGGATAGAGGTCTTGTTTTGTTTTCTCCATCTCAGAAACTTCTCAGTCTTTACTAGGGATGACAGTTCCCAACAGCAGGTCACACTTCTGAGTTTCAGTGGTCACGAGAAATCATTAAAATAAAACAAGAATACTCAAAAAACACTTTTATTACCACCAACTCATATATTTCATTATTTATTGGTGTATGTGAGAGAGCGCATGCCTGTGTGTGTGAGCATGCCTATGCACCACAGTGCACATGTGTGTGTGTGTGTGTGAGCATGCATAGGTAGTACAGTGCACATGTGTGTGTGAGCATGCCTATGTACCACAGTGCACGTGTGGAGCTCAGAGGTAACTTGCAGCTGTCAGTCCTCTCCTTCCATCACGTGGATCTTGAGGATTTGACTCAGGGTTTAAGGCTTGATGACAAAGACCCACTCCTGCTGAGCCATCCTACTGGCATATCACACGATTTCCAATATTTTTAGTATCTTAAATTATTATGTATTCTGTGTATCTAAATGTGGGTATGTGCACCCTGAGTGCATGAGCCTGCATAGGACAGAGGTGAGTTAGTCTCCCTGGAATTGGGGTTACAAGCGGTTTCAAGCGGACCAACATGGAAGCTGGGAAGGGAACTTGAGTCCTATGCAAGAGCAGACAGTGCTCAGTAACTGCTGAGCCGCTCCAGCATCCGTGATATATATATATATATATATATATATATATTTTTTTTTTTTTTTTTTTTGGGTTTTTCCAGACAGGGTTTCTCTGTGTAGCCCTGGCTGTCCTGGAACTCACTTTGTAGACCAGGCTGGCCTCGAACTCAGAAATCCTCCTGCCTCTGCCTCCCAAGTGCTGGGATTAAAGGCGTGTGCCACCACCGCCCGCCGTGATATATTTTTAACAACAAAGTACATGTCTACACATTTGAATTTAGCTGAAGAAACAAAAACAAAACCCAAGCCCACTTCCCCACATTTTATTACATATGAGTGAAAAAACTCCTAACACACTGGTATGTGAGAATAAAAGGCAGGCAAGAAGAATGAAGAAGGGCTGTGCAGTTAGGCCTGGTGAGGTATGACACACATGTTCACCACCTGTGCCTTCCTAGTGGCTGGAATAACATGGAGGTGCCTAAGGCCTCAGAAAGCAAACTCTTTATGACCTTATCCTGCCAAACCTGTTTTCCCTTCTAAGCCAGGTCACCAGAACTGGAAGTACACTCATCCCAGCCTTTCTGTCCTGAAGATAGCCATAAAGAAACTTGAGAGTAGCTAAATGGATCCTAATGGAGATTCCAGAAGAGTTCCTGTCCCACACCACCTAGAAGAAATGTTGCAGAGGCCGAGAAGAGTCCATAGACAGACTGTGCTGGGTTTACCACTCAGTCTATTATTAGCATTAGGTCTTACCCTTTCTGTCCAATCATGTCCCTGCACGACTGTGTGAGCTTCACGCACATTCCATAAAACCCAGAAAGGCTGCAGCATGGAAAGCTTGCAGAATGCTGAGCACCCAAGGCAGGCACACCCTGTCTCCATCCTGCCCTGCACATTGCTCTATCTGTGTCCTTTGCAACATGATCTATAGTAGCTCAAGAAATACAATTCCATGCGGCAAATTAATCAAACCCAAGGAGAGAGTCACAGGACTCTTAAGCAATCCCTCCTGAACACAAGGGGTTCAGAACTGTGATAATCATTTGAGATGGGGTGGGAGGGGGCACTCCTGTACAACTGAAGCTTCAACTGCCTGCACTTGGGGTGGAGGATTGGGGGGTAGAGGGGTGTGGAGGGGTGTGTGTATGTGTGTGTGTGTGTGAGTGTGTGTGTGAGAGAGAGAGAGAGAGAGAGAGAGAGAGAGAGAGAGATAGATAGATATGGGGATGGATGATCACACATTTTGACATCTGTATTATGTCAGGAGACACAGATACTGAATCTGAGTTTTCCTTTACATTGGATGTAGTTTTCAGCTTTATTTACTTATTATTTTAAAGATTTATTTATTTATTTCATGTATGCGAGTATACTGTCACTCTCTTCAGACACACCAGAAGAGGGCATCGGATCCCATTACAGATGGTTGTGAGCCACAATGTGGTTGCTGTGAATTGAACTCAGGACCTCTGGAAGAGCAGTCACTGGTCTTAACTGCTGAGCCATCTCTCCAGCCCAGTTTTAAGCTTTATGACTATAGGGAAATAACTTACTCACTGACCCTTGGGTTCCTGAAGGGCATTATTTCAGAGGCTATGGAAGGACTAAATGTGATTCCACATGAATGGCTTGTGTTGGTATATAGAGTAACGTACACTCAGCTCTCCCACCATGGTGGCCACTAAGACCAAGTCAGATGAGATGAAATACAGAGGAGCTGAACAACACAGGCAGCACAAGGTGCAGGAGCTAAGGGAAGGGATCCCAAGGTAAGCCCGGGACAGCTCAGTGCTACAGCAGAGATTCGAGTTCAGGAAAGACAAAACAGCTCCCCTCTGTGCTGAAGGCGCCAGAGAGGTAGGAGGTAGGACGAGTGTGAGGTAGAAACTTCCTGGCCATCTTTATCATCAATGTGACTGGATTTAGAATCACAGTAGACATGCATCTTTCTTTGGATACGTCCATGAGGATGTTTCCAGGGAGGTTTAAAGAAGTGGGAAGACCCATCCTGACTGTGGGCAGCAGGAGCCCACAGGCTGGGTCCTGACTGAATAAAAGGGAGAACAAGCTGAGCAGCAGCATCCATCTCTCTGCTCCCTGACTGTGGGTGCAGTGTAGCCAACGCCCCACGCTCCTTCCTGAATGAGTATCTCTATCCCTGTGGCAGCTGCCATCCTCCACTCAAATGGATTCCAGCTTCTTGGATCTTTGATGTGAGCTGAAGATGAGTAGATTCTCTGGGAATTATCTGGTCCCCAGCACCAGACTCGTAGCAATGAGGTATGAAGCTTCATGGACAGAGCCAGCCCAGACACCATCATGCCAGCCATTCCAGCAAACACTCTTGTAATGTGTCCACATTCTCCTGGTGCTGTTCCTGAGAACTCCCCTAAGGACAGCAGATGGTGTGACATCAACCCCTAATTAAGGGTCAGGCTGGGCTTTGCAGGCTTCCTACACTGCTGTTCAATAGAGAGCACCACACAAAGACACTTGATCTAGCAGGCAGAGAACCAGGGGGCGCCAGAGTTCTGGTCAAGGCAGATGTCCAGCAGAGACACAGGAAGGCGAGGCTGTGTCCCTGCACATGGTAAGAAGGGTGATCACACATATTGCTTGGCAAGAGCCAATGGCCACACACAGAAAAATGATGGACTCAAGTTCCTCCTGTCAGAGCAGGAACTACACAAACTCAAAAGAACCCAGATGGGTTGGTTAGAACTAGGGGGATCCCTGGAGCCTGACCCTTGCCATCTACTTCAGTGCTTGGAGAGAGATAAAATGCAGCCCTAGGAGAGGGTATAGAAGTACTGGACACCCCAAAGCAATGGGTGCACTTGCCACTGTGCTATTTCTAAACACCATCTCTACTAAGAAAACCATTTTCTTGGGACTGGAAGAAATCTGAGATGCCACCATGGCATCTTGTGCCAGACACTAAGGAAGCACTGTGACAACACTAGCTGTATAAAAAAGAGCTGATGGTGTGGAAGGTTCCTACTGAGTGAGGCGAGGACAGGAGCACAAATAAAAACAACAATCAGTACCACATCAGCGGCCACGGGAAAGTACATCTCACGTTCAAGTCCTAGAGCTGCACAAATACTAAAAAACAAGGAAATTCAAAGTGTATAGAGAAAAAGATAGCCATAGAGCCGAAGTGCTTTCCCACAGGACTCTTGATCACATGGGGGAAGTGACCTCACAGTAGAGACAGCAGCATAATCAGGTGATCAATGGGACCACAAGCCACGGCAGGGTTAGATTCCTCATCTCTGTGGCGATCTGGTCAAAGGCACAAGGATCATGTACTAGATGAACCCAACTGGAAGGACATTCTCAAAATAACTAGTTGGTAATTTTCAAAAGTGTCAAGATTATGGAAAAAAAAATCAAATAAAGACTGAGGGTCATATTCAGACTTTAGATTTAAAAAACATACAAATGTGTGATTGGACTTGTATCTTTTGGATATAAGGGACACTGAGAGACCCACTGAAATGCACCTTTCATATTCATAAATCACAAGGTTGGCCTAGATCTACTCTCTCCACATCAGTAGTACACACAGAGATCTTTATAGCAGTAAAGAATTCAATCTAACAGTGCTTGACTGTATAGTACAATCAGAATTGATACTCTGACCACGCTAATAAGGGAAAACTAACATGGAGACCCAGACACCTTAATTACTTAATTTGAATTTTACAAGAAAATGCTTTTCAAATGTTAAACAGGGCCTCTATCAACAGTATGTCTGCACAGTGGAGTATTATCTAGCTGTACAAACAGAATGGAAAGATGCTAAGTTTCTGTCAAACAAAAACTTTACATCTGCATACATATACCTTTTCTTTCTTTTGAGACAAGGTCTATGTAGCCGTGGCTGTCCTGAAACTCACTATGTAGACCAGGCTGGCTTCAATTTCAGAGATCCACCTGCCTCTGACTCAGAATGCTGATATCAAAGGCATGTACCACCACACCTGGCTTACATGTTATTTTCATTATAGTAATCCATTTTGTGTACATGGGCACATGTGTATGGGCTTCTGAGTGCTGTGGAGTCTGTGTGGAGGGCTCTCCTTTTACCAGTGGTCTCTGACATCAAAGTATCAAATTCTGGCCCTGAGGCTTGGCAGCAGGTGAGTTTATCCACTGAGCCACCTCACCAGTCCATACATTCCTTTTTGTGTGTATGTGTGCATACTTATGGTTAAGATAAGTCTGTATATACATATGCACACATGATACCTATCATGCATAGAGAATTTCTGGACAGACAGAAGTGTTAACAGTGATAATCAGAATGGAAAGTCAGACGGGTTGGGGCGTGTTACTCTCTGTCTGCTCTCTCAGATTCAATTTCACCAATCTTTTAAGGCCATCTTGAATCAGTAAGCCCGTGCAGCCAACACATCCTACTTTCTACCACTCCCAATTAAGAAGAAACTCTTTGGAGACATGGCTGGTCCTCCATATAGGTCGCAGCAAACACGGAAAGCTGTGGGCATCTCACCATGCCAGAGAGGACAGAAATACCCCAATGCTAATCAAGGGATTGGACAGCAACAAAGGCGCCAGGGTGAGAGGCTCCACAGCCAGTTCTGGAACAATAGCCACCTCAGAAAGAATCACCGTGCGCGCCGCATCAGGAAGGGTCACGAAGGAGCTGCAGCCAGCACACAGACGGTCGGGTTTCCCCTGTGCTGGCGACAGCCTGTTTCTAGAACTGGGAAATCATTTCGTGAATATTTGTTTCCAAATTAGTTTATTAAACTGTGGACTTTTAAATGTATAGATTTTATAACCTAGAAATAAAAGTTTGAGGTTTACAGGAGAACTGTAGAGTTTTACCTGCAGGAGTATGTAGGTTCCCCCACTTTAAACACTCGGCCACAGAGATGAGAAGGCTTGTTTGCTTGCTCGAGCTTTGGAAATCCCAGCGCAGGGTCTTCACCGCAGATGTACCACTCCATTGGTCCCAGCAAGATGTGCTGAGCCAGTGTGTCTTCCTTCTGAGGGAAAGGGTTGGGACCCCGGCAGTAGATTTTGGGCACACAGTGGGCTAAATGCTGGTATACTTCTCTGGTGAGGTCGGTTGCTTGCAGCCATTTCTTTAGAAAAAGAAAACAAAGTTTTAAATAAAGTCAACTAAACTGTTAGCTTCAGTAATTATAGCCAACTTCATTTTTGGTAAAAAAAAAAACTAATACTAATACTAATAAAAATCATATTTTGCTTATACTGTTGTACATTAAAATTTAATCTGGGCCAACGAGATGGCTCAATGGGTAAATGTGCTTGCCAGATGACTTATTTCAATCCCAGGACGTCAGAAAGGGAGGAGGAGAAAACAGACTCCACTGTCCCTTTGCCTTGACATAGGTTCTCCCTACCATCAATCACCCCACCCCGCACACTACCTTATTCACACCCCAGCCGATATGTTCATTTGATGTCTAACGTTCTACTCAAATGTTACTCCAATTGTGACAGGGATTTTTTGTCAGGGATAGATGAATAGAGGCGTGTGAGCGTGTGTGCGCACATGTGGACAGTCTCACAAGAGCTTGGCCTACGAACTATGGCTTCTTTCTCTGAACAACTTCTCCTTATAAATCCTTTCCCCTTGGCTCTCCCCACTAAATACAAATTGAAAACAACAAAACAATCACCTCCTTTTTCTGTGCCTCAGCTTTTGCTTCCAACTCATACACCTGGGTATCTGACGGGTACCAAGTTAAAACTGCCAGACTCGAGCTCGCGATCTTCCCACCGCCATCCCATCCGAATCTGAGGAGATCCCTCTTCTGCTTCACTTAGCATTAACTGCCTTGTTTCTGCCATGGTGCAGGCAGGCAGCCACTCATCTCTCTCTTTACAGAATCCCTTACACACCATCCTCTCCAAGTACACTTGCTTGGCCTCCTGCAAGGTGTCTTCTCAGTCCATTTCCCAACTCCCGTCCCCCTTTGTCAGGTTTAAAACAGTGAGCACCAGTGAATGACTGCAACAGGTCATTCACTCCCATTGTAATTATACTTATACTTAGAAAGTGGGGTGGGGGAGGGGAGCTCAGGCTTGCGGCGGCCAGGTAGGTCTCTAACACTAAACCGATCCTTCCCTGCTTTTCCCTACCTCCTGCCCCGCATGCCTGCCCTCTGCCAGTAGTGTTCATTGTTCTCTTAAACGTCTTTGTGTCTGTCATGTTGCCGCTAAGCCAAGAAAAAGATCATAAACCTCAAAACAACCCACTCTACTAAAGCAGAGTTACCTGAACTGCTAACCCAACCCTCAGACCCAGCATTTGCTTAGGCTGCAATCAGTCTTGCTAAAAGACTATTTCCGGGGCAGAGGTGGCGCACACCTTTACTCCAAGAACATGAAAAGCGGAGGCAGGGGGATTTCTGAGTTTGAGGCCAGCCTGGTCTACACAGAGAAACCCTGTCTCAGAAAGGCTGGAGAGATGGCTCAGTGGTTACCGACTGCTCTTCCAGAGGTCCTGAGTTCAATTTCCAGCAACAACATGATCTGATGCCCTCTTCTGGTGTGTATGAAGACAGTGACAGTGTACTCACATATATAAAATAAATAAATCCAAAAAAAAAAAAAGAAAAGAAAAGAATGAAAGAAAAAGAAAAGAATGAAAGAAAGGCCAAAAAGAAAATAAGACTCCTAGTCAAGCCAGGCAGGTGACGTGCACCTGTAATCCCAGAACCTGTAATCTACCCGAGGTAGAAGAAGGAAGACCAAGAATTCAAGGGCCTATGATGAAACCTAGCACCTGAGGAAGTCTGTACGGAGCTGGAGAGCTAGCTCAGAGGTTAAAGCAATTGTTACTCTTTCAGAGGACCCAGGCTCAGTTCCCAGTACCCACGTGGTAGCTTACAAGCCATCGGTAACTTCAGTTCCAAGAGATGTATGTGACACCCTCTTCTAGACTCCAAGGGCACCAGACATGCACATGGTACAGACATACATCTAGATAAAATGCCCATGCACATAAAAAAAAAAAAGAAATTAAAAAGTAAATGTAAGACCTTCATGTAACTGTTATCTACAGAAACTTCAACCCTTCAAAAATAACATTTTAAATATTCATGAGGTAGGCCAGGGATTGTGCTGCACGGGAGGTCAGCCTGGTCTACAAAGGGAGTTCCAGGAAAACCAGGGCTATTACATAGAGAAACCCTATCTTGAAAAACAAAATGCAGCAGTGTAGGGGAATAATGCAGCAGTATAGGGGGATACCAGGACAGAGAAGCGGGAGGGGCTTGACTGGGGAACAGGGGGAGTGAAGAGGGCTTATGGGACTTTCGGGGACGGGGGAACCAGGAAAGGGGAAATCATTTGGAATGTAAATAAAGAATATAGAAAATAAAAAAATTTAAAAAAAACAAAAACAAATAAAAATTTCATGAGTGGCATATATTAACTTTTTAGTCAATCTCATGTCCCAGAGAACTTTTGCTAAAAATCTAAACACTTGGTAATAGGAATGGTACTGAGAGAAAGGCCGTAACGGCAAATGTGAGTTTTTACTACTTAGGTAAAAGTGAATTTTCCAAACATGCTTTCATGTTTACTTTATGTAAGAAGGAAGAGACTAAATTATTTTTAAAATGATAGTATTTCTAAGGAGACAATCCCAAGATCTTAAGAATTCTCCCCTTTCAAAGAGTAACTCTAAATCAAAATTTTGTATTTGCAGAACGGGCACCTGTAATGGAGCATGCACACTTGCACACGTGAACACAAGCACACTCACTTGAAGCTCCACAGTTGCAAGGACAGTACAGTCTTACTCACTGAGGGAGTTTGTTTTGTTTTTTTTCTTGACACTGGGTCTGTCTGCACAGCCCTGGCTGTCCTGGAACAACTATGTAGACCAGACCGGCCTGGAACTCTCAGACATTCTCTTGCTCTGCCTTCCAAGTGCTGGGATTAAAGGCGTGAGCCACCACACCTGACTCACTGAGTTTTAAATGGCACCTTTATTGTCACATCTAGGGGAAATGTACAGTTGCTTACCCATTGTCAGGTAAGCAAAGATAAGAATAAGGATTATCAAATTAGTCTATGCACTTTTCTTTATGAATAAAAAAGTACAAAGTATGAATACAACTTTAATTAACACTATAAAAAGTTTTACTTAAAAGCATTTTCCAGTGGGAGAGCAAAGCATAATGACATACACACACACACATACACACTAGCTTAAAAGACAAATGTAGGAGCTAGAGAGAAAGGTCAGAGGTTAAAAGCATGTGCTGTTCTTGTAAAGGAATAGTTTGGTTCCCAGCACCCACCTGTAACTCCAGCTCTACGTGACCCAACCCTGTTCTGGATGCTGTGATACCTGCCCTCATGGGGGTATACCCATTCACACAGACAGACAGACAGACAGACAGACAGACACACACACACACACACACACACACACACACACACACACACACCCCTTTTAAAACTAGAGGGGGATAATAGAGTCTCATTAGCCCTGGCTGGCCTGGAACTCCTTATGTAGATTAGGAACTTACAGAGATCCTCCTGCCTCTACCACCTGAGTGCTATGATTAAAGGCATGTAGTACCAAGCCTTGTCAGAAATAAGTCTTGAAAAAAATAGATTTTCAAAAGAAGAAAGGACTGGGGCTATAGCTCAGGGGTAGAGCACTTGCCTAGAGTGAGCAAAGCCCTGCATCCAAGCCCTATTATAGTAAGACAGAAAGCACAGGAAAATGAGGACAGGAATTTTTAATAAAGATTAAATTTAAAATGGTGAAATGGGTAGGGGGATGGGGCACAGCTTGTAATCCCTGCACTTGGGATGTGGAGGGAGGAATATCAGAAGTTCGAGGTCAGCCTCAGCTACTTAGGAAGTGGAGGTCAGTCTGTGCCACACAAGATCCTATTTAAAAGAATGAAGAAAACAATTAGTTTTCCTTACTTTATGCTGAATCTCTCCTAAAACCTTACTTCTACAGCACTGTAATCAAGAACAAATTGTTCCTAGAAGAAATTATGTTGTATTAATAATTGTGGCTCCAACAGCAGATGTATCGAGTCTGCTCCCTAAAGGTCACAAAAGAAGCTAGGACTGGAGAAGGGGCTGTGACAGAGACCCTGCATTCAGTTCCCAGTTTCACAGGGCAGCACACAGCCATATGTAACTCCAGGTCCAGGGGATCTGATGACTTCTTTTGGCATCTTAAAGGCACCAGCACACATGGACATACACACAGACACATAAACACACATACACATACATAACTAAAAATTAAAAATAAATCTTAGAGGAAAGAAAAAAGTTAAGGCTATTATCCTTACACAAAACATGTCATTAGTAAAACAAGTATCTAATTTTAAATATCATTTTATTATGTGCGATTATTTCAAAATCTAGCTAAAAAGGCTGACATATGTTCCCTATTTCTAGAAAGTAAACTACTGGAGCTGATGACGTAGTTCAGTAGCACAGGACATGAGGCCGTGGGTACAGTACCCAGTACTGCCTAAGTAAGTAAACAAACGCCAAAGTTTACAACTGCTGTGGGAAAATTAAAAATCAGGTCATATCTGAACTCTATTACAGACATCATAATCTGATTAAACTTAGCATCACTTTATAAAGCAACAAAATTTCAGGATGTGTCTCATGGTGATTGCTCACACATTTTTCAAAATAATAAAACAACCGTTTTCTATATCAGTTCTCCCCTGCTCCCTGCAGCGGAGTGGTCTGTCAGATGTTAGTGGGATTTCTAATGGATTTCTATGGACTAGGGCAATAGATGTTTACTACCCTGTAAGTCCCCAGCAAGGACAGAAAGAAACTGCCACCTCATCCCTCCAGAGTAAACATGCTAGGATGGCATTCCCAGTCTTCCTTTTATTGAAGGTTAAAGTCTTGGGATGGAGAGCAGTTATAAAAATATAAACATAAACAAAAGAGTCCCCAGAGGCTGGCCTCCTTCATTACTTTTTCTAAGTGTTCTACAGCCAATTAATTTGCATCCTTCAAGAACATCTGGTTTGCTTTCAAACAAGGCCAAATGCAGCATTCGAGTCAGCTAGTTATAAAACAGTAAACCCTACTATAGAATGGAGTATAAAGCTGGAGGAAAGCTACATTAATAGGTAGAAAGGTTCGGAAATGGGCACTGAGCTCATGACAAGTGTTCAACATCATGATCAGTAAGAAGTGCAAAGCCAAGCCTGAGACAGTATTTCTCACCTACAACGGTACCGATCAAGAGCAGACGAGAGTTGGCGAGGATTCAAGAACCACGAACCCTCCTGCCCTGCTGAGGAATATAAAATGCGGCAGTCACTTTGGAAGGCAGGCTGGCAGTTCCTCAAAAGAGTTATTAACATATGACCCAGCAGCTCCCCTCCTAGGGACACGGCCAAGAGAAATCAAAGCGTGTGCGCACTCTCTACCCAAATATTCACAGTACCATGTTCCAGATATTCAAAAAGCACCAAGCCCAAGTATCTCTCCACTTGTGAACAAATAAGATCCGCTACATCCGCCTGTACAAGGGGCTATTGTTTGGCAATAAACAGGAGTGAAGTATCAATGCATCCTACCACACTGATGAACTCTGAGAAAAGAAAGGAGGTAATCACAAAATTATCATGATTCCACTTATATGATGTTCAGAATAAATGAATCTGAGAAGATGGAAAATAGATTAGCAGTCGTTCACAGCTTGGAGATCTGGGGAGAGATGAAAACATAAAAGGGGGGCTGGAGAGATGGCTCAGCAGTTAAGAGCACTGACTGTTCTTCCAGAGGTCCTGAGTTCAAATCCCAGCAACCACATGGTGGCTCACAACCATCTGTAATGAGATCTGATGCCCTCTTCTGGGGTGTCTGAAGACAGTGACAGTGTACTTACATATAATAAATAAATAAACTTAGAAAGAAAGAAAGAAAGGAAGGCAAGCAAGCAAGCATCAACGGGGCCCTCTGCTCCTCCTCTTTCAGAGACAGCCCCATCTTCTTGTGCAGTGCCAGCCTCATCTTGTAGACAAAATGGTGAATGAAGGTCAGCGTGAACAGATTTGGCCATATTGGGTGCCTGGTTACCAGGACTGCCTTCTGTTCTGCACTTGGGAGATTGTTACCATCAATGACCCTTTCACTGACCTCACCTACATGGTCTACATGTTCCAGTATGACTCCACCCATGGCAAATTCAACAGCACAGTCCAGGCTGAGAATGGGAAGCTTGTCATCAATGGGAAGCCCATCGCCATCTTCCAGGAGCGAGATCCTGCTAACATCAAATGGGGTGATGCTGGTGCTGAGTATGTTGTAGAGTCTACTGACATCTTCACCACCATGGAGAAGGCTGGGGCCCACTTGAAGGGTGGAGCCAAAAGGGTCATCATCTCCATTCACCCCATGTTTGTGATGGGTGTGAACCATGAGAAACATGACAACTCACTCAAGATTGTCAGCAATGCATCCTGCACCACCAACTGCTTAGTCCCCCTGGCCAAGGTCATCCATGACAACTCCGGCATTGTGGAAGGGCTCATGACCACTGTCCATGCCATCACTGCCACTCAGAAGACTGTGGATGGCCCCTCTGGAAAGGTGTGGCATGATGGCCGTGGAGCTGCCCAGAACATCATCCCTGTATCCACTGGTGCTGTAAAGGCTGTGGGCAAGGTCATCCCAGAGCAGAACAGGAAGCTCCCTGGCATGGCCTTCCGTGTTCCTACCCCCAATGTATCCGTTATGGATTTGACATGCCACCAGGAGAAACCCGCCAAATATAATGACATCAAGAAGGTGGTGAAGCAGGCATCAGAGGGGTCACTGAAGGGCATCCTGGCCTACACTGAGGACCAGGTTGTCTCCTGAGACTTCAACAGCAACTCCCACTCTTTCACCCTTGATGTTGGAGCTGGCATTGCTCTCAATGACAACTTTGTAAAGCTCATTTCCTGGTATGACAATGAATACGGCTACAGCAACAGGGTCGTGGACCTCATGGCCTACATGGCCTCCAAGGAGTAAGAAGCCCTGGACCGCCCACCCCAGCAAGGACACTGAGAGCAAGAAGAGAGGCCCTTGGTTGCTGAGGAGTCCCTGTCCCAACTTGGCCCCCAACACTGAGTATCTCCCTCACAATTTCCATCCCAGACCCCCATAATAACAGGAGGGGCCTAGGGAGCCCTCCCTACTCTCTTGAATATCATTAATAAAGTTCGCTGCACCCACAAGAAAAAAAAAACATAAATGGGAACTTCACAAGCATCCAACTCTAGGATTGTCCCCACCCCTGAGCCACATCCATGTGCTTTTTCCTCACTACAACTGTTCACAATGTGAAGCTAGAAAGAAGCAACACACACACAATGCTACACAAAACGTCAATAATGAGTATTGGCAAGAAGAGCCCACTGGCTAAAGGAGCTTGCCTGGCAAGCCTGGTAACCTGTGTTTAATCCCCAGAGTCTACAGAAAGGATGGAAGGAAAGAATGGACTCCACAAGATGTTCCACGACCTCCACAAGAGAGCCTGTCATACAGGTGGCTCCTCACACCCCCACATACAGACAGAAATGCAAGCTCATGACAGAACATTTGGGAATCTCTCATTTGCTGTGTGTGCACGCCCGAGGAGAAGGGAGCATCAGATGTCTTCCCCAATTGCTCGACGCTCACAGAATCTAGAGTTCATCGATTCGGCCAGTCTAGCTTGCTAGCAAGTCCCAGGAGCCCTCCAGTCTCCTGGGATCACAGTCATACACTGCTGTGCCTGAAGGAGCCATCTACCCAGCTCCAGGCTTATTTTCTCTTCAGCATCCCTCTCTCTGTGACAAGAATCCCCTCTATAGCACAGGCTGGATTGAAACTTCCAAGTGACCCTGCTGCCTCAGCCCCTAGAGTGCTCTGATTATAGATTTGCACCATCCAAACACAGCTTGGATTTCTTTTTATGCTTGGGAGAAAACAATACATGTACTTCTTAAATAATAATCACCCGTGAGAACACACAGGCATAATTGATCATACTTGAATCACTCTACCAAGGAGAAGACTAACAGTAGCTGGCTTCACTGGTCCCCTCTAAAATGACAACAGTAGAGTCAGCTTGGTCAAAAGGGATGTGATCTCAAAGTTTTTCTTTTGTCTAATACAGTGTGTCAATAAAGTGTTAAAGACTTGGTATTTACTCATAGGCCAAATGCGGTTGTCAAATGCCTGGAGGTCCAGTATGCAGGAGGCTAAGGCAGGAAGATTATGAGTTCAAGGCTAGCCTGGGACACACAGAAAGCCTAATGACACAAAAGGCATCGGTACCTATTAAGTTAAAAATGGAATAACTTGGTCTTAGAAAATTACCAATTGTAGAGGTCTAAATTCAGCAATAATTGCATTCTCTATTAAATATTTTCTAAATTTACTTAAAAATACATACACACATATATATAAATATATATAATATATATATTTATATATATTATATATATATATATATTTTTTAAATAGCCCTGGCTGGCCTGGAACTCCATGTAGAACAGGCTAGCCTCAAATTGACGGGTGCCTATTTCTGCCTCAGCAGCACTGGAATTAAAAGTATGAACCACCACACCTGACTAAAATGTTCAGCTGTGGTCAAGGGCCATGCTGGAGCCTAGGGCTGAAAGAGCAATGTTAAATGTCTGGCATCCTAACTAAATGCACCCCGTAGACCCCTCCAGTCATAACAGCATCCATCCTAATGTGCACCTGCCGTATTGGACTTCTCTTGGCCTTCAGACTACATTTCCTTAAGTTTAATTTTATAAATCTATCTAGGAACAGGGCTTAAATGTAAAGTGAACCCAGATGGAGATCTCCTCAAACTCAGTCCGCACAAGTTAACAATGTTCTTCTGGGGGCCTGAAAGATCACTCTTGAAGCAGCATCCATTCTAGCATCTGTCACTCCAGTTCCAGGGGTCCTTGCACTCATATGTACATACCCCAACACGGACATACACAAATACACATAATTATAAATACAAAAAAAAAATAAAGGTTTTGTTGCATTTCCCCATCCCATCTGCTTGAAACTTTCACCACTTAAGATCGAGCTGGGACCAACAGGCTCGGGCACTGGTTTTATAAATGGCTTCTTCACGATCCTCAGCAAACCGAGGACACCTCACACGGCTGGTGTCACCACCAGCAACAGATGCAACAAGCTCAGTGGTAGGGAAAAAAATCCCCTCTGCCTCCAATATGAGCAGATGTGACAGAATAAGATACCAAGTCACTAGTTATTTATTTTCCTGTTTTCTTATAACAGGGCCTTCATTTCTTTTTCCAGATGTCTTTGATAAATCAAAGGCAGATGGGGGGGGGGGCAGGTAAAAAAATCCTTGGATTGTGCAATATCACACAGAGTACAGGAAAACAGACTGCACACCTTTTACTTAGCCTTACCAAAAATACAAAACTTAAACTCATCAGGCAACTGTGTAGTTTGTTTGTTTTTTTAAAAGTTACCCTCACTCCCCTCTCATTTCCTCATCTAAACTATCTTCATCTTGTCAATTTACTCCAAATACTCATCACCGGCTGCACATCCCAATTATTGACCCTAACATCCTGTGTGATGATGTGTTAAAGAGTCACTCATTTCCTGGGAGCTTTTTCAACTGGAGGCCTCTGAGATTCGGCTCCAATTGTCTGAGCTATTTACAGTCACTGTGGACAATCTGTTCTGATAGGTGTCCCCTGCCCTCACTGGCAAAAGATGACACTGAGTTTGTTGAAGTTGGTGTCTTTGTAACTTTGCTACTTGTATCGGCGCTGTTCATATTACATTTTAAGTCTGAATGGCTTAAGTTTAGGGCCTAAGGGCTCCTGATAGGCTGTGATCAACGCTATCATTAATGAGCTTGCATCTGTTCACCAAAGCTGCTTTCTCAAAGTTATATAACGTTTGTTCTCCGTCCAACTTTTCCCAACTCCTAGAAAAATTATTTTTTTTTTTTAAATTTTCCAGCCTCCATGCTCAGCAAACGTGTCGAGGCACCACTAACTTACACACAGGCACTAACGTTGCCATCTAACGAAATAAACAAGTGCAAAACAACTTTTTAAAATAGCACCGAGGGGGTAATGTTGGACTGTGCTGTCTGCAGCTTGGGTACCCCCCACCCCCACCCCCCCGTTAATCCCAGCAACAAAGTTGGAGCTGGGAGAGGATAGAATGCTTCGGCGCAGACACTGCTCAGCTTTATCCAAAGAAATGGAATCAGAAGATAAAGTAGGGCGTTTATACGACAACGTTGAGAAGCGGCTCGCTCCCTCCCATCTTCCAACAGCCAGCATATAGGGCAAAGACCCAAGTGTTGTAGACTTAATGGAGGGTGAATGTAATTAGGGATAATGAAAGCGCTGTAGTAGAGTCGCCGGGTATAAGGAGGATCTGAGCACCGAAGGCGCGGAGCAGGCTTGATGGCCTCCTGGGTCCTTTCCCCACAGGACATGGCCAGCACCGCTGTTACCCGAAGTCAGTGGCGGGCTCCGGGATTTCCAGGACTCTGTTCCTCCCCCGGGGCGCGGCCTGCGAGGGCCGGACGTACCCCTCCCAGGCTCCCGCACTCACCCCTGCGATCTCCTCGGCAGAACATTCCAGCAAACTGCGGTCGATGGCCTGCACCTCGGGCTCCATCTCCGACGCCATCTTCTCTCCTCCTCCTCTCCCGGGTGCTCTCGCCGCTGTCGCCTATCCCCGGGGCTCAGCTTCGCCTCTGCTCCCGCACCCGCGACAGTCACCCCTGTCCCGGGGCAGTCAGTCCCGGGCCGTCCGGACGGCCGCGAGCCGAGCTGCGCAAGGAGCAAAGGGGGACGCGAACCTGCAGCGAGGACGGCAGCCGCTTGCGCGCGCGCCCGGGCTCGGCGCCCAGAAGTCAAGTCGCCTCCTCGCCCGTGACCCGGGGAAGGACACCGAGAACCCCAGGCCTGGCACTCCGGATAGCCACTACCGCGTTCAACGCCAAGAGAGGGGCAAAAACACCCAAGCGGGGAAGCAGAGCATTCTGGGTACTGTAGTCGTCCCCTACGCGGCCAGGGAAAGAAGCGAAGCCTCTAATTAGGAGCGGCGCACGAGTATCATGGGAGTTGTAGTCCATCCCCTGGCGGAAGCCTAGAAAAAGACAATTTAGAATCCGTGAGAGGGACTTGACGCCAGAAGACCGAAAAATAACGTTTGCGCTCTCGTCTTAGTCTCTTAGTTCTATTTATTCATGTAATTTTTTTTATCTCCTCAGCACCAAGAACAAACGTCCCTGGCGCGATAGACACTCAGCTGTCTGTCCAAAGTCTGGTATCTGATAAGCTCCCAATTGTCAAAAGAATGAATGAATCGCGCGTTCTATTCCGGAGGTTCTAATGCCTTGTCATCCTTGCACTAGTCACTGAGGTGTATTTAATACTGAGATTTTGAAAACTTTTAAGGTATATTTGCAAGAAATTTAGTTTATGACCGTTGGTTGATACATATATATTTTCTTTTTTAAGTCTTGCTGCAACAAAAAAAGATGTCTAACGAATCAACTTAAAGACCAACTCTCAGAGTAAAACAACCCTGGAAGCACGCGCTTACTTCCACGTCCAGCCTGCCTGCGTCCTGCGGCTGCGCGGAGGGAGAGCCAGGGCGAGAACTGCAACTGCCATTGTTTTTGCAGTTTCTCAAAAGGTCAAGGGGAAACAAAAACCAAAAAACTTTAGGGTTCAGTGGCAGACCACAAAGCAGCAGAAGAAATTCTGGATATTTTTTAGTTGCATTGCTTTAAGACTATGCTGATAGAAGCAGATTAATCGGAGGCTTACATATACTGACTATAATTTGTGACATGCATTTAAATACCTTTTAAATTATCTTTTTGGAGAAGTTTAGGCTCTCATAGATGACCAAACAAACCCTTGTACTGGAGTTGTTAGGGTTAGATCTTGGAACTGACAGCTCTAACAAGCTAGGCTCAAGCATGTATCCTCAATATGACAATTAAAGAGATAAGCAATAATGAAGAGGCAGAGAAAGGAGACTTATTCGATATAGCCACATTGGGAAGAGGGACAAAAAGGTCCAATGACACTCCCCCCCCCACCCCCCGGCCCACCTCCCGTATTCACCACCTTCAGAGTCCTGACATGAGGTTTAAGTTTAAATAAAGGGCAGTCCTGGTCAAGGTGTAGTCCTAGTCCTCGATGATCCATCACTGTCTTGACTCCACTCTCTCTTTCAAGATGCTCTGACAAGTTGTAGAAACTGTAAGAAATCTCTTTCTGGTTGACTCCAGACTCCCCAGTCTTTTCTAACTTCTATTACTTGGGGTCCATTGTCTTAACAGTCTGGTAGTCAAAGGGAAGAACACAAAATGGTGGATACTTTCGTTGTTAGGGAGCACAAAGGCATTAGCTAGAGTCAGGAGTGGGACCCTGGAAGAGTATGTATGCTGGTCTGAATGAGAATGGCCCTTCACGGGCTCATAATTAAATGCTTGGTTCCCCATTGGTTCTTCATGTGTGGTGGTGGTGTGCTACTAGGGGAGGGCTTTCAGGTTCCAAAAGCCCTTGCCATTTCCAGTTAGCTCCTACCTCTGCCTACTACTTGTGGCTCAGATGTAAACTTTCAGCTACTGCTGCAGTGCTATGCCTGTTTACCTTTTTCCAGGCTCCCCACCATGATGTGGACTCACCCTCTGAATCTGTAATCGGCAATAAACCCTTTCTTCTATAAGTTGTGGTGTTCAAGATATAACAACAACAAAAATGTCAGCCTCCACTCTTTGGAAGTCTGCCTTGAATTCATAACACTCAACAAAGAGGAAGAAGGCTAGCCCTAAGTCAGTCAGATGGTTTAAGCCCCATCCACAGGCACACATGTCCCCAACCCAAAATAGTACTTTTTAAATAGAAAAAACCCTCTTTCTCACACATATAAAAACATCTGCTCTTGGAGATGGACCTTACTTACCATGTACTTGGTCTTGGCTTTGATTTCCTAACTTAAAAAACAATACTACTGGGCTTATAAAGTGCCTGAGTGGGCAAAAGAGTTTGTCACACAAACTTGACAACTGGAGTGTTGAAACCAGAGACTGTATTGAAGGGAGAGAAATAACTTTCAGTAATTCATACATGACATGGCATGAGCACACATTTGCACACACACCACACAATTATAATGTTTTTAATTTTTTTTAAATGGGGGACTGGTGAGATGGCTCAGTGGTTAGGAGTGCTTGTTGCTCTTACAGAGGACCCAGGGTGTGAGTCCTAGCAACAATATGTGGTCCACAACAATCCATAGCTCCAGTCCCAGGAGATCTGGTGACTCCTAAGGCACACACAGTGTTTGAAAGAATCTCTTGTACACTGTGTAAAGCATCCACCTGTCAATAAAAGAGCCTTTGGCCAATGAGCTAAAGCAGGAACTAGGAGATGGGAGTTCTGGGAGAGAGAGAGAGAGAGAGAGAGAGAGAGAGAGAGAGAGAGAGAGAGAATTTTGGGAAATAAGCAAAGGAGATTTGCCCCCAAATCAGAGAAGGACAGAGACACATAAAACTAAGAAGAAGATAACAGCCATGTGACATGATTAGAACAGTAGACACTTCTACAGATAAAGATCAATCAATCAATCTTAATTCCAGCACTTGGGAGGCAGATGTAGGCCTCTGAGAGTTTGAGGCCAGTCTGATCTTGTACAGAATGAGTTCCAGGACAGATAGGGCTACACACAGAAAATCTGTCTAAAAAAAACTTCTCTTTGAGGCTACCAAGGTGGCATATATGTACATACCTGTAATCCCATCATTTGGAGTGTTGAGGTAGGAAGGTCCTATCCTCAGTTACATAGCAAATTCAAAGCCATCGAGAGCTATTAAAAAGATAAATAAATAAATCTTGAGAAAAGAATGGAGCCAGGTTATCACACATGCGACAAATTGTTTGCACATTTATCAGGGATGCTAATTTATTCCCAGAGGAAAGCTGTGATTTACTTAGAAAACAAAATTTCCAACCCAGATCAGGTTTGGGACGTGTTTATAGTTTTTGTTCCATTTATGTTTTTTTCTACCTATTATAATGTTGCGGGAAATATTTAAAAAAAAAAATCCCGCCAACTCTCTTGCCTAGCCAGGTCTCAGCACCATGTCCCGGCAGGATCCCCACTTGGCGCTGTTCTCTCCACTGCCAAGCTATTCTTTCCCAGCCATCTCCCACAGCATCTCAGCTGGGTTCCCTCTTCACCATTGGTGGACTCACACTCCAGTAACCAAAGAGAGCAAAGCTCTTAAAGCTTAATTAATCAATCAAATTTATGTATCAATAATATCACAATTTACAAGATGCCAATACAATAATTTAAGAGCAAATTGATAATGATAAAAGCTTTATCCCAATATTTCTAACCTTACAAAAACTTAACTATTTTGGCTAGTAGATGTCACACAGGTCCACATCTGAAACCATCTTGGTTCCTTTTCTTCTCTCCCTGCGACCTCTGTCCCTCCAACTCTACCCCCCTTCTCCTGTCCAATCACAGACCTTCCACTGCCCTAATATGATTGGACATGGAAAATCCTGCAACATTATAATATTATTCAAACTTTTAAAAAAGATAGATATATATTGCCAGGCTTGGTAGCACTTATCTTTAATCTCAGCACTCTGTGGGCAGAGGCAGGGGGATGCCTGTATGTTTGAGGACAATCTATAAATACAGTTCTGGGACAGACTGACATTTGTTTGTTTATTAACACTGTGTGTGTGTGTGTGTGTGTTTGTGTTCTCGAGCATGCATGTGTGTGCCACAACACACATGTAAACATCAGAGGGCAACTTGTGCAAGTTTGTTTTCTCCTTCCATCACGTTAGAACAGAGAATTGAACTCAGGTCATCAGGCTTGGAGGTAAGTATCTTTACCTATGGATCCCACAGACTCATTATGACATTTTCACACATATATATCATTGAACTTGGCTCATGAGGCTCCCCTACTGTAGCAGTGATCTGTTAGCTGTTAAGACCCCAGTGGGTGCCCTGGGTACCCACCCAAGAGCTCTAGATTCATGAATGATAGACACATACATGCAGTGTTATTTTTACTAGCCTTAACTAGCTCAATAGTTGGGCACTTTTTTCAAACTTCCCTGTGACTCCCCTCTGGTATTTCTGAATTAATACTTGCTGAATCTATATTTCATCTTTGCTACCCCAGATCCAATTCAGAGAGTGGTCCCTGGGACCACTTTTCCAGATTCTTTCATATCAGTGGGCTCTTAAGTCTGATCTCTCTGCTTTCCTGTCATGGTGATCCTGTTCCTTCTCTCCTCTCCATTTCTTGCCCAGGAATCCTAAAAAGTCCAGCCTCTGTCCCTTTGCCCAGCCACTTGCCCTTGGCTCTTCATTGACCCATCAAAAAACCAATTATTGGCAGGACCTGAAGCGGACATGCAAATTCCCATGTAAGCACAAATCAAACCCCCCAGTACTCTACTGTAGGGCACACAGATTGTGCTGCAAGGTGGGCATGGAATTGTTGAGGTGGAACATGCTCAAACTCCAGGAATCTCAGAGATTTGAGATGGCAGGGGTAGAGCTGCGCCCTCCTTGCTTCCATGCCTGCTCTGGAGCAGGTAACCTCTACCCTCATGGTCAACTAAGGTGACCATGGACAATCAGTCACATAGCACAGGCCCTGGAATGCCTCTCCATGCTAATGAGGCATCTCAGTAGCCTTAGCCTCCAGCCAATAACCTTCCTTTCCTGGATATCCTTAACCCTTTCCCAAAATTATATAATTTCTGGTTCACACCAAATAAAGGGTATACATCTAAGCCAACCCCCACAATAAAGCAATATGAACAAGCAAAGATAGCCTCAGAGAACTACTTCATTAGAGATTGTCGAGGGAAAGGTCTTTGCCTAAAAAAGACACACTACTAAGACTCCTGAAAAAGGCCTTTTCTCTTTTCCCACCCCTCTGTCACTCAGCACTTGCTCTCTGTAGGGGGTAGTTCTGATGCTTTAACTGAGAATCTGCCTGTGAATGCTGAAGTTCCTGTTCCCCAGTTGGTTCTTGGTGAATCAATAAAGATGCTAGCAGCCAATGACTGGGCAGAAGAGGCAGAGCTTCCAGGCAGTCCAGGAGATGCAGAAGGAGGAAGAATATTTGCCATGCTTTGGGGGGAGAGAGAGC
Organism: Tokudaia tokunoshimensis; assembly: GCA_036184795.1. Taxonomy (NCBI): domain Eukaryota; kingdom Metazoa; phylum Chordata; class Mammalia; order Rodentia; family Muridae; genus Tokudaia; species Tokudaia tokunoshimensis. The sequence continues at coordinate 36,712,879 of BTHU01000016.1, forward strand.
CACAAGCTAGTGAGATCTTGGGTGGAGTGACCATCAGCTGCTTCCATGACTGGGCCTGGGGTAACAAACAGGAGATTAGAAATGCAACTAAACTGAGGGCATATTTAGGGTGCTGAGAAGGTAAGGAGAAGGTAATTGGACAACTAAGTTGAGGGCAGATTCAGAGATGTTGAGCTGGGAGTGAAGGTAAGGGTACGTTAGCTGTTGGAGGCTTAGAAGTACCTGACTGTTGAGCTAAAAAGCATATTAAAAATAAGCGATTGGTGTTCTGTTCAGAAAAATTTCCCCTGTGCCCATGTGCTCCAGGTTCTTCCCCACTTTCTCTTCTATTAGATTCAGTGTATCTGGTTTTATGTGGAGGTCTTTTAGTCACTTGGATTGAGCTTTGTACAGGGAGATAAGAATAGATCAATTTGCGTTCTTCTACATGTTGACTACCATTTGAACCAGCACCATTTGTTGAAAATGCTGTCTTTTCCCCACTTGATGGTTTTTAGCTCCTTTGTCAAAGATCAAGTGACCAGAGTTGTGTAGACTCATTTCTAGGTCTTCAATTCTATTCCATTGATCTACCTGTCTGTCATTGTACCAATACCATGCAGTTTTTTTTTTTCATCATGATTGCTCTGTAGTACAGCTTGAGGTCAGAGATGGTGATTCTGCCAGAGGTTCTTTTATTGTTGAGAATAGTTTTTGCTATCCTGGGTTTTTTGTTATTCCAGATAAATTTGGAAATGTCTAACTCTATAAAGAATTGAGTTGGAATTTTGATGGGGATTGCATTGGATCTGTAGATTCCTTTAGGTAAGATGGCCAATTTTAATATATTAACCCTGCCAATCCATGAGCATGGGAGATCTTTCCATCTTCTGAAAAAAAAAGTGAATGTGTGCTTGTGTCTTTCACTGTGCATCCAAGGGAACAAGGGTGGAGTGGCTGGTAGTACGGTCTGCCCAGAGCTTAAGGTGGGGTAGTAGAAACTACATGCTACAGCTCCCAACATGCTCCTCCTTGACCCCTTCCCCTTCTAGCCGGAATACAGCAGAACTCTAATGTCCGGGAAGAGAGATGTGGACCAAGGATCTGCTCCTGACATCTCTGCGGGCCAGTACAGGGTGGGGCCCTGCAGGAGACCTGTAACCACAACATTCATCCCAGACTAGCTTTCCCTTTCAGCCTGGCATACAGCGGTGCTCTGATGCCCTGAGGGAAATGTGGACTGGGCATACTTCCCACACTTTGCCTTGTCCTCCCTGAGCTGGTGTATTGGTGGCACCCAGATACCAGCAGAGGAGAGGCAGAGCACAGGACCACACCCCACTACTCTTCTCTTCAAGATTCTCCTTCCTGTCTCCAACACTCTTCCTTTACCCCTTCTGCACATCTGTACATGTGATCTATATATCAAATTCTAAATCAGTAAGAATACTTTTTAAAAGGAAGATTGAACACTCCCCATTCCTCTTACTCTAAGTCTCTCTCTCCCTCTCCCTCCCCCGCCTCTCTCTGAAAAAAAAAAAATAAATCTTTTTTACATTTCCCCTGAGCTATGGGCTGAACTCTACTATATACTGCTTTTTCGTGCCCAGCTGAACCTGATGGAAAATTACAACCATGCCGTCTAGAAGCAGAAAGCGTGAGTGCTTCTTCAGAAGCCCACAATCAGATTCTGGACACTGAAATCATTTCTGAAGAAAATTTTTGTCTTGTTCTTGTTTGGTTTGTTGTTGTTTGTTTGTTTTATGTTTTGTGTTTGTTTTTTGAAGTTTTTGCTTATTCCTTAATAATTTCAGACTATATATTTTGATTATATTCAAATATCCACCCCCACCTCCCCACACTCCTAACTTCATGCCTTTCTAAAAATGACATAATAGCTCCATTTTTAATTCCCATGTAGTCCTAGGCCGATCATTTTGTTTTAAACAGAATCTCCTTATGTAGCCCAAGCTGGCTTAGACTTGGCATCTTCTTGTCTTGTTCTCTTGAATGATGGGACAATAGGCATATACCACCATACCTGGGAATATTTTTATTCTTTTTTGCAATTTTCTTTTTTTCTTGAAACAGGATCTCACTATGTAGACCTGGCTATCCTGGAACTCACTCTGTAGACTAGGCTAGCCTCAAACTCACAGGGATCCACCTGCCTCTGCCTCCTAGAGTACTGGAAAGATGTGTACCACCACACTCAGTTCATTTTCCCCATTTTTGTACATGTGTGTACACACGTTTGCATGGGTGTGCTCATGCATAGGGAGGCCCTCAGTTAATGCTGGGAGTCATCCTTATTCCATGAAGTAGAATGTGTCAATCAAACTCCCAGCTACAGATATGGCTAATCTTGCTGCCAGCTTGTCTAGGGGTCTCTGGTCTCTATGGGGTATCACACTCACCTGGCATTTATGTGGGTTCTGGAGATTTAACTCTGATTCTCGTGTCTGCATGAAAAGTGCTTTAACAATGGAGCATTCTCCACCACCCTCCAAGATTTATCTCTGACACTGCCACGTCATTATTTCTAATTACTTTGAGATTTATGATGTTCTTTTTTAAAGTTCTTGAGTTGGATGAGTTATCATTCCTTCACTTTTCATTATGAATACATTAATACAACGGCTCTGAAGCTTGTCCATGAGCCATGTCTTATACAATATGGATTTCTAAAACCTGGAAATGAGATATTATAGCTTCTGATATGGTGGGGTTTGAGTTGAAACTCTGGTTTGAATTTCTATGGCTCTAGGTATTTCCTGCCCTGTAGACAAAAACAGAGACCTACAGAATTATGAAAGCAATATATATTCACATATATTTTTATGTATAATTTAGTTTGTTTGAGACAGAATCTCTATGTAGCCTTAGCATTCACTATGAAGAACAGCCTGGCTTTGCCCTTTCAGCCATCCTCTCCCTATGCCTCCTCGGGGCTGTGGTTCCAGGTGGGCAGCACCATGACTTGCCCCTAACACCCCACATAATGTCTTAACAGCATTTCACATATTTGGCTGGCCAGATTTTCCTTACCATCTATTTATGTGCATTTCCCAACCTTATTCTTTGTTCTTTGATATATACTTAAGTCTTCAAATGTGTGTAGTTCTGTGGATATCTCATTGTATTGTACTGTGGGCAGAGCAGCTGACCCATATGGTATTTCTTTAATGTTTGATGATATTTGTTGTCTGGACTAGATGTATGGCCAAGGAATTCTTCAAAACCATTATTTGTCAAATGTCATCTTTGATTCTATTTTTTCTATTGCAACTTCTATGTTTGACGTCTGTTTCTCTCCTGCAGGACCATCATCTTCATCTATAGCAGGACTATCTCAGGCCCACTAGCAATATAAATAATGACACAGAGGCTTATAAATATTTAAAAGGTTAGACTTTTTGCTGGTCAGTCTCCTGACTACTAATCCTGGCACTACATCCTGCCACATGTCCAGGTCTATCTCTCTGCTCCACTCTGGTCCATCTGTTCACTTCCATGTCCACTGGCTGAATCTCCTGCTTCTGATTTTTTTCTCCTTGGATCCCTTTCTCTGCCTGGAAGATGCACCCTCCACTTCCTGACCAGCTATTGGCTGTCAGATCTTTCAGCCAATCAGATAAAATTCTACATTACATTAGACAGGTGAAGAAGAATGAATATTTACAAAACGAGACTGGTAATAGGCCATAAAAATAACAACGCCATGTTCCTGCCAGCATTTAGCTCTGTCAATACAGAATTAATAATTGAATATACAGAGTCACGCCTTCACACAATGTACCCCAATGTAACCTTGGTTTTGTCTACGCATGCCCAGGTCCACTAAGACCTGATACTTCTTATATATGAATAAATACTTAGGCCAATAGCCTTGGCTCTGTTTCCCAATTAGCTCGTAGCTTAATTATCTTATTTATTCTATTCTTTGTGTGCCACATAGATAGTTACCTTCTTCTCGGTTTCATGTAACCACCACCTCAGATTTCCCAGGTGAATCTCTCATCGCTGACTCAAAGAATTTTCTAATAATCCTGAATGTACTACCTTTTCATCCTGCCTCAGATCATTGGTCATAGACTTTTTTATTGACAGGCAAATGCTTCAACACATTGCATAAAAGATTCCCTCTACATTTCCCCCTTTTAGTCCAATAAAAGACTCCCTTTAAAATTATATAACATAAGAACAATTATGAAAACCATCAGGTAAGAATAATGTCCAGTCCATGTGTATTTGGCAACCTTGGAGAAAGTAGTCTACTATCTATACTATCTTGGTGAGTTTAGAGTTCTGTACCTAAATCAATCTCTATCATGACTTGCATTACCAACCTAAAACATCTTCTTAGATTCAATAACATTTTCTTAAATCCTAAACAACTTAAGCTTATTTGTGAGACTATAACTATCTAGTCTTCAACCCCATCAGAGACTTGAGAAGGAATAAGTACATAGAAAGTGCAGACAAGCAGCTTCTAAAACTATTAAAATGACAGAGAAAGCTGGCTACCTGGATGCCCACCCCACCCCCAAAATTCTATAACATTGAAGCATTCATCTTCAGTCTTCTGGCCAAGTATATTACAGAGGTTTTATGAAGCAGGAACTGTGAAGGACCGCTTACTCTGTCTTGGCAAAGATCAGCTGTTGACTTCCCTGTGTCTTTTTTGTCCAGTTTTAACAGCATACTGTCAGCAGTTGGAGCAAGGTCAATTTCTTGCACAGTGACTAGCTTGCCACATATGAATCAAACTCCATATGGAGGTACTTCGATGCTTGCCATCTTCCTTGAAATAGAGTGGGATGCTGCCAGGAGCAGGCCTATCCCATTGTCAAAAAAGGCCTTTTATAATAGAATATCTTTAAATTACATATTCTGTAGATCTCTGAGGTTTTTTTTGAAGACCATCTACCCATTTGCAATACATCTGAATAGGTAAGCATTGCTTCTTTCTAGCTATTTACTATCTGTTCAACCTGGGAAACAAATTTCTGTAATAGACTAAACTAATATCTAATGTGGCAAGTTTGGTTAACTATGAGCTTGCATTTCTTAAGTATCCTTAAAAGTTTGTAATAGCAGCTTCCGAAAAGATTAGAACTAATCAAACAATAATTTAAAAAATTACGTAGGTTCAATGCCTCAAAAAGAGTTGGTGCATAGTATATTGTAACCAAATATAGCATTAATTTTGTATCATATACAGAGGTCTATACTAATGTAAGATTTTTGGATAGTTGTAGCTCTATAGTTTAAGAGTAGATTCAATAATCTAAGCTTTATTCCTATTATTTCTGTGTTCTTCCTATATCACCCATTTCCTTTCATTTCTTTTAATATTAGATAAGAGAGAAGATATGATAGACAAAAGAATATATATATATATATAGAAATCCTCAACCCTAACTTCTCTTATTTTGTTTCCTCCCTAACCAAAACCATTAACAAGTTGTAACCACCCACTCTAAATTGACAATAAACATCATCACACATTGAATGACCAAAACTCATGCTCCCTGCTTTTTGGGAATGGGGTATTGTTCTCTTAAAATTGATTCCTTTTGTTTAAGCGTGATGTTTCCTTTTGGGGGCCCAAAGAAAAATTGAGATATTGGCCAGTTTTGAGAAAGCTATCTGTAACATTTGTTGTCTAGTTTCTTTGTGCTGAGAAAGTTCAGGGCTTAACCGAAGTCTTGATTGGTTCAATCTGTGATGCTAGATGTTCTAGCTATCTGCTTTGAAACTATCCTGGATATAGATTTTTGAGGAAACAGATACTGAAGTAGACTGAGGGAGGATCAAACAAGGTACTGGAATAAATAAGTTTCATGGTCTCAGTATCCCAGAGAGTAAATCTTGTCAGGGATGCTTTTTTGGTTTTTCAAGGTTTTTTATTGTTTGTTTGTTTTTATTTTTGAACATGTAAACATTTACAGGTAATGCACATTTCTGCATTAACATAATGTATAAAATGTGTAATGTACACAATTCAGTTAAAGATGATTTTCTTCTCTCTGTTTGATGTTGGGGTCCAACCTAGACACAGGATCGGAGTTCTCAACTGGAAGCAGGGATATCTGGAAGGTGCATAATAAATATACACAGACTACTTTTTGGGTACAAGCGGATGGGCAATTTTTCAAGACTTAAAGTTTCTCTTCTCTCATTCTCTGCTCTCTTTCTCTCTCGCTCATTCGCTTGCAGCTCACACTCTGCACACACTCTGCATTCTCCTACGCACTCTGCTTTTCTCCTGTGTGCTTTTCTTTTCTTGCACTCTCTCGCTCATACACACTTCTGTATTTCTTTCACTCACACACACAGCCTTCACACACATCTCACACACATACCACATGCACTCTCCTTTCACTCACACACACACTCTTCACACACATCTCACACACACACCACATGCACTCTCCTTTCACTCACACACACACTCTTCACACACATCTCACACACACACCACATGCACTCTCCTTTCACTCACACACACACTCTTCACACACATCTCACACACACACCACATGCACTCTCCTTTCACTCACACACACACTCTTCACACACATTTCACACACACACCACATGTACTCTCCTTTCACTCACACACACACTCTTCACACACATTTCACACACACACCACATGCACTCTCCTTTCACTCACATACACAATCTTCACACACTCCTCACATTCTCTCTTCACTCACTCTTCACAAGCTCTTCTCATGCTCTCCTCATTCGCTCTCTCACTTGCTCTTCACATGCTCACTACTTGCTCTCTACATGCTATCTACATGCTCTCTACATGCTCTTCACATGCTATCTACATGCTCTTTTACCTTCTTCTTGCCTCAGTTTTTTATTGATACTCCAAATGCAGATAAAAAAGACATTGTTGCCAAATCAAATTTAAAAGGATAACCACATCCCACAACGAATCCACAATTTCTAATGGATCTGTTTTTGCTAACTGATGAACTCTCAATTTTACTTTCAGAATCAATTCAGAAAACTTTTCTAGATAGGTCTTTGTTTTTTTTTTTTTTTTTTTACTCTATAGGCTAACAATATCCATTCTAAGATATTATATTTCCTCTGTGCAGGAATTATTGTGGTAGAATGAGTAGAAGGCAAAATAACTAAAATATAATCTAGCTTTGGATCCAAACAATCTATATGTGCACCTTGTAATTTCTTTTCTACCAGATCTAATACCTTTTTAGTTTCAACTATTAATTTTGGGGGCTATTTAAATCTTTATTATCCTATAAGGTTTGAAATATAGTGCCTAGCTCTGGGGTACTTAATCCAGTTGTGGTTCTTAGCCAATTAATGTCTCCCAACAATTTTTGAAAATCATTAAGAATTCTCAATTGGTCTCTCCTGATTTGTACCTTCTGTGGTTGAATTTTGTGTAAACCTATCTTATATTCTAGATAATTGGTAGAATGTCCTCTTTGCACCTTTTCAGGAACAATTTGTAACCTCCAGAAAGGCAAAATTCTTTTTACTTCACCAAACATTTTTTCCCCTAAGGTATTTGTATCTGAACAAGACCGTAAAGTATCATCCATGTAATGGCAAATTATGGATTAAGGCAACTGCTTACAAATTATTTCTAATGACTGTTGTATAAAATACTGGCATAAGGTATGACTATTTAACATTCCTTGTGGTAAGACTTCCCAATAGTGCCTCTTTATTGGACAACTTCTATTAAAAGTAAGTACTGAGAAAACAAACCATTTCCTATCATGCTCATGTAAAGGAATTGTCAAAAAGCCATTTTTTAAATAATCACTATAATAGGCCATGTGTTAGGTACTATTCCAAGTTGTAAAAGCTCATTGACTGAATAATCTTATCAATTGCTCTTAGATCTGTTAACATCCTCCATTTGCCAGATTTCTTTTGAGTGACAAATACAGGATATTTCTAAGGACTGGTGGATGCTTCTCTATGTTGAGCCTCCAGCTGCTCTTGGACTAGCTTTTCAAGTGCCTGTAACTGTTCTATCCAAACATGTTTGTTAGTTTGCCACTTTAGTGGTAAGGGAGCTGGTGATCTATCAGCAGCAGCTTCCCCATACAAAGTTGAAGAGTCAGCTTCTGTTGAATCCAGCTTATGGACAGCTTAAATAGTCTGTAACTGTCTTTGATAACATGTTAAATTTTCTTTTATTAGGAACATCTCCTCTTTTACAGCCTGTCTCTAAAGTAGGAGGAATGATACTTTCTTCCTCCCACTGTTGATATAGACTTCTTTCTTAAAGGTTTATGGCTATATTAGCCACATATGACTTTAATTTTTCTATTTGACCTTCTGGTCCTCTACATTTAATCAATTTTAGACTTTGTTTTGCCTGAGACAATGTCCCAATTCCTAGGAATTATATAGATACCCTGTGAATTGGTTCAGCTGGATTTCAGAAATTTTGTGACATTAAAGCTACATCTGCCCCTGTATTCACTAATCCTTAAATTTCAATTCCATCTAACTATATTTTTAACTTTGGTCTCTTATCATTTATAGTAGTTTGCCAAAATATCTGTGTTTTTTGGGGTGGGGGTGGGGGTGGGGAGAGGATGTATCTTTAGAATCTCTTGATTTATCCATGGGAGCAGCTCAATCCCTGTTAAATGTTTATTTAAGTTTTGAGCAGTTCTTCTTGTTTTATCAGGCTTAAAATTTTCTAGATCTTTTTTTCAAAAATAGTTTTTCTTTGGTGGAGAGGAAACGAATGGCTCATGTTTTTTGTCTGGCCTTAAGTGAAATCCCTTAGTTAATTTTGTGACATTAAGGATTTGCCTCAAATATCTTTTGATGACCTACATTCATGAGCCTTATGTCCATTCCTTCCATATCTTCTACATTTCACAGGAAACTTTCTCCCTGAGTGATTGTTGTAGAAGAATTTACCTTAGGAACTATTTGTATGCAGTCCTTTAGGGATGACTTGATCTTTCACACTTAAATGGGCATTGTTAGTTTTCATATGTCCTGTAATTGTCCCACTGTACTTGAATTGTAAACATTAGATTGTATGTCCATAGTAGTTTTAATCCATTCATAAAGAGGTGTGGCTCTGGATCTTAAAGGTCTAATAGCCTTGTTGCATTCAGGGTTAGTGTTTTCAAAGGCTCAAGATTCAACTAAAATTTCTCTTATCAGTTGGATCTGATACTACTCTATTCAGAGCTTGTCTTAAAGTTTTACGGCTGTGAACAGACACCATGACCAAGGCAACTCTTATAAGGACAGCATTTAATTGGGGCTGGCTTACAGGTTCAGAGGTTCAGTCCATTATCATCAAGGTGGGAACATGGCAGCATCCAGGCAGGCATGGTGCAGGCAGAGCTGAGAGTTCTACATCTTCATCTGAAGGCTGCTAGGAGAATACTTGTTTCCAGGCAGTTAGGAGGAGGGTCTTAAAGCCCGCACCCACAGTGACATATCTACTCCAACAAGGCCATACCTCCAAATAGTGCCATTCCCTGGGCCAAACATATAAAAACCATCACAGAGCTGTAGCTAATCTTTGTAAAAAGTCAGTGAAACATTCATCTGAATCCTGGTTTATCTTTGTAGATGATTCAGCTCGTCCCTGTTGCTCAACCTTGTCCCACGTTTGTAAGGCTATTGTAAGACATTTTTCTAGGACAGCATTATCAAGGGCAATTTGTACCCTCAATTCAGAATACTGACCTTCACCTAGTAACTGATCCTTGACAATGTCAATGCCTCTAGTCCTATCTCATTGCTCCATGACTGAAGCCTCATCTTTCCACCATGTTAGCCATAGTGGCGGGCCACTCTCTAAGATTGCTGTCATCAATTATCTCCAATCTTTTGGAATTATATGATTTTGCATGACCCAGTTATTATCTGTTAGACAGTTAGTATCTGTTCGACATATGGTGAATGTAAGCCACAGGTTGTTATTGTTTCCTTAAATCTTTTAAAATCTGTGTCTCTAAGGCTGGCACCAAAATTCATAACAACCCTGTGGATTTCCCTCATCTCCTTATAATTTTCCAAGACTGGAAAAGTCATTTTAGTTTTTTAAACAAATGACATAGATTGCTTTTTGGAGGTGGTGTTGTAGGCTCCTCCCCTCTTTCTGCTGTCTCCATCACAGTATTGTCTTCAATTTTATTTATAAATTTTCTAATTTTCCTTTTAAGGCCTGTCTTCATTTTCATATCTCTCCTTTTCTTGTATTCCATTTATCTTAAAATCTTCCTCATTTTTAATTGTATCTTTTTTCTAATTTTTCTTCTAAGGCCTAACTTCGTTTTTTTTTCACTTTTTTGTTTCTCTACTATCTTAGGATTTTCTTCATTTTTATTTATAAAATTTTCTAGTTTTTATTCAAAGACCTGTCTCCATTTTTTATTTTTTTCTTGTACCTCTAATGCCCTCTTTTTGAGAATATATAAAAAATTATGATTATGGAAAATTAGGATAATCAATACCAGCATATTAATAATCATAATTGGGAATGTGTCAGTTTCAGATCTGTCAATTATCTCTTTCTTTTCTGTTTCTTTTTTTAAATTAAATTTATTTCTTTATTCCTTTACAACCCAATGTCAGCCCTTCTTCTCCCCCAAGTACCCACCTGACAGATATCCTCCCCGCATTGCACCTTCCCTTTCTCTTTTGAGAAGAGGAGGCCCCCATCTGGTGTCACCCCCCCATACACACACACATTAAGTCTCTGCAGGACTAGGCACATCCTCTCCTACTGAGGCCAGACAAGGCTGTCCAGTTAGGAGCAGCCAGGCAACAAGTTCAGGGATTGGCCCTGCTCCCGCTGGTTGGGGGATGTGCATGAAGACCAAGCTGCCCATCTACTATATATATGCAGAGGGGTAGGGCCAGTCTGTGCTCACTCTTTGGTTGGTGATTCAGCATCTGGGAGACTCCAAGGGTCTAGGTTAGCTGACTCTGATGGTCTTCTGTGGAGTTCCTGTCCTCCTTGGGTTCCTCAACTTTTCTCCCAGTTCTTCCATAAGACACTCTGAGCTCCATCTAATGTTTGAGTGTGAATCTCTGCATCTCTTTCCATTGGCTGCTGGGATGGAGCCTCTTAGCGGATAGTTATGCTAGGTTCCTGTCTGCAAGCAGATACAGAGTATCATTAATAGTGTCAGGGATTGGTTCTTGCCCATGGCATGGGTCTCAATTTGGGGCAGTCATTGGTTGGCTATTCCCTCAGTCTCTGCTCTATCTTTGTGCCTGCACATCTTGTGAGCAGGACACATTTTGGGTCAAAGACTTTGTGGGTGGGTTGCTGTCTTTATCCTTCTACTGGGAGTTAGTTCTACCTGGCTACAGAAAGTAGCCACCTCAGGATCCATATGCCCCACTGCTAGGATTCTCAGCTAGAGATGCCCCCCTATGCCCTCTGGGGTCTTTGCCCATCCCAAGTCTCTGGCACATCCTAGAGATTACCCCCACCTGAAGCCAATCTTCCTTCTCTCTCTGCTGCTCTCCCTACATATGATCTTCCCAACCTCCACCTCAGTCCCCTCCCTATCCCCTCTTCCATCCAGTTCTCTCCTTCCCTTGATCTCCAATATCTCCTTTGTTTCCCCTTCTGAGAAAGATTTAACCATCCTCCCTTGGGCCCTCCTCGTTATTTGGCTTCTTTGGGTTTTTTGATTATAGCATAGTTATCCTGCACTTATGGCTAATATCCACTTATAAGTGAGTACATACCATGTAAGTCCTTTTGGGTCTGGGTTACCCTCGCTCAGGATGATATTTTCTAGTTCCATCTATTTGCTGGTAAAATTCATGATGTCCTTATTTTTAATGGCTTAGTAGTATTCTATTGTGTAGATATGGCACATTTTCTATATCCATTCTGCAGTTGAGAGACATCTAAGTTGTTTCTAGTTTCTGGCTATTACGAATAAAGCACGGTGGAGCAAGCGTCCTTGGGGGTTGGTGGAGCATCTTTTGGGTCCATGCCCAGGAGTGGTATAGCTGGGTCTTAAGGTATTCCCAATCTTCTGAGAAACGACAAAGCTGATTTCCAGAGTTGTTGTACAAGATTGCACTCCCACCAGCAATGGAGGAGTGTTCCCCTGCTTCCCAACCTTGTCAGCATGTGCTGTCACTTGAGTTTATGATCCTAGCTATTCTGATGGGTACAAGGTGGAATCTCCAAGTGTTTTGATTTGCATTTTCCTGATGACTAATATGTTGAATATTTCTTTAGGTGCTTCTTTGCTATTCAAGATCCTCTGTTGAGAACTCTCTGTTTAGCTCTATTCCCCATTTTTAAACTGGGTTGACATTAAGCCATTAAAGATGCCATTATGCAGAGTCCAAAGGTACTATGTTGTTGAATTTTTCATCTTATTCATCTTATTCTCTTTAGTTTTATTAATTTAAAATTTTATGATTTTTCATACTCAGGCTCTTTCCCTCTTTAGCACTTAAACATAATTTCAAACTTTTTTTTCTTTCTTTCTTTTTTATTTATTTATTTTTTTTACCTGATCCAAAGTTTGGCTGTGTTTGAATTTCTTCTATGTCATTCTCTATCTGATTTCTGCTTCCTGTGCTGTGACTAGCTCAGCTCCTGTCTTTTTGTCCACAGGGAGAGGCATCTCTGCCTTCCCCACATAACTAAGAGCTGCATCTCACCAATTTCCAGCTCCTCTCACACTGGCAAGTTATTGGGTCCCTGTGCAAGGTGGTAGGTTCTGAATGTCTGCTAACATGCATCTGGCCAGCAAGAAGCCTGTCAGCCTGGTCTCACATGCTGCTCTTGCCAGTTTGGGCTGAAACTGCTGTTTGCCCATTGACTTTGGCCAGTCCCAGGTTGCTGCATGGGCTTCTCCCGTGTGCATCCAAACTGGGTTACTGAAGTGGAAATTTCTAGCTTCTCTGTAGACTGTGTCACGTGATGTTTTTCTTAAAACTGTCTTAAGAGAGGATGTTTTGCTGAGAATAGACACATGATAACATTTTTTTGGAAGCTGCCTGGAAAAAAAATGGTGAAAGGTGTTTTGTTGGAGCTGAAAGGACACGTGATGTTTGGAAAGAGTATAAGTATAACCTAACAGACAGTGGACAACGTTCCGGCATTGGTTAGCCTTGCCACTCTTGGACTTTGTTGGGCTTTCCTGATGCTGGTCTTCAGATGATGCTCTGGCATTGGTTCTCCATGACTTCTTTGCTGATCATCATTTGTCATGATTTTGTAGAGAGAAATACACAGAATTTCGCGTGATATTCCAGCGGTTTCCAAATACTGAGGCCAATTGGTAGAGCCTTGAGATGTCTTCTAGATTGAGCTGCCATTGCTGATTCATGTGAACTGAACTGCTGATATCCTGACAATGCAGATTTGAATCACTCCAAAGAACTATTTCTGAACATCCCCCTTTGCCCTATTAACTTTTCCTTTCCACTACCTCTGGTGGATGGTGGGCCAGAAGAAAGGTTAAAGTGTTTAAGAACCCGTATTAAAGCTGGTGCTAAAAAAAATATAAGTCTACAGGTTATGGTTTTCCTGCAGGCTGCCTAGCTCTTCCTCATCTTCTCATCCTGCCTCACTCAGCTCATTGGCCATAGGTGTTTTTATTGACGGGTGGATGCTTCCACATATTGCATGAAAGATTCCCTCTAAATTTCCCCCTTTTGGTCCAATTAATGGTTTTCCCTCTAAATGGTCCTCACGTTTGTAAAATAAGTATTTACACATTTGCAAATCAAGTATTTTATCTAGATGATGGCGTCTGAACCACCACGGTACCAAGTATCAGGCGTAGGCCTGGGGGATTAACAGAAAACACAGACTCGGGTCATTCTGGTGAGGAGAATGCCAAAGCTTTACTGAGGGACCAGCAATATATACTAGAGGCTGGGTGAAAAACAACAGGAAAAAAACAATCATAGCCATAGGTCAGGCACCTGGCAAGTCCCTAACACACCGGGCGGGAAGACAGAAATCAAACTAAGCCGCAGGACGTTCTGCTCTCAGGAAACCTGTGCAGACAGCTCAGCTGGGGGCGGTGAGCTAAGCTCAACATCTAGATGATGACCAACATCTAGAGTCATCACCCCAGCCCCTACTAAATGCATCATTTCTGCATGACAATGTATTGTAATTTTAATTTTTTTTCAAATCCTATTTTTAATGATGGTTCTTAAATGCTTTAACCTCCTTTTTAGCCCACCGCCCACCAGGGGTAGTGAAAAAGAAAGGATATGGGGCTGGAGAGGGGGCGGAGTTGGACCTGTTTAGAAAGGTTCTTTGGAGCAACTCCCATCTATCTGTGTTATCTGGAAATTGGCAGTTCAGTTCACAGGTTAGTAGGCAGTGACAGCTCAATCCACTCACAAACACTTCACAGATACGCCAGCGATCCAGTTTGATAGAGTCAGTTTAGCAACAGTGGTGACATGACCTAGTAGAGACAGTCAGGGCTCAGCCTCAGCTGGAGTCAGTAGGAAGGACCCAGAGGGACACCAGGAGAAGTTCTCAGCTCTGCCTCTCTCAGGAAATGAAGATCAGCAAAGACTCGAGACCCACAAATGTTACACAGTTAGCTGTACCAGCGAGGCAAGCTCTGTCTCTGTCACTCGATGGAGTCCTATTTATACCCTCCACACATCACATGTCCTCCACGGACCTTGCCTCAGCACGTGCATCCAATCAGCCTGAGTCCAAAGAGTCCCGACAAATGGAGCTCAACTACGCAATGTAAGGCAGATCAATACATGCTTGTTATTAGCAAAGAATCCTTCATCACATGTCCTTTCACATGTTTGCTTTAGCAGAACATCCTCTCTTCTGTGTCTGATTCAATGAAACATTTCTCCACGAGTCTGCTTTAGTCTTTCATCTGTGTCCACTTCAGGAAAACACTCTTTCAAGTGTTTACCCCAGCAAAACACCTTCCAACACAACTGACTCTCCAAAGAACCCTTAAGTTTCTATTTCAATGTATCTTCAAGGTTTGGGAAATTAAAACACACACACACACACACACACCATTCTTCTTTATCAGTTATGATTGACAATTAATTCAATCCATTAATTACCTTTATTAGTGGCAGCAGTAGTCAAACCCTTCTATAGAATAGGTCTGAACTGAGTCTCTCTCTCTCTCTCTCTCTCTCTCTCTATATATATATATATATATATATATGTGTGTGTGTGTGTGTGTGTGTGTGTGTGTGTATGTATGTATGTATGTATGTATAGGTTCAGGTACATGTATATCTCTTCTCTGTAAATCTTGTGTTTAGTCTGCCCACAGCTGACACAGTGCTTTGTGTTGCTTCCCAGAGGAGGGAATAATCCCTCACTGTTGAGGGCTGGTCTTTGATTTGCTGAAGCCATCATTAAAAGCCTCATGATGAAGGCAGATGTGGCACTGTGTGCCTGTAATCTTAGAAATCAGGAAGTAGAGGCAGGAGGATCAAGAGTTCATGGTCATCCTTGGCTACACAGTGAGTTTGAGGTCAGCTTGGGCTATGTGAGACCCTGCCAAAGAGAGAGGGGGAGGTAAGGAGAAGGGAGGGAAGAAAAAGAAGAGGAGAAAGGGGAGTGGAAGAGAAGAGATGGGGAGGAAGAGAATGGAGGGGAGTGGGAGGGAAAGGAAGAGAGAAGGGAAGAACAGAATCAGAGCAGTCCTTCAGGTAAGAGAAAACTTAACCAGATGCCTCTTTGTCTTCCCTCCCTCTTTCATAATTTGATTTACAGTAGTTTGTGTCTATCTGCCAACTTTACAGGTGTTTCCATTTTTCCTTTGATCTCTTGTGCACTGTGAAACCATGCATTTTGTTCCAGATTACTCAGTGAGTTGTGCTTAGATCGATTGCAACATTTCCTAAAACTCACAAGGGAGTTAGGGGTTACTACTTGCTTCTTTTGCCTAGGACTAGAATTGGGTTCTGAGCACCCACAACTGCCTGGAACTCCAGCTCCAGGGGCTCTGACGCCCTCTTCTGGCTCCCACAGGTACCTGCACACACACACACATTACATACACGTACAAATAAATAAATGAGTGAATAAATTGATTAAAACTCAAAGGTTGTGGTGGTGCCATCAGACTCAGGTGATTGCTTGCCTTTTCTCAGATTTATAACTCTTCTCACTCTGTACCCCAGCCTCCATTTATCAGAGCAGAGTTGAAAATCCCTTACCAGTGTCTATCAAGTCCTTTTGTAGGAGGTAGCCCAGACATAACTGGGGTTTGACCCACTTATTTGTGGCATGTCTACCTGGTCCCTATTATCCGTGCTCATCTTTTGCTCCTGCTGATGTGGACTGGGGACAACTATGTGACAGGGGACAGTTAAATATTTTCGAATTCCATTCTTATCTATCTATTCATCCTTCTGTCTTTCTGTCTGTCAGTCGTCTGTCGGTTAACGGTGAGAGAGTCTTGTATCAGCACATGCACATGGAGGTCAGAAGATAACCTATGGGAGTCAGTTTTCTCCTTCTACCATGTGAGTCCCACGGTTCAAGCTCACTTGTTGGATTCAGTGTCAAGCATCCTCACCCACTGAGCCATCTCACCAACCATGGGAACTATCAATATCACATCTCCACGACTTCTGTTGAACATGGTGGTACATACCTGTAATTTTAGCATTTGGAGGTGGAAGCAGCAAGACCAGGTGTTTGAGGCCACCCTCAGGTACTTGGGGAGAGAGACACTAGCTTGTGCTATGTGAGACCCTGTTTTATTGAAGCAAATGAATTTTAGGTTTTCTTATTCCTGGGTTAGGGGAAAAAAATCTCAGCTGCAAGCTGAGGGATAAATTCTTCCATCTTTTACTTGGTGGGAAAGTAGGCAAATTTGAAGGGCAGTTTTTATTTTAATTCTGCCTGTGTGTGGATGTGGCCTGTATGTGGCGGTCAGAGGAAAAGCCTGGAAGTTCATCTTCCCTCCCCTGCCCACCTTACTTGAGGCTGGATCAGACAAGTTAGACAATGGATGTGCTGAGCCTCCTGGCCCTTGAGGTCCTAAGAATTCTCTTGTCTCCCAGTCTCATCCTTCTGAAGGGGAGCTGTGACTTCACAGGGTGCCTCTGCCCCAGCTTTCCTGTGAGTTCTTGGAATTCAAACTCAGATGCTTACACCTGATTGGTAGGTGCCTTACCAGTGGGTTATTATCCCAACCCTGAAAGGGTCCTAAAATATTAGGTCATAAATATATTGTATGTATATGTTTAATTTTTATTTTATGTACATTGATGTTTTGCTACATATATGTCTGCATGAGGGTGTCAGAAGCCCTGGATTTTGAATTACAGATAGGTGTGAACTGCCACATTGGGTGCTGGGAATTGAACCCAGGTCCTCTGGAAGAGCAGCCAGTGCTCTTAACCATTGAGACATATCTCCAGCCCCTATAGATCTATTCTTAAGTTACTGTAGCTACAAATTGGACAGCAGTAAAATATAATCTACCTATTAGCAACCAGTGAATCCATAACTCACAGATAGGAATAGGGGATTCTGTCAGAATAGTGCCATTGAGTAGAATGTGGAGGGCCAGCAGGGTTGGCTGAGCAGGTGGAAAGAGGTGTATTTGTGAGTGGAAACTTCTGTTTTCTCTGGAAAGTCAGTTATGTCAAATGATGTTTTGCTGGGGCACACAAGTGAAAGGATGTTTTGCTAAAGCAGACACGTGAAGGGATGTTTTGGTGAAGCAGACACAGGTGAAAGGATGTTTTGCTATAGCAGAAATGTGAAAGGACCCATGAGGTTCAGAAGGAATATAAATATGACCCACAGACACTGAGAGCTTGGGCATTGGTTCACTTTGTTCTGCCTCACTATTCTTTGCACACGACATGTGTGTATTGGTTTGCCTTACATTGCGCTGCTGAAGTTCTTTTGTGGTGACTTCATAGAGAGAACCTCGCCAAAGAACGCATTGTGAGGTTCCCTCGGACTTTGCAGCTTCCGCATACTCGGACTGTTTGGCGAGCTGTGAGATTTCTTCTGGATTGAACTGTCCTTGCTGATTCCTATGTGTTGTCTGCTGACTGAACTGGATGGCAGCTGCTGATTTGTGTTTGGTGTTTGTTAGTGGACTGGACGGAGAACAACAAAGACTGGAACCACCCCAAAGAACTATTTCTAAACAGGTCCACTTCCCCCATATCCTAAGAACCTTTCTTTCCCACTACCTCTGGTGGGAGGTAGGCTAGAGGGGAGGTTGGACCCTTACTAAAAATAGGTTGAAAAAAATATATGCCAAAATGTTTGGATATGCCTGATTAGTTGAGTTTATTCCTCTATTCCTCAAGGTAGCTGGAGAGGTCTGAGAGTTGCCCTTTGACCCCCTCACACTTCTTGTGGCCTGTGTATATCTGCATTCACACATTCTTGAACATGCAATAAACAAATATTTTATAGAGAAAGCTGTGGGACCCAGCAGGGGTGTAGGTCAGCTGAGAACAAGCCTATCTGGCAAACACAGGACAGGGTCCTGAATCCACCCCTGGCACCGTAAGTGTGGGATGATGTTGAAGAAGCACTTTGGACTCATACCAAGGTAGGGTTCTCCCTCCCCTTGCTCTGTTCATGTCCACTTGCCTGTATAATCCTGCAGAAAAAGTACACCTTTGTACCACGAAATTCCTAACCCAGACTTTAGGATTCTACACCATTCATATTGATGCAGTCAGTGGACCGAACGTCAACCTTGTTCAGGAATTTGAACACAAGCAGAAGGTCCTATATTCTCTGTAAAGCCCGAGTTCAAGTCACTAGGTCCTCTGCCTTTGATTATGCTCATTGGAAGGACACTTTTCATCCTCCTCTCAAGTGGACCTTCAAACAGAGACAACTGCTCTCTAGGACTGTGTTTGAAATGACCTTGGAGCCTTTTTCAGATTCGTTTCCTCCGCGATACTACTGGGGGCCTGCAGGGGGCGCTCCCGTCCAGGGCTGGCGTCCTCGCAGGCCCGACTTTCGGTGGGCTTTCTTATGCCTGCAGTCTCTCTTTAACAATGGAGCTTGCATTTGTTTAAAACTGTGACTGGTGGCACAACTGGGGGCCCAGAAGTACTCCGTGTCGCTCTGTTATTTTAGGTTTCATAAGCAGTTAGGAAGTGAAATTCAAAATGACATCTTCAAGCAGAAATCAAGCCCTTCCCCTCCCGAGCTATGTAGATTGGGATGCCCTTCTAGCTACAGCCATGGTGCCACGCCAGCAGCCAGGATGCCGGTTTAAGATCCATGCCTGCTCTTTAGTAGGGACTTGAGAGCGAGAAGCCCTGTGTGATACAGGGCGAATTCTTCTGAGGACCAGTCTGAGACAAACTGCAATTTGATCTCGACTGAATTTTCTTCCAGTTGACAAAGCTTTTTCAGTCAATAAAATGAAATACAAAAATAAAGCAAAGGCAGAGAGAGGTTCAGGCATAGCCGTTGAATAACCCCTAGTTAATATGTCACCACTGCATGGAGTAACTTGAATGTCTGAATCAGTCTTATCAGATGGTGGCAGAATTCCTGGAGAACTGCTCTTTCATTGTGGAGAAACCAAGGAATTGCTGGCCTTGCCAACGGAAGATGGACTAAAACCAGGCTGTCTGACTTAGCAAATACAAATATGTACACTCAGTTAAATGTGAATTTCAGACACCAAACTCAAACATTTCATTTCTTGAGACAGGGTCTTACTGTGTAGCTTTGACTGGACTGAAACTCCCTATGTAGACCAGACTGGCCTGGAATTTACAGCCACCTACCTGCCCCTACCTCCCAAGCCCTGGGATTAAAAGTGTGCACCACTATACCCAATCCTTCTTAATTTTTAAATTCTCAGTAAACACTAAAAATAAATTTGGTCTTCCGTTGAAATTCAAATGTGCAGGGTGTGATGCCTGTAATCTCAGTACTCAGGAGGCAGGCAGAGCTCTGGGTTTGAGGTCAGTCTAGTTTGCACAGTGAGTTCCAGTCAGTCAGAATGGCCAGTGAGACTCTTTCTAAGCCCGGGGGGGGGGGCAGGGGTGGGGGGTTGGGGGAGAGAAAGAAGTTAAAATATAAATAACAGTTCTATATTTCATCTGGTAATACAACTGGAAGAGAAAAGTAAAAAATAAAAAAATTAGACCAGTGGTTCTCAATCTGTGGGTCATGACCCAGTTGGGGGAACAAATAACCCTTTCACAGGGTCACATATCAGATATCCTGCATATTAGAAATTTACATCACAACACAAAACAGCAGCAAAATTACAGTCATGAGGTAACAACAAAAATAATGTTGTGGTTGGGGTCACCACAACCTGAGGAACTGGATTAAAGGGTCACAGCATCAGGAAGGTTGAGAACCCCTGCCTTAGAGTGTCAGTATCATTTGGTAGATGTAGTCACTGTGAAGGGTTTGGAGTGTGTTTTTCCATCCACCATCCCTGAACATATGTGTGTTCTAACCCTGGTTTCCCCATTTGCTAGCTAAGTGACTTTGGGAGAGTTACCTAAAGATTTATTATCTTGTGTGTACGAGTGTTGGCCGCATGTGTGCATGTGTGCTCTGTGTGTGCTTAGGGCCCTAACATGTCCTTGGAGTCCAGAAGAAGGCAGCAGGTCCCCTGGAACTGGAGCTAGAGGTGGTTGTGAGCTGTCACGGAGGAGCTGGGAACCTACCCCAGTCTTCTGTGGGGGCTCTAACTGCTGCCGAGCCATCTTACCAGTCTGCCTTCTTACTGTTAATTGTCAAACTTATGATAACCCTAATTTGTAAATTGCACGTTATTATCAGTATGAGTAGACAGAAAAAAATTGTAATATATAAAACGTGGTACAACTATCAGGGTCTCCTGCAGACAAGGTGGGAGTAATATAATACAATTTGCCTTCGATGTTTTGGGCAGGGCCCTTTGAACCCATCCCTTGCCTGACAAAACGTCTGAACAACTCTGAGCTGTGACACCGGCCTTCACTGCTTCTGGACTTGGAAAGGGCACAGCAGTCATCAGCTTGCCTGGTCCTCAGGCCTTTAGCATGCATATCTGAAGATCTTTCAGCTTCCTAAACTGCACAAGTCAAGGCCCTTGTGATAATTCTACACTCAACCCTACCCACCCACCCAGGGTCAGCAAGATGGCTCAGCTGGTAAAGGTGATTGTTTTCAAGACTGATGACCCAGGTTCAATTCCCGAGACCAAAATCTGCGCGAACACACACACACACACACACACACACACACACACACACACACACGCACACAGAGGAGGGTGGTGGAATAGACCATGTTCTCCCTTTTCTGTTACAGGATATTTGAATTTGTTTCTAGTTGTAGTGTGGCTCAGCCTTAGCACACACTTTCATTCCCTCTGGAATGCAGACATGCCCTTAGTACACACCTTTAATCCAAAACAATGAAGGTAAAATTTGTAGAGGGAAACACCCATGTTTGAAACTGAGGCCTGACTGAGGACTGAGAGGCAGACAAAGTGATGAATTAGAGAAAGAGATGACAGAGTAGGACCTGCCCAACTCTCATGAAAGAGAGAGGAAAGGGAAGCTACTTAAGGGAGAGACAGTACAGGAGGAAGAAAGTACAGTCCAGGAATTCAGTAGAGTTCGTGGAGAGCAGTGCAGTAGAGTTCAGAGGGAGAGTGGAGCAGCACAGAGAGGGAGAAGGAGGCAGGTTTATTGGGAGAGTTTTACAGAGACAGGTTGAAGAGAACAAGCTAGCACAGGTGAGGACAGAATGAGCCAGAGAATGAGAAGGAGCCAGAAGATTAGAAAAGATTGCTAGAGATAGTTTGAGGCCAAGTGGAGCAATTCTGTAGAGGCAGAGAGAGAGAGAGAGAGAGAGAGAGAGAGAGAGAGAGAGAGAGAGAGAGAGAGAGAGAGAGAGAGAGAGACCAGCTGGGAGAGGAGTTTGAGCTCAAACAGCTGAGTTGAACCATCAACTCGGAACCAGAAAGGGTGATCTTATTTAACAGTAAGTCTCAGAGGCTGAAAACATTCTAGGCCTAGATTAGATTGCACAGAGGCTAGAAGCTTCCAGGACTAGGTCTAGGTTAGAAGACAGAGGCAGTGAGCCTCCCAGATGACAATTACTACAGAAGAATAAGAGACATTTTTACACTTTCCTCTGGGGAATCTCGATGAGTGTTTTTGCTTCATTTCTTTTAGTTTTCTCCGATCCATCCTGCCTCATTTGCTTCCTTCATGCTTTTATTGGCTCCCTGTTGGCAATTATGATTTTCATGTCTCACATTAAAAGTTTTCTTCTGATGCCCAGCAGGCATTGATAGAAGCTTGGCATCTTGGGGAGGATTAGTAGGGTTTTCTGACTGAATAGTTTCGTTGGTATCTACATTTCGAGACAGGGTTTCTCTGTGTAGCCCTGGCTGTCCTGGAACTCACTTTGTAGACCAGGCTGGCCTCGAACTCAGAAATCTTCCTGCCTCTGCCTCCCAAGTGCTAGGATTAAAGGCATGCGCCACCACCGCCCGGCTTCTACATTTCTTTTAAAGATGTTTGTCCATTCTTTGAAAATCTAATATGCAAATGATGCTTTCATTTCCTTAGAGATGGGATGAGAGATGTACTCAAGCTCTGCAAATACACAGCCTGGGCTGAGCCCAGAGCATTCCTAACTATTCCTTGGCCTGGAAGCTTCTAGCCTCCAAAAATTCTAATCCTCTGCAAGCCTGAACTTTGAAGGCTTCAGCTTCCAGCCTGTCTGCTAACCTAGGTAGGCCTAGAATGTTTCAGTCTATGAGACTTAATGCTGAATAAACTCACTCTTTCTAGTTCTTTCTGAACTCTGGGTGGCTGGTTTGACTCAACTGTTCTGGCTCAAACTGCTCTCCAAGCTGACTTATTCTAATTGGCTCCTTTCGGCTTCTGACTGAATTGCTCTGCTTAGAAGGACTGCCACTGAACTCCATGAACTGAATTGCACTGATAGCCCCGACCGAACAGAACTGAATGGAACTGCATGAACTTAACTGAGGTCAGCTGCATTCAATTCTGCCTCTCTCCCTGCACTGTTCTTAAGTACCACCTCTTTCCTGTGAGAATTGGGTGTGTCCTGTCTCTGATTCAAATCTTTCTCTGATTCATCACTTTGTCTACCCCTCAATTAGACATCATTGTTTCAGACTGAAGGTGTATACTAAAGGTGTATCTGTATTCCAGCCAGAGGGATTAAAGGTGTGTGCAAAGGGCATGTCTGTACTCCAGCTAGATCATACAGACCTAGGTCTTTAGATGTGATCCCTTGCCAGAGTAGTCATGTTGCTGGGTTAAAATTCCTCTATACTAATACAATATATTTTGATCAGATTCTACTGGTTTCTACATCTTAAAGGTCAGCTTCCTAGGGAGTTTCTCAGGGGTGGAGGAGGCATGAGGCTCCACCTTAACAGCTCTCACCTCAGCCTGCTGCTCCCTTGGCAGCCTGGCCATACAGTATGACTCATATCCACCCCACCTCTACCCTACTCTTCGAAGGGACAAACTTGAGCTCTTTAACTGGGGTGAGGCTGAGGTGTATGGGGGACGGAGGGTGATGATATCCAAGACTTTAATTACTTGCAGGTTTTGTTCTGTTTTATGCTGAGGACTGAACTCGAGGCTTTCCAGATGCCATCACACCTAGCTTTCTACCTGATTCATAAATAGTATTTCCACCCATCTTCTTATTTTTCTCCCCCTTAACTCCCACTAGTAACTGGTCTATTGATTCCTGAGCCTTTACAGGTTTCTCTAGTACAAATTGAAATTACTATTCTGTGTGTTTGACACGTGTGTGTGTGTGCATGTGCCCCCTCCACATATGGAAGCCTGAGGATAATTGTAGGGTGGGTTCTCTCCTTTTACCTTACCTTCTGGGATTTGAACTCAGGTCATATGCTTGCACAGCAAGCACCATGACCTGCTGAACTATCTCACTGGCCTGTTTTTAAAAATAATTTTCTAAAACTTAGCTCAATTCTTAACTTTCCCAGCTGTCATCTAAGGATCCTTCTTCCGTGCCACCACCCCAGGTCTAGGTCACTTACTTATAGGACAGATATTAATGTTGTGTGTTCCATTTGTGATTGGACAATACGGTACACTTTCTTACTCTATGTGTGTGTGTGTGTGTATGTGTGTGTGTGTGTGTTTTGTATACCCATGTCCCTGTGGGTATGCACACATGTGCATGCAGGTACGCATGCTCATATGTGCATGTGTTTGTAAAGGGCTGAGGTCTACTTTGGGTGCTTTCTCTGACCACACTTTACCTTTTTTATTTATTTAAAATATGCTTTATTTTCGGGGCTGGAGAGATGGCTCAGCAGTTAAGAGCACCGACTGCTCTTCTGAAGGTCCTGATTTCAAATCCCAG
The DNA here is from genome assembly GCA_036184795.1 of Tokudaia tokunoshimensis. Lineage (NCBI taxonomy): Eukaryota > Metazoa > Chordata > Mammalia > Rodentia > Muridae > Tokudaia > Tokudaia tokunoshimensis. Next base: position 36,737,228 of record BTHU01000016.1, read on the forward strand.
CAACCACATGGTGGCTCACAACCTTCCGTAACAAGATCTGACACCCTCTTCTGGAGTGTCTGAAGACAGCTACAGTGTACTTACATATAATAAATAAATAAATCTTTAAAAATGCTTTATCTTCAAAAAGATTTATTTATTTAATGCAAATCTGCAACCAGAACTGGAGTTACAGGCTGTGGAAGCAACCTGACATGGGTACTAGGACCTGAAGCTGGGTCCTCTGGAGGGCAGCAAGTGCTCTTAACCATCTCTCCAGCTCCCCACCTTATTGTTTTGAGACAGGGTCTCTCACTGAACCTGGAGCCCATCGACTAAGCTCTGTGCATACTCCTCTCTCCACCCATTCCCCAGCCTTGGAGTTATAGAGATATATAGAGGTATGCCCCTGCCTGGGTTCCACACTCAGGCCATTGTCTTGCAGGAGGGGTGCTTCACTGTGAGCTCTTTCTCCAGGCCTCACATTTTCTTTTTCTTTTTAAAAAAGTTATGTCTTTATTTTTATTGTATGAATGTTTGCCTGAATGCATGTCTGTTTACCACATGTGTGCTTGGTCTCTATGGAAGTCATAACAAGGAATCAGATCCCCTGGAACAGGGGCGTTATAGTTGGCTGAGAGCTGCCATGAGGGTGCAGGGATTTGAACCCAGGTCTTCTGCAAGAGCAGCCAGTGCTCTTAACCACTGAGCCATCTCTCTAGGCCCTCATTTTCTTAGGATTATGTGTCCAAACTTTCACAAGAATATACTTCAAATAACAATTCCTTTCTTTTTGTTTGTTCTGTTGCATAACTGGGGATTGGGTCAAGGACTTTATGTATGGCAACCTAGTGATTCGCCGCAGAACTGAATCTCCAGTCCTTGTGTCTTAGGGTTTCTATTGCTGAGATAAAACACCATGACCGAAAGCAGCTTGGAGAAGAAAGAGTTCATTCATTATAAGTCTCAGGTCACTCAGAGGGAAGTCAGGCAGGAGCTGAGGCAGGCCGGGGAGGGGTGCTGCTTACTGGCTTGCTCGCCATGGCTTGTTCAGCCTGCTTGCTTATACAACCCAGGACCACCTGCCCAGGGGTGGCATCGGCCACAGTGGTCTGAGGCTTTCTACATTAATCAAGAAAACCCCCCACAAAGTTGCCTACAGGCCAAACTGATGGAGGTACTGTCTCACATGAGGTTCCTCTTTGCAGATGGCTCTAGCTTATGTCAGGATGACAAAAATAAAAGTAAGTAAATAAATAATAAAGACGTACGAACACTTTGGTAACTTGATGCTTTTCTGTTGCCTGTTTCTGTCCTTTTTCAAAGTGCTCTGGCTAGCACCTTCGTACAATGTGGGGACAACCTGGTGACCTGGGTCTCTGCCTTTCCTTGACTTTTAGTTGTTCACTAAGAAATCTGATGCTGCTTTGGTTTGCCTGCACCATAATGGGAAGGAAGTATTGGTCTCTCTTAGTTAAGAGACTCTTGTTACGAATGAATGTTGAATTTATCCAAATACATTTTTAACCTCCCCCCCCCAATGAGGGATTTTTTTAGAACATAGTTTCTAGTATTTCACAGTTATTGTTAATTGTTACGTGTGTGTGTGTGTGTGTGTGTGTGTGTGTATACTATCAGAAGTCTAAGAACAACTTGCAGGAGGAGTCAATTCTCTTCTGCCATGAGAGATCACACTTGGGACATCAGGCTGGCTCCAAGACGCATCCTCCTTGTCTGCTCACCAATGGGATCCAGGGCTCTGTGCATGCCAGGCAAGTACTCTACCAACTGACCTACATCCACGACCCTTCCCTGTGGCTTAGAAAAAACATATTCATGAGTGAAATTCATAGGCAGTTTGCTTTTTATGTTGCTTTTGTTAAGACAGGGCCTCACTATGTAGCACTAGCTGCCCTGGAACTCACTATGTAAACCAGGCTGACTTTGAATTCACAGTGATCGTCTGCCTCAGCCTCCCAGGTGCTGGAATTAAAGATGTGTGTCACTATTTCTAGCTCTGTGGTTTTCTTTTTGATGCTATAGGTTTTAGATTTGGGCATCAGTGTAATTAATAGTGGCTTTGTAAACAACAACAACAAAAATCAGAAACCTCTCATGTTTTTGGAAAGTTTGACATCCTTAAAACATTATTTGGCAAAGGATCTAAAAAGTTGTAGTGCCCAGGATGTAGACTGATTGGCTCTGTGCCCTCTGCCGCCTCAAGTCCCAGCAGGAAGGGGATGTCTCCCTGCAAGGAACAACCCCCCCCCGCCCCAATGCGAGTATTGCAAGCAATGGCTTAGTGGGTACCCAAGGAAGAATTACTGAAAAAAGGCTGTAAAATTTACTTTCTAGAAGCCTTGGGGAGCCGGAAAAGGAGGAGGAGGAAAGGGAAGAGGAGGAGGAGGAAGTGAATTGTGTTGTTTGGACAAGAATTTAGCTCAGCAGACCATGTTTTCCTTCAGGCAACCACCAGACAAGGCTGAGAAAACAGGACAGAGTCGATGGAATTTCTGCCACTCCTTTATCCGAATCCCTCGAACTGTGTTGCTGGGGTCTCTAATTTTGTTGATGTTTTCCCCAAGGAACGATGGGAGGTTGGCTGTGTGTCGCTGGCTAATGTCTGGGGTTGCCACTCACTGAGAAAGAGCAAAGGACTTTGCTGGTTTAATAATTCACCCTTCTTCTATGGAGATGATGTTTAATGAATCGTAGCTGCCTGACCTAGCAGCCTAATCCAGCACTTGAGAGCATCTCATCGTTTATCTACTGCCTGAGGAACCACTGAAGATTCTAGAAAGAGTTTGGTGTAACTGGGATCTTTCTGGCTATGCGTGCCTGTGGAAGCTGATGCCCCCTGAGGCTAGCCTCGATATCATTCTCCAGGCTATAGATCTGTGTAATAGGGAGGTTCTGAGCACATGTTCATATTTTAAATGGGTTTAGTTACCTCTCATTTTGAGCTTAGTCACTCTACGCTCCCATTTAAACTGTCATGAATGTTGAGAGAATCTATATAGTTGACCAAGACCATGGGCTCTGGACTTCACATACATAGCATAAATCTCATTGCTACCTGGTGAACTGTATGTGTCAGTCAAGGGAGTGAGAGTCGCTGGGCCTCAGCATATCTTTAGACATCCGCAATACCTGAAAGGGTTTGATTTGGGAGATTCAAGAGAATATCGAGGTGGATTGTTATTTTAAAATAAAGAGAGTTATTAAGTTATTAGCACATCAGGCAGACAGCAGAATGGTGGACGCTCTCAAGAGATCCAACGCAGTTAGCAGAGCAAAGGTCACTTCTTATACATTTTAGAGTAACGGGTAAATTCTAGAGATTTATTTATTTATTTTATATATGAAATAGGTATGTTTTCATGCACACCAGAAGAGGATTTCATTACAGATGTTGTTCCTCTTTGCAGATGGCTCTAGTTTATGTCACTATGGCCATGTGGTTCCTAGGAATTGAACTCAGGACCTCTGGAAGAGCAGCCAGTGTTCTTAACCACTGAGCCGTCTCTCCAGCCCCTCAGAATGTGTATATGTATATGTATGTATACACACACACACACATACGGGAATGGAGACAGAAAGATTCCAGAACCAAGTCAGTGGAGAAGATTCATGAACTGGAACGGCCATAGCAAACGATATCTACCTTATAAGGTCGATGTGAGGAATGAAGAACACACTGAGCAAAACGTTTCTGGCAAGGCCTAACCTGTAACAATTTACTATGTATAGCTTATTGTTACTATTGCTTTGCAAAGCTTTTCACACTGATGCATTATGCTACTTATTTATTTATTAGGACCTGGGTTTGAATTCCCCTCGCCCCCCATTCCCAAAATCACGTAAAGCCAGACACGGCCAGCACACCTATGGTGAAGTGCAAAGCAGGGACTGAAGAATCCCCGGAACCTTGCAGGCGGACTAGTCTGATGCACGCACTGGGGAAAGAGACTCTTGTCTCAAACAAGATGGAAGGTGAATGCAGACACCCTGAAGTGTCTTCTGACCTCCACACATTTGCCATTGCACACATGCTCACCGTAACACATGGACAGAGACACACATAGATAAAGCAGGAGGCTAAATCAGATTCTTAGTGACCCCAAACCAGGAGAGCAGCAGACTGCCAAGAGGAAACTTTCACAGCAGAGGTTCTCAACCGCTCTGCTGTGGTGACTCCCACCATGAAGATTATTTCATTGTTCCTTCATCACTTTAAATAAATTTGCTACTGTTATGAGTCATAATCCTAGAGAAAATAAATATCTGATAGGCAAGTCCCAAAGGGGTTGAAACCCATAGGTTGAGAACTGCTATTTTACAGTCACAAATTTCTGGGATCACTTACCTTTAAAATGGTAACAGACCAATACCTTCCTCTCGTGTGATTAGTGAAATAAGGTCTATTGTGTTATTATTTTTTTTCCTTTTTTTTCTCTCTCTCTTCTTTTTTTTTTCTTGAGACAGGGTCTCTATACAGCCCAGACTGGCCTTTGTGAGAGACTTTCATTTTCTGTCAAAGATAGTTAGATCCACAAGAGCCCATATTTCCTGAACACCAATAACTAAATCGCATCAGATTACGAAGCTGAACTCCCACCAATGGAATGAGACACAGTTATCACTTAGACAGGGATGGAAGTCAGAGACCATTTTGGCCAAGGGTGACGCTGGCTAGCCCAGCTTGGGTTCTAATGTAACGAAGGTTGTGCCCAATTAGCCACGGGGCTGCGGGCACTGGAGTGGGGAGATGTGCAGTGGCCTGGAGCTTCCACAGAAAGAGGTCAATATTGCGTGGGGCCGGTCCTAGGCTCTCCAGCCAGTTCCCAGCATGGAGCGACCGTGGCTGCAGCCCATGATGCTTGCCCCCGTGAGATGGAGAGTGATGGGTAGCAGCGTTACCTACAGCCTACAAGCACAAATATTGAGCCCAGTGAGTCCTGGTGTGGGGAGGTGGGCAGCAGCTAGGAGCTCGCACAGAACCTTGCCCACTGATGCCCTGCCTAGTGCAATATCACCCTGACCCTGGGAATCGACAGGATATCTAAGACCAATCTCCACAATGGTCCAGTATTTATGATGTTTCAGAACCAAGAACCCTGGACCAGACCAATGGCTCATTGCAATGAGTATTTGCATGCAAAAGTGTTTGGGCAAAAAATACATATGTACTATGTGACACACTGCAGTTTCCAGTGCATGGTGATGCTGAGGTAGGGAAGGTGGAGGAATCGAATGGCGAGTGTGCAGCAGAGGGAGGTGGAACTGGAGACAGGACGGGGTGGGAGGTGGAATAGTTGTGAGAGAAGGCTTTGGTGGATGGGAGAACGTGTCCTTGCTGAGTAGGGCTGGCAGGGTAGTATGCAGCAGCCTGGAGCTTGCGCAGACACAGCCCCCAAACACTGTCCAGCTGCATGGCTGCCCTGGTTCTGAGCAACGACAGGTTGGACAAGATGAAGAACAGTTCATTTACTGGACTGGACCTTCTAGAAAGACCTCTATGGTTCTTGCTGCCCCTAGTGGCCCCATACCAGGCCGTGTGGAAGCCCGAGGTTCATGTGGATGTCTGTGGTCCTAACCGCAGCTGGGGACGACGTTGATGTCCATGGCTGTGTTACCACTGAAGGCTGGGTGGATGCTTGTGGTTTGTGCTGCTGCTGAGAGCCATGTCTGATTCTGTGGTCCTGCTGCAGCTAGGGAACCATGCTGATGTCTGTGGTCCATGCTGCCACCCAGGGCCCAGTTACCACCTGATGTGCTTATAACAAGATAAAGGGAGGGGAGAATATGTTCTAAGGAGGCGTGGTGAGGTATGGGGGAGGAGGGTGCCTCAGTGGGCCCATGCCAGGGCATCCCTTTCCCCTGAGGGACTGGCCACACGATGGTATAGTATAGAGTTTATTAAGGGCATATGGGGGGGTAGTTAAGAGGGTAGAAGAGGCAGAGAAAGGCAGAGAGAGAGAGAGAAGAGAAGAGAGGAGAAGAGAAGAGAAGAGAAGAGGATGGAAAAGGAGGAGGAGGAGGAGAAGGAGAAGGAGAAGAGTAGAGGCCAGCCATGAGCATGTGGAGAGAGAAGGGGGAAGGGAAGCAGAAAAAGAACAGGAGAGGAACAAGAGACCAAGAGGGCAAGAGAGTGAGGAGGGGGTAAGCAGCCTCTTTTATAGTGGATCAGGCCTACCTGACTGTTGCCAGGTAACTGTGGGGTGGAGCTTACACAGAATGCTAACACCATTGAAGGCCATGCAGGTGTCTGTGGTCTGCACTGCCATCTGAAGCTGTGATGACGTCCATGGCCTGTGCTGCTGCAGGGGGCTGTGGAGATGCCTGTGGCCTAAGTCTGGCACATGCTGACCCTGGAGACCGTGTGGACACTGAGCCATCTTGAGGACCAAAGTGGGTCTTAAAAGCATCTGGCTGAGCTGCGACACCTCACCACACTGGAGCTTGGCAGAGGCATGGAGTCAGGGCCCCGCTCCAGACTTTCTGAACCAGAATCTCCGTGGTGATTAGGTCTCCACGGGGCTGGTGTGCATGGTGACTTGGGAGACTCATTGTTCGAGAACATGGTTCTTGTATTGGGCATGAACTGTCTGGAGTGTAAAAGAAAATCTCAAGAGCTCAGGTGCACCCAGGCCAATAAACTCCAGTCTCCAGGAGGTGGGGCCTGGTGTTCTGCACAGCCAACCCCCCCTACCCCCCAGGAGATTGTGACAAACAGCCACAGGGCATGCATGTGCATGTGTGTGTGCTGGGGCAGCTGCGTTGTGGGTAAACTCTAGGAATTCTTATGTCCTGTTTCCTTATATTCCCCCCTTTATCTTCCTCACAAAAATTTCTTTGTGTTTATTTTTTTATACTTCGTATTTTTGACATAGGGTCTCATGTAGCCCAGACTGGCTTCCAACTGGCTGTGCATCCAATGAAGACCTTGAACATCTGATTCTTCTGCCTCCACTCCCTAGTGCTGGGATTGCAGGTGAGTGCCACATCTTCTGACTATCTTTTGTATTTCCCAGTGTGTGCGTGTATATGTGAGCGTGTGTGTGAGTGCGTGTGTGTGTATGAGTATGTGAGTATGTGTGTATGTGAGTGTGTGTGTGTATGTGAGTGTGTATGTAAGTATGTGAGTGTGTGTGAGTATATGTGAGCATGTGAGTGTGTGTGAATATGTGAGTGTGTGAATATGTGAGTGTGTGTGTATGTGAGTGTGTGTGAGAGTGTGTTTTTGTGTGTGCGTTTGTGTGTAAGAGCATGTGTGTGCGAGTGTGTGTGTGTATGTGTGTATGAGTGTGGTTTTGTGTGTGTTTTTGTGTGTGTGAGTGGTTGTGAGCATGTGTGTGAGTGTGTGTGAGTGTGTGTGTGTTTGTGAGTGTATGTTTGTGTGTGTGAGTGAGTGAGTACATGAGTGTGTGTGTGTGAATGTGTTTGTGTGTGTGTGATTGAGTGTGTCTGTGTGTGAGTGTTGTGTGAGTATATGTGTGCGTGTGTGTGTGTATGTGTGTCCATGTCCAGAGGACAGCCTCCAAGATCCTTTCTGATGCTCAACACACCCTAAAAAGTTTTTTGTTTGTTTTATTTTTTTTATTTTTGACTTTTCTAGACAGGGTATCTCTGTATAGTCCTGGTGCCCTGGAATTCAGGGATTTACCTTCCTGTGGCAACCATTTTGGCTAGCCTTCCTGGCTGTAGCCCCTCTGACATTTCTAGGACACACAATCTCACAGCAAACAACTTTTCTGCTCTCTTTCATGATGAGCCCCGAGATTTACATGTAGGAGCTATGTTGTAGATGGATCAGTTGGCGCTGGGCACCTCCCTCCCATCCCCACAAACACTCGTTTTCTGTAATGACCTCTGTCTGTTGCAAAGAGATGTTTTTGTTTTGTTTTGTTTTGTTTTGTTTTTCAAGACAGGGTTTCTCTGTGTAGCCCTGGCTGTCCTGGAACTCACTTTGTAGACCAGGCTGGCCTCGAACTCAGAAATCCGCCTGCCTCTGCCTCCCAAGTGCTAGGATTAAAGGCGTGCGCCACCACCGCCCGGCTTTTTTTTTTTAAATGTGTTTATTTATTTTAGGTTTGTGAGTACACTGTAGTTGTACAGATGGTTGTGAGCCACCTTGTAGTTGCTGGGATTTGAACTCAGGACCTTCAGAAGAGCAGTCAGAGCTCTTAACCGCTGAGCCATCGCTCCAGTCCTAAGAGATGTTTTTAAAAATCTCCTATGACTAGTTTTTTAAAAATGTGGGTTTGAGGGGCTGGAACCTGGCTTAGACATTAAAAGCACTTGTTTCTCTTACAGAGGGGCTGGGTTTGATGATTTCCAGTGTCTACATGGTGGGTCACTACCATTCATAGTTCCAGTCCTAGGAGATCAACACATTCTTTGACCTCTGTAGATGGCCGGGCATACTCACAACGCACACACATCTATGCAGGCAAAATTCAAACAAAGCAAAGCCAGTACCTGCCATGGATTCTGGGAACCAAACTTAGGTCTTCTGAGAGTAGAGGAAGAAAGGTTTTACTGATCTATCAATTGAGGGTCACTCAGAAAGGCACTCACGATGAGTCGAGAGCAAGGTGTGGTGGTTCACACCTTTAATTCCAGTGCTAGAAATGCCAGGGGAGGAGGATTGCTTGTGTGTGAGGCTATTCTGAGATATGCTGAGTACCAGGCTGTCCAGGGCTACATAGCAAGGCCTATGGTATATGCTAATGCAGGGCTACATAGCAAGGCCCTGCCTCAAAAACAAAACAACAGAACAAAACAAAGCCGGGTTTGAGAATGCCCCTGCCTGTTTCCTGTAGCCTAGCAGGCCTCAAGGCTTCTGCTGATCACTGCAGCCTTCTGAGGACTTTCAAAAACCTCGATGGTGAGTTGTACACTTGTGCAGTTCAACCTAGATCTTTCCAGAAGCTCTGGTTGTGCCATACTCTAACGTTCGGTCGTGACTGAGGGCCACTGCTCCATCCAGATGTGCCATCTCTTTCCCCTGGGAACAAACTAGTTGTTTGGGAAAGCAAGTTAGGGTCTTTTAGAAAGCAGAGGCCCACTGGGAGGTGGCGGTGCACCTCCTAGCATTTTTAATCGCAGCACTCAGAGGTGGCTGGATCTTTGAGTTTGAGGCCAGCCTGCTCTACAGAGTGAGTTCCAGGACAGCCAGGGCTACACAGAGAAACCCTGTCTTGAAACAATACAACCATCAGAAGAAGGAGAAGGAGGAGAAGGAGAAGGGGAGGAAGAGGAAGTTGAAGAGGAAGAGGAGGACTTGAGGGGGTTGCTACTGTTTAAGTCATTATACATTTTCATTTAAAAAGTGAGGTTGAACAGATACGGTGGTGCATGACTGGGGTGTCGGTCAGAGGTTCAAGGTCGCTCTTGGTTATATAATCAACTTTAGTTATGAGTCCCTGTCTCAAAAAGCTCTCTCTCTCTCTCTCTCTCTCTCTCTCTCTCTCTCTCTCTCTCTCCTCCACCCTCCCTCCCTCCCTCTCTCTTGCACTCAAACATGCACACACATGCATTCGAGCACTCAATATCCCTTTTATGAAAGAAAAAATTTTGTTAGACTTGCTAGCTTAGGTCAATTAGATTAATTCTCTCATATGGTTAAGGCTGTCAATTCAGCCTCTTGACCACTTGGTGGGCAGAACCTATCTGAGGGAATTATAACCCTTAGACCTCAGGAGAACTTGCTCATAGTGCAGGTAAATTGGGAAGAGCAGCATGCACTACCATTTAAAAACATTTATGTAAGAGTTAGCTAAATCCAATGAGAACCCCAGGGGACTTCATTTTTACCTCCAATGAATGAACATTGGTCGAATCTTTTTTGAGAAGGCAATATAATTACAGAGAGTATTCAGGGAATGGCCACTCTAAGTCAGAAGCTCCAGCATGCAAATAAGAGTCCCTGTGGAAATCTTACCCTGTAGACATCACTGTGGTTCCTATTTTCAGATGAAAATGAACAGTTGGAGAGAGGGAAGTAAAGAGCTGAAAAAGAAAGGATTTGAACCCAGGCAACCAGACTCCAGAACCTGCTGTCTGTCTGTCTGTCTGTCTGTCTGTCTGTCTGTCTGTCTGTCTCTGTCTGTCTGCCTGCCTGCCTATCTGTCTCTATCTAGCTATGTATCTATGTATCTATGTATCTATGTATCTATGTATCTATGTATCTATCTATCTATCTATCTATCTATCTATCTATCTATCTATCTATCTATCTATCTAGAAACAGGGTCTCACTATTAGCTCTGGCTATCCTGGAACTCACTATGTAGACCAGGCTGGCCTCAAACTCACTAAAATCTACCTGCCTCTGCCTCCCAAGGGCTAATATTAAAGCTGTGTGCCACCACGCCAGGCTTAAGGATCTGCCTCTTAATCTCTGAATGTGTCACCTAAAAATACATTTAGGAGGACATGGTTCTTAAGTTAAGAGCACCTCTTACTCATGCAGAGGACCAGAGTTTGGTTCCTAGCACCCACATGTGGAAACTCACAAACTGCCTGTAACTCCAGCTCCAGGGGATCTGATGCTCTCCTTTGACCTCTGGGGGCCACACACACAGAAACACTCACACTCACACACACATAAATAAAAAAATAAATCTTAAAAAAATAAACACAGACACAGTTCTTTCAGTTACACTTACTGAAGGAAGGGATAAGGCAAGTACATGCTTCAGAACCCAGTGCGACTAGAGCGACTGTAATACCCTTATTTTGATAAATTGTCAGAAAAAGGAAACAATATGTATCTTCACTTCTTTTGCTGTTGTTGTTGCTAAATACTCCGACAAAAGCAACTTAAGGGAGAAAGGTTTACTCTGGATCACAGTTCAAGTTACAGACTACCATGGAGGGGAAGCCAAGGCATCGGGAATTGAAGGAGCTGGTTGCATCCCATGCACACAGCCGAGAAGCAGCGCGTGTGCATGCTGGCCTCTGCTTAGCTCACTGTGTTCCACTCTGTGTAGTCCAGGAGCTACTGCCTAGGGAATGGTCCCGCCCATGGTTGAGAAGAGTCTTCTCGCATTAATACAATCAAGATGGTCTTTGACAGACGTGGTCAGACTTTCATCTCTCAGATAAGACTAGGTTCTGGCGAGTTGGCATCTGATGCTGATATAGATACTATTTTGGGGGTGATAAATGTTTTCGGCTAAGTGTTAAGTTAAAAAAAAATTAAGGTGGGGGCATAGTGATGCAGGCTTCCAGTACTTGGTAGGTGGAGACAGAGGATCAGGAGTTCAAGGTTAACCTCAGCTACTGAGCACGTTTGAGGGCAGGCAGACCTATAGGAGACTGAGTTTCAACTAACTAAATAAGTATGTAACTAACCAATTAACCAACTAACTCAGTTAGAAAAGGCATTTAGCAAGCCAGGCATAATGTCACAGGTTTGTAAACCTAACTTGAGAGACAGACCGGAAGATAGTTAAGGCCAATTAGTTGCATAGTGAGTTTGAGGCCAGACTGTATCACTTTGAGATCCTGTTTCAAGACAAAACAAAATAAAACAAACAGGGCTGTAGAGATGGCTCAGTGGTTAAGAGCACTGACTGCTCTCCCAAAGGTCCTGAGTTCAAATCCCAGCAACCACATGGTGGCTCACAACCATTAATAATGGCTGCCCTGTATAGTGAAACCCTTACACCTTACCCTCCCCAAAAGAAATCACACAGTTTAACTTCCAAAAAACAAAGTCAGGGGTCCCTGTCAGTGGGACAGAACACAGAAATGGCAACAGCCAGTTAAACTGAGAGCAATTGCAGGAACTTTTGCTTTCATCGTTACATTTTTCTTCATGATCTAATTTTATCCCAATGCATATTCGGGGTAGTATTTTTTTTTTAAGAAATGCAAAGTTAGATATTTCAGGAAACGAAAGAACAATGCGCAGTCTGAAGTGGCAGGAACCGGGGGGAGCTGCTTCTCTAGACTGCCCTGACACTAAATTTAGCGCCGGCATGCAGGCAGCTTAAGGAAAGGAGAACCGTACTGGCTGTGTGACTTTCACATTGTTTTATGAATACCTTATTTTTGTGTTCATGAATGTGGTGGTCATAGGACAACTTGAGGGAGCTGGTTCTCTCTTTTCCACCAAGAATCGAACTCAGGTTGTCAGGCTTGGCCGCAAGCACCTTTTTCCACAGAGCCATCTTGGAGCCCTCTTTGAGGCTTTAGGACAGAGCCTCTTAGTGCTCCCCCCTTTCCTTCTGGGAAATCTCAGACCTGATACCCTGAGCCTCAGGCCCTAAGGAGATGCTCTGCTTGAAACCTGACTCTGGTTCCCAAGAGCCCTTCCTCTGTGGTACCTGGACTCCATCTTGCCAGGCTTGGGGCCAGGTCTCTCCCTGCAGTGCCTCTCTGATTCCTAAAATCTGGAATCCCGTTCCATATCGGTCCTTCCAGTCCTTCAGTCTAGTCAAGTAACCTCCACTCCTCTGCTCAGATGGCCCCTTTAGTCGCACGTGTGCTCAGATATGTGTGGATGGACATTCATGTGTGCATGGAGTGGGCGTGTGTAGGCCAGAGTCAGATGTCAGGTACTCTCTTCAATTGCTTCTCCGCCTTAAAAAATGTTAAATGCTTGCTTATTCATTTAGTTGGTGTGTGTATATGTGTGTGCGAGAGGGGAGAGAGAGAGAGAGAGAGAGACAGAGAGAGAGAGAGAGAGAAAGAGAGAGAGCGCACAGGTGGATACATGCATGCATGTTTGTAGATCTTACATGCCACAGTGCACTGGGAAGCCAGAGGAGACCTTGTGGTAGTCAATGTCTCCTTCCCCCATTGGGCTGCAGAGATTCTACTCCTGTGATCCGAGATGGTGACAAACACCTTTGTACACTGACCCATCCCGCCAGCCTCCTATCTTATTCTTCCAGACAGAATCTCTCACTGAACCTGGAGCTCCCTAGCTACAATGGCTGGCCAGGGAGCCCCAGGGATCCTCCTGTCTCTGTCCAATCCTTGAGAGCCTGGGGCTATGAACAGCCAGACTTTTTTTGTAAGTACTGAGAATCCAAACTCAGGTCCTCATGCCTGCATGGCATACACTGATGGAACCAACTCCCCAGTGTCTAAACCAACTTCTCTTCATGATTCTAGCACACTGGGGTCCCTAGAGGACAATTCAGCACACATATCCACTCACCAGAGCACCGACTGTGACTCCATACCACCCCGGCATCCGTGAGAACTGCGCATGAATCCCACACAGTCGGAGGAGCCTGACTGCCATAGTGACTCCTTTGTCCCATTTGCCCTGGACATCTCCCAGTTTAGTCTGAAAGTCCCACATCTAGAAAAACGACTTAGTTTTGGCAAGATGTAGGGCAGCTAGACTTGGTGGTACCCTAGCTGCTTGGTAGGCTGAGACAAGAGGATCAGGTGAGCCCAGGAATCCGAGAGTAGCTTGGACTGCACAGTGTGGCCTTCTGGTGGTTTTAATGAGACCCTTCCCCCATACACACACACACACACACACACACACACACACACACATACACACAACTTAGGCCCATCTATCTGAACAATTGGTTCTCTATTGGTGGAGGGAATTTTGGGTGGTGAAGCCTTGCAGAAGGAAGTCCATCATTGGGGGAGAGACTCGATCCACTTCCTGCTGGCTCTCGGCTCCCAGTGTGTGATTGGGACGTAATCTCAGGCTCCTCCCTCCATGCTTTCTCCACCATTATAGGCATTAAGCTCTCTGGAACCCCTGGAAGCTTGAGCCAGGAGAAACTCTTCCATAAATTTCCTTTGGTCAGAGTGTTTTATCCCAGCAACAGAAAAGTAACAGATACTGTCTGACCCCATTATGAAAACGAAACAGACAAACTGAAGGCCAAGTAAAGCCTGGTGGCTCACACTCAGGAAGCTGAGGAGGGAGGTCAGGAGTCTAAAGCCAGCCAGGCAGTGCTGTAAGATGCTGTCTTAGAAACAAACAATGAAACAATGGGGCAGGGTGTTGGACAGAAAAATGGGAAGACTTTCAGGTTACAGAACCCTTCCCCCCCACACACATAAAACTTGTTTTATTAATTGCTATTTCTAGATGAGTCTATGTGAAATTCCCAATGCACAAATGGCCAGCAAAGTCACAAAGAAACCACAACCATCACAATTTGGGGGGTACAAATGTAGTTCTTGTTACTTTAATACTCAGAAAGCTGAATTCACGTATCGACACCGGAAAAAAGAAAAGAAAGAAGAAGAAAAAAAACCTATGATGAAGTTGAAACTAAAAAACAAATTAGCTTTATATCCTCTCTCAGGACCCATGTGTGAGCTAACAGACCTGTAAATATTTATGTGATGTTCTTTTGAAAAGATCTTTCTAAATATAACACAAAAGGTAGATAACAGGGATAAAAATAGGTTAACGCTGACTACTAAAAAAGTCCATTTGTGGGGGCTGGAGAGACGGCTGGGAGATTAAGAGCACTGACTGCTCTTCCAGAGGTCCTGAGTTCAATTCCCAGTGACAACATGGTGGCTCACAACCATCTATAATGGGATCCAATGCCCTCTTCTGGTGTGTCTGAAAACAGCTATAGTGTACTCATATACACACAATAGATAAATAATTCTTTTTTTAAAAAGTCCACTTGTAAAAACTATAATTAAGATGAGACTTGGGGGGAAACTTTGATGCTTGTATGACAAGACGTTTGTTTAGAGGAAGCCTTATAGGTCTTGACAAAAGCACACATTGGGACAAGCAGCCTGCTGTAGAAGGACAAACAACAGCAAAATCACAAAAAATTCTGTTTTGAGTGGACAAATAGAAGCAAATTAATAATTAAAAAAGCTCTGCTCCTTTGAAAATGTTTTTAAGTTTTAATTTATGAGTATGGGTGTTTTTCCTGCATATGTGTGTGTGTATATATATATATATATATATACCACAAGTGTGCACTACCCATGGAAACCAGCAGATGGCAACAAATTTTTCTGGAGTTGGAGTTATGGAGGATTGTGAGCCACCATGTGGGTCCTGGGGATGAACCCAGCTTCTGCTTGAAGAAGAGCCAGTCTTAACCACTGAGCCATTTCTCCAGGCTCCCCTTCCCCCCTAAGTTTAATGTAAGCAATAATGCCCCATCTTTCTGTAAGGCTGGTTGTCATTGGAAACAGGACCTTATCAATGTGTACAGTTTCTGATCCAGTAGATTTTGCTTAAATTACACAGCAATGTGCTTTAGGGGAAGGATCAGAGATTTGTGCAAATGTCTTTCTATTTCTAATTATGTCCAGAGGCATTTTAGTTAGTATAATTAAAAAGATATAAGAATCAAACACTTAGCTCTAGAGAACCAGCTAGATAAATTATATAGCAACCTGTATTAGTAGTGGTTATGGCTTCTTCACCCTAAGTGTTGTAGAAGGATGTCCAATGACATGAGAAGACACCTTGATGATGTCTAATGATGTTAGGTGACAATACTCACTAAAGTCTGTACAGCTTGACCCTGTGTTTATTCTCCTACAGTTTGGTCTTCCATTAAAATGATTTTTGCCTTCTTAACCTTTATGTGTAACTAGAACACACATTTATTGGATTCCTAGTAAAAATAATAATTATTGTTTTAAAAGAGAACTTTCTGGATGTGGGCTCAGTTTTTAGTTGTGAGTGTGTGTATAATCAAGGAGGCCAGAAGAGGGCGCCATAGTCCATGGGTCTGGAATTACAGTTAGAGGCTGCCCAGCACAGCCGCTGAGAACTGAGCTCAGGTCCTCTGTAAGAGCAGCAAGCGCTTGTAGCTGCTGAGCCCTATCAGCAGCCTCTGGGCCTGGGATTTTGAAACTACTGAACCACAGTGATATTCATATCCTACGATATTTACCACTGTAACACATGAATTTTTGTATATCAAACCAAGTCAGTTTCTTACTCAATCAATAAAGTATCCACTGTGTAACCACAAGGACTGTGTAACCATGAGGACCTGAGTTCGGATCCCCAGAACCCAAGTAAAAAAAAAAGCTGGAGGTACATCTATAATCCCAGCACTGGGGATGGGGGAGGGGAGCAAAACTGAGTGGATTCCAGGGACTCTGTGCCTAGCCAGTCTAGCTGAATGGCTATCTCCAGACTCAGTGAAGAGACAGCTTCAAAACTAATGCAGACAGTTATAAAGACATGTGGCATTGTGTACCCAGGGGCTAGCACGAGCATACACTATACACACAGACAGACTTGTTTGTTTGGCTGTCTATTTATTTATTTGTTTATGTTTTTTCAAGACAAGGTTTTTCTGTGCAGTCCTGACTGTCCTGAAACTTGCTATGCAAGCCAGGCTAGCCTCCAATAGACTCGAACTCAGAGATCCACCTGCCTCTCCCTCTCCAATGCTAGGACTAAAGGTCTGCACCAACATGCCCAGGTGACAGAGAGAGAGAGAGAGAGAGAGAGAGAGAGAGAGAGAGAGAGAGAGAGAGAGGTCCTCAGCATGCTATTACACACCTGTAATTCTAGCACGTAGGAGGACCAGAAGTTGAAGGTCATCTTTGGTTACGTAGGGAGTTCAAGGCCAGCCTGGGCTATAAGAGACACTGTCTAAAGATGCACAAACAGGTGCTGGAGAAATGTATCGGACATTAAGAACACTTGCTGCTCTTCCAGATGACCAGAGTCTGGTTCCCGCCATGTCAGGAAGGGAGGAGGGGAAGGGAAGGAGAGTGGAAGGGAGGAGAGTGGAAAGAAGGAGGAGGGAGGGGAGGAGAGTAGAGGGAGGAGGGGGAGAGGGGAGTACCTGTCCCCACCCACCTCTCCTGAGTGCTCGGCCCTTAGCCTCTAGCCCTTTTCTTAGGCGTCTGTTCTTAGAAGGCCGCAGCTGTGGAAGGCTCCCAGGCTCCCAGGCTCTCAGGCTCCCAGGCTCCCAGGCTCTCAGGCTCTCAGGCTCTCAGGCTCCCAGGCTCTCAGGCTCCCAGGCTCTCAGAGGCTCTGTTGCTCTTGTTTTCTTCCTCCGGGCTGACAGCTGCTGTGCCTCAGGCTTGGGGCGTTTCCTGGGCCTGTGGACCTGGAAACATGGGCCAGAGGTTAAACCAAACTGGCCAGTCTGGTCCGGTCCAGGCCTGCGCTCGTGCCAAGACCACAAATGTTGCACTGGCTAAAGCTGATCACATGGCTGAACCTAAAATAAATAAATACAGAAGATATTGACATTCCTCCAGCTCTCGTGGCAAATCGTCATGGCGGATGGGGAGGGGGTGGGGGGCCGAGAGTAGCAACAATAATTCCTTCTAGAAAGAACATCTAGTCGATAGACAAACTTGAGGCAGTGAAAGGGGGTTCTCCAAGCAGTTTGGAGAGTCAGCCTGAAGGGCCCACATCAGAGAATGGGAGGAAGAAGGCACTCAAGAGACAAAGAGATTGGGGCAAGATCAGGAGTTAACGTTTTTTGAGTTTGGACAGTGACTGGTCCATAAAAAGTACAATCTAAGCATTTCGTGTCGTGCTTTGAGACAGGGTCTCTCTGTAGCCCTGGCTGTCCTGGAACTCACTCTGTAGACCGGGCTGGCCTTGAACACATCAGATCTGTCTGCCTCTGCCTCCCATGAGCTGGGTTTAAAAGTGTGCACTGCTGTGCTGGGTATCATGTTTGTTGCACTTGAAATCTCAGCCCTGGAAGGTGGCAGCAAGAGGCACAGGAGTCAGAGTCATCCAGAAACAAATTGAGTTCGAAGCCAGCTCTGGCTATTTGAAACTTTATCTTAAAAAAGAAAAACAAAACAGCAACAACGAAACAAAACAAAAAACCAAAAACCATATAAAAATTAAAGTATTCATAATGAATTGCTCAGTTTTCACTGAGCAGGTATGGAGCAGGTAAACACTGTACTAACAAAAGTACAATATACCATGAAGAAAGGCTACAAAGAAATTAAGCATGGGCTGGAGAGATGGCTCAGTGGCTAAGAACAATGACTGCTCTTCTGAAGGTCCTGAGTTCAAATCCCAGCAACCACATGATGGCTCACAACCACCCGTAATGAGATCTGACGCCCTCTTCTGGTGTGTCTGAAGACAGCTACAGTGTACTTACATATAATAATAAATAAATCTTTTTTAAAAAAAGAAATTAAGCATGACGCTCCTTAAACTGGGCATGTCTTTAATCCTAGCCCTGGAGAGGCAGAGGCAGGCAGATATCTGTGTATATGAGGCCAGTTTGGTCTATAGAGTGACCAGGATAGTCAGGGCTACATAGAGAGATCTTGTTTCAAAAAGCCAAATAAAATAAATACCCCTCCCAATCCCCGTAAAAGTTTGTGCCCGTGACTCCAAGGTAGAATCACGGGGTATTTTCCTTCCTGTGGCTTGCATTCAGAAAGATCATCCCACCTGGCCTCTCAGGTTGTATATTAAACAACACCGACAGGCCCTGCTTGCCTGCCTTTGCCTGTCTGAGTTGCAGAGCCTCCTTCGTTGTCCACAGATTCTTCAACAGGAGTTTGGTTGGTTGATTGATTGGTTTTTCGAGACAGGGTTTCTCTGTGCAGCCCTGGCTGTCCTGGAACTCACTCTGAAGACCAGGCTGGCCTCGAACTCAGAAATCCACCTGCCTCTGCCTCCTGAGTGCTGAGATTAAAGGGGTGCGCCACCACATCCAACTGTATATAAGCATTTTTAAGAACTGCAAACTGGACCAGGCAGTGGCGGCACACTGGAAGTCAAATGGAAGAATAAAATGTTTGTGTTAAACTTACCTCAGGGTGGATTTGAAGTAAGACAAAGGCCGTGGCTCAGTTGGTTAAGTATGTGTCATGCAAGCGTGGGGACGTGAGTTCAAACCCAGAATCCACCAGAAAGGAAGCTGGGAGTGGTGGCTCAGGCACTGGCAGGTGGAGTCAGGAGCCCTCGGGCTTGCTGGTCAAACCAGTCTAGTCTAGTTGACAGGATCCAGGCCAATGAAAGTCCCTGTCTCAAAAAGCAAGTTAGAAGAGCTCAGCTCTTGCAGCCCTCCCGCAGGGCCCTTCTTGCCTCCATTTTTCTTTCCTTCTGTTGTTTTCGAGATGCATACACACAGAGTCACATAAATAAAAAGAAATCTTTAAGCACACACACACACACACACATTCACACACAACAACAACAACTTGAGGTGGCTAGTGCTTAAGCAATGAAGCTTTGCATGCACACTATTATGTGCACACACATGCACATATAAATGATATCCAGTTCAGTTAGTCTTGAGCTGCGTTCCCTGAAACACTTCTTGTCTGTGAAACAGTAACTACCCTGTAGCTGGACGTTTTGTCTTTTGTAGGCTAAGTGTCAAGTCTCTGTTCCTCGAAACCCCTCCATTCCTTACAGTGAACATCCCTCCGGGCGCCCATGACCCACCATGTGCACCTCTAGTTCAGACTCTTGCATGAAGTCTAATGGTCACCCGCGTGACTCGTTTATGAGACTGTCCAAAGAAGTCCCGGATTTCTTTTCATTTTGGTACCGCCAGCTGCACTCTTGGTGTCTGACATCAAAGCAGTAGTTCATTTGGTGTCAGAAATTTGTTTGATACTGGTTTGGGAGGAGGGGAGGAGGATGGAGAGAGGGACCCCGTTGGCTCAGTGTGTACAGTGTGTCAGAAAAGGGTAAGGTGGAGAGAAGAGAG
The DNA here is from genome assembly GCA_036184795.1 of Tokudaia tokunoshimensis. Classification (NCBI taxonomy): domain Eukaryota; kingdom Metazoa; phylum Chordata; class Mammalia; order Rodentia; family Muridae; genus Tokudaia; species Tokudaia tokunoshimensis. Next base: position 36,756,850 of record BTHU01000016.1, read on the forward strand.
GTGTCTATAGGGAACACTGTCTGAGCCCCGCTCTGCAGATCCAGAGTAACTCTAGCCTGACTTTGTAAATGAAAATCGACCCTCTTCTTGTCTTTTTGGTTTTCTATGTATAGCACTGGCTGTCCTGGTACTCACATTGTAGAACAGGGTGGCCTTGAACTCACAGAGATCTGCATGCCGCTGCCTACTGAGTTCTGAGTCCCAATGAAAATGGACTCTTCCCAACTGAACTCCCCAGTTTTTGTCCTTAAGATGTTTTAGAATTTTCTGCCTTGCTGTTCCTTCCCCCAATTCCTTCCCTCCCCACCCCCTTTGTCATTTTGGATTGTTGGCTTCAGGTATTCCAGGTTAGCCTTGAACTTGCCATGTAGCTAATAGCATATCCTTGATGATCCCGCCTCCACCTTCTAAGCGCAGAACCTCCCCAACCCCCATACTTGTTGGAGTGTTTCATTTTCTTGTTAAAGAAAGATTTATTTTTAATGTGTGTGTGCACATGTATGTGTGTCTATGTGTGCACGGACTTGCGTCTATGTTTGCATGTTGGTGTTCACAGAAGCATCAGATTCTCTAGAGTTAGAGATACAGGTGAGCCTCCCAACATGGGTGCTGAGAACTGAACTTGGGTCTTCAGCAACTGCTCTTAACCACTGAGCCATCTCTCCAACTCCAGGATTTCCTCCTCTCCTCTCCTCTCCTCTCCCCTCCTCTCCTGTCCTCTCCTCTCCTCTCCTCTCCCCTCCCCTCCCCTTCCTTCCCCTCCCCTCCCCCCTCCTCCCCTCCCCTTCCTTCCCCTCCCCTCACCTCCCCTCTCCTCCTCTTCTCCTGGCCTCTCTCTTCATTTGCCTCAGTTTCAAGAACACCCCAGTGCACCTTTCCCGCCCCTCTCCATGGGGCCCCAGTCTCTTCTTTGTCACTAATCCTGGCCTGTCACCAAGCAAATGACCAGGCTTGCAGGGGGCTGGGCCAGATTTCGGATGACTCAGATGGTCCATCCCACAGTGAGTCAAGCAGTTCAGGACAGACAGAGTGTGACCATGAGCTACCAAGATCAACCTCGTGACAGAACATTCCACTGTAGGTACAACAGCAACAAGATGAGCATCCCTTAAAAACTAATTCTTTTGTGCCGTGAAAGGGAAGTTTGAATAGATGGGCCCTGTCCTGGTGATTGCGGTACTGAGTGGAGTGTACCACCCAAGCCTTCTCCTCTCTCTGCCTTTGAAGGAAGAGTGAGTCACTGTTTGGCCACTGTCTCCTTTTCAGGATTTAATCCCTTAATGTAAAAGGGAATTAGGCAAGAGGATTAAGAGATTAAACAAGATTCATTACTGATTTCTTAAAAATTAAGCTCTGCCTTAAAATAACCTACGAGGAGCTAAGGGTGAGCAGTGAGGCTGGGCATGTTGTCCAGGTGCAGTTGATGTTATCTAGTGGCTTCTTGATCAAATCAACATCCAACAGCAACAGGCTTAACAAATGTCATTAATGTCTCTTCAGCCATGAAGGGAACTTACTGACCCACCCTTGTAGGGGATAGGCCTAGCGGAAGTGCTCCGGTTTTGGCATGGGGTAGCCTGGGGTTTCTCCTCATCCACCACAGAACTGGCCTTTTTCCCAGAGGTGACTCAGCTTTTCTAATCACTACCAGGCCAAACTCAGGGTTGGTACGCTCCAGGTCATACTCTTGGGTGGGGTTAAGAAAGACATTAAAAACCAAAGCCAAGCCAAAGACCTCTCTTTCCCTTTTTCGAGGTGTGTGTGTGTGTGTGTGTGTGTGTGTGTGTGTGTATGAGTCTCTGTGTGTATATGTTTCTGTGTGCATGTCTGTGTGAGTGTATGAGTCTGTGCATGTATGTGTGTGTCTCTGTATACATGTCTATGTGAGTGTGTGAGTTTGTGTGTCTCCGTGTGTGTCTGTGTGTGTGTGTGTGACTCTGTGGGTATGAGTCCCTCTCTATGTGTGTCTGTGTGAGTCTCTCTGTGGGCTTGAGTCTTTCTGTGGCTATGACTCTGTGTGTGTGTGTGTGTATACACGTATCTGTGGAGGCCAGAAATCAGCATCAGGCATCTTTCTTTTGAGAGAGGGTCTCTTACTGAACGTAGCTTGCTGATTCAACCAGATGGGCTGGTCAGTAAGTCCCTGAGATCATCCTGCCTGTCTCCCAAGTGCTGGGATTAGGGATGCATACCAAGGTGCCTGGTTGTATTTTTTTTTAAATGTGAGCTCAGGATCTCATGTGACACGGCAGCACCTTACTGATCCATCTCCTCAGCCCTGTTTGCTTGTTAGTTTCCTAGTGGCTGGATCTCTTGTAGCCCAGACTAGTTTCAAATTCACTATGCATAGAGGATGGTCTTGAACTTCTGATCCTCTTGTCTCAACTTCCCTAATGCTGGGATTACAGGCAAGCCCCCATGTCTAGTCTACATTATGGTGGAAATTGAACTTAGAGCCGTGGTTCTCAACCTTCCAAATGCTGGGCCCTTTTAATACAGTTCCTCATGTTGCCGTGGGCTCCAACTATAAATTTCGCAACTGAAATTTTGCTACTGTTATGAATCATAATATAAATATCTAACATGCAGCCCCTGTGAAAGGATCATTCGACCCCAAGGGGTTTGTGACCCCCAGATTGAGAACCACTAACCTAGGGCTTTATACATACCAAGTAAGCACCCTACCATCTGAGCCTCATCCTCACTGCCCTTTGTTGCTTGTCCAAGAAGCTTACTTACCTCACAAGTCTACCTCCTCAGTCTCTTTCTACTCTCTAGTCTTCTTCTTTCTTAAAGATTTATTGTTTTTCATTATTTTTATTCATGTGTGTGTGTGTCTGTGTGAGTGTATCTTGCCCAGGCACAATAGATACTATCCAGACATATATGAATATTCATAGAGGTCAGAAGAGGGTGTTGAATCTCTTGGAGCTGGAGTGGCAAGCATCAGTGAGCTACCCAATATAGATGCTGGGAACCAAACTCTGGTTCTCTTGAAGAACAGCAAGTGCTCTTAACCACTGAACCATCTCTCAAGCCACCCTGTTGTCCAACTCCACACCGTATGGCCTTCTAGTCTGCCTATGGGGTCACCCTCCCCTTCTACTTCTTCAATCCTTCCCTTAATTCAACCATAGGGGTCCCTGACTTCGGTCCGATGGTTGGCTGTAGGTATCTGCTTCTGTCTCAGTCAGCTGCTGGTAGGACCTCTCTGAGGACAGCCATGCCAGGCTCCCGTCTGTAAGTGCATCATAGCATAATAGTGTCAGGCCTTGGTGCCCCACCATGAGATAGATCTCAAGTTGGGCCAGTCATCGGACCACCTTTCCTTCAGTCTCTTCTCTATTTTGGTCCCTGCAGTTCTTTTAGACAGGAACAATTCTGGGTCAGGAATATTGACTGTGTTAGTAAACCTGTTTCTCCACTTGAGGCCCTGTTGATCTATTGGAGGTGATTCTTTAAGTTCCTTTTCCCCAATGTTGGGCATTTTGGTTAAGGCCACCCCAAATGAGTCTTGAAAGTGTCTCACCTCCCGGTCTCTGGTACTTTCTAGAGAGTCTCCCCACCTCCCACTCCCTGAGGCTGCTTATTTTCATTCATTCTCTTGACCTGCTGGACTTCTTTCCTGTCCCCTGATTCCATATCCGATTCTGATCCCCTTTTCCCCAATCCCTCCCCTCTCCTTCCCAGGTCACCCCCTCTCTTTGCCTCCCGTGATTATTTCCTTCCCCCTTCTAAGTGGGGTTGAAACCTCCTCACTTGGGTATTTCTGTTTGTTACACTTCTTACAGTTTGTAGATTGTATTCTAGGTATTCTGTACTTTTTGGCTAATGTCTACTTATCAGTGAGTACATACCATGCATGTCATTTTGGGTTTGAGTTACTTCACTCAGGATGATATTTTCTAGTTCTATTTATTTATTTTCTAGTTTTCTATTTGCCTGCAAAATTCATGATGTCTTTGTTTTTAATAGTTGAATAGTATTCCATTGTGTAAATGAACCACATTTTCTGTATCCATTCTTCGTTTGAGGGACATCTGGGTTGTTTCCAGCTTCTGGCTATTACATATAAGGCTGTTATGAACATGATGAAGCACTTGTCCTTGTGGCATGGTGGGACATCTTTTGGGTATATGCCTGAGTGATATATCTGGGTCTACAGGTAGAACTATTTCCAATTTTCTGAGGAACTGCTAGATTTCCAGAGTGGTTGTACTAGCTTGCAATCCCACCAGTTCCTCTTTCTCCACATCCTTGCCAGCATCTGCTGTCACCTGAGTTTTTGATCTTAGCCATTCTGATTGGCGAAAGGTGGAATCTCAAGGTCATTTTGATTTGCATTTCTCTGATGACTAAGGGCTTTGAACATTTCTTTAAGTGCTTCTCAGCCATTTGAGATTCTTATGTTGTGAATTCTCTGTTTAGCTCTGTACCCCAATATTTGATTGGGTTATTTGGGTTTTAGGAGGTTAACTTTTTGAGTTCTTTATATTTTTTGGATATTAGTCCTCTGTCGGATGTGGGATTAGTGAAGATTTTTTTCCCAATCTGTAGATTTCAGATTTGTCCTATTGACAGTGTCTTTTGCCTTACAGAAGCTTTTCAATCTCATGAGATCCCATTTATCAATTGTTGATCTTAGAGCCTGAGCCATTGGTGTTCTGTTCAGGAAATTTGCCCCTATGCCAATGAGTTCAAGGGTCCTTCCCACTTTCTCTTCTATTAGATTCAGTATATCTGGTTTTATGTTTAGGTCCTTGATCCACATGGACTTGAGTTTTGTGCAAGGTGATAAATATTTTCCTATTTTCATTCTTCTATACACAGACCACCAGTTAGACAAGCACCATTTACTGAAGATGCTTTCTTTTTTCCACTGTATGTTTTTGGCTTATTTGTCAAAGTGTCCATAGGTGTATGGGTGTTGGGGATTAGTTCTAATGCTTTGAATTAATCCAGCCCCCCAAATTGGGAATCTGTGAGTCCAAACACTGAAAGTCCTTGCCCCCAGTTGGTTTTTGATTGATCAATAAAGAACCAACGTTGTGTGTAGTTTTAAAAAGCACACTACTACCTTAGCCTGGGAGCTGTGACCACTCTACCCTCCCCCACCCCCACACACCTGGCTTCCTTCTGTTCCACCCCACTTAGCTGGATTGGGCCACCAGCACTGACCTGCCTTCTCCTTCCAATTCTCCTTTGCTCCAGGATTGGCAGCATTACCCACCACTCTTGGGACCTTTGAATCCTTGGATAAAGAACACATAGACAGTTTTATTATTTTAGAACTTGCCATCTAGCACAATTGCTGGGCATAGATACCTCCTGCCTAGAAATGTGTGCCCTTACCAAACCATCATCTCTGTCTCTCCTTCCACCCCAAACTCAGTGAACGTTCCAATCAGCCCTTGCTGAAAATCTCTGGCAACCCACTCGACCAGAGCCACAGGCCCTGGATGCCCCAAGATCTTACATGATTTCTGCATGCTTCTCATTCCAAAGCATGGCAGAAAAGTCTCTCTCTCCTTCCCTGCATCGTCCTTTCCTCTTGAGACTTGGCAGTCCCATCTGTACCTTTCGCCCAGCAATTGGCTCTTGGCTTTCTTCATTAACAAGTCAAGAAGCGATTAGGGAACCAGACCTTAGTATCGGTACCTCCCCCTACAAGTCAATGGCTGGGCAGGTAAACTGAGACAGGACCTTTAGATTTGCACAGGCTGGGACTGTGAGAAATGAAAGGGGAGAGATTGCCATGTCTTAGAGGGAAACGGATCAGATTTAGAGCTGCAGAAGAAAATTCATCCAAAATGTAGGTGGGAAGGGAAAGTGACCTATGGGAGGGGCTACACAGAAGGTAATAGTGCAGCAAAGATAAAACAGATTTAGAAGATGTTGAGCCAAGAGTACTGGAGGGAAGTGTATGCTAGTCAGGTGGAGGATTAGAACTGCCCAGCCTTTGATCTAGTAGGCGTATTAAAATTAACTGGTGTGTGTGTGTGTGTGTGTGTGTGTGTGTGTGTGTGTGTGTGTTTTATTTATGAATCCGGAGGGCTCTGTCAGGTGGCTGGGTGTTCAACCCACCAGGAGCACAAAGTGGTTTAGCCAATAACTGCTACATATAGGTTTTACTTCTGGGTCTCCGATTCTATTCCATTGATTGACCTGTCTGTCTCTGTACGAATACCATGCAGTTCTTATCACTTTTGCTTTGTAGTACAGCTTGAGATCAGGGGTGGTGATTCCCCTGGAAGTTCTTTTATTGTTGAGAACTTTTTTGTCCATCCTGGGTTTTTTTGTTTTTTCCATATGAAGTTGAGAGTTGTTCTTTCCATGTCTGTGAAGAATTCTGTTGGAATTTTGATGGAAATTATATTGAATCTGTAGATTGCTTTTGGTAAGATGGCCATTTTCAACATGTTAATCCTACCAATTCATGAGTGTGGGAGATCCTTCCATTTTCTGAAGTCTTCTTCGATTTCTTTTTTCAGGGATTTGAAGTTCTTGTCATACAAGATCTGTCACTTGTTTGGTAAGAGATACACTAGGATATTTTGCACTACTTGTGGCTATTGTGAAGGGTGTTTTTTCCTAATTTCTTTCTCAGCCTGTTTATCATTTATATAAAGGAAGGCTACTGACTTGTTTGAGTTCATTTTATATCCAGCCACTTTGCTGAAGTTGTTTATCAGCTCTAGTAGTTCTCTGGTGGAATTTTCGGGGTCGTTTATGTATAATATCATATCATCTGCAAATAGTGATACTTTGACTTCTTCCTTTCAAACTTGTATCCCCTTGATATCCTTTTGCTTTCTAATTGCTCTAGCTAGAACTTCGAGTACTATATTGAATAGATAGGCTGAGAGTGGGCAGCCTTGTCTTGTCCCAGGTTTTAGTGGGATTGCTTCTAGTTTCTCTACGTTTAACTTGATCTTGGCTGTTGGTTTGCTATATATTGCTTTTAGTATGTTTATGTATGTGCCATGAATGCAGGATCTCTGCAGGACTTTTTGAATGAAGGGGTGTTGTACTTTGTCAAAGACTTTTTCAGCTTCTAATGAGATTACCATGTGTTTTTTCCCCTTGAGTTTGTTTATATACTGTACTATGTTTATGGATTTTTGTATATTGAACCATCCCTGCATTCCTGGGATGAAGCCTACTTGATCATGGTGAATGATCATTTTGATGTGTTCTTGGATTCAAGTTGTGAGAATTTTATTGAGTGTTTTTGCATTAATATTCATAAGCAAGATTGGTCTGAAGTTCTCTTTCTTTGTTGGGCCTTTGTGTGGTTTAGGTATCAGAGTAACTTTGGATTCAAAGAATGGGTTAAGTAGTGTTGCTTCTGTTTTTATTTTGGGTAGTAGTTTGAAGAGCATTGGTATTAGTTCTTCTTTGAAGGTTTGATAGAATTCTGCACTAAAACCATCTAGCCCTAGGCTCTTTTTGGTTGGGAGATTTTTGATGATTGCTTCTATTTCCTTAAGAGTTATGGGACTGTTTAGATGGTTTATCTGATTTTGATATAACTTTGGTATGTGGTATCTGTCTAGAAAAACATTCTTTTATCTAGGTTTTCCTAGATAAAATGTAGAATAAAATATAAATACAGATAAAATAGAATATGGGCTCTGGTAGTAGGTTCTGATGATTTTTTGAATTTCCTCAGTTTCTGTTGTTATGTCTCCCTTTTCATTTCTGATTTTGTTAATTTGGATGCTGTTTCTGTGCCCCTTACTTAGTTTGGCTAAGGGTTTATTTATCTTGTTGATTCTCACAAAGAACCAGTTCTTGTTTTTGTTGATTCTTTGAATTGGTTCTCTTTGTTTCTAACTGGTTGATTTTAGCCCTGAGTTTGACTATTTCCTGCCTTCTACTCCTCATGGGTGTGATTGCTACTTTCTGTTCTAGAGCTTTCAGGTGTTGTGTTAAGTTGTTTGTATGGGATCTCTCCAATTTCTTTATGAAGGCACTGAGTGCTATGAATTTTCCTCTTTATGCTGCTTTCACTGTGTCCCATAAGTTTGGGTATGATGGATCTTCATTTTCATTGAATTCTCTAAGTCTTTGATTTTTTTTCTTTATTTGTTCCCTGACCAAGTTATCACTGAGCAGAGAGTTGTTCAGTTTCCATGAGTGTGTGGGCTTTCTCTTGTTTTTGTTGTTATTGAAGTCTAGCCTCAGTCCGTGGTGATCTGATAGAATGCATGGGATTATCTGATCTTCTTGTGTCTGTTAAAGCATGCTTTATGTCTGATTATGTGGTCAATTTTGGAGAAGGTTCCATGAAGTGCTGAGAAAAAGGTATATTCCCTTTCGGGGTGAAATCTTCTGTAGATACCTGTTAAATCCATTTGATTCATAATTTCTGTTAGTTTCTCTGTGTCTCTGTTTAGTTTCTGTTTCAATGACCTGTCCATTGGTGTGAGTGGGGTGTTAAAGTCTCCCACTATTAATGTGTGAGGGTTAATGTGTGGTTTGAGCTTTAGTAAAGTTTCTTTTATGAATGTGAGTGCCCTTGCATTTGTGGTATAGATGTTCAGGTCTGAGACTTCCTCTTGGTGGATTTTTCCTTTGATAAATATGAATTGTCCTTCCTCAACTCATTTGATAACTTTTGGTTGAAAGTCTATTTTATTAAATACTAGAATGGCCATTCCAGCTTGTTTCTTGGGACCATTTGCTTGGAAAACTTTTTTCCAGCCTTTTACTCTGAGATAGTGTCTGTCTTTGTCACTGAGGTGTGTTTCTTGTATGTAGCAAAATGCTGGACCTTGTTTTGTATCCAGTCTGTTAGCCTGTGTCTTTTTATTGGGGAATTGAGTCCATTGATGTTGAGAGATATTAAAGACAGGTGATTGTTAGTTTCTGTTATTTTTGTTGCTAGAGGTGATATTATGTGTGTATGATTCTCTTCTTTTGGTTTTGTTGTGAACTGATTAGTTTTTTGTGTTTTCTTAGGTGTAGTTACCCTCCTTGTACTAGAGATTTCATTCTAGTATCCTTTGTAGGGATGGATTGGTAGACAGATATTGTGTAAATTTGGTTTTGTCATGGAATATCTTGGTTTCTCCATCTATGATGATTGAGAGTTTTGCTGGGTACAGTATCCAGGGCTGGCATTTGTGTTCTCTTAGGGTCTAGATGACATCTGCCCAAGATCTTCTGGCTTTTAGAGTCTGTTGAGCAGTCTGTTGTAATTCCGATAGGTCTGCTTTTATATGTTATTTGGCCTTTCCTCCTTACAGCTTTTAATATTCTTTCTTTGTTCTGTGTATCTAGTGTTTTAATTATTATGTGATGGGAAGGTTTTCTTTCCTGGTCCAATTTATTTGGAGTTCTGTAGGCTTCTTGTACATACATGGCCGTCTCTTTCTTTAGGTTAGGGAAGTTATGTTGAATATGTTTTCTGACCCTTTGAGTTGTAATTCTTTACCCTCTTCTATTCCTCTTATTCTTAGGTTTGATCTTTTCATTTGTCCTGAATTTCCTGGATATTTTGGGTTAGGAACTTTTTACACTTTGTATTTTCTTTGACCGATGTGCCAGTGTTTTCTATGGTGTCTTCTATATCTGAGATTCTTTCTTCTGTCTCCTGTATTCTGTTGGTACTGCTTGCAACTTTAGCTCCTGACCTCTTTCCTCAGTTGTCCATCTCCAGGGTTGCCTCCCTTTGTGTTTTCTTTTTTGTTTCTACTTCCATTATCAGTTCTTGGATCATTTTGTTCAATTCCTTCACATGCATTGTTGTATTTTCCTATATTTCTTTAAGGGAGTCATTTGTTTTTTCTTTAAGGGCTTCTACCTCTTTACCTGTGTTTTCCTGTATTTCTTTAAGGGAGTTCTTTGTATCCTCCTTAAAGGTCTCTATCATCTTCACAAGATGGGATTTTAGATCATTATCCTGCTTTTCAGACATGTTAGGGTATCCAGGGCTTGCTGTGGTAGGAGAACTGGGTTCTGATGGTGCCAAATTGCATTGGGTTCTGTTGCTTATGATCTTGCACTTGCCTCTGGCCATCTGGTTCCCTCTAGTGTTAACTGGCCTGGGTGTCTCTGACTGGAACTGGCCTCTTTGGATACTGGTAGAACTGTGACCTGAGTTAGAGCTAGTCTCCTTGGAGGTAGGCAGTGTTGTCTCTGGCTAGTGTGGGCCTTTTGTGTCTTTGGTTAGAGCAGGCCTCCTGTGCCCCTGGTTCCTGTGGACCTCCTGAGAGGCTCACAGGCTGTAGTGTTGGGGAGGGGGTTAGGCCACTTGTCTGGCCTGGGTGGGGGTATGGGCTGGAAGGAAGGTGGAGCTTGGGGGTTGGGGCGTAGGTTCCAAGTCAGCTGGGCTGTATGGGTGTGCCAGCTGGCATGGGTATTTGGGTAAAACTCTCACCTGTGATCTTTTTCACTGCGGACCTCCTGAAGCATGCAGGCTGATCATTTGGGCAGGTATAGGATGGGCTGCCACTGAAGCCCAATTATTTCTATGGTTTAAAATGAAATATTCAAATGAAGTGATTAAGATGTGCATTTTTTATCTCATAGAACATCTGACCAGCAATAGGCCTCACTGAAGCAGGGTAGAGGTTTGAATATGCCTGGCCTATAGGAAGTGCTACTATCAGAGGTGTGGCTGTGTTGGAGGAAGAGTGTCACTGTGGAGGTGGGCTTTGAGATCCTATGCTCTTGCCTTCAGATCAAGATGTAGAACCTTTGGTTTCTCCAGCACAATGTCTGTCTGTGTGCTGCCATTCTTCCCACCATGATAATAATGGACTGAACCTCTGAAACTGTATGCTATTATCCTTTATAAGATTTGTCCTGCGGGCAGTGGTGGCGCACGCCTTTAATCCCAGCACTTGGGAGGCAGAGGCAGGAGGATTTCTGAGTTCGAGGCCAGCCTGGTCTACAAAGTGAGTTCCAGGACAGCCAGGGCTACACAGAGAAACCCTGTCTCGAAAAACCAAAGGAAAAAAAAAAGATTTGTCCTGGTCATGGTGTCTCCTTATAACTATGAAATCCTAACTAAGACAGAAGTATCCAGACCATGATAGCACAGCACTTTCATGACTTAGGATGGCTATAATTTAAAGACATGTAGAAGGTAGACAGGGATGTGGAGAAATGGAGGAATGGTCACAGACCACCAGTGGGAATGTAGCATGGTGTTGTGGGAAATAGTCTGGTGGCTCCTCAAAAGGGTCAGCATAGATGTATCAGCTAAGCTTCTAGTACCATTCCATATATGCCATGAGAAGTGAAAAGCTGTGTTTACACAAAAACGTGGACAAGAATGTCCTGAAGTTGGGCTGGAGAGATGGCCCAGTGGTCAGGGGCCCTTGCTGCTCTTGCAGAGGACCTGATTTTGGTTTCCGCATCAGGCAGGGCAACCAACTGTAACTCTAGCTCCAGGTGCCCCAACCCTCTTATGGCCTCCACAGGATACATGCGGCACTCAAATACATGAATAAATAATAAAATAAAGAAATAGAATGTTTAGAAGCTACATCATTTGTAATTTGGACCTTTTGAAAATTGTCTGTGTAGATTATTTAACCAGCCAGAGGAAGTTCATATTCTGCTAACGTAGTCTACAGGAGTTCTTGAGTGTCTTTTTCTGTTTGGCAAGATAGGAAATGCCTAGTATAGGCACATACAGTATCTTAGTTTACTTTATTTGTTTTAAATTGTTTTGATTTTCAAAATGGATGTGATTTTGAGTTTTGTGGTTATATTGTTCCTCTGAGAGGGAGGTCTAAATAAAGGGTTTTCTGATTACTGGCTCAAGGATATGCTAATTTGGGAAAAAAGTTTTATCTTTGTGTTTTTGGAAAAGGTGATTAAGGTATTTACATCTTCCAGAGTTATATGGATCAGATATCATGAAGGGAAACCTCCAAAGGACTAGATTCTAGAGAATCAAACAATAAATATATCTTGATAATACTAATTTTTTTGAGATTTATATATTACAGAATATATAGCCTTGGTGAATTTCCTCGTCAGACAAACTGAACTGACCCGCTTGAACTCCTGATATCCTGGACTTCAGCCGGATCAGTCAAGACACAGACATCAGAGTCTAATCAACCATATATTCCCCACCCTTCCCCCCTTCATAATATCTCAACACCCATATTCAGCTTGAAGAAGTTATGAAGAATCGTCAACCCAGTTCCCTGGGCTTTGGGGCTGGAGAGGGTTATTAATAGGTTGTCTTTCTAGGGAATGTAGAAATGGTCATATTTGAAACAGGGAGGAAATAGCTAGAATTGATTGTATAGCCATAATCTCATTTGGTAGAAATCTTTATAATTGTTACTAAGTTGAAGTCGTAAGTTCTTATTTTGGTACAGAATTTATTTTGATGCAAAATCAAGGTTTCTATTGGTATAAATTTCTTCTATTGATACTAAAAAGTTGTAAGTACAGGGCTTATCCCCAGTTCTTCTATTGCTGTTGTTATAAACAAATCTGAGATATTTAAACCTGTGAGTTTAGGGCCAAATAGCAAATTCATGGCTCTGAGTTTTTTGTTAAGGTGTTTTCAAGATTTTAATTAGAAATTGCTGAGAGTAGTTAACAGACTGCAGCCCAGATTACTTTACATAGATAGTTGGTTTTCAAAAATGTCAGAAATCCACAAAATATGGCATTTTAATGTTATGTATACACTTGTTGTTGAGACTAGTCTGCTCCTGACAGCTTTCCCTGTCTTGGATTCAAAGAAGAAATGGAGTATCTAGTGTTACTCCAGTTGTGGTGAGACAGCCACTAGGCAAGAATTGCCTTTTTTCATCTACAGACATAATATTGTTCAAAGAAAGGACACAATTACAGGTTTAGGACAGCTTGATTCTGCTGAGACAGAGTAGGCTAGTCCTTAACATTCCTGTTTCTCTAATGTCTGTCAGATGTTCATGGGCCAGAAGGCTGAAGACCAATGCTCCAATGTTTTGATGAGAGGGACTGTCCAGGTGTTCAGTGATCTCTATAAATTGGCTAAGTTTTGGAAGTGGTTTTAAGCTTCCTATATATTTTCTTTCTTTCTTTTTTTATTTTAAAGATTTATTTATAATTATATGTAAGTACACTGTAGCTGTCTTCAGACACACTAAAAGAGGGCGTCAGATCTCATTACGGATGGTTGTGAGTCACCATGTGGTTGCTGGGATTTGAACTCAGGACCTTCAGAAGAGCAGTCAGTGCTCTTAACCACTGAGCCATCTCTCCAGCCCTATATTTTCAATGAATATCAGTTGTTCTTGGATTTCTGAAGGGGTTGAAAAACTACATAGTCTCCTAGCCAACCCAGGCTTTTTACTTTGAGAGGAACAGATTTAAGAGGATGGTTTTCAGATGACATTCAATCTAATATGTCAAGACATAGCCAGGTGCAGAACTATAGTCTTTTAAGTTAGGATAGAGGACAGTGTTCAATTTTATTGTCAAAAATGTTGGACTGGGTGTTAGGTTTATCTTATACCATATAATTTACAAAATGTTAATAGTTGTGTTTAGATTTTATTTTGAGAGAATGGTTTATTTTTTATTTAATTAAACAGAAATACGTCACAGGATTTTCCCTTTCCAATTACATTAGGAGAGGTCTGTGATTGGACAGGGAAAAGGGGGCAGAGCTAAGAGGGCAGAGGGAGGGAGCATGCCAGAGGGGAAGGAGGAAGAACAGAGATGACTTCAGATGTGTATCTGTGTGGCATTTACCAGCCACAAGAAGCTATGATTTTATAAGGTTAGAAATGTGGGGATAAAGCTTTTATCATTATCAATTGACTCTAAAAGCACTGTTTTGACATCTTGTAAATTGTGATATTATTTATACATAAATCTGATTGGTAAATCAAGCGTAAGAGTCTTGATTTTACCAGGTAATTAGGTGATGAGGTGGCAGATCATGGGGTGTGTGAGACGTTGTGTGGTAGCGAGAGGAACTCAAGGTCCCCTACCAGAGAGATGGCGGGCATAGGGACCACTGAGTGAGACACCAGCAGGAGCCCTGTGGCCCTGCGTGAGCTCTGCGGCTTCCTGGTTGCTTTGCAGCACTAGTGCAGAAACTGTCCTGTAACTCTCTTTGTAGACCAGGCTCACAGAGATCCACCTGCCTCTCCCTCCTGCTTTTTAATGCTCTTATCTATTTACTAATTCTGTCAGCTGTGGCTTTCTAGATGTTTCTATGAACTGCTTCTATGATGTGGATCACAATACTTTAAGTGAATGACAGGCATTTGCAAATTTCCTTGTTTGCTCGATAGATGTTGGATGTGATGCATTCCTTGTGAGCGTGTTTGTGCACGTGTGGACATATGTGCATTTGTGTGTGGAGATGGCAGCCAGACGTTGATCTTGGGTGCCTTCCTCTTTCTCCACCTTTTGAAGCTCAAGTACAGTTTTACTTGAGTTTAAAGGGCACAACAGGGCAGGCAAGCTATAAGTCTCTGCAGCTATCCAGTGAAAAGAGGAAAACACAAAGTGGTGTCCTCTTGAGTCCGGACCCAAAAGGCTGGCAAGCTCAGCAATGGAGGTTAGTAGCGTGGCAGAAAGGGTGAGTAGGTCAGAGCTTTGGAGAGACTGAGAAAGCTAGCATGCCAATAGAGGATATACATGCTCATGTTTCTGGCCAGTATCCAAATGAGAAATAGGGATCTGGAGAAATAGTTCAGTGGCTAAGAGCACTGGCTGCTCTATTAGAAGACCCAGCTTAATTCCCAGTTCCCAAATGGCAGCTTACAACCATCCCTAAGTCCACTCCAAAGGGATCTGATACCTACTTCTGGCTTCTAAGGGCCCCAGGCATGGGTGTGGTGCACAGAATACATGCAGGCAAACACCCAAACACATAAATTGATTTTTTTTAAGAAAAGAAATAAGAAGACAAAATGGGAAACGCTATTTATTTATGAGTTAGAACTCAGGAAAGATGGCGGACCCAGAAGTGGAAGGGGGTTGGGGAAGCTCTATGAGAGGTCACTCCACCTTATGCTGACTGGTTGGATGATTGATTGATTGATTGATTAATTGATTGATTGATTGATTGAGATAGGATCTTAATATGTAGTCCTGACCAGCCTAGAATTTACTATGTAGTCGAGGCTGGTCTCAAAGTCACATAGATCTTCCTGCCTCTGCCTTCCAAGTACTGAGATTAGAGGGATAGGAAACCACACCCAGCCACCTTGTTCTGTGAGACAAGGTCACCCACTGAACCCAACATTCACCAGTAGGCTATGCTGAACAACCATTGAACTCTGGGAATTCACCTTTCTCTGCCACCACCATAACCCAGTGCCAGCCAAGTGCTAGGATTAGAGATAGCCACAGCTCCACCTACACTAAAATCACTTTACCCACTGAGCCATCTCTCCAGCCTTGTTGCTTTTTATAAGAAAAGCTTGTATTATTTTTATAAGAAAATATGTATTTTACTTGTATGTACCTGAGTGTATGTCTGTGAACCACATGCATGCAGTGCCCATGGAGGCCAGAAGAGAGCAGAAGATCCTCCGGCATTGGAGTTAAGGGCTCTTGTGGGCTGCTATGTGGGAGCTGGAACCCAGCCCAGGTCCTTTGCAAGAATAGCTAGTGATCTTAACTGCTGAGCCATCTCTTCAGCTCCTTGTGCATTCTTGACACAATAAAGTGTAAAATTATTTTGTATTATTGTCCTCTATAAAAACAAAACAAAACAAGACAAACCCCAAAAAGGTCTTATGAAGATTTCTGTCCCCTTTCCTGTAGTCTGCATTATTCATGCTTAAAATATATTTCCCATCTGCTTGTAAACATTTACATCTAGATAATTAGTATGATTTGTGAAAGGCTCATCATAATGATTACATCAGTGTGTGTGTGTGTGTGCGCGCGCACATGTGAATGCATACTGTAGCACATATGTAGAGGTCAGAGGACAGGTTTCTCAGGTTGGATCTTTCCTGGTACCACATTGATCCTGGGGATAGAACTCAGGTTGTCATGTTGGCAGCAAGTACCTTTATCTGTCAAGCCATCTTGTCAGCCTCTAAATTTTAATAGCTAACATCTATTATCATTTAGATTAATGCCAGGCAGTGGTGGCACACACATTTAATTACAGCACTCAGGAGGAAGAAGCAGGCAGATTTCTGAGTTTGAGGCCAGCCTGGTCTAGAGTGAGTTCCAGGATAGTTGGGGACTACACAGAGAAACTTTGTCTTGAAAAACTGAAACCAAATAACCAAATAAACAAAACCAAAAGCTAAAACAAATCCAACCAAACAAAATAATTATATTACCAACCTATCAGCTTGCTATGGATTCTTTTTGTTGTTGTTTTTTTGTTTTCTAAAACATGGTGTCATGTAGCCCAGGCTGGCCCCTGCAGCTCACTTTGTAGCTGAAGATGACGGATTACAGGTGTGAATCGTCCATGCCTGGCTCAACACTTCTTCAGGGCTCTCTCTCTTACACTCTCTGTGTCACTGCAGAGTGTCCTAGGGTCTCTCTGACTTGCTTTTTATAATGTGTACAGATGTTTGGCTTGCATATGTATATGTGCCTGGTGCCTATGGAGGCCAGAAGATGGCATCAGAAGAATTGCAGACACTTGTAAGCTGGTCTGGAGGTGCTGGGAATTGAACCCCGGTCCTCTGGAAGAGCAGCCAGTGCTCTTAACTCTTGAGCTATCTCTCGAGCCTTCTTGCTGATGTCTGCCTCAAAAGCTCTTCATTTTATTTTGTGATCACTCTAGAAGCCTGATACTGTTGAAGACAGACTGCCAGGTTAACAACGCAGTCTTTGTAAACTGAGGGGACCTGTTTCAATGTCTCCCATCATTTCTTCTAGCTGAGGAAAAGTCTGTTCTCAGTAACGGCCTTTCTCTTGTGAGGAGCCAGTCTTTCCTGTTAGGCTGGATTTCACCTTTCTCTGGATGGTTGTGCAAATGGAACGGTGTGGCTAGGGTTGGCCTTAGTCTCCTTGGGACTTCCTCAGCTATTTCAGTTAGAAAGACTCATTGTGGAGCATGACGTCTTGAAATCCCCCATTTCCTCTCTAAATGAAAAGCCGGGGTCCCCAGAGAGTTCAGTTGGAATTGCTCCCAGGAGAGCACACTCAGTGCTGGCTGCTCCAGGAATCACAGTACACATCACTGTCTGTCCTCTGGCCTTACTTCTTGAGGGCAGCTTGCCTGCCTCCGTGGAGGCATGGAAGCCGGGCAACTAAGCGCTTCCCTCTTTTGGAGTTAGACTATTTTATAGTTCCATTTTAACCTCTAAGCTCCCCCATGATAGAAGGAACACATCCAGCATTCAGACGATCATCCTGGTTTGGGCCTTGACAGTTCCACATCTGGGGATAACAATGAGTCCAGAGCAGCTATTAATCCCTTCCTGTGGGATTGGCTGAAGTCTTTGTGGAGATGGCACCATCTTGCCTCCCACCACTGGGTCAAGCTTCCAATCTTGTTACTGGAGGGGGATGGGAAATGTCCCCTAAAGCAATGTCCAGGTTCTTAGTGCCTTCCACAATGGAGTAGTAACCACGGTAGTGTAGCAGTTTTAGAGAGGGCTCGGTAGTTAAGAGTGCTTGCTGGTCTTCTAAAGGACCTAAACTCCATTGTTAGCTGTAGGCATAATGTTTCAGTTACTGTGTGAAGATTATCCTCGTATTATTCAAATG
Organism: Tokudaia tokunoshimensis; assembly: GCA_036184795.1. Lineage (NCBI taxonomy): Eukaryota > Metazoa > Chordata > Mammalia > Rodentia > Muridae > Tokudaia > Tokudaia tokunoshimensis. Next base: position 36,774,514 of record BTHU01000016.1, read on the forward strand.
CCAGTTTCCCTGCCCCCATATCTGGTTGCAATATGGACACAGCATAGAAATGCTTATTATAAGAGAGAGAAACACACACAGGCACACTCACACGCACCTGCACTCGCACATGCACACGCACACGCGTGCGCGCGCACACACACACACACACACACACACACACACACACACACACACACGGAGAATTCACCATGTGGAGAGGGTCCTGGAGACACCATGGGAAAATACCGGGAGCATAGAGAGCCAAATCAATACTAAAATACAAGTATCTCAGAGATTTTTGGCTGGAGATTTTGGCATAGCTCCAAGATTAAGCCAAATTATCTTAGAGGATTAGAGTAGATGAATAACTGCTCAGATACTGTGCCCTAAAGCTTATCATACAAACCTTAAAGTCTCTGTCTCATTTATTCGGGAGCTAGGTGGGATAAAGAAAACACTATCACTTATAAAATTTCAATAGCAACTAGCACCACATTGTTGACTCAACTCACAGTAACTCCAGCTCAACGAGGATCTGAGGCCCTCATCTGGCCTCTGCAAGCATAGCACACACATGTACCTACACACACACACATACACACACACACACACACACACACACACACACACACACACACACACCTTTTAAAAAGAAAGTGTAGATTAAAAACGACAGTAAAAGTATAGAACACATCCTAAAGAATGGAAGCTGGAAGCAAGATCCTTTTCTGGGTTCTTTTTAAGAGTTTGGAGAGATGGGAGGAGCCAAGTCCCAGTGGGAGGAATGAAGTGGTTTTCATCTTGATTAAAGGGTAGATGTTGCTTGCACTCCCGGGCCCACGTGCCATCATGTGTACATGTGACATGAGAGGTTTTTTCCTGATTGGTGGCTTCAAGGACAAATTTGCCCCCACTGTACTGTACTCAATACTGGATTTGAGCTGACAGTGGGAGGACTTTCTCTTGGAGTCTTCCGAGATAGAATCTACTCCACAAACACACACACACACACACACACACACACACACACACACACACGCACGCACGCACGCACGCACGCACGCACGCATGCACACACACACCACTCTCACACACACAAGCATGCACACACACATACGCATGAGCATAGACACTCACAAGGACTGTGTATCTTATCGAGATTTGCATTGCCATTAAGTTAACAATTCACTCCCCCAGTAACACTGTGAGCACTAGACATACATGGGAATTCTCCCAGCCCCTTTTCTGATGTTTGAACCATTTGAATATTCCACCTTTCTTTAGCTTTCTCCATCTTAGATAGCTGGAGTGTCTCATTGTACACCCAGTACCCCAGATCTCAAGTCCCTCCAGCACTGTTGGAATTTACAATCCTAATAAGTTCATTTAAAGGACACACAATCCAGGTATTTTATTTACAAGTCATATGCCTGGATTGGGCAGATCTAGGGCGATACTAACGTACTTTGCAGCTATAAGACCCCTTGTTACTTGCTGTTTCTCCTGGTCACGTGGTTCTTGTTCATGGCAGCTTCCTCCTTTTCCATCTTCCTCCTCCCTCTACCTACCACACCTGCTCGAGCCTCCAGTCCCACCTTTTCCCACGACACTGCCCAATCACAGGCTCTAGTCTTTTATTAATTTGAGGAGAAGGTTCCCATGGCATTCCTTGAGTGCATAATGGTCTGCTTGTGAGGGGCAACCATCTCTTGAGGAGCCAGTACTTAGTATTAGAATATAAGCAGCACCAGGCCAACCCACTACACCCCAGAAAGCCTGTAACTGTTGAACACACACTAAGCTATTGTATCTGTCTCAGACTCTGGAATCCCGAATGTCTATGCTCCAATGGTTAAGAAAATATGCACAGATGGATTTAGCCCTCTTTTGGCACTCAGTCAGCCCTCAGTCAGGGCTGCGAACTGGGCCTGTCTCTAACTTTTCATATTGATGCCATCTAAGGAAGACTTCTCAAAAATAAAAATTAGAATTCCTTAGTGACTCCATTAGAGGGTGAACAGTATGTATTTATATCTACATGCACACACAATGTTAGCCAGCCAGTCTGTTTCTTAAATGAGCATGGATTCTGGGAAGCCAGAGTTAATACTATTCTATATGCTGAGTGCTCTCTCCCAACTTAAGGGCCTTACGATTAGCATTCTTCTTCCTCCCCATCCCTCCTCCTCCCTTCTTCTTTCTTCTCCTCCCCCTCTTCCATATCTTTCCTCTTCTCCTGGTGCTGATATGGAGCCCAGGTCTTATGAATGCTAGGCAAGTACTCTACCACTGAGCTGTACCCTCAGTCCCTAGAATCTTCTACAAACACAGTGGTGCTCATGATTGGTGTGGTAGTTTAAATTAGAATGTCTCCTACAGTCTCATGTATTTGAATACTTAGTCTCCAGTTGGTGGCTGCAAAGGATTGTATATGCTTGGCCTAGGGAGTGGCACTATTAGAAGGCGTGGCCCTGTTGGAGTTGGTGTGGGCTTGTTGGATTAGGTGTGTCACTGTGGGTGTGGGCTTTAAGACATTTACCCTAGCTGCCTAGAAGCCAGTATTCTGCTAGCAGCCTTCAGATGAAGATGTAGAACTCTCAGTTCCAGCTGTACCATGCCTACCTGGATGCTGCCATGTATGATATATGCCTTGATGATAATGGGCTGACGCTCTGAACCTATAATCCAGTCCCAAATATATGTTGTCCTTAAAGAGTTGCCTTGGTCATAGTGTCTGTTCACAGCCGTAAAACCATAACTAAGACAGTGGCAGTTTAGGGGGAGGTTATAAGAGGTTCATCCTTTTTGGAGGAAGCATGTTGCTGGAGTGAGCTTTGCAAGTTCAAAGCCTCCCCCTACTTACAGTTCAATTTCTCATCTTAGTTCTTGCATTAAAGATGTGAGCTTTCAGATTCCTGCTCCTGCCATCACATCTGCCACTTCCTGCAGTGTCTTCTTGAGCGGTGCAGTCTTCATTCCTTTGGAATCAGAAGCCAAAATGAACACTCTCTTCTGTAAGGTGCCTATTTATCACAGCAACAGAGGAGTAGCGAACACAGATAGATGTCCTTGGGTGTGTGAAGATGTATTAGTTCCTTTCCCTATTGCTGCGGCCAAATGTCTGACAAGAGACAACTTGAGGGAGGGAAGGTTTATGTGGCTCCCAGTGTGAGGATATAGTCAGTTGTGGCGGGGAAGGCACTGGGGCAGGAGTGTGGGGCAGCTGGTCACATTACTTCAGCAGATGAGAACCCGAGAGAGGACAGGGGCAGGGTGGAGAATATCAAGGCCCACCTTTATTGGTTCATATTCTTCTGGTAAGTCTCTACCTCTCAGAGGTTCCATAACACTGCTTGCTGGCTGGCTCAAGTTCACCTTAGCTAGCTTTCTCATACACAGGGCTACCTGCCTAGGGAATAGTTCTACTCACAGTGGGCTGGGACCTCCTGCATCAATTAACAACCAAGACAATCCTCCCCAGCAGACATGCCCATAGGCCAATCTGCTATGGGCAATCCTTCAGTTGAGACTCCCCGCTCAGATGACTCCAGGCTGTGTCAATTGACGGTAAAACTCACCATGACAGTGGTGTTTGGTTTCAGGACCCGGTGTGACCATCACTAAGCAAGTAACTAGGCAAGTATCAAGAAAAGCCACTCATCTGGGCCGTCCTCCTGGCCTGGGGCTGTAGCTCTGAAGCTCATTTCCCCAGAGCTTTATTTAAGTAAATGCAAAATGACTGTAAGATCTAAAAGGGGAAAATATCTAACACTATATATATTTTAAAAGATGATTTTTTTTTGAAAAATTTAAAAGTAAAATGTAGTTATTTTTATTGAACATGGCTCCTCATCTTGAACACATTTATATTTTTTCTTCCCCCATTTAAAGCCCGACCCCAGAAGATTTAACTGTCAAATGCTTTCCAAGGTGATCTTATGAAGTTTACTGTTTGTTACATTATCATTCCCAAGAAACTGGCTTCAACCGGAATGTTCATCTGGGTTGTCTTTTCTGATTTACTTCATGGATGGCATGATAATGAATTAAAAAGACTCTCAGGTGACATGTTTGCTGAGTCCCTCGAACAGCAAGCAGGCTTGTAGGAGCCACGTGAAGCCCTTGGGCCATCTCGACCATGGCTGTGTTCTTACATAGGACTGGAGTTGGTACCTAGAGGGAACACAGGGCCTGTACCCATTCCTCAGGGGAAGATGCAAGCCCCAGAGAAGGGAAAGGGTTAAATCAGAATCACTGGTGACTGTTAACAAGGACCTGAGTCAGAGGCTTCCCCTCCTGGGCTCTCTCTGGCCTTGCTTTATTTGCTTGCTTTATTTTTTGAGACAGGGCCTCAGACTGGATCTTGATCTGTAGACCAGGCTGGCCTTGAACTCACAGAGATCCGCCTCTGCCTCCTGAGTGATGAGATGTCACCATGCCTGGCATCTGCTTTTCTTGTTTTCAAACCCTTCCTTCCTCTTCCCTTCTTTCTCTTTTTTGCAAGTGTATATGTGTTGTGTCTATGGAGGTGTGTATACACGTTTACGTGTGTGTGGCATATGTGCATGTGGAAGCCAGAGGTTGACATCAGGGAATGAGGAATATTAAAATGGTCCTTCCTCACTCACAGATGCTACAACCTGGATGGCCATCAAAACGTTATGCTAAGGGAAAGGTGTTGGACAAAGAGGACACATACTGTAGGAGTTCTTCCTTTCCAAACTCTCAGAATAGACAAATCTTTAGAACTCAAAAGAATATTGTTAGTTGCCAGGAGCAAGGGGCAGAGAGATGGAGAATGGAGATATAAAGGTGTATTTGCTACTGTTGAAACACTGCAATCGTAGACCCTGATAGAAACAGCTCAAGGGAAGGAAGATGGTTTTAGATTGAGAGAGTTTCAGTCCACCATGGTGGGAAAGGTACGGCAGTGTTTATTGCAGTGGGAGTGTGTGGTAGAGATGTCTCTCATCCTAGTAGACCAGGAAGAGGAGAGGAACTGGAATCAGGAGCTAGGTTAGGACCTTCAAATTCTGCTGGCTAGTTACCTGCTTCTGTCGGCCAGGACTCATCTGTGATGGTGTCCATAGCCTCAAAAGATGGTCAACAAACACCCACAGCACAAGTCTGGTGTCAGGGATTCAGACTCATAACGTCTGTCGGTTCCTTGGCTGGGTGTTGAAATCTCCTGGAACTAGGTAATGTTGACAGGTGGATGCAGTGACATGATGGAAGGAGTGTCCCTTGTGGAAATCTTATGACATCATGGAAGTAAGTGTCGCTTGTGGAAATCTTATGCTACTTTCATTGTTTTTAAAGATTTTGTTTTTCAAAATTATTTCCAGGTGTCTGTGCACATAGGTGTGGGTGACCTTGGAGAGCAGAAGTGGCCATCAGGACTCCTGGGTCTGGAGTCACAGGTAGTTGTAAAAGTAATTTTTATTCTCCTGATGCAATTGTCATCTCTGAGGCTCACTGCCTCAGTCTGCTAACCCAGGCCTAGTCTTGGTAGCTTCCAGCCTCTGCACAATCTAATCTAGGCCTAGAATATTTTTCAGCCTCTGAGACTATTGGTGAACAAACTCACCCTTTCTTGTTCTTTCTGAGCTCTGATGGGCTGTTTCAACTGAGCTGTTCTGGCTCAAACTCCTCTCCACGCTGACTGATTCAGTTTGGCTTCTCTCAGCTTCTCCTGAATTGCTCTGCTTGGCCTCATACTAACTCTGACAATCTGTTCCAATCTTCTGGCTCATTCTGATTCTCTGGCTCATTCTGTCTTCACCTGTGTCTAGCTTGTTCTCTCTCTGCAAACTCTATACCTCTCACAGTTAATTTGCCTCCTTCCCTCTCTCTGCACTGCTCTCCCTTAAGTAGCTTCCCTTTCCTCTCTGTTCTTTTTTTTTTCCCCCGAGACAGGGTTTCTCTGTATAGCCCTGGCTGTCCTGGAACTCACTCTGTAGACCAGGCTGGCCTCGAACTCAGAGATCCACCTGCCTCTGCCTCCGAAGTGCTGGGATTAAAGGATTAAAGGTGTGCACCACCACTTCCCGGCCATGATTCTTTATGTATTTGGAAAATTGGCCCATGTCTATGGTATAAGTTGCAAGCATAGCCTCCTAGTTTATTATTTGTTTTTCCATATTACTTCAGTTTATCTTTAGGTGTGTTTAAAGCATTTTTGTGTATTTTAAGACCTGGCCTAACAACACAGCCCAAACTGGACTTGAATTCATGGTGATCTTCCTGTCTCTGCCTCTGAGTTCTGGAATCACAAACATGTAGCACCATGGTATCTTAACATTTTTATGGGACAAGCAGGATCACCCAGTGGGTAAGGGACCCTGCCATTAAGCCCAATGACTTGAGTTGGATTCCTGGAGTCAACCACCATTGACTCCCACCAGTTGTCCTCTGGGGACACACACACACACACACACACACACACACACACACACACACACACATATCTTTATGTTAGTTCACAATGAGAAGTATGGACTCTTGTCCCTGAGATGCCAAAGCTTTTACATTCAGACTCCATTTTGGAGAACCTGACATAAGTTTGAATTCAGGTAGACTAACAGGCTGGTATCTAGCATTAGTTTCCAAGGCGCCCCCCCCAACAAAACCTACACCCCCGGGCTACAAGCCCACCCCTTGCTTAACAACCACCAATGCAGAGGGGAGCAGAAGTTAAGTTTATGACTCCCAGCACCAGCCAATTATGTTAAAGGCCACAGGAGCTTTCCAACTAGATGCTTGCACACGTATTCCCTGCTTGCTGCTTACTATAAAGCCTTGTCACATAGACATTCGGGGTTCCCTGACCACCAACACCATCCTGTATGACAGTGGTGTGGTGGTGGGGGGGTGAGCTAGCTCAAAGAGAATAAAGGCCCTGCTGTGAGTTGCATCAGATTAGCTCCTGTGTGTGTTTTGGGGATCACTAACATTTCCATAGCACAACATCCCAATTTCTTGTATGTGATTGGACCTGCTTCTTCCCTTTGTGTGGTCCCCTTTACCCCTTAGTCACACACAGCACCAGCCTCCTGCAATTGGTGAGATCCCTGAGTGTATTTTGATATCTGTTTGGGCTAGCTCTCTTACTCTGGTCCTAACAGATTGGGCCAGCTCTATTGCTCTGATCTTCATTTCAGACCTTTTCTGGTTACTCTTGTTTATTTATTTGAATGGATTTTGAAGCTCTTTTGTTCAGGGATGGTATTGATAACTTTATCAAGATGAGGTTAAACTGAGCTACAGAGATGGCTCTGTGGTTAAGAGCACTGCTGTTCTCCCAGAGGGCCTGGATTTGATTCCCAGCACCCACATGGAGGCTCACAACCATTTGTAACTCCAGTTCCAGGGAATCCAATGCCCTTCTCTGGATTCTGTAGGTTTCGGGCACACATGTGATGCACAGATATGCATTCGGGAAAAATACCCATAGACATAAAATACAGGGAATTTCTAAGCAGCCAGGAAGGATGGCACACACATTTTTTTTAAAAGATGAGGTTAAATTTATAAACTAACCTACAGAGAACAAAATTCTGATTTTTTTTTTAAATGAGTGAATGCTTTGCCTGAACGTATGGCTGTGCACTATGTAGGTGCAGTGTCTATGGAGACCAGAAGAAGCATCAGATCTCCTGGGACTTAGGAGCAGTGCTCTTAACCACTGTGCCACCGCTCCAGCCTCAGAGAACAGACTTTGGTAGTTTTATTGCTTACAACCCAATAATAGTGTTGATCTTTCAGTTCAGTCTATGTTTGGGCTCTGTGCTGTGCTTTGAAGTTATCTGCATAAATACATTGCCTGCTTCTCTTTCTTTCTTTTCTTTTTGTTTGTTTGTTGTTGTCATTCTTGTTTCCGAGACAGGGTTTCTCTGTGTAGTTTTGACTGTCCTGGAACTCTCTCTGCAGACCAGGCTAGCCTCAAAAGCTTGGTCATTGTTCTCAGTTGCTGTTTCTGTCCCTGCAGATGGGGTTTTTGATTTCTCTCCATTTTGTTATTTTAACTAATATCCTTTTAGTCATTAGTCTCTCTGAGTAGCTAGTTGGATTCTCTTATTTTCAATGATACTTTGTCTTGGTTTGCTTATATTACTGCGATAAACACCAGGCCTAAAACTAAGCTATAGGGAGGAAAGGGTTTGACTATTTACAGATTGGTTCATCATCAAGGGAGCAAAGGCAGAAACTGAAGGCAGAGACCGTGGCAGAATGCAGTTCTCTGCCCTGCATTAAGACTCACATTCAGCTCCCTTCCTTATCTGGCCCAGGTCCACCTCTCTAGGAATGGTACCACCCACAGTGGACTAGCTGGTCCCTCCTAAATTAATTAGCTGTCAAGAAAATGCCCTCAAGGTATGTCCACAGGCCAATCTGAGGGAGGAAGTTCCTCAGCCAAGGTTAGCTCTTTCATGGCATGTCAAATTGACACCCAAGATCAGCCATCCGTCTCTTTAAAAAACAAACGTGTGTGTGTGTGTGTGTGTGTGTGTGTGTGTGTGTGTGTGTGTGTGTGTGTGTGAAGGAGGGGAGAGAGAGAGAGAGAGAGAGAGAGAGAGAGAGAGAGAGAGAGAGAGAGAGAGAGTGTCAGAGTCTCAGGGTGGCCTTGAACCTGCTGTATACGTCAGGATGACCTGTATTTCTGATCCTCCTATGCCTACCTCCTGAGCTCTGGGACTGCAGATGTGGATCAGCATGCTTTGTTTTTAAGGCACTGGGGATTGAGCCAGAGCTTTGAGCATGCTCTGTGAGCACGCTGTGAACTGAGCTCCGTTCTTAGCTGCTCTCTCATGGTGTTTATATTTTCTCTCATCTAATTGCATTTGCATCTCAGCTCAGGATGGTCCTTTTGTTAATATTGATGAGAGCATTCTAATCTTGTTTTTGCTTCTTTCTTTCTTCCTTCCTTTCTTTCTTCCTTCCTTCCTTTCTTTCTTTCTTTCCTTCCTTCCTTCCTTGTTTCCTTCCTTCCTTTCTTTCTTTCTTTCTTTCTTTCTTTCTTTCTTTCTTTCTTTCTTTCCTTCCTTCCTTCCTTCCTTCCTTCCTTCTTTGTTTCTTTCTTTTTTTTCTTTCGTGTGCATTGGTGTTTTGACTACATATGTCTGTGAGGAGATGTCACAGATTCCCTGGAACAGGAGTTACTGATTGTCGTGAGCTTCGTGTGGGTGCTGGGAACCGAACCTGGGTCCTCTGGAAGGGCATCAAGTGCTCTTACCAGCGGGGCCATCTCTCTAGCCCCCTTAATATGTATTTATTTGTTGGTGAGTGTTTGTTTGTTTGTTTTTGTTGTGCTGGGTCATACATGACAGGCAAGGGCTCCGCGCTGGCCTACACCCCCAGGCCCTTGCCTTTCCTTTGGCGTGGCTTCCTTTGGCGTGGCTTCCTTTGGCGTGGTGGCAATACTATTTTCCATCAGGACTGATTCTGGGGATTAGAAAGGTGGCTCAGCACTCAGGAGCTGAGTTCAGTTCCCAGAACCCACATTTGGCAGCCAATGACTGTCTGCAACCCAACTCCAGGGGCTCTGATGCACTGCTCTCAGAGGTACATACACATGTGTGCTAGTGCTCATGTGTACACACACACACATGAACAAACAATAAAGTCAATATAAAAAAATAGATTCTGGGGCTGGAGAGAGGGTTCAGTGGTTAAGAGCACTGACTGCTTTTCTGAAGGTGCTGAGTTCAATTCCCAGCAACCACATGGTGGCTCACAACCATCTGTAATGAGATCTGACTCCCTCTTCTGGAATGTCTGAAGACAGCTACAGTGTACTCTCGTATAATAAATAAATAAATCTTTAAAAAAATAGATTCTGGGGCTGAAGAGATGACTCGGCAGTTAGAGACACTGACTGCTCTTCCAGAGGACCCAGGTTCAATTCCCTGCACCCACGTAGCAGCTCATACCTGTATGTAACTCCAATTCCAGGGTTCCAATACCCTCTTCTGACCTCAGCAGGTACCAGGTACACACATGGTTAGACATAAACACAGGCAAAACACTCAAATATGTAAAATAATAATGAAAATAATGAAATAAATAGTTAATTTTGTGGTACTGGGCCTGTGGCCTAATAAATACCTGCATGGAAATTGTACATATTTCAGGGGATTTTCTTAAATCATGAAAGCACACCCCTCCCAAATAAATAGTTAATATTAAGTAAAATCAAATAATGTTTCTCTTAAGACATGAATACACCAAGATTTCCATCTGTTTGCTTGTTTTAAGATAGCATCTTGCTATGGAGCCCAGGCCGACCTCCAACTCACTGTAATTCTCTGCCCTCAGTCTTTCAAGCCCTCAATGTATGTCGCGAGTCATCGTGCCTGATGGTAACATACCTAGACTTCTGATACTGGACCATTTTTTCAATGTAACAAATCTCACAGTTCTTGGGAACGCACCCTCCATTTCATTTGTATTCTATTTAATGTTTTTGTGTTGATATTTACAAGCAAGGCTGGTTTTTTTAGTTCTTTGCTTTGTGTAGTTTTTGAAGACTTGGGTATCAATGTTACATCTACTCTGGAGTCATTTAAAAATAAATCATCTGGAGTTTCTCAGAAAACACAGGCTGTGTAAAGTAGGTCACAAACCAACTCAAAGGCTAGTTTGCGGTTATACATTTTCAGGGGATGTATTTGTTGCACCTAACTACCACAAAAATTAAAATAACACGTTATACAAGTGACCCCGTCCCCCACCCTCCCCCTCCTCCTCCCTGGGATAAAACGCAGGACCATGAGCATCCTAGGCAAGTCTCTACACGAAGCTACGCCTCAGCCTGCCTGCTGGACTTTGCTATTTCCTGTTCTGGTGTTTTAGCTGTGCGTGTGTCTGTGCATGCGTCTGTGCGTGTGTCTTCCAGGCGTCTCTCCCACCTTGGGAAACAAAGCCTTCCCATGAAAACATGGAGCCTGAAAAGTTGCCACCCCGGCTTTTTGTCAGACAGGTCGTTTTTCACACATGGCTTCTGTGATGCGTGTGACTTCCTCGTGACTCATTTTTTAAAAAATGTGTATTTTTACATTGAAAGCAAATCTACTTTTCCTTGCCTCAAATTCAGAAGACTATTAGCTAGAGCACACAGTCTCCTCCATAGCTAGAAACAGCTATGATGACTGTCACAGGAAAAACTGGAACATTTGGTAATGCTAAAGTAATTAAAAGTTGCATGGCTTGTGTGTAAATATAGATAAATAAGTCAATTGTGTAGAGTGGAAGCCAGAGAACTGGTCATGTACATGTATAAAAATGAATGTTCAGTATGACAAGATGGTCCAATGGTTAAGAACACTTGCTGCTTTTACACAGGACCCACATTCAATTCCCAGTACCCCTGCAGTGGCTCATGACCATCCGTAACTCCAGTTACAGGGAATTTAATGCTCTCTTCTGGTCCCAAGGACACTGCACACAGGTAATGTACAGACAAATATGCAGGTAAAACACTTGTGCACATAAAATAAAAAGAAATAATTTTCCAAAATGAATGTTAGCAAAGAATGTTGGCATGATCATACACTCAATGGTATTGAAATAAAAGATATTCATCAATACAGTTGGTAGTAATTTGTTGTTTAGTATTATAAGTATATTAATTAGTAGTAGATTCTTGGGGATTATAAAGCACATTTCACACCATTCTCAAAATTGATTCAAAATAGATGAAACAGGTAAACTTTCAAAAATCTCCAAAGTCACAAAATTACTCAAGGAAAATATAAATATTTATAATCATTGAGAAGGGCAGAGTCCCTACAGCAAAACTCATGAACTACACAGACAAGGATGCACAAGAGTGCACGTACAGACACATCACATGTGAACATCAAACAGCTGTAAGGAAGATGTTTAAAGGTAATATGTGCCCCATGATACAAAAGTCTTCCAGGAAAGGGTCTTAAACTCGATCCATAGAAACAAGCCTTAGCTTAGCATGGGTGGTATATCCCTGTAGTACCAGCACTCAGGAGGCTAAAGCAGGAGAACAAAGCATTCAAGACTAGCCTGGTCTACAGAGTGAGACTCTGTACTCCATCCAAACAAACAAACAATTAAACATATTGTTTTTAAAAACACACCAAAACCCAAGATCAAAGAAGGCAAAAAAATGAGGTCGAGCATGGTGGCAGGGGCTAGGGATTGGTAGGGCCTGCTTGCCACTCACGGACAAGGCTGGGCTGAGTTTACTGTACAGGAGATGGGGTGGGAACCACATATCATCTTCTCATTGTCTTTGCTAGCTCTTGGTTTTTATGTATTTAAGCTTTAAGAAAACAGGGACTTGCTACACGGCTCAGTGTGTAAAGTCAAACTGAAGGATCTGTGTTCATGTCCCAAGTTCCTAACAGTAGAAAGAACTGACTCCTATATGTTGTTTTCTGACACCCCCCCAAAAAAACCATACATGCCTGCACACATGTACTTGTGCACATACACACACACTCACACATACACTCACACACAGACACACATGTGCACACATGTGCACACACCCACATACTCATACACACACAACCATGCATGAACACGCACAAGTGCATGCTCCCACACACACTCCCACACACATTCACACATGCACACGATGTAATGAAGGTAAAATAAAACAAGATTTCAGAACACAAACCGATTCCAAACTTCCCATTTCATTTGTTACTAGGTTTGCAAGTTTCCAGGTGCATACCGTATTTAGCATGGGAGATGGTAAATAGGAAGAAAAATATACATTTGAATTTAAATTTCTTTTTCTTAAAATGACAAAATTTATGATGTGCTGCATATTCTATCCAGTTTTGAAATAGATTTGTGTTTCCATTCTATTCTATTAGAGAAAGGAATGGGCAACATATTCCCTTTTAAATAGGATTTATGAAAGGCTGGCAGCTGTTGACGGTGTAAGAAATAATGGAATAGCGGGATTCTTTTGTTCCATGTGCCAAGGGATTTTCTATGGAAAGACCTTGAAGAACATTTAGACATGGAGAAATAGTGACCTCATTAATGCCAAGCACATTTGTGTGGGCGAATAATCACTGATGTGGCAGTATGACAGACAGCCTGAAGGTTGCAATGGACAGGTAAGTTCAGGATCTCAGGGAAACGTTTAACTAACATTGTTTACAGGTTAATCATGGATAATGACCCCATGGGTTTTTTTTCCAAGCACATGCAACAACACCTTTTTAAAGGTTTATTTCATTGCTTTAATGTTTGTGTGCACATATGCACACACATGTCAGACTGTGCATGTATGGAGATCAGAGGTTAGTTTTCTCCTTCAGCAAAGTGGGTGCCAGTGATCAAACTCAGGCCCTCAGAGTTAGCAGCAAGTCCCTTTACCTGCTAAGCCAGTCATGGTCACAAGATTTTTTTTTGAGTGGGGGTTATATGTAGTTATTTTTATTTTCTTTTTTTAAAAAAGATTTATTTATTTATTATATGTAAGTACACTATAGCTGACTTCAGACAACAGAAGAGGGCATCAGATCTCATTACAGATGGTTGTGAGCCACCAGGTGGGTGCTGGGATTTGAACTCATGACCTTTGGAAGAGCAGTCAGTGCCCTTACCCACTAAGCCATCTCTCCAGCCCCTATTTTTATTTTCATATCACAAAAATTGTGGAAGATTTTAGAAAGTGAAAAACAGGATGAGGAAAGTCCCTGTCATCTCCCTAACACACTCTCTCTCTCTCTCTCTCTCTCTCTCTCTCTCTCTCTCTCTCTCTGTCTAACAGTAAAGTTAGGGAAGGTTTTCTTTTTTTGACCATTGCACATGTTTCAAGAGGCCCATGAACTCTTGAAAATAGATGCAACTTTGTACAGACATGGACAAAAGAAAAGAATTCTTGTACATATGAGCCAACTAAGGTGTTGTCCCTTGGACGCCTTCCATCTTGTTTTTTAGAGACAGGTTGTTCTTTGGCCTGGGATTCCCTGACTGGTTTAGACTGGATGGTCAGGGATCTGCCTACCTTTCCAGCACTGGGATTATCATCACACACTATACCCAGTTTAAAATATATATTTATGAGTATGCCTGCTTGTGTGGAGGAGCCCTAGGAGGCTGGAGAAGGCCTCAGATCCCCTAGAACTGGAGTTATAGAGAGTTGGGAGCCACCATGTGGGTGCTGGGAATTGAACCGAGGTCCTCTGGAAGAGCAGCCAGTGCTCTTAACCACTGAGCCATCTCTGTAGATCAACACTTAGCATTTAAATATGGGTTCCGGGGATCAAGCTAAGGACCTCAAGCTTGTAACAAGCCCCTTACAGACTGATCCATTACCCCAGCCTGAAGTGCATAATTTTTCACATGTTAGAGTACATTAAAAATGATGGAAATATACACCTCATGAGTCAGGAGTATTCATTATCAAGTATCATTTTGCATACTTGATATATATGTATAATATGTACATATACAGGTGCATACACATATACATATGTCATGAGTCAGGAACATTCATTATCAAGTATCATTTTATATACTTGATATATATATATTATATACACACACATGTATATATAATCACATATCTAGTGCATATATATACATGCACATGTGGGCATGCACACATGCACACACTCACACACACACATATATATTGCACTTGCAGTATACACTGGCAACACCAGGAACACATGAGCAGCACACAGCCTTGAGACCTGAAAATGGCTACAAAGTTACAAGGTTTGAAGTTTTCATCTACATTATGATTTCTTAAGACCTTCACACCTCATATTAACTATTACTTAATATCTTCTTGAAGAACATCATTGCAGGAAATTTTAAAAAAGGCCAGCAATATCCCACCAGGCACCAGCAGGCCATATGGCACCAGTAGGGTATTCTCATCTTAGCAGACTTTCTGGCCTGGAGCTCCCAAAACGTCTCCACTCAACTCGCTAAGTTCCCTTGGCGGGTCGCTGCCACACCAGCCCCATGCAATGACTGGCTACCTTGTGGTTAACTGTCATAATACCCGGTACATCAAAACTCTAGAAGCTTAGAATTAATTAGTTATATTTATATACCAATAAATTCTCAATTCACAAGATGCCCACACAATAATTTCAGAGCCAATTGATAATGATAGAAGCTGCCCACCTAGATCAGACAAGCTATCCCAGTTATTCTATCCTTTTATAATATTCATAGCTACCTGTAGCTATTTAAAGCCACGTGGACTCTAAATTGTCTTCCTCTACTTCCATCTTCCTTCTCCTCCTCCTCCTGTGTCTCTCCTTGTCTCTGCCACTCTTAGGTCCGCCTCCCTTTTCCCTGTCCAATCACAGGCTTCTTGTTGTACTAATATTTAAAGTGATTAGACAGGGAAGATTCTGTTACAGAACTTTGCCTCATAGCCAAACATAATCATCCTGTTTGGAAACAGTGGATATTCACTCTTCATGGAATACATACATACTACCAATACTCTTCCAGTAATCAGTGTAAATTGGTTTAGAATATCAGTAGTGTCTGAACCAAAGTTAAGGTAAAGAAACAACAAAATTCGGGAGGCAGAGGCAGGGGAATCTATGAGTTTGAGGCCAGCCTAATCTACAGAGGGAGTTCCAGGACAGCCAGGGCCACACAGAGAAACCCTGTCTTGAAAATCAAAACAAAATAAAACAAAATAGGCTTTATGGAAAGTTCTGGAAGGAGGAAAGGAAAAAGGGAAATGATGTAATTTTATTATAATCTCAAAAATAAAATAAATAATTAAAAAGTAAGCAAATAACTTCACTTTTCAGAACTTTGTGGATTTTTGGGCTTGTAAGTGAATAGTTTGGAGACATCATAGACTTCTAAATTTTGCTAGTGTATTAATTTTTCTTGTCGCTGTGATAAAACATCTGACAAAGGCAACTGAAGGAAGGAAGACTTTGCTTGGGCTCACAGTTGGTTCAGTCTGTCACAGCAGGAAAGCCATGGTGGCAGGGCTAAGGCAGCTGGTCACATGACATTCTCAGCAAGGAAGCCAGAAGAGATAAGTATGTCTCCCCATCCCTCCCCATCCCTCTTTCTGACAGGGTCTCATGTAGCCCAGGCTGCCTTCAAACTTACTGTGTAGCTAAAGACCTTGGACTCTTGCTCCTCCAGATCCTGCCACCCTAGTGCTGGGATCATACACCTAAGCCCTAAGCATGCTTGGCCCACTAGTTCTTCTTTGTTTAGTCTGGTACCCCGCTCACAAGATGCTACCGCGCACAACCAGGGTGGGTCTTCCTGCTCAGTTCAGGCTCACTGGATGCTCTTGTCGATGCGCCCAGAAGTGTGGCTTCTGGCGATTCTGAATCTCCTCAATGGGCAGGCAGATGCAGTGGTTGGAGTGTTTGCTGTGCCCGCCTCAGGACCAGGGTTCTGATCCTCAGAACCTACATATACGCTTGCTGGGATTGAGACTGGCCTGTGATTCCACCCTTGGAAGGTAGGGAGGGGATCCCCGGGGCAGGGGTTGAGTCAGAGACCAATGCCAGGCCTCTCTCAAAGCATGCGCGCCCACGCACATGCAAACACTCACACGTGTGCACACACAGTGTCACACAAATGGAGAAAATTAGTAAGTAAAATGAGAAGACCGTCCGCCATGGTGGTGAGCTACTTCCTTCACTTCCTTTACCCTACACATCTGTCCAGGAAGGATGCTGCAGAGGAGGGGTACAGATGGAAGGTACGGGATGGCGGGGTCAGAGCCCACACCCGGCCATTGCTTTCTCCAGCTCCGGGGAGCAGAAGCATAGCACGTCTCCACTTTTCGGCAGAGAGATGTAGCAGTGGCCTTGGGAATCACCTTTCTAGGCGCTTCAGGTAGCTGTGACCTCCTGTGGTGTTTTTCTTCAGTTCCTGATTGAGGCAGCCAGAGAAACTAGAATCATTTCAAAATCAACCTTGAATCTGTGGTACCTTTTCTAGACTTCTGGGAGTTGAGACAATGGTAACATCTGAAATTGGAGCTCAGAGAGGCTCCACGACAGGAGCCTCTGCATCTGAATCTGCTCAAAATGGGCTGACGAGATGGCTCAGCAGGTGAAGATGCTTGCTGCCAAGCCTGACTCGATGTCCCGGATCTGTGGAGTGGAAGGATAGAGCTGACCTCCACATGCAGCATGGTGTGGGTGGGTGGGTGTGTGGGTGTGTGTATGCGCGTGCGCTGTAATTCCTATTCCAGTCCAGAATGGGCCCACGTCTCTGGCCTCTACAGACACCTACACTCATGCGCACATACCCAAACCAACACACACACACACACACACACACACACACACACACACACACACACACACACACACCAGCACGCTGCCTCATCATGCAGGCCCGGCAGGCGCCACTACGATGAGCAAGTATGTGGTGGAAAGATGGAAGAAAAGTGTGAAATGCGGATGAGATGGTGGTAGGGAGCCTGCGCTGCCGCCTGAGGTCACGTGATGTCTGGGCCCACACTGCTGCTGAGAGCTAGCCATGGCCCTACCATAGCGGGATCTGTGTTGATGCCCGTGGCCCACGTTACTATTATCAAGGGCCATTGAGATGCCTGCGGTCTGGGCCACCATCAGAAGCGATGTTGATGTCCGAGGGCAACACTGCCATAGGGGACACACTGACCGCTGTGGCCTGAGCTGCCACCTGAGGCCTGTGATGCATTGAGGACCGTGTCTGTGGTTCTACTGCAGCCCGGGTCTGTGTTGATCCCACACAAAGGCATCGGTGCCTGTGGACTGGGCTGCCACCTGAAACTGTGTTACTGTCTGAGAACCGTGCTGACATGGCCCCGCCTCTCACTGACTGCCACACAGTGGCACTGGGATGGCATGGGCATGGGGCAGCCTGCCCTGCTCCTCAACGGTCACCACACGCAGGAGAGCTGACCCTGGTGGTACAGGAGAACTGGTCCCAATGACACGGACTCAGGACGCTGATCCCGGTGGTGTGGGTCGGGGAGAGCTGGTGGAACCATAACTGCAGGGTCTCCGTGACTGGGGGAAACTGCAGAACGGCTGGGAGGTGTCTCAGCGGGCACCCAGCAAGGAAGCGGCGGTTACCAAGGAGCAGGTCAATGTCCAGAGGGGTCAGGGAGACTTTGTTTTTTAATTTTTTAAAAATTTCCGGGATGGAGAGATGGCTCAGCGGTTAAGAACACCGACTGCTCTTCCGAAGGTCCTGAGTTCAAATCCCAGCAACCACATGGTGGCTCACAACCGTCCTTAATGAGATCTGATGCCCTCTTCTGAAGGCAGCTACAATGTACTTACATATAATAAATAAACAAACAAACAAACAAATCTTTTAAAAAATGTTTTAAAAAATTCCTTTTTGGGGAAGGTAGAGGGCAGACATGGAAAGACTGGGTAATGATTGTGTCTGGGGTACATGATGTAAATGCCAAAGAATCAATTAAAAAATGTGGAAAAATACAGAAAATCTTTAAAAAGAAAAAATCTATACTGGGCTCTGGAGAGAGCTCAGTGATTAAAAGCACTGTCTACTCTTCCAGAGGACCCATATCCAATTCCCAGCACTACAGGATGGCTTTGGATCTACTGTAACTCCAATCCCAGGGAATATGATGCCCCCTTCTGGCCACTGTGGTGACTGCACGCCCATGATGCACGGATGCGTGTGCAGACAAAGCTCTGTATACATAAAGTTAAACAAATTGAAAAAAAGCAAAGCAACCCTGGAGCACGAGCTGAACAGACATAACTTCTAAAATGGCAGCTCTATTATTAATTAGGATAGCTGTTGTGAGTCAGAAGGAAAGTATTCCAAGCTGCAGCAACCTTGTCAGGCACAGCTGGAGTTTCAGTGACTGAAAAGCTGATCTGCCCGTTGGAGGCTGGGCCAGGAGAAGTCAGCGAGACTGTAGGATCAGCTATGATGTAACCATAAAAGGTCTGTCTTGGGCAGAAACGACTAGAGAAGAAGGGCCCGGGAACAGCGGCCCCACAGACTTCCTTTCATCTTTCTTTCATTTTTATTCCTTTACTGTTTGTTTGTTTTGAGACAGGGTTTCTCTGTGTAGCCCTGGCTGTCCTGAAACTCACTCTGTAGACCAGGCTGGCCTCAGACTCACAGAGATCCACCAGCCTCGGCCTGCCGAGTGCTGGGATTAAAGGTGTGCGCCACCACACCCGGCCCTCCTTTCATTTTTTCCATGTTGTTATTCCTGCTGGTGGCGTCCCTCCTCAAGGTTACCTCATGATCAGAGAAGGCTTCGCAGGGTTTTTCTACCTTACCCTTATTTATAAAGTTTTTGTGTGCATGCATGAACATTCGCACTCATGTGCTTGTTGCTGGGTTTGTGCATGAATGTGCATGCGTGTGTGTGGGGGGGGCAAGTGTGTGTGTGTGCGTGCATACCTACAAGCCTGAGGAGACCAGAGCTCAAACTTGGGTGTTGTTCCTTAGGAATACTCCACCTTTCCTGTGAGACACAGTCTCTCAGTCTGGAACTCAGGGACTGGCCACTGAGCCTCAGGGACCCAGCTGTCTCTCCCTTGCCGGCCTTGAGATTATGATCTCATGTCATGGCTTTTAATGTGGGTGCTGAGACTCAAACTCAGGTCTTTATGCTGGTTGGGGAACAAGATGGTGTATAGCTTTAAGCTCAGCACGCCGTGGAGGCAGAGGCAAGGGGATCTCAGGAAGTCTGAGGCCAGGGATCTGGCCAGTGAGCTCCAGGCCAACCAGGGCTACACAGTGAGATGAGAGTCTGTTAGAAGAAGGAAGAAGGGGGAGGGAGAGGAGGAGGAGGAGCAGGAGGAGGAGAAGAAGGAGGAAGGAAAAAGGAAGCAAGAGGAAGAGGAGGAGGAGGAGGAGGAGGAGGAGGAAGAACAACAACAACTAAGCAAAAAACCAAAAATGAAGAACAGAACCCCCAAGAGCTGACCGTGGCTCAGTGGGCAAAGCCTGAGGATCTAAATTCCATCTCTGCAAACACATGAGAGGTAGAAAGAGAAGCAATTTCACAAAGTTGTCCTCTGATATC
The DNA here is from genome assembly GCA_036184795.1 of Tokudaia tokunoshimensis. Classification (NCBI taxonomy): domain Eukaryota; kingdom Metazoa; phylum Chordata; class Mammalia; order Rodentia; family Muridae; genus Tokudaia; species Tokudaia tokunoshimensis. Next base: position 36,794,513 of record BTHU01000016.1, read on the forward strand.
TACATATGTGCTATGGCCCACACGCCCTCTCTCTGTCCGTCTCTGTCTCCGTCTCTCTGTCTCTGTCTCTCACACACAAATTCATAACAACAATAATTAATGATGATGGAGCTGGAGCACCGGAGGCTTTTCCAGAAAACCCTGTTCAATTCCCAGAACCCACACTCGGCAGCTCACGACTCTCTGTAATCCAGCTCCAAGTTTTTTAACCCCCTCACACAGACATAGATGCAGGCAAAACACCAATGCATATAAAATAAACGTAAATAAGTCATTAAAATATAATAAAATAAGATAATTTCAAGTCCTCTTTGCTATGATAAAACATGAGGATACTGGACTGGAGAGATGCCTCGGAGGTTACGAACGCTTGTCTCTCCTGCAGAGGGCCTGGGTTTGGTTTACAGGCCCCACATGGCGGCTCACAACTGTCTGTGTGTGAGTCAGTTCCAGGGAATCTGAGGCACTCTTCTAGCCTTTGTGGGCACCAGGTACACAAAAGGTACACACAGACATGCAGGCAAAACACCCGTCCTGATAAAATAAAAAAGAGCAATTAAAATCTTTAAGAGACCGTCTCAGGCAAATATATGACCCCGGCAGTCAAATGCTTGGGAACCCAAAGCTTCTGTGCAGAGTTCTCTCCCAGTGTTGGAGTGTTTGAGGGTGAGGAGGCTCACACGCAGGAGTTAATGGTTTATTTCGTGGTTCTTCGGTGCTCTAACCAGACCTTCAAGCTCCCCTTCCTAGTTCACTTCTATAAAGGATTATAAACCAGAGAGCAGGTTGGTTTAAACAAAGCAATGGGAAAGTAAGCAGCCTTCTGTGAACTCTGTCTGGCTGGAGTCTTGTTTTGTCTGTTAGGAAGCTCTGCTCTTCTAACCCAATGCTTCAAGGTCAAACAGAGGTCGAGCTTTGCTTTTTTTTTTTTTTTGGTATAGGTCCTTTTACATTGTTTGCATTTATCCAATTGAGTAGCTCCTCCCCAACACACACACACACACACACACACACACAATTACACACATGGAAACACACACAATAGCACACACACAAGAGGAAGAGAGAGAGAGAGAGAGAGAGAGAGGGGGACTACAGAGTGGACCTGGTGGGGAAGAGGTGTGTGTATGTCTTTAATCTTACTCAACAAAAGCCAACCAAACAAGTTCAAATCTTATTAAATGTCAGACAAACAGGATGAAAATAAGACTTCCAATTTTGAGATGGAAGATAGAACCGGAGCAGGGATGCCTTCGTAGAATAAATCGTGCCAACATGATACTAAAGCTGTCAACTTGGTGCTGTGGCGGGGGGTGGGGGAGAAGGTCTCAAAGTCCATTAATAACCCAACAGCCAGCTTTACTTTTTCACATGAGGAAAATTCCATTACAACAAACAGCCTGGGGCTTTCAAACAGCGTTTGTCGAATGGTTATAAAGAATATATTGCTAGCAATCATGTTTTTGGATCTTCAAATGAAATCTAGGTTTTTTTTTTCTTTTTTAAAGAGAGACTCACCAATGCTGGGGGTCATCGCCCACAGGGCTACGTGGAAATGACGGCCTTTACGCATTAAAGATGTGACCTTTTGCATGTGTGCTCAGCTTGGTTGCAAGAGACAGGCTGGAATCCAAACCCACTCTCCCCGTCAGAAAGCCACAAGCTGTACGACCTTTCATAGTGGCCTTGGTTTTGCAAGATTGTTCTTTGAAGGCCTATTTATAAAGTGGCTTTCTGGCATTTTTCTTCCTTGAGTCTATCATGACATGAGACTTACTGTACACAACTGACTGGTCAGAGTTCTCTAGAAAACATAGAAGAAATGCATTGCAAACATATATTGCAAAGGGGACTTAGTAGATTGGCTTCTGTGACACCGTCTAAAGAAGCCAACAGTGGCTTCTGGCCACTGGGGAGACCAGGAACTCTTAGCTGTTGAGTCCAGGAGGCTGGGTCCCTCCAGAGTCCCAGTCCTGAAGGCTTGGAGTCCTGAAGTCTGTCCCTCAGTTGCTGGAAGGCTGGGGAAGCTGGGTTTCCATGGCAGCATGGGGGAGGGGGCAGAGATATGCGGGCAACAGCAACACTACTTTTTCTTCTTTGTATCTGGCCTGGCATTGGAAGGTGCTGGCTCCCCGCAGGAAGCATGGCCTCCCTGCAATTACTCCTTCCTGAAAATGCCCTCCCAGATCTGTCGAGAGGTGTTGAGATCCCAGATCCAATCAAATTGACAGGAAGATGAACCAACAGCCTTTGAAATTACAGAGAGAAATTTTCACTTAGGATGTGGGCTAGTGTTCTCCTTTTCCCTGGTTCCAACAGCACTAGATTCATCCCACAAGGGTCTTAACAGCTCCCTGACCTACCACAGCTCCCACATACACAGTGCCTGTAGGAAGGTGTGTGAGTGTGTGTGTGTGTGTGTGTGTGTGTGTGTGTGTTGTCTGCCTTGACAGAGTTCTCTGGCATATAATCTCTAAGGAGGCTGTCTTAGCTGGTTCTCTTAAAAACAGAATTTCTGGAAAGAATCGAAGTAACTTACTTCAAAGGGGATCCCGAAAGCGCGGGGGGGGGGCACTCAGAAGTGAGTGCATTAGAACTAATGATCAAAGTTGCGTCTGTGGACAAAAGCCGGCGGGCGCTGTGGGTGCGGTGGGCACAGTCCCATCAGCCCTGCTCACCGCGAGAGACTGCACAGAACACAAGTAGAGCTTGTGCAGCTGAGGCGAGGGTGTTGGGCATTCACCCAACCAGGACCTGCCTTGGTGGTTGGGATTGCTCTGGGCACCAGGATGCATATGGCACTGGCACTCTGGGACTGAAACTCCTGGGGCTGCTTGATGTGGTTCGAGGCTTGAATCCACGGCCACACGCATCCTAAGCAAGCACCCAAGAGCTGAGCTACATCCCACGCCCCAGCAGGAGAATGCCGAGGTGTGACGATACACTCTCATGTTCCCAGCTGAGATGGGAGGGTCACTTGAGTGTGAATCTAACCTGGCCAACATTGCAAGACACCATCTAAAGAAAAAGAAAAGGGAAAGCAGTTTGTTATTGAGCTCTAATAGCCTTCCACCCTCTGTAGCTCTCTTCTTCTCATGCCTTTGTTTCTTTTCTTTTTTTCACATAAGGAGTCTCACTAAGTAACTCCAGCTGTAACTCACTATGTAGCCCAGGCTGTCCTCAAACTCACAGAGAGTGTCTCCCAAAGGTTGGCATTACAGTGCTTCCCATAGTCTCCCTTTATCTGCATTCTTACTTATGATCGGTCCAAGTTGACACCTCAGACAAATACACACAGTCCTCAAAATGTTAATAGAAAAAATAGCAGAAAAAAAACCAAACAGCTTACTAATTTTAAGTGGCATAGTGAAATTTCCCTCCATCCCATTCCATTCTACCTCGGCATGAGTCAGCTGTGCCTTCCCAGAGCATTAATGTGATATATGCTGTCTGCTCCTCCACGGCTGAGAGAAAAATCATACAACAGTCATTATAATGTAGCCCTGGCTGTCTTGGAACTCACTCTGTAACCAGGCTGGCCTTGAACTCCGAAATCTGCCTGCCTCTGCCTCCCAAGTGCTGGGATTGAAGGCATGTGCATTCACTTGGCTTGTATGAGTTTTTATTATTAGTTATGTTTGCTTTTATTTTTTTGAGACCATGTCCTGGTACTCACTGTGTAGACCAGGCTGGCCTTGAACTCACAGAGATCTGTCTGCCTCTGCTCCTGAGTGCTGGATTAAAGGTGTGAGCATTATATCTGCCCCTATTGCTAGCCTCTTACTATGCCTAATTTGTAAGTTAAACCTCATCACAGGTAAGTATGTGTAGGAAAACCGCAGTGCACACACAGAGGGAGCTGTGAAGCCAACGACTGCAGATTTCCAGTAGGTTCTTGGGACCCTTGCCGATAAGGGGGACTGGTCTAACCTTATAAATACTATGGGCAGCGTAAATCGGACTTAGTAAGTAAAAACACATATAATTGGGATGGGTGCATCTGGGAGGAGTTAGGGGCAGGCAAGTGGGGTAAGTATGACCAAATTATATAAATATGATCAAAATATGAGAATATTAAAAAGTAATACAAATATTGTATTAAGAAGGCAACAATTTTCATGAGCCCACCAGATCCTTAGCTCTCCCAGTAACCATGAAAGTGATGACCCCAAGTGCAGACTTATCTATATCAGTGTGTAGCTTCCTGTTTGAGTGGGTGTACATGGAGGCCAGAGGTTGACAGCCAGTGTCTTCCTGAATCACTCCCTCCCTTTTAAAGATTTTTATTTTTATTTAATTGTGTGTACACGTGTGTATGCATGTGTGAGTGTACAGGTATGAACACATGAGCACACATATTTGGGTATCAAATCCTTGTGAGCTGGAGCTCACAGCTGTCCAGTTGAGAGCTGCCTGTGTGCTGGAGCTGAACTCAAGTCTTCCCAAGATCACTCCGTGCTCATAACTGCTGAGTCATGTTCCCAGCACCCACCCTTGTTATCTTTGAGAAGGGCTCTCTGTGGACTTAACTCACCAATTCACCTAGACTGACTGCTGGCCAACAAGTGTCAGGGATTTTCATGTTTTTCCCTCCCCAGTTCTGGGGTTAGACGTATATTTTGCCATCCCTGCCTTTTTTTTTTTTCTATATTTTTTCTATTTACATTCCAAATGATTTCCCCTTTCCTGTTTCCTCCCTCCCCGAAAGTTCCATAAGCCCCCTTCCCTCCCCCTGTTTCCCATTCAACCCCTTCTCACTTCTCTGTCCTGGTATTCCCCTACATCCAGTCTTTCCAGGACCAGGGGTCTCTCCTTCCATCTTCTTGGAAATCTATTGATATGTGAATTGTGTCTTGGGTATTCCGAGATTCTGGGTTAATATCCCCTTATCAGTGACTGCATACCATGTGTGTTCTTTTGTGATTGGGTTACCTCACTAAGGATGATATTTTCCAGTTTTGACCATTTGCCTAAGAATTTCGTGAATTCATTGATTTTAATTGCAGAGTAGTATTCCATTGTGTAAACATACCACATCTTCTGAATCCATTCCTCCGTTGAGGGACATCTGGGTTCTTTCCAGCTTCTGGCTATTATAAATAAGGCTGCTATGAACATAGTGGAGCATGTGTCCTTATTGCATGCAGGGGAAGCCTCTGGGTATATGCCCAGGAGTGGTATAGCAGGATCCTCCGGGAGTGTCATGCCCAGTTTTCTGAGGAACCTCCAGACTGCTTTCCAGAGTGGTTGCACCAGCTTGCAATCCCACCAGCAGTGGAGGAGTGTTCCTCTTTGTCCACATCCTCGCCAACAACTGCTGTCTCCTGTGTTTTTGATCTTAGCCATTCTGACTGGTGTGAGGTGGAATCTCAGGGTTGTTTTGATTTGCATTTCCCTAATGACTAAGGATGTTGTACATTTCTTTAGGTGCTTCTCAGCCATTAGATATTCTTCAGGTAAGAACTCTTTATTTAGCTCTGTACCCCATTTTTAATAGGGTTATTTGACTCTCATCCCTGCCTTTTCATGGACCTGAACTGTGGTCAGCTGAACTTTCCCTGATTCCCGTCCCAAGTGTGTGGCTTCTATTGTTGCATAAACACTGTATTGTTACTCTTCTTAAGAATGAGATTAATTACTAATGTGAAGCAATTTAAGAGAGAAAATGTGGTGGGGTTGGAGAGATGGGTCAGTGGTTAAGAGCACTGGCCATCTATGGAGGTGTTCTTCAGAGCACCGGGGTTCAATTTCCAGCCCTTCTGCAGCATCTCATAACTGTCTATAACTCCAGTTTCAGGGGACCTGACACCCTCACACAGACATGCAGGCAAAACACCAATGCACATAAAATCCTTACCTGGGCATTGATGGCATACACTTTTAATCCCTGCACTCAGGAGGCAGAGGCAGGTGGATCTCCGTGAGTTTGAGGTCAGTCAGTCAGGTCTACAGAATGAGTTCCAGGACAGCCAAGGCCACGTAGAGAAATCCTGTCTTGAAAGAAAGAAAAAGGGGGGGTTGTATTATGATTTTCAGGTCAAGGAGAAGCATGCATTATCTGAATAGACAATGGCACACAGACATGGGGTAACTGGTCACATTGCATCTGCAGACAGGAAGCAGAGAGCAGACAGGAAGTGAACCCAGCTATAAAACCTCCTCCTAGACACTCCACTTCCTCCACCTAGACCCTCAGCTCACATCAAGAACCATACCCTACCACATATTCAAACACATTCAATGATGGTCCTGTGGGAGACATTCCGACATTCAACCAACAATATGACGGTATGATACAGTATAAGAATTGTCAGAGAGGTGCTGGAGAAATGGCTCAGCAGTTTAGAGCCTGACTACTCTTCCAGAGGTCCTGAGTTCAATTCCCAGCAACCACATGGTGGCTCACAACCATCTGTAATGGGATCCCATGCGCTCTTCTGGTGAGTCTGAAGACAGCTACAGTATACTCATATACATTAATTAAATAAATCTTTTTTAAAAAATTGCCAGAGAATAGCCCTCCTGGTAAAATTTTCAACAGAACAAAGAGACAACTCTGCCTCCATCCAAGGTTAGATACTAGTTTATGTTCCTAGAAAAACCTATGAACACAGCTTATAAACCTTATTGTGGTTATATAGAAAAGAGTTAAGACTTCAGGTGTAGTCCTTATAAAGAAGCTGTGTGTGTGTGTGTGTGTGTGTGTGTGTGTGTGTGTGTGTGGTGTACCTATAGAAGCCAGAGATGATGTCAGGATACTCCATGTATTATTCTCCACTTTCTTTTATGTTAATTCTTATTTTTAACTATGTGTGTGTGTGCGTGTGTGTGTGTGTGTGTGTGTGTGTGTGTGTGTGTGTGTTGCGGGGAGTGGACATATGTGTGAGTACAGGTGTTCTCAGATTCCCAAAGAGGGTGCCAGACCACCCGGAGCTGGAGCTGCGGTGGGGAGGGGAGCCACCTGACTTCAGTCTAAGGAATCAAATTTGAGTTCTTGGCAAGAACAATATGTGCTATTAACGACGGAACCATTTCTCCAGCCACCCCTCCTTCCTGCCAAAACAAACAAAAAACAACTAAAACCCCAAAACAAACAAATAAACACATGAAAACCCCCCAAACTCTAATTTTTTTGCGAGGGTTTGTCACTGGACCTGGAGCTCCTGGGTGTAGGCGCACTGGCTGGCCGGTGAGCCCCAGGGATCTGCCTGTCTCTGCATCTTGAACGCTGGAGTCAGAGATGCATGTCCCCTTGCTCAGCATTTTACCTGGGCGCTGGTGATCAGCCACAGGTTCTCTCGCTTATGTGATATATCGGTTATTTTTTCTATTGCTGTGATAAACCTCTATGACCAGAAGCAAATTATGGGAGAGTTTATTTTGGGCTTATGGTTCCAGAGTAAATAAGAGCCCATCATGGCCTGAGGCATGGATGCAGGCAGCAGGCAGCAGGCGGGCAGCAGGCAGCAGGCAGGCAGGCAGGCAGGCAGGCAGCAGGCAGCAGGCAGGCAGGCAGGCAGCAGGCGGGCAGCAGGCAGGCAGCAGGCAGGCAGCAGGCAGCAGGCAGCAGGCAGCAGGCAGCAGGCAGCAGGCAGGCAGCAGGCAGCAGGCAGGCAGCAGGCAGGCAGGCAGGCAGGCAGGCAGCAGGCAGGCAGCAGGAAGCAGGCAGCAGGCAGGCAGGCAGGCAGCAGGCAGGTAGCAGGCAGGCAGCAGGCATCAGGCAGCAGGCAGCAGGCAGCAGGCAGCAGGCAGCAGGCAGGCAGGAAGACAGCAGGAGGTGAGAGTTTATACCTTTAGCCTCAAGCATGAAACAGAGGGAGAGCTGGAAGTGAGATAAAGCTTTAAACTTTCTAAGTGACAATATACTTCCTCTGGCGACTCCACTTCCCCTTTACTTCTCCAAACAGCATCACTGTCTCAGGACTGGCTGTTCAAATGTCTGAGCCTATGGGGGACATGTCTCATTCAGACTGTCCCAAGTCAAACACAATTTGCTCTCTGAACCAGGTCCCCATCCCATGTCTGGAAACTGTTGCTAGGACTGTCTCATTTGCTGAAGGAAGTGGGGCACTTCTGTCCAGCCACTAGTGCAAACAAAGCCAAGCATCATGATGATCCAGAGTTTCCCTCAAGGGGCTGCAGAGAGGGCTGGGTGTTCTTGCAGAGGACTGACTGGTTCCCAGCAGCCGCATCTGACCACTCACAGCCTACCCTAACTCCACCTCCAGGTGATCCAAAGCCCTCTTCTGTTGTTCGTGGGTACCACAGTCATGGCCACAACTCATCCCCCCCAGACATATTTATATGTATAAATCAAAGTTAATAATAATAATGATAATAATAATTCCTTAAAATGCCTAAAAGACATCCTAACAGAGAGCAAAATAGTCTTTTTTTTCCCATACAGGGTCTCTCTGTGTAGCCCTGTCTGTCCTGGAACTCACTCTATAGACCAAGGTGGCTTTGAACTCCCAGAGGTGCATCTGCCTCTGCCCCCTGAGTACTGGGATTAAAGGTGTGCATCACTTTGCCATGGCTCAGCGTTGTTTTTTGTAGTAAAAACCCAAAGTAACTGGGAATGCTTAGATGCTGTTAACAGAAGACAGCTTAATCTAATATCATATGGGAGTATTATATCACCATTACAGTGACAAAATTTGACTTTGTGACTGCATATAGATAAATCTTAAAAACAGTATTGAAAATCTAACTGCAGGGTATGTGGAATGTGTTACCATTCGAATGGTTTAAAAACCTTCAAAATAAAGTCATATGTTGTTTGTGAATAAATGAATATGGAGTAAAATCACAAAATGTGCAAAGAAAAGATTTGCAGGAAACCTGAACTGCTCTCTGTAACATTTTTATCCTCCAAGGAAAATGTCTGGGCGCTGGGGTGGAGCTCAGCTAGTAGGAACTCTTGCCTCATGTGCACACGGCCCTGGTTCCATCTCCAGCACTTGAAAACCTGGGCACTGTAGCTAGCACACACTCTGTAATCTCAGCAGCCAGGAGAATCAGAAGTTCAGGCAATCTTCTTAAAGATTTATTTATTTATGATATGTGAGTACACTGTAGCTGTCTTCAGACACCAGAAGAGGGCCTCAGATCTCACTATGGATGGTTGTGAGTCATCATGTGGTTGCTGGGATTTGAACTCAGGACCTTCGGAAGAGCATTCAGGGCTCTTAACTGCTGAGCCATCTCTCCAGCCCCTCAAGGCAATCGTCTGCTACACAGTAAGTTCAAGGCTAGTCTGGGCTACATGAGACTCTGACTCAAATAAACACAAATGTTAACTTGCTAAGCACCAAGTGCTGAGGCTGAACTGAGTGACTGTGAGCCGCTGGTGATTGGTTAATCTCCTGAAATGCTGGAGAAGTTGAGCATCACAGGGCACCCTGGTGAGCCAGGCTGTTGTAGGGGACAGTCACATTTCTAACAACCGCCCAGGTGCTGTTGCTGCTGTTGTTGATTGGGGACCACACTTCATTTCAAGTGGTAAAGGCCATTGAGGAAGGAGCTCTTTTAAAATACCCTAAGATTTGTTTATTTATATTTTATGTGTATGAGTATTTGTCTGCATGTGTGTCTAGGCACCATGTGTGTACCTGGTATCCACGTAGACCAGAAGAGGGTCCCCTAGAACTATTGCTGCGTGCTGGGGGCCAAACCTGAGTCTTCTGTAAGAGCAGTCAGGGCTCTCACGCTGCGAATGTTCATAGTTCTTACAACGTTTTTATTAAACATTGTTTATGTTTGATCGTGAGTGTGCGTGTGTATGTGCATGCGCGCGCACGCGCGCACGCACACACACACACACACACACACACACACACTTCATAGTGGCTATAGAAAGGTCAGAGAAAAAATCTTTCAGGAGTTGATTCTCTCCTTCCACCATGTGCCAGGGACTAAACTGAGGTCTTTACACTTGGTAGCACCCAGCCACCTCTATGGCCTTGACAGCAAATCAGTCCATTAAAAATCAAGTTTCCTTAAGGCAAATATACTTCCTTTTTGGCCTATGACATATACAAACTATTAGCAGTAATTATTCTTGGATTGTGGACCTCTGGGTAACTAAAAATTCTTCAAATTGTGCATCAGGGCATTTTTCCATAATAAACATTTCCAGTATGAACTAGCGCAGTGAGATATGAAGAGTGTGTCATCTTCGTTATATACCAACGGTTTGGGGATTGTTTTGCCTTGTTTTGGTTGTTGGGATAAATGTCATAACCAAAAGCACCTTGGGGAGGTGTATTAGTTTGGGTTTTACTGTTGTGAACAGACACCAATGACCAATGCAAGTTTTATAAAAGACATTTACTTGGGGCTGGCTTACAGGTTCAGAAGTTTAGTCCATTGTCATCAAGGCAGAAGCATGCAGCATCCAGGCAGGCATGGTGCAGGAGGAGCTGAGGGTTCTACACCTTTATCCAAAGGAAGCCAGGAACAGACTGGGCATCTTCAGGCATCTAAGAGGAAGATCTCTAAGCCCAACCCTACAATGACAAGGCCACACCTTCTAATAGTGCCACTCCCTGGGACAAGCATATACAAACCATCACAGGAGGAAAGGGTTTATTTGGCTTACACATCCCGATCATGGTTCGACACTGAGGCTGGTCAGGGCAGAGACCATGGAGGAGAACTGCTTACTGGTCTGCTACTGCCTGCCCTTCTTATATAACCAGGACCACCTGCCCAGGACCAGTATCACCCACAGAGGGCTGGGTCCCCCTACATCAGTCATTAATCATGAAAATGTCCCACAGGTATGCTCCTAGACCCATCTAAAGGAGGCAATTTCTCAATTCAAGGTTCCTCTTCCCAGTCTGTCAAGTTACCAACTGATGCTTGCTGTGACAGGGATGGAGCCCAGTTGGTAGAGCACTTGTTATGCATGTGTGAAGCCTTGGTTCCACCCCCAGCACAGCATATACTAGGGATAACAGCACAGCCTGATATCCTAGTGCTCATGAAGCAGAAGCAGGAAGATCAGAAGTTCAAGGTTACATAGCAAGTTTGAGGCTAGCCAGACCTACATGAGTCTCTCTCCCAAGGAGGGGCTAAGATTAGGATAGTGATGTTGTGATGGTTTGTATATGCTCATCCCAGGGAGAGGCACTATTAGAAGGTGTGGCCTTGTTGGAGGAAGTGTGTCACTGTGGGATTGGGCTTAGAGATCTTCCTCCTAGATGCCTGAGGTTGCCCAGTCTGTTCCTGGCTTCCTTTGGATAAAGATGTAGAACCCTCAACTCCTCCTGCACCATGCCTGCCTGGACACTGCCATGCTTCTGCCTTGATGACAATGGACTGAACCTCTGAACCTGTAAGCCAGCCCCAATTAAATGTTGTCTTTTATAAAACTTGCATTGGTTATGGTGCCTGTTCACAGCAGTAAAACCCTAACTAAGACAGAAGTCAATACATTTTGACTCTGAATGTTTACGATCACATCTAGAAGGGATCACATATATTTGAAAAATGTTTAGTTAGAAGAGGAATTCGTTGAGAGTAAATGTACAATTGGCAAGGGCTGCAGAGGGAAAAGGTGACTTGGCCGCATAACCTTGGGAGGCCCTCATGTGGTCAGAGGAAGACAAACTAGTTTGGGATCTTGCGAACCTGGGCAGAGGTGTATGTGGAGGGTGCAGAATCTATAAACTCCTACCACGCATAGACTGTACACAGCAGGTGTTCAGAGAGCTCTGCTGATGACGGCATGTGAAGAATGAATGGAACGCTTAACGTACTCATACAGAAACCTCACTTGGGCCCACCATGCGCATGTTCAGCACAATCAGGGTTCACACTTCTCATAGACGGTGGCCGGAAGACTGAAATAGAAACCAAAGGCTTCCAGCAAGTCAAGGTGGTGGGGTCATAGGTCATTTTCTGTGTGACACAACTTTGGCATCGTGTTGGCAACTGGAGAGTGTATTGAAAACTGGGAAAGAAAAGTCCTTCTGCACTGAACACGCCTATCCACTGTGTTCTCTACTCTTACTCTTCAGATTTCAGGGTTCTCGGTGGAATATCAGTCTTATAGTTTCTTGGTCCAAAACTGCCCTTTCCTCGAAGAGTAATTCTTTTTATATTTGAGCTGTTAGTATTTTTCTCTGTTTTTTTGTTTTGTTTTGTTTTTTGTTGTTGTTTGGTTTGGCTTGGAAACTTCTATTTTGTGGGCAAGATAGGACAGCAGGATTTGACTTTCTTCGTTAAATAACTAAACCAATGCAAATATGTGATGGGTCAGCAAGATGGCATTCAGGCGCTTGCTGCTAAGCCTGACAAGCTGAGTTCAATCGCCCAGGACCCATGTGGTGAAAGGAAAGGACTGACACCCATTGCTGTCCTCTGACCTCTGTACATGTACCATGGCACGCACTGATCCACAAACATACCCAAAGTCAGTGAGGGAGTAAATAAATACATGTAGTAAGGGGCTGAGGGATGGCTCAGCACTTAAGAGCACTGTCTGCCCTTCCAGAGGTCCTAAGATCAATTCCCAGCAACCACATGGTGGCTCACAACCATCTGTAATGGGATCTGATGCCCTCTTCTGGCATGCAGGTGTACAGGCTGATAGAGCGCTCATATACATAAAATAAATGAATGAATGAATGAATGAATAAATACATATTTAAAAAATACATGTAATAAAATTAAATAAAAATACAAGAACAAATGGAGCAGCAGCAGGGGAGACGTTCAGAGGACTGAACAAGAGGCAGTCAAGGGCAGGTGGGAAACTCGGGAAATCCATCATCCTTTCGGGATGATGATGATGGATGGATTCATTAGCTCATTCACACTGATGCTCTCACAAGCATGCCCTTATCTCAAATCTCAACATACTGCACCCATCAAATATTAACAGTCCTATGACAGTTAACCTTAATAAAACTGGTTACAAAGTAAAAAGGAGGAGGCAGGGTATGACCATCTGCAATCCCAGACTTGGGATGTGTAGACAGGAGGATCAGAAGTTCAAGGCCAGTCTTAAACTACATAGCAAGTTCTGGACTGGGTTGGGCTAAGAGACTCTCTTTCAGGAACAGAAACAAAAACAAGGGCCTAGAGAGGTGACTCAGTGGTTAAGAGTGCTGACTGTACCGTGGAGAAGCCAAAGGCTCAGGTCACAACTGCTTGTTACTCCAGCTCCAGGGGATCTGATGTCTTTGTCCTCCAAGAACATCTGCACTCAGACACATACATACATGTGCATACACACACACCCACACGTGCATATATACACACAGGCATACACACACAATACATACACACATGTACACCTGTGCGCACACACACACACAGACACACAGAAATAATAAAAAATAAATCTTTAAAATATATGGAAGAAACGAAAGTACAGGTGGCTTTCCTGTGATAGTAATTGGGACAAGTATCTTCTTGGTAGATTGAAAATTCTTGCTAAGCAGAGGGGAGCATACAGTACAAAAATTTAAAAATTCCCGCCATTGATCAGACCTGTCACTGCCATTAGACACAGGATGGTACGCTGTAGAGTGAATTCTAAACTTTCAGATTGTCATTAAAGGGTCCCTTTCCAGGGGCTTGAGAAACAGCTCAGCAGTTAAGAGCACTTTCGCTTTTGCAGAAATCTGGATTCAGTTCCCAGGATGCTCACTGGATTTAACCACCAGTCCAGTTTCAGGAAACCCAGTGGTTTCTGGCTCCTGAGGGCACCAGCACATGCACAGTGCACAGTGCACGCACACACACACACACACACACACACACACACACACAAAATCAGCCACTTATACACAGTGTGCACACACAAACAGGCACTTACACACAGTGTGCACACACAATCAGGCACTTACACACAGTGTGCACACACAAACATTCAGACACTTACAGTGTGCACACACAAACAATCAGGCACTTACACTCAGTGTGCACACACAAACAATCAGGCACTTACACAGACATGTGAAGTAAACATGAAACAGTCTCTGAAAGGCATTCTTACCAAACTCTTGTACCTCACTGGCTATTTCTAATTATGGTTTTCCCCTAATCCTCCTCCTCCTTTGGTTTTCTTTTCCTTTCTGTTTTGCTTTTTCTTTTTTAGCTCAGGCTGGCCTTAAACTCCCTATGTAGCCAAGGATGACCTCAATCTTCTGAACTTCTGATCCATCTGCCTCCATCTTCTGAGAGTTTAGATTAGAGACATGAGCCACCACGCCTGATTCAGGTAGTGCTGGGATTGGACCTAGGGCCCAGTGCATGCTAGGCACTTTACCAACTTAGCTCATCTGTAGCCCCCCCCCATTCTTATATAGTTCTCTTCCTCTTCCTCTGCCTTCTCCCAGATCTTTAACAAAAGATGCCCAGTGGCTGGAGAGGTGGCTGGAGAGGCAAGTAAAAGTGTGTTGCCCTCAGAGGACTGGAGATTGGTCCCCAGCACCCGGGGCAGCTCAAAACTGAGTCATTCATCTCTGGTGGATCTGATACCCTTTTCTAGCTTCACTGGACACTTGTACTCACAAAAGATCAGGCTTGGTGGTGCATGTTTATATTCTGAGCACTTAGGAGGCTGAGGCAGGAGAATTGAAAGATCCAGGCCAGCTTTGGTTAGAAAGTGTGTTGGAAGCCAGTCTAGGTTACATAGAGAACCAAGCAATGGGGATAGCTCATCACACACACACACACACACACACACACACACACACACACACACACACACACACTCACACATGCACAAACACTGGAACCAAAATAAATATTTGAAAACGTTTTTTAAAAAAACCCCAGTTGGATAAAGTCTGCTCCTAAGATGATGGATAGTATAAGTGAGAAAGGTCTCTCCAATAGACATTTTGATAGTAGGAGCTCAGTCGGTGGAGCCGTTGGGGAGGTTTGCTGTAGAAATTACATCACTGGGGTTGGGCTTTGAGATGAAGACGCCCCTAGCGCTTTCAGTTTGCTGTCTTCGTGCTATAGCTGACTTGAGCTCAGCTTGCTCTCACACTTCCTCACCACAAGGGAACCACTAGCCAAAAGAAAGTATTAATATTATTTGTATATGTAATTTTTTTTGCTCATGGTTGTTTTATCACAGTGACAGAAAATTAGCTAATATAGGCGGCTGAAGAGAGTACTAATGTGTGGATTCTCTTCGTCGCCTTGCTCCCTTCCTCTGTGACTCGGAGTCAGAAAGCCATGCGGTGGAGAGCTTTGCCTCACATGTCTTATGACTTGGGGAATAAACAAGGAATTTGGAGATGACCATGAAATGAGATTGTATGACATTTGGCCAAATTCCATACATTTTGAGTAAAATACCGTTGTTCCCTTCTGCTTGCCTGAGTCCTGCTAAACCCTTTGCCTCCTCAGAGCTACCCAGCCCAGGGTAAACTGTTGCTTCCTGGGATGGCCTTTCTTGGTTGTCAACTTGACTACATCTGGAATTAACTAAAATTCAAATGGCTGGCTACACCTGTGAGGGATTCTTTTCTTCTCTTTTTCCTTTCCTTTCCTTTCCTTTCCTTTCCTTTCCTTTCCTTTTCTTCCTTCTTTCCTTCCCTTTCCTTCCTTCTTTACTTCCTTCTCTTCCTTCCTTCCTTCCTTCCTTCCTTCTTTCTTTCTTTCTTTCTTTCTTTCATTCATTCATTTTACATCCCAATTGTAGCCTCCCTTCCATCTTTCCTCCTAGTCCCACCCTTTCACCCACTTCCTCCAGTCCCCCTTTCCTGTTTCCTCAGAGAAGGGGAACCCCACCTGTACCAACCCATCAGGGAAAATCAAGTTGCATCAGGACTAGGCACATCCTCTACCACTGAAGCCAGAAAAGGCAGCCTGGCTAGGGGAAAGGGATCCAATGTCAGAGTCCCACCCCCTGGGAGACAGCCAACCCCCGACACTATTACTGAAACTCTGCTATGCGTGCAGACAGGAGCCTAGCATAGCTGTCATCTGAAAGGCTTCATCTAGCAGCTATGGAGACAGATGCATGATGCACAGCCGAACATTGGCTGGAGTTTGGGGAGTCTTGTAGAAGAGTCAGGGGAAGGACTGAGGGAGCCAGAGGGGTGGAGAACATCATAAGAAAGACCTACAGAGTCAGCTAATCTGGGCCCATGGGGGCTCCCAGAGACTGAACCACCAACCAAAGAGCATGCATGGACTGGACCTAGGCCCCCTACACATGTAGCAGATTTGCAGTTTGGTCTTCATGTGGGTCCATTAACAGTTGGGGCGGAGGCTGTCTTTGACTAGGGACTTGTTTCCCCCCTAATTTAATCATTTGACGTGGGAGGACCTACTTTTAATCCGCATCTTTTGAGGCGGGAAGACCCACCTTTAATTTGGGGCACACCATCTGCTGGAAGCCTAAAGTTCATGGAAGAAGGAAGCTTTTGTTCTTTGTCTGCTTGCTCTGCTCTCAATCTTTCCGGCAAGTCCATTTCTTCACTGTCATTAGAGCCTACTCTTCGGGAGTCTGGTGTATACTGAAGAGATGTCCGTCCTTGTCGACTGAACAACTACTGGACTCTTGGACCTTCATTCATAGGCAACCATTGTTGGACAGGCTCGACCAGCTTGTAAGCCATTTTAATTAATCTAATAAATATCTACATTTATTCTATAAGTTCTGGTCCTCTAGGGAACCCTGACTGACACATTCCCTACCACTCATAGTCCTTAAACTACAACCTGTCCTTGAAATTAGTAGGAGGTCAGACTTCAACACCTGTAGTCATGTGACATAGAGAGGCCTTTCTGAGGCTGGAATTCCCCAACAGCCACTCATTTGCTACAGTGACCATGTGTTAACTATGTTGTGTTTTCTGATGGCAATAACCACGTCTACTGAAGTTGGATCCAATGTCCTCTGATATCTAAGGGCTCCTGCACACACACGGTACACACGGTATATGTGCATTTAGGCACACATACAAAAGACAAAATAAAATAAAAATTTAAATATGACACTACGTGGGAGCATCTTTTGCAATCTATAAAAAGCTGCACAAAATATAAACTAACGGCCGAAGTGAGACTTTCAATCACATAATGACTGGTAAGCACTGACTTTGACTGAGTCAAAGAAAACGTGGAGTCTGGCAGGCTCTTTTCTGGGCTGTTCATTAACTACACTAGAGGAGAAAGGTTTGGGGTTCCCCAAAGAAGGAGAGATAATACAAGGCTAGTGTACAGAGCCTTTAAGCCACAGCTATCAAAAACATTGTACTAAGTTGGTAAATATTATGGCTCTACTTTACATACCAAGCGTCTTAGTTAGGGTTTCCATTGCTGTCAAGAGACACCGTGACCAAGGCAACTCTTATAAAGAACAATATTTAATTGGGGCTGGCTTACAGGTTCAGGGATTCAATTCCTTATCATCAGGGTGGGAGCATGGCAACATCTAGGCAGGCATTGCACAGAAGGAGCTGAGAGCTCTACATCTTGTTCCAAGGGAAACGGGAGAAGACTGACTCCCATGTGGCTAGGAGGAGGGTCTTGAAGCCCACCCCTGCAGTGACACATTTCTTCCATCAAGGCCACATACACAAATTCCAACAAGGCCACACTTCCTAAGAGTGCAACACCCTGGAATAAGCATATTCAAACCACCACGCCAAGACAACACAATAGGCAGACATAAATTTTTCTCAACCTACTTTAATAAGGGTTCAACCTCTCCTCTGGTCCACCACCCACCAGAGGTAATGGAAGAGAAAAGTTATTAGGACACAGGGGAAGTAGACCTGCTTAGAAATAGTTCTTTGGGAGCAAGTCTAATCTCATTGTCATGATATCAGCAGTTCAGTCCAGTAGCAAACACCAAACACAAATCAGCAGCGGCAGTCCAGTCCTGTCAGCAGGCAGACACCACAAACGAATGAACAGCTGCAGTCCAGTGCACTTGGCAGTCACCACACATGAACCAGCAAGGGCAGTTCAATGTGTAAGAAATTGAAACGCTCTCCAACTAGTCCAAGGCCGCAGAAGCAGCAGGAAGCCGCAGGAAGCTCACAAGCAGTCCTTTAATTAGTGTCTCTCTATGGTATCACCATAAGCAGAGCTCAGGTATGCAGTGTAGGGTGAACCAATACATGTGTGTCATAAGTGAAGAATAGCAAGGCAGAGCAAACCAAGCCAATGCTTCCACTGTCTGTGGGTCATATTTATATTCCTTCTGAACATCATATGTCCTTTCATGTGCTTGCTATAGCAAAACATCCTTTCACCTATGTCTGCTTCAGCGAAACATCCTTCCAAAGTGCCTGCTTTAACAAAACATCCTTTTACCTGGGTGCCGCCGAAAAACATCATTTGACATAACTGACTTTCCAAAGAAACCAGAAATTTCGACTTCACCAATGCCTCTTAATTCATTAGTCATAAAGTAACAGAATTCAATAAAAACTTGTAGGCACATAGACTGCGCGTGGTTTTGAAAACAGTGTTCCCAATACGTACAAAATCTTTCATGTTCTACTAGTTTGTAACATTAATTTAAACCTGAAAATTCTGTGAAGGAATTCTAATCTTGTCATTTTTTTACTTATATTTTTATTTTTTTAAAGATTTCTTTATTTTATGTATATGAGCACACTATAGCTGTTTTCAGACTCACCAGAAGAGCGCATGGGATCCCATTACAGATGGTTGTGAGCCACCATGTGGTTGCTGGGATTTGAACTCAGGACCTCTGGAAGAGCAGTCAGTGCTCTTAACCGCTGAGTCAACTCTCCAGCCCCTTTATTTATTGCTATGTAAGCATAAGCCTGTGCATATGTGAGTTTATATGCATTCTGCATGTACAGGAACCTGTGGAGACCGGAAGAGGGTGTTGAATTCCCTGGAACTGGAGTTACAGATGGTTGTAAGCTACCATGTGGGTGCTAGGAACTGAACCCAGGTCTTCTACAAGAGTAGCCAGTGCTCTTAACCACTGAACTATCTCTCTAACCCCTTCAAGGAATTTTACACATTTATTCATTTTAGTGTGTGTGTGTGTGTGTGTGTGTGTGTGTGGTGTATGTGATATGTGTGTGTGGTGTATGTGATATGTGTGTGTGTGTGGTATGTATGTGGTATATGTGTGTTGTGTATGTGATGTGTGTGTGTGGTATGTGTGGTGTATGTGGGGTGTGTGTGTGTGTGTGTGTGTGGTATGTGGTGTGTGTGTGTGGTATGTATGTGTGTGTGTATGTGGGGTGTGTGTGTGTGGTATGTGGTGTGTGTGTGTGTATGTAGGGGGTGTGTGTGTATGTGGTGTGTGTGTGGTGGGGTGGTTCCCACTGTCACAGGACGTCTGTGGATCCTCTCCTTCCACACTACCTTTCCTGTTTATGCTGTCGTGCTGTGTGGTCTGTTTGGTTCTCCTGTGCTGTGTACTCTGCTGTGCTGAAATATCTGCTGGATTCCCCTGTCTCTGCCTCGCAGTGCTCTGAAGAGTCTTTAGCCTTAACAATGTTCAGGATGGAAGCCCAGATCATTCAACTGGCAAAGAACCTGGAAAATCTCTTCTGACAAGTCAAAAGACACCAACCTCAAGAAAACCCAGATGTGACTGTGAAACACTCTCAAACAGTTACTAACAGCACAGACAGGCAGATGGATGCTCCTGGAATAAACAGAAGGATAAATCCCATCAAAGAAATAGCAAAATGTGCAAAAAAAAAACAAAAAAAAAAACAAAAAACAAAAAAAAAAAAACCCTGAAGAATTTTAGAGGAAAAAATGCAATAAACTATGGGGGCTGGAGAGTTAACTCAGCAGGCAAAAGGTATATTATATATAGCTATTAAATAGTCAACAAAACAATTAAAAACTTTTGAAAATAATTGTTCTTTATATTAAAGGACTAGACCAGGAATGGTAGCACACATTTATATTCTGAGTACTTAGGAGGTTGAGGCAGGAGGATTGAGAGTTCCAAGTCAGTTTTGGTTAGAAAGTGAGTTGGAAGCCAGCCTAAGTTATGTAGAGAACCAAGAGATGGGGATAATTTATCACACACACACACACACACAAATAATGATAATTTTTTTTAATTAGAAAAATCTTATTGGAATTGTCATTGAAATTTCATTAACTCTATAGATTAATTTGGGAGAATTGTGTGTATGTGTGCATGTGTGTGGTGTGCCCGTGTAGACATGTGTGCAGTGTAGACGTCAGCAGACAACCTTTGGGAGTTCTCTCCTTGTGCTTTGTCTGAGACAGTGGCTCTTTCCTTACCTGGGCTGCTGCGCTGTACACCCAAGGCGAGCTGGCCCGCGAGCTCTGGGGCAGGTCTCCTTTGCCCTTTATGTTGCTATAGGAGAGCTGGGATACATATCCACTCCATGCCGTTCTTTACACGGATTCCACGGACCCAGCTCTGGACTTGGCACTGTGTGGGTTTCATGCCATAAGCTCTTCTGCTGAACTATTCTGTCAGCTCCATGGAGGATCCATGGAGACCTGGGGGAACTTCTTTAAAGTTCATGCAGAAAGACAAAAAGAGACCAGGAGAGATTAGAAAATTGGGGGGGGGAGGGGGAGGGGGAGGAGAGGGAGAGGGAGAGGGAGAGGTCTATCTATTCAATATCCCGAATTTAACTTAGTTTTTTGTTTTTGTTTGTTTTTTTGCTTGTTTTTTACATTATGACTTAAGCCGAGAGGCCTTTCATATCCTGGAACACATTTTTCACTCGGGGCAGACACTTGCCTGACACAGAGATAGCCATCTCTCAGTATTACTAAACAAACACCAGTTAGGCCTCCGGTCTTGGGTAAGCCAGATCTCTCAACACCATCCTTAACAATCTTGGGGTTGAAGTGATGATGGGTAAATTATACTCGTTGCATATACTAACTCTAGGTGGGAGTTCTGCACACCCCACATTATGGTTTTTACTGTGTTGCTTAGGAAAGACTCAAAGATGGGAAAGAAACAAGAGTGAGGAGTCCCCACCCCTCCCCTCAGCCCCCACCTCCACCCCCACACCCCCACCTCCAATTACTGCTGTCTTTGCAAGCCTTCCCCTGCATCCATGCAACTGCAGCATTGAACACACATGTGGCTCTTCTAACTACCTGCGTGGTGACCTTTCTCCTGCAGCAGTGAGTACAGCAGAAGCAGAGACATTTTTTTTTCAAAATTCAAAAATTTTTAAATTTATTTTTAGCTGGATGGTGATGGTACATGCTTTTAACCCCAGTCCTTGGCAATTAAACTTTGAGTTTGAAGCCAACCTTGTCTATGGAGTTAGTTCCAGGACAGCTGGGGGCTACACAAAGAAACACTGTCTTGAAACCTCCCCCACCCCCAAAACCAAATTATTATTATATTTTAAAAGATTTATTTATTATATGTAAGTACACTGTAGCTGTCTTCAGACACTCCGGAAGAGGGTGCTAGGTCTCATTATGAATGGTTGTGAGCCACCATGTGGTTGCTGGGATTTGAACTCCGGACCTTCGGAAGAGCAGTCCGTGCTCTTAACCACTGAGCCATCTCTCCAGTCCCAAATTATTTTTAATTATGTGTGCATGTATATGTGGCTGTAGGAGTCTATGGAGGCCAGAAGAGGGTACGAGATCTGTGGGACCTAGAGTTTCGAGTGGCTGTAAGCTGCCCAATGTAGGTGCTGGGAACTGAACTCTGGTCCTCTGCAAGCGCCGCAAGTACTCTAACCACTGAGTTATCCTTCCATCCCCTAGGTTGGTATTTCAAGACATGTTCTCTTCCTATTTCTCCGGCATTTGAGAAGCTACACCTTCAACATACACAGAAAAAGCGTGAGGTCAGAGGTTGCCTTGTAAGTACAAGGTGGATCTGTGTGTGACCCCCAAACCCCACTGTAGTGCCCTAAATGTGGAGGCATGCTTGGCATCCCAGAGCTGCAGAGGCAAAGGCAGGTGGTTTCCCCTTGTACAGTGACACTGAGCAGTTAGTACTGTAGCCTAGCAGGGGCTCTCTAGGCCAGTGAAAGACTGTCTCAAAAACCAAGATGGACGGTGCCTGAAGCCAGCCACTCTGAGGCTATTTTCTGCCCTCCACATGGATCTGCGCATGCGTGCAGCACTACACACACACACACACACACACACACACACACACACACACACACACATGCCCGCCCACATGAACACGCACATGCATGGAGACAACCAAAGAAAAGCATTATGTGGAAGGGTTCACGTTCTTAAAGAGTTGTATATGAGAGAGATGGTTTTTTCTTTTCCTTAAATACACATGTTTTCTCTCTCAGAGGACAACATTTCATTTTAGAGCCAAGTCATATGTAATGAACATTTAAGGGGTTGGCTCGATGGTTAAGAGCACTGGTTGCTCTTCCAGAGGACCCCAGTTCAGGCCTCCCCCCATGACAAATCACAATCATCTCTATCTCCAGCCCTTTGGGGATCTGACACCCTCTTCTGGCCTCCATGGGCACCAGGAACATATATAATGCACACACACACACGCAGGCAAACCACCCATGCACACAAAATTAAAAAAAATTAAACTTAATTAAAAAATAATTCCAGCTGTTTAACTTCAGAACACAGAAAAAAGGACTCCCAGAACAGTCCAGCAAAGCTGACTGGGTCTAAAACATTTCCTTTGGTTATGAATTGGCTGCGTTTCTATTTTTCATTCAGTTCCGATCTGTCTCTGAGATAGGCAAAGAGCCCGTGCGGCCTCAGAAGTGAACTTTCCTTCTGGAAAGCCAACACTTGGGACACTGCAGCTTCTTGCATCCAAATGAAACGCGCACCAGGCTGGGTAGAGGTGAGAAGCTGCGTGGAGGACACCTTCTTCCAGTGCATTGGCTGCATCCGTGGACATAGAAATGGTGTTCCTATTCAGGCAGGCTTCTAGAATTTTCCCCACTTTGCAAAGAAGTGACAGGGATGGGATTCAGGGACCAGGACAGGTGTTCAGGTTGATCTGGTGGAAAATTGCTGAACGTCTTGTAAAGCTCTCTCAGCTTCCATTTCTGTTTGCATCTGTCAACTGAGGGTAGTATGATCCAAAGGGCAGAGTAAATAATCCATGTTTAGTATTTAGCACACAGGCAGAGCTTGGCAAGGGATCTGGGGAGGCGGGTGAGTTGGTGAAGCAGTTATCATGCCAGCATGAGGACCTGAGTTCAGATCCCAGCATCCACCGAATCTGGTGGTTATGTCCCTGTAATGCCAGCCCTGGGGAGGTGAAGACAGGAGGGGCCCTGAGGTTGCTGATCAGCTAATTTAACTCAGCTGTGAGCTCTAGGGTCACTGGGAGGCTCTGTCTCAAAAAATAAGGTGAAGAGAGATTATTGCAAATACCTAACATTCACATGAATGTCTATGCACATACATGTACAACCAGCACACATCCAGAAGAACACCACACTAGCCGGGCGGTGGTGGCGCACGCCTTTAATCCCAGCACTTGGGAGGCAGAGGCAGGTGAATTTCTGAGTTCGAGGCCAGCCTGGTCTACAGAGTGAGTTCCAGGACAGCCAAGGCGATACAGAGAAACCCTGTCTCGAAAAACCAAAAAAAAAAAAAAAACCAAAACAAAAAAAAAACAAAACAGAAGAACACCACACACACACACACACACACACACACACACACACACACACACACTATTCAATAAATGTTAGTGGTTATTCTAGTACAGAGGAAAAAAGCCCACAACTGGTTAATCATTTTCAAATGTAAGTAGCTCAGGCAACCATTTAACCTGTATGAGGCTAAGCATTTGGGAAGAATGGGATTGTGTGTGTGTGTGTGTGTGTGTGTGTGTGTGTGTGTGTGTGTGTGTGTAGGGTGGTGACTCTGCCAGGGTTGGAAAAGGAGCTCTGGTTATAAAGATTGAAATAGGCGTCCAAAGAGTGTTGCATGGCCTCTGCTGGAGAACAGCTAGGCACATCTTCCGCCTGTGAATTTGTTTGCTTCTACTCAGGGAAGATGGAGTGGATGGGAGCAGCATGGAGGAGCGACTTTCTTGTTGTTCATTTGGACTTGGTACCTTGTAAATATATTAGGCCTAAGAATAAGGAGGAAGAAGAGGAGGAGGAGGAGGAGAAATTGAGGACAAGTGCTGAGAACTGACAACTTCTATTATTATACAGTGGTTGCCCAGCTTCAGTTTTCAGAGGGCAGGCTGTGCTTGGGGGACTACTAGGATGCCTTTTAGCGAGATTCATTTAAAAGATCTGATATTTTGGTGGTAGCCATCTTCTCTCTGACTCTCTTTTCTTTTTTTTTTCATTTTGTTTTTATTTTATATGTATGGATGCTTTGCTTCCACGCATGTCAGTGTACCACATGTGTGCAGTGTCATGGAGACCAGAAGAGGGTGTCGGATCTCCTGGGAGTGGAGTTACACATGGTTGTAGAACACTGCCTGGGTGCTGGGAACTGAGCCCAGGTCTCTGAAAGGGCATCAGTGCTCTTAATTCATGAGCCATCTCTCTCGCCCTTTGACTCATTAAGAAAATTCACATCAGGGTGTGGTGGCATATGTCTTTAATCCCCGCACTCGAGAGGCATAGGCAGGTGGATCTCTGAGTTCCAGGGCAGCCTGGGCTGAGTAGAAAGTTTCAGGCAAGCCAGGGTTACATAGTATTACCCTGTCACCAACCAACCAATCAACCACAGATCGAGTATATACTATAAAACAGCCTGAGTTTAACTGCAGACCTATGCAGAAAGAGACTGAAAACCATAGTCCTTGTAGGAGATCGGGTATGCCACTCTGCAGATTGCCTTTAAAAGTTGATTTCCTTGATCAAAGCCAGTGAACTGGCTCAGTGAATAAAGGTACCTTTCACCAAGACTCATGACTGGAGTTCAATCCCTGGATCCCACTTGGTGGAAGATGAGAACCATTTGCTAACAAGTTGTCCTCTGACCTCCATGTTCCAACCATACACACATAAAACAAATAAAAGTTGTTTCTTTTTTTTTTAATAAGGTGATTTTATTGACTAAATGTAGTGTTTCTATTATCTACATCTTTAGGTTCTCGGGGCATTAAAACTAAACCAGGGCTTGTCATGGTGTTCTAAGGCTTGTAACTACTAACTTGGTTAAGCTTCCCCCTGTCAATTTATTATATGCGCCCTCGTTCTAGAGAGAGACTGCTCAAGATCTTCTGGGCTAACTCTTCAGCCATACTGCCTCTCTGCTCCAGGTGAACTCGTGGACCAAGTAAGGAGACATGGTGTTTTAAGGCAGCTGTGTAGTAGCACGAAGCAAATCCTCAGCCTTCTCCAGCCTGTGGTCTAGGAGCCTGTGCAAACCTGGGTCGTAAAGGTCTGTAGAGGGCCTGGGGCCACTTACTTAACTCAGCAGCCTGGAACTCCTTATCTATTAGGGTTTCTTATCTGCCCCAGGGAGGAGCTTTTGTTTAGAGACCTTTCAGTCTCTTGGTGCTGTGTGGGTGTGAGTGCTGATGATTGGAGGTGGAGGGGCCCAGGTTTGTAGGTAGGGCACGGCTAGGCTTTCTCCCCGGTCTCTTGAGGAATCCAAGCCAATTCGCTCAGGGAACTGTCAGGCCCTGGGGCAGTGGTGGCTCTCAAGTTTGGCAAAGGACCTTCCTTAGGGCCAGTTACGTGACAGCTTGACTGCTAGAAGGCCTGGAGAAAGGCCCGACAACCCCAGGGAGTCAGAGATGAAAGTGCAACTTCTAGAAGACTTCTTGGAGATAGGGGCAGTGGACTGGAACATTGAATGTCCAAAAAGGTCTAGTAAAATCAGGTAGGTGAGTGGTTAGGGAGCGCCCCCCCCCCCCCGAACAAAGCAGTAGCAAAACTTATCACTGAAGGAAGTGAGGGCTGCAGAGGTGAAATACACCACCCCACCCCACCCCCGCAAGGGGGTTGGGGTTGCTTCAGAACCTACTTTATTATGAGACCAACTGGGAGGGACGTGCAGGGTTTAAAAGGCGGAGAGCTGGGGTGTGGGACACTAGTGTCTTGGGAAGGGGCGGCAGTCCTGATGGAAGAGAGAATTGGCAAGGTAAGGGCGAGCAAGCTATGCTCCCGTTCGCTGTCCTCGGCTCTTTGCTTATTCGAAAGGATCCGGCACGGGCCAGAGGTTCACTGAGAGAAAACAGACCCGAGCCTCTTTCTGTTTCTTTCAGAGGGTCTCCCTGGTTCAGGTGTTTTAGAATTTATAGGATTAGATGAGAGGGCTTTCCAGTGCTGAAGATGGAGAACCGTTACCCCTCCAAACACCCCCACACACCCCCCCCACACACCCCCCCCACGTATACACACCACCTCCGCAGCTTTTGGCAGCAGTCTCTTCAACCCATGACCTCATGCTTTAAGCTTCCATACAGTCTTTCTCCCGCCCTGTCCACACCCGGAGCCCAAGTGGGGGTGGGGTGAGTTGGGGACAGTGGCTCATCTCGCGTCAGATTTGGGGAGAAAAGGGCACAACGATTCCTCCACACTGGGGAGGGAAAGGATGGTGTAACTTTTCCTCCTGGAAAAAAGAAAAAGAAAAAAAGAAAAAACAAAAAACCACTCGTTTTCCTACAGATCCTCCAGCACTGAAGTCTCTATCTCCGCGCGGGGTGGCTCGTTTAGTTGAACTATCTTTGGTGCTTGTTTCCTCAGACTAGGAACGAAGTACGGACATGGCTGGAGATGCGGGGATGTTGGCTTAAGGTCGTGGCACCTGGACTGATCTGCAGTCCCGGGACGAGGTCCTTTCCCATTTCTGAGGCCAGCCAGTGCCCCCCCCCACCGGGGGGGTTTCGAACCCTTGGCTAGCCTGCCAGCCTGCGCCCTGCCCCCTTGCTCGCAGCTGCTCTCCGTTTGGGTGCAGCGGTTTTCCCCCGCAGAGCAGGAGGAGGAGACAAGCCCAAGGAGGGGGAGCGACTTCAGGGCTCCGGTTTCTGCAACCAATGCCGAGCAGCCCCGGGCGGCCCCCCGGTGGCGGGCCCTCCTCCCCGGCACCACGTTCCACAGTCATGGCGCACGGCGAGGGGCGGACGCAGGGCCGCACCCGCGCCCCCTCCTCTCCTCCCTCCCTCCCGCCCGCCTCTCTCCTAGGCAACATCCCTCCCGGACCCAGCGGAGATGGAGACCTCTCCCCGCCCCCAAGGGGCAGAGGATGGAGGCGCGAGCTTCTCCAGAACCCGCAGATCCCTTCCTGGGAGCACCCCTAGGCCCTAGAAAGACCTGGGGATGCGGTGGTGGTGGTGAGGGTTCGAGGCACAATCCTTTCCTGCAGCCCGCCTGGATCGTGGCATCTCTGCAAATCCTTAAATAAACAACAACAACAAAAAATCTCCCAGCCCGAGTCATTAGATTTGCAACGCGCCTTTTACAATAACCGCTACTGCGACGCAGGAAGCAATCCTGCAACGGGTACGGAGTGGGAAGACGGCAGCTTCCCGGCCCCCAAGCTTCTCTCCCACCCCTCCCACTCCAAGGGGGCCCCCCGAGTCCCCCACCCCCTCCTCGGATCTGAGTCTCTGCTGCACTCCGGGGACTGACAGGTCCTGGGCTCGTGGTCCTATCCTCTCGCGTTCAGAGACTCGCCAGCTTACAAAAGGTGCAGGCTCACGCACACACAGCGCGGAGCGCGGAAAAAAAAAGTCGTCCGTGCACCGGCTAGGGGAAGGCTGCGAACAATGCACCGGGCGGCCCGCGCCTGCCGGAGCGCGGCGCCCCGGGGGACAGGGGCGGCGGGCGGGGGCCGCGGCGGAGAACCCGCCGCGCTGGACACCTTACTTCCTGCTTCCCCGCCCGCCGCCAGCCCCAGCTCTGCGGAGGGATATCTCTCCCCTCCTCTGTCCCTCTCCCTCCCTTTACCCGCCTGTCTGCCCCCCTTTTTCTGACCCCCCCAACTCCACCCCGCCTTTCTCCTTTTGCAAGAAAATAATTTGACAGTCGATTTGCTGACAGGGGAGGAATTTGCATCCTGGATTAAAAAAAAAAAAGGCCGAGAGGAGCTTAGGAACGGTTGCTAGGGGTGGGTGATGGGTGAAAAGGGGTGGGTTGGGGTGCTGGGGAGCGGATCCGGAGGGCTCGGGGAGGGGGCCATGCAAAAAGGTAAGGGCAGGTTAGCGCTGCTCGGCCCTGAGTGGGCTGCGGCCGGGGGAGGGGCGAGAGATACATATGTATTTCTGTCTCCCCAGCACACCCCCTTCCCTCTAAGCGATGGCTGAGAGGCGGTGCATGCAGATGGGGAGTAAGTTTCCTGGAGGGGAGGAGGGTGGATGCACGCGCGCAGCCGGGCGCTGCAAATTTCCACCGGGGAGGGAGAGAGTGGCTGGATGCGGAGAGTTTGGAGTTGGAGGGCAAGGAAGGGAGCAGGGCCTGGGGGAGGGGGGGGAAAGAGGGGTGCTGGTGGTGTTGTATCTGGGAGTAAGTTTCCAAGAACGAGAGAGCCTGCACGCTTGCTTGCTAGCTAGTAAGTTTCTGGCCGGGGAGGGCGCGTGAGGGGGGGGTGTGTGCATGTATATAGAAGGGGGGAGGGGGGAGCAGATTTCCTGCGGGGAGGTTGAATACATATGGAGAGGAGATTTCCTGGAGGGAGGGTTGAGGCGTAGACCGGACCGAGTAAGTTTCTTGCTGGGGTGGTGGCTGAAGGTGGTGAGTTGGTGCTTTGGAAAACCCTGAGCTTCCCACCCGGGACTCGGGGGGAAGGGGGCCGTGCTGTGGGAGGGAGGGGCGAGGGGCCAGGTTCTCTGCCTGGGGAGAGGGGCTTGCATCTGGGGAGTATGTTTCCTGGCGGAGCGATATTTGTTTACAGGCTGAGGGCAGTACTGTAAATGAGTAGCTGCGAGAAGGCGGCTGACATAAATTAATATTGAAATTATTCCATCAGCTCGACTCGCCCCCCATCTCACCCCCCCAAGTGGAGACTGGTCGTCTTGTCGGATTGCCCAGGCACTTGTTGCCGAAACAGCCAAGGTAGGCGAAAAGCTTATTAAGTTTCATTAAAAAAAAATAGTTGGGAGGAGGGATGCTCCGTAAGAAGATGGGGGTGGAGTGTGGAGGGAAGCCTGCGGGGGACACAGAAAGACAAGTCTCCCGCGGCCTCTTTACTTTCAGTACGTTTAGCAGGGCCTTTTCCCGGCTCGCCTTCTTCCCTGTTCCCTCTCCCGGCTCACAGCATCCCGGCAAAGGGGGAGGGGTGAGGTGGGCGGTGTAACTGGCAAACCTCAGCTTAAAGGGTGTTGGTGGTGGGTTTGAAATTGAAGGTTGATATATTATAAAGCCTCCATTCTTCCAGCCAAGAAACCGCAGGACCCTAGGGATGTGTCTTTTGGGGTTTTTGACATGATGCATATGTGTATATATGTGAGTCTACGGGCTCTGTGGGGGCTGGGTAGTCCCCAGAAGTAAGTGTGGCCACCCAGGTGGGAGAAGTGTGTAAGCAGGCCAACTTGCCCCTTCACTCCCCAACTTCAGTCTGGGAGTCTGGGAAGTTACTGCTGGTGGGCTGAAGAAGCAGAAATTACAAACCAAACCACCGTTTTACCAACGAAGGGAGGCAGGCTGACAGCACCTTGCAGGCAGCCTCTGGCCAGCGGCTGGCTGTGCCTGCCATCCTTGGGTTAAAGAAGAAAATGCCTTTGGGTTCCGAGCAGGTTAGAGTCAGCTTACTGTCAAACTCCTCGGACAAATGTTGCTTTGGTCAGTGAAGTGTTTGTGCTGTAGTTAGTGCTTGGTCTTCCGTGGTCCTGGACTGTCTTGTGAAGTGTGTGGAAGTCATGCTTAGAGATGACCAGTTCAGGCTTGGCCCAGAACGTCAGCAGAGCACGCCTGGGAGAGGCAGTTTGCCTTGGCCTTTTTCTCAGGCAGCAGAGGTGATTTTTTTTTTTTAAAAGGAGTTTTAAGTTGTCCCAGGTGGTGACAATCTTCCTCACCATTGGTACTTCTCATGCAAGGAGTTCTGTGTGGAAGTGTGCTTTGTGGCTTACTTGGACAAGATGCTGGAGGACCCAGCACTTAGCTAGTTAAACCAGCAGTCGTTGCCTCTCCTTGCTTGCTTTCTTGGCGCTCAGCCTACTGGATTCTGCAGATACTTTTACTTTGATGGGTGCTGGTGTGGGGAGTTGAACTTGGCCAGGATAATTTGAGCACCAGGGGGTCTGGCCAGGAACTGATTAGTAGGGTTAAGGTATAACCAACCAACACTGGGGTTAACTAAAGTCGGTTAAGCTTTCCTTAGTTTTATAAACAGGGTTTGAGTCTAGAAAGGGAAAATGGGTTAAAACAAACAAACAAACAAACAATACCCTCTTCCCCCCCCTTCTCTTTATGTTACTGATGAGCAGTCAGACTGGAGAGTTTGATATTTGGCAGTTTGAGAGTTGAGTTAGTTATAATTATTAGTGCCACCTATCACATGTTCCCAACTAGGCATTAGTTAAACAAATTAGCTGTTATCTTTAACTGGGCGAGCAGCTGAGTCTGATTTGGTGTATGTGCTGGGAGAGTAAATAAGAATTCCTCATGTGTGTTTATTCCAGGGTGGAATTATTTACATGTCTAACCTGGGAGCCAAGAATAGTCCTTCATGTTTTTTTTTCCCCTCTTAACATTTATGAGATTTATTTTATTGTCTAATTTTGCCCATTAATCAAGTTACAGTAGGCCCCCCCCCAATTCAACTGAGAATGTTCTCGTGGTAATAAAGGTTTGAAGGCTCAAGAATCATAATTCATTCTTTTTAAAATATTGTGACAATTGTCAGGATTTGATTTACAGGAATTGATACCCGGAGCGACACACCCCTTTGGGCCCCGCCCTTTCAGGCATGTCCATTTTCGCCAACTGATTGTTTAGAAGCTAGCCTGATGTGGTGTGGGGAGAGAGGAAGGGGGAGGGAGGGAGGGCGCCTTTGCCTTATGCATTATAGGAACAGAGAAGATTAATTTTGTAGGTTCCAGAGTGAACGTGAGTCTTTTCACAGCTTGGTAAGCAGGCGTCCACATAGCGGGCATGTGCTAATATCAGAGAACATTTACACAAACTTATTGTGAAAAGAGTCAGTCTATGAGCTGTGCAGAAAGTACTCTGTTAACTGGCTTGGACCTGTGGTATTTGTTGAGTTCAGAGTTTAAATTATAAAGAGGGGAGAGGAGACAGGGTGTTGTGTTCTGTGCCTCGTATGTAAAAATGTGTGGACACGAAAACAAAGCTTACTTAGAATTTTTCTCTTTCTTCTCTGATGTATAGGGTGATCATAAGAACACAAAGTATTGTGTCCCTCCCCCCCAATGGGGTGGGATGGTGCATAGAAGAATTCGCTGTGAGGCTGATAGGGTGAGAAGTGCTAAAATTGTTTATATTTAGTAGATGGTTCGAGCTTGTGGGCATTTGTAATATGACAGAACTTCTAAGGCGTCTAGATGTTCAAGGCAGGCCAAGGTGAATCTGAAAATGGATAGGGTACCAATTTCTAGCTGTTTCTGCATATGGGGTTATTATTATTATTATTTTCAAAAGGGTAGATCTTTGGGTCCCAGCTTTAATCTAGAGTCACGTGGAGTGAGGACCCAGAGCTCTTGACACTGTCTTCCTGGGCCAACAGCCAAATTGCTTCATGGACTCGGGGCAAGTTGATTAACTTCTGTTTTTTGTCTTCTCCTGGAGAAATGGATTTGTACATTGGCATTCCACAAAGGCTCTTGAGCGGCCTGGCAACCGTGCCAACGTGTAAAAGCCATTACTTAGGAGAGCATGCTGCCCCTGTAGATCCGCTCATTCACTTGTGTCTTACAGAGGTTTTAAAAAAAATATTTTTAATTGTGCTCCTGTGCATGAGCCTGCATGTGGATATGTGCACTCATGAGTGCAGATGCCTGCCGAGGCCAGAGGTGTGGGGTCCTCTGGAGCTGCAGTTACTGGCAGTGGTGACCGCCCTAGTGGATGCTGGGAATGGAACTCTGGTAGTCTGCACGGAGCAGTAAGTGCCCTTCACTGCTGAGCCACCTCTCCAACCCTGTTGTAGATTTATTAAAAAAAAAATCCTAATTATACGTGCTGCTGGAGAGGGAGTTTGTACTTTCAGGCACCCAAAATAATTTCAGTTCATCTTCGAAGTTTCCTCTCCAGCCAGCTGGCTGGATGATCTAATGCTTAGTCAAGCTTGAGGTTAATTAAGCTGTTGCTCCCAGGCAGCAGGTAGCTTTGGGGAGGAGAAAGGGACCCCCAAAATTCAGTGTGGCCTTGCCTGATTAACTATAAAGTCATGTGTTGGGCTATTTCGATAGGGTCCTTACTGACGGTGTATGGTGACTTCCAGGACCTGGACTGCCACCCTGGGCTTTTTGGGAGAAAGCTCTAGATAGTTTCATTGACTTTGGATATTGACCTAGAAGAATAAGGATCCAGACAGGTGCTCCAGACCTCAGGCTGCATAAGAGGCTTCCTTGAAGCAACATAACCCCTGCTCATTTCTGAACTCACAAAACTGTGTGGCTGAACAGGGAAGAGGGCTGACGTCCTCAGAGATCTTGCGGGAAGGCCACAGTCTTCAAGGATCTTGTGGGTTAACTGTATTTTCAGATTTTCATATTGGAGAATAACTGATGAAGTTAAAATATAGTTGAAATTTTTCTCTCCACTCTCACCCCTCCCGGCAAGGGACTAAAACCAGCCCGATTGCAGTTATTGGCATGCTTATCAGGGTGCTATGGGCGTGCGTGCCTGCATGCATGCGTGAGCGCATGAGCAAGGCAGAAGTCCGTCAGTGTTACCTGTCTCTTCCTCAGGTGCCCTGTCATCTTATTCATTCATTTGACTTTATTTATTTGTGTATATGTACACCATTGCGCGTGTGTGGAGGTCGGGGGATAGCTTGTGGGAGTTGATTCTCTGCTTCCACTTTGTGGGTTGTGGAGGTCACACTTAGGATGACAGTCTCTGTGGCATATGTCCTTACCATGTGTCCTCACCTACTGTTGTGGCCCTCTTCACTTTAAGTTTGGAAACAGAATTTCTCACTGCATCCAGGGCTCATTAATTCAGTGGCTGTCCAGTGAACTCCAGGAGCCTCTCCTCCCAACTCTGCTTCCCTGTGCTGGGATTACAGCCGCCTGCTATCACGTCTATTGTTTTGTTTGTTTGTCTTAGGTGGGTGTTGGAGATCTGAACTCAGGTCCTTCTGCCTCCGCAGCTGTCACTTTACCCACTGAGCCATCCCCCTGGGGATGCATTTTTAGTAACTATTAAAGTCTTTCTATGTGAATTGCTCCACGGTTCTTTTAGAAAAATCTCTTCTGAATTAAAGGACAGACACAACCACCAAAAGCCTCTCTGTGATGTTTTCTAAGAATTTCAAATTCCCCGAGTAGCCACTTACAGGAATTTGGGCAGAGGGAATGAATATTTGGGTTGGTTGGTTGTTTCCTCCGAGAGGACAATAAGCTAGGAGTGGTGTGGGCCATGCTGGGCTACTGGTCTACTGACACTGAAAATACTTTTAGAGGAAGAAGAGAAGGAAAAATAAAACATTGAGTCTAAAGGGCTATGAAAATTTTGGGAGCACATAATGTGTTGTTGTTGTTATTTTAATTTCTGACTTGAGAAGCCCTGGTTTTCATTTACACATTTAGCAGCTACTTTTTTTTGAATTATTTATTATTTGTTTTTTTATGTGCATAAGCCTTTTTTTGTCTTGTATGTCTGTGTATCTTGTGCATGCTCGGTACCCTCAGTGGCCACAAGAGGGCATTGGATCCCCTAGAACCCGAGTTATGCGGGGGTTGTGAGTCACCATGTGGGTGCTGAAATTGAACCTGGGTCCTCTGCAAGAGCGACCAGGTCTCTTAGCAGCTAAGCCATTGCTCCAGCCCCAGTTGGCTTATTCTTCGTTGAGCACATGCTATTTGCCAGTCACATCAAGGGACTGGGAATCTTGGTGATTATAAGACATGCTTTTCTCTCTGGTCACCGTGGATGGATGTGGGCAGAGGTGGATGCTGCAAACTCTGATGTGTGCTTTTGTGAAGTCATGACCAGGCTGAAGATCTAATGCAGCTCCTTGAGGAGTAGGGTGGGAGAAGACAGAGTGGCCATGCAGCGGAGAGCCTATGTGGCCAGCTTTAGATCTGTAGGGAGCTAGGGGAGACCATAGATAAGGGAGAGGGAGAAAGGGTGACCTTGGATGGCCATTCGGAACCCTGTGGGCCTTGGAAAGGGCTGCATTTCCATCTCTTATTTTTAGTGCTAAACCTAAATAATTCTTTACACATGCCAAGCAAGTGCTGTACCACTGAGCTACGCCTCCAGCGCCTTTCCTTTCCTCTTTCTCTTTTTTTCTTTCCTTCCTTCTTTCTTTCTGCCAATTGTTAAAGAGATTCTTATTTTAAGTGTGTGTGTGTGTGTGTGTGTGTGTGTGTGTGTGTGTGTGAGTCTATCTGTCTGTCTGTCTGTCTGTGTGTCTGTGTAGACTGTGACTGGTCTTAAACTCATTGCCTACTCCAGGCTGGCCTTGAACTAGTTTTAATCTTCTTGCTTTAGCCTCCAAGTAGTTGGGATTACAAGGCCTATTCTAGACTCTGATTAAATATTTAGTTTTTTTTTTAAAAAATTACATTTAAATTGTAAATTGTGTGTGTGTGTGTGTGTGTGTGTGTGTGTGTGTGTGTGTGTGTGTGATGCTCATGAGAGGTCAGTGTGATGGTTGAGAGAGACTACATCGTGGAATGAAAAAACCTGATGAGAATTGACTTCTTAAAGTTGTTTTTTGACAGTTACACACACATGATGGCAGGACCCCATCTCCCCTCTTCCCCATCCCCCCCACCACCACACACACGCACACACACACACACGCACGCACACACACACACACACACACACACACACACACACACACACACCGCGTGATGGGAGTGATCAGTGGAGAAGGCTGGTTAATTTCGAGAAATGGGCTGGATCAACTGAGAGAAGCTGTCCAGCAGGTCTGAGGGGGAGGCTCTGGCTTTTGCAGCGGGGAGTGATGTGTCCTCCATTCTGTGCCGAGAGTACAGCCAGAGTGAAGGTGTGGGTGGCCTGACAGGAGCTCTATGATGCTACCATACACTGCTCCCCTTTCCTGTACCCCAGGCTGAGGCTACATTGTCCTTGGGAAGGGTCCAGGCTCAGAGCACTGGCCAGATACTCCAAGGGTTAAAACTGCATCAGAAATTACACTGCATTTTTTTCCTGATCATTTGACCGCATTACTGAGCAGCATAGAGAAAGAACAGATTACTTTTGCTTAAGGAGAACAGTCTTAAGTTCTTTGGGGCCTTCCATTTGATTTATTAGCCAGCTACAACTAGAAAAAGACCTTAGCCCTGTTCAAGAGGTGAGGCATGATGCTAATGTTTTGAACAGGAAGCATAAAAACAAAAACAAACAAACAAACACAAACCACACTGAACATTTGGTTAAGTGCTTGCCGGGTATGCATGAATCCCTGGGTTCAGTTCTTACCACTGTTTCAGCCAGGTTTGGTGCTACACACACTTCAAATCCTAGCCAGGGAGGTAGAGGCAGGAGGCCCCAAAGTCCAGGGTTCTTTTCTTCTGCATAAAGAATTCGAGGCCAGTCTGGGATGCACAAAACCCTGCGTGAATTTGTTCTGCTGTTCGCAGAAGTATCTCATTATCATATGTTGTGACCCCTGCAAGGCCTTGACTGTGGCGTTTATGTGGCAGGTGGGTGGGTAAGGAGGGAGTTCAAAGATCTGAGGTCCAGTTGTGCTCCCAGCTGTTTCTCATCTCTAACAGGAGGATGACAACATCTGTCTCCTCCTCTCCTACAGTTGTGTATGGTGGGATCAGGCAAGGTCTGTAAAGTGTGGAGTCCGAGAGGCTTCACGTGCAGGCTGGAGCTAGGTGGGCCTATTCTGCAGCTAGTCTTCAGTTTCCAATGTGAAACCTGAAACTCTTCCCTTAGTTCCCAGAGCCTCTCCTAAAACTACTCTCTAAAAGAGTCTCCTCCCACTCTTGCTCCCTCTCAGTTGTCGCTTTCGGTTTGGGGTTTTGTCCCATGCACTCATGGCCTCAAGTCTGGCATCAGAAATGCTGGCTGACAAATGCCAGTCAAGATACATTCAAACTCTGACTCTGTAGGCAGAACGTGAGACTGTCTCCCCAAAGGGATAAGCAAGGTCGGTTCAAAGAACCCTATGAATCAGGTGCAGGGGAACCTTGCACTTACTTAAGAAGGCTGGTTGTGGCTCCAGCTATGCATATATCTGTATTTACATTTATTTAGTGTGTGTATGTACATGTGTATGTGTGAGTCACACATACCTGTGCAGGGCAGAAGACAAATTGTAGGACTTGTTTGGTTCTCTTCTTCCACCACGTGACTCCCAAAGAGGATAGAACTCTCTGAGCGTGGCAGCAGGCTCTTTCACCTGCTGAGCCATTTCTCTGCCCTCCCTGTCTTAGCTGTTTATATTCACTAATGTTAGTGCCACAAAGCTGAGTCTAGCATAAGTCAGGTCTTCAGCCTTGCTGTGTATACTGGAAAGTCACTTCCGGTTTTAAAACTCCATCCTGCGCACGTGAAATTCTGTCGTCTACCTTAGAGAGTGAGACTTGAATTATTTATTTTAAAATTATTTTCATGATGAAAAAACATTAGCCACACCCAAAATAGGAGATAGGACTACATTCATGTCCCTGCCACGGATTGCCAGAGAGATGTTGTCACACCGTGGATGAAGCGTCTTCCTGTATTTATGTGGGAAATGCATGTTGTTTGAAACAGTAGGGTGTGGTTTGACATTACTGGAGAGGGAGATGCGTGGAGAAGCCTGATAGCTCATGAGGACCTGCACACCACACTGACGTAAAGTTCCTAGAATTTTGGAGTTCTGCATGTTCTTTGGCTTGTCTTATTGGTATCTCCCAATGACGGTGCAGAGTGCTTAGATTCTCAATAGCCGAGGACAGCCGCACGTGTTGATTCAAACCTGTAACTCCAGAATAAATACAAAGGGGAGAAAAGGGGTGGAGAGTCATACGTGTAGCCGGCAACCAGTGCTCACTTTGATGCCAGACTGTGCTCTTGGTGTCTCACAGTCAGAGATGTGTGACATTCAGTAAGAACTCAGTGCAAACGTAGGCCAAAAGTCAAGGAAGCCAAGAGGGTGGTGTGGGTGTTAGGGCTTACCACTCCAGTGACCCTAGTCCTCCAAAGATTTAAGCACGTGAGAACAGCACATATTTATCTATTTGATTTTTGTGTGTATGGGTGTTTGCCCTGGTGTATGTCTGTGGACCACATGCAATCAGTGCCCCCTTGGAGGGCAGAAGAGGATAGATAACCTAGAATGGGAGTTACAGATGATTGTGAGCCACCATGTGGGTGCTGGGAATTGAACTCAGGTCCTCTGCAAGAGCAGCCATTGCAGTTAACCGCTGGGCCACCTTTCTGCCCCGACTCCCCACTCCACCCCCGACCGAATGTTATATTTTTGAAACTCAGATTGGTTGGTTCTGTTAGTCTGGAGCACACAGCTTTCTGGTTTCTTTCTGTTAAGGCCAAAACTTGACTTTGATGTTGTGGCAGCTAGTTCCCTGGGCTGGGCTACTGGATAGGTTCTACGGCCCTTGGGCTCTGACCCTGAGACATAACAGGGCTACCCGAGAAGCACTAATTTCCCTTGTGCAGATAGCTTAGTCATATCATGCCCTAACCATTCAGTGTAAGGGCCCCTGGATGGATGCTGGGCGTGTCACCATAACATGGTCAAGGCCTTTGAAAGAAAGAAAGAAAGAAAGAAAGAAAGAAAGAAAGAAAGAAAGAAAGAAAGAAAGGAAAGAAGAAAAGGGAGAAGGCAAGAGTTGAAATCCAAGGAAATTTGATTGTTAATCGAGTGTTCCTTTAAGGTTCATAACCTTAGGAAATGCAGCCTATCCTTAGAGTGAAACTAGAGGCTGGTTCACACAACTCTCAACTGTTTTTCTTGTGCTTTTCTGTAGCTGAGTGAGTATGTGGTTGTCAGAGGTTGAGCAGTGAGGTCTCCAGGACATCCTTCCTTTTGAATAGGTTTTTAACTCCTTACAAGCCACTCTGGGATCTGATGATATCTCTCATAAATACCCATTCCTTAGGTATCTGGGTGTCTGTGTGTGCCTTGCCTGGTCTTGGGGCGTACAGGCCACAGTCCTGGGACCCCTGCTGCACTTGTCTTGCAGAATCACTCTGTACCCCTTCTGAACTGGGAGTTTGGGGAGGGCAGAACTGGGTCACCCCTCCACTCTGCACCCCAGCTTCTTGCACACAGCCCGCCACTGGTTGGTACTGTACACATTCTTATGTAAGAATCAGATTTTTTTTTTCCTATTTCATTTTTTTAAATCTCTGGTTTTTCTTCCCATTGGTTCTTGATGTGGGGAGAAACCCAGGCCCAGTGTTTTCAGCCTGTGAGGGAAACCAGAGCAGGGTAATAGTTCCTTTCCTTGCCGTTCTGTTCTGTGGCCTTGCAGCATGGCTTAACTAGAGCCCTTGAATGCAAATACCATCCCTTCCCCCACCCCTTTTGATAAGTGACATTTTGTTAAATCAGTTATTCAAGGCCTTATCTATATTTCTGTCTGTGCTGGCTTAGTCAAAATAGGAAAGAGGGAATATTAGATTTCTTCACCCGCCCCCTCCTCCTTCCCCTTTGAGCAACTCTGCCTAAGCTTTCTGCCAGGGGAGGGGCGCCATGTCCTTGAAGCAGCAAACGCTTCCTGCAGAAAAATGTGGAGGGCTCGGGCTTACAGCGAGTGGTGCTTTTTAGCAGCTGTGATTTTTCCATTTTTCTCCCCCCCCTTCCTCTCTGTTTTGATTAGTGGAACTCATTGTGCTGTGGGGTAGGGTTTGTGCGGAGGGAGGAGGGGTGCCCGGGGAGCAGCGTTTCCGGGGAGAGCTCAGAGTTCGGGAGGGGCGAGGGAGGGAAGGGATTTATTGAAAATATATGTCTACTTCGCCTATGATAAAGCAGCAGGCATGTGAAAATGCAACAGGGAAATCATTATTGCGGTAATGCAGGCAGGGCTTCGCGTTCTCATTAGCAGAGCTCAGCCCACGTGGAGGAGGGGGCGGCCGAGCTGCCTTGAGAGTTGGGGTATTCAATAATAGCAGAAACTCAAGGGAATTCTCTCCACCTCCCCTGTGCCCCCCCACCAGCTGCCTTCGCTTTTTTCACAGCCCCCCCTTCCCCCAGATCGCTTTATAACCTTTGGGAAGCTGCTGGTCTGGGCTCCAATGCTTCCTTCCTCGTCCCTGCCACCCTGAATGCAGTGGGGACCTTGCCATTTTGAAGTTAGAAGGAATTAAAATAAAATTTCTCTTGGGAACAAGAGGAGCGTTTTGGTAACACTTTGTGAGTAAGAGGCTGGATTTTGTCTTTTGCATTCCAGAGAGCAGGAGGATGGCCTGTTTAGGGGGTTCAGGAATTTGCCTACCCCTGATTTGACGTCACAGGCCTCTTGAACACTGGCACTCTGGTCGAGTGCTTACCGTGTGCGGGGGTCTTGTGCAGCTTAGTCATTTCATAGCTTACCATTCACTCTAAGGGCTGATGTAATGCTCCATTTCTTCCCATTGGGGAAACTGAGGCAACCCCACTGCAGTAGCTTGCTTGGGATCATGCACACACTGAGGGATGGAGTTGGCGCCCAAGCCCGGACTGCTCAGAGGCTGGATTCCAGGAGTCACTTATTCTGAGCTGATCCGGGGATTCTGAGAACCGAGGAGAGCACCTGCCGATACCCTGGATGCTGGTTGAGAGCTGTAGGTAGGGTGCTGGGGATGCTTGCTTACCAGAGTCTTTCATTCTAGAGATGAAGGGCCTCAGGTCCTTGATAGAGAGAAGAGGTTGATCAGCACTTTCTCTCCATTACTTGTTCATCAAATGTTTATGGGTTGTTGCTGTGTACCAGAACGTGTACCAGTGGCTGGAACCATCTGGATGAAACAGAGGGGTTCAGGGTCTAGTGGTGGCCACAGACACACAATTCTAGTTGTGCCTGCCTTAAAAGTGAGCAGTAGGAAAACTGTGTAGAACAGCCGTGGAGGCGGTAAGTGGCAGGGCTTGTTCTGTAGATGTGGAGAAGGTCAGGGCAGGTCCCAACATGACCGTGGGCATCCATACAGACCAGGCCTTGAGGAATCCTCTGTGCTACTTTAGGAGTTACCTGTTCATCTCAGTCCTTGTAGACCACTCTAGCAAAACCACTCCATGCCAAGTGGCTCAGATGGCAAATGCTTATTTCTCTAACTTCGAGGGTAGAGAGGCCAATGTCCATGTGTAGGTGGAGTCAGATCCAGTATCTAGTAACAGCCTGTTTCATGATCATGGAAGGCCTTCTTCTCTCTGGGTCCATGCATGGTGGAATGGAGGTAAAGCAGCCTTTTTGAAGTTTTGTGTGTGTGTGTGTGCTCAAAATCAAGAATTGTGTATATGAGATCTTATTCTGATGACCACTGGCCCCTCCCCTCTGCAGACCCCACCTCCTGACACCATCACATTGAAGGTTAAAATGTCACACCCTGAATTTGGGGGACAACATTTGTTTTATCTTCATTTTCCATCGCCTGCATTTAATGCCCTATGCTATCTAATACAACAGCCACTAGCTTTGCACGGCTATTTACATTTAAATTCATGAAAAGGTGAATAAAGTTAAGAATCCAGTCCTCCAGGCTCATTAGCCACAAGTCTGGAGCTGGTGGCTATCCAGGTAGCCAGGGACAGAACGTGATCATATTTGCAAGGATGTCTGGGTGGTGGTGATGCTGCTGCTGGACTTAGCCTTGTCTGCCTGGGGGCTTCTCTCTTCCCTATAGGCCTATTTCACCCTCAAGTATTCCAGACGCCTTCACCAGAGGCCAGTGGGCTTCCTCTATTGGGCTGGATCACAGGGTCCCGCATTGGGTCTGTCTTTGCTATAGGACTCTCAGCTTCGGAAGGACACAGGTGATGTCTCATCACTGTGACCCAGCACTCAGCTTGAGTCCTGGTGCATATGGAATCTCAATGGCAAGAGGCCAGGGGGCGCAGAGGTTAAGAGCGTGTTCTGCCCTTGCAGAGGGCCTGGGTTTGGTTCCCGGCACTCCCATGGGGTGACTCACCAACCACCTGTACCTCCAGCTTCAGGGGATGTGAAACCCTTCTCTGGCCTTTTTGGACACCTTTGGTCAGCTGTATACACATCTAATTAAAATAAAATCATATTTTTTTTTCAAGGTGGGGATTGGGCTGCGGGGACCTGAGATTATGCTAGGACATTGGTCTTAACCCTGTTGACAACTTGGGAGTTACTAGGGGGTTTGGAGTTAGGAGGGTCTGTGGGGAGATGGGGCCAAGCCATGTGCCTGTGTTTAGGAGATTCCCTCTGGGGAGGTGAGAGGAGTAGGGTCAGAAGGGCCGAGCAACTCAGTTTTCTGTCTTTGTGATCAGTGTAAAAAGAGTACAGATTTCTTTTCATTCACATTTTGGGTAGTTTTTGGTGCTGGGGATTGAACCCAGGGCCTTCGACATCAAATTGAGTGTCCTATCCCTGAGTTGTATCCCCTAGCTGACATTTTGTTGGTTCAAGTTCATGATTGGCCCTGCTGGTGATTGGGATATTTGATTGGGCCTCTAGTGAGACAGCATGTAGCCGGATAGGTGTGGAACAAAGCCACTTGTCAAAGTAATTTTTTTTTCTCCTGAATAATTGTCTTCTCAGAGACTTACTGCCTCAGTCTGCTAACCTAGGCTTAGTCCAGGAAGCTGAAGTGCAATCTTATTTAGGCCTAGAATGTTTTCAGCATCTGGGACTTACTCCTGAATAAGCTCACCCTTCCTCGTTCCTTCTGAACTCTGCTGGTTGAGCTGTTCTGGCTCAAACTCCTCTCCACGCTGACTGATTCAGCCTGGCTTCTCTCAGCTTCTCCTGAATTGCTCTGCTTGGCCTCATACTAACTCTGACAATTATGTGTTGCTACTTTGTTTCCAACCCAATTCCCCGGTAAAAGGAAGCTCAACTCAATCAGTTAACAAAACAAACTATAAGCCTAGATTGGGCAGATCTCCCACTACACTACTCTATTTCCATCTA
Source organism: Tokudaia tokunoshimensis (assembly GCA_036184795.1). Lineage (NCBI taxonomy): Eukaryota > Metazoa > Chordata > Mammalia > Rodentia > Muridae > Tokudaia > Tokudaia tokunoshimensis. Next base: position 36,836,562 of record BTHU01000016.1, read on the forward strand.
TATTATTCCATATAACTTGCAGTTTCTCCAGGCCACGAGCTTCTCACTCTGCAGCCTCTCCATACTGGTCGCTCCTCTCTTCCTATTGATCCCCCTGGCTCCGCCCCTAAACTCTCAGCTCCTCCCCCTTCCTCCTGCCCAATCATTGGCTCAAGCCTTTATTTGAAAAGGTAAGGTGGGGAGAAGGTTCACAAGGCAACTCCTCATCTACAGCCCCTCTAAGGAGTGGAATTAGCATCAAAATACCAGCCAAGGGCTATCCACAACATTTTGTTTTCATCTTCTGGCTCCTTCTCAGTCTCTGGCTCGTTCTGCCTTCACCTGTGTCTAGCTTGTTCTCTCTGCAGCTTGTCTCTCTATAACTGTGCCAGTCAACCTGCCTCCTTGCTCCCCTTCTCTTTATGCTTTTTTAAGTTGCTTCCCTTTCCTCTCTCTTCTATCAAGAGTTGGGCATATCCTATTCTGTCAAATCTTTCTCTGATTCATCACTTTGTCTGCCACTCAGTTAGACATCACTTTCAAACATTGGTGCTTACTTTTACAAACTAGCTTATTTATCTTCCTTGTTTGGGAGAAAGAGCAAGTACTAAGACTGTATTACAGTCAGGGATTAAAGATATGTGCTAAGGACTGAGACAGCACAACAAGATACAGGGCTTTTCAGTAAAAAACACAATCTCTGAGTTCACAATGTGATCAAATATCCTGCAATAACCACTCACTTCATGGTTTGAGGCAAAAGAGAGTCCCACTTCCCCCCAACCCCCTTCACACTCCCGAAGACTGGAGATCTCCCACCAGGCCCTACCTCTCAATAAGTGCCGCTCTGGGGAACAAACCTCTATCACGTGAGGCTTTGACAGTGGGGAAATGACCCCGCTAGGGACTAAGGAGGGGCAAGAGTTCAGGGCTTTGGCCACAGTAGGTGAGAAGCCACTGCCCCTCCTCTCCATGGTGGAGGCTTAAAAGAGGTGCTGTTGAGGGGGTTCCCCTTTCCTCTTCTTCCCCTTACTCCCATTCCCCCTTTCTCTCTGAGGCCCCAGTCTCTTTCCCTTGCTCCGTGGGCGGGAGGCCTCTGTCCCCTGCGGTTCCTTCTGTGCTCAGTTCATTCCTGCTTCCCTTCCGGGTGTGTCTCGAGCTCTGACGTCACAGACTGAAACCCCATGGTGGAGTGTAAGCAGGCAGTGTTAGGCATCCAGCCCTTCCCCTCTTCAACCCTTACAGGGTTCTTCTAGAGGACATTTTAAGGGACTTGAATTTAAAAGCTTGGACACATGGTTAAAAGGGAGTCTGAGAAGTAAGCGATCCCATGCAGGAAGGAGGCTCTTAGAAGCAGTCTAGAGGAACCGGGGTACCAGAAGTAGAGGCTGAGGTGGCACAAGAGGATCCTTTCCTTCTCCAGAAGACAAGGCAGCACACTCGCCACATTAGCCTCACTTGTGAGCGTTTGGGGACTGGGGTCACTTGAAAATGCAAGAGCCACTTGTAAATTCATCATCCTTATTTGAACTCTGAGCATTTTCCACAAGGGTGGTGGTGTTCCTCTCCCCATTGCACGGATGGGGAAATGGGGGCACAAAGGAGTTAAGAAGATTGCTTCAGGTCTCGTGGCTGGTGAATAGTAGGGCAGAGATTCAAATCCAGAAACCCAGACTTGACTGTGAAAGCAGGTACTTTCCCCACATTTTCACGTTGCCGCCGGTTAGCCTGTAAAGCAGCGAGGCCTCAGTTTTGTTAATATAAATCCTGGCATGTGAAAGACACCAATGGATAGGGTACCACACTGGCCCTCAATACTGTTCTTGGGCAATTTGGCATCTCTGAGCCTTCTTTTCCTCAGCCTCAGATTTCCTGAATGAACTGTTTGTTATTTCTTTGTTTGGAGACAGGGTCTCCTGTAGCCCAGGCTGGTGTAGAAGATGCTATGTGGACAAAGGTGACCTTGAGCTTCTGGTCCCCCTCCTTATCCTCCCCAGTGCTAGGATAACAGGGGTGCACCACCACACCCTGATTACATGGAGCTGGGGGATCAAACCCAGGGTCTTGTGCATGTCAGGCAAGCAGTCTAACTGAGCTGCATCCCCAGCTTCTGAAAGGTTTATTTTGAGAATAAGATGAGAGAAAAGATGCAAAAATGCTTTGAGAATTCTAAAGAACTTTTCCCTCTCCATAAAAATTCTCTGTCTTCACAAGGCTCTGTGTTGATTCTCAGGACTGGGCCTGGGCTGTGTGCATGACATGGGGATGTTAAGACTCTGCCAACTTCCAGAAAATGTTTGGATCTGACCACACTCATGGGTCTGTCCTGATTAGCTGGAAGATTCGGGGGAATGTCGGATATCTAGGTTGGAGGTGGGAAGACCTTCACCAGGAACTTAAGGACATTATGTGGCTTGGGAAATCCACTTTGTCTTTGTAAACTTCTAGTTTCCCTGACATGGTCACGTTGTCTCTGGTGGGGCGAGGAGATTAACTAATGGCTCAACGTGAAATCAGGATTGTGTGAGCCAATCTGTGGAAATGGACCCAAGCTCTGAAAGCCTTGGGTAACTCTCTAGATTAAGCTTTAGGCCTATCTTGCTCTTTTTCCCAGAATGTTGTAATTAAGATTTATTAGATAATGACTTCTTACTGCTTTCATTTTTAAAAAAGAGATTAGTTTCTTTTATTTTTGTTTCATGCTCATGAATACCTTTGTCTGCATGCATATGTATCTCACGTGCCCAAAGAGGCCAAAAAATGGGTATCTGGATCCCCTGGAACTAGTTACAAATAGTCGTGAGCCTTCCGACATGGGTACCGGAAACCCTGTCCTCTGTAGGAGTGTCCAGCACTCTGATTTGATGCTCTCCAGCTCTCTTCTTTTGGTGTTGTGAGAGGGGACCCTGCTGTGGAGTCCTTAAATTCTCAGAGGTCACCTGCCTAAACCTCCCAAGCGCCCTTAAATCATTGTCATGCCTGGCATGAGCTATTAACTAATTTCTTTAGTGTTTATTTTATTTGTGTGTACGTGTAGGGGTGTGTGCCACCATGAAAGTGTGGAGGGCAGAGGACAACCCATTTCATTCTCTTCTTCCACCGAGTGGGTCCTGGGGACTAAACCCCAGTGGTGTTCAGTCTGGGCTGTAAGTGTGTTTACCTGCTGAGACAATCTTGCTAGCTCTCTTAAAATTTTAAAAACCGTCTTTGACCATTTCATCCCTGGATATAATATATTTCTGCCGTTTTACCCCATTGCCTTCTCTATTCTCCTGGACCCTTTCTCTTCCATTGCCTTCCCTATTCTCCTGGACCCTTTCTCTTCCATTGCCTTCTCTATCCTCCTGGACCCTTTCTCTTCCATTGCCTTCTCTATCCTCCTGGACTCTTTCTCTTCCATTGCCTTCTCTATTCTCCTGGACCCTTTCTCTTCCATTGCCTTCTCTATTCTCCTGGACTCTTTCTCTTCCATTGCCTTCCCTATTCTCCTGGACCCTTTCTCTTCCATTGCCTTCTCTATCCTCCTGGACTCTTTCTCATCCATTGCCTTCTCTATTCTCCTGGACTCTTTCTCTTCCATTGCCTTCCCTATTCTCCTGGACTCTTTCTCATCCATTGCCTTCTCTATTCTCCTGGACCCTTTCTTTTCCATTGCCTTCTCTATTCTCCTGGACTCTTTCTCTTTCTCAGTCCTTTTCTTCCCAGCAAGTCTCCTCCCTATCTTCACATTTTTCTGTTTTTTTTTTGTCTGTTGTTTTTAAAGGCCAGAGGAGACAATTCAAAGCTTCAGTTAAGTTGTTTTTGTGGCTGAATTTACGTACTGATAAGTAAAAGTACTTCATAGACGGTTTTTGATAGCAGGAGTCTGCAAACCGCATATGGCGATTTTAAAGAGTCTGATGGAAAGACTCTCCTTTCTGTGGGCTTACTTCTCTCAGCATTTCCAGGCAGACCACGCAGTCTGATGCTCTGATGACTGAGATTTTAAATCTGGGGCTGGGGCTGCAGCTCAGTTAGTAGAGGGCTTACAGAAAGCTGGACGGTCTGAGTTCCAGCCCAGCAGCATACGGTCTTGAGGCCTATATTCCCAGCACTTGGAAGTTCAAGGTCATCCTGAGCTTCAGGCTGGGATACAAAAAACTCTGTGCACACAAAACTCTGTGTGTGTGTGTATTTATATATACATATATGTATATATACACATGTAAATATTTATATACACACATATACATATTTGTGATAACATATATATAGTAATAAGACATACATATAGGTGTATATATACATATAAATATATACACACATGTACACATATATACATGTATATGTAATATGGCATACACACATAAAACATATATGCACACACATATATGTATATGCACATATGTAGTAATATGTATTAATATGCTTTACATATACACACATATAAATATAAACATATATGTATACATACATACACACATGTGTGTATATATATATACATACACAGACATATATGTGTGTATATACATGTGTATGTGTGTGTGAATATATATGTATATATATATGTATGTATGTATGTATGTATCTATATATGTATATGTATATATATCTCCCCTTTAAAATCTGGAGGCCAATCCTATAGTTTTTGTATGATACATATGTTTGTCAATGCCTGTCCTCAGGCATGGAGAGCAAACACTACCACTTGAACCAAAACTCCTTTAGCCACCGGAAATAACGCTGACCTTCCGGCCTGTGAGCTGAACAGAGGTGATACTTGTTGAACACCCGGAGTTCTGTGCGCATGGCTCCCTGACCCCTGAGTTCAGCACTAGAACTGGGCTACTGTGAATGTGATTTTCTATCTTGCTCAGAAAGTCTTCTTTGAAACTTTTTTTCTTAAGTACTTAGTATCTTTTCAGATATACTTATTATGTACTGGGTACAGTTTAATCAATTAGCTTTATTAGTTTATCTGTGGTTATTAAATATAGCTTACTTATTGTTTCTAACTTGTATATACTTTAATGAATGCAAATATATACACATAAATCTTTGAACACATCTCAGATTATTATTATTATTATTATGGATAAATTGCTAAAGAGAACAAAGATTCATTGTTCGCTTTTTTGTTTGTTTGTTTTGTTTTGTTTTGTTTTTTTGAGACAGGAGCTCATGTAACCCAGGCTGGCTACAAACTCACTACATAGTTGAGACCAGCTTTGAACTCCAGCTCCTCCTACTTCCACCTTCCAAGTGCTGCGATCACCATGCTCCACCCGTGTCTGTTCATGTTTCTAATCGATCTTTGGGAGTTTTCATTTTCACCTGCACTGTGAGCATAAGAAAATTCCCACCCAGCTCCACCAGCCTCAGTGTGATTGCTTACTCAGAAGCAGGCGGTTCTGGGGCCTGGGGAACACGAGTTCTCTTCCAGTAACAGAATTCACTTGTAGGCAGTATAGACGACTTGGATTGTTAATTATATATATATATATATATATATATATATATATATATATATATATATATATCTTTGAAAAAAGATAGTTTTTCTAGAGTTAGACTTTCCTTGTGAATTCATAGAATTCTCTTCTTTTGGGAAAAAGATTTGAGGGATGCTGCTTCTCTGCTAGGGTGGACTGGGTAGCATCTTTCTGGGTCAGAGTAAAGATGTGCCAGGTACCTGGTCCAGGTCAACAGACACACATCATTATTTAATAATAATAATAATGATAATAATAATAATACTATTTCTAAAATTGTGTATATGCGTGTGCGTGTGCATGCATGTGTGTATTTACATGTACATGTGATTGAACACTGGTTTATTCCATTTTCATTTTATGTGTAAGAGTGTTTTGCCTGCATGTCTGAGCACCACATGTATGCACTGTTCTTGGAGGGTGGAGTAGGGCACTGGATCTCCAGCCGTCCTGGAGCTGATGTTGCAGGTGAGCTGCCATATGGATGCTGGGAGTCAAACTTGGGTTCTGCAACAGCAACGAGTGCTGTAAACCATTGAGCCATGTCCCTGTGACATCATTATTGACTCTTAAGAGTTAGTGTTATTAATACCTACCTAATAGAGGGATTATAGAGCCAGTGCCCAATTTTCAAAGAATGTGGATTTTGTTTTTTTTTTTTAACTTCTGTAAGAAGGCAAAAATTACAGTCATTCCTTACAGTGTAAGAAATACTAGATTTGTTTTATATGAAATGAAATATTGACAAATATTTCTACCAACATGCTAGAGAGCACAGAGACAGTGAAAACTGGCCACGACTGTGTTGGAAGGGGATAACAGGAGGTGGCCCCCCTTCGTGTATTTTAATAATGGCTTCTGTGTTGCCCCAAGTTTGCATAGTGGAAGCTCTGTGAGGATTTGGTTTTGCATCTTTTGTTTTAGACTTCACCTTGTGTTCGGGTAGTAAGTACTCCGGGACATGTTGCAGTAGGTGATCCTGCTGCAGGAGCCCAGTGACCTGAGTTCCATTCCCCCAGGACCCAGATAAAACTGCAATGATAAGGAACTGACCCTGAGAAGCTGTCCTGACCTCCACCCTTTAGCACACCTCTCCCCCCAAACCATACATACATACATACATACACACACACGCATACATACATACACACACATACATACATACACACATACATACATACACACATACATACACACACATACATACATACATACACACACATACATACATACACACATACATACACACATACATACATGCACACACATACATACACACACATACATACACACACATACATACACACACATACATACATACACACACACATACATACATACATACACACACACACACATACATACATACAAAGCAGTAAATGTTTCAAGCATTTTGTGAACTGTTTGGCATCTTAACATTTGAATCTCCCCCTAGATGTTAAGACACTGCTTTATGGGGACCGGAGAGATGGCGTATCGGTTAAGAGCACTGATTACGCTTCCAGAGGACCAGAGTTCAATTCCCAGCACAAACATGGCAGCTCACAAATGTTTCCAACTCCATGATCTGAAACCCTCACACAGACATACATGCAGGCAAAACACCGACACACATGAAATAGAAATAAATTATTAAAAAAAAGACACTGATTTACATAGTTAATAATTTAGACAAATCTATACATTTAAGTTTAAAGTTATATGGTGTAATTTAGTCATATGTGTGTTTGCCTATGTGAGTTTATGTGTACAATATGTGCTTGCCTGGTGCTCTCAGAGGCCAGAGAGCATCAGAATCCTTGGAACTAGAGTCACAGGCAGGTGTGAGTTGCCTAATGTGGGATCTGGAAATGAAACTTGGGTCCTCTGGGGCTTTTAACTGCTGAGCCGTCTCTCTAGCCCATTATATTAGGTTTTTGATGTTCTTCCTTTCTTTCTCAGATTAACTTTCTTCACTCTGGTGTATGGTGTGTGTGTGTGTGTCTGTGTGTGTGTGTGTGTCTGGGTGTCTGTGTTTGATGTGTGTCTGGTGTCTGTATATTTGTGAGTCTGTGTGAGTCTGTGTGTGTGTGTGTGTGTCTGGTGTTTGTGTGTGTCTGTGTGTGTATTTGTGAGTCTGTGTATGTGTGTCTGTGTGTATCTCTGTGTGTATTGTGAGTTTGTGTGTGTCTATCTGTGAGTCTCTTTGTGTGTCTGTGTTGGCTTCTGTTGGTGTCACAGTTCTCTCAATATTTGCCTGAAAAATGTCACTTACTCACTTTTAACATTGGGAGGCTATTTTTACTGGCCATAACATTCTAGCTGTATTTACTTTCAGCCCTTCGAGGATGAGATTCCATTTCTTCTAGCTTTCTCATTTCTGTTTTAAGAAAAGCTCTGCCGGCCTTGCTGCGGCTCTGCCGGTGTTGCTGAGGCTGGCTCTGCTGTGATGCACGGCACCGATTCTCTTCTCTGTGCTCTGTGGAGTTTGGAGATGCTTCTAGGAATCATGGAATATGGTTTGGGGTCAGCTTTAGAAAATTCTTGGGTTGTTCCCTTCAGATCTTGCTTTTGCCTTGTTATTTTTATCCTTCCCTTCTCAGATGCCTGCGTGTATGGGAGCCGCTTTGGTGGCACCTGCTGAGACGCTGACTCTTTCTCAGTGTCCTGTGTTTCCGTATGAATAGTTCTCTACTAGCCTGTCTTCCTGGCTAGTAGTCATTTCTTCTCTTTTCCTCGTTACTCTCCAGCCCTTCTATTCAGTTCTTAATTTTAGTTACTTCAGTAATAGGAATGCTGTTTACATTTTTAAAAACATTATTTTTGTGTGTGTGTTTTGGTTTGGTTTTGGTTGAAATTTAAGCCTTTGTTTTTCTGAAACTTTACCCATTTTCTCTTTTAGAGTTCTGTTTGGCAAGTCCAATATTTGGATCCTCCATCACATTTATCTTTATGGATTGTATTTCTCCAAAGATTTGATCCTATTCCATGACATTGCCCGGTAATTTTTGTTTGAATGCTGCGCATTTTACACAGACAACGTGGAGGTTCTGGATGTCTGCTCAGTCGTGTTCAGGAAAGCCTAGTGTATTTCTGATTTGCTTTCATTTTGGGAATACTTTTTAGGGTCCTTCTTTCTTGATAGGCCCGGATTCCTGTCTTGTTCACATGTCACCGTGAAGATACCAAAATTTTGGCTTAACACTTTAGATTTAGTATTTCTTTTTTTAATGATTTATTTTATGTATATGAGTACACTGTCGCTATCTTCAGACACCAGAAGAGGGCATTGGATGCCATTACAGATGGTTGACAGCCACCATGTAGTTGCCGGGAATTGAACTCAGGACCTCTGAAAGAGCAGTCAGTGCTCTTAACCACTGAGCCATCTTTCCAGTCCAACACTTTAGATTTAGTTCTTTGTTTGAAATAGGGTCTTATGTAGCCAAGGTTGCCCTCAAATTCTCTGTGTAGATAAGACCACCCCGGAACCCCTTCAACTCCCTGATTTAACCTCCCACGTGCTGGGGTTACAGCCCTGAGCCACCTCATCCAGTCTCTCTAGTGTTTTGATACCTTCTTTCTGTTTAGACCTCTCTGTGCCAACTCTGCACACCAAGTGCCAGGATAAGAGAGGAACTGCTCACAGAAGAGAGGACTGTGTGCGCTTTCCTTCTCTTTCAGGTCTCGGAGGCTCCCACAGCACTGAACTACAATGGAATGTTTTTTAGATTTATTTCTTTTTATTTTGTGTATGTGTGTGTGTGTGTGTGTGTGTCACCTGCATGTATATATGTGCACCATGTGCATGTACACTGGTCAGAAGAGGGTGCAGTATCCTTCAGAACTGGAGTTATGGGTGGTTGTGAGCTGCCCTGGGGCTACTGGGGACGGAATCCAGATCTGTACAAGAGCAGCCAGTGCTCTTGACCGTTTAGCCCCCTCTCCAGCCCTGAACCCCAGTCAGGTGTCTGCCTCAGTGCTTCTCACGGTTTACTTTGTTGGTTTCCTGTTACCTGTGTGCTTCCTGTCCCCCCACCTCCCCCTGCAATCCCGAGGGAGGAAACAGTAGTACTGAGATGTGCCTCACATGCTGCACTGGCTCCTCCAAACGTCTGAGCCCCTCGCTACCCGAGTTTCAGATTTCATCCCTCTTATAAGGGAGATGTCCTCTTATATGATGGTTAGTGCAATACCAGCGGTATCGTAACAGCCGGGAGTGCTTTTATGCCCTTTAACTTTGATATTAGGTGCATTTGCCAGGTCTTCAGAAGTTCTTCATTAGGGGAACCAGCGAGACAGCTCAGCAGGTGAAGGTGCCTGCCCCTTGTCACCAAGTCTGACAGCTGGGGGTTTTATCCCTGGGACCCACACAGTGGAAGCAGGAGAGGGGGTGGGACTGATTTCCACATGTGCATTTTGGCATCTGCACAGTTATGCTCTTACATACAAATGAAATAAAAATAAATGTTAAAATTAGTCCTTCCTTATGGGCTGGAGAGCTGGCTCAGTGGGTAGGAGCACTCGTGACACAAGCGTGTGGATCCAAGTTCAAATCCCCAACATCCACGAACAAAGCTGAACATGACCGGACACGGCTGTGATCCCAGTGTTGGGAAGGGGAGACGGGTGGGTGCTGGGAGTTCCCTGGCCAGCCAGTCAGTCTAACAAACTATAAGCCTAGGGTTCTGTGATAGACCCTGTCCTAAAGGAGTAAGGTGGAGATTGACCTTGGTGGGTGCCTGAAGTCTTTCTCTGGCTTCTACATATTGCACTTGCTGGCATGCAGACTGGCACACCCATATTGGCGCAGCTCACACACACATCCCTCCCCCCTTAATATATTGGAAAATAGTAATAATACTTCCGGCTTGTCAGACATCCTTTACACGTTGAATAAATACTCTAGGCTTTATATTCTCCTTAGAGTTCTAGGGCTTCATGGTCATTTTTGAAGAGGGGTGACCGGAAGCAGGAGGGGTTAAGTTAGCCCTGCTGTGTTAAGTCACACAGATGAGCGTCTGTCTATACAGCTCAGCTGTACGGCTCGGGTCTGGAGCTGGAGTGTGCGCTCCCACCCTCCGGCATTCGAAGCTTCACGTTCCCATTTGGCATTGCTCCCTTGCTGCCAGTTCTAGCTTATTGGAGGGCTTCCCCATCATCTCTTGGGCTCTCAGTCATTCTTGGTGTCTCTCTGCAAACAGGATCTCATGCGTTCCAAGCTGGCCTTGTTCTTATCTCTTTCCCTGCCTCCACAGGTATGTGCAGCCACATCTGGTTACGTGGCTCTGGGGCAAAACCCAGGGTTTCACTGATGGTGTCAGACAAGCACCACCAACTAAGCTGCATCCCGTTTGCCCTCCACTAATTCCCTTATTTGGGCACCTCACCCCCCTACACACACACACACACACACACACACACACACACACACACACACACACACACACACACACACACACACACACACACACACACACACACACACACTACAGAGTAGTTGCTAGATGGATATGAAGGTGGAGACAACTTGGGAAAGGGGTTTCTAGCCGGTTCCAATACTGGAGTTGTTGTTGGCATTAACCCTGACCACATCTGGCTGCCTGGCAGCTTGTCGTGTGTCTGTTGTGGGGGTTCTGGCATGTATTAAATGACGGGGGAATTTCTGCTTCCTCCCCTGGGTTTGACTGGCACGTGCTTGCCAGGCCCTCACCGTTGCAGTTTAGGAGAAAGGAGAGCTCCATCCTTCTTTCCTCCTGTCTGCCTCAGGTCAGAATAACGTGGTTGACATATTGGGCTCACCCCAGTTGGATTACGGGACAGCGTTCGCACAGCGGGTTGAGACCATTAAGATCTTGTGAACTGGCTGTCTCCCTGTTTCTCTGTCTGCTTACTCTAGTTCCCAAGTAGCACAGTCTCATGTTCTTACCTCATTCAGCTTCCCTTTCCTTCTCCTCTCTTCCTTTGTATTGACTGTGAATTTTACAGATCATAATCATCTCGTTTGTTTTGTTTGTTTGTTTTTGGCTGTGTGTGTGTGTGTGTGTGTGTGTGTGTGTGTGTGTGTGAGTTTGTTGTGAGATAGGGTCTTATCCCAGGCTATCCTGGAACTCACTAAGTACCTGAGGATGATCTTGATCTCCTGTTCCTACTTCTACTTTCCAAGTGCTGGGATTGCAGACCTGTGTGACCACATCCCTCTCACCTGAAGATACGTGCTTTGATAGACAGGGTGGCACATGCCTGAAATCACTTGGGAGGTTGGAGGCAGGAGGATGACAAGTTCAGCACTAATCTGGCTATATAGTGAGACTTAGTCTCAAAAACAAAGACAAAAACAAAATATTCTATTGATTAAATAGAAAACTGTCTTTGCTTTTTAGTCTAAAAATGGTATTTAAAATTTCTTATGTCTCAGAAAAATTGCTGTGAGTTGTTAATGTTTCCTTTGGGTTGGCAGCACCAGCCTGAAGCCTGTGTTCCTTGCTTCTTGTTGTGAGCTTGGGGCGAGTGGAGGGGGTTCATGGGGATCAGGGAGCACAGTCTGAGTGAGACCTGCTGCTGTCCTGAGGGCTGTCTGACGCCCTGGGTTGTGATGGAGGGCTCTACAGATGACCAGATAGCTTTAAGCTCTGTTTATTAAATGGTAGCAAGGGAGATAGCCGGGAGGAATGAGGGCGAGGTGGCAGGAAATTGAAGGGAGCCTGCCCTCCCTCACCTGAGGCGGAGGAAATCCAAGCCTGCCCAGTGGCTTAAGTCTACCCCTCCCCCCTTTGCTCCCTCCCCCGTTCCCCATCCCCCCATCCCCCCTTTGCCTTTGTGTCACCATCTTCTGCTGTCCCCACCCCCACCCCAGCCAGTCTTCTGGCTGCTCCTGCGTGTTCTCCTCAGGGCCTTTGCACAGTCTGAGTGGGACCTGCTGCCAGCCATCCTGAGGGATTGTCTGATCCCCGAGGCCTTCTCGGCTCTAGTCCTTTGCAGCTTCTGGGCCTGTGCTGCTCTGATTTGCCCAGCCCTCTCTTCCCACAGGCCTTTGCTCAGGTGTGTCTTTCTGGAGGTGCTTCTTCCTGCATCCGCCCTCTGCCTGGATTCCCCGTCTACCCCCAGCCCTCGTGTGCAAAGACCAGCCGTCGTTACACGGACACTGTTCACTTGTTTTTATTTTTGATACAGGGTCTGGCACCAGCCTGGAACCCATACTAACAGGCTGCAGGCCAGGGAGGCCCAGGCCTCTATCTGCCCATCTCCAGCTTCGGGCCCTGGGACTACAAGCCCATGCTCTTCTCTTCTCTTACCTCTCAGTGCATTTTTAAATGCAGGTTTTGTGGAACGAACCAAGTCCTTTAAGCACGTTACTAAGAGCTATCCCTCAGCCTCTGCTGCCTTCTTTTCATGCTCAGGATCTTTAACAGCCTATCTGCTTTCTCTCAGAACAAGAGTATGTACACGGCAGTTTCCCCAGCCATCCAGAAGACTGGCGAGTATGTCGTAGGCGCTCCATACGTGCACACTGGATGCTGTGTCCTTGGGGGTTTGCTGGGGCCCCGGCTCCTAGCACTTTCATTACATCTTAGGATTTGGAAAAATATCTGCCTGTAGGAATTTTTTTTTTAATTAAGATTTTTATCGTTGCCACTCCCTTCCCCCTTCCAGTTCATTTAAGACTGTTATGAAACAAAACTCATTATGCTTCAAAATCTGACAGAGCTAAGGCCCCAGGGAGAGAGAGAGAGGAGGAGGAGGAGGAGGAGGAGGCGGCTTCAAGAGCTTCCACCACCACCCCCTTGCTTGGTTTTGTCCTGTGCCTTGGCTCATTTAGGATGGCCTGCAACCCGCACTGTTGAGGTGAGCAGGGGTTCCCAGAGCTCCTAGGGCCCGTCAGCCTGAAAGGGGGAGGAACCACCAAAAAGGGCTCCGCTGTCACAGTGTTCAGGGTAGGAGCAAAAAGGAAAAAAGCTGGGGGAGAAAGAAGTGGGGGGATGGGTAGAGAGATGCTGGCTGGTGCGCACCATCCTTGGAGAAATGAAGTCATCGGAGAAAGGTGGCAAGTCATCTTTCTTAGGAATGACTTGGTGTTCACTCGGAATAACGAGTGTTTTCATCTGTTGGTTCAACAGCATTTATCCTGCGCCTGCTGTGTACAGATGAGTTTGTAGAGCCTATGGGCCTGGGCCTGGATGGAGTTAGGTCTCCAGCCACTGTGTAGCTGGCAGCAGAAGGGACTCTTTCAGAGGAACTGGGTGTGACCCTGTGGCTCAGAGCCAGTGTGTTGGACTTATCTCAGTCCGTGGGTTCCTGGGAAGTGGGCAGCATGCTGGGAATAATTCCTGTGTGTGGAGGGGAGGCAGGCTGAGGAGGGAGTGGGGTGGCCTCCTGGATTTCTTTTCTAAACATTCCCTAAATGAATTCATCGTTAGTGCTTTGCCTTGTGTCATTTTGAGAAGACATGGTCTGATGTACCTCAGGCTAGCCTCCAACTCACCACATAGCAGAGGATGACTTTAGACTCTGGATTCTCTGGCGCTGTACCACACCCAGTTTCTTCATGTGTTGAGGCAGATGTGTCTTGACTTCAGCAGGTCTGGGTTTTGTTTATTTGTTTGTTTGATTTTATTTATTTATTTATTTATTTATTTTTGGCTTTAGGACCGACCACAGCTCTTATTTCCCTCTGAATTGTGGAAGGGAGCTGGGTGATATTCTCAGATCATTGCAGGGAGAGGCTGTGGAACACAGTCACTGCTGCTGCACCCTTAATATATGCAGTATAAGGCGTGGGACTCTGATAGCAGATGCTCGAGGAGAGTGTCCAGTGGAAGTTTGCACCCAGGCTCAGCGTCTCATCCGCTGGTGGAGTAGCAGTGCCAACTTTCTCATCCCCTCTCTCCTGTCTTCTACTATTGGGACCATAAGGATTTCAGAAAAAGACCAGCTGAACGAGTGTAGTCCAGTGTGCAGAAGAAGAAACATGCTTGTGGGATGAGGCTGCCTTATTGATAAACACAGGAGTGAGCGATGCATTCCTGGCTTGCTTACTGATACCAGGAGTGGTCGGCATTGGGAGCAAATTGACATTATCTGTGGTTTGGGGCTTGTAGCTTTCTTAGTTGATCAGAATAGAAGCCCCAAGTCCTGCTTTGAGGCCCAAGGGTTTGTTATCATAACAGCATCTTCACAGGTTACCCAGATTCCACTTGTGTTTCTGGCCCCAAGTAACATAGCAAGCCCTTACCAGCTGTCTCCCACTGCAAGTCAGTGCGTACAAGATGTTGCACAGCTCTAGAGTGTGTGTGACGGGGTACAAGTCAATCACACTGTGGGAGCAGGTCCAGAAGGATGTCAGGACACTGTGTGGTCTGTGTCACACATGTATGCTGATGCGTGTGCACACTGGCTGGGTGAATCAAGGCAGGCAGAACATAGTGATGCTCCCGGTCAACCTCTTGGGTGTCACCAGCCAGCCACTCCGAGGTGAGTCTGTTGTCATCCCAAATGGGGGTTAGACAGCAGGGTGACTTTGTACTCTAAATTTCTGCTCCCTAAGTCGAAAGTGAATTTGTGGAGCAAAGTGTGGAGTCTGAGGAGCAGTGCGGACAGGCTAAGAGCAGAAGCAGGAGAGGTACCGTGTTTCAGGAGAGAGTATGGAAAGAGTCTGGGTCTAGCCCTGGACTGGGCTGGATCTGACCCTTCCTGTGGATTAGATCTGAGCATCTGTTTTATGTATGAGTGAGTGTAGACCAAAGATCAGCCTAATGAGTGCCCACCCTGTTGTTTGAGTCTCTCCCTTTTGTGCGGCTTGCTGGCCAGAGAGCTGCAGGGTCTACCAACCTCCACTTCCACAGGGCTGTGATTACAAACTTGTGCCACCACGCCCTGCTCTTTCACGTGGGTTCTGGGTATTGAACTCAGGGGCTTATGCTTGTGTGTCGAGCCCTTTGCCAACTGAGCCATCTCTCCTGCCTGAACCTCTTGTTTTCCTTGCCACAAAATGAGGGAATCAGCAAGGATCAGATGACCGAACAGCAAACCGGAGACAGCTTTGTAACCGGCCCTGGCTGTTGATTAGCGATGCGTAAGGTTCACAGTCTGAGTGTGATTCACAAAAGCTGCCTCTTTCTTCTCATTGGTGTTTATGGTGCTTCACCACTGCCCTGTTCAAGACTGGACTTTGGCGCTCATTCCCTTTCTTCAGCCCAGGTATGGAGATTCTATCACTTGAGTCAGGGAGGCCAGACTCGACTCATAAGCCCAGGCTGTACTAGCAAGCACCACGTCAGAGTCTGAAGTGGATCTGCTTATTACTCGCTGGTGTGGTCATTCCTCAGCACGTGTAGAGATGCTTTGGGACAGTGTGTGGAGGAGACAGCCATGGCCCAAGCTTGGATCTAGTCATTCCACGGGTGCTCCGTTAAGCCGGGCTGTGAGACAAGCCGTAGAAGAAAAGCACAGAGAGCGAGGGGAGAACCCTACGCTTCAGGAGGGACACAATTCACAAAGATTCTGTGTGCACCCACTTGATGGGCAGACATTGGAGGATATAGGTAGCCATGGCGTCCTGGGCTGCTGAGGAAGGCGCTGTTACTTCGTGAAGCGGTGTGTTCACATATTACGTGTCTTGGCTTTTTTTTTGTTTGTTTGTTTTTTGGTTTTTCGAGACAGGGTTTCTCTGTGTAGCCCTGGCTGTCCTGGAACTCACTCTGTAGACCAGGCTGGCCTCGAACTCAGAAATCCGCCTGCCTCTGCCTCCCAAGTGCTGGGATTAAAGGCGTGCGCCACCACCGGGGGGGGCTTTTTTTTTTTTTAAACTTCTGGATACGTCACAGTCTGGAGAAACTTGTCCACGTGCATGGAGAAGCTATATACTGAGAATGCTTCTGGGAAAGTGTTGTCCGTAAGCTCAAAATACTGGAAGGAGCTGTCCATGAGCTGGGGAGTCTCGGGCAGACAGTGGTCCCATCATGCACTTGGGATGATGCATAAACAGCAGGCACACAAACACCTTGAAGGAGCTTGGTCATTGTTGACTGTAAGAAAGCCAGGACTGTGGCTAGTCGCTACTGCATGGGACCTTTTTATTAAAATGCAAAGCCAACCTCAAACACCTCGCTGAGGGACACAGATAGAGGGGTGGCAGGCAAGGTTGCACCCCTGGGCTCATCCCTTCTGAATGAGTCCGGTGAGTTCTGCAGTACGAAGCGAGCCCAGACAGGCCTGCTCAGGTTTTGATGACAGAGTAGAATTTTTTTTTCATTGCTTTGGAAACTTTTTTTTTTTTTAAAACCCAAATTACAAAATGTTACCCATCCGAGTAATGATACTAGGCATGTGTGTATGCATTTAATTTTTTTTTTTTGTACTACCATGAATGCATTCTCGATAACCACAAACGCAGATAGGATATGGGAAACTGTGGCTGTATCTGATGTCTATCTCTTCCTGCCCATGCAAGGTGGTGCTGGGACATCTCAGCTCAGAAGGGCTGTGCTTGCAGCCAGGTGTGAGATTCCTTGTTGCAGGGCTGGTGGTTCTTACTCTGAAGGGCGGCAGATGTGGCTGAGCCGGGAGGCCCTCTTGATGTGGACTCGGAGTCAGCAGGCAGAGCTGTTTCGGAAATGAGTAAGAAGGGGCACTTGCTGCTTGTAGATTCTGGCTCACATTTGCATAGCGAAACTGGCCTCCACTTTTACTTTTCTCGTTTGATGAGTCCTGAGGTATTCTAATCTAATTGTACAAGGACAGACAAGGTAGGTAGATAGTTTTTTTTTTTTTTTTTTTAGGACACATCTAACTTTGAGAGAAGAGTCTGGGATGAACGGGAAGAATCCAGATGAGCTTTTCCGGTCTGAGCATCCAAAGTGGTGCTGACATAGGACCCACCAGAGGGCATGACAACCGATGAGCAGGGCCCTACTGGTTCCAGTGTTTAAAGGGGAGGCATTTGGAGGAAGCAAGGAGTTCAGAAGAAAGGGGTAGGTCATAAAGGAAGAGGACAGAGCTGCAGGAGATGGCTCATTGAGTAAAGGGGCTTGCAGCCCAAGCCTGGTGGTCTGTGTCTGAATCCCAAACCAACATAGAAAGGTGGTTGTAATATTGTGCCCCTGCAATCCCAGTACTCCTGCTATGAGATGGAAAGCAGAGGCAGGGGAATTGCCTCAAAGCAGCTAGCCTGGACTAATTGGCAAGGTCAGAAAAACACGAGATCCTGACTCAAGACAGAGTGGATGGCAGCGAGAATGGGCCCCAGAAAGCTGTTCTCTGAACTTCACGTGTGCACAGGTGCATGTTGGTGCTACATTCACAAGACACGTCTGTCCATCTACACACAAAGCCTATGAACGGGGGTGGGTGGGGTGGGGGTGGCAAGCCAGGTGACATCCGTGCCTGAGAGAGTGGGATGCTTCAAATGCAGGTCTGGTGTGTGGCTGAGGGAGCAGGGTTGCTGTTCTTTTTGTTGTTAATGCTATTATGTGTGTTCGTCTTGTATGTGTGAATGTGCAAGTAAATGTATGTTTGTGGAGACCAGAAGAAAACGTACAGGAGTCAGTCCTCTCCTTCCATTACCTGTATCCTAGGGATTGAACTCGGGGTCTCGGGCTTGGCTACAAGCGCCTTTACTCACAGAGCTGTCTCTCCCTTCAGCCCTTTTTCCTGGTCTAGAAGGTAAAACTATGGTTGAAAGTAGGAAGCTGTAGAAGACCGTTGATTTACTATAAATCAGGGCTTTTCAAACCACGGTTTGTAATCACCCAGTAGGTGGTATAATCAGGCTAGTGATCAAAATCAGTAATTAAAAGAAATGAACTAGAACAGAAAAAAGCAGAAGAGGAAAACCGTTGAGTAGAGCAGATTCGAGTGGCTCAGCAGTGCCCCGAGACTGCTTTTCTTTACTTTTGTATGTGTGTGTTTAGGTAGCTGTATACTGGGTAGTGACATAAAGGAACAACTTCCTAAATTTGTGTTATTTATGTATATGAGTGTTTGCATGTGTGTATATGCATGGCATGTGTGCAGTGCTCTCAGAGGACAGAAGAAGGTGTCACATCTCTTGGAACTGGAGTTGTGAGCCACCATGTAGGTGCTAGGAACTGAGCCTGGTCCTGTGCAGGAACAGCTAGTGTTCTCAACTGCTGAGCCATCTCGTCCAAGGAACATTTCTGAATGGGAGCAAGGATGGAGAACATTTGAAAGCGATTACTGCATGCTACCATTTAGTGATCATATTTGTTCTGTATTAAACACATCCCTGGGCTCCGTCTATACGTTTTATCATTTAAATTTTAGAACAAGCCAGGCATAGTGGTATATACATATAATCCCGGAATTTGGGTAGCTCTGAGGCAGGAGAATAGATTGAGGCTAGTCTAGCTACACAGAGAGACTCTATCTCCAAACAAGCAAACAAACAAAAAACAAACAAACAAAAACACCACCACCAACAACAAAACCCACAACTCTTTGGAACAAATATTGTTCTCGGAGACGAGAAAGGTTTAAGCTTAAAAAGTCTAAGATTTTCCTGGGAACAGAGAGCACATGAGAGACCAAAAGTTTGTTCATGGCGTTGGAGAAATTGCTCAGGAGATAAAAGTGTTTTGCCTACAAGCCTGACAACAGGAGTTTGGTCCCCGCCACTTACATAAAATGGCTAGATGTGGTGGTCAACTTGTGTAGTTCCAGTGTTCCTACTGAGAGATGGGAGGCAGAGGCAGAGGGATTGCTGGAAACTCTCAAGGCCAGCTTGCCTGGAGTATGAAGCGTAGCAGCAGAGACAAGGGAGACCCTTACTCAAAATGGTGGAAAGAGAGAACAGATACGGAAAGCTATTCCCTGCCTTCCACATATGTCATATATAGTCTCCCCTAAGATAATAATAGTAATAATAACTTTAAAAGTATCTTCATACAAAACCTACCAGGGGGAACAGTTGATGGAGCTTACTGCACAATGGCCCATACTACCAGGAAAAGAGTTGGAAAGTGGGAAGGATTGGGGTGGAGGTGGGTGGCCACCTGCCAGGGACAGTGAGAGATTTGACCAGGTCACTGTAGCCTCTCATGACATAGCCTAAGACTTAACCAATGCAGTCTAGAAGGTCAACTTTAGACCCTCATGTGACTTAGATTCTCAACTGGAATTTGACTTAATTAATAGAATGGGTTTAGATTTGTTTACAAGTAGGGTTTTCTTTTAAGAAGTCCTTGACTTCTCTGTAACAAGTATACACTTATTTTATGATTTAAAGAAGTTATTAAAAAATAAAATGTTTTTCTGGTTATCTGTAATGAATTCATCCTGTGATTTATAGCATTTTTAAAAAGTCATTAAAAAGAAAATAATACTGTAAAGCAACAATAACAAAAAAAACTTTGATGTAGATTTCTTCCTGGCAGGCATTCGAGGGACAGCTGGGAGCTGGTGTTCCTCCTCCTGTGTGGGCGGGCGAAGCTCGGGCTGTCCACGCAGGCGATTGGTGGGCGTCAATGGGCTGCAGCTTCTTATCGGCTTCCTGGCCCATCCTCCCTGTGCAGCTCAGGGGCGGTGGCTGGGGGCCTCTCTCTCCACTGCAGAGGGAAATGCCTACTGATTGTATTTCAGTGTGGGAAGGATCTTAGGGACCTTCGTCGCACTCACTTGACTATAATCTGAGTCCTGAAGAGGTCACATGACTTGGCTCCATTTTTCTGCAGCCTAAACATGGGACCTGCTTTCATGTGGGTTAAAGTGTGCTTCTTTGTCAAGAGATGTGGGAAGCGGTTGTTGTTCGGGAACAAGGAAGTGTCCCCTTATTCTTGCTGTTGTTGAGAAGCATGTAGCCTAGGCCAGCCTTACGCTCTCTACTTGGTCAAGGGAGGTGCCGGTGTTGAACCTAGGGCTTTATGCAGGCCAGGCAAACTCCCAACCAGCTGAGTCACATCCCCTGTGCTGAAGTGTTAGATTTAATTCTAATTTCATAAGACTCTCCGAAGTGAGGTTAAGGTTTATGCAGGGATTTAGGTAAATTACCCCTGGTTGGAAAGTTCTGGGGCCTGGATTCTGGCCTCTTGCTTTAAAGTGAACTGGGCGGTTTGGGGTGAGTGACTTAGCCTGGCTTGTAGAGGATAGATTAATTGTCCCTTAGTATTCCTTAGTCAACCTCGCTCCAGGAGTGCCCCGCAGAGCATGCCCTCCCTCTGCCTTGTGTCCATTTAGAACCAATAGCCTGCTCTCCGTTGAGGAGTGGTCCTTCTATGCTCTGTAGAACTTTTGGACACAGATGTGGGAGACTCTCCATCCTGCTGGGTGCCAAGCATCAGGGAAGTGAACATCTGGTTGCTATATGAGCACTGGAAAGACTTCTTTCCCTTCTAGACCCTCGAGTTCAGGAGACTGTGGAGTTAATGTGGCACACATTCATTAACCACTCGATGTGTGTCAGTTAGCTGATGAGCATGGCTTCATTGTGTGGGTCATATGAATGTGGAGTCTGGTCTGTCATGGAACATGGTTATCTCTGTAGACCTAGCACTTGCATAATTAATCACCATGGCCGTAGGATGTGAAACACAAAGTTCAGCCACAGTGTCTAAGTAAGTAGTTTGAGG
Organism: Tokudaia tokunoshimensis; assembly: GCA_036184795.1. Lineage (NCBI taxonomy): Eukaryota > Metazoa > Chordata > Mammalia > Rodentia > Muridae > Tokudaia > Tokudaia tokunoshimensis. The sequence continues at coordinate 36,857,572 of BTHU01000016.1, forward strand.
GATGAGGCCTCTGTAGGAAGAGCCTTTTCTTTTCTCTTCTCTTCTCTTCTCTTCTCTTCTCTTCTCTTCTCTTCTCTTCTCTTCTCTTCTCTTCTCTCCTTTCCTTTTCTTTTCTCCTCTTTTTTCTTCTCTTCTTTTTTAAAGATTTTTTAAATTTATTTTATGTGTATGAGTTCACGGTAGCTGTCTTCAGACATACCAGAGGACGGTATCAGATCCCATTACAGATGGTTGTGAGCCACCATGTGGTAGCTGGGAATTGAACTCAGGACCTCTGGAAGAGCAGCCAGTGCTCTTAACCGATGAGCCATCTCTCCAGCTCTAGGAGGAGCCTTTTCTATCTTCCAAAAACTTGTGGAGATGAGACAGGAGAGAAGCAATAGGAGAGAAGCGCCCAGAAGAGTGGTGCTGGAGACATGGCTGGAGGTTGAGAGCACATGCTGCCCTTGCCTATGACCCAAGCTAAGTTCCCAGCATCACCCCAGGCTGCTTACAGCTGCCTGCCACTCCATCTCTAGGGGATCTGGCACCCTCTTCTGGTCTCCATGGACACCGCACTCCCGTATGCATACCTGCTTCTTCCCTATTTTATTTAAAAGCTCCTGGAGGCTGTGGCAGCTCCTATCAGTTCCCTGCATCTTCTTGAACTGTTAGAGATATCTGTGGACTTCCTGGCCATCTCAAGAGTTAAGTGTGTTCTCCTTTGAACCTGAACTTATGTGAACCTTGGTTCCCATAGCTGGGAGGGGAGGCAGATGGAAGACTGTTCAAGGTTTGTTTGTCTCCCTTATCAAGACTAATGACATGACACCTTAAGGCTTCATGACTTAATCCAGTGGCGTCAGCTTTCTAAAGAGCCCCGTCTTAGGGCTCCCGGCTGATAGTGTCTGATAGTGTCCTGACTGATAGTGTCTGTCCTCCCTGTAAACACAGAATGTGTGGATTCATTTGTGTTCTCCTGATGTAGGATCTCCGCATACACTTGTCCCAACACCGTACACCAGACAGCCTTCTCTCAGTTCATGCCCTATGGGCCCATCACGCTCTCAGACCAACATAGTCCTTTGCCACCCCAGAGTATATGACAAGGAGGTACTTAGAAAGAAATGCAGAGCCTGGGTCTCCACCCACAATAGTCTCCTTGGAGTTTTCCTCTCTATGTGTGCCTGTGCATAGATGCCAGAGGCCAATCAATGCTGGGCATCTTCTTTAGTCACTCTCTCCCTTAGTTTTTAAGACACGGTGTCTCACTGATTCTGAAGCTCAACAATTCATCTACCCTGAGGAATCCTGTGGTCCAGGCTTCCCCATCGGTGAGATTGCCAGTGAGTGCTGTAGTCCCAGTCTTTTTTTTTTTTTTGTATGGGCTTTTGGAGAACTGAAGTCAGGTCTTCAGGCTTACACAAGCGCTTATGGACTGAGCCATCTCCCAGAGCCAGAATCTGCCTCTGACAGGGTCGTGTAGAGCACTTTAATGTGGAGACGCACAGGGCCAGCACAGATGGCCCATGAAATTGTGTGTGGTTTAAAGGATGTGTAGTTTTGGTTGTGTAGCATGAAGATAACTGTGTGATTCCTGTCTGTAGCTTGTCATTAAAGCTTGGAGTGTGTGTGTGTGTGTGTGTGTGTGTGTGTGTGTGTGTGCACGCGCGCGCGCGCGCGCAGTACACTTGCAGCAACAGCCCAGGGCTGTGGTTTTATGCACCTCTAGCTCACCCAAGTTCTTGGCATCGTTAGTCATTTCTTTGAATACAAGCCTGGCATCATATGGTGTAGGGAGTGTGACCAAATCACCACTTTCTTCCTGTTCCTTCCTGTACAGGAGCCCATGGTGGTTCCCATTGCCTGCTCTCTGTGTGGCCTCCATACCCCTTGCTCTGACTCCAGAGCGCACGTGTAACAGGCTTAGCTGGAACCTTACCTTCTCTAGCCTGGCAGATATAGCCTTCAATACTGACTATTCCCCCAACTAGAAGGGCCTTGGCATAGCATTCCCTGACTGTGGGCACTTTGTGTTTGAAATGCTTCTATGTGCTCTGTGTTGCCTGGGGCATTCTGGGCTTGTGTTCTGGTGGACAAGCCCTCCCTCTTCATGTGTACCAAGTATGTCACCTCTGGAAGGTGCATGGTGAGCGAAGGCTTGTACGTCCTTCTGTCCTGTATATTTGGACATGTGTATCTATTTGGATAGAAGGTTGGGGGACTGCTGATGTTAGAGAAGTGGGAAACCAAGATGGCTCATCAGGTAAAAGCTGTTGCCACCCAAGTCTTATAACCTGAATTTGATCCCTAGAAACTACAGTGGAAGAAGGAAGATGACTCCTGAAAGTTGTTCTCTGTCCTCCATGTGTACATTGTAGCACACGTATGTTCATAGTCTCTCTCACACACATATACACACATGCATACACACACTTTCACAGGCACACACACACACACACACACACACACACACACACACTGATTTTTTTTTTGGTTTTTCGAGACAGGGTTTCTCTGTGTAGCCCTGGCTGTCCTGGAACTCACTTTGTAGACCAGGCTGGCCTCGAACTCAGAAATCCTCCTGCCTCTGCCTCCCAAGTGCTGGGATTAAAGGCGTGTGCCACCACCGCCCGGCTATACACTGATATTTTAAACATTTTTATGGAGAGATGAAAGGGGCCTAGAAGCAGCTGAAAGGGTCTTCCTGGAGCTGGAAGGGTTTGGGCTGCGGAGAACAGGAGAAAACATGAGGGACTATGTCGTCCTTTCGTGATGCCCGAGGCAGGTTTGTTTGCTTGTTAATGACAGTCTGTCTTGAAGGGAAGTCAAGGCAGAAATCTGGAGTCAGGAGCTGATGTAGAACCACTGAGGAGTGCTACCTATTGGCTTGCTCCTATGGCGGGCTCAACCTGCCTTTTATAGCACAAGATCACTGGCCCAGGAGTGGCTCCGCCCACAGTGAGCTGGTCCCTCCCACATCAGTCATCAATCAAGAAATGCACCGCAGGCTTGTGCACAGTCTGGTGGGTCATTTTCTCAATGGTGATTCTCTTTCCCAAACAACTCTAGCCAGCCAGCATATTCAGCACGGCAATGCTGGGCCCTGTGTTTCTCTGGAGTGTGTTTCTGGTTTGTTGCAAACCTTCACTCCTCTTTTCATGTGAATCTCATGGTAAGGGGTGGGGGGGCTTAGCTGGGTGGGGAGCAGGGATGCAGGGTTCCGGAGTCAGGGTGGTTGGTGTTGTCCTGGTAAGATCTGGCTGGGGTGGAGGCTATAATTTGCTTCTTGGAGTGAGCCTGGAGGAGTCCTTTGCTGTGTTTAGAAATCGTTTATGAGTTATGAAAGTATGTGTTCTTTAATTTTAAAAATGATACCGAAATAGAGCACAATGTAAACAGACAAATTACTGCGGAAGATATGGAGAAACTTTAAAGAGCTACTCCTTTAAATAGTTCCAGGAGCAGAAGGACATTGAAGGTGCAGGAGATGTTGCTGCCAGTCAAATTGTCCCAGAACAGAGAGGAGACACTTTCATTCCTTGTTTGAAGGCAGGGTAGTGATATATGACAGAAGAGAGCGTGTGTACTCCACTACAGGGTGATTTCTGTTTTGTAGGCTGGGATGCAAAATCCTAACAATACAATGAACAGACAGAATCCAGCTGCCCAGGGAGAGAGACACACACACGGTCACATGGGGTTCTGTCAGCACAGGATAGTGCTAGGGTTTCTAGGAATAAGCATTCGTTATATTACAGGATCTGAGGAGAAAAATAAGATACGGAAATAGTTGATAAAAAATTAAACATCTGTTTCCAATAAAAACTCTTATGGGAATAATTAGATGCTTCCTGAACAGGGAAGGTAGATTTTTGTCAGACCAGTAGCCAAAGTTTTGCTTAGTAAGAAGGCGGCAAACAGGAGGTACCCCATTAAAGTCCCATAAAGAGACTGGGGATGTGGCTCAGTTGACGAAGTGCTGCCTCCCGGGAATGAAACCCTAGCACTCAGGAAACGGAGACAAAATGCAAACTTCCCTGAACATCCTTGACTACATAGCAACATTTAGACTAGCCTGAGCTACACAAGACCTTGTCTTGAAAACAGACAAGACCAACAACATCAAAACCACAAAAACAAAACAAACAATCAAACACAAACCAGTAGGGCAATGGTAGGATAAGACTTTAATCCCAGAATGCAAGAGGCAGGGGTAGGGGGCGGGGCCAGGGCGGGGCCAGGGGCAGGGGCAGGAGAATCTCTGAGTTTGAGGCCAGTCTGGTCTACAGAGTTCCAGGACAGCTAGAGCTACAGAGAGAAATCCGGTCTCAGAAAAAAAAAATCAGAAAAGTTGTCTATCATTTTAGAAATACCTTCCTAAATTTGAAACTGGATATAAGTCATAGAATACAAGATCAGTAGATTTTTTTTAATCGTGAAAATGAGCTGTGCATGGGGGAAAAAAAACCTACCCCAAAGGAAAAAAAATTACAGTTTGTCTAGAAGGAGGTTTTTTTGTTTTGTTTTGTTTTTTGCATACAAAGAGCTCTGGGAAATAAACGTGTCACTAATCTTACTGAAAATTAAATGAAGGACATGAACGTACATCTGCAGGAAAAACTGTAAAAGTTTCTTCAGAATTCAGAGATGTACAAACTGGTACACAAAACATCATCTGAGCTACCCACCGGGAGGGCACTCGTAACCTATCAGATCAGAAAAGATGAAACACTTGATAACACACTGATTTGATAAAAAGTCATTTAGACATTGCCAATGAGAGCCAATGTACATCATGATGTGGGAAGGGAACCATGCTATTTATCGAGATTATAAACGCCCACGTCCTAGTACCTAGCTTCTCCAGTCTTAGGTGCCTTGCCCCGGAGGAAAATCGTGTGCAGGGTTTGGGGGGATGTTGCTGTAATCGGGTAAAGTGAAAGACAGCAACATAAATATCCACCCGTAAGAGAAGGGCTGATAAAACTGGACCCCCTGGACCATCAGAGGGCCAATGAATCAACCTAGTGGATTGTACACACAGTGAAGTAACAGTGATATGCACTGCCACACGTGTGTGTGTGTGTGTGTGTGTATGTATGTATATATATGGTGCTTTTTGTTTTGGTGTGGATAGTTGTGTGAACTGGGTCACGGTATGCATTTCGTTAGTTAAGATTTTGTGTGTGTGTGTGTGTGTGTGGAGTGTGTGTGTGGAGTGTGTGTGTATGGAGTATGTGTGTATATGTGTGTGTGTTACTCTGTGTGTCTGTGTGTGTGTGTGTGTGTGTGTGTGTGTGTATGAATGCTCCCATGAATGTGAAGGTATGTGCCTGAACGTGGAGGCCACAGCTTGACATTGGGTGCCTTCCTGGACAGGGTCTCTCAATTGAACCCAGAACTCATCGATCTACCTAGTGTAGCTACTTGGCTTGCTCAAGGGAAACCCTTGCTTCTGATTTTGCTTGTTCTGTCTTCCTGAGCTCTGGGATTACAAGAAGGCTGCCGTGCCCACAAGGCATTTAGGCATTTATGTGATGCTGAGGGTCTTGAACTTGGATCCTCATGCAAGCATAGCACGGAGCCAGTCCCTAGACCTAAGTCATATTTCTTGAGATGATCCTGTGGTAATGAGTGCCTGTAAGCCAAGCACATGGGAGATGAATGCAAAGATGGACCAAGAGTTAAAACTCACTTTTGGCTACATAGCCAGTATAGCCAGCTTGAGACCAGTCTGGGCTATGTGGGATCCTGACTCAGATGACTAAAATCAATCTGTTGTCAGGGCATTGAATTAAGAAGGAATATATTAGATTAACACCTGCCCAAGACTAGCTCTCAGATCGTGATGAAGGAAGCGGGTTATGGGATGAATACATATGTACGTACGTATGTATGCATGCATGTATGTATATATGTAGTCTGTCTGCCTGTAGGCATGCATGTATATATGTAGCCTGTCTGTTGACAGTTGTGTTTTACAGCGTCTGGTCCAGCCCTGCCCATTAGCTGGTAAGGAAATCCCAGGCTGAGATTTTCCCTGAATTGAGGCCATGTTCCAGTTCTAAGTGTGAGTGGGGATGCCCATGGTGGTGAGAGACCTACTTGCCTAGATGTTGTTCTGCCATAGGGTCTGTAGATCTGAGTGGCCTCCCTACCCAGACCCAGCCTGTGACATCTTGGGTGTGGACAGCCTCGTAATTACTTCCTGTAGCTCAGCCCTACCCTCAGCCCCAGCAGTCTAGTCTGAGGAAGCGGAGACTGCGATTCTTTCCGGCTGGGATCCTGGCCCGAGATGCTCTGGCGCAGACAAAGCCGAGCCCCCTGCTTTGTTCTGTGTCCCGTTTCCTTCTCTGAGTTTTGGTTCCACCAAGAGGCCCTGCATGGCTTCCTGTTCTGCTAAGATGCTGGGTATCCAGGTCCTAACCTGGGACCCAGGCCCCCTGCCGGCCCTCTATCAGGGATGTAGGGGTGTGGTAGGAGGGCCTTTGTTTGAATGCTAGTCTGTCCACTTGCTGGTCCTAGGACTCTTGGGTAAATTATTTACCCCAGCTAGGCCTCAGGTTCTTTATGTGTGGAGTGGGAACGTAGGCTGCCTTTGAAGAGTGGTGGCACAGCATATGTCCTATGACCAGTGGGGTTGGGAGGCCTGCTCCACTAGGCTGTGATCCCATTTTGGCAAATGACATCTTTACCCGAGTCCCCTGTGCTGGTTTGGGACGCTTACTGGGACCATTCATAACTTCATCCTATATTGCCTCTTTCCTAAAACCATTGTGAAACAAACTCCCTCTCTAGATATTTCTGGTACTTTCCCATGGCAGGGCGTCTGCCCACACCAATGCTCAGATCCTCTGTTTAAGCTTAGACCTAGGTCAGAAGAAAATTCCACACTAATTTCATGTACAAACACAGTCTCAAAAATTATCTGTGAGCTAAAGAAATGGACGAAAGGATGACCTGACTGATTCAGGAAATGTTTATTAGTGACTACTAGCCATTGCCCATGGTGATATATCCCGGCCTTTCCTGGGGGACCAGTGCGTCCTGTGGGATAAAACCCAAAACTTCATCGATTCAGGTACCAGGTCACATGGTTATTTTAAAACCCTTGTGAAGAAGCCTTGATGTCTACTCCAGAAAGGTGGGAGTTGGGAGACCTTCCCAGAGGAGGGGTGACATTTGAAGTTCATATCTCAATTCTATGCAAATTTTAAGCCACCTAACAAGTTCTTAAAAAAAGACGAAGAAAAAAAAGTCAACCAACCGACTGAGACAAGTCTTAAATAGCTTCTCAGCCTTTTGGTGAAGATCAGGTTTAAAAGTCTTAAAGCTGGGTGTGATGTTGAACACCTGTCACCCAAGCATGTGGATGGTGGAGACCGAGGGATCAGTTGTAGGCCAGCCTGGGCTACATGTATCATGCTCCCTCTCCTGAGTGAGAGATAAGGCTGGGGTTGTAGTTCAGTTGGTAGAGTGTTTGTCTTGCATGCCTGAAGATTTGGGTTTTATCCCCAGTACTGTGTAAACCACCATGGTAGACCACGCCTGCAGTCCTAGCACTCAGAGAGTATAGGCAGAAGAATCAGAAGTTTAAGGTTATCCTCACTTTAGACTCTGTCCCGGAACCAAACAACAAAGTTTTTAAAAAACTGAAGTCTTGAGAAATTACTAAAGAAGGCTTATCCCAGGGAGATAAGTTCAAATCAACACAGACTAGTGTGAGGAGAAAGAAAGTATCTGATATGTACCCAAAGTTTGATGAATGGATGGATTTTGTCTCAATAGATGCAAAGAAAAAAAATACTGAAAATACCATGATAAATGCAGTATTAAGTATCATAAATTAAAATAGGCATGTCAGAGAATCTCCTCCTATACACGAGGGAGGGGTCTGTGCAAGGGAGCAGGTCACAAGCCTTCCACAGAGTTTGCTTCTAGGAAACAGGAACTAAGCCCAAAGCCTGTTATCTTAACTCTTGTTTAACAGAGTCTAACAGAGGCTTGCCATGACAATATAGGAACAAAGCAGAAAGAAAAAGAAAATACCAGGGATTGGCATAGGGAAGGAAGAGACAAAAATACTGCTGTTTACAAATGACACGATTTCTATTCCAAGAATGTGACAAGCGACCCTGTGGCTGTGTGTGCAGAAGTTAAAAGGATCTCAAGTTGATGCTTCGATCTCATGGCTGGGCTGTGAAACTCTGGTGTGAGCCATCATGAAACCTGGAAAGCCGCGGCAGTGACGAGGGCCAGGGGCGGTTGGTGTCAGCCAAGCCCCGAGGTCATGTGAAAGCAGCGGGGTCCTTGAAGCCCGCTGGACAGCTGAGCAGAGGCGTTAGAGCTACACTGTCTTAGCAGAGCAGACCAGTGGGAAGTGACCACCCTCACTAACACAGGGTGGGAAAAGGGAAAGACACTTGTAGATGACAGAATTGGAGACCGACGATAAGGAAAGAGGTGACCTTAAAACAAATGGCTCTTTGGGCAAAGCTGGTGACCGTCCAGACAAAATGGTGTCTTACCTCATAGATCCTAAGTTGTAGATTCATGGAGAAGTTCGTTTTTAAAACTCTTAAAACTCACAGAATATTTACCCTTGGTGTAAAGAGAGATTGTGTTGGAATGCTATAAAAATCCTAAATACCAGGCATGGTAGTACACGCCCTTGATACCAGCACCTGAGAGGCAGAGGCAGGAGGATATTTGAATCTGAGGCTAGCCTGGTCTGCATATCTAGTTCCAGGCCAGGCTTATATAGGAAGACCTTATTGAAAATAAGTAGATAAATAAATAGTACTAAGTATAAAGGAATAAGTTTTCTTAAAAATGATAATGTCAAAACTAGGTACAGACATGCCTGCAGTCACAACACGCAGGAGGCGGAGGCAGGAGGATCAGGAGTTCAAGACCATCATTCTCTATGTTTTGAGTTTAGGCCAGTCTGAGCTACGTGAGACCATCTTTCAAAAATAAATAAATACTAAAATAAAAAAAAGTATAATGGTGTAACAGGAGAAAGGAAAGGCTGGGGAAATGGTTGTGGTAACCTATGGGAAAGGCACAGTGTGAGAATCACACGCAGGCAGAAACAGACGGCAAAGGCAGGCACAGAGGCTTTGTCGTTGACACAGTCAGCCCAGGCGGGGGATGATAATGTCACATGAAATCTAGGTAATAAACAGATTTTTAAGCTACAATTGCTAACTATAAAAAATAAAATTCAACAAACTCAGTAGTTTTTCATTGGACTGGTAATGTTAGCTGTAAATTGGGTAAATATTTTATTATTGTTATTATATTGAGACAGGGTCTTCATATGTAGCTTTGGCTATCCTAGAACTTGATATCTAGGCCAGGCTGGTCTTGAACTCATGGAGATCTGTCCGCTTAGGCCTCTGGAATGCTGGAAATAAAGGGATGGGCCACCACACCTAGCTTGGGTCAGTTTTTGGGAAGGAAATTGAATACCTCTTCAGTGGCTGAGGAGTGGAGCTGGGGTATTTTTTGCTTTTGGGGGAGTAAGTCCCCGAGAGACAGTCCTGAACAGGAAGAAGTAACTTGTTCTCCAATGCAGAAACAAACACATAAGCTGTCTAAGTCTGTGGAATTAGGTAACATTAGGATAACCGACTGCCTTGGTAGAATGGCAGACCCACCGCTGGATACTGGGAGGACTTACTCTAGACTGGCTTGTCATGTCCAGTTCTTTTATTAGGCAGACTCTGGAAAATCTGCAAAAACCCAGAGCCTACTGGCTCTATCAACTATAAATCAGTGTTCACTGAGTTATAAACTTTGAGCCTGGCTAATCTATCTGCAAAATACTTGGTTTTTTTTTTTCAAGTTCTTTACAATGAAGTTTTAATTTAAGAATGATTTAATGAATGTCCTTTTGGGTGAAACTTTGACTGTTACACACTGCAGTTTGTTTAACTTAATAATTTTCTTTAAATTTTTAAAAATTATATTTATTTATTGTTTTGTGTGTGTGTATAGTATGAGAACATGGCACAGCATTATATCACAGTCAGAGGACAACTTCTGTCTACCTGCCACATGGGTCCCAGGGATGGAATTCAGGTGGTCAGGCTTGGCAGCAAGCGTGTTTACCCACTGAGCCATCTCGTTGGCCCATATAGAGGTTTTTAGCAGAAAGGTAGGGAAAATTCTGACCATGAAAGGAAACATTGGCACCGGGCATCCACACAGAGCTGGGTTTGAGTCACTGTGTTGCCCTGAGGTTTGGGACAAATCACATTATCTCTTCTCTATGCCTTTGTCTCCACCCAGAAGGGGTGATGGTGATACTGCAAATGAGACCAGAGGGGCTGTGGGCTTTTGTTAAGGCAGCTCTGCAAGGAACAGTAAGCCCTCGCTTTCTCATTTTGCCCTCATGTCTGCAAGCGTCTGGTGTTCCAAGCAACAGAGGCGGGGAGGTGGACATTCCCCTAAAGAAGGCAGCCTGCAGAATCACTACAAATGCCCCCGAGAGGACCCCAGCCTGCAAAGGCTAAGCAAAGCCTGTGTCCTTCCATTTCAGACAGGAGACAGGACCTGGGAGGAGAAGACAGGGACTTTGAGCCACTGCTGCAGCTCAGTGCTGGAACCCTCCCTGGCCTATGGGCTGTCTTGGGTTCATTTCCCAGCCAAGAAAAAAAAACCCCACACTCACAGGCAAGGTTCAGATGACCATGTGTTACTGTTACAGCTCTTCCTAATAACTCTTCCAAGGCAGGGCCGATTATTCTTGTTTTTCCAGATGAAGAAGTGAGTGAACGGTTTAGAGAGGAAGGGATTCAAGCCCTGGCTTCGTGGAAGATACACAGACGTGAGCCACCGTGTCTTGGGCCTTGTACTTGAGGGCTGAAGAAACCATAGTCCATGTCCCTGGTTGTCTTAGCTACTTTTCTATTGCAATGACAAATCTTCATGACCAAGTCATCTTATAAAAGGAAGCATTTAATTAGGGGCTCATGGTATCTGAAGGTTGCAGTCCATGACCTTCAGGGAGTTTAGCATGGCGGCAGGCAGCAAGCAACAGTCAGCAGGCAGGCAGGCAGGCAGCAGGCGGGCAGGCAGCAGGCAGGCAGGCAGCAGGCAGGCAGGCAGGCAGCAGGCAGGCAGGCAGGCAGCAGGCAGGCAGGCAGGCAGCAGGCAGGCAGCAGGCAGGTAGAAGTCAGCAGGCAGGCAGCAGGCAGGCAGGCAGGCGGGCAGGCGGGCAGGCAGCAGGCAGACAAGCAGCAGGCAGCAGGCAGGCAGCAGGCAGGCAGGCAGGCAGGCGGGCAGGCGGGCAGGCAGACAGGCAGCAGGCAGGCAGGCGGGCAGGCAGGCAGCGGGCAGGCAGACAGGCAGCAGGCAGCAGGCAGGCAGCAGGCAGCGGGCAGGCAGACAGGCAGCAGGCAGGCAAGCAGCAGGCAGGCAAGCAGCAGGCAGGCAGGCATGGTGCTGAAGCAGTAGCTGAGAGCTTACATCTGATTCTTGGGCACAAGGCAGAGATGGGAGTGGGGTGACTCTAACTGGGAATGGCATGGGCGTTTGAAAGCTCAAAGTCCATCCTTCAGGGACACACTTCTTCCACAGGGGTGGGTTCCAGCACTGAGCACAACACCGGCTCAAAGTGTGCAATGCAGGTCCACACACATTTGAAACATTCATACATACATGCTTGCACACCACATACCTGTGCACGAACAGCGACATTAAGAAAGAACGATCTCAAGACAAGCTACATACTAATTCCATTTGCTGATACCCTGTCTCTAAAGAAGACCATGAACTTAGGGGACGTACCCAGACATTTCTGTTTCTAGTGTTATTCCCTCCACCAGATTGCCGTGATCTCCTTTTAGTAAGGTGTTCATAATATACCCCAACCAAAGTTCACTGTGTTTCCGAGCGGACCCCAATACTGTCTTTACTGTCCATGTCCTTATTAGGCCCCGGACTCCTCTAGACCTGAGTCCACCTGCCCCCGATTCCTTGTGCTGAGTGGCAGAGATAGCCCCAGCTTCAGAGTATCATAGGGGTTGATATGAATGATAATTCTTAACTAGCTGTGTAATCTTGTGTAATTGTCCTCTCCCTCAGTTTCCTTTTTTGTGAGATTGGGCTGTTAAATGAGAACTTACTGGGTCAAATGAGGGAGTGTACCGGTGGGAGCTGTTGAAGGACTCCTGTTTCCAGTAGGTCAGGATCTGTTTCTGTTTGTTCGCCTTGGTATTTGGTGCAGTGTCTGACATGGAGCTATATAGACCCATAGGGACTTGCTGAGCTTACGGGTATAGAGATTCAGCCTGAGGAGAACTGAGGACACCTGTGTGTTTATGAGTTCGAGCCTTCCTTAGAAGTCTCACCCTCCTCTGCCTGAGTCCCCTGGACTCGGTGAACTGCAGTGTGGGCTTTGGCTGGATGCAGATGAACGTGGTGGTACACAGGGGTCTCAGTTTGACTCAGACGCAGAGCCTTGTACTCGCTTCTCTTTCATGTGGATGGAACAAATTTCGGCTTATTACATAGTGGTATCTATGGTGGCTTCTATAGATGAGTCACCATTTACTGTAAAGCTTTCAGATGCCCGGCAGACACACCCATCGGTGGAGTTAAGGCCCTCTGCAAGACCCACAGCCCAGCCTCAGGCATTTAGCAAGAGACAGAGCGAGTGTTGTGGTCCCATTAACATGCAGGTCACAGATGAAGGTCTGCTGCCTTCAGCTTCCATACTGCTTGCTGGAAGTTTTAATTAATTGGGTGGTAGATACATGCTAACATCAGACAGACAACAATGTGTACATTTGTCTTGCTGTGCAAGAGGTTTAATCTTGTGCCTAAATTTCTTTGAACTATTAATAATAAAAGAACACCCATGTTGGGCTGGGGAGATGGTTCAGTTGGTGCGTGCCTGTCGTACAAGCGAGGGGACCTGAGTGAAATCCTCAGAGCTGGGCATGGTGGCATGTGCTCAGTGCTGGGAGCTCGAGGCTCACTGGCTCCCCAGCCCCCCAGATAGCCCAATCGGAGTGCATGTGGTCCCAGTGAGAGACCATGTCTCAAAGCACAAGGTCTCAAAGCAAGAGAAACAGCTCAAGGGGTAAAAGTGTTTGTGTTATGATCTGCGTGGTGGAGGGAGCCACGTGAGTCCCCAAAGCTGTCCTTTGTCCTCAGCACACGTGCTGGGCTGTGTGGCTTTTAAATTTATCTTTGTTACATTTCTATGTATTTATTTGTGTGTGACTGTGTGATTGTGTTTGACTGTGTGACTGTGTGATTGTGTGTGACTGTGTGGTTGTGTGTGTGACTGTGTGATTGTGTGTGTGACTGTGTGATTGTGTGTGTGTGAGACTGTGTGATTGTGTGACTGTATATGTGTGCGCGTGCTGACTGAGGGTAGAGGCTGGTGCACAACCTTGGAGTCATTCTTCAGGCATTTTACCTGAGTTTTGTTTTTTTGTCTTGTTTTTTTCTTGTCTTTTCTTTCTTGTCCTTTCTTCCTTCCTTTCTTTCTTCCTTCCTTCCTTCCTTCCTTCCTTCCTTCCTTTCTTTCTTTCTTTCTTTCTTTCTTTCTTTCTTTCTTTCTTTCTTTCTTTCTTTCTTTCTTTCTTTCTTCCTTCCTTCCTTTCTTTCAACATTAGGGTCTCTTATTAGCCTGGAACTTGGCAAGTAGGCTAGGCTGGGCCCCAGTGGGTCCCAGTGATCCACCTTAGTGCCCTAAAAGCTGGGTTTATGAGTACACTTCACCATGCCTAGCTTCATCTCCCCTTCTCTTCCCTTCCCCTCCCTCTCCCTTTCCCTCACCACTTCTCTTCCTTCCCCTTCCCCTGCTTTCCTCCCATCTTCCCTTCTCCCTTCTTCTTTCCTCCTCCCTTTCTCTCCCCTCCTTTCTCCTATTCCCCTTCCCCTCCCCTTCTCTCCCCTATCCCCTCCCTCCTCTTCCCTTCTCTTTCCCTCCCTTCACCCCTTCTCTTTCTTCTTCCTTCCCTTCCTCTGTCTTTCTCCCATCCTCCTTCTCTACCCCTCTCCTCCTCTCCATCCCTTCTCCTCTCTTCCCTTCCTCACTTAATTCTTTCCATCCCTTGCAAAGCAAGTGCTTACTGACAGCCATTTCTTCAACTCCATATAAGACAGTTCTGAATGTACCTCTCAAATCTAGTTTCCTCCTGTGTAAACTGGGGATAAGGACAGATTCCTCAATAGGACCATTTTAAGGCTTTTAAAGACAAGACATTTTAAGGTCCTTGGTGTGTAGCAGATCTCAGTCAGTAGCCGCTGTATTTTCAGGAAGTGCTGTGGACTTGGGGATTGGAGATCATGCATTGGCATGATCCCTGGTTTGTGGTGGTAATTTATTCAAAAGCTGTGGCTAGTTACTGTACTCATTGGCTTGGTTTGCGCTTCTCTATCTGTGCCCACGGATGCTTTCCCCCCATCAAAAATCAAGCAAAACCCACCCCTACCTCCTGACCTGTGCCTGACCTCCTCTGGTACCTCTCTGAGAACTGCTTTGTCCTGGCTGTGCTTGTCTCGGTGCTTTTCAAGGACCACAGAGTCCCTGCCGCGTGGTCCCCACTCCTCTACTCTAGCCAACTGGCTGGGTTTCCCGAGGTCCTGCCTAGGACCCGGGTCTCTTGAGATTGTTGTGTATGAATCTTTGGATTGAGGGGCCATGGCCTTCTGGAATTTGGCACTCTTTGAGAAGTAGCCGGTATTTATGGGAATGGTATGATGGACAGTCTGAATCCCACGTTTAGGAGACACTCAGTAGTTCCCACATCTGGGCAGTGTGTCCTAAAGGCCCAGGAGATCGAGGGGTGCCCTTTACTTCTTCCTCCTTGTTGTTGGGATCTTCTGAAGTCTGCTTTTCCCTCATTCCAGTTGTCACATGATTCCATGAGAACACAGCCTCCTCTCCTGGAATTACTAAGTGTCACAGTGCACTGCCTTCCTAAGGGTATGGCCCCTACTATGGGCCCCTGGGAGCCTCCATTGCAGCTGAGCCCACAGACACCCCACAGTGCAGAGTGAATTCATGCACCGTGTGCTACAAGAAGCCCCTGTGAGGAGATGGGGTGGAAGCCCTCTGCACCCCACAGGAGAGAGGCCATGCTCACCTGCTCTCCAGTGCCTATACTCTTTCTTCTGTGCACACATTCACGTGCTGGGTGTGCATCCACCATATGAGCTGTGCAAGCTGAGCTATACATACACAGTCCTTCTGCCTGGTTCTTCCTAGTGAGTGAAGGGATGGGGCAGTGGTCAGGGCGTGGCTGGCTGGGTGAATGATATAGTCTGTTCCTGGGACTAGGAGTATTTGGGGGCCACACAAAAGATGTGGGTCCTGTGACCTCTGTTAAAGGGAACTGCTTTCAATGTGGAGGAGAGTGGGGAGGAGTCTGCTCACAGTGGCTGGCTTCACCGCCGACTCATCACGGTTCTAAGGCAGTATTAACTCCAGAGGTGATGTCCTTCCCACTGCATCCCTAAGACACCTGGGATGATTTAATCCTGGGATCCCTTCACTGGGGGGTGGGGGGCTTTAGTTAGGCCTCTTTTTAAAGTTTATTGTTTTTAAAAGGTTTTATTTTAGGTGTATGGGTGCTTTGCCCATATATACACGTATATGCACCATGCATGTGTCTGGGGTCTGGGGATGCCACAGATGGGTGTTGATACCCTGCAATTGGTGTTAGACACAGTTGTAAGCTGTGTGTGGGTGCTGGCAGTTGAACTCCTATCTTCTGTTAAAAGTAAGTTCTCTTAACCGCTGCGCCATCTCTCCAGCCTCTTCCAGTGTCTGGTGGGCTGTGTTGAGGGATGGAAAGGTCACTGTCATGTCTGGCTCTAAGCATTGGTGGAGAACTCGACATCAGGACAGGGAAATGGCCTCTGTCCCCACATCCCGCTGCCACTACTGGACGGGCCTGCAGTGCCTTAACACTAGTGTCAGTGACCCTGGAGTTCTTCTTCCATTCCTTTAGGGCAGCTTCTGAACTTCACATCATCACTAGGCCTGGCAAGGCGTCACCAGGGGCACAGCTGGAAGAACCTGCCTGGGCCTGGGCTTGCGGTCCAGCTACGCGGAAACCGAGGCAAGGAGCTCTCAACCTCAAGGCTTGTTCAGTTGCAGAGAGAGCTAAAGGCCAGGCTCGGTAACTTAGACGACCCCCCCCAACACACACACACACACAGACAATCGCACATGGCTGGGGATATATTTCAGTGACAGAAGGCTTGTCTTTTGTATTTGAGGCCCTGGATTCCATTCCTAGTAGAAGAGACCATCTCAACAAACGCCAGTGTGCCTGTGGTTTATGTGTGCAGTTGTGTGGTTTGCTTATGCATGCGTATGTGGTGTGTGTGTGTGGGAGATGTGTGTATGTGTAGGTGTGTGTGTGTGTGTGTGTGTGTGTGTGTGTGTGTATGCACACACGTGAGTGGAGGCCGGGGGTTAATGCCAGTTGACTTTCTCCATCACTCTCCACTGGATACGCTGAGGCAGGGTCTCTCGCTGAACCCTGAGCTCCCAGCTCTGGGGATCCTGCCTCCGCCTCTGTGGGCTGCGCCATCATACCCACCCAGCTTTTTAATGTGGGTTCTGGGAATCAAAACTCCAGCCCTCACATGCTCAGCACACTCTACCCACTGAACCACGCCCTGTTTTTGGATTTTTTGAGTCAGTGTCTTACTATATACTCCCAGCTGGTCTGGAACTTGCGAAGATTCTCTTGCCTCTGGCTTCTGAGTGCTGGCCTGACGGTTGTGGAGAATCTTGACGTCATGGCCATTCAGAAAGACTGGGCTCCTTCCTGGGTATGGGTTGACGCTGGTGTCATATGCACTCAGCCTGTGGGATCAGGCGGGTGAGGAAACCCAGCTGCCCTGCTTGGGAGTGAGCAAAGACCAGGCTCATCGGCTGCGACGGGCCCTGTACTTGATCTTTGATTGTCCGAGATGTTTCAGTGCTTCCTAATGTCTGAAATTCAACTGTCGGCTTACTGAGAAACCCGTGAGAGGGACACACTTCCTCTTCATTTGCGTTTTATTTTTAAAAATTCTACACATTCCGTTTCATTTCTCTTCCTCTGGATTGGGGGAGGGGGGAGAAACAACAACAACCTACTATAAAAAAACAGAACCACCTGGACAATAACTGGGCCTTGGGAAACACAGCAGTTTTTCTGTGAGGAGCCCTCTTTCCTGGAAGGATTCTGTGAGTCTTGACAGGCAGCCAGAGTGGAGGGAGACGCTGAGGCTCATGGGATTGGCATGGGGGTGGAGTTGATTGACGTCCACGCCGGAGCGGGGGCAGGGCCACCACTCCTCATACTTCTTCCCTTTCTGGTCCTTGCCCAGGCTCTGCCCTTCCGCCGCCTCCTCCTCCCCCTTTCTCTTCTTCCTTTTCCTCTTCTTCTTCCTGCTCTGCTCTTTCTCGTCCTCCTCTCCTCCTCTACATTTATTTATTTATGTATTTATTTTTAAGAGAAAGGTTCATTTTATTTTCCTATATGTGTTCTCAGTCTTTCTGAGACAGTATTGTTTCACCACTGTGTGTCTTTGGCATCTTTGTGGAAAATTAATTGACATGGTAGACGCTGGCTTTATTTCCGGGCTTCCTGTCTGTCATTAGGCAGTGTGCCCATTTTGATGCTGGGACCATGCTGTTTTGATTACTATGGCTTTATAATATATTTTGAAAATAAGAGCTCGTGCCAGCAGGTCGGTATTTTTTGTAATTCCATGTAAATTTTGGATTTATTTTTTTCCGTTTTCATTGGAAACTTGAGACTGCATTGGACACAATGAGCAGGGTGTGTTGTTTTGGTTTTGTTTTTGCTCTTTTTCAAGATGGCCTTATTTTATCACCCAGGCTGCTCTTGAACACTCTCTCTCTCTCTTTTTTAAGAGTTATTTATTATTATATTATTGTTATATGTAAGTACACTGTCAGACACACCAGAAGAGGGTGTCAGATCTCATTACAGATGGTTGTGAGCCACCATGTGATTGTTGGGATTTGAACTCATGACTTTCGGAAGAGCAGTCAGTGCTTCTAACCACTGAGCCTTCTCTCCAGCCCTGCTCTTGAATTCTTAGACTCAGGAGCACCTTCCCTTTCAACTTTCTGAGTGCTGGTACTGTAGGTAGGTGTGCTTACCATGTCTGGCTCAGTACAGTTTTTGAAAAGATTTTTCAGTTTTTCTGTGCATTGGTGTTTTGCCTGCATGCATGTCTGTGTGAGGAACTGGAGTTACAGATACTTGTGAGCTGCCATGTGAGTGCTGGGAATCGAACCCAGGTCTCTGGGAGAGCTGCCAGAGCTTTTAACCACTGAGCCGTGTGCTGAGTCCTCAGTACAGACATTTTAACAGTATTAATTCTTATAACATTTTCATATTTCTTTGTTTTATTGGGGGGCGAGGGCATGCCCACGTGGAGGATGGAGGACTTGGAGTTAATTCTCTCCTGCCATGGGGGTCCTGGGTACCAATCTCAGGTTGTCAGGCTTGGTACCTTTACCCACTGAGACAACTCACTGGCCCCAGGAGCAGTTGTAATCCATGAACATGGGCTATCTCTATTCATTTATATTTTCAATTTCTTTTATTCCATGGTTTGTAGTTTCCCATGTATAAATCTTTCATGTTTATGGCTAAATTTATTCCCAAGGATTTTTAAAATACCACTTAACATGAGCTTCTTTTCCAGTTTCTCAGTTAATTGTCAGCTGTCAAAACATTCTGATACTTTGTTGCTGTTTGCGTAGCTCTTTCTGGAGGACCCTCCAGGTATCAATCCTGGCATGCCATTGATCTCCCAGAGAAACAGGTGTCTCCTGACCCATGACCTACACAAACTAGTAGCGACAGGCTTTGCCTGAATGGTGGTTAATTCCTTTCCAAAGGAGACTGTCTGGATCGCTATCTCTAGAGCACAGCTGAATTTTCATTGGACCAAGGAATGCTGTTGGGCTGCAGCTAAAGCTCAGAGGTGGAGAACTTGCCTAGCTCACACCAGGCCCCCGGTTTGATTCCCAGCACAGTGTAAGGGAGGAAGGAAGTCAGTCCACGTGGTCCAGGAGTGAGAAGGGGCTGGTGGCTGAGTGGGATGAGAGACTTCCTCATCACAGGATGTAGCCTGAGCCTGGAGAACTGTGGAGCAGAGGGCTGAGTCAGGTAGGTAAATGCCCGGCAGAAAGGAGCGGCACAACTGTTGTAATTCTAGAGTCTGGCTGCGTAGTACCTCTGTCCTGTCTTTCAACCCTCTGACCAGGGCCATCCTACGGAACACCCATGCAGGGATGCCACCCAGGCTATCACAACAACACTTTGTCAACGACAATGAAGTGTTGTCCCCGGGAGGTCGCAGACCTAATTTCTGGTCATCATTCTCTCCCAAAGATGTCCTCCGTGCCTTCCTCTCCCCTCCCCCATTCTGTGTAAATTTAGTTTGCAG
This sequence comes from Tokudaia tokunoshimensis, assembly GCA_036184795.1. NCBI lineage: Eukaryota > Metazoa > Chordata > Mammalia > Rodentia > Muridae > Tokudaia > Tokudaia tokunoshimensis. Next base: position 36,877,006 of record BTHU01000016.1, read on the forward strand.
CCTCTTCTGCAGTTTGGTTAATCTTAGACTCCAAGAGCGCCGAGTCGTTCTAGCTCTATTCGCTATATCGGGGTCTAGCACAAAAAAGAAGAGAAAGCCAGATGCCTGGAGCTTTCCAGTAACTCTTACTGTCTCTGAGGTGCCCGGAGGGGCTCCAGGACCTTACTTGCTTCAGGGGCCCAGAGAAGAACAGGGAAACCCATGTGCCTATGCTGCTGCTGGCTTCTTCTTCCCAGGTCTGGGTCTCTCCAGTGCTCAGCCGACTTAAAATTCTCCTCCTGTCAGCCCTGGCTTCTGAGGAAATCAGTTTGTGGGTTTTCTTATGAAAAGTAATGAGCAGATTTCAAATTATATACTCTCAATGACACTCATTTGGGGGCGAGGAAGCTCTGAGGGGCCGAGGTTACAGTGCTATTAAGGGATGGGACCCAGTGTTCATTATTTTTGTTACTATGTATGTCAGCTGTCCTCTGGCCTTCAGTCAAAAGTATTTATTCTTTTCTGGGACTGGGGTCCGGGTGTGGCTCTGGTGGCTAAGTGCTTTGCTGTGCAGACTTGAGGATGTGAGTTTGAGTCCCAGTATCCAAGTAAAAAGCCAGGCATGGTGGTGCACGCTTGTAACGTAAGCACTAGGATGGCGGAGACAGAAGGACCCCTGGGGCGGTCACCAGCTTAGCTTAATCAGCCAGGCCCAGGCCAGTGAGAGATCACATCTCAGAAATTGCAATTCAGAGAGGTATCTGAGGCTGCCCTTGGGGTGGCGTACACACACACATACAAACACATGAATACAAACATTAATAAGTAATAAACTTAGTATTTTATGTCACTTTCTCCTCTTAGGGCTGTAGCCTGGATAATTTAATGTAGTGTTTGTGTCTCATTTTTATTCACCTTAAGCGGTATGCTTTTGGAGGGTCAGCATTTGGGGCTTTGATGGCCCTGCGTGTAGTGAGTGGTGTGGGGTGTGGGATGTGTGGAGCAGGTTCTAGTTATCCATTTAGGGTCAGTGTGAGGTCTGGATGGTCTGAGTAACTGAATCATCTCTCTTGGCATCCCAGGTTTTTCTGTCCTGAAAAACCTGCTTTCTCTGGTTTTCTGTGGCTTGACTCCTGGAGTCCTCAGCACATAGTTCTGGGAGCAGCCTGCTCCGAAAGTGGGAGGGTCCACTGGCTGCAGAAGCTGGAACCACACACACTGGCCAGTCAGCAGGGTCAACCCTTGGTTCTCAGAGAGCATTGAGTAGCTTCCTGGCCCTCTACTGTGAAGTGGGGCTTCTCTGTGCATTTTCCATATTAATTTTATCCTCTTCTGCCAGGGTGTTCAGTGCCTCTGTGTGAGAGGATGGGGACTAGGAAGGGCCACCTCAGACTGTCAGCTCGGCACTGATGGAAGTCTGGAGCCGAGGGAGGACAGCCCTGTGGTCATGCCGGCCATGCAGCTGCAGCCACAGCTCGTGGGCTGCTGTCATTCTGTAGCATGGGGGGACCGGTATCATTCCATCAGGTGGCTGGAGTCCTTGATGCCCTTGAGCTGCGATGGACTTGGCTATCCCTGCAGTCACTCTGACTTTACAAAGGAGTGGTTGAGACCCAGAGAGGCAAAGTTGGCTATCCTGAGGTCACACAGCTCCACAAGGCTGAACCAGGTCACAGACCTGACTGTGCCCCTCCCTCACGAAGGCCTCCCTTTAGCCCAGGGAGGCTGGCCCCATGTGCCCGGCCTGCCCCGGTTTCCTTCACACAGGTGTGGGCGCACCAGCTGAGGACTTCATGACTTCATCTGCGACAATGCGGTTGGGTACAGTGTGCCTGGTGGCGGCCTAAATTTAAATTAAGTGGGCTGGGGTGGGTGGGAATGAAGATCGGCTCCCTGCTTTCATTAAAGCACAATGTGTTGGGGGCAGGCTCACTTTTTCTTCTGCCTCACTGAATGAGGGTTGAGCTGAGAGCTGAGCATTTCGTCTCCCCTCCCCCTTTCCTTTCTTACCGTTTATTATTTTTTTAGTGATTAAATATTCATATTTATATGTTCTCAAATTGGGACTGGCAGTGCATTTCACTTTCAACCTAAATCTAAGTGAAAGCTGAAGGGCACTTGTTGTTTTCCGTTATTATGGTTGTGGTTGCAGCTGACGAGGGGGCTACTCCAGGCCTACAAAACATCTACAGACAGATGTGCTGGCACTGGAGCTGTATTCCCAGCTCCAGGCCCTAGGGTCGCTGGGTGACCCTGATCCTGTTTCCTCTCTATAGAATGGTGTTAACAGTATCTGTGTTTTAGGATCACTGGGCGTGTGACGTCAGGCTCATGAAGTCTTGGTGAGCTGTGTACATGTGGAGGGTATCCTCACCTCCTTGGCCGACTTCACTTGCTCTGGGCCCCGCTGGCTGGGGTGGAGTGGGATAGGAGCCTGGGAGGGCTAGCCTGCTGAAGGTGGGTAAGAGGATGGCATGAGGCATTTGTTGGTATATGTGTATATGTGTGTGTTTGCAAGTGTGTGCATGGGCACACATCCTTATGCACACACACACACACACACACACACACACACACACACACACTGGAATTGTGTGGCTCGGAAAGAGCCCTGACTTATCTCTTTGGGGACATTGGATGTTGTAGAGATCTGAGTATCTGCACTGTCCCTTCCCTCCAAGAGGGTATCTTTCCAAGATTTTACCCCATTGAGTCTTCCTAGTTAGTCTTCTCAGCCTTTAAATGCCCAGATTAATTGCAGCACTTGGGAGGCAGGTAGATTTCTGAGAGTTCAAGTACAGCCTGGTCTACATAGTGAGTTCCAAGCCAGCCAGGACTACAAATCTAACCTTGCCTTAAAAAATAATCTTGCCTAGGGCTAAAGAAATAGCTCCATGGGTAAAGGTACTTGTCACTAAACCTACTGACCTGAGTTCAATCCCTGGGACACACAGTGACAGGAGAGAACCAACTCGTGCATGGGGTCCTCTGACTTCTACGTGCGTGCTGTGTTAATAAATAAATGTTGAAAAAAAAAAGTCTGGCCTAGGGCTTTATCTAACACATGCAAGGTTTGTTCCTTAACACTGCAAAACAAAAGCAAAACAGACCCAATTTTTACTCTTTTATAATAATAATAATAATAATAATAATAATAATAATAATAATAATAATAATGTTATATAAAAGCTGGGGCATTTTTGAAGATAAGGGGAAGAAAACACAGATGTCCATCTCTACTCTTCAGACTCAGACATTTTCAGGATCTTGGATTATTGCCCCAGTGATTTTTCTCACGCATGCATGCATCTCTGTGCCTGCCTGCATGTTGTTTTCTTACAGAACCAGAGCCAGACCATGTATGTTGTTCCGAGATGTGCTTCTGGGATACAGTATGATCAAGCTTTTATAGCCCAGCCAGTGTTTAGTAGTTTGGACGCCTGTAGCCTCTCTAAGCAGCGTCTCTTAGCTCAGGCAGCTCTCTTCTGGGCCTCCATCAGTGAGTGCTTCTGTGGAGCTTGGAATTTCCACAGCTAGGTCGAGATTCTCTGCCAGCCGGAGAGATGGCTCAGTGGTTAAGACCATTGGCTCCTCTTCCAGAGGACCTGGGTTTGAGTCCCAGCACCCACGTGGCAGCTCAGCAGTTCCAGGGAATCCTCTATCCTCTTCTGACATCCATGGGCAATGGATACACACATGGTATATACACACACACATGGGCAAAACACATATAAAATAAATTGAAGGAGATTCTCTAGCAGGGTCCTCTGAACTAAGTGGCTCATGGGTTTCAGAGTTTATTGTACCCTACGTGCGTCTGGATCTTCAAGTCCCTGGACCTTGGCGCTCCGCAGTGAGCTGGTCGTTGGGGTGAGCGCCATACTGTACTTCTTCTGTCTTCTGCCTTCTGTCCTGCCTTTCCACTCTGCTTTCTGACCCTCACCCAGTCCCTCAGGTGTGTTCCTTCTCAGGGCCTGTGGGTATCAGGAGAGGTCACAATGACCCTCTAAGTATCCTAGTTCAAGCCCTGAGGAGGAAGAATAAGAAAAAAAAACATTCTTTTCACTCTGTTGACAACCAGTTTCCCTACGTCAGACCCCACTGACCACCACGAGGTGAAGGAGAAGTGAGGTTTCTATCTCAAACATTATGATGAGAAATGCAGATGTTGACGGTTCACAGACAGGCTAAGGTCTCCTTCATACCTGTGTGCTAAACGATTCACCCACAACTCATGGCTCCAGCCCTGACATTCCTTGCTGTGACTTGGAATGTCTAGCTTTCTTTTTATTTATCAATATTTCACTTTCCCCAACCGGACAGTGAGTGAGCTCTCAGAACAGGAGCTAGGGATTTGAAGGGTTAATTTATGCTTGTGTGCTGGCTTTGTTGGAGGCCCACAAAATAACACTTGGATGAGTGAGCTGAAGATTTCACATGAAAAACGCACCAAGCAGCCCAGATTGCTACCGTGCCCCTGACAGAGGCCCTTACACATACCGAAGTCTAGAGATTTGCCCGAAACTGCCCAGGGTATCATCAAGGAGCTATAAGTCTTTCCACTTCTGTCAGTGACTGTAATAATGTTTGTAATTTAATAGTTATTGAGTGCTTGGCTCAAGATACATTCTGAGTACTAAAAAAAACATTTATTCATTACGTGTGTGTGTGTGTGTGTGTGTGTGTGTGTGTGTGTGTGAGAGAGAGAGAGAGAGAGAGAGAGAGAGAGAGAGAGAGACAGACAGACAGACAGACAGACAGACAGACAGAGAATCCCAGGGCATTTGGGTGTGGTATATTTATGTGGACACGTGAGACATCACAGCAGGCATGTTGAGGTCAGAGGACAACCTAAGGAAGTTCTCTCTTTCTACCATGAGGATTCTGGGGACTAAACTCAGGTCTTCAGGTTTGGAAGCAAGCACTTCAACCATGGAGCCAACTCACCAGCCTCCGAAATAGTTTACAATCATTTCCTTCCTTATTCCTCATTCCATTTGTATAAAGATGTGTTTTTAGCCAAGCCCCCACCCCCTTTTATAATAAATGAAGAGTATATGAAACTTAAAGATCTAATTTAGTGACTTGGCTTTAACATCATTGATGGCTCATTCGTTCATTCATTCGTTTGTTCGTTCGTCCGTCCGTCCGTCCATCCGTTCATTCATTCACAAGTTCACTGATTCCTTCACATCTTAGTTCATTGATTCATTCCTTCATCTATTCTGCAGATGTCAAAGTCTTACCTTGTGCTGGTTGCCGCTCTGTCTGCAGCATGTCCTCGCCCTCACAGAGCATTCCTTCCAGTGAGTGAGACAAGATAACGTAGTAACAAATTCCTGATGCCTGGCAGATGTGCTGGCAGCTGCAGCAGACAGAAAGACAGGGCCCTGAAACCAGAGAGTGGAACCCTGTGCTAGCCATGGTGGAGGTCGGCGCCCATGTTTCGAATCAGAGACCTTCAGGGCCAGCGAGAGTCTTGGAGATGGATGCTCTAGTTGCACACGTGGGCGCAGGAAGGCAAGGAGGGCTCGTGGAAGCCTCTAGCTGACACGGTTACAGAAGGGCGGGTTCAGTTTTTCCTTCTCAGGCCTGCACCTTGCACAGCACCACCCTATCTCCCAGGTTTGCTTTTCCTGGAAGGGAATAGTGGCTGGGCTTCTGGAAAGCATGCCTGGGTTATCTGTAATGAGGAACCGGAGTTGATTGCCAGGCAGGTGATTCTACTCCCCAAAACGCACATCTGGAAGATGGAATGTTCTGGTATCTGGCAAACATATATGTATGTACTCTCTGAACTGGGCAATGAATGTCCAGTGTGGCTGAGTCAATATGAGAGAGAGAGAGAGAGAGAGAGAGAGAGAGAGAGAGAGAGAGAGAGAGAGAGTGTGTGTGTGTGTGTGTGGCGGCTGTGGAGGCTAGAGGTTGACATCTGGCATCTTCTTCAATTGTGTCTCCACTTTATATTTTAGAGGCAAGGTCTCACTGACCTGGAGCTTCCTTGTGCAGCTAGACTGGCTGTCCAGCAAGCCCCAAGGATCCTGTCTCTGTCTTCCCAGGGCAGGGATTGCCAGTGTGTGCGGCTCTATCCGGTATCTGTGGGGGTGACAGGGACTGAACTCAGGTCCTTGTGTTCATGCAGCAAATACTTCCACCTCTGAGCTGTCTCTCCAACCCCCCCCAACTGCTATTATTAACCATCTGCTTCTTGTTAATTTGATAAGATCTTAAGAAGCCCCGCCCTGCAAGACAAGAGAGCTGGGGCCCAGTGCTGTCTGGCTATAACCAGCTCTGAGGCAAGGCTCTCTGTCTCAGCACCCTCCCCTGTGACTGGAGGGCAGGCAGATGACATCCGCTCTGATGTCCGTTTTTGCTCCTCTCTTTCTTTTAAGGTGGAGAATAGATGGGGTCCCACTCACAGAGCTTTTCAATGGCTTACATCATCTTCTAATAGAGAGGCTTCCTAGAGAACAGGGCTCAAGGGAGGGTTCCGGAGGATTCGGGAGGCTCCTCCAGGCCGCCAGTCTGAAGCCACCTGGTATTAGTGGTTAAGTGGCCATTGCCCACACAGTGTGCTCCCCACAAAGTCAGCCTTACCCACAAGTGTTTTCCTAGAACCCCCACTGTTGACGTGAGGTTGTGATATTTTGGGTGTACTTTCCTGGCGGTTGGGCCAGAGTGATTTCTGTCTTTTGTACAGTCCTGTGTCTCAGAACACATCCAGCCACATCCCACTCCCTCCGACAGCCTCCCACTGAAACCTAGAGCGAAACCTGGGCGGACACACAGGCTTCAAAAGTACAAAGTGGGGTGGGGGGAGGAAGCAACAGGAAGTGGGGGGAGCCGGCAGAACAAAGCTGGTTGTGTCTGTTCAGAGAATAGAGCAAAATGACCTTTTTAAAAAAATTTTTTTCTTTTAAAAATCGTACTGTTTTCTCAGATTGTTGAGGTGGTTGCTTTTGCTTGTGTCTAATGGTTTTGTTTTTCTGAGACCTATGGGAAGAGCAGAAGTGAGGGTGAGCTGGCTTTAGGGAAGCCTTAAACACTCCACCCCTGCAAGGTTATGCAAATCCCAGTGAGCTGGCTCCCCACCCCGTTTTCTTATCTGAGAATTTGGGGGGGGGCACAGTTAGTTCAGATGAGCCTCTGTACGCCTTCCTGTGTAGAATTGCCACAGGTTAGCCATGCAGAAGCAGGTGGAGAGAGTGGAATTCGGCCCCACACTTTCTCTGCCTCTACCTTAGTTTCTCATTTCCTACTGACTCCGGGGAAAACCTGAAGACCCCCCACCCCCACCCCCCCGCCACCCAGCCCGGGGAGAACTACTATGGCTCCCTAGGGCAGCTTGCCAGGGAGGACTGCACCATACACGTCTAGGAAGGAGTAGCTGGCTGGCCAGATAGAAAGCTCAATCAGTGGAGAAATTAAGCGTTTGAGTATGGATTAGCTTACATTGAGTTCGGTGTCCAGGGGCCGTGAGTGGTTTTGCTATGTGGTCATAACCGTGATAAAACCAAGTGTAGATTCACTCGGAGTGTCTCCTTGTAGCTTCCTCTGCAAGCTGTTGATGCTATTTAAGCAATGGCTGGAAAATTACAGTCGTGTGAAGGGAAGAGGTTCAAGCTGGTCTCACTGGGCACGTTCTGTGGGTCCAGTGGCCCAGTACTCAGTCACGGGTGTGATGGGAGTGTTGGTACAGCACAGGCGGTGTGGTTCAGTGAAACCTGGAGTTTGGTGGTGTGGAACGATGGGGTGGCCGCCCTGGTGGTTCATTTCTGGTTATGGTCCCTCCTTTCCACATGGCCTTCTGTGTTCAGCAGTGTCTGTTTCTGAGGTGTCTTGATTCGGGGGAGTCTGTCTCCAGGTTATATAGGTCTGGAGCACAGTCTGACCTTGACTTGTTATGTTCATTCCTGGTTGTGTAGTCTGACTCCCGCCTCGCCTTCATCGTGCCACAGCTTTGAAGATGTTCATGTTAACTGTCTTTGTTCTAGCTAATGAACCCAAGCAGGCTATTTTAAAGAAAAATATAAGGTTTTCGCTAAAAAAAAAAACCAAAACCATTCTGTTTCCCCAAGATTATTATTTTTCCTCTAATTTTGTTTAGCAGTGACATGGAAGGTTTAGGTGACACTCTTAGTTGGATTGGTCAACCTGTTTCCAAGGGAAAGCTACAAGACAGTTTTTAAAACCAAGCCAGAGGGCTGAGGACACAGCTCAGTCAGCAGAGCCCATGCCTAGCGTGTGTAGAACTTGGGGTTCAGTGCCTGCTACTGAAAAACATGCTCTCAGCTGCTATGTAATGTCCGAGAGCTAATTTGGAGAGCTTTCCCAACAATCCCCATCTCCTGAGGGTTCCAAGCCTGAAGCTACTCTCCCTTTTGACAATGTCACCACTGTGTAGAAGTGTTCTTGTTGTTTGCAGACAGATTCTCATACCATAGTCCAGGCTATCCTGGACTCACTGTGTAGCTCACGCCGACCTTGAACTCAAGACAGCCCCTCTTACCTTCTGAGTGCTGGGGTTACAGACATGAGCCTCCGTGCCTGTTTTTGGTATTCTTAAATACTCGAAATTCAGGGGAGGGTAGGTGGAGTATACGTCTCAAGGCTACAGAGAAGCTGGCTTGCGTGACTGGAAGCTGTACTTGGCTGTGGTCAATGGTCAGTGTGCATACACTTGATTAAATACCTGTCAGTACTGAAATGAGGCTGTGCACGTGGCCAAGGGACAGACTACTCTTGCTCTTCTATTTTGGGGTTTGGATACCACCTAACCACTTGATAGACGAGTACAGAGAGATGGAAAATGGTCTAGTCTGGCTTTGTTTATTATCTTCCATCTTCTTCTCATGCTATCTTAATACAATTACTTGCATTTTTATTCTGTAAATCCACAGCGATGGGCTGGAAAGAGAGTTGCGCATGTAAAGACACTTGTCACCAAGCCTGGTCACCTGAGTTCCATCCTCAGGGTCCCACAGACCGGAAGGCAAGAGCTGACTCCCAAAAGTTGTACTTTGACCTCCACATGTGTTGTTACATGCACACGAGCACTCATGCATACCCACACACATATATGCACACACAAATGTAATGATAATAATGCTTAAAAACTCCACAACAAAGCCAAAGCTTAAAGCTTAAACCTTTAACTACCTTTGCCTCTGGTCTAGGGCTTGTTATCCCCCAGTAGTGTGGTCTTTTTTTCTCTTTCCTTTTCCTTTCTTTCTTTTTTCTTTTTCTTTTTCTTTTCTTTTTTTTTTTTTGGACAGGGTCTCACATAGCCAAGACTGTTCTGAACTCCCTATGAATCCAACGATGACCTTGAACTTCTGATCCTCCTGCCTCCACCTCCCAAGTGCTAGGATTATAGGTGTCCACAACCATGCCTGGTTTGCGCCATGGTAGGAACTGAACCCAGAGCAAGCGCTGTACTAACTGAGCTACACCCCCAGCGCCCCCTTTGACTTTAATGCCCAGATAACCAAGAGCTTACAAGGTACACTCCCAAGGTACACTCCCAAGGTGCACTCCCAGGGTACACTCCCAAGGTGCACTCACAAGGTACACTCCCAAGGTGCACTCCCAAGGTACACTCCCAAGGTGCACTCCCAAGGTGCACTCCCAGGGTACACTCCCAGGGTACACTCCCAGGGTACACTCCCAGGGTACACTCCCAGGGTACACTCCCAAGGTGCACTCCCAAGGTGCACTCCCAAGGTGCACTCCCAAGGTACACTCCCAAGGTGCACTCACAAGGTACACTCACAAGGTACACTCACAAGGTACACTCACAAGGTACACTCATAAGGTACGGGGAGCAGCTTGATTGGTTGGTTGTAAAAACTCTTGTGAGAAATTTGGCACCTGGCATGAACATGTGAAGTTGGCCTTTAAAAAAAAAATTTAAAAAGTAGTTCCATTCCGTCTTTGTTTAGTTAAGTACTGTAAAGACTTCAGTGTTTGACACTGGGGAGGGGTTTCCTACCTTACTCGCCCACGAACAAGGAACATGTGTTTGAACATGAAATTAAGTGTGTGTGTGTGTGTGTGTGTGTGTGTGTGTGTGTGTGTGTGGTGTGTGCTCGCATGGCTTAGAAACCCACCTGGCCATTAACCACCAATGCACGGCAGCCCCAAGCATGTTCTTGCACCAGATCAAGCCGTGAGGTTGTGGAGCAGTGCAGAGGAAGTGGGATTGGGGTGACTTGGTAGTAAAAGGTGAAGCTGGGTGGGTGGGGGTGTGTAAGGGAGCTCCCGCAAGGTGAATGGAGGAGTGAGACAGATGCCACCCCTCAGCAGATGACCCCACCTGTGAGAAGCAGCAGCCCACACTGAGTGAGGGCTGATTTCTGCCTCTCCTCAGATTGGCATGTCCAGAGAAAGGAGCACAAAGGGAAGAGATTATGTCTGTCAGGGAGAGGTTTGCCTTTCAGCCAGACCTCAGCCGTTCTAGAGTAAAGCTGTCTAAATCCTCCCTGCGTGGACCCATGTGGAGGCCTGTAGGCTGAATGGGAGGGTGTCATGAACACTTCCATGTGAAAGCGTTCTTAGTGTGCTGCGACCAAGAATTAATTCCAAATCCATGATCAGTTATAACATTAATCCTGGCAGCTCTGCTTCCAGTGATATCGGGCAGCTTCGCGGCATCCTTGGTTGACCAGGCTTGACAGCAAGAACCTTCACCAGCCAAGTCACACCTCCAGCCCCTTGTATTGCATTGTATTGTTTTGTATTTATTTTTTTATTCATTAATTTATTTGTTATTATGCTTGCCACCTCTTCTCGTGGACAGGTTCTCCCATCTTGCCCTGCTGCTCTATGGACCTGTGGCTCCTCAAGCCCTGCATCCACCAAGCCTGCTTCTATTACCATCTTTCTTGCCTCTCTATTTTGCCCACTGGAGAGGCCTTTGCTTCTCTGGGAGAATCAACTTGTCTCAATTCCCCAGCCTGGTGCTAATGAGCGTTCGAATTGCTAGCCTAGGTAGGACTCATTCGAAGGGCCCCACCTCCCCACTCCCCGACGCAGAGAACCAAACAGATGAGCTATGACTGTACCCTTAGCCGTAGCCAACTGCACACTGCCTGACTCTTCCAGGTCACTTTTGACAAGGTTTCAGGTAAGAGTGATGGCATTCTAAATTACGGAGCAGATTTATGACGGGGCAGGGAAGATTTATCTTTTGATGAATAAATATTGCCTTGGCCCAATTTAGAGCTTGACAAATGCTGATTTACAGCTGAAAATATGAGGGTTATTTTATGACGATGTGGCAGGGGCGGTGGGGTGGAGTTGAAAGCGATGTCGGTGGCACCCTTGGGTAATAAGCCATTAAAATGTTGCTGCAGGCAGCGCCGCAGGGAGCTCCCTTGGGTGACTGCTCCAGGTTCTTACTGCTCCTGAGAAGTTTTGGGGTCCAGGCCATTCTGTGATGCACCACTCTGGTTAACAGTGCTTTGAGGCATTATTAAGAGCTCCGATGTCCCTGGGTCCCTCACAGTTGATCCTGAGAATAACTTCTAAAGGGATTTTGCCTGTCTGTCCTTGTAGCTGCGGGGTGATGGTTGCTGGCCATCTAGGTGACTGCATGCTTTCAGAATGAAGGCAAGACAGTGTTGAGATTTGAATGCCTTTAAAACACGGTTGAAGAAGGGAGCCAGTGAGCCTCTTTTTTGCTTTGGATGTGGCAAATGCTTCCTGTTTTTGAATTAAAAATAAACAAACAAACCAGGGACATCAGGGTTTGGGGAGATATCTCAATTGGTAAAAGGACCTGAGTTTGATCCCCAGACGCTATGTACAAAAGCAGTGGTTGGTGGGACACATTTGTAATCCCAGTTCTGCGGAAGAGGCAGGAGGATCCCTGTTACTAGCCAGCTAGCCTAGCAAGCTCCAGGCCAGTGAGAGGCTCTGTTCTAAAAACAAAAACCATGGCAGACACACCTAATGCATACACCTTCGTATTCACACATGCATCTGGACACACACACAAAACACCTGGACCATTTGAACTCCGGCAGGTGGGAATACTCGTGGGAATAAAGTATTTAATGGAAACCAGCTTGTAGCATATGGTGCGTGCCTGCACACAGCCGGCGAAAACAGCACAAGGTTGGAGACTTTTTCTCTAAGCTCCCTTGTTATTGATGGATTGTTTGACTAGCGAGTGTTGGTAGCGTAAAGTCTGCATGTATCTAAAATGAGGTAAATAATTCTTGTTACACAGCCCTTCTCTCAAGAAGCAACCACTATTGTGAGCCTTTTTGTGTGTCTTTAGAATGGTAACTTATGGGTATACATGTATGTATAAATACACAGGGCTTTTCAACCGATCGCACCCATTTGGTGCCATCCTGTGCCTCACTCTTGTAGAATAAAGACAGTTGATGAAGCCGTCCCCTAGTGGCCAGCATCTAGCTTATTTCCTTTCTTTGGTCATCATTAAACCTTGTACTGCACCATTTTTCAGAGGTGGGGCTGTTTCTTCAGGATACGTTTCTAGATGTGGAATCGCTGGCAGACACACGTCCACGTTTGGGATGTTGGCAGGCATTGAAAAGAGCCTTTCAAGTAGCCCATAGTAGTGAGTTCTAGCTGTGAATGAGGCAGCCTCGCCAGCACCGGCTTATCATACCCTTTGATCTTTGCCACCCGCAGGATAGGCATTGGTGTCTGTTCTCATTTGCATTTCTTTCCTGGATGGGGTGGTGGAGTATCTTTTCACAAGTCCGGGATCCATTTGTGTTTCTTGCCTCGGAGCTCCTGTTCCGCTCATTCTTCTACTGAGTCATGGTTCTTTCCAAGACTTTTAGATTCGGTATCTCTGACCTTTTTCTGTGTTTGGCACAATGTACTTTAAAGCACACTTCATTCTGAGAAGTGTTATGGAGTGTATAACAGCCTCTCCATACTGGTAATGAGAATGGATCTGTTCTCCTGGTGTAGCCTGCCTCATCCTTGTACTTCTTCAGAGCGGAAAGCCCCTCCCAGGCACCCAATAAGTAGAGGTGTATGGCGCATGCGCAGATGGGCAGGTCAGAGCGAGGGCTTCAGGGAGACTGGGAAAGTGTGGGGAAGAGCTGAAGGACTCCAGGCACTGAGCATTTGCATTCAGGCAGATGACTACACCGAAGCGTGGCACTTACACACTGAGTTTGCAAAATCGTGGTGTCCAAAGAGACGGGGGAATTAGATGCTCATATTTTTAAACAATAAGGCAGTTATTATTTTCAACATGTCTCCTCAGATGTCTAAACTTTAAGCAGTGGTTCTCAACGGGGAGTCTTCTTGAACTTTGGAGGGGTGGCATTTGGTACTGTCAAGTAACCCTTGACTGTCACCTCTGGAGGAAGGGGGAGAAATGCTACTGGTGTTGCATGAGTGGAGGCCGGGGCTGCCAAACACTCTTGGGTACATGAGTGAGGCGGAAGCACCGGTACCCACACCTGAGATGCCTCGAGCTCAATAAACGTCCGGTTCATGGAGCCGCTGTTGCTTTGCATTGCCAGACATTTTGGATATGCGTTCTTTAGCATCCCACAGGGATCAGCTGACTTACCTGTAGCTTAATGTCAGGTGTGGAGGCTGTAGAAGCTGTGGGAAGACTGAACTCATAGCCAGCTCCCTATTTAAGTCTGTGCTCTGTGCTCTCACTGTGTGGACAATGGTGGCCGGACCCTGTCGGAGGTCGTCTGTTCTTCGTACTCCTGTTCTTCGTACTCCTGCGTCCTTGTTGGGTTTCTTTTGGTTTCACATCTCTGGTCAGAGTTCTAGGGCCAGCCTTTCCCTAAGGGTATTAAATATCCAGGAGGGTACCTTTATATATGTGTGTGTGTGTATGTGTGTGTGTATATTTAATGCATATGGGTATTTTGGCTTCCTGTATATAAGTGCACCACACGTGTGCCTGGTCCTCAAAAGCCAGAAGAGGGTTTCAGATCCCCTGGAACTAGAGTTAAAGAAAATCGTGAGCTGCCATGAGGGTGCTGGGAATTGAACCCGCATTTTCTACAAGAACAGCAAATGCCCTTAACCCTGAGCTATCTCCTCAGCCCACAGGTGGCACTTTCAGTGTGCCCAAGCTCCCGGGTGCAACGGGACCCTGCTGGTCTCTAGCTGAGGCTCAGCCACACAGTCTTCCAGGCCTTCTAGACTTCGAGGGAAGGTCATGTTCCACATTCAACCTGGCCTGTCGGTAGAAAGCAGCAGAAATCTTCAAGGTTTTCCCTAGTTTAGGAGAAGTGGGGACTGATAGTGAATGTTTAAAAGGCCCACCCACTCCTGGCTGAAATGGACACTGCTTCCCGTGTGGGCTGCAGAGAGGCTGTGCTCTCTGGTCTGAAAGGGAGCTGATGATGAAGCTACCAAGCGGTGGCAGACATTGGAAGTCCCTGCCTTGATGTCCCTCTGCAATTCTGTGGTAGAAGCTGGGTTCCAGAGGAGCCTGCTGGGCCCTCCCGGCCCTCCTACTCCTCTCCCTGTCTGGGGTAAGGTTCGTATCTCACGCAAGGGACGAGCAGCAGCACAGCTCCCTCATGTGAGTCCTCTCCTCAGCACAGAAGCCAAAACACAGCGGTGCCTGGGCCTGCATGGCACCCAGTGTGGTTCCTGCTCTCAGTCCCTTGGTGCACCTCGGCTTCCTTCAGCCCCCGTTCCAGAGAGGAGTATTTGTAAATCGAGGGCAGCCTTTGGGCTGGACCTAACCTGTCTCTAAGAAGATGCTGGTCGAAGCTGACTTCTGACTCTCTTTTCATTCAGCAGAGAGCTTCAGATTTCATTTGCATGGCTGATTCAGCAGCTAGGGATGTCAGGGCCTTGTGCCTGGGTGGGCGGTTCCATCTAAGTGTTTCACTCTGCACTGTTTAAAGAAACGGCTAAAAATAGAGAAGGCTGTGAGGAGCAAGGACTGGGGCAGATGAACTCCATCTTCAGCTTCTAGGCCAAAGGATGGGCAAGAGCCCTGCTGTAGGGACCCACAGTCTGTCTTGGGAGCTCCCCGTTGGAGTGGAAGACAAAGTTCTCCTGAGAGAGACTCAGTTTGATGGCTTAGGCCTAGGAAGAGACACCTGACGCTCTCGCAGTCTGATGGGTCCATATTCTCAGGAGTTCCCAGGCTGACTGGGGAGACAGACCCTGTTCCTGCAACTGGATGGAGGCGTGTTGAGCCTTCTGTCCTTCCAATGCTGTCTGATGATGAATGATCTAAGACAGGGCCCTCAAGGAAGCAGGCAGAAGGAGCAATTCTTAAAGCCAGGAGGAGCCAGATGTGCTGAAGCACACTTTGGTTCCCAGCGCTTGGGAGGCAGTGGCAGGCAGATTTCTGTGAGTTCGAGGCCAGCCTGATCTGCAGAGTGAGTTCCAGTTCACTATGTAGCTGAGGCCCTATCTTGAAAAAGACTAAATTCCAAAGAAAAGAAAAGAAAAGAAAAGAAAAGAAAGAAAAAAGAAAAGAAGAAGCAGCCATTGAGGGAAGTATAAGAAGTGGGGAGAGCACAGAGGGGCGAGGGCTCAGAGCACCCGATGATTTGGCTTCTGCAGGCTGTACTCCATCCTGACGTGTGTGAAATCTGTGCTCTCTTTAATGGTAGGACTTCAGAATCATAAAAATGTATTTAAACAGTATTTGTGTGTGTGTGTGTGTGTGTGTGTGTGTGTGTGTGTGTGTGTGTGAAACCATGTGTCATGATGTGTGTGTGGTAATCAGAGGGCAACTTGTGGGAACCAGTTGTGGAGGTGTGGCTATCAGATGTGGCAGGGAGCTGAGCCACCTTCCTGGTCCTGCTGTTGGTCGTCTTTAGCATATGTAACTGAGGGGTGAGGCTGATTCTTCTACTGGGCTCTTCATCCTAGAGAGCTGTGAGAAGATGGTTTGGAGTTGGGTAAGCATCAGGGAAGAGTCGGGGGGCTTCAGAAATGGGCCACTGTTCCCTTGCCTTTTCCTGAATCAAAGGAGGGCAGATGCTTTGGGGCTCTCATTGTCAAGATCAGAATGTACGAATCTTGTAGAAAGGACATTAGACACCAGCCAGCCTGATGTTCCCATTTCACAGAGGAGACTCTGGGGATTCAGAGAAGGGGAAGGTTTTTCTCAGTAATGCTGAGAGGCTGTTCTGAGCTCAGGGCCTGGCTCCCAAACCTGGTTCCCCTTACTGCTCAGCACAGGCTGCCTGGTGATGACAGTGGTCGGGGAAGTTGTGTGACTGGCTAAGCCAAGTCACTTACTCGCCTGCAAGCTCCATGCCTGGAATAAAGGTCAAACACTGCTGTAACTTTGGGACCCGCCAACTCTGGCTCCCATCTCCTCCCCATCTTCTCCTGCATCCATAACTAGCCATTACCCTCATTCTTCAGACCACACTAGAGATTGATGATCCTGCCTCAGGACCTTTGCATTTGTTGTTTCTTTTGTCTGGACTATTCTCCCACCCTACTCCGCCCCAGATGTCCCACACCTCCTTTTGAGACTCCTTCCTTGACCCTTCAGGACTAAGTCTGTTTCTTCTGAACCATTCTCTGCCCCTCCACCCCTGTGCTATCTTCTCTAGTGTGTTTATAACCACACAACTTGCTGTATATTCATTTATCCAGTGTGTCTCCTCCTTGTAAATCAGAAACACTGAAGTGTGTTCTCACCGCTGCTTGTCCAGCGTCCAGATCCTTCCTGACACACAATAGAAGCTCAGTTCCCATTTGTTCGAAGGAAAAAGAGAAGAAGAGAGGGAGGTAGGGAGAAACAGAAGGAAGGAACAATAATCACACATTGAACTGCAAGGAGCCCTGGCATGGGTAGAACACTTTCCCAGCATGCTCCGAAGCCCTGGGTTTAATCCCCAGTATCACAGAGCTAGGTGTGGCTCACAGTCTGTAATCCCAGAGCTTTGGCTCTATCTTTCTGGTGTGGTGGAGCGGGAACGTTCCCTATCTGACCTGAGTTCTGTCTACTTGTATGGGCCTCACCTGTAAGTGAAAAACCTAGGGCTAAATCACTCTTTCAGAAGAGTCTATGTTGGGTCTGGGGAGATAGCTCAGTTGTTAAGGGCACTGACTGCTCTTCCAAAGAACCTGGATTTAATTCCCAGCACCCACATGACAAGTTATAACTGTCCGTCCTCCAGTTCCAGGGGATCTGACCCATTTATGGCCTCTTAGGGTACACACATAAATACACACCAAGTTAAAGAAACAAATTTTTAAGAAAGAAAGAAAGAAAGAAAGAAAGAAAGAAAGAAAGAAAGAAAGAAAGAAAAGGCAGTGTTTACAAGTGTCAAGGCCTTACAAAGGCCCACAACTTGACCTTTGGCTTTACTTTACCAAATGATGGGTTGGAGGGAATGTGCTGAAGGCTAGCTGTGTGCCCTGCACCAGGTCTATAGATTTAAAATCCATCCATGAAACCAGATTTCATTTTCTGGAAGACAAAGAAAAAGACAGAAGACCTGAGCCAAAGATGTAAGGAAAACTGTAATGTCTCTTTGTGTGTGGCAGAGCTGGGGGTTATATAGTGAATATCTGAAATTGTTTGTTTTCCTGAAATTGAGAGGTCAAGAGGGGAAGCTGAAAGTTTCCGGGTTCTGATCCTGCCCCCATTTTGGGGTGGCCTTGACCAGTTACTTCCCCTGTTATAGTCTCAGCTTCCTCATTTATGAAGTGAGAATTGGACCAGGTTGTGGGGTGGGGGTAGGAGGTATCAAAGTTCCTTGGAAGCCATATTGATAGCTTTAGGAGAACCTTCCCCAAAGGGACAAGCGTCTGAAACCTGATGGTTCCCAAGGTCCTTTCTGGTCCTGCCATCCCTGGAGAAGGCCATATTTTTTTTTTTAGAAAAAAATATGGGTGAGAGAATAGTATCCATGATAGGTTGGAAATAAAGGCAACAGTTTGATCAAATAGTAAAAGTTGACCAGTGTTTTGTCTGGGCAAGTTACTTAAGTTAACATGAGGTTTTTCTTTCTTTCTTTCTTTCTTTCTTTCTTTCTTTCTTTCTTTCTTTCTTTCTTTCTTTCTTTCTTTCTTTCACTTCTTTAGTTCTTTATTTCTTTATTTCTTTTCTTCCTTCTTTCATCTTGGTCTGAACCTATAAACAATCATAAGATCAAAAGAGTTTCAGTTTGACATGCTGCCACCTTCCACACCCCCCATAGCCCCCCAGTCTGAGTCTGTATCACATGAATTTATCCATCCAACTCTCAGCTTGTCTTCCTGTTTCATGGAAGCATTATAGGCCAACTGGTCAACCTCTGGGGTAAGGGATGTAGTCTAGGTCAGTTTGGGTTTGGTTTTGAACATTGCTGTAGCATTGTGCCCAGTCTCCACTTAATCTGTGTCCACCCCTGTCACAGCCCCTGCCCTGGTCCACTGAGGGGCAGTCACATTCCCATCAGCTTTAGGAAGAGGTCTCCTTCTCTCCTCTTCCCTCACCCTTGCCTCTTATTCAGAACTAGCTTCATAGTTTGTGGGACCTGATGATGCAAATGCAAATGTGAGGCCCCATTTTTAAAAATACAAAGACTGACTTTGAAGACAGTGACAGAATTAAATCAAGCCCCTTGAGACCATGCAGGTACATGTTTGTGACGCCAGCCCGAGCTTACTGTTCCTTTCTTGTGCTAGCAGGATCCTGGAGACACTGGACATGGGTTTTCACAGTCATTACAAGCTCCCTCAGAAGGGCTTTGGGTTGCATCTCTCATGGTCTGTTTGACTCAGGGATGCTACCTGAGCCACCTCGGATTCAGAGCAGTGTAGAGATGGACGGTTGTACTATCTCAGCTGCCCCAAGGATGCTGAAGGAACTTCTATTCTTCTGGGAGCCACCATCTCTCTAGATCGCTTGTCAGTTAAGAGCACTGACTGCTCTTGCAGAGGACCCTGGTTTGGTTCCTAATGCCTACATGATGGCTCTTAACCACCCTCCAGTTTCTAGGGATCAGACATTCTTCTCTGGCCTTGAAAGCTCCTGCACACACACGGTACACACACACTCACAAAGGTTCCCACACATGTACATACTAAATAAAGGGGTCAGGTGGTGGTGGCGCATGCCTTTAATCCCAGCACTTGGGAGGCAGAGGGAGGCGAATCTCTGTGAGTTCAAGGCCAGCCTGGTCTATAGAGCTAGTTCCAGGACAGCCAGAGCTACATACAATAAAACCCTATCCTGATGAACAAACAAATAAATAAAAAGAAATAAATGAAGAAAAGGAGATAAACTCACAAAGGCTCATGCACACACATATACTAAATAAATAATGGAAGGAACTAAGAATCTTTTAGTCTTTTGATAAGTAAAACAGATCCCCCATCCTTCAAGAACCTGTTTAGAGACAGGCTGCAGCTCAGTTGGCAGAACACTTGCTTAGCATTGCACCTGCAATGCTAAGGCACCTGCACTCACATGCACAAAACCACCTGCAGATGCACACGTGTACATGTAAGACTTTTTAAAATTACTTATTTTATTTTGTGTGTATGAATGTTTTGCATGTGTACCTCTTGTGTGCCTAGTGCCCATGAAGGCCAGAGAGGGTCTGATCCCAAGCACCATAGAAAAATGTCTTTGAACCCCAGCACCAGGGTGGTAGAGGCAAGATCAGTAATTTGGCAGCATCCTTGGCCATATAGCAAGCCAAGGCCAGTGTGAGCTATAGGACTCTTAAGGAAACAAATAAACCACCACCAATACCATTAACAGATCTAGTTTAGTTCCCACTTCACTCTTCTCTGAGACCTCTTGGGTCATCCTTAGCCTTCCCCCTTTCTGTTCTCTGTGGTCCCCAGTCCTGAGATCTTGGTAGATATTTTTAACCCTGGCAGAGTTCTTGACCATAGTAAGCACTTAATAGTTTGTTTGCAGTGCTGGGACTCAAACCCAGGCCCTCTCTATTGCCATTCCAATAAATGATCTTGCATTACATCAAATCAAAACTGGCCCTGTGAGGGTGAGCCAGGCTCGGCGCGGGAAAGGGCAAAGAGACTTCTAGGCTGGGGCTTGACTGGTTGAGAGAGGAGGAGGGAGGGCTGTGATATAGAAGGGAGGAAATCAGTCTGCTGCAGGGAGGGGCATCCCTGTGCCAGTCACCCTGGAGGAGAGAGCAGTGGCTGTGCAGTGTTCTATCCTGAAAGAGCTCTGTTGTCCCCACCCAAGGACCTCCGAGGGGAAGGGATGCCTTGTGGGCGCCAATCTAGTCTCTAGTCTGGGGGCTGCTGGTACCTCAGAGTAGCTGCGCTAGGCTGAACTAGAGGCTCTTAGATGCTCTGACTATATCTGTTCAGGCTGGAGCACTTGACTTTCTTTGTGCTCCCTGGGGAGCATGGGGGGAGGCGCTTGAGTCCTGTCCCCCTTCTTTGCTTTTTGATAAATGTACGTGTGTGTGTGTGTGTGTGTGTGTGTGTGTGTGTGTGTGTGTGTGTGTGCAGGTGTGCATGCATATGCATGTGGAGGCCAGAGGACAATTTTATATTTGGTTTCTCGGGTGCCCATCTGTCTATATTTATTTACTTTTATTTAAGACGAAGTTCCTCTTAGGCTTGGGGCTTGCCAAGTAGGCTAGCCTGGTTGGTCAGGGAGCCCCGGATCTCCCAGCCTGCCTTTGCCGTACCCATGCTGTGATAAAAATACATGCTTCTATACCAGTTTAGGGATGAAAGTCGGGTTCTCCAAGACATGCAATGGAAGCACGTCACTGACACCTATCTCCCCACTTCCCACCTCTGTTAGCCCAGGCTGGACCCCATGTTGTGATCTTCCTGCCTCTTCTTCCTCAGTGTTGAGGTTGCAGATGTATATCACTATGCCTGCTTGGAAGCTTGAGTGCCTATTATAGCCATTTATTGTTGTTACGGTTGTTGTTGTTTTGCCTCTGCGGGTAAGTGAGGGCAAACGGAACGGTAATCTCAACCATGTCTTTGTGGTAGACTGCTGTCAGTCTGGGTCCCTGAAGGAATTGCTGGGTGTGTAGGGAGTACCCAGCTCATTGGAGGGCAATGATTACAGAAATTCAGGCAGGGCTGGAAAACCCATCACAGGATGGTGGGTTCCCCCGTGTGGGCAGCAAAGGGAAGCTCTTGCCTCCGTTGGTTCATACTTTGGGGAGAAGAGGCCCAGAGAACAACTGGTGAAGGGGTACAGTCACCGTCAAACCGTGGTGAGGAAGGGGCTGGGGAAGCAAAGGCTTTCCCTTTGACCCAATTTAGCTGGAAGCTCAGGGACACAGTCAGTAGTTGTAGAATGTTCTAGAACAGAGTATGTGGGCAGCAAGTTGAGATTCCCTGTCCTTGCCTGCCTGAGTATGATTGGCTCTCCCTTTTAAGCTCTCAGGGTGTGTGACCAAGTGGCCTACACTCACTTCTCCTTAGCATCAGGTTGTTAGAAAGAAGAAAGTGTGTGCTGAGCATGGTGGTACATGCCTGTAACCCCGGCACTTGTTGGAGGCAGGAGGACTGTGATTTGGGGGCCAGTATGGGCTTCCAAGCAAGCTTGACACAACCCTGGGCTATATAGTAAGACCTTGAATTAAAGAAGAAGAAAGAAGGAGAAGAGGAGGAGAAAGATGAGGAGGAGGAGGAGACTGCACTGGCATCTGGGGATCTGATTCAGATGATAGAGTGCTTGTCTAGCATACAAGAAGCCCTGAGTTCGATTCCCAGCAACACATAAGCTAGGCGTGGTGGTGCACACTTAGAATCCCAGCACTTGGAGCACAGAGAGGCAAGAGGATCAAAAGTACAAGCTTGTCCTCAGCTGCACGACACCCTGTCTCAAAATTTAAAGAGGAGGGTAGGGTGGGTGGCTGTGGAGACGGTTCACTCAGTAAGGTGCTTGCCACACAGGAATGAGGATCCAAGTTCAGATTTCCAGCACTCGCCTAAAAAGCCAGGAAAAACAGCTTGTACCCTTAATCCCAGCACTCGGGAGGCAGAGGCAAGAGAATCTCTGTGAATTAGAGGCCAGCCTGGTCTACAGAGCAAGTTCCAGGACAGCCAGGACTACACAGAGAAACCCATCTAAACACCCCCCCCACACACACACACACACAAGAATAACTGCATTTGACATCAGGTAACAAATACCCCAAGTATTTCAGGAGCACCTTCTCTTTACAGCATCTCTAGAGGTTGGGAACCATTATCCCTGTCTTCATCATGCCTTTAATGATGAGGAATATAGGTCTGAGAAGCAGAGGCGGGCTCAGAACAACTGTGTGACTCCTAAATATTTCCACTCACCACCTTTGGGACCCATTCCTCCATCTTGGTCCCCACCCATCCTGTGGCTATGACTTGTATCTGCCAACCCACGGCTTGGGGTAGTCTTCCCACTTCCTTTCTGTCTGACCTAGTTGAACCTAGTTTTTCAAGATCCAAGTCAGATCTCACTTCCTCCATGAGGCTGTCTCCAACCACTCCCCCCTCCACAGCTCTTCCTGGGCAGTCAATGGCAGGTGACTCTCCACTATGCCCCAGGATGTCACCTGATTATTCAGAAAGCAGGCTTCTCGAGGGCTGGGTAAGAGGCCATGCATCTGGGTTGAGTATGGTTAGTCTCTGTGCTGGCTTTTTTGACATTATGAAGTTCAGCATCCCAGCAGTCTTGATAACTGGCAGATGTCTGGTCTTGGAGTTCACATCTCCCTCATCTCTGGAGTGACTCAGGTCACTTGCAGTGACTATATGTTACACGGGGAGGATTTAGCTGATCTCCATGTGATGTTGCTTAATTTCATTTCTTTTTTCTCTATTCCTATTTTCCACCCACCCCATTTGCTTAGATCCTCTTTATATGCTGGAAAGGATGCTAGAGCTGCAGAGAAGTGGTCACAGACAGCGGGAGGCTGAGTCTTCACTTGGGTCCCTCCTGGCATGCCCAGATGAAATTTGACATTTCTGAGTGTCTTGGGGTTCTTTCTGCCTGGCCTTGTGTATGCCACACAGGGTTCCTCCTCTTAAGAGGTGCAACCTGAGAACCTTGTACCTCCCTGGCAGCATGCCATACTCGGTGATCCCTTGGCCTTGAACTCTCAACTCTCTTCCTGCTTCCTGGAATATTCTCTCATTTCTCTTCTTTGCCTCAAAAGACATTAGGGAGTGATGGGGAGATGGTGGGTGGGCTACTCCATGGTCTGTCCCTCATGATCCTAAGAGTTTCTAGGTTTCCGACCTCTAACTTGTAAGTTTGCCTGTTCAGTGGAGTGTGCGTGGCTGTTGGTCAGCCTAGACTTGTGGTGGAGGCAGCACCTCGGGTAACAAAGATGAGGACCAGAGGAGACACACAGGAGAGGATATGGCTTGTGTGGCTATAGAAGGCCAGATGGGCCCTGTACCAGGCGTGTCACTCATGCTATGATATCTCAGGGATGACTTGGCATCCAAGGCCCAGGCAAGGCACAGAAGCCTGGAGGGCCTGATGGAGGAGTCATTCATTTTTCAATAAGGGTGTGGTTCCGCAGTGCATGCTGGGACCTGGCCTGGAGTCCACTACTCATTACGTCTTCATTCTGGACCTACTCTGGTGCTTGGCTTTGGGTCTGAACTGTCGTGATTCCTGTACTCAAGCCATCAGAAGTAATACAGTTTACAAAGGAAGGAGGGAAGGGCAGTGCGTGCCACCTGTAACCCACACGGCATCATTTACATTTTGAACTAGTATCTAAAAACTTCCTGGATAGATTTTTTTATGCATGTACAAAGCAGTGAATTTATTTTATAAGCTGTGCCTCTATGTCTGGGACCTTTTAATTAATCAATTAAAATTTTGTGTTTGTGTGTACTGGCAAACACGTCACAGTTCATGTGTGGAGTTCAAACAACTTGCAGGAGTTGGTTGCCCCTCTTGGGTTCCAGGGACCAAACTTGTGCTGTCAGGCATCAAAGTAAGTACCTCTGCCAGAGGAGTCATCTCCCTGGCGTCTGGTGTTTATCCACTAAAACCAGCCAACCAACCAACCAACCAAACAACAAACAACTTCTTTGCTTCGAATTCAAGCTGAAATGTAAAAAGTAAAAAGACACACCTCCTGTGCTCTGCCTCTGTCCTCTACCCCATAATCCTGTGCCTCAAAGCTGGTTCCCCATTCACAGTTGCCAGGTTGCCCTCGGTTAGGGAGGCATAGGGTAAGGCGGATTGAAAGGCTTAGGAGGAGAAGTGAGGTTGGGAGTCTTGGCTCTTGTAACCTGTGTAGATGTCAAACGCAGGTTGTGAGAAGGGGTCGGAGGGACTGGGAAGCAGTTTGTGGGGACGGAAGGTGTGTGTGTGTGTGGAGGTAGGGAAAGGAGGCATGGAGACTTTCTGAGCCTGGCACTGTTATGAGAAGCAGGGGCGGATGCAGGTGAGCAAGATGGTGGTCGGAGGGGGTCATCTGCAGACTTCCCTCCTTGAGTGGGGGCGGGGGCGGGGACGGGTGGGGTGGCAGAAGGTAAGTGAGTCACAGCGTCAGGAAGTGGTCGTAGTAATTGCTAGATAAGTGTAAAATGCTCCACGAAGAAAGATCAGCAGCTCCGTGGTGACCCCACTTACATTTAAGTCAAGTCTGTGGATGCCAGAGTCCCGAGCAGAGCTAACGTGGGAGGTATTGATATCAAATTTGGTTTTGATTTTGTCTTCGGTACCACTTTGGACTTTTTCTTATTTTTAACTTTCATGGGTTTTGTTTCATGTGCACATACATGTATGTGTGTACACATGTCCGTATGTATGCATACACATGTGCATGTGTATAAGTATTTTTGTGGTTCCGGGGGTAGAGCCGAGATGTGCATTCTAGGCAAGTGTTCTGCACCTGTACCACATTCCTAGCTTTCCTTAATTTTTTTAGAGATTTTAATTTATTTTAAAGGTCTGTTTTATTTTATGTGTATGAGTGCTCTGCCTGGATGTATGTCTGCGCACTATGTGCATGGTGCCCCTAGAAGCCAAAAGAGGAGATCGGATTACCTAGAACTGGAGTTACGGATGATCGTGAGCTGTAGTTGTGCCAAATGCGTGCTGGGAGCCAAATCTCCATCCTCTCTAAGAGTAGCAAGTGCAAGTAGCAGCGCCCAGAGCTCAGCTTTTAAACTTACTTTAAATTCTTTAATGTATGTGCATGTACATCGGTATGTGCACACATGCATGCATAATATGTATGCAGAGATCAGAGGACAACCTCGGGTTTTGTCCCCAGGCTCCTACCGGATTTTTTTTTGTTTTGGTTTGGTTTGGTTTTTATCTAGTGTCTCTTACTGACCTGGAGTTTCACTACATAGGCCAGACTAGATAGTTCCCGAGTGTCTAGTCATCCTCTCTTAACCTCCCATCCTGCCATTCCTGGGACTGTGGTATCTGCAACCACGCCCAACTTTTTACACGGGTTCTGCTAAACGTAAGTCCTCAAGCTTGCAAGACCAGTGTGCTACAGACTGAGCTATCTCCCATCGCAGTTAAAAAAAAAATCTGTATTTGAATAATCCTCAATCATTATTATACATTAAAATCGGGGAAAACTAGAAAAATAAACATTTAAAAAAAAAAGACCCAACCCTGCTGCCAGATCCCCAACTCCAAACCAAATATAGGATAGATGCTGGGGCACGGAAGCTAGAAACTCAGAAAATACACAGAACCAGTGTTGAGAACCCCCGAATTCTGGACCATCTTAATGGTTCGTTTGACTTAGACTTCCCAGGAGTTCATGAGGTAGGAATCTGAAATGTTATACAATTTTATTCCCCTTGAATATCATGAGCAAACGTAAACATCTTAATACCAAGAGGTCTTCTTTGTTAGGAAGACGTATTTTAATTTTAATTCCTGTGTACTGTGTGCGGTCTGTGGGTCTGCACGCACATGACCTGTGGAGGCCAGAAGAGGGTGTCAGATTCCTTTGGAGGGGCAATTACTGGCCACTGACCAAATTCTGGTCCTCTTAACTACCAATCCATCTCTCCAGCCCCTGGGATCATTTTTTTAAATAAGAAACCCATTGTCATTCTCATTAGGCTCCTGGTCTAATGCCAAAAGCCTTCCTTAACAACTCAGAACCCTCTCTGTAGAACCAGATGAGATTTGACCCCATTGAAAGCATGGGCTTGAATTTTTAATTTTTTAACTGACTTTACTTTTTTTCCTTTATTGTTGTTGTGTCTGTGTGAGAGTGTCTAATCCCTTAGAACTGGAGTTACAGACAGCTGTGAGCTATCTGATGGGTGCTCAGAATTGAACCTGCACCCTCTGGAAGAGTAGCCAGTGCTATTAACCACGGAGCCATCTCTCCAATCCAAATCTTTAATTTTGCATTGCTGTTTTGCAAAAGTTAATGGGCTAGAGGCCTGGGGCCGTCTTTATCTGTAATGAAAACCCAAGACATTGAGAGTGGAGATATTACTGGCAGTGTTTTTGCTAGAAGAATTGTGTGTACCGTCAGTTCCAAACTAGTATGGTCAGAGTGGGAAGGCAGATCCGATATCAAGTCTGCAGGAGTGGGAGGTGTTTAAAGAGTTTGGTACTTTTTTATCTTTACCATTGAAGTTTTTGGTTTTTGCCTCTTCCTAAATGAGTCATTATTTAAAAAAAAAAGAAAAAAGAAAAAAGGAACCTTACTTGGGGAGGGAGTGGGGGAGCCACTGCAGGGGTAGTGACTGGAGGCCTTGGCCGACCGAACAGTCACGTGACTGCGTTTCCAACTGGGCTACCCTGCCTCTGCTTCTGGATCCAGAGCGCTGGGATTATAGGCACGTGCGGTCACATCCAGTTTATTTGGTGCTGCGGATGGGACCCAAGGCTTTGCGCACCCTAGTCAAGCAACTCCTGCCACTGAGCCGATTGCCAGCCTCTTCCTGCATTCTTTCTATGTTTCTCAGAAACTCCCTGTTCGGGTCTGTGTGAGGCCACCAGGCAGGCATCCCTGGGTCTCACTAAGGTCTGGAGCTTCTCCAGCACCTGTCCTGGACTGGCCGGTGTGTCCCCCTCGCTGCTTTCTCTCCTCCTTTGCAAATCTTGCCGGGAAGTGCTCGGTGGCTTCTGAGCTTGTGTCTATGAGTGATTGCAAAGTGAGGACGGAGAACTGGGAGGGGGAGGGGAGCAACACGAAGTGGGTCCCTTATGTAATGCCAGGCTCCGTGAAGGATGTATTTATATACTTCTTGTTTTATTTAGGCCTTACATTAACTCATGCAGAACCAGATCAAAGCAGCTAGGCTCACAGCCAGAGGTTGAATGGGCTGGGCGGCCAAGCTGGCCTTGATTCCTGAGTTCCTGCTACTTCAACCAAGTCAGGAGCATGCCACCCATTTGCTGGCTTGGGTAGATCTTGATTTCTTTCCAGGCACCTTAGCAGACAGTATCTCATTGACCACCTTCATATTCTCTCCGGTTCAGGGCTGCCGTTGTTTGTGTGGGAGGGTTTGATGGTCCTTCAGTACTTGGCCGATTTTTATAGCTCCCAGATGAATTCCCCTTGACGCCCTCCGGATCCCAGTTTGGTTGCCTGGTAGCCCATGCAGACTAAAGTGATGCTGCATGCATCTGATTTCCCGGATGTGGGGCGATCTTCTTCCAGCCCAGGGGCACCCGGGACCTGCTACTCCTAAGCCACCAGCTCCTTCTCTCAGCTGGCCTGCTCCCGTGGAAAGTGCTTCCTTTGAAGGAAGCAGAAGATGGGACATTGGCATGTCCTGGGGCTCATGTGCACAGGCAGCTGAAGAAGAGTGCTGGGGGCTTTGAGTCGCTGCGTGGGGGAGGGGACTAGGCAGAGAGGGGAGAGTCTAAATCTGCCGCCTCCTTCTTTTCTTTCTTTTTGGGATGGCTACTAGCAAGTGCCAGGCTGCACAACTTCCTGTAGAGGAAAGCAGATGTACCTGCTCCTAGAAGGCCACTGTCCTGCCGTCCTCTATCTCAGTTCTGCTTTCTCAAAGTCCTTGGCAATTGTATCTCATAAGCATCAGGGTTGCTTTGTGGGCGATATTCACCAGTCTGCAATGTTCAACAGTAAACAGTCTCAGGGTTTTTGTTTTGTGTGTGTGTTTGAAGATTTGTGTATTTTTATTTTATGTGTATAGATGTTTGGCTTCCATGTATGCCTGTGTACCACGTGCCTGTCTGGGGCCCTAGCAGTCCAGAAGAAGGTGTCAGATCCCCTGGAACTGGAGTTACAAATGCTTGTGAGCTGCCATGGGGGTGCTGGGAGCTGAACCCAGGTTCTTTGCAAAAGCAGTCAGTGCTCAAACTGCTGAGCCATCTCTTCAGCTATATCACTAGATATACCTTGAATAAAGTGCAATTGTCCAGGATGGTGGTGTGTATGTTTATGTAGAGTGTTACAGTCTATGTGGGCACACAGAACACTCACTCAGAAATACTAGGTGCAATATGCTCAAAGGAGGTGGATAGACACTGTGTGAGGCCCTGGGGGGACCAGAGAGGGCTCAGTAAACCAATGGATTATAGATCCTCCTCAGCAGGGACTCTGGAGAAGTTCAGGAAGGACAGAACATCATGAAGTAAAGTGTTCATTCCTGGGTCCTGAAAGAGGCATTGTGGAGGGGTGGGGAGTAGGATTAAGGATTAGGTGGAGCAAAAGCACCTCCCAGAAACAAGGCTTAAACAAGGCTCACGAGCCATTTGCAAAGGAGGGATGGCTGTGGAGTTCTGATTGGTTTTTTTTGTTTGTTTGTTTGTTTTTTGTTTTTCTGGGACGGTAAGCCAACCAAACCAGTTAAATTAAATAATTGGATAGTTAAAATAGTGCCAGGTGAAGTTTTACCTGGATGTGTGCATAGTAAAAGGGAATGTTGGTGGTTAAGCATGGACACATGTATCATGTTGGATGGTTTTCTGTGTATGTGGCATGCATTTACATTAGGATTCCCAGACGTTACTTACTTAAAGCTGCGAGAGGTGGTACACACCTGTAATCAATCCCAGCATGCCCTTAGTGAGATGAGACGAACCAATCCTCAGACGATCCCAACTCAGCTAGCCTGCTGTTCTCTACCTACAGCATAGGAGGTGAGGGCTGACAGCTGAGGTTGTCTTCTGACCAGCACATGGTGTGTTCTGGCAGTGTGCGCACACACACACACAAAGATCCAAGGCAGATCACTCTGTCCCCAGTCCCAATCATGTTGAATTTTAAGAATGAAAATGTTGAGGACTTAAACCAGGAAGGTTTAAATCCAGGGGGGTTACTCAACTGCCTAAAAGACTCTAAGCAAGTTACTTTTAAACCTGCTTTTTGCCCTCTGTGAAAATCTGTGAAGGAAAAAAGGCTCAAATGTTTCGTAGGGCAGTTGTGTGAAGATTTCAACTTCTGGCAGACCCAGCTCTTAGTAGGTATTTTTTAAAAAATTGTATCACTTGGTTTTTGTAAGCAGCGGAATCAGGGAACGGGCCCTGAGGCATTCCTGTCAGAATCTTGGAGAAGCGACACTGGACACTCCCTGGCCTGAACCATGCTGTTTGTGGCCCTTCCACTGAGTCTGAGGAGCACTGTCGCCCCGAGTGCACAGAACCCCATAGCCGTACAGGTTGCATTTCTATCAAACCAAAACTTTCACCTCTAGCTGAAACTGGGCCTCAGGGTTTCAGGCCCCAGAGGCTCTCTCCAGTCAGGGACAGGGCTATGACAGGAGGCTTGCTTTGTAAGGGTAGGCCTAAGCTTGCAGAATACCAGGCTGAGATGTGGGCCACACCACCGCCACCTCCAATGACCTCGCCCTGCCTGCTAACCTCACTCCAGACAGCCTGGCTACATTCGCTCATGGGAAGCCTCTCAGCCAGGAGTTCCTTGGACCTGTCTCACCATCTCCTTCTGCACACTGGTCTCCTTCTACTCTGAGAAGAAATGGCCGTCTTCCTACATAGAACTCCTCCCCACACACTGATCCCTTGGCCTACTGTGCACCTGGAACCTCACCCCATGTGTCTCACAGTAGGCAGGTTAACTCAGGCCCTTATATGGACAGGTAGACCAGTATCTTCTGGCTTTGCCGTTGCTTGTGAGAGGTGGGTCTGGGCAGAGAAGGCTCTTGGTAGAGTGTGCGGCAGGCGGCTCCTGCCTTCTGTAGAAACTCCCTCCAAGGCCTCCCTCCCTGGGGCCTCTCTGTTGCACACTGATGGAACATCAGTTCTTATCACTCCGAACCCCACTACTTTTGACACTGGCGACAACTTCCTTCTTCATAGTTCTTTTTCTCTTCCTTCCTTCGATCCACGATAAATCTTTCAACTGTTTCCCCAGCACCTACGATATACCACACTCCATGTTTCCACAACACAAGGCTTCGATTCTGTCAGTGAGGTGGTCACTGTGCTGAGTGTATGCCGCTAGCTACTGAAGTCAGAGTGGTTGCCAAGGTGGTAAGAAATGACCCAACTTCAGAAGTGCTTTACAGTTAATACTGATGTCATTCATTGGCGGAGTAAACATGGAACTTGAAGGGAAGAGCCAAGGCTGGGTGACTCTGGGTGTTGCAGGATATTTGAACCCTGAGGTTCTGTTATTTACTGAAGGGAAAAAACAACCGTTACTAGTTGAGGTGTGCCTCAGAGCATACCTTTGCTTCCTCTGGCTGGACTACAGACGCACCCTTAGTACACACCTTTTAATCCCAAACGATGAAGGTAAAAGTTAGTTTGTAGAAGGAAGCTATTTAAGAGAACAGAACAGAGGAGACAGTTTTAATGAGGCAGTTGTACAGAGACAGGTTGCAAAGAGAGAACAAGCTTGGCACAGGTGAAGGCAGAACGAGCGAGAGAAGGAGCCAGAAGATTGGAACAGATTGTCAGAGTTAGTTTGAGGCCAAGCAGAGCAATTCAGGAGAAGCTGAGAGAAGCCAGGCTGAATCAGTCAGCGTGGAGAGGAGTTTGAGCCAGGACAGCTCAACCAGCAGAGTTCAGAAGGAACGAGGAAGGGTGAGCTTATTCAGGAGTAAGTCCCAGATGCTGAAAACATTCTAGGTTTAGATAATATTCCACAGAGGCTAAAAGCTTCCACAACTAGGCCTGGTTAGCGGACCAAGGCAGTGAGCTGCAATGACAATCTGAGGCAGGAACATAAAAGTTACATTTACATTGAGGTCAGGGCTTGAGTAGGGAGAATCGGAGTTTGTGCTTGCCTCTCCTAAGTCCTGGCCTACCCCAGAACCCTTCCTCGGCAGCGGCTCTGGGGCCTCTCAGAATGGCCCATCTGAGCTTACCCTGGCTTCCTCTCCAGCCCCGGCCTCATGATGGCTACCTGTGCCCCTGTCCAAGCCAGGTTTCCTGAACATGTTGCGTGGGTTACTTCTACAGGCTCCGGGTCCAGAGGGCGGTGAAGGAGGAAGACACAGGAGCAAGGCGACCCTGAAGGAGTCACCAGCGGTCTCAGTCTTGAAACAGGTATCTCCTCTTAGGTCCTTGCAGTCAAAGTGTGTGATTGATGGGCAGGGGGCCTGCGGCTACTCGTCTGATGCCTGCTGTTGTAGAAGGGATGCTGTGACCCTGGACTCCCATAGGGTCTGGGAAAATCATCTCTAGGAAATGGTCAGTGGATGCACATGTGGGTTTTTAGCACTATCTGGAGTAAGGCATTGAGCATCCTGTCTTGTCTGTGTTTTCAGAGTTATAAACAGCTAAGAGTAAACGTTTGTTTGTGGACTGAGTGGAGTATTCAGAAGGCACTGTGTTGACTAGGGTATGTGTCAATGGGGAATTATAGTTCTGGTGGGTAATCTTTAAGATTTTATTTTTATTTCCGTGTAAACTTGTATATGTGTGGAATTGCGCACATGGTTGTAGTACCCATAGCTGCCAGAAGAGGGTGTTGCATCCTCTAGAGCTGAAGTTGTGGGCAGCTGTGATGCAGTTCTGAGAGCCACACCCTGGCGGTCTGCTAGAGCAACACATGCTCTTAACACATGCTGAGGCACTTCCCCGTGCCCTGCTGGTTAACCATGGCCGTCTGGTCCATGCCATGGAGACACTTGTGGGAATGCCGGGGAAGGCATTTCCTGAGAGGTCTCTCTGAGAAGGGAAGGCTCAGCTTGACTGTGGCTGGTGCCATCCCAGGCTGTGCTACCAGGCTGAATGAAAAGAAGAAAAGGAGCTGCGCATGGCAGCGCCATCTTGGCACTTGGTGGTGGAGGCAGGAGGATCAGGAGTTCAAGGTTATTCTCAGGTTTCATCGTGAGTTCAGGGCCAGCCTGGACTTTCAGAGACCCTTTCTGAGCTGGGAGAACAGAGAAGGAGGTGGACATCAAATTTCATCACATTCTGTTTCCTGACTGGGTCCACAATGTGGCCAGCTACAGCATGCTCCCCGACCCAGGAGTCCCAGGGGGCCTGAACATCTCCAGTGCTTGTCATCTTTGGTTATGA
Source organism: Tokudaia tokunoshimensis (assembly GCA_036184795.1). Lineage (NCBI taxonomy): Eukaryota > Metazoa > Chordata > Mammalia > Rodentia > Muridae > Tokudaia > Tokudaia tokunoshimensis. Next base: position 36,909,317 of record BTHU01000016.1, read on the forward strand.
GAAATTTCTTTCTCCCTCTAGAAAGCAGGCACGTGGCCTTCGGTCTTTGCTAGGCCTTTCAGAGGAGCTCCCTGAAGGATCTTATATACAAACAGAGCCTTCTGTGTATGGGGATTTTGCCTGCGTGTGTGTGTGTGTGTGTGTGTGTGTGTGTGTGTGTGTATACCACATGTTTCCCTTGGAACTGAAGTTACAGAGGGTTGTGAGCCACCATGTGTGTGCTGGGAACCAAACCCAAGTCCTGTTCAGAAGCAGCAAATGCTCTTAACCTCTGGGCCTCTCTACCTCCACCTTTAACTTTAAGCTATACAAGAGACAGTTCCTTACCACATCCTCAGAGTCAGCTTTTTGTTTACTGCTGTTTTGTTTTATTGTTTGAGACAAGGTCCTTGTAGCTCAAATTCCCTATGTAGCGAGGATGCCCTTGAACTTCCAGTCTTCCTTCTTCTTCCTCCCAAGTGCTAGAATCATGGGTTTCTACCATGCCACTAGCCCTAGTTTATATGGTACTAGGGAGCGAACCATCGATTTGGGAATACTAGGTGATTATTATTATCTACCGACTGAGACCCCTTAGATGTTCCTTTTGATGGGCTCAGTTGCTTACATCATTTCTCTTATACTGTGACTGATTTTGAGCGAATATTTATGCTGTCATGCCCAGGAGTTCTATCATGTAGCAAGTGGACAATGGAGGATTGTGCTGGAAGTACTCTTTATAATGGTGTAATGGCAAGGCAAGGGAAATCTGGTAAGGGAGGCTTGAGGCATCCCCCACCAGCAGGGGCATGGAACTGTTTCCAGACCTGGTCCAAAAGGAAGAGAGTACAGAGGGTCTGAATGGGAACTCTAGATGGACAGGATCCACAGCGGGATGCTGACGGGAAGAACCAGGTCCTCTCCCTGTTCCATCCCTCTCCCATCCTACAGTCATCCACAAGGCTAGGGAGCCTGGTTGGTCTGCTCACAAAGAACTTGGAGCCTGCAGGTTAGAACCAAGTAGATGGAGCATGATCTCAGTAACAGGTGGAAACTGCCCGGCAAGGCTGGATGGTCTCTGGGCAGTTCCGGTTTTAGTGGCAAAGTTTTATGTACTCTTGGGAAGTAGCACAGAGAGACTTGCCTTGTGTGCTGGAGGCCCTGGGTCCCATCCCCAGCACCAGAGCAGGAAATGTTTCATGTTTGAGGGAGTGAAACTGTAGAGTTAGGTCAGCAGTTTGGATCATTGACTGGAAGGTTCAGAAAGAACAATAAAAACCTTGTCTTTTTCAGAGTTAAGAAAAAGACTCAGGTAAACCAGGTAGGTGTAGTGGCACATGCCTTTAATCCCAGCACTCAGGAGACAGAGGCAAGTGGATCTTTGTGAGTTCAAGGCCACCCTGGTCTACAGAGTGAGTTCCAGGACAGCTCACATAGTGAGAGGAAAAGAAAGAAAGAAAGAAAGAAAGAAAGAAAGAAAGAAAGAAAGAAAGAAAGAAAGAAAGAAAGAAAGAAAGAAAGAAAGAAAGACCCACCAGAAACAAAACAATAGATTCGAGGAACTCAAGTATCTTGCACAGGGCCACCCGTGCCTTCTCTGAAGTGCTTCTTGGGAGTCTGTTCTGCCTTTCTCTAAAAGCATCTTAGCCGATGAAGGTCAAAATCTGAGCAAATTCAGACGATAGGGGTGACAGAAAGACCCCGGATCAGTGCTGGGGTTAACCTCAGGTCCTTCTGCCTGTGTGGTAAGCACAGACTCCACTCCGGGCCAGAAAGTGATCTCACCGTGTGCTTGTAAGCAGAGCTCTCCCAGGAAGTCCCATTGGCAGCAGAGAACATCTGGGTTTCAGCAAGCCAGAGGGGTCGGATCGTCAGTCCAGTAAGCTAACTGTGCCTTCTTCAATCCCCTTCAATTTCTAATTTGTTAATTCAACCTTTTTATAGCCAGAGTAAACAGTGAACACGGAATTCTGGGTTGGTGAAGATTAAATGGCTATAATGAAGCCTCTCATTTATAACCACATCTATAAAATGGGAATAAGAATAGCAACTGCTTTACTGAGGTAATCCAATCAAGTGCTTAGCCCGGTGGCTGGCCCAATAAATGTTACTTTTATTAGTGTCATATATCTCGGACTCTGTCACTTTCTTGCATTCCTGTGCATCTTTAATCCAGCAAATTAACTCTCTTCACTCCAAATAAATTGTCTGCCCCTGGTTAGTTAGCTCTCCTAGGGATAAGGTAAATAAATGTACTAAAATATTTAGTGTTTATGGATTTTTTTTAAAATTAAAGTGTTTTTATTAGAATGTATTTGGGGAGGGACATTAATATTGAAAAGTTTATGTGGTGTATATTTTTAAGTTAAAAAGTAGGTATTATACCCAGAAAAATAAGGCTTGATAGCAGTGAGTCTGTATCTCAGATATTTCAATCCTGTTGAAAAACCCTTTGGGTACCCGATGGCCCAGGGTCAGGGTCACCTGCCACATCCGATTTCCCTCCTTTCTTCAGTTCTGAGAGCCCAGAGGGATGAGGGGCCTTTCTTGGTTTTGGTTTTTCCAGGCTAACCGCACAGCTGGGTTTCCCTGACCACCTGGACTGGACTGCTTAGTTCTGTGGTTACTGACATAAAAGACTGGATGCAGCAACGTAAGGGAGAAGGATGTATTTTGGCTCCCAGGGCTGGAATGGTAGAACTCATGGCAGTGGGAACTTGTAGTTGACGAGAAACCAGAAAGGGCTGGCCAGGACTAGGGGCAGGGCCAACCTTCAAAGACCCCAGCGATCCCTCAGCCTTCAAGTCCTGCCGCAACCTGGTGACCCAGTGCTCAGAACACAAGACTGTGGCCGGCGGCGGCGGCAGCAGCAGCCATGATGCTGTCAGTCCCTTTCCAAGCTAAGACTTCCGTCTTCCCGGCCGACATCAGATACTACAGAGTTAGAGCGCCTCGATTTGCGATTCGCAGATTAGCGAAGAGAAGAGCAACATAGCGCCTCTCCTGAGTTTCATCACTTCTGGTTCAGAATTAAGAAGGGATCAAAGGATGGGCGGGGGGGGGTAGGCTCTATGGGGACTTGAGAGTGACCAAGAACCCACTCCACGGCTATCACACTGTTCGTGTTCTTTGGCATCAGCTCTGCAGCCCACCCCGTGGGTGGGCGCTGCCAGGAGGTGGGAGTTACCTGGGCAACTCGGAACGGAAAATATGATGCCTTGTGAAACCTTGCTTAGAGACCAAGAGTTCTTTATAGTCACATCTCGACTGAATGTAAAGGTTACAGTTGTAGGGAAATTCACTCCCCACAAATGTTTTGATAAATCCAATTCATTTTCGAGAGGAGACATTCTCTCTCCAGACATTAACTTAGAATGCTCAGTTTACGACGCTGTCGGAGGGAAGGAAGGAGCCTGAAATGCTTAAGTAGGTCAAATGAAAAGGCATGCCCACAGCTTCTCCTTGCCCAGTATTTCATCCTTAATGTGATTTTAGAAAAGGAAAATCCCCCTTCGAATTGTTTAGGCCTTCAGTTCTATGGTATGGCACCTCAGATGGAAAAGTGTATACTGTGTATGGATACTCAGATGGGGTTTATTTGAAGATTCCCCACCCTGGAGAAAGGAAGGGATGTGTCCACCATAAGCAGCAGCAACCAGCAGGTGGTCTCTGGCCATTGTGAGTTCCTGTAACTAAGCTACCTCCCAAAGGGCCTGGGCGGCTCTGGGTGAAGCACTCAATGGACAGCCATGAGAAACTGAATTTGAATTCCCAGCACCATGGATAGAAGAAGTCAGATGCTGTAGTGCTTGCCCATGACCCCAGTGCTCCTCAGGCATGGTGGGAGGTGGAAGCAGGAGTCTCCCCAGAAGCCTCACGGGCCAGGTAGCCTGGTGCATACAGCTCCATGGAGACCCTGTCTCAAATAATGCAAAAGCTAGTTCTCTGTACATGTTCTCTAAGGCATGTACTCACATATACCAGTTCTCTCTCTCTCTCTCTCTCTCTCTCTCTCTCTCTCTCTCTCTCTGTGTGTGTGTGTGTGTGTGTGTGTGTGTGTGTTCACGGGTGTTCATCAGAGGCGAACATCAAGTGTCTTCCCAGATTGCTCTCATTGGGACAGGATTTGTCACTGAACCTGGAGCCCTCCGATTCAGCAAGACTAACTGCCCCATAAGCTCTAAGGACCCTCCTGTCTCTCCCACCTGAGTGTTGGATTGCAGGCACACCCAGCCATGCCCTGCCTTTCAACATGGGTGCCGGGGATTTGAACTCAGATCCTCATGCTTATGCCACCTGAGCCGTCTCTTCAGCCCTTGTATGATGTCTAAAGAAAGATGTGTCTTAGAACCATTAAAAGTCCCCAAGCAGGGGCCAGCAAGATGGGTTAATCTCTGGGAGCTCCGTGGAAGTAGAGGACTGATTACCCGCACATTGCCCTCTGACCCCTCTATGTGTGCCATGGCAATAATAAATGAATAAAACCTCCAAACTCTAAAAAGTAAGGGCTGGGTGTGGGTGTGGGTGTGGGTGCTGCATTGCTAAAAGCACTTGCTATATAAACCCAAGGGCCTGAGTTCAGAACCCATGTAAAATACCAGGCATGCTTGGTGATCCATGCATACACATGTGCACAATCACCTATGTGCACTGCACAACATACAAATGTGAAAAGGGAAAAGAAAAAAAACAAACCCCAACCCCCACCGTTGACATCCAGAGCAGACACAGCATGGTCTTCCTTGACACACATGATTGCTCAGCTGTCTTGGCCACAAGCACCTTCTACCCAGGGGTTGTGACCATAGCTCGGTGACCATAGCTGGTACTGAAGCAACTCTCCTGTCCTGTTGGCGGGGAGAGAAAGCTGTTGACACCCATGTACAGTAGAAGGAATGAAGTCCTGGGGCCCAGAAGTCAGAGGGGGTCCCAAGGATTCTGCCTTCATGCTGAACTGTCCTGGTGGTTAACACGCTGACTGACAAAGGCTCGGCAGTTGCTAGCGGCTCACAGTCCCTGGTGTTTCATGGGTCCCCTCTCAGCAAGGACGTGAGCTTAGTTGTGCCTTCTCAAGTTCTAACGTCACACATCTACAGTTACTGCCTGGTACACCACAGGGATGGGTAGCTTTAACTGGCTACTTGACAACCAGGGAAAAAAGCTTCAATGAGCTGTCCTGTTGTCTATGCTGGGTTAGCCTGTGGAAATGTCTATGGAGAACTGTCTTGATTAAGTTGACGGATGCGGGAAGACTCACCCTACCATTCCTTAGGCGAGCAGTCCCGAGCTGTGTAACTATAGAGAAATAAGGCAGCTGAGCATAGGCAGGCAAGCACGCGTGCTGTTACCTTCCTCCGCCTTGATGATGGTGTGGTGGTGATGTGACCAGCTGTTTTCAGTGCCAGTCACTGTGGCTTCCCCTGCAGTGATGGGCTAACCCTTTCTCTCCCTGCATTGCCTTTTTTTTTGAGCCTGGGAAATCTGATATGAAGGTGCCTGCCAGGAATGTTCCCGTCCGTGTCCTCCTCTAGCTCGTGGGTGACTTCCATTTCGATGATCTCTTCTTTGGGTGCTGGTGGATAAAGGAAGGATTTGGAGATGTCTTCCTCTTCTTAATGGGTACTAATCCCATCACAGGGACCCCACTCTCAAGATCTCATCTAAATCTAATTAACTGCCAAAGGTCTTGCCTCACGATGGTTTCTTGTTGAAGTTTCGAGCTTTGACACGGGAATGGAAGGTGTAAAAATTCAGTGTCGGGTTTAGAATCTTCATTTGCGTCCCCCTCGAAGCATCCTCAAGGTGGTCCAGGGACCCTGCAGTAAAAATTCTCCTTTCATTGCTGTGGAGGAGGGGTGTGTGGTACAGCCGAGATGCCCATTGAGTGGACACTTGGAAGATCTTTGCACAGATTCAGAGGGCTGCCAGGCATGCTCCTTATTCACCTGCTGACGGTGTGGCTGGAAAACTGAGCCCCCGTGCGAATGCCTAGCGTTCTCTGAGCCCCTCCTGTGGCCTCCTTTATGTGCCCCTAAAAGGGAAGCTCTTGGGTACACAAAGCCTAGGAATGTGATTTCTTCTTAACACTACTTCTTTTGGGGCATTTACTCTTGGCTATGGGGAGGAAGGAAAGCTGCATTATAATAAAGCCATTTTGTCAAGGACTGTGGTCCAGTGTTCTACCTCTCATCTGGCAGTGTGGCGGGGCGTAGGGGCACTGCTGATATACCAGCTCAGGAAGGACAGGATGTCTAGGACAGGGGTTCACAGACTATGTCTCCCACCAAGCCAGAAGGGGAGAGGGGGGCGTGGATGAGTAGGATCCTGGTCTGGTTGGGAGTGAGTGCTAAGATCCAGAGGGGCTGGAGAGGAGAGAGGCCTTTTTCTGGAGTCCTAGTGCTACGGCTCATTTTGGCAAAGGGCTTCCCCTTGTCCATCTTTAGTGGAGCAGCTCTCTGAGACCATTTTAGCTTGTTCATATTCCTTTATTAGACGCAGATTTGGAGACATACCCTTTATTCAGGGTGAACCAGGGATTATCTAATTTTGGGGAAGGACGTGAGAATACCCAAGAAGGGAAGGTCATTGGCTAAAGGCTAAAGCTATCAAGATGCCTCATTAGCACGGAGAGGCTTTCCCAAGTGCTGTTATGTGACTGGCTGTCAGTGGTCACCTTAGTTGAAGATGTACTCCTGATGCCTCAAATCTCTGAGATTCCCGGGGTTGGAGGATGTTCCACCTCAACAATCCCATGTCCACCTGGCGGCATGGTCCATGTGCCCTCAAAGGACTAGTTATCTTACATATCTGGTTTTTCCTTTTTAAGATTGGTTTTGTGTGTGTGTGTGTGTGTGTGTGTGCATGTATGTGTGTGTGATGCCCTAAGAGGCCAGCAGAGGGCACTGAATCCCCAGGAGCTAGAGTTTCAGAAGTTGTGAGCAGCCCAAGTATGTGCCCTGCAAGAATAACAATTAACTGTTGAATCATCTCTGATGTCCTGTTATTTTAAATGTATACAAGCATAGTTGTTGTGGTAAATATTAAAAAGCAAAAACAAAACAAAACGAACCCGCCCACCAACTCTCCGCCCACACCAGACCACAGGGCTCCCACTGGGCCATGTCTCTGGGAGACCATCCCCTCCCCACCCCACCTCCAGTTCCTCTCACTACCACACAACGCCCACACACCCCATGGTCAGCCATCTCAACACCTAATTACCTGGTAGAATCAAGACTCTTAAAGCTTAATTAACCGATCAGATTTATATATCAATAAAATCACATGTATAAGATGTCAATACAATAATTTTGGAGCCAATTGATAATGATAAAAGCTTTATCCCAATATTTCTAACCTTGTAAAATCATAACTACTTGTGGCTGTTTAAAGCCACACAGGATCAGAATCTTCTTCCTGTCTGTCTGCCTCCATCTTGGTTCCTCCTACTCTGAAACACTCTCTGTTTCTGCAACTCGTAGCTCTGCCTTCCTTTACCCTGTCCAATCACAGGCCTCCCACTGCCCTAATGTGATTGGACAGGGAAAATCCTGCAACACATATCCATAAGAACCAATACCGCACACATACATACATACATACATACATACATCACACACACCAGTGCCAGGCAGAATACTTTACAACTTGAAAAGGCCTTAGAAAACCCTTTAAACCTTCAAGAAACAGACATGTCCTATGTTACACAAGCTGTTCTGAGATCTAGAAGGGAAAAAATGGAAAACTTCCAGATCATTTTTTCTCTCCAAGCAAATATGACCATGATATTAAAAAAAGAAAGAAAGAAAGAAAGAAAATTGGCAAGTTTCCAGGAGGAACTGCTATACCATCTCACTTCAGAATGTGAGTATCATAGATAAAAGTTTTAGCAAGTGGATTTCAACAGTGGAATATGTATGCATCCTGCTATAGCCCAGTGAGACCATATCTCTGCAATGCAGGCCTGGTGTCATATATAGACAATACACAAGCATGTGCACATGCATGTGTGCGCACACACACATACACACACACACACACACATTTCCGTGTTTCCACATAAATTAGTTACATAAAACATAGAGTGGCACTATTAGGAGGTGTGGCCTTGTTGGAGTAGGTGTGGTGTTGGGAGAAGTGTGTCACTGTGGGGGTGGGCTTTAAGTCCTTCCTCCTAGCTGCCTAGAAGACAGGCCTCTCCCAGTTGCCTTAAGATCAAGATGTAGAAGACAGCTCCTTCTCTAGCACCATGTCTGCCTGGACACTGCCATGCTTCTTGAGCTTGATGATAATGGACCAAACCTCTGAAAGTGTAAGTCATCCCCAATTAAATGTTGTCCTTTATATAAAGTTGCCTTGGTCATGGTGTCTCTTCACAGCAATGGAAATCCTAAGACCTTAATAGCATTTTATTTTTATTCATGTTTATTTACTTATGTGTGTATGTGTGTGGGCACATGCCTGCCAAGGAATATGTGTGGAGGTCAGAGGACAGTTCTCCGTCCACCCTGTGTGTCTCAGGGATTGAACTCAGTTTATCAGGGTTGGCAGCTGGTGCCTTCACTTGCCAAGTTTCTTGCCAGCCCTCTAACGGGCCTTTCAATCAATCAACTGAACTTCTAACTTTTCAAGAAAGACTTATTTCATTTTTAATCTCATTATTTAATTGTTAATTGTGTGTTTCTATATGTGGGTCTATGCACACAAGTGCAGGTGCCTGTGGAGGTCAGAAGAGGGCGTCAGATCCTCTGGAGTTGAATTACTGGCAGTTGTTAGTCACCACATCCCCAGCTCAGCTGCTAAGTTTCTGTGGACTGCTCTGAAGGGAATCTGTATAGATGTGCTTTCCCTGGGTAAGAAGATGGATGGTGTGGGTGATGGCATTCTTCTTCCTGAAGAAACACCGAGGGTGTCATTGGCTAATGAGTTCAGAACAGGACTGGGACTCTTAAGCGTTGTTTCTTTACATTTTACCAGCTGCAGAGTCAGAAAACAATACCCCGGAGAATAAACATCACAAAGAGAATGAGAGCCCGCTGTGGCGCCCCCTATACTCCCAGCACTCAGGATGCACATCGCTGAGTTGGAGGTCAGCCTGATAGACATAGAGAGTTCTGGGCCAGCCAGGGTGACACTGTGAGACCCTGTGGTATTCCTCAGGGTTCTCTATAGGGACAGCACTGAAAGAATGAATATGCATGGGGACTTATTGTAGAGGCTCAGAAGCTGTGGTCCTGACAATGACTGTCTCCTGACAAAAAGGCCAAGATTCCTGTTCCATAGTCCATGAGGAAGGATGTCTCAGCTGGTCTTCAGTTTACATTAGATTCCCAATGATGGAGGTCCTGATGCCATCTGATGGATGCTTCAGCAGCAGGGTAGATGAACTTGTCTTTGAGAAGGGCAAGCTGGAGAAAGACAAAGCTTACTTGTTCCACATCCAGATGTGTCCCAGATGTAAGGGGAGTTTGTCCAGCTCAAGTGATCCCGTCGTGGACATCCCTCACAGTTGCTTGGGTTTTAGTTGATTCCAGAGGTGGTCCAGTTGACAACCGAGATTAGCCATCACACCAACTGGGTTTCCATTCATTCCAGATTGTTTACATGCAGCCCAAGGGGACTTAAAAGCTTAACTGAAAACCCTGCTCTGGGTAGCAGAATGAAGAGGAAAGGTTTGGATATTTCAGAAATTAGTTCCACACCCCACCATCATCCCTCTCAAAGTCATATCAGGATGCTTTAGACTTCCGAAGAGGGTGCCAACTCTGCTTGGGGAAGTAAGTAGCTGAGGATATCAAAGGGGGTTTCCGAAAATGATGTCAGTGGTAGTTAGATTTGATGGCCACTAAACTGTAGAGTGCTGGTAGGTTCTAGAATGCAGTGTGTGGGGCAGATGGCAGTGGATGAAGTCTTTCCTGCACAAGCACGTGGAGCCGTGTCCGTGAGAGAGCTGGGCATGGCCACACATCTGTGACCTGAGAGATGAGAGGTGGAGACAGATGGGTCCTGGAGACTCCCAGGCCAGCCAGCCTAGCTGAGACAGCTATCTGCAGGGTCAGTGAGAGAAGTAGAGGAAGAGACTCAACACCCGGCACAGGCACACACACATGTACACAGAGACATAGACACAGGAACACACACACTCACACACAGATACACACACAGACATACACACAGAGAAACACACACATGTACACAGAGGCGTAGACACGGGAACACACACACTCACACACAGATACACACAGACATACACACAGAGAAGAAACACACACACACACACACACACACTTTAATCAAAATGTGAAGTCCAGTATGAACCCTTTCTAATTAAAGACCACAGCGCCCCTGTCACCGGGAGAACAGAAGAGGCAGGTGGTTCTGAAATAAAACCCTTGAGTAAATAATTTAATAAATCACAATGCAGTCATTGAAAATCAATAGATTGTTCGATAAATAATTTGGATACCTTGTTAGCAATTTGCAAGACATCATCTTGGCTTCACCAAAATGAATTAGAGTTGGATCAGGCTAGTAAAAGCAGCACGTAGGGGCATAGAAAATCTATCGAATTGAATATTGCTTAGAAACAAAGGAAATTTGTTCTGAAAACAGTGGTTATTGGGGCTACAGGGAAAGGGGGGTTTGCTCCTTCATGAAAAACACCATGGAAATGAAGCCAGGAAGCAGCATGACAGCCAACGTTAGCTTCGTAGTGAGACTCATCTCAGTTAAAACCAAAGCACCAGAGTGTTGCTCGGGCACGTGGGTGGACAGACAACCAGACACAACGCTAAGCAAGCAGGCGCGGACACAACGCTAAGCAAGCAGGCGCGGACACAACGCTAAGCAAGCAGGCGCGGACACAACGCTAAGCAAGCAGGCGCGGACACAACGCTAAGCAAGCAGGCGCGGACACAACGCTAAGCAAGCAGGCGCGGACACAACGCTAAGCAAGCAGGCGCGGACACAACGCTAAGCAAGCAGGTGCGGACACAACGCTAAGCAAGCAGGTGCGGACGTTCAAAGTTAGTATGATAGAAAGGTGAGAATTCAAACACCATCAAAACCATATTTTCCTGTTAGACAAAAATACCTCTTTTAAAAAAGATTTTATTATATATATATATCTGTGTATACCTGAATGTATGTGTGCGGCATGGGTGCACATACTCTTGGAGGCCATACGTGGGCATCAGATTCCTAGAGCTGGAGTTACAAGTGTTTGTGAGCACCTGATGTGGGTGCTGGGAATCAAACACAGGCCTTCTGCAAAAGCAGCAAGTTTTCTATATTAGGGTTCTCTATAGTAGCAGAACTTACAGGATAAATCTCTCTTTAGATATATATTATATATAAATATATACTATATAATAAATGTAATAAATATAGTATAATATTTATTATATAGATATACTATATGCTGATATAAATACACACACACACACAAACACACGGTACAGCTAATCCAACAATGGCTGCCTATGTTCAGAAGGCCCAAGAATCCAATAGTTGTTTAGTCCACAATGCCAGTCTCAGCTGGTCTTTAAAATATGCTGGATTCCAAAGAAGTAGGCTCCTGCCAATGAAGGAATGGACTCTCCAGTAAGATTGAGAGTAGAGCAATCAGGAAAGAGCAAAACCTTCTTTCTTCCATATCCTTAGATAGGCATACTGCATAAGGTGTGGCCTAGATTAGATGTGGGTCTCCTACCCCAAAGATCTGGATTAAAAGTGTGCCTTCCCTCTTCATATTAAATAAAAATCCCTAGTGGGTTTCCACCTCCATTTGGGAGGTTTTTAGGTAATTCTAGCTATAGTCAACTTGACAAGCAAGAATAGCTATCATACATGCTCTTAACCACTATGCCGTCTCTCCAGTCCCCAAAATATGTCTTAAATGATTAGCTCTGATTTTGCTGCTATTTCAGTGTAGGTATGAAAAGCTATATTATTCATTCATACTTCTTTTGGTGTGTGTGTGTGTGTGTGTGTGTGTGTATCTGTGTGCATCTGTGTGCACACAGGGTATCAGGTGTCCTGCTCTGTCTCTGTCTGCCTTACTCCTTTGAGACAAGGTCTCTCACTGAACCTGGAGCTAGGTTGGCAACTGAGGAGCCCACTTCCCACAGCCCTCAGGAGAAGGATCAGGAATAGAAGTCTAGCCTTGGCTACCGAGGGTTGACGGCTACCCAGGGTCCTTATGCTTGTACCCTAATCAGTGACCATCTCCTGCCCTTTTCCTCTCTAAGACCCTGGGGTCCTGTCTGAGGAAAAAGAAGTAAAGAAGTGATAAGAGAGAGGGGGAGGGAGGGAGGGAGGGGTAAGGAAGGAAAGTGGGAGAGGCAGGAGAGGAAGGGATGCAGGCAGAAGGAATGTGTTTGGAAGAACAAATTAGCCTGCATGTACCACTGCACCTTCCTAGTTTGAAAAAGCATAAACCATGGCTGCATTCAGAAACAGCCTACAGAGCTGAGGTTTAATAAATAGATAGACTAGATGAGTTAGGAAGGCCTGAATCCCTAGGAACCTGTTTTCTTTGTTACACTTTATTGGTTTTGGTCTGGCTATAAAAATAATAAGACTGACCTGAAATATTCTTAGGAAAACAAAGAGAGCAGCTTAAAGGCAAAGCAAGGAAAGGGGACATGTTAAGAGACCCCACGGGGATGCCATCAGGAAGTTCCATGGGACGTGTGACCTGAATTTCTACAGTAAGTAAATGCCACAGGAAAGAGGGGAGGAAGACAGTCTGATAATTCTTCAGCCCGAGTGAAACATCCATGAGATGAAAACACGCAAAGACAGGAAGGACAGCCCAGTGGGTACAACGGTTGCTGCTCAGACCTGAGAACCTGTGTTCCGATCTCTAGAGCAGTGGGAGGCAGAGGACAGCGTTCCAGGGCAGTTTGCTGGTCAGTCAGCCTAGCCAGCTGCTCAGCTCAGGGGTTCAGTGAGAGACCCTGTCTCAAAAATGAAGTGAGGAGCAGTTGAGGAGAGCACGTGACCTCTGGCATCTGTATGCCCAAAGACATGCACGCACACATACAGGCGTGTGTGCTTGCACACAAGCACACACACACATACACATACCACACACACAAATAATTTTAAACATAGGAAGAAAACTGCAAAAGGAAAGAAAATATCACAAGGAGGTAGAGGAAGAGAAAAAAGAGAGTAATGGAATACACTGTAATGTAAAAACAGGGAGAGGAACCTTTTTGGGGGTGGAAGGAGAACCAGAAAGAGGGGGGTGAATAGAATGAAGTGCAATGGCAAGAATGTACCAGCATGTCATAACGAAACCCATTATCACTTTGTGTACTAACTTAACAATATAAAAGATTATTAAAAAGGAAAATATAACTCTTGAGTGGATCCTAACAACGGTAACAATGGTAGGCACAGAGGGACGGCCTGTGGGTGGAGGCACTTGCCACCAAGCCCGATTATCTGAATTCAGTCCGGGACTCCAGAGTAGAAGGAGAAAGTGTCTCCTGCAAATTGTCCGCTGACCTCCACGTGTACAATGGACGAGCAGGTGCGCCCTCAAGCACACACGGTCAATACACTTAAGGCGTTTTATCGCCTCATAATTTGACTGGGATATTGTACATCAGACAAACTTTGGTACGTTTCCCTCTCCCTCTCCATCTCCCTCTCTCCCTCTCCCTCTCTCCCTCTCCCTTCCCCTCCTCTCCCCCTCCCTCCTTCTCTCTCTCTTTCAATTTCTCAGGCCACATTAGATGGTCCTGATCGGTGGCCACCAGAGCCCACAGAGCATCATGCAAGGACCTGGGCTCATTCCCTTTCCTGGGACCTTGAAATCCCCTGAGTCCATCAAGGAGATGAGAGCATGGAGACAACCTACTTTCTAACCACCTTAGCTATCCTTCCCTCTACCCCAGTGCCTTCTGGTGGGAATAGACATCACCTAGGTGCAAGTGCTGCTGGGAGTTGAAGTCCCTAACTGACCAGTCGCTTGTGTTTGCTGCACATTTAGTCCAGGCTGCCACCTATCACCCTTCTATGCCTGATATGTATGTTTCTTTATGAAATGGAATCACTTAATTCAGAATTTAAAATTTTAGCTTGGTTTTTCAGTGAGCATTTAGGTTGTTTCCTAAAACATGAGTCTTGATGGCCTGTGTATCAGTATGGGAGTGCCAGAATTCATTCAAACATTTTTCTATTGTGGTGTAGTTAGGTTTTTATTATCATGAACACTGCTTCTATACATGTCCTTTTGTATAAATCTTGGTGTGTACCTCTGATTCTTCCTCCTGTATACATTCTTAGGAGTGATCTAGTGGAGTGCTATTATAGGTAACCAGATGGACATTCAGAAAGGCAGGCTGACTTATACCCCGTCAGCAGTTTCTGAGGACTGGAGTTTGAGAGTGTTCTCCACTACACTGGGTGTTACAGTGTTTTGTTTTTGCTAATTTCATGGTTGAAAACGATGTTACATTGTTCGGTTCTCAGCTTTCACTGCTGATGAACTTGAACATTTATTCATGATGCTGTCAGAGGTGTGCGCATGTGTGTAAGTTGCCTCTTGGTGTCCTGTCTCATTTTTATTTTGGAGTGTTTCATCTTCTGTCTTAATTAGGGTTTCAGTGCTATGAAGAGACATCATGACTGAGGCAACTCTTATAAAGGACAACATTCAATTAGGGCTGGCTTACAGGTTCAGAGGTTCAGTTATCATCATGGTGGGAAGCGAGGCGCGCCCAGGCAGGCACGGTGCTGGAGAAGGAGCTGAGAGTTCTGCGTCTTAATCTGAAGGCAGGCAGGAGCAGACTCTCTTCCACACTAGCCAGAGCTTGAGCACAGCACTTCAAAGCCCACCCCCCACAGTGACACATCCCCTCCAACAGGCCACACCTCCTAATAGTGCCACTCCCTGAGACAAGCATGTTCAAACCACCACCTCCCCTCATCCAGCATAAAGGGATTTTTTTTCAGCTGTGTGTTAAGTTGCTATATTGCCGATATTTTATCTCATTTTTTCCCTTTATAATCTAATTTTTATAGATCAAAGTGCATTGAGACCCTGATACATGATGTCACATCCAGTGACATTTAGAACTCCTTAAGGCTCATAGCTTTTCCAAAAGTAAAACTCATTGGTTTTTCTGACCATCTTGTGGTTGGAATGTACTCAATGTCAAGTTTCATGAACTCAGGTTTAAGGGTGATTGGAGAAGTCATTAAGAATAGTCAGGGAATAGTGGGACGAGCCTGTAGTCTCAGCATTTGGAATGTGGAAGCAGGAAGATCAGAAGTTTAAGGTCAGCCTCATGCATGTACAAAATTTCAGGGCCAGCTTGCAGTACATGGACTCTCAAAATATGTATATGTGTATATGTATGTGTACATATATGTATACACACACACACTCTCTCTCTCTCTCTCTCTCTCACACACACACACACACACACATATTATACACATTATGAGACCAACATCTTGTCATTCCTCAGAACACTAAAAGGGACAGAGAGATTGACAGGCAACATCTGACAACTCTATGTCTTGCTTAAGTGGACAGCAAGAACAGCTCCAGCCCTACAGTAGTGGGTGTTTTGTTGAGACAGAATGTCACGTAGCCCAGGCTGGCCTTGAACTTGCTGTGTAGAAGATGACCTCGTACCCCTGATCCTCCACTTCCTGCGGGCCGAGCATCCATGGAATACTGTGCTGCTGGGCTGGGAACCAGGGCTTCTTGCACGATAGCCAAGCACGTCCAAGCTCCATCTCCAGCCCCCACATCTGTTTAAACACCTCTTACAAAGAACCCATGTGCTAGAGACACACACTGGGGTGTGGAGTACTGAGCTGCAGTTCTGAGGGTGAAAGCAAATAGCCTGTCCATTCAAGGCCTCGGTTTTGCTCATGTGAGGAATGTTATGGGTTTGAGGTGGTGTCGTGGGCGTGTGAATTCCAGGCTGGGCAGCTCTGTTCTCTTGGTACTCACTGCTGGTACCAACCTGCTCAGATGAGAGGTTAGCCCTTCAGTCTCCCACGTGATTAGGTAAGAAATCAGTGCAGTATCTATCTGCTCCAGATATAATGTCCTCTAGCTCAGATATTCATCTGATTAGATTAAACAAATCTAACATGGTTTTCCTTTAAAACACAAATACTGCACCACTTTTAATTGCAGTAGCTAGATTAAATTACTCATCCCAAATTAGATTTCTGCCGAACTTAATTTGAGCTTGAGTTCGGTACCGAAGACCCTGAGTAATTTTTTTTTACGATATGAAATAGATCAGCGTCTCCTGGTATTGTTGCTCTGGTCTCTTCAGCTATCTCCATAAAAGGGAATCAGTAAACACTTAGAGAATTTATGCAGGCTCGGGACTGGGTGGGGGAAGCTCTATTTTTCAGTTTGCCATTAAGGATTCCCCCACCCCAGCCCGGTGGCCCTATCTGGTCTTAGAAGATAAGAAGCAAATCTAGGCAAGCCCCGTAATGCCTTGTTTTATTACCGTGATTGTCCTTCTCCTTTTTGTCCCTCTCTGAGTCCCTTACCACCCCCATCTTCTTCCGGCAGATCCTTTATGGAGGCACAGGGGCGTGGTGAGGAGCTAGACAAGCTTAAAGCTTTTACCAAATTATCTCCTGCTTTCTGTCAACTATGTGTTGGATTACTTGATAATTGACCCAAACTGATACTGATTAGCAGTAGATTTATTGGCTTCTGAGACTGAGACATTTAGGAGTAGCTCCCCAGATTAGTAACTTTTCTCGATGCTGTGACAAAATATCAGATGGGAGTGACCTTGGCTCACAGTTCAAGGGATAGTTCACCATGATGGGGAAAACCCCGGAATGGGAGCAGGAGGCAGAAAGCCTAGGGGGATGGAAGCTGTGCTCATTGTATTCAGTCCAGGGCCCCAGCCCATGGAGTGGCAATGCCCAAAAGAGTGGATCTTCCCATCTCAATTAGACAAGTCTAGATAATTGCTCAGAGGCGTTCCCCAGAGGTTTGGTTCCCTGGTAATTCTAAATCCCATCTAATTGCCAGTCCAGATTAATTGTGAAAAACCACATATTGGGTAAGACTTTTTCTGGGGGTTTAACAAGAGGCCCCAGCCTGGTTTTCTCTTTGACTATGGTCCCTTCCTGAGGTATGATCCCCCAGCCCCTCATTCCAGGATGGTACACTATCATGCCAGAGCCCGCGAGCTTCCCTGGTCCCAGTCCATCAGTGAAAAAGAAGATGGTTTTCAGGCTGAAGCCTGGAATGGAGCCTGATTGCACATGGTTGGTTTGACCTGGATCCTGGGTCCCTGGGTCAGTTTCTGTGCAGAGGGGATGGGGTCGAGATCTCAGGGCTGTTGAGGCCAGTTAGTACCGCTAGGCCGACAGATGTCTGCAGTTGCTCCTCTGTGCTCAAGTAGATAAGCATACGTTATTTCTCATGACCAGGTAGTCTGTGATGGGGTGGACATGTCCCCAAGTGCTTCTGGTGACCATTGCTGTCCTCTGGGTCTTATCTGTGTCCCCTCACCTTATAGTTATCAATGTGCCCTAATGGTAAATTAAAGTGCATTGGATAATTGCTCATTGTGCATGTGTGTGTGTGTGTGTGTGTGAATGTGTACATGCATGCATGTATGTTGGACATATGAAGGCCAAAAGACCTCTCCTCTCCTTTCTTTTCCTTTGCTTTCCTTTGGTTTTTTTGAGCCAGGGATTCCCAGTGTAGCCCTAGCTGTGCTGTAACTCGCATCGTCACGCTCATGGATGAGCAAGTCAAGATCACCCTGGGATCCTGTCCTCCAAGGCTCCTCTGTCCTTTCATTGTGTCCTGACATCTTTCTCTGGTCCCGCCCCCACTGCCCTGTCCTCGCCATTCCAGCAGCAGCAGCAGCACAGAGTTGTTCATTAAATAGACAGTCAGTCAATAGCTGCTAACTTGTTATTGACTGACCAGAGTGCCATCAGGCCAAAGGTGGCCTTTGGCCCAGGGTCTGTGAATAGCATTATAGTAAAACCAATGTGGTCGATTTCCAGTTATTAATCTGTGGATTGTTTCTAATAACTTGGTTTCTTGTTCTCTGAATTATAGGATTTCTTCTCATAGAAGAAGTAAACTTTGTATTGCTTGATAATACGTGTAGAAAGGGGAATTAGGGGGAGCGGTGGTGTGTGTGTGTGTGTGTGTGTGTGTGTGTGTGTGTGTGTGTGTGTGTGTGTGTGTTTTCCCGCGCACGCGCTCTCGAGTGTGTTTATACAGATGTTTCTAATCCTTTGCATGTAGAGAGATAACTGGAAGGATAGAAGCATGTGCTGTTCTACTAAAGAAACAGAGATTGGTTCCCAGCACTCACACCATGTGACTCATTACTGCAGATGGTCTTCAAGTAGATTGTGTTGTTTAGAAATGTTTTCAGAGCTGAGCAGTGGTGACACATGCCTTTAATCCCAGCACCAGAGAAGCAGAGGCAGGAGGATCTCTGAGTTCAAGGATGGCCTGATCAACACAGCGAGTTCCTGGACACCCAGGACTACGCAGCGAAACACCGTCTCAAAAAAACCAAAAAAAGGAAAACAGAAACGTTTTCAGTAGTAATCACACATTGGCTTGTCAGTTTGGAGAAAGCTTGGATATCTATTACATTCTTCCTGCTTGGAGATGTGAGTTTTGTCTCTGGTCCCTCTGGGAAGTTCTGTGTGTGCTGTTTCTGATTAGGCAGGAGGTCTGCATTCCACAATCGGCCCCTTACCCTGCCCCTGGATTCCTTTGTCAGAGTTTTTTATCTTTGGGATCATTTGGTTAACTCTCCAAGGTCAGGGCCTCAACTCTGAGCACTGTTGTCATTGTTGCTGCCATTGTTATTGTTGTTGTTGTTTTGAGTTCATGCTAACCCTGTGACCAGGTAGTCCTTGTGTCTGTGATGGGGTAGACGAGACGTGCCCCAAGTGTTTCAGATGACAGCTGCTGTGCTTGGTCCTGCAGTCTTCTGGGTCCTTTCTGTATCCACCCCTCCCTTATAGTTATCCATGCACACTAATAGTAATAGCAATGTGCATTGGATAATTGTTCAGTGTGTGTGTGTGTGAGAGAGAGAGAGAGACAGACAGACAGACAGACAGACAGACAGATTGACATATGGAGGCCAGAAGACCACTATGACTGTCTTCTATCACTTTCAACTTTATTTTGAACAGGCTTTCTCACAGCAGCTGGAACTCTCCAGTTTGGCTACACTGACTGGGCTCTGAGCCCAGGGATTTCCTATCCCTGTCTCCCCAGTGCTAGGACGACGGGTGCCTGGCTTTTTACATGGGTACCAGACATCTGAACCCAGGTCTTCGTGCTTATGTGACAAGCGATCCAGCCCCATCCTTACATTCTTATGCCTCCAATCCCACACGACCCCTTCTACCTTCTGTAACAGAGCCGTATACTTGATAAACTCTGTCAGACCATGTCCTGTTGTACTTTCTTTGTGTTCTGGATGGTGCCTATTACAGTGTCTGCCACACAGAAGTACTCAATTTTTTGTTGGCTGGGCCCTCTTACATGACTTTTCCCACCTTCTAGGGTCTCACAGCCCAGGCTGGCCTAGAACACTTACCTCATACCTAAGGCTGACCTTGAACTTAGGATGCTCTGGCTTCTACCTCCCAAGTGCTGGGATTACTAGTGTTCACCACCATACCCGTTTTCACGTGTTGTTGGGTATGGAGCCTGGACGTCTGTCATATATACTGGACGAGCGCTAACAGTCACATCCCTAGCCCCGGTACCTGGTACTATAAAGTGTTTAGAACAAAATGAAGCTAAATATTGCTTCTGCTTGTTAGACATAACCACGAGGAATATTTTCATGTGTATCTCCATAGATCTTTTTTCCGTGACACATGTATGGTCAAACGATAATACATTGCTGCTAATGGGGTTATTTTATATATTTGGAAACCTGATTTCTTTAGCCTTACAGCATCCTTATGGGTATTTTCTTCCTGCCAGCCTAGAGCATTGGACTTAGCCTTCCTAATGTTGTGGCCCTTTAATATAGTTCTTCATGTTGTGGTGAGCCCCCAACCATAGCATTATGTCTTCGCTACTCGGTAACTGCAGTTCTGCTACTGTTACGAATCATAATGTAAACATTTGTGTTTTCCCGTGGTGTTAGCTGGCCCCTGGAAAAGGGTCCCAACCCAAAGTTTCAGAATCGCTGGTCTAGATGAATTTGTTCATTCACTGTGTTCATATGTACTGAATGCCTATCCTGTTCCTAGCCTCTGAGTGTGAAGATACAGTACTGTACTCCTCCACACTATGGGAAGCTTACTGTAACTAGGGAGATGGACAGATGTCAGTGAGCAATAGGAGAAGGTGATGCATGCTGGGGAAGAGGTCAGATGAATGTGGGCGCACTCTGCAGTGTCCCTTGGGTGCTCAGGGGAGGACGCACCTAGTGACCGGTCATGGCAATTAAGGAGTGACACCTGTTGTTAAGGTGACCGCTATGACTGTAGTTGGGACTGGAAGAGACACAAAATCAGAGCCTTAAATGTACTGAGTTGGAAGTAGGGAAATGGCTTAATTGGTAAAACCCCTACCTCTAAAGCACTCGAGTTAAATCCCCAGACTCTACATTAAATAGCTGGAGGTTGTAGCATGAGACTGTAATCTCAGGACTCGGGAGGTGGAGTCAGATACATTCTTGGGAGCAGGGGTCACTGACCAGGCAACCTGACCTGTTCGGAGAACCAAAGGTCAGTGAGAGACCCTTTCTCAAAGCTACAAAGTGGGCGGCACCTAAATGGTAACCCCTGAAGTTAGCCTTTGGTCACCACATGCATGAGCACACATGTGTATGCACGCCCACATGGGCACCTGCACACAGGAATACACACACACACACACACACACACACACACAGTGCTGGCTGGGAACCAGGCTCAGTGGCACAGTCCAAGAGTCTTTCTCTAGAGACTGAGGTAGGAGGACCCCTGAAGCAAAGCAGTCTGAGATGAGCCCAAGGCATAGGGAGATCAAAGTCGCAGAGACTTGAGCACTCAGCCACCTGCCTATGTTGACTGTTCACTGAGCTATCTGCCACCATTTGTATTATGTCCAAAGTAGCATCTTACTAATTCCTCTGACTTAAGCTGATGAGCTGTGGGATTTTAGATAAATAACCCATCTTCTCTGGGTCTCAGTTTCCCCACTTGTAAGCCAGTAGGATTTGTGTCTAATTATCAATTCATCTGCGCAATGTGCACAGAACAGGGCATGTTCTGAATGATCTGAATAGATGCCATTATCCCTCCTTGCATCAAACCCTGGCATCTATCTGAGGAAGGGACTGTGTTCAGTGGAGAGGCCAAGAAGCGGAGGATGGGACTTTGACAGCATCTCTGAGCTAATTCGGAGTAGCAGTAGGTAGCTAGCCTCATCTCTGGGCCTGGGACTGACCCCAGGCACCTGGGCTCCTGGGAGCATCTTCCTCTCTCCAGGCGAGCAGTAGTCTCTTACCTGACTTCCTGTCATCCCAGCACTTAGAAACAGAAGCAGGAGGATCAGGAGTTCAAGGCCAGCCTGTGTGTCCTCAACCTAATGCAGTAATTCAGCATGGAACACAGAGTGCATATCACCGTGGAAAACTCCTGTAGACATGATTGTCACGTCTGATTAAAATGCAAAAGCAGTGTTCATTTCATGCTACAGGTACAATGTAAGTTCAGAAGACTTCTGTGGGTTGGCCTAGGCATCTAACCCGCTCTCAGAATGTGTTTGTGGCTCCACGCCACAGTCTAGAGGAATGGCTTCTAAGGAAACCCTTGGAGCACGCTGTTAGTAACTGGGAAATTGACTGGCTATGATTGATGTTGTGCTTCTTGCAGTCTTGTGGGTTTCTGGATCAAGCTGGAGTGTGACTTCCAGGGAAGTCCCGCGGCAGATTGTGGTTCAGGAGCACGTTCAGGAATGGCACTGGGGTGTCATCGTGAGTCAGTGGGGGTGAGGTAGCAGCTCCTGCAGGGGAGCAGAGAGTCAGATATGAGCAGGGTGACCTGTGTAAGAGCCGTCCGTGAGCACCGGTCTGTGTCTGCGTACTGTCGTCTTCCCTGCTCTCCTGCCAGTTCAGGCACCCAAAGGATGCTGCGAGAGCAGGAGGACACACTACCTTTAAGAAAATAAAGCAAGTGCTGTCATTGACAGGCCAAGAACTGAGTCTCGAAAAGGGAGGGCTTAGGAGGCAGTCAACAGCTGCCTTCCATTACTCAATGTTCTGTTATGTGGGCTGAAGTTGTAGATCAATTGGTAGAGTACTTGCCTGGCATGCACAAAACTGCCAAGGTACATACGACGAGCATGATGGCAAATACATACATGTAATGGTGGCACATACCTTTAATGCCAGTACATTCCTGTAATGCTGGCACTGAGGTGGTGGAAGCGGGATATCAGTCAGTCTTCCTTGGCCAAGCAGCAAGTTTAAGGCCAGCTTGGGATAGGAACCCATACCTCAAAATAAAGTTCCACGTGGTCTCCTCAAAAGAGATCAATGAGAGAGACTTTAGGGGTTTAAAGGAAAGCGTCTTAAGAGCTGGAGTTAATGAAGATAGAAGGAGTCTCTTCGGGAGATAGTGAGTTTGCTGTTGTGCAAGGAGAAATCAGTCATCTGTGGACAACTCTTCATGGGATATAAGCTTTGAGTGGATGGCTGGACTCTAAGCAGCTGGGGTCCCTTGATCTGGGTATCAGCAGGATCTGCCTTGAGCAAGGCCTGGGCTGCAGATGTTCAGATTCTACAGGTGCTCAGTCTCTTTTATGGTGGTGACCAGCTAGACCCTTCGACCAAGGGACCCAAGTCAAGCAGCATTAGGGTGATTGCACATCCCAATTTGTCTAAGATCAATGGAGGATTTTTCTTGTTGTCTTTTGGGGGGCAGGCTTTTTTGTTTGTTTGTTTTTAGTTTTGTTTTTTTGTTTTTCAAGGCAGGGTTTCTCTATGTAGCCCTGACTGTCCTGGCACTCACTCTGTAGACCAGGCTAGCCTTCAACTCACAGAGATCCTCCTGCCTCTGCCTCCCAAGTTCTGGAATTACAGGCGTGCGCCACCACTGCCCGGCTCAATGGAGTTCTTAAGACTTTCCATTTAAAACTTTAAGACATTCTGTTTTAAAACAAGCCAGCCCCAGGAAAAGACATGCTTGTCAGGACTGCACACTGGGCTTCCATGCCTGCTCCTGA
This sequence comes from Tokudaia tokunoshimensis, assembly GCA_036184795.1. NCBI lineage: Eukaryota > Metazoa > Chordata > Mammalia > Rodentia > Muridae > Tokudaia > Tokudaia tokunoshimensis. The sequence continues at coordinate 36,932,520 of BTHU01000016.1, forward strand.
TGCACCATGAGCTTCCTTCCCTTCCTCCTCACTGCGTGGGTCTCTGTCCTCGATAGATGCTTAGTAGACATGAGGAAAATAAATGAGTTGGTTGCAGTTCCTGGGAAATGGTTGCAATATCCTTGCAATTAATTAATTTGTTTAATTAATTAAAATGACTTCACTAATTATATGTACAGGAGACTGCACATTTCATTATGCTGAGCAGATGGTTCTACTAATGATTACTGAAGCCTGGGACTGCGGGAGGGGCGGGTCTGTGTGTGGCTTGATGTTGCGAGCTCGTTCATAGTCCATCCTTCTTCCAGACAGTTGGGACTCCCATCTCATCACGTTCAAAACAAAGCACGCTTTCGTTCTCTCCTGGCAGTGCCAGGAGTCTCAGTAGCTCGCCTTTCCTGGCTGCCAGCTATTTTCTGCAGGGTTGCCCAGTGAGAGGTGTGGGAAGCAAGGCTTTGGGTGGCAAGTCACCCCAGACAGAGCTGTGGTCTTCATGTGGTTCTGACAGCTTGCTGACCCTGGAATTGTGGTCGTGTGTGCCAAATCTCATCTCTGAAAGGAAAGGGCCTTCCCAAGCTGCATCACCCAAGACTTTGCTTTACACCCGCTCTCTCCTGTTCCAAGGACCACAGTCTCCTGGGGAGACCCATTCACACATTTGCGTAAAGACAGACCCTTCGAAGAGTAAAAGCTCTGAGCAGATGAACACACGCACCACCCAGCACCTGGACTGAGGGACGAGCTTCACTTTCCCAGGGTGTTTCTGCAATGTTCTTTTCAGATGGCAATGGTGATTAGTGTTAACAGATTGGGACTGAGCATGCTCGCTGGACCTGAAGACCATCCTCTGGTATTTCTCATCCTTGAACTACAGACAGCTGTTCATTTACAGGCAAGGAAACCAAAGCTTGGTGGGACCCCTGAATTGATTAGTTCTCTAAGCTTTCAGAGAATGTTCTAGAGAGAAGTTAGTTCAGCAGAAGAGCAAGCTACATTGTTAACCTGGAGTGATCTGTTGGAGTGATCTCCTTTTGACTCATAGTCGTCGATAGGGAAAGATGATCCTTCTGAAGAAAGGATGCTAACACAGGGTAAATATGAACAAACCGTGGGTTGGAGAGGTGGCCCAGCTGGTAAAGTGCCATCCTATCTGGCCACCGAGGCTAATAAGTTTGATCCCTGGGATTCACATGGTCAAAGGAGAGAAGTGACCCTGAAAGCTGTCCTCTGACCCCCCACATGTGCACTGTGCCATTCAAACACTCCCCAAAACAAATAGATAAGTGAATTTAATTTTTAAAAGAAGAATAAACAGGCTGGGACATAGATGGCTCAGTCAGTAAGTTGCTTGCTTTCTAAGCGTGAGGTTCTGAGACCAACGCCCCAGCATCCATGTAAAAAGGCTCAGACGTTGCTGTATAGTCCTGTAATCCCGGTGCTAGAGTGTTGGGAGCAAGAGAATCGTCCGAACTTGCTTGCTGGCCACCAGTCTAGTCAAAGCAGCAAGTTCCAGGTTCTTCAAGAGACCCTGTCTCAAATTATAGGGTGTGGTGATTGAGGAAGACATCCAGAATTGATCTTTGCCCTCCGCAACATGTGCATATGCATGCATGTACATGCATGCCCACGTGGATACACGCAAGCACATATGCACATACACACAAGGATGAACAGGCCTGTCTCTGTGTTAATGAGTATATGTTGAACATGGCAGTTATATTCCTCTCCTGACATCTGAGTGTTGCCTACCAGAAGAACTGACTCAGACTTGTTTAACGCTCACTGCGTGGCCCTGACTCTCAAAAGGTAATCTTAGGGTGCTTGACCATCCCATAAAGCCACCACAAGGAGGAAACCCTGGATATGTCATCCGTCCAGGTAAACAAGGGCTGTTTGGAGGCTGCATGAGGATTTGAAATTTCTATTTGTTGCTTTGGTTTGGGGATGGTACTAGACTTGGCCCTGGAGTTATGGAGGGAGCGATCACATCACCTTTAAACACTGAATCATAAAAGAGGTTGTATTAGTTATCTTTCTCCTTGGGGCAAAACACCCAACTGAGGCAACCTGAAGTTAGAAGGGTTTACTTTGTCTCATGTCAGAAGGTCCAGTCCTCGGCTGGGGTGGGTTGGGGGTACATGGCAGTGGGACTGTATGGGCCGCTTTCCTTTTGTCCACAGCCAGGCAGCAGACAGCTGTGAACGTTCTCCTGTTCATCCATCTCAGCCTAGATACTGCCCATAGGACAGCATCACCCACATTTAGGGTAGGGCTTGCCACCTCAATTTATCCACTCTAAGGTGTATCTCGTGGGCGTCTCCAGATCCTGTGCCGTTGACAGTCAGCATTACCCATCCTAGAGCTAGCTACTAGGATTAGAAAGCGGTTGGTTCAAAGGGATGTCAGCTGGGTCACACTTAAAACACACCTGAGGTAAAGTAATGCTTTTAAAGAATTTACCTGGTTTTCATTTCTTAAGATGGGTATTCGGGCTCTAGAATTCACTAAGTAGACCAGGTTGACCTTGAACTCAGGTCCTCCTGCATCTACCAATAGGGGGTATGGTTAAGGGTATGGGTCACCAAACTTGGAAAAATATACCTTTTTACCCCGTGTCTGATTCTGGAGGTTCCTGGGCCAGACAGGTACTATCCAGAGTATATCAAATTGCAGTGGGGACAGACACAGGCACTTGCTGTCCAACCTAGCCTAAATTCCATGCTTCAGATTCAATGAGGGACCCTGTCTCAAGAGACTAAGGCAGGGAGCAGCAGAGGGGGACACCCGACCCCTTGTCTGGGCAGGCACGGCCACACACACCCCAATACCTATAAAGACATGGTTTGGGGAGAAAGAGACAGACATAAGAGGGAAAGACCCCTTGCCCAGCTTTCATAAAGAAAAGTGTCATGAGACAGTGACTAGTTGAGGAGATAAAGCTGACAGGAGAGTTGCTGCTGAGGAAGGACACTGGCCTACTTTGCCCATAAATAGCATAGTTTGAATGCACAGATTCGTGAGTTCCAGGCCAGCCAGGGCCACGCACTGAGCCCTTGTTCTGAGAAGTGTGTGTCCTTTCTCATCAAGCGAGCCATCTGGTGGAGGCGGTGGTTTTCTGGTGTCAATCTGAACTTCCACAATGACATTAAAGACAGACAGGAGTGTTTCAGTCTTTGCTTTCCCCTTCTTCCTGTCTTGGCTTTTTGTCCTTTGGCCTCTTGACTCTCCAGCTCCAAGACTAACATTCGGTCAACCCTAGAGACAAGAGGAGCAAAGGGTTTGTAAAGGTTTGTCCAGCAGTAGGAGTGGTGGTGAGAAGGAGAGGTTCAGAATGTCTGCAAGGTCTGGGAGATGACTCAGCAGGTAAAGTGCTTGCCACACAACCACAAAGATCATATCTTGGCTTCCCCAGAACCCACCCAATGTCCAGACAGCATGGTGGCCTACCTGTAATGCCAGGACTCAGAAAGCAGAGACAGGGAATCCCAGAGCAAGCTGGCTAACTAGAAGAGCCCAGGGCTCAGTTGAGAGACTCCGCCTCTGTGAGTAAGATGGGGAGTGATTGAGTAAGAAGACATGCATGTACACATGTATATACACACACACAGTGACATACACGCATATGCACATATGCTCATGGACACCCACGTACATGCACACACATGCATGAATGTGCATATGTACACACATATGCATGTGCACATACACGCACATGCATACACATACACACACACACACACACAGAGTTGGTAATTTTGGGCTGTGTGTGGAGTCGCGCATTAGAACACAGATGCTACAGTGTGACTCAGTCTCCTTAAATCCCATTCCAGCATTGTGGTTGATCAGGCCCAGGACTGTGTAGTAGACAGGAGGGGAAGTAATGGTCAATCCCAACAGGCCCTAGGATTAGTGCCTAAGGGAGGAGGGGCTAGGGAGGAGGGGCTAGCCAGCATCCCGCAGGCCCACCCATGCTCCAGTTCCTGGCTTGTAATTCTCAGAAGCAGGGCAGCTGCTTCTTTAGAAGTTGTAACAAAGTGCACTGACTTCTTCGTAAATCCCCTTTGAACACACAGATGCAAGTAATCACACATCCTAACTTGGCTTCCGATTGCAGCAGAACTTTCAGGTTTTGTTTCTTGGTAGTTTTTTTTTTTTTCTGGCGGGGGTAGGGGGTGTCACAACAAGGTCTCATGTAACCTTAACTAGATTAAACGTCTGTATGTATCTAAGAAGGGGGCCTTGAACTTGTGATCAGGCTGAAATTACTCCTATGTGCCACCACACCCAGATGGCGCCCCTTCTTAAAGCCTGACACTATCAGTGCTGTTCTGAGTGCTGCATGCCTTGTGCCCTCCAGCCTGGCACAGCCTTGTGACGCAGTCCCAGCTCACCGAGTTGCTGCAGAATCCCACACTCGCTCAGAACACCATTGTACATCCATCTCCTTTCTTTTCTCCCTTCTGTACTGTCTCTGTTCTTTATGGTGACCATGCCCAGCAGAGGCCAGTTCTCTGTTACACAGCTACTGCTGCCTTAATTTGTGTGTTTATGTGTGTGCAAACATACATGCATAGCTGCACCTGCTACATGTACAAATACATGTGGAGGTTAGAGGGCACTCGCAAGTATTGTTCCTCAGAAACTATCCATCTTTTTTTTAATTTATTTTTATTTGTTGAATGAGTATGTGTGTGTGTGTATGTGTGTGTGTGTGAGTGCTTGCGCACACGCGTGGATTTAGGTGTACATGTGTGCACATGCATGTAGAACCAAAGGTCTGGTGTCTTCCTCAGTTGCCCTCCACCTTATTTTTTGAGACTTGCTCTCTCACTGAACCTGGAACTCATTGATTAAGCTGGATCGACTGGCCAACAACCCCAAGGATCCTCCTGACTCGCCCTCCCCTCCCCAGCTGCCTTAGAGGTATGCAGTAGCTTCTACATGAGTGTGAGGGATCACACGTGGGTCTTCTTGCGGGTCTTCTTGCCTTAGCTGCAAGCGTGTGATTAACTGAGCCAGCTCCCCAGCCTTGGGTCTCTGACTCTTACTCAAAATCAATATTCCATTATCAGTGACCTTGTCACCCACCATACCCATAGTGCCTTACACACACCTACACACAGCAGGCGCTTAATAAATACGAGATGAGTGACCACGGAACATTGACGTATTCATGGTAGGATCGAAATTTGTTCCCAAGACCTCTGTCTCCCCATTCCACGATACTGTAGACTCACCCTGACCTGTGTAAGCCACGTGTCTTCCTTTTGGATTTCTGAGCCAAGTATTGGCAGGAACTGAATAGGGCACATCTCCACTTGCCTGGCTCAGTTCTCTGCAGAGCTGAGCATGGGGAGGGAGGGACAGTGTTCCCTCCCTTGGGAGAAATAATTGGTCTTGCAGATTTTTGCTTGCCGTCCTTAGTACATCTCCAGTCAGTGGAGTAAGGCAGCCTGCAGAGGACATACTTCTTGGCCAAGGTATATAAAATACACACCTATACATATTGGTGTGTATGTATGTTGTTTGTATGTCTAGAGTTGTATTTGGTGTTTCTGCTCTGTGGCCCACAGCTGGAAGTTCATTCACCTGAACCAGTCAAAGAGAGGGAGCAAAAAGCTCTGTTTTGACTTTGAAATTTTCCATTGCTTTGTGACGAGGAGATGGTCCGATGTGGCCGTTGGGATTTGTCATGCCCTTGGCCGGGCATCTTGGTATCAGTTGATGAGTATCTGTGGGGCAATTTCCTCTTTGTATTAAGTAAGCACCAGAGGGGACCATGTGGCCCCTGGAGGCGTGTGTGTGTGTGTGTGTGTGTGTGTGTGTATGTGTGTGTGTGTGTGTGTGTGTATGTGTGTGTGTGTGTATGTGTGTGTGTGTGTGCGTGTGTGTGTGTGTGTATGTGTGTGTGTGTATGTGTGTGTGTATGTGTGTGTGTGTATGTATGTGTGTGTGTATGTGTGTGTATGTGTGTGTGTATGTGTGTGTGTGTGTATGTGTGTGTGTATGTGTGTGTGTGTATGTGTGTGTGTGTGTGTGTATGTGTGTGTGTATGTGTGTGTGTGTGTGTGTATGTGTGTGTGTGTGTGTGTATGTGTGTGTGTGTGTTTTCCCATGGAGTCTGAAGTCTCAATTGGTGTCAGCCTTGGATCTTGTGGTTAAGGTTCCAATCCCCTTTGCCAGTTGGAGGAGGGGTGTTTTGCATTTTGGTGGTAGGTACCCTGGATCCTTGTTCCAGGACTGAAGGATGGTTCTTCTCTGAAAAGGAAGAAACCTTTCCCCAAGTCACACTCAAAGGTCACTACTGTCGTGGACATTGCAACTGTGAGTTTTTGCTAGACAGGACACGCAGCAACGGGGAAAGGTGCCCAGGGAGTCAGAAGCCCGGGAGGAAAACAGCAGGGACGCAAACACGTGGGTTCACTCATGCATGGTCACATGTATTGACAGCAGTCCTGAGCTCCCAGTAGCATGGCTGCCCCAGCGGTGTTCAATCCCAGAACATTAAAAGCAAGACACGCCAGACCACACTCTGGAAACAGAGCCATGTTTTCACTTACTGATTTTTTTTTTAAAAAAAGAATTACTTGGTTTTTTAATTGCCTTTATATGCGTGTTCCAGTGTGTGAGTGTATGCACTTGAGTGCAGGTGTGTTTGTGAGCTGCCTTATGTAGGTGCTGGATGCTGGACTTGGGTCCTCTGCAAGAGCTGAGCGTTATTTTAACTGCCGAGCCACCTCTCTGGCTCCTTAACCTGAGTCTTAACAATCAGGGCACGGTGCTCGGAATGTCTGATAAAGAGTTAGCATGGTTGGAGCCCAGCGCTGCACTGAAGGAGGTGATAGGAGGCGTCCTTAGGCAGACCCCAGGAACCTGGGAGAGACCTTTCAGTATATGTATACTAGTGGGGGGTGAGATGGGGACAGAAAATGTGGACAAAGAGCTAGAATGTTCTTGCCTCTAGGGGACCTCCTCCTCCATCAGGTGAGACAGTTAGTTGTCTTTTTACAAGACCATGACAGGCGCTTCTGCTCCAATACGTCCCTAGAGCCTTCTCCTTCCACTGTTGCCTGAATTTTAGAAGATAAGCCAACCACACCACTTGCATCCTCCCTGGAAGAGCATTTGCCTTCAGTCTCATAATGGCAGACTGCATCTGAGCCATCCTCTCTGAAGAGACTAAAAGGACAGCGGTTGCTTCCCTACGCCTGTCCCACACGCCATACTGGTTTGCTTACTGGTCTTGCTTACTGGTTTGTTCAGTCTGCTTTCGTATAGCACCCAGGACCACCAGCTTGGAGATGACTCCACCCACAATGGGGGAGGGGCCCTCTCAAATCAATCACCAGCCAAGAAAATGCCTCACAGGCCAATCTAATGGAGACATTTTCTTCAGTTGATTTCCCTCTTCCAAAGGGCTCTAGATTATGTCAAAGTGACATAAAATCATCCGGCACACAGGCTAAGAGGACACATGAGGATCCCGTCATGGTGGTAGAGATACTGTTCTGGCGTTTGTCCAGTTTTCTACCTTGTCTCTTTTTATAGTCTGCAAGGGACACCCTTCCCCAGCCCATGGGATGGTCTGTCTATACTCAGTGCAGAGCTTCCGCTCTAGAAACATCCTCCCAGACACACCCAAAGGTGCTCCTCGGTGGTGCTCTGGGCATTTCTCAGTCTAATCAAGCCAGCATCTGGACTAACCATTGCATTCTTCTTCCCAGCCTTTTGCTGGCGCTCAGAGACAGTGGCAAAACTGAAGGAAAGAAGAGACCTTTCCTCACGACCCCAGAGGCCTGGTGCATACCGCTCAACTCCTCTTCATAAATGCAAGGCTAGTTCGCATTCCATCAGCAATGAACAGCCCTGCCTCTCTTCACCCAGGTCAATCCTGGGAATGGAGGCTTGTTGTAATTTTAGGAGCTGAACCTAGGGCCCCATGCCTGTTAGACGAGGGCTGTACCCCTTAAGCCCTCTTGAGTATTGTGTTGAATATTGGTTTTGGGGTTACAACATGAGCATTCTGCAGGATGGGTGCCCTCTCCTGGGTGTGTGCACGCTGACATTGGATGAGGGTCAGTCAGTGTTCTAGTACCCTCCCAGTTATCACGACCTTCTTGCCAACACTACAGTAGGACACAAAACTCACTTCCATTTGATAGGCTATTTTCGTCTTCATCTTATCAATCTCTCCCGAGTTGACTACTTCCTGTGTATTGGCACCATTTGTATTTCGAGTTTTGGGAATAGCCTATAGCTAATTGTTCAACATGCATGCTTATCATTTTCTTATTGATTTTTTTTTAACCTTCTTTATGTATTAAGGACCTGAACACGAACCTGGAAAATAAATTTCATTTCCCTGGCATTTAATTTCACTTAGACCTCGTTGTTTGTTTACACGTAGGATTAATATGTTTTTAACGGTTCAACTTCCCAGTTTTCTGCCTTTCTGCTGTACTCCCTGGTGTACCCAAACTTCTGACTTCAGCCAAACCCCTTCTTCACATGCCGGAATGAGGGAAATGCTGACTGCAGACATGCTGGGAGCTGAGCTCTGCGGTCCTCAGTTCCTTTGGAAGACAGTTGACTGTTCTTTGGGGGAGGGGTGCTGCTTAGTCACAGCTGGAGGTCAGCAGGTAGGAGGCAGGGTCTGGGAAGCAGCAGGCCCTACCTGGCAATCCGTCTGTTTGTGCCTGGATCCTCACAGTTTGACCAGGATGCCACTAGATGGACTGTTGCTGACCTGCTGCACACTGGGGTGATGTAGATGTAGAGGCTGAAGGTCATGGGGTGTGGACAGGAGGCAGGTGATGCTGCCCTTCTCCATGAGCCCCTTCCTGCCACTAAAATAGAGGGTGGGCTCTTCCGGAAATGGTAGCCTCTAGGGCCATAGAAACTGAGGCAGTTGTCAAGAGGAAGGGCCAGCAAGTCTGGCCACATCTGTCTACTCTGACTGATTAAACCCAAGAGGGAGCAAAGACGGGGCAAGTGGGATGGGGCTTCCAAAGGTCATTTGACCTGGTTCAGCTCTGACTCTCTGTGATAACAGCCCCATGGCGTGGGCCAGTGATACTCTATCGACTGAGCCTTTTCCTCCCCACTTAACAGATTGCCTTCCCGTGAGGGCTGGCTCGGGGGTGGATTCTGGCAAACCGCCCTCAGCTGCACTGGCTGAGTGGAAGCCAGAGACTCCCAGGATCAGGAGCACTCAGAGTCCTGTTCTCTTAGCCAGTTCCCCATGACCTAGAAGGTGTGAGCAGTTTTTAAGATGTTTCTGCAACACTGGGAATGTAGCTTAGTGGCAGAGGTCTTGCCTAGCATGGGTGAGGCCTTAAGTCCTCAAAATGATGATGATGATGAGGAGGAAGATGATGGTGGTGGTGATGGTGGTGATGACAATGTTATATAAACTGTACTACAGGGGTTTTGTGTGTGTGCCTGTTTTTGTGTGTTTGTGGGGGTGAACACGTGTATGCCTGTGTGTAAAAGCTAGGAAACAATGTCAGGTGTCGTCCCTCAGGTGTCACCCACCCTTTTTATAAGGCAGTATCTGTCACTGACCTAGAACTAACCTGGTACTGAGTGCATGCCCTTCCGTTATTGCCTGCAGACACACTGAGTGCATGACCTTCCATTATTGACTGAAGGCCCACTGGGTGCATGCCCTTCCCTTCTGGCCTGCAGACCCACTGAGTGCATGCATGCCCTTCCCTTCTGGCCTGCAGACCCACTGAGTGCATACATGCCCTTCCCTTCTGGCCTGCAGACCCACGGAGTGCATGCATGCCCTTCCCTTCTGGCCTGCGGGCCCCCTGAGTGCATGCATGCCCTTCCCTTCTGGCCTGCGGGCCCCCTGAGTGCATGCATGCCCTTCCCTTCTGGCCTGCAGGCCCCCTGAGTGCATGCCATTTCATCCCTAAGCTGTTGCTTCTGTGATGACTGCCACCTGCCCTGCCCTTCCCCAGCCCCGATTGGGCTGGGTCACTCTCCTTCTCTTGGGTCCTCTCCACTGCATCCTCAGAAAGACCTCCCTTGGCCACTGTGGCTCATGTTGTCTTACCCTTGAGCATCTCAGGAGTTACAGCTTCAATAATAACAATAGCCACTGGAGCTAATATTACAGAAAGCCAGCTTCATGCCTGGCAGCTCTGTGAAGCTTGTGGATCCAGTTGGTCCTTGTATTAACTCTTTGGGAAGATTATTATCTTGGGTTTTGTTTTGTTTTGAATAATATTCTTATTATATGTAATGTGTATGAGTGTTTCACTTGCATGGAAGTCTGTGAGCATGTAAGCTTGTGAGTACCTGGTGCCCTCGGAGGTCAGAAGAGGGCATCAGATCCTCTGGAACTGGAGTTATGAATGTTTGTGAGCTGCCAAGTGGGTGTCCGGAACTGATCCAAGTCCTCTGTAAGGGCAATAAGTGCTCTTAACCACCGGGCCACCTCTGCAGCCTGGAGAAGAACATTGCTAATGCATAAAGTGAAAGCAAGTCCCCAGTGAGGTGAGACAGTCGCTTGGTGCTGTCTCTGCGAAGCTTGATTGGGTGTTTATGGGTGAGACTTCATTATAGGATGTCAGAGAACAGAAATGAGAAAATGATGGCTTCTTGCATTTAGTCAACAGACCATCTCAAAGGGGTGGGGGTCAGTCACTCCCTCCTCCTGGACTAGTTGCTTACACAGGTACCTGAGTGTTAATTTCCCCATCTGTGAAGGGGAATTAAAAGCATCTGCCCCTTCAGTAAAATCACTTTGTGACATGCACTGGGTGCCCAGATGTGGGGTCTTACTGAGCACCCTCCCTCTGGGACCAGGCGACAGTAAGAATATTCTCTCCTACCTGGAAGGAGGGGAGAGAGATTATCCACCACTTTCCTTCCAAGTTGTACCAAGCCCGTCAGACTCCATCCACACCCTCATTCATTGGGCATCCCATAGCATCCAGAGACTCTTCTGTGTATTAGAGATTCTGGTTAGGGCCTTTTTTCATGGTGTGTGTGTGTGTGTGTGTGTGTGTGTGTGTGTGTGTGTGTGTGCGCGCACGCACATATGTGTTCTTGTTTTGGAGTTAGGATCTTGCTGTGTAGTCAGAGGCTGGCCTCAATCTTGAGATAGTTAAGTCCTGGGTCCTGGAAGTACAGGCATATGCTACCATGCCTGTCTTCTCGCTAGAATCTCAGGATGGTTTTATTTGACCCATGCACACAAGACATGCTGTGGAATTACGGCATTTAAGACAGCAGTGGCTTCTGATGGGAAGTGATAAGCGACTGACCTCCCGTCTGCTCTGCCCTTTCCAGTCCCACCTTAGGTCCTGCCTCACTGCTGCCTCCTGATACCCACCTTCTGACAATTTGAAACCCCCTAGGCTATAACTGACACCCTTTGATGGAAACTCTTCGTTACTTGCCTACCAGCCTGGCTGTTGGATTCAGCTGCTGTTACTATTCTGGAACCCAATGCACAAGTTCTGTTTTGCTTTCTGTCATTTCTCTTTCTCTAAAAGTATTCATTACAAATACTCCCATAGATGCTATGTCATGTGTGGTATGGCCCTCACAGAAACAAACACTCACCTCACATCCTCTCCTCTGGTTCCCCCCCCCCCCAATTTCTATCACTCAGGCTTTGTTTCCTGTGTCTCATTTGTTGCTCGATGTGTTGGTAACCAAACATGCCCTCACACGCCATGGAATGCTTGCAGAGCCACAAGGCAGCTATCCCACGATCCCCCACTTTCCAAGAAGGACAGTCATCAAAGTGGCTCGCTCTGGGAAGCATCCAGCCTGCAGGTCCCGCTAATTCTGTGGTTTTGTTCAGTTTGTCTGCTTTGCTCCCACTCTGGTACACAGGCCTCTGTGGCCCCTTCCATCCATCCAGTGTAATATTACTTCTGAAATTCTCATTGTATGTATGTACATGGTTCTATGTCACAAGCTCATTTTCATCCAAGTATGAGTTATATTTTCTGCATATTCTATCCAACCCCTCTATCCTCTTCTCTCTCCCCACACCCCAGAATCCAGACACTTGCTTCTGCTCTCATGTTATGTCATGTATATGTACATAGCTTTTTGTATCCATTTGCTAGGAGCCACAATGAGAGAAAACATCCAATGTTTTGTCTTTCTGAGACTGGCAGACATTTGCTTTCTGAAATTGTCTCCGGGTGTCCTTTTTTTCTGCAAGCGATGCAACTTTATTCTTTTATATGGCAGAAATGTCTCATTGTTTATTTATATATACACCACACTTTCCTTTGAGTTTTTTGTTTGTTTGTTTGTTTTGTTTTGTTTTAAGATTTCTGTATGTCCATGTCAGGGTATGTGCATGTGAGTGCAGTTGCTCACGGAGGCCAGAAGAGGGCACCAGGCTGCAGCTGGAATCACAGCAGTTGTGAGGCACTGAACTTGGGTTGCTGGCAAAGCTGTGCACAGCTCTTAGCCACTGAGCTACCTCTCCAGCCAGTACACAGCATTTTCTTTATTCACTCCTCTATTGGTGGGCACCTAGTATACTTCTATAATTTAACTACTGTGAATAGTTCTGCAGTCAACATTGACAGGGACACTTTTAAGCACTAACCATGGGTCCAGTCTTAGACTCCTATACAAAGCTCATGTGTTAATAGCAGAGAAACATTCCAGGCTCTGCTAATTGGTACTTCATTGTCCCAGCACCGTGGAAAGGCAGACTGTGGCAGGAATGACTTTACATGGGATATGACCCTGCAGCTGAATCTTAAACATGAATTAGGGGCTGCCCAAGTCCCATCATTCACTTCTTCCCCTCCCTTCCTGCAGATACTAAGTTCGTATCTTAACCTTACCTTCTCTCCGAGTTGCAAGACCTGCCCTGCCTTAGACAGGTCACGTATTCAGAACACCTTGACAACATCCTGTTCCAAAGGATGCTTCATTTTGCTGCCTCGTCTTGGCAGCCCCTTCCCACCTCCCAACGCGCCCCGCAGGCTACCTTCTACCTGTCTAATTCTATTCTGCCTTAGGGGGCTGAATGTGACTGGCATCTTCGGAAGGATTTTCCTGGCTTGAGCTTGGGAGTGTTTGATTGCTCATTGGCTGATTCTCTACTGGAGTCTGCCTCGCCTCCCCCATTGTCAAAAGGATGAGATTCTTGCTCCGTCTTCTCAGAAGACAGTGTGGACCTGTGGCAGCCACTGTCTATATTTACTGATGGAAGTTAGGGAATAGCCATCGTGATTGTGATGAGGCACACCCATAACCTTGGCACTTGGTGGGTAGAGGCAGGAGGATGGGAAGCTCAAGGCTAGCCTCCACTTTATAGCTAGTTCAAATCTAGCCTGTACTACATGAGACCCAGTCTGATGGAGGGGTAGGAAATGGTGACGGTTGAGGGAAGCTCACATCTCTTTTACTAGAGCCCTTCAGTACTGATGCAGTGGTCCACCCTGAGTTGGATGTGTGTCCATGCAGTCTGTTCTCAGGCGGGTCATAGTCTCACTGGGTCCTGAGAGTGCGAAGTGCTCCTGCACCTTCTTCCACCATTCACAGCCTAGTGGAGGCCTGGGTAGGGTGGGGTAGGGGTGGCTTGCACCTACTGGCCTCAGCAACACGGGGACAGCGGGGTTTGGCCAGTAGGGGCATGAGTACCAGCTAGAGGAACCAGAGGGATTAGCAGGAGCACAGACTCTGTGATGTCTCTGCACTTCACCCCACCTCTGGCAGTGACTGGCCATCTCCATCCCCGCCTCTGGCTCGTCCGTCTGGCCTTTCAGGCCTGCGGTTATCAAGGGCTCCCTGCTGCCACGTCTGTGGTGCCACACTGTTGTTCATTGCTTGGTCCATTGAGCCAGTTTTATTTTAAAACCCTTTGGGTGCTTTTGTAGGATTTGACTGCCTCCTTTTCTGGGGAAATATGTCTTTTGGAGTGTAGGGGTCAGGAGTTCACTGTACATTCCTATCTTTGCAATCCAGTCGGTTCTGTGGAGGCAATCGCTTCTCACTCCAGATTACCCCCTCTGTCATTCACATCCACACGCTCCATAATACACTTTCATTTTCCTCCTAGCTTAGAGATGATCAGCTGGCTTCCTGTTATGATAGATGACAATGTGGCTCACTCACACCCCACAGCCCCACGCCGATTCCTCATTATTTATAGCACCTCCGTTTCATTGCCTTTCTGAGGAAGATTCTTGCTATTGTCTTTCACGACAGCAGCTCTTAAGTCCATGTTTGGTAAGATGCTAGTAACCCAGCTGCTTTCCACTCTCCGCCTTCTGCCACGTGTGTATGTGTATATGTATATGTGTGTATGCATGTATGTGTGTGTATGTATGTGCATATACATGTATGTGTTTGTATAAGTATGTGTGTATGTATTGTGCATATATGTATGTGTTTGTGTATGTATATTTGTATGTGTATGCATACATATGTATATGTGTATTATATATATGTATGTGTACATATATGTGTGTATGTATATTTGTATGTATATGTGCATATGCATGTATGTGTTTGTGTATATATGTATGTATATGTATTATGTATCCATGTGTATATGTATGTGTGTATGTATTGTACATATGTGTATATGTGGATATATGGATATGCATGTATATATTTGTGTATGTATATGTCTATATGTAGGTACATATGTGTGTGTATATGTGTGGGTGGATGGATGATATATGTATGTATGTGTGTATGTGTTTATGTATTTTAAACAAGGTCTTACCATGTAGCCCCAGATGCCTGGAGTTTGCTCGGAAGAGCTGGCTGGTCTCAAAGTCACAGAGATCTGCTGAAACTAAAGGTGTTTGCCACCACTCCTAACTGACTAATATTGAAGAAAAAAATTGTCAGACTTTCATTCTTCCACTGTTGACAATACCATGACTAAAGCAACTTAGGGGAAGGAAGGATTTATTTAGCTTATACTTTCAGGTCACAGATCATCACTGAGGGAAGTTGAGGCAGGAACTTGTAGGCAGGTCTGCTTGCTATTCCATACAGAATTAACTCTGGCCCCAAACTCACCTCCACAGCCAAAGAAGTCCCATGGAAGCTATGGATGACACTTCTTGCTGGCTGACTGATGCCTGCCTAGCTTTCTTACACAGTCCAAAGCTGCCTGCCTGTGTCACCCAGTGGCTGGCCCTTCTCCATCAGCTGACAATCAACCATAGACGTGCCCGTAGGCCAGTCTGATTGGAATGGTCCCTCCGTGGAGACTCTCAGATGATTTCTAGGCTAAGTCAAGTTGATAGTAAAAACCAAATAGAATGGGGGAGATGTAACATCCAAATTGTATTAGGATGCCAGGCATGGTGGCTTATACCTGCAGTCCAGGCAGGAGGATCACCATGTGTTTGAGACCAACCTGGGTTCATCTTAAGTTCCAGGCTACAGAATGAGACCCTATCTCAAAAACCTACAAAATCAGGTATGATAGTGCACAGCTGTGATCTTGGCACTCAGGACAAAGAGGCGGAAAGGGTAGAGGTTCAAGACTACCCTTGGCTACACAGTGGGTTTGAGGCCAACCTGGACTTTGAAACCTCATCTTTAATCCCAGGATTTAAAAGGCAGAGATTGACAGATCTCTGAGTCAAGGTCGCACACTAAAAGTCAAGGGGAACAAAGAAGGAAGTTTCCTCACCAGGGGACAGGATTGTGAAGGGGTTTGCTTCCTTTTGTTTTGTATCTGTTTACAACAAATGAGTTTTCTAGGTAGGGGAGAATAGCCCATCTTTTAAACTGTTGAGGAAGAAATTGGCTCCCAAGGTGAAGCAAGGTATCTGCCTCCCTCTGTGCACACAAACATGGCCCTGAGAACCACTTCAGAAGTTCTGTTGGAGCAAAGTCACTGCGAGGCAGCTGCCCTCTCCCACTGTCCTGGCTAATTTTGTGTCAGCTTGACACAAACTGAGGTCATCTGAGAGGTGGGAACCTCAGATAGAAAATGCCTCTATACGATCCCGATGTAGGCAGACTGGGGGCATTTTCTTCATACGTTGTTCATTGGGGAGGGCCAAGCCTACTGTGAGTGGTACCACCCTGGATTGATGGTCCTGGGTTCCGTGACAGAGCAGCTGAGGAGGGGCAGTGGTGGCAGTGACATCACACACCTAAATCTCAGCAGCGGGAGTTTTTAATCAGGAGGCAGATCTCTGAGTTCAAAGCCAACCTGGTCTACAGAGCAACTTCCAGGACAGCCAAGGCTATATAGAGAGAGCATCCCTGTCTCAAAAATCAAAAAGACAGAGGGAGGGAGAGCAGAGAGGGAGGGAGGGAGAAGAAGGAAAAGAGAAGAAAGAGAAAGCAAGGCGAGGGAACCATGGGAACAAGCCAGTAAGCAGCACCCCTTCACGGCCTCTGCATCTGCCCCTGCCTCCAAGTTCCCGCCCTGTTTGGGTTCCTGCCTTGGCTTTCCTCAACAGGCTGTGTGGTTCAGGATGCGATGGCCAAAGAAACGTTTTGTTTTCGGTTGTGGTGTTTCAGCAGTAGTAAATCTGACCCTGACTAAGATATTGTGTGCCTTCCCTCAAATTAGCATAGCAACAGCCATGACCTGTGCCTGCCCACACTGGGAAGCTGGCCTGTGCCCAGAACAGAAAATCTGTTCCACTTATCATAGTAGATCTAGTCTCTGGCTCTGGAGATGGGAAAACCTCTCCAACTAATAACAAAGATCGAAAAGTAGGATGAAGACGCACATCTGTAACTCCAATTTCAAGGGTCGCATGCTCTCTTCTGACTGTTGATGGCACCAGGGACATTTGGTGAACGGAGGATGTAGCTCAGTTGAGAAAGTTCTTGCCGAGCATGCAGGAAGCCAAGGGTTCCCCAGTACCACTTAAACTGGGTGTGGTCATGCTCATCTCTAATCTCAGCACTCTGGAGAGAGATGGAGGCAGGAAGATCAGACGTTCAAGGTCATCCTCAGCTATTTATTAAGTTGAAGCCAGCCTCGGCTACATGAGATACTGCCTCAAATAAATGAAAAAATAATAAGTTAAGGAGGAGTGACACGCTGGAGGTCTTCTTTTCTATGCTAGTCTTCAGGGACTTTCCCTAGACCTGTGAACTTAGTTGCCTGGCTATGTACATGGCTGCTTGGGTTGAATGACTGTAGATTCCCTGGCCACTACAGCAGAGGAGAAGATACCCAGTTCTGTAGTGATGACCAAATCTACAATTACAATAATCCTGAATTTTATTGCCTAGGCTTTTCTTGGTCCCTTATTTATACACTCCAGGTCCTCATTCCTCATTTGAATACTCCAGGTTTCTATTCCTCATTTTTATACTCCAGGCTTTTTGGTTTCTTGTGTACATATTGCAGATTCTTGGTTTCTCATTTGCATACTCCAGATTTTCAGTTCCTCGTTTGCATATTACAGATTCTTGGTTCCTCATTTGCATACTCCAGATTCTGGTTCCTCGTTTGCATATTCCAGATTCTTGGTTCCTCATTTGCATACTCCAGATTCTGGTTCCTCATTTGCATACTCCAGGTTCTTGGTTCCTCATTTGCATATTCCAGATGTGATGGTGCCTCTCCAGCTTCGACTGTTTTCCTTTGATGGTCTGATCGTGGGTGTGTTAGTTTTTGTTAAATGCTAGTTGTGTGTGTGTGTGTGTGTGTGTGTAGGCCAGACAACACCCTTACACTGTCATTCCTGACAGCTGTCCACTGCGTTTTTTTGAGATTAGGTTTCTCATTGGCCTGGATCTTACCAAGTAGGCTATGGGCTGACTGGTAAAGCCCCTGCCTATCTTTGCCTCCCTTTGTACAGGCATGCACTGACTGCTTGACTTCTTCGTTTCCTTCCTTTTTTTTTCTCCTCACCTGGGTTCAAGGCTTCCAACTCAGGTTTTCCTGTTGCAGGGCAGCATCTTACTGACTGAGCAATTTTCTCCGCCCTGACAGCTTCATTCTGGAGGCCTGAGCTTTCTGTACAGCGGTCTCAACTTCGGGCAGACCGGTGGTGTTGCCCAATGCTCAGACCTCTTTACTGGCTCTGTCTGCTTGAAAAAAACAGCCTCCGTGACCACCTGGCACTTGACATCCCTGGGATCTGTGCCAGGGTCCTCCTATCTGTGACTCTGTGTCCTGAGAGCCCAGGACCTTTCTTCCTTATCCCTGCCCCACCCCGTCCCATCCTCACACCATGAATTATCTCAGTCTTCAAGACCCAGTGTCGGGCACCTCAGCCTTGACTCTGTCGTCATGGACCTGGTAATTGGGTTGAGAAGGGCTGACCTTTTCAATGCCTGCTGCCAATCAGAGTTCCCCACTTAAGAGATGGACACACACACACACACACACACACACACACACACACACACACACAGAGCATCTCCAGAGCTGGAGAAATGGCTGAATGGTTGAGAACTATGCTTGATGCTCTTCCAGAGGATCCAGGTTTGGTCTCCACCGTCATATTGAATCTCATAACTGCCCGTCACTCCAGCTCCTGGGGATCTGACACCCCTTCATGGTTCAACTGGTCCCTCATCAAGGCCTCTCTTTCTGCCCCAGGTGTCCTGCTTGTCTTATTTTTATTATACTTTATTCCACCCCCAGAGTATGTGTGTGTGTGTGTGTATGCATGGTGTGGATGTGTATGCTGGAGTATGTGTGTACTTATGTGTTCTCTTTAGACATGTGTGCCACAGTTATTGTGTGGACATCAGAGGACAGCCAAGGGGGTCCAGTTCTTTCCCACTTGTGGGGCAGTTGGGGAGACTCTGGTTTGGTGGCAAACATGTTTACCTAGTGAGCTATCTTGTCAGCTCTGGAAATTCCATTTTAACAGATAAAAGTGAAATAACGCAACAGTATTTTTTCTAAGGTGTCATGGGAGAGACTGGTTTCAGGATCACACTTGGGTACAAGAATTAAGTCCCTGACGTGTTTCATGTCACCTGCACAGAATTCTGCATCTACTTTAAGTCATCTCCAGATGACGTACAATACCCAGTCAAATACAAACACCCAGTAAGGGGCTGTTGGCTACATCTTTTAGGGAAGGATGTCAAAGCTAAAATAGGTGTGTGTTTAGGAAAGACAAACTTATCACAGATTATTTTGATTCATGTTTGGTTTAATTTAGGGTCATAGGGACCCACAGAGACAGGGAGCTATATAATAAAATCATAATATTATTATAATTAAGATACAAAGTATGTAGGGTAGTTGTAGACATTCGGGGGAGGAAGGCATAAAAGGTAGTCTGGTGAAAATGTGACATCAAACTAAGCCCCATAAAAGATGAGGATGGAGAGTCTGGTGAAGGGGGTGGGGGAGGGAGCCAGCCAGGAGGATAGTGTGGCTGGATCAGTGACAGCAGAGGAGAGAAGCTAGAAATGACTCCAGAGACACTTGGAGGACTGTTTCGAAAGGGGATGGGATATTAGAGGGAGTGAGGTGGCTTGGTGGGTAAAGTCACCAAGCTTGGAACCTAAGTTTGATCCCAGGACTTTTTTCCACATAGCAGAAAAAGAGATCTGGTTTCCAGATGAGTTTCATTACACACATCCATATGCGCACACACACATACACACATACACAAATACACACACACATGCTCTAGCACACACACGCACATAATAAATAAAATTTAATTTTTTTTCATTGGGAAAGGTTTGGGTTTTGTTTTGGGACAGAGTCAGTTTATACAGCCCTGGCTGTCCTGGAACTCACTATGTAAAACAATCTAGCTTTAAACTCACAGAGATCCATCGCTCCTACCTCCTGAGTGCTGGACTAGATTGATAAACCATGAGAACTTATTTTGAGAACTTTCTGGTAACTTAATTGCACAGTTCTGCCACATGAACTCTGGGTGACAGAGTGACACTCTGATGTCAAAACCTTTGGACACACCTACTTTTCTTGTGCATAGTGCCTGAAGATGTTTACAAGATGCTCAGTAAAGGCTTTTCCAGGCACGCCGTTTGCTCAGAGTCCCTTTGGCCATAGCTGCAGTGCTGTCTTTAATTGTAATTTGTATTTGCCCTGCCCTGCCTCTTTAATTTCCTATTATGTGCATGTGCTCGTCTAAAAGTAGTTTTTAGTTAATATTTAATTAGCATAAGAGGTCAGGCCCTCTGCGATAGTGGTGCCCCAGGAAGGGCTGTGTTTAATGAGTGCTGAATCAAAGCTTTATGCTTTCTGTCCCTACGCCCCGGAACTTTTAATTCCTCCCCTCTTACTCCAGCCTCACCCCTTCCCTTTTCCTTACTGCACTCTCTCCTACCTCAGCTCCTCCTCCCTGCCTCCATGAGGACTGTGTCTCAGAGAAGCAGAGCCCAGTAAGCCCCGAGCATTCTCAGGGTCCTCAGAGGCCTTGGCAGATGCCACTGGGGACCTGGCCAACTCTGCTGGCTTCCAGCACATGGTTACCGAGGCAGAGATCTCACCCAGTGCTCACGGGAGGCTTGTGAGTCTTTAGAAGTTCTGCCCCAGGACAGATAGCCCAGGAGAGGACAAATGTGAGCCGCATGTACCCCAGAAGGGACAGGAGTCAGGGAGACCGTGGAAAAGGCGCAAGGTGGACTCTTCTGCCTTTATCACACCAAGAGCAGTGGGAGGACTGAGGAGGGTAACAGAGAGGAGGCTAGGGGTGGGGAGGGGGATAAGCAGAAGGTAATAGTGGAGGAGGGAAAGGTTGCAAGGAGGAGGGGAGGGGACCAAATGGGGTGGGGTGGGGAGTAAAGGAGAGAAGGAACAAGGAAAGGAGTGGGAAGAACATAATATGGGAGCTAGAAGAGAAAAGAATTGGAGGAAAGAGAAAGAGGGAGGGTGAGAGAGAGGAAACAGAGATTGAGCGGCATGCTGAGGAGTGAGCTGTCTGCCTGTCACTTGAAGACACCTGATGGGAACAGTCTTCCCTCCTCTGCTTCCTGCCCTGCCTCTTTGTTCTTCGTACCATGAATCGTGTGACTGCATGAATAGAGGAGCCTCATTCTGCAGTTATTTTTACAAGGTCTCCTCTGCTCCAGATGACTCAGAGTTGAGATCTGGAAGATGTACCTTGAGAAGCACCAGGGATGGTGGGGCTGAGCCACCACCCTCTCTGGTGCAAGGCAGGAGTGGGGAACCAGGCCCTGACCCGGATCTCTTTTTGTGTCCATTGGAGGGAGGTGAGGTGATGCTTCCTGCTTCCTCTCCTACCTGCCAGCACTTTTCCTCAGCATCTTTCGCCTGTTGTGCTTGCTTGCCAATCAGGGCAGAAGCAGACACTGCCCCAGGGTCTGCACTGCAGGGTGTGGGAACATGAGAGGCCTGCATCCCCAGAGGTCTGGTGATCCCAGTTGAAAGGCAAGAAAAGTATTTGGACAGACATTTATCTAGAGTATTAGTGGCACCCACACCTGTCCCCACCAACCATGTGCAAGAGAACTGTCTGTCATTGCACGCTTCTTCCACACACCACAACTGACACCAGGACTGGGGGTGCATTGAAGAGCTAAGTTGGGGAAGGACACACCCCACCCATGTGTAAAGGATAGAGCCACATGCTCATGGGCTAGGGTGAGTTCCATATCTATTTCAGAATGTTCCTAGAACATTCAGGTTCCCAGACTTCCCTGACCTGCCTGGACCAGAAGTCATTATCATCCTCTGCTCTCTGCTTCGGTAATCATGGCCACTGTGGAGTGGGAGTGGGAGACTGGGTCTCTCTCTCTCTCTCTCTCTCTCTCTCTCTCTCTCTCTCTCTCTCTCTCTCTCTCTCCAGCTAACTCTTCAGGCACAGATGCAGGCAGCCCATTTGAGAGAACCAACCCTTCTGCTACCCAGCCACTCTTGGGAGAAGGATAATGGGGTGTTCCCACACATGTGGCTCTTCTCAGACGGCCTTGGGGAGAGCGCCGATAGTATGGGGCTGGCAAGATGTCTCAGCAGTCAAGAGCAAATACTGCTTGTTTTTTCTTTTTTCCCAAAGAGTCTTTTTTTCTTTTTCTTTTTCAAGACAGGGTTTCTCGGTGTAGTCCTGGCTGTCCTGGATCTCGCTCTGTAGTCCAGGCTGACCTTGAACTCAGAGATCTGCCTGCCTCTGCCTCCTGAGTGTTGGTGTCAAAGGCAAGCACCCCCGCTGCCTGGCTTCACAGACTGCTCTTGCAGAGGACCTGAGTTCAGTTCCCAGCACTCACATGGTGGCTCTTGGGAGATCTGACCTCCTCTCTGGCTTCCACAGTTAATTGCACACATGAAACATTTGATCACACAAACAAGCACACATATAAAGTAATAAAAATAAGTCTTTAAAAAAAATAAAAGCCTGTTTCCTTCCATGGTAGCTTCAGGTTTTGGATGTGAAGGGAAGGAGGGAGGTATTTTAGTCCCTGCCTCCTGCTTCTGGTTTTTTTTGCTGATGTTTTCTTGATACTTCCAGGGTGTCTGACACACGGCTCTGTTGACATTTTAAGCAAGTCAATTTGCTGTTGTGGGCTTAGTCTGGGCATTTCTGGTGCTTTGCGTCACCCCAGCCCCTAACCATAGATGTTAGCAGACATCAGAAAGGTCTCCAGGTCTTGCTCCTGCCATTCTTACAGCCATAGGGTGTCTTTAATGGCAGATGCAACTAACGAACTGAGATTTTTTTTTTTAATATTATGGGGTTTTTTTTCTCAGAAAAAAAAAATCAAAGAATTCTTTATCCAGGATTCATAGACCAAGGCTGTGCCCTAGTTCCCTACATTAAAGTCACACTTTAACATTCTCTGTTCTGTACATTTTTATTTAGCAAAGATACTATAGAAAATGAATCACTGCATCGTCTCAAAAGGAAGAAAAAAAACCAATTCTTCACAACAGTCTCTCTCTCTCTCTCTCTCTCTCTCTCTCTCTCTCTCTCTCTCTCTCTCTCTCTCCCCAATTCTGGCTTCTCCTTGTTACAAGCTTGAATTGCCCACCATGTCACTGTCAGTGCCTTGACTTCTGTTCCCTGGAGGTGCTGAAATTTCTTCCCCCCAACTTGGGTTTCTACATCGACTGTTTAGATACATTCCACAGTCCCAGTACCCTCCATGCAACCAAACAGGGCCTGGCACACTGTTCAAACACTTCCTGCAGGATCTCTTCCCATGATAACTGGGCATCAGCCCTCTGATTCCGGTACCCACATTTCCACTGAGGGGAGGCCACTTGGCCTTGGTGACTTTCTGCTCCTCCTTCAGGTTGTAATCTGGAACATCCTCCTTTTCTTACACCATGGCTGCAGGCAGACTTCAACTTTGTCCTATTTTTCATTATACGTGTGTGTGTGTGTGTGTGTGTGTGTGTGTGTGTGTGTGCACGCGTGCACACGCACTCTCGAGCGCGTGTGAAGGCAGGTGCCCAGGGGAAGGGCCATGAGATCCTCTGGGGCAGGGAGCTCCTGGCGGTTGTAAGCCTCCAACATGGATATTAGGAACCTAATTTGGGTCCTCTGCAAGAACAGTACACACTCCTGACCACTGAGCCATGTCTCCAGCTCCGGTTTTAGTGATTTTTTTTGATTGAAATAACCAGTTGTGATCGCCGGGGAAGCCGTTAGTCCTCAAATTCTAGCACAGCCAAGAATCATGCAGAGACAGCAGAATTTGACTCCAGCTTGGGGTGAGGATTGAACCTCTTGGAACCCTGAAACTCCCGTCTGAGGACCACGCTTTGAGTAAGACAGGCTGAGTCTTTCACGTGAGGAGCTTGTTCACCTCTGAGCTGAGTAGTCGTCATCTGAAGTGTCTGGGGCCTAAAGTGTTTCCGACTCCAGATTTTGAAATATCTGCCTGTATTCATGGGATTCCTTGGGGACCCGAGTGTACACATAAATACCCAGTTGTTTCATATGTATGTTACACATACAAGTTAAAGGTCGCTTTGGGTCGTGTTTTAAGACCTTTTTGTTTCATTGATTAGTATTACACATGTGCGTCTTTGTGCACACACACTGCTGTCGAGGTCAGAGGACAACTCTGGGGAGCTGGTTTTCCCTTCTCTCAGGGCCTCTGGCAACTGCGCTCACCCATCAGGCTTGCGCGGTCAAAACCTGCTGAGCCGTCTCACTGGCCTATACCTCCACGTGGTTCTTAAAGATTGTGTTCATGAAATAATGTTACAGTGTAGGACTCTCTTCCTCCCATGCTTGTTTTGTATTTTCAAAGAAGATCTCACTCTGTAACCAGAATGGTCATAAACTCACGAGGAACCTCCTGCCTCAGCCTTCCACATGGTAGGAATACAGCTGTGAGCTGATAGTGTAGCTTTTTCTCCCTGTGGTGATCCAGATTTTGAAGTACTTCAGATTAGGGATGTGGAGCCAAGACACCCCAGAAATGCCATTTCTGCTACCTGGAAGAGTCTGTTAGACCACGCGGGGGCCGCAGTGGGGATTATGTTCTGTGAAGTCAAACATATTTGTTGTGATCGTGGCCTCTCTGAGCCTGAGGCTCCTCATCTGCAAAGCAGAGCAGAGGCCATCCTGCCCTTCGGTGCCATTCTGAGTTGGGGGTCTTTGAAAACACCACACTCAGTGTCTGACACACAGTCAGCACTTAATAAAAAGCAGCCATGTTACTGACTATTCTAAAGAAAAGCAGTCATTTCTACCTCCTAAGCTGTGCCTGAAGACTGATCATTCCACTGTTGCTCAGAATGCTCCTTAAGAATCCTAGGGAACACACATGGTATGCAGTCACTGATAAGGGGATATCAACCCAGAAGCTCGGAATACCCAAGACACAGTTCACATATCAATAGATGTCCAAGAAGATGGAAGGAGAGACCCCTGGTCCTGGAAAGACTGGATGTAGGGGAATACCAGGACAGAGAAGCGAGAAGGGGTTGAATGGGGAACAGAGGAAGGGAAGGGGGCTTATGGGACTTTCGGGGAGGGAGGAAACGGGAAAGGGGAAATCATTTGGAATATAAGTAAAAAAACTTAGAAAATAAAAAAAAAGAATCCTAGGGACCCCGGGGCCCCACAGAGCTAACCAGCCAGACTCTCGAGGTGAGCCAAGATGAGGCATTGACTTATCCATTGGCCATATTAAAGAGTACAAGCCAGGGGCTGAGGGTGTGGCTCAGTGGCTGAGTGCTTGCCTAGCATGTGCAAGGTCCTGGGTGTGGTCCCAGCACCACACAAACCAGGTATGATGTCCCACACCTGTACTTCCAGCATCCGGTGACACTGAGAGAATAATCAGAAGTTCAAGTTTATCCTTGGCTGTGTAGTGAGTTCAGTGCCAGCCTGGGCTGTCTTAGTCACATAAGACCCAGTGTGTTTGCACGTTGCACACCCTTAGCTCAGTACAGTTCAGGCACTGTCATCCCTCCCAAAGGAAACTCCATACCAGATAAAACAGTCACCTGCCCCCCAGCCCTGGACGACACTGAGCTGCCTTCTGCTTCTCTGGACTTTCTTGTTTTGGGTGTTTCTTGCATTTGACTTATTTTCTTGATACGCTGCACTCAAGGTTCACCATGGCTTAGCATTTGTTGGGATTCGATTTCTTTTTATGAGTAAATAATATTCTGTCATATGCACGAGCACCTTTGTCCATCCGCTCTTCACTCAACACATTGGGCTCATCTCTACCTCTTTGGCTGTTGTGCCTGATGGTGACTTAAGAACACGCATGCCCCTTCCTTTCTTTCCGGTTATTTGCCTGGGACTAGAAGTCTCCCATCTTCCTACACCCACTTGGTGAGGATCATTGAATGGGAGTAATGCCTGCTCTTGGCTCATTCTAAGAAAACCAGATTAGGGGCCAGCTGATGAGGGGGTTTCCCAGCCCAAGTCCCTACAGCCAGTTTCTATAAAATGCCTCTAGAGGCCTGTCTTCCCCAGGGCTGTCCCAACTACCTTTGAACTTTCTCGTTTTGAAGAGGAGGAAGAGAAAAAGGAAGAGGAGGAAGGAGAAGAGAGGAGGGGGAAAGAGGAAGAGGAGGTAGTGGTGGAAGAGGAGAGGAAGGAAGGAAGAAGGGAAGGAAGGAAGGAAGGAAGGAAGGAAGGAAGGAAGGAAAAACAAGTGAATTTTGACATTCTGCTACTGCCCAGGATAGCTAGAGCTGTTTTAATGAAGTTTGAGGTGTTGTTTGTTTGTCTGTTAATTTTTGAGACAAGTATCTCTACATAGCCCTGGCCTGGAACTCACTATGTAGCCCAGGCTGGGTGCAAACTTACAGAGATCCACCTGCCTTTGCTTCCCCAGCACCAGGATTAAAGGTGTTCACCACCATGCCTGGTTAAGTTAGAGGCTTTTGCTCCAGGTACTTCCATGTGTCTCAGAAGCATATCGTGGCACCTGTGTATGTGGGGGGTATGCTGTGGCACCTGTATGTGGGTCAATTCTCTCCTTCTACCTTGATATAGGTCCCAGATATTGAAATTAGGTCAGTGGGCTTATGTGACTAAAACATAAGACGATACTCTTCAATGTTGGCCACATACTTCAAACACCTGGCCAGATGTAGGGGCCTGCCTATATCTTACGATGGCCTTGGGTGGAATTCTCACTTCCAGTGTATGAAAAGCATCCTTTGCTCAGCCTCTGTGGGGGAGGGGTGGGGCATCCAAAGAAAGGAAGAGCCATTTGGAAAACATCTATGAGTGTCTCCATAGCCAATGTGCTTCTGGTTCCCTCTCTTTTTTAAGATTTATTTATTTATTATATGTAAGTACACTGTAGCTGTCTTGAGACACACCAGAAGAGGGCATCCAATCTCATTACAGATGGTTGTGAGCCACCATGTGGGTGCTGGGATTTGAACTCAGGACCTTTGGGAGAGCAGTTGGTGTTCTTAACTGCTGAGCCATCTCTCTAGCCCCTCTGATTTTCTCATGAAAATTCTATCTTGGGATTGGCAAGATGGCTCAGTGGATGAAGGTGCTTGCCGCCAAGCCTGATCCCTTGAGTTCCATCCTTGGGCCCACCTGAAGAAAAAGAACCAACTTCTTCCTGCAAATTGCCCTCTGACCCTGAAACCCCCATAAATACAGATACATAATGATAGATAGATAGACAGACGGACGGAAGGATGGAAGGAAGGAAGGAAGGAAGGAAGGATGGATGGATGGATGGATGGATGGATGGATGGATGGATCAATGAAGAAAGTGCAGTCTCCTTCTGCCATCTCCACAGAGGGGAATTCGTCTGACAGATGACTGGTATCTTGCGCATGGATTTAACATCACAACAAAGGCATCTGCAGGAAGGAAGATTCTGTGGGACTCCAGTTCAGGGATGCAGGCATCATGGCATGGAAAGTCATGGTGGCTTGATCATGAAATGTCTGGTCACATTGCATCTGCAGTTAAGGACTGAGTTTTGAATCAGTGCTTACTTAGTCTCGGACCCCTGCCCATGGCTGATGCTGCTTTCCTCCTCCTTCTCCTCATTCTCCTCCACCTTCTCATTCTCCTCCTCATTCTCCTCCTCCTCCTCCACCTCCTCCTCATTCTCCTCCTCCTCCTCCACCTCCTCCTCATTTTCCTCCTCCTCCTCCATCTCCTCCTCCTCATTCTCCTCCTCCCCTTCCTCCTCCTCCGCCTCCTCCTCATTCTCCTCATTCTCATTCTCCTCATTCTCATCATCATCATCATCCTTTCTCTCCTCTTCCTCTCCCTCCTCTTCCTCTTCTTCCTCCTCCTCTTCTTCCTCCTCTTCCTTCTTCTATGCTTCCTCCTCATCATCATCATCATCATCTTCCTCTCCCACCTCCTTCTCCTTCTCTTCCCCCTCCTCTTTCCCCCTTCTTTCTGTTTTTACTTCCTCCTCACCCCTCTTTCCCCTTTTCCCACCTGTGCCAATTTCTAGCTTACTGTGTGTGGCAAGAAGAGAATTCTTCACACTTCATTTGGTCCGGCTTCCTGTCTGGGAAGTCTAGTAGGCTATATCCTGTGTAGCTCCCTTCGGAGACAGACCCCCCACCCCTGCCTGTTCCTTCCACTTCAGCTGCCATCTGGTCAAAGGGAGCCTCTCTGACTTTGACTTTCAGGAGTCCATTTGAAAGGGTTCATTTCTGTATAATACTGTGGTTCCCTGAAGGCTCAGTCTTGGGTCAGGCAAGATAGCGCAAGAGGTGAGACCCCTTGCCTCCAGACCTGACAACCCAGGACCCACACAGTGGAAGAAGAGGACAACTCACAAAAGATGTCTTCTCCTTCGCAGAAGTGCAATCATGCCCATACACATCCTCAGAACCCATGGGGGGAAATCAGGTGTGATGCGGGACATCCCTGTCACCACTTCCCAGTGATGGCAAGGTCAGGGCAGGAGGGTGCCTGGGGCCAGGCCATCTAGCCTACCTCCCAGTCTCAAAGCAACAGATAAGATCACACACATGCTGGGTAGTGGTGGTGCACGCCTTTAATCCCAGCACTTGGGAGGGAGAGGCAGGCGAATTTCTGAGTTTGAGGCCAGTCTGGTATACAGAGTGAGTTCCAGGACAGCCAGGGCTACACAGAGAAACCCTGTCTTGAAGAACAAAAACAAAAAAAATCTCTCTTTCTCTCTCTTTCTCTCTCTCTCTCTCTCTCTCTCTCTCTCTCTCTCTCTCTCTCTCTCACACACACACACACACACACACACACACACACACACACACACCACAGACACTACAAAATCTTACATACTCCTGGATCACTACAGAGGTCACTAGGAAACCAAGGCCTGGTGATTTGCCCAAGTCCTCAAGACTGAATGTACTCAATGAAGAATGTTGTTCCTTCTGCTAGCACATCAGTGCCTTATTGATTGGGCCACCACTCCATTGCTTCTGAAAGGTAGACATCCTGTCACCATGTCTGCCCTGGATTAAGCCCACCAGATATGGCTGTTTCCCTTCCTCCACCGGATCCCTAATCATTAGTGATGGGTCTGGGCTAGAACTAGTGTCCAGGGGACCTGGATGGAGTCCCCAGGTGACAGCTATACCACTTTGGGATCCAGTGCAAGAACTGTGAACACCTGAAGACAGACCAAGAAACCATGAGTCACTGGAACTGTCGGTCAATCACAGTGACCAAGCTCTGGTCTTGCACAGCTGTCCAAGGCCCTGACTGGGCAGTCTTTGAGGATTCCTCCTGATTTTCCCATGGAGGGTCATGGCTCCCAGAAGTCAGGGTAGAGTGAGCTCACCTGACTTCCATGTTTGTTGCCCGGCTTAGTACAAGTGGGTCAGCGAATGAATGTTTGGGTGGATTGAGCTAGTTATTCTTCCCTTACTTCCAGTCAATGGTTTCTTTCATCTTAGTATAAAAGGGCAATTATAGATTGAAATTATCTGGTCTTGAAAATTTTTATGAATTTGTGTGTGTGTGTGTGTGTGTGTGTGTGTGTGTGTGTATACACGTCAATGCCAGAGTGTCTTTCTTCCTGTGTCTTTCTTCCATCACTCTCTAACTTAATTTTTGAGACATGACCACTCACTAAGCCAGAAGGTCACAGACTCTGCTAGATGGCTGACCAGCACTGAGTACAGACCCAGGACCCTTGTGCCTGCCTTTCTCATGGGTTCTGAGGAAACAAACTCAAGGCTTCTTGCCTGAGCGGCATGCATTTTATCAAGCCTTCCGGGTCTATACCTGGCTATGTATGTCTCTCTGTGAAGAGCTGTCTTTAGAGAACTGGAGGGGCACCCTGAGCCTGAGGTACAGGAGATGACAGCTGAGTTGCTGGTCTGAGCTTAAGGGTTACTCAGGAGTCAAGCTCTTCCAAGGACTCACAGTCCACGGGGGAGCCTGGGGCAAGGGCTGTGAAGAGACTCCCAGCTCCCAGAACTCAGTCCTTCCCACTTCCCGCCTCTGTCATCTCTTGGCTCCCATGAGGTTGCCTGTTCAATTGCCAATATCTGTATTAACTTTTTATACACAAACACCTCTCCCCCAGAACCTTCTCTTTGCCAATGTTCAGGGCTAATGATGTACCATCTCTGGAACGGTACAGACGTTGCTTCAGCAAACTTCCGTTGCCATAGGAATGTTTACGTCGCGCCCTCTCGATAGAATTTCATGAGCAGCCAACTCCAAAATTGCAGATGATTTAGGTTAAAAGCGGGGAATAGGGGAGGGTGTGTGTTTGCATTAGAAAGAAAACAAGCTTTTGAAAGGGGAAGTTTTCTTCTTCAGGGCTAGCTGCTTCTAAAGTCACTGGAACTCTGAGCACTTTCTCTAGACTTTTCAGATGGGTGAGAAGGGCATGGAATGCCTCCTTAGTTCAACTGAAAACCCCGTCCAGTCATGAAAGCAGTTAGGGATGCTTTTATTATTATTTTAAAGCTAGCTGTCATTAACAAAGAGTTTCCCTATATATAATGTATATATGATATATATTACACATTAATATATTTCTGATATATACATATTTTTCATATACATACATACATACATATTTTAATTAAGATGGCTTGTTGAGTAAAGGTGCTCCCTGAGCCCCACATAGTGGAAGGAGAGAACAAGTTCTGCAAGTTGTCCTCTGATTGCCACACAGTCGCCGTGATGCATAACCCCTGATGAACATGTGCGAGAGCTTATGTGCACATATGCGCAAATATAGTAAATAAATCTGGTTTTGAATTTTCTTAAGATTTGTTTAAATTTGTGTTTACTGTATATATGACTTTGTGTTTTCCTACATGCACGTGCATACTTGTACTCACAGAGCCAGAACTGGGTATCCAGCCTCCTGGGACTTAAGTTGCAAATGGTTGTGAGCCACCATGTGGGTGCTGGGAACTGAGCCGGCATCCTCTGCACGGGCAGCCAGAGCTCCTGATTGGCTGGTTGGGTTTTTTCCCCTCCTGTTGTTTTTCTGAGGCAGTGGCCACACAAGCATGAGGATCAGTCTGAATCCCGGTGCTCACGTAATCACCGTAGCCTGCCTGTAGTTCCAATACAGAGAGGAGACTCCTGCAGCATCCAGCCCATAAGGACAAGCTCTGGGTTCAGCTGAAGGCCACGTCCAGTCAGTAGAGTGAGGAGCAACCGAGGAAGACTCCCAGCTCAACTCTTGCTCTTCCACAGCCACTCACACACACAGCTGCGGGAGGTGCCATTTTTATAGCATTACAGGGAGCAAGCACTGTGGCCCTCGTAGATGTGTTTTCTTTTCGTGTTAATCACGGTCTCTTTGTTCTCCTCATTCAGAGAGGCATCTTGAGCCAGATTGGGAGGGGAAGGTGGCACTGGGAGATCCTGGAAGATTGTGGCGAGTGAGAGACCTATCTCCACGCAGTGGGAGCCCCTTTGCCAAAGTCTGTGTTTTGGTTCCTCTTTCTGGAGAGGGATCCTTTGAAATTTTCTGTAGCCCAGGGGATGACTTTGAAGCCACTTTTTATTCCTAGCCCCTCCAACTCCTCTGTCCCAGCCAGACACCTAGGAAGGTAAAGCCCCAGAGTTTAAGTGTCTGTGCAGATGTGCTCCCCAGTGGTGTTCCAGGAATGGACTTCACCAGTTCTGTGTCCCTGTCTCAGTCTATGAGGGGATCCCAGAAACTGAGAGTAGACACTTGGGAACCATTACATCCACGAGACAATAATCAAGAAAACTTTGACTTTCGGTATCTTTCAATTTCTCTAGCAGCTAATTTCTCTTAGATACCTGAACAGTAGTTGTCAATTTCTTAGAAATTAAGATGCAAAACAAACCAGACCTTTGTGACAAATTGCTTGAGAAGTACTGTATCACAGTACCTGTAGTCTGTACAGACAGTTGGAGAAGTACTGTGTCACAGTACCTGTAGCTAGGCACAAGCAGTTGAAGTACTATATCACAGTACCTATAGTTGCACATTCAGTTGGAGAAGTACTGTGTCACAGTACCTATAGTTGCACATTCAGTTGGAGAAGTACTGTGTCACAGTACCTGTAGCTAGGCACAGGCAGTTGGAGAAGTACTGTGCTGTAGCACCACATCTCCCTTTTAAATCTCTATTTTGGAGGAATCTTATCTAAGTCACCTTAGCAGCCTCTTTCTCGGGGTCCTTCCTGGACACATTGGACAGCTGGGGAAGGTCTATCGAGTGTGTGCCTGCCCACTGGCTCCCCCAGTGCACAAGAGGGGCAAACAACGTTTTCTGTGCTTCAGAACAGTGGGCTCCGTCGGGTGACGCTGATGTGGGCATGAGTGATGAGTGACGATGCTCCCTTCTCTTGTTCCCTCAGACCCAGGTCTCCTCTTCCCACCTGCCCAGCAGTATGTGAGCAGCATGACTGGCCAGCTGCAGGACAAGCCCCCAGAGCCAGGACCCCAACACAGCCACCCACTCCCAAGGCCAAGGTGAGCTTGCTTATTACTTCCTTACTTCGAGGAAGTCACTTCGAAGAACATGCTTGATTTAAACAAATTGTATGTGCTATTTTGGGTCCTCGAGGTGTGCTGGAAGAACAGGAGGTTCTGGCGAAAGGGTGCACTTAAAAAAACTCAAGCCCAGCCAGGCCCATACCTTTAATTTCAACTCTTGGAAGGCAGGAAGATCTTTATGAGTTCAAAGCTAGCCTGGTCTACATAGTAAGTTCCAGGCTGGCCAAGATTATACACAGTAAGAGTCTGGCCGAAAAGCAAACTGACCAACAAAAACACTCGTGTTGGAACTGGAGAGATGCTTACATGGTATGCCTAGAATCTGAGTCTCTGATGGTATACACACCACGCACGCACGCACACCCAGCTGGTCTCATGCACACACACAGTTAGTGTGTTAGCCTAACAAAGTAAGCTGTCCTCATTCTGGTGATTGAACAGCCGGGTCAGGTCAGAAAAGAACTCGGGTATCCTGAACCCAGGACTGTGCTGGGGTCTTTCAGGGGATTTCGAGTGAGTGAATCTCTCATGGGGCTGGAGGATGACAGCCATTGATTGCATCAGATGTGCTTGCAGAGAGCTTGGGTTAGGTTTTGAGCACCTCACAGATGTTCTCAGCTGTCTGTAACTCCAGTTCCAGAATACCCAGAACCCTCCTTTGGCCTCCCTTAGCACTGCATGCATATGATACGCATACCTCCATGCCGGCAAGCACTCATAAACCTCACACAAAAATAAACAAACCTTTAAAAATAATCTCTGGGATAGGATGGGATTGCTAAGATTAGTCTGTGGTCTGGGACTCCCAGCTAATGCTAGGCAGACCCGTATCCCTCACAGAGGTCAAAAGGAACCTTAGATCAGAAGTGGCATTGGAGAGAGCATTAGTTACTTTCCTGTTGTGACAAAATGCTTAACAGAGGGGAATCCTAGAGAGAAGGGTCCTTTGGTTTTACAAGTGGTGAAGGATGTGGCCCATCACGGCAGAAACCTGGCAGGTGGATGTCGCTGGGCATACTGTGTCTGACATCAGGAAGCAGAGAGGGTTCAGCGCAGGTGTTCAGCTCGTGGTCCTCTTCAGATTCATCCTGCGGCCCCAGACCATGGGATCACGTCACCCATGTTCAGAGTGGGTCATCGTTTCTTAGTTACAGCTTCCTGGATAACCTCAGAGACCCAGAAGTCTGTTTCCATAGTAATTTTAAATCCTGTCAAGTTGACAGTGAGGATTGGCTGTCGCAGACACTCGGTGGAAAATC
This sequence comes from Tokudaia tokunoshimensis, assembly GCA_036184795.1. Classification (NCBI taxonomy): domain Eukaryota; kingdom Metazoa; phylum Chordata; class Mammalia; order Rodentia; family Muridae; genus Tokudaia; species Tokudaia tokunoshimensis. Next base: position 36,966,062 of record BTHU01000016.1, read on the forward strand.
CCTCTTAACACTAGGAGTGGTTCTGCTTCTTTGTAATTTCTGTCTGTTGATCCCTCACTCGTCTTCCAGACTCCCCTCAGTCTTTGCATTTGGAGAAGTACCTCATGATGCTACCTTTTGGGGAGTGTATGAATCACTCCTAGACCCTGGCGTCACTCACTCACCTTGTCCCTTTATTGGAATGGGCTTCCTTAATTCCAGATCTGATCTGTTCCTTGGCTTCATCGACTTGTATCATTCTTAAAGAGTCTTCCATTCCTCGCTCATTGAGACAGGCTCTGCGCTCTGTTCAGGATAAGAAAGGTAGGCTGGGCCTGCATGGTGGTACAGTACAGCCTTTGGTTTCAGCAGCTGGGAGAGGAGGCAGACAGTGTCCAGGCCAATCACAGATACATAGTGAGTGCCTATCTCAAAAGACTAAGGAGGAAAAAAAGGGAGAAAAGAGAGGGGTGGGGAGAAAGACAGACAGACCTAGTGTCTAAGTTAGGGTTTTACTTCTGAGAACAGACACCATGACCAAAGCAAGTCTTATAAATAACAACATTTAACTGGGGCTGGCTTACAGGCTCAGTCTATTAGCATCAAGGTGGGAACATGGCAGCATCCAAGCAGGCATCATGTAGGAGGAGCTGAGAGTTCTACATCTTCATCTGAAAGCTGCTAGGAGAATACTGGCTTCCAGGCAGCTAGGATGAGGGTTTTATGACCCACACCCACAGGGACACACCTACTCCAACAAGGCCACACCTACTCCAGCAGAGCCACACCTTCTAATAGTGCCACTCCCTGGGCCGAGCATATGCAAACTATCACACCTAGGTTAGCCGCGGCTGCCTCTCTTCTCAAACAAGTAGATTGGTTAATGACTCCCTGAGAGAGTTTGCCATTCGTATCGAACTATTCTTATGAAATCCTTTATATTTTGTCTCATTGATTTTTCTTAAATAACCTATAAGCCCGTGAAATAGTATGCAATCTTTAATTATTGCATTTCATTTTGTCTACATGATAATACAATAAGGTTAACTTTTGGGTTGGATTTTGTTGGCTTGTTTGTGTTTGAGACAGGGTCTCTGTGTAACTTAGAACTCACCATGTAGACCAGGCTGGCCTTGAACTCTCAGATATACTTTGGCCTAGTATGGTGGTTCTTTGTACTGCTCAGATCACCTGGACTATATCCTTTCCTGGTTCTGTATGGTGAATTTGTTATTGGGAGAGCTGTGAGCTGAAACATGGCCCAGTGGCCTTCTCTTGTCTCACAAGCATAGAGCTCCAGAGTGAATCCCCAGCACTTCTATAAGCTCCTGAAAAGAGGGGGAAATGTGTTAAGATTTCTTGTTAGATTTGCCAATTGCTCCTCGCAATGCAAACATTTTTACTTTATTTTAAAGCACTACTCTTTGGCCGCTGTCTATCTTGTTGGGTATATTAGCACAATTCTATCACCTAAGCACTAGGGAGCTGAGGCAGGAGGATTCTGAGTTCAAGGCCTGCCTGAGATACTGATTGAGATTCTGACCCTTAAAAACCATTAGGAAAAAAAAAGCTTTATTGCATAGCTTATTGATGGGTTACGGTCACTTGTGCCCTGTGAATATGGTCGTGACTTTTCTGTTCTGTACCCTGGAATGGTTTCCCTCTCCGTTCCACTCTCTATCTTAATTAGAATCTATGTATTCTGCGCCTGTTTTCAGTGGTCGCTCTGGATATTTTAACAGCTATATTAAAGTCTAAAATTAACCAATGTTTCCCCTCCTCCCAAACACTACAGAATCACAGAGTGATTTATTATTCCTTGTTACCTCTCCCGACTTACATACTATAATTTTCTTGTGTTTTTCCTTGACCCTATTTTTTCCCTAAAATCAGACACCCTTTTCTACTTTTGATCCAGATTTTCTCTCATATCTGTTCATTTTCTTTTCTCAGACTTCTGGATTGCTCTTTCTCAAATCTGGAATCATTTCTCATCTCCCTGATTTGTGAGATTTGTACGTGACAACTCTTGGGATTTTGTAAATGTGTATTTAAAGGCTTTAACTTTTTTGTTGTTGTTTGTTTGTATTATCAATTACTTTTCTTGTGGTCATAACAAAATACCTCACAAAAGCAGGTTCAGGTGGAAGGGTTCATTTTGGCTCACGGTGGGAAAAGTCATCATGGTAGAAGTCACAGTCCATGAGCTTGAAGCAAATGGTCACAGTGACCCGAAGTCAGAAAGCAGAGGGTTGAATGCTGATGGCCAGGGGATGACGCCACCCGTGCTTACAGGGTTAGACTGGATTTTCCCACCTCAATAAGCCGATCTATGTAATCCCTCCCATGCAGCCCAGGGTTTGTTTCTATCGTCTTTCTAAACCCTGTCAGTTTAACAGCCAAGGTTAGGGACCATAGTGTGGGAAGTGCTTTCTCTTATTTTGTTTTGAAAGGTGGCTTTCTCGTGTTGAAATCACCACACCCAGGCCTCTGGCACTGAGTGTTCCCAGGGAAGTTGTTGTTTGAGACAAGGTCTCGAAGTGTAGTGTTGGCTAGCCTTGAACTCATGGAGATACCCCTCTACTGGAGTTAATGGCCTTAATTGTCTCAATTAGAAACGTTGAGAGATGACTCAGTGGTTAGGAACACTGACTGCTCTTCCGGAGGTCCTGAGTTCAATTCCCAGCAGCCACATGGTAACTCACAACCATCTGTAATGAGATCTGACGCCTTCTTCTGGTGTGTCTGAAGAGAGCCACAGTGTACTTACATATAACAATGAATAAATCTTTAAAGAAAAAAAAAGAAAGAAATGTTGAGTAGAGTCTACAGTCATGACACCAGAACGCGCCTGATCTTGTCTCATCTCAGAAGCTAAGCAGGGGCAGGCCTGGTTAGTCCTCGGATGGGAGACGCAGCAAGTGGAGCATCTGCTGTTCTATCTCGTCAGAAAGTCCCCCACATACTGTAAGAGTACTTTTGAGCAGAAACTTCTAACTTTTCTCAGAAGAGTGAACCAAAGCCCAGACAGGCCACTATGGCAGCCTAGTCTGGGAGGACCAGAGAAGGTTCTGTCCCACTCCAGTCTCTCTTCCCCTTCCTTCCTTGTCCCCAGGATCACTAGTGACCAATTCAGATAATACTGTTCACAAAGCATAGCAGTTTGTGTCTGTGCTTTAAGTAGCAGGATGGCTTTGTGAGATTTGTTCGAGCTTATTGTTTATCTCCCGTGAGACAGGAAGTGGGTTCTGCATATTTGGTGGCCCAATTCTTCAGTAGTCACCAGCAAACCTTCCTGCTTTGTTCCCATCCTGTCGAGGGCTTCTGGACCCCAAAGTCAGGTGTCCAGTGCTTCTCTGTTAGACCCTCACTTGCTCTCCTCACTTTTGCTCCTTTCCTGTGTGGCTTCTTCCCCAGCTACCCCATTCTTTCTGGTATGGCTCTTTCTGTTTCCCACTGCTGTGGAGCACCTGAGTTGGGTGGAGGACAGCTATGGAGCATCTGGGTTGGGTGGAAGACAGCTGTGGAGCACTTGTGTTAGGTAGAAGACAACTGTGGAGCACTTAGGTCAGTTGGTTGGATGACTATGGGGCACCCGGATTGGGTGGAAGACAGCTATGGACCACCCAGGTTGGGTGGAGGACAGCTGTGGAGCACCTGGGTTTGGTGGAGGACAGCTGTGGAGCACCTAGGTTGGGTGGAAGACAGCTGTGGAGCACCCGGGTTGGCTGTGGGACAGCTGTGGGGCAGGAGAAAAAGCTAAGTGTGACCCAGCTGCAGCATTTCTTGTCAGCATTACCGTCCTGTCCCCTAAAGACAGCAGACAGAGCTGTTCCAGGACTGGGATGAAGTGTGGAGAACTTGTAACCTGGGGCCTGGATGTCATTGTAAGCACTTGACAAAGCTGTCTGACCAAAAGCAATTTAGAGGATAAGAAGTTTTATTTCAGCTTACAGGTTACAGTCCACCACTAAAGAAAATCAAGGCAAGAACTCAAGCAAGTGCTTGAAGCTGGAACACTGCTGGCTCACTCATACACCATGCATAGCTAGCAAGCTTTCCTATACAACCCTGGACCAACAGCCCAGGGAATGGTGCTGTCCACAGTGGGTTGGACCCCCTACATCAATTACATCAATTAATGATCAAAATCATTCCCCACAGACATGATTACAGGCCAATCTGATGTAGGCGGTTCTTGGCTAGAGGCTTTCTCCTCAGGTGACTCTAGGCTGTGTCAGGTTGGCAGTGAGAGTTAATGAGAGCAGGTCCCATCCGGATGCTGTGAGACCAGAACACTTTGTAGACAGTGCTTTTGTTCAGTGATGCTTTGAAGTGGACAGAGCTGGTTTATGGGACACAAGTGGAGGTAGGAATCTGGTGTGAATGAATCCCAGCCTTACTCCCGATTAGATAGATAGATAGACAGACAGATGATAGGTACAAGATAGATGATAGATTAGATAGATAGATAGATAGATAGATAGATAGATAGATAGATAGATAGATAGATAGATGATTGATAGATAGACAGATAGATGATATATAGACAGACAGACAGACAGACGGTAGATACATACACACATAGATAGATGATAGATTAGATAGATAGATTAGATAGATAGATAGATAGATAGATAGATAGATAGATAGATAGATAGATAGATAGATAGATAGATAGATGAACGAACAAACAAACTAAGCTGGGCATGACCATACTCTTGTGGACCCAGTCATTTGGTGGCAGAAGAAGCAGGAAGATCGCTTGAGATTACAAATTCAGGGCACCTGTCTGTGAAACATAGTCCAAATAGCTGGACATGGTGGTTCACACATATGATCCTAACACTCAAGAAGCTGATGCAGGAGGATCACTATGAGTTTGAGGGCAGTCTGGGCTACAAATGGTATTTCAGGCCAGGCCAGTCTACAGAGTGACATCTTTTCTCAGAAAAAAAATCAAATGATCAGAAGGAAGACACAGCACATGGCTAGCCATTGCTTGCAGCAGGTATCAGCCTTGGGTTCATGAAATGAGCCTGAGATATCCCCACCCTCCATACACACTCCTTGTGTCCTGTTCTGTGACGTACCACAAGGGGTGCTTGGAGCCTCTGGCTGTGGTCCGTTCCCTTATGGAGCCTTAAGTGAAGGGTAGTCTAGCTGCTCATAACCATGGTCCTTGGCCCAGGGGAAAAGGATCTCCAACATCCATTCATCTCCATTCCGTGTGTGTACCCCATACGCATGGATGAAACCATGGGTGATGGGCGTGCCGTAGCAAAAGCACATGGGTCAGAGGTCAGCTCTTTGGAATCCCTTCCACTGGTACATGGTCTCCAGGGAATCAAGCTCAAATTACCGGATTTATGTGGCAGACACCTTTACCCACCAAGCCGTCTTCCCGCCCCTGCCTTCAGCTGTCTTCACCTCTGCTGGGTGGTTTTCTGCACTACCAGGTTTATCTCAGGCCACTTCCTGATTTGATATCGATCAGGTACCCACTTTTGCCTCAGTGACTGCTACTTTTAGTGACTCTGGGCTCTGTGTGGTAGATGTGTGGCATCAAAAGGCATAACCAAAGAGTTGCCTAAAGAACCAAATATCTTCATAAGACCCAGGCATGTAGAAAGCAATCTAAGGGAGAGAGTGCTGTGCCTGGGAGTGGTCAGGGAAGGCTTCCAGGAGTAGGAAGACTTGTACTGAGTCAGTGGCTCCAGTAGGTGAGGTGGCCACAGAGAGAGTTTGGGTTCTACGATGTTTGGTTATTGAAATGGTGGTGCCTGGTCTTAGAGACCAGTGAGTGTTCTCATCGGCAGTAAGACCCAGCAAGCCACTTCCATGCCCACAGGTAGCCTCCATGGCCCCTCTTGAAGGTTCCACCAGCTATTAGCATATGCAAAGCCCTATGATATCCTACTGTGTGTCTGTCCCCAGACTCCTGAGTCTGTCTAGCCTTGCATGAACGCCATCAACCTGTATGCTTCTGCCTTAAGTTTTCCCCAGCACTTGGGTCACCAAGCACCGGGGATTGGTATCTTTCTCTAAAACTTGAGATTGTAAGAACCAAACTCTATTCAAACTACCTCAGGTTGTTTGGTTGTTTGGGGAGGAAGGGGGTTTCTAGGCAACCTGGGCATGGAGGTGGATGGGATTAGGGAAGGGTTGTTCTCTTTCCCTACAGTTAGGAGATGGTGTCTTGATGTTCTCAATCAAATGAGTGGCCAGGCCCACACGCCTGGGGCTAGAGGCCCAACCCCACCAGTAAACCTCAGAGTCTGTTAACAGCCTCTCTACCAGGTGAGTCACCCTTCCTGCCCCTCCTTGCCCCTACTTACTCAGGGCTCTAAGGCCAGAATGATCCTTCCATCCAGCTGTCCTGGCCCATGGTGAGCTCAATGGGAAGATTAAATATTCCCCAGTAGTGAATCCCCCCGGGCAGCCGAGCCCTGACAGAAGCAAGGGCTTGTCCTGGATACACCCAAGGAGATAATTCCAGAACCGGGAAGCAGGGTGCAGCACGTCCAGGGCCATCTGAGGAGCCTGGGGTGCCAGAGGCACTGGGTATGAAGCCAGGAGGTGCCCCAGGCTGCAGGCTCCTGTGCTGTCAGGGTTACATAAGAGCTGACAGAAACATGCTTCCAAATGAGTCTTTAAGTGCTCTTCTGGAGACTGGCCATCAGCTCAGCATGGTGGAGTGAGTGTCTCTCTCCTAAAACCACCTTAAGTCCCTGACCTGCACTGGTCATATGCATGCACCATTCTGAAAGTTACTTAATGCTGTGTTTACTTGTTTGCGAGTGGATGTTTGAGGCAGGGTCTCTTGAATTCTGTAGCTGAAACTGGCCTCGAGCCCAAGATGCTCCTCTCTCATCAGCCACCATGACCAGCTATGTATTTTTAAAAATTTGTTTATATGTGTGTGTGTGTGTGTGTGTGTGTGTGTGTGCGCATGCGTGCATTTGTGCATGCCTGTGTGTGTGTGTGCATGCGTGCATTTGTGCATGCGCGTGCACGTGTGCGCATGTGTTTGTGCATGTGGAAGCCAACTGACAACCTCAGGTGTCTTCCTTGTCTTTTAAGACGACCTCCCATTCGTTGACCTGGAACTCCCAGATTAGGCTAGACTGGCTAGCCAGTGATCTCCAGGAATCCTCCCTGTCTCCACTGCTCAGTGCTGGGTACAGTGCCCAAGGAGGCCAGAAGAGGGGGTTAGGATCCCTGGACTGGAGTTACAAGTCATTGTGAACCATCATATGGGTGCTGGGAACCAAACCCAGGTTGTCTAGAAGAGCAGCCAAGTGCTTTTAACTGCTGAGCCTTCTCTCCAGCCTTCCTTCCCCCATAGGCTGCTCCTTGGTGATCCCCTAAGGCATTAGTCTGATCGAAGATCTGCTATTTCAAATCCTGGTCCAGGATTTTTGGGGTGTCCTGGGGAGCACCTAGGGAAACTCCTCACACTGAGTTCCCTCTTGAAGCCAGAGGTCCTGTGTTCTGCAGAAACAGAGTCTGGGGTTAGGACAGGAAGTCACTTGCCCAACAAGGTCACAGAGCTGGTCCTTTTCTGTTTGGTCCAGCTTATCTTTATGTGGGGTTTGCATTTCCTGAATCTTCAGCAGCTGGGTGGGGGTGGGGAGCAGAGCAAGGGAAGTGGGCTTAAAGGAGCCCTGTCTGAGACTGTTTACATTTCCGGGACAAGGAGATATTAAATATTATTTACAGTAATCCAGCAGATATGGGGGAGACTCAGTTTGAATCCAGAAGACCGAGAGTGGAGAGGAAAGGATGGCCACGTAAGAGCTGATTAGAGGCAGACAGATGTGTTCCGTGATGACACAGAAATAAATAGGAGTGTGTACTCCCGCACCTCCTGGGCTCCATGGAGATGCTTGGGTTGAGAACGGATGACTTCTGTCCCCAGGTCTGCCTATTAGTGCCTGGACCTCTGGACTTCTGCTTCCCTGGAGCTCCCGTCACTCAGCTTGGAATGAGTTTGCATCCAGAGAAATCGTGGGTGGCCATGTCAGTTGTGTTGTTCTTGGAGAGCTCGTCTGACGTCTGGGGGGCTGGCATGAGGTCTGAAGGCATTCCGTGGTAGCAGGAAGGGCCCATCAGACCAGATGACACTCATGGGAACTGAGGCCACTTCGGGTCCACATCCCTGGCATAGTCCGGCTAGACAACATATGCCTAGTTCCTCAGAGAGATGGGCAACCAGCAGGAGGAAAGGTAATGCAGTTGGTGACCATGCTGCCAGCTTCCAAGAGTGTGGCCTTCTCTACACAGGAAGTGACAGGCAGGGACCATGGGTGGGCTGAGACTACTCCAGGTGCCTGGGATCAAGCTCTTAGGCTTCTCACTAATGGATATTATTAGATTTTTTGTTGCTTTAAATTTTAAAAATAATTTTATGTGTATATGAGTGTTCTGTCTGCATGTATGTTTATGCACAATATGCATACAGTGACCGTGGAGGCCAGAAGAGGAAATAAGATACCTTGGAACTATAGTTGGTTGTAAGCTGCCATATGGGTGCTTGGAATTGGACCTTGGACCTCTGGAAAAGCACCTAGTTTTATATGTGTGTGTGTGTATGCATATGTATATGTATATATATTAATATAATATATATAATACTATAATTATACATTATATTATTATATATTATAGTATATATGTTAATTATAGTATTATATATTATATTAATTTATATACATATATGTGTGTGTATATATATACACATATGTGTATATATAATCCTACTATGTAGTACAGAGGGGCTTTGAATATGAAATCCTCCTGCCTTGGCATCCTACAGACATTGCTATGTGTCAGAGTCCCATCTTGAAAAGTCTCAGGTTTGGAGTTGAAGCCTGTATCAGGCAGTCTTGGAGTCCAGGGTACTTGGGGGAGAGAAGGAGCTACCTGTGTTTCACAGGAAGAATATGTGACCTCGAGGATATAGGGAAATGGGGAAGAGGGACCCATTTAGTTACATCCTATGGATGTGTCACTGGTAATCCCCTGGAAGCCTGGAATCTGGTGGCCTGGGGCCTGTACACAGGAGAGCGTTGCAGCTGCAGATGGGCGTGGCCTAAACAGCATCTGGCCTGGGTTCTGACACACCTATGTTACCACTAATGCCAGGTTAGAGAGTCTGGCCTGGCCCATAGCCACGTTCAGATCCACGCACACACTCGCACACATATGCACACATGTGTTAGCACGAACCCCAGGAAGCTGCCTACAAAACCAAGCGGTGGTGTGAGTTTTACACTTGTTGGTGACGGCTCTGCCTGGCAGGGGGAACTGAGCCTTCTCGCCTTGATGTTTTGGATATTTACCCTTTGGCCTTGGTGCCTGGGGGCAGAGTAAGCAGGGTCATTGGTTCTTCCTGGAAGAGGACCCCAAGCTGCTGAGGCTTCTCTCTTTCCTCTTAAATCCACTTCCTTCTGCTAATTGAAACAGGGAAAGCTGAAGGTTACCCAGGAGACAAATAACCAAACCCAACTAGTCATGGCTGAGTCACTGAGTCCGGTCTGAACTGTAGCCATGCTAGAACTAAACATCAGAGACCTCACCCACCCAACACTGTACCCACCCGCAGTGGAGCATGGCCTGCAGTTGCATTGAATCTTCAAAAGCACCGGAAGGGTAGCCATTACTGTTCCTCTCTGCAGATGCCAGAATTGAGAGCAGTGGCTCATCAGTAAGGAGCCCTGTCTGCTCGTGCACAGGACCATCACCCACACGGTGACTCACAAACAACCTGAATTTGCAATTTCAAAAGATCTAATACCCTCTTCTGGCCTCCAAACGCTCCAGGCCTGTGTGTGGTGCAAGCAAACAATTGTGAACATAAAATAAAAATAAATTTTTCGTGAGGGGAAGAAAAGGATGTCAAAAGGGAGGTTCTGAGGCTAAGGATATGCTCGGTCAGTAAAGCGTTTGGTCATGTAAGAGTGAGGATGTGAGTTCAAGACCCAGCACTCAAGTAAAAGGCCAGACATGGTAGCTTATATCCCGGTGCTGGTAAAACAGAGATGAGAGATTCCCTGAGGGATATCCTGGGCAAATCAGTTAGCTCAGGTCTCAAAAAACAAGGTGGATGGAGCCTAAGGAAAAACATCCCCTGACCTACCCATGCACATTAGAACAAAAGCCTTTGGGCCTGTAGAGTCTCTTCACTGGTTAAAACAAAGCTCTGACGTTGGCTGGAGAGATGGCTCAGCGGTTAAGACCACTGACTGCTCTTCCAGAGGTCCTGAGTTCAAATCCCAGCCACCACCTGGTGGCTCACAACCATTTGTAATGGGATCTGATGCCCTCTTCTGGTATGTCTGAGGACAGCAACAGTGTACTCATATACATGAAATAAATAAATCTTTAGAGGGGGGGGGGGAAAACCTGACCTTCTGACTCCAGATGCTGACTTTGTGAGGAAAGTTCTCAGCCTGTGGTGAGATGTTCGAGATGAAGGACTTTTTGCCCTTTAAGTACCATTCATTCACTCATTCATTCAATCTTTTTTGGTGGAAAGTACATCTTAGTTTTTACATATGAGTTTATGTGCATGCAGTGCCAGTGGGTGGCCAGAAGAGGGAGTCTGATCCCCTGAAGTTATATCTCATGGTGAGGTACCAGATCTGGATATGCAGAATCAGACTCCCATCCTTTACCAGCTCAGAGAGCTGAAAATAACTCCATATTCTTTCTCCCACTTTTAAGTTTACACTGACATGCTTGGGAGCTGTCTGTCTTGGGACTGACGGCCGGATCCTGAGACATCTCTGTACATCAGTGTAAACTAGCTCCTGCTGACCCTTCAGAGGTCAGAGTTGAGAACTCCAAGGATCCAGCAATAGGGAAGTGGCCTCAAACTCATCACATCTGCAGTGCTGAGCAGTGCTCCCTGCAGAGTAATTGCAGAAGCCCCATTCTTTGGCAACAGAGCGTTGGAGGGGGGTGGCCGTTTGACATCCAGGGAGTGACCTTAAGAAGATCTTGCCCTGGACTAGGGGTGCAGCTGAGTTCCTTACTGGGCACTCACCAGATGTGATGGCGCACGCTTGGCATCCCAGCACTTGATAGAATTAATAGCACCATGAAAAGCAGCATGGTTGAGGGCTGTAAGAAACACTCAGACCTCCTTGTCAGAGTGGACGCAGGAGGATTAGGAGTTCAAGGTCATCCCTTGGCTAGATAGCTGGTTGGAGGCCAGCTTGGGTTGCAGGAGGCCCTGACTCCAAACACAAAGATCAAGAAAAACTGGAAGGTCACCCCTGAGTGTTAATTTCTCATCTCTGAAATAGAGCAGTTCTGACTGGCAGGATCTAGTAGCAACAAGTAACGTAACCTAGGTCTGTGCTTCGTGCAGTACTTCCTAGAATGTTACTGTCAGCCATGGAACCCGCATCCCTCTCACAGAAGTCCCCACTGTCGCTCTTAGAGACTCTATGTGCACAGAGTCAAAGGCTATGGAGCTGTGACCAGGAAGGCTTATCTTCCCCAAGTTCCACTAGTATCAGATAAACCCCGTGGTCACCGCTTAGACCACCCCAGTTGTCACTCCAGGTCCCCCACCTTGAGCTCTATCCCCTGGGACCGCAGAAGAAACAGCTATGAGCTTTTTATTCTAGGGTTCAAAATATTTTAATGGGAAAAAAAGAGCAGAGAAGGAAAATTAATTTTGTTTAAATACTTTTTTTTCCTCTCCCTACTGTTATGGATAAGATTACCAATTGTGTGTGTGTGTGTGTGTGTGTGTGTGTGTGTGTGTGTGTGTGTGTGTATCTTGAGTGTGGGTTTGAGCATGTGACTCCAGTGTCCAAAAAGGTTGGTGGAGGGTGTGTCAGAGCCCCTGGAGCTGGAGTTAAAGGCAGTTGTGAGCTGTCTAATGCGGCCGCTGGGATCAGAACTCAGATCCTCTAGAAGAGCATTATGTGGTCTTAACAGCAGAGCCATCTCTCCAACCCCACATTGCCACTGTTTTAATTTTTAACTGGCATTCTGGGTAATGGAGCATAATATTTAGACGTGTCAAGCTGACAGCTGACAGGTGTGTTGTCAGTACACTACCACAAATCCTGATGTGTTGGGAGGCGTCATGTGCACGGGCGTGAACACTTGGACAATCGGGTGGTTGGGGAGGGATCTGGTGGAAGCATGCATGTCCTGTGGTAGACAAGCCATGGGGTGAGTGGCCTCTCGGAGGAGGATGAAAGTCCACTTCCGTTGTACACGCAGGGGACGCCATCTGCCAGATTTAGCTCTCTGAGTAGAGGTTTGCTGCTGACCCTTCAGAACAGAACGAATGAGACATCCATTAGATGGGTGCCATTCTGAGGGAGGAGGCAGGGGCAGTTTAGACCAGTATCCTAAGTGCTGTAGGGAAGTGTGCTGGGACCAAGCTCATTCCCTGGGCATATTCTCTCCCTCCCTCTCCGCCACCCCCGAGACAGTATTACAGTGTTTCTCTGTGTAGCCTGGCTATCCTGGCACTCTGTAGATCAGGCTGGTCTCGAACTCACAGATCCGCCTGCTCCTGCCTCCCTAGTGCTGAGATTAAAGGTGTGCACCCTCACACCTAGTCTGGGCATACTTAATGCACATGTGGTGGGGGATGAGGGTCAGAGGACAGCTTTACGAGCTGATTCTCCCTGCACTATGGATCCCAGGGTTGCGCTCAGCTGTCCGATGGCGGCAGACATCTTTACTCACTGCCAGCTCTCTCCACGGCCTGCCTTCCTTGGATCCTGTTGTCGAGGTCTCATACTTCCTGTCCAGCTGCCTCTGAGACGGAGCCCATCACAGGTATCAAAATGAACTGAGATGTTGAGGCTTCATCCATGTGAGCCCAACTGCCAGCCCCTCCCCCCCCATCCACATGCCCCATTTCATCACCAAGTCCTGACAGGTTCTCTGCATGTCCCTCTATCATTCCCTCAACGATATTATAAAATAAAAGTCCCCACCCCACCCCCAGCATCTGACACACATAAGGAACAGTGTCACGTGGCACCGTTCAGTCAGCTAGCTTCTTCATAGCATGTGAAAGCTGACAAGGCACCATTGCATGCTGCATTGTCTTCACCAGCCTCTGCATAATGGAGGGGCAACAGGCTTTCTCCATAGCTGGTTGGTACCCCACAAGCAGAGCAACCACACCCCCCCAACCGTGACTTCTACTCACAAAGGCCAGCCTTGGCTACACAGCCCAACCCTGTGCCAGAACTAGATAAACAGCCAGGTGTGGTGGTTCTCGCCTGTAATCCCAGCAGTCTGAACGTAGAGGCAGGAGGATGGAAAATTCATAGCCGACCTCATGTACTTACTGAGCTCATGGCCAGCCTGGGCTATGGGAGTCTCTACTGAAAGCAGGCAAAACTCTTTGTAAAAGGTGAACGTCGTCACTCCAGCCTCATCCCTCACTTCTCATGGTTGTGGATCCGAGGGACCTCGCAGGGGTGCCTAAGGGAGTGTGTCTCAGACTGGTGATCTTGGGGAGCCATCAGGGTTAGCAAGGTAGTAAGACATTGTGCCAGGCAATGGATCAGTGTCCAGGACAGGTTTACATCTCATTTGTGTCCCCACTTGCCAATAGGTCTAGCTCAGGGACACACTAGTGACTCTCTTGCTATTCCGACTACCTCCTCCTTCTGACTGCCCCCCACCCTCACCCCCACAACCGACCTCCACAAGGTACTGGGTATACCCCAGGATACCAAGGGCTCTCCCACAGCCAACCTAAGCTAAATTCTGGGCATCTGCTCTCTGATGATACATTTGGTTCTTTTAGTTCCTGATCTTTAGCCGCACACACAGGGATATGTTGGACAAACTTGGTCACTGTGTTCCATAAACATTGGCTGAGTCAGCTTTGAGCCAAACCCGCTTGTGATGCTGTGGAATGGGGAGGGGGAGATGGCAAAACAGAAGCCCTACAATGCAGGTTTGCTCCCCTGGAACTTAAAAGCTAGTATTGGTTAAAAATAGAATGGCCACATTTCACACACGGGGGGGGGGGGTGTGGGTGGGGGGGTGGGTGCCTAGCCTGCACCACAGCCACTGAGGGTTCAGGTCTTTCTCCCCACCCCCCACCAGCTCCCCACCCACCACTTTTCTCAGTGGGCAGCTCACTTCAGCCTCTGGTCCCCTAGCTGCAAAAGAGCAAGCAGAGCCTCTCAGCACACAGCCATGACAGGCTTCCATCAGCAAGCACTTCCTAGTATCCACAATAATGTCTGGGTTTGGTAGCTGTTTATGGGATGGATCCCAGGTGGGGCACTCTCTGAATGGTCTTCCCTTCAGTCTCTGCTCCACCCTTTGTCTTCATATTTCCTCCTGTGAGTATTTTGTTCCCCCTTCTAAGAAGCACTGAAGCATCCACACTTTGATCTTCCTTCTTCTTGGGCTTCATATGGTCTTTGAATCGTATCTTGAGTATTCCAAACTTTTGGGCTAATATCCACTTATCAGTGAGTGCATACCATGTGTGTTCTTTTGATTGGGTTACCTCACTCAGGATGATATTTTCTAGTTCCATGCATTTGCCTAAGAATTTCACGAATTCATCGTTTTTGTTTTTTGTTTTTTTTTGGTTTTTTTTGTTTTTTGTTTTTTTTTTGGTTTTTCGAGACAGGGTTTCTCTGTGTAGCCCTGGCTATCCTGGAACTCACTCTGTAGACCAGGCTGGCCTCGAACTCAGAAATCCGCCTGCCTCTGCCTCCCAAGTGCTGGGATTAAAGGCGTGTGCCCGCTGGGCAGTGGTGGCGCACGCCTTTAATCCCAGCACTTGGGAGGCAGAGGCAGGAGGATCTCTGAGTTCGAGGCCAGCCTGGTCTACAGAGTGAGTTCCAGGACAGCCAGGGCTACACAGAGAAATCCTGTCTCAAAAAAAAAAAATAAAGGCGTGCGCCACCATCGCCCGACGAATTCATCGTTTTTAATAGCTGAGTAGTATTCCATTGTGTATATATACCACATTTTCTGTATCTATTCCTCTGTTGAAGGACATCTGAGTTCTTTCCAGCTTCTGGCTATTATAAATAAGGATGCTATGAACATAATGGAGCATGTGTCCTTATTACATGTTGGAGCATCTCCTGGGTATATGCCCAGGAGTGGTATAGCTGGGTCCTCAGGTAGTACTATGTCCACTTTTCTGAGAAACCGCCAGACTGATTTCCAGAGTGGTTGTACCAGCTTGCAATCCCACCAGCAATGGAGGAGCGTTCCTCTTTCCCCACATCCTCACCACTTCCCCTCCATTTTAATCCTCCAGTCCCTGAGGCCTTGGTGGAACAGCTAGGTGGGTGTCTCCTCTCTTCTTTCCACCTCGCCCTGCACATGGCCGCCCCTGGAGTGGGGACCATTGTTCTGGCTGTGGGCCCAGGGATGATTCAGAAGGTCTTGTGCCTTAAGGACAATAGTAGATATTTCCTGAGAGTCCTGGCTCTACAACACTCTCCCCTCCAGAGATCCTACCTGAGTCCCTAACGACAAGGACCTACCCACTGCCCGGCCCCACCCCCACCTCCCAGCCCTGGCTAGAATAACTTTACTCTCTCAGGAGATTAGAGGCCTAGACTGTGGCCTCTACCCTGGAAGGTCAGGATTGTCAGGGAAGTCCTTCCTGTGGAAGGGCACATCCTCCTTGTGTACTTTCCTGAGGGGCTTTCGTAAGCATCCCAACCTGCAGACTGCAGGGTCAAAGTCACATCTCTCATAGCAGGGTGTTTGCACACTGGGTCCTAGATGGGTTCGTGTGAAACAATGGGAAGAGTAGAGACGATGTCAGCCTCCGAACCATCCGGTCTACAGCCCATTTGACTGTGAGTCTCACAAGACCTGTTCTCTCCTGAAACAAAGCGTTGCCTGTTGGCTCTGTGCCCTTGCTCCCTGAACAGCTGTCAGGTTCACGCTGCGACTGCAAACACCAACTGCCTGTAGAGAATGAACTTTAGCTTCCACGGGTCAGTGTGGATTTTATTCGAGTTCCTTCTAAGAAAGAAATTTTTATGTCAATTATTTGTAGAAACTCTATGTAGAAATGGTGGTTGCCGTCCAGAGAGAACACACATGGTCAGAGAGTCTATGGAACAAAGCCCAGGGTTCTGCGCTCTACCTCAGTGCCCCCTGAGCACTCCATGCCTGTGGCCCTAATCAGCCTACCTGGTACTGGCCAGGTGCAGAAGTGTGTGACTTGTGAAGTCAGGGTCCAGCTTTGGGTGTCTGTGACTCCAAGTATATTTTTGAGACAACGTCTCCCATTGAGCCTGGATCTGACTGTTTCAACTAGACTAGCTTGTCAGTAAACCCCAGGGAGATTCTGCTCTCTGTACCCCAACCTCAGCGTTGAGGTTGCAGACCTGCACTGCCGTAGAGAGCTTTTATGTGGGTGCTAGGGAATCCCAACTCAGACATTCATAGTTGTACAGTAGCACTTCCCCCACTGAGCATCTCTCTAACCCACTGATTTGAGATTTGTTAAGAGTTTGTTTCCTCCTGGCTAGCCTTGAACCCAATGAATAGCCAAGGATGGCCTCAAACCCTTGGTCCCCGAGCCTCTGACTTCCATGTACTAGGATTATAGACATACTCCACTACAGTTAGCAAGTGTCAATGGCCCCCAGTAAGGTGCTATCCCTAGACCAGGGGAACAATTGCTTTGACAGTGAGGACCAGGAGTCTCCACATCCAGAACGAGCCAGGAAGCAGCACCCAGTCTGTCTATTTTGCAGGTTCCCAGGCTGAGTGTCAGGCTCCTGGTTGATACCTGGGGCTTCAGAGGTGCAATGATGTCACTGCACTAGAGGGTAGAGAAATCAGTGTCCCTCAGAACCACTAGAAAATCCCCCAGTGGCTGAGAGTCATCCTCAAACCCTGGGAGGGGAAGAGCAGGGTCAGAAAGGAAGACGCTCGTGCCAGATTTTCGTGTGCTGGGAAGATTTAGACACTAACCACCATTGTTGGCACAGCATCTCTATAATCGGGTTACTGGATTGTAAAATGCCCTGCGGCACTATTTAGGAGACTAATCAGAAAGCATTTAGGATAGTGACATCCACTTCTCAAAAAGGGAGCAGGAGCCCACACTGTAGCTGCAGGGGGTTGGCGGGGAGGAATCCCAGAGGGATCTGAGTTAAACATTCTTGAAAGCCAGCAGGAAGATTTGCCTAAAGCATAAGCCAACGCCTTTGGAGAACTGTATAAAGTCTCTAAACGGTAGCCCTGGCTGGAACAAGGAAAGGCCTCCTGGATTTTCTTCCTCAAACAATAGGTGGTGGTTTGGCAGGATCAGGGAGGTAGCCCTTCTGAATTGTTAGCAAACAAGTTCTACAGAGACCTCAGCCAAAGTCAACTTCCTCCCCACTTGTGCCTGTCTGTCTCTCTGGTTCAAATGCTGCCCCCAAGACAGATATCCTCCTTACAGATTGTACCCCCATCTCCTGGTGCCCCAAGCTAGAGGGTCAGGGAATCCTTTAATGCTGGAGTCAAGGGCCAGACAGTGGCTGAGATTGCCATGTCTATTCCTGTGCAGTCAGTCAGCTAAGGAGGGGTGTGTGTGTATGTGTGTGTGCACGTGCGCACATGTGTATGTGATATGTATATGTGTGTGCATACTTGCATGTGGGGTGTGCATGTGTGTGTGTGTGTGTGTGTGTGTGTGAATGTGGCAGCCAGAGAATAACACTACACATCCTGCTCTATGTCTCTCCACTTAATTCCTTTGAGGCATGGTCTCTCCCTGAGCCTGGAGCATCGCTGGCAAGCCAACACGGTCTCCTTTCTCTGCCCCTATATATATTATGGTATTACATAGGTAACCACACCAGCATTTTACATGGGTGCTGGGATCCGAACTCAAGTCCTCATCCCTGTACAGCCAAACCCTTCTCTTCAGCCCTATAAGGAGGCTTTTTAATAGAAGAAAAAGTATAGGAAGAAGGTTTGAAAGGGGGGATAGATGGCTATAGCTGTATCTCAGTTGGTGAGATGCTTGTCTGACATGCACCACACCTTGGTTTCCATGGTCAGTACCACATTAATGGGGCGTGGTGCTGTAATCACAGGGTTCAGGAAGTGAAGTTTGAGGTTAACTTCTGGTACAGTCCCTGTCTTAAACAAAAGAAGCTGCCTGGCACTCAGGAGACAGATGCAAGCAGATCTGTGTGAGTTTGAAGCCAGTCTGGTCTATGTCTCAAGTCTGAGGGCAGCCAGGGCTACGTATTAAGATCCTATCTCAATAAAGTTTTTCCTTGGCATAAGGAAATCAGAGGGGATTCCAGTTCCAGCTCCTATAAGCGACCAGGAGCCTTGACTTGGCTGTGTTAGAGCATGCTGACACCCAGTCCACAGCCACTTTCATGATGGTCAGCAGTTATAACAGACTGCACAGTACCCGGACAACAATGCTTAGTAACTGGTCCTCTCTGTGCAAGTGTGCCAGCTCCTACAAGACCCCTGCAGAGCCTTGCTTTGATCTATACCACTCCATGGATCCACTGTGTTGGGGCCCTAGACCTGCCAGGAAACAGAAGGTGTGTTTCTTGGCCCATGTCAGAGGCCAGAACCTGAGACTGAATTGACCCACCATAGCTGTCATTTGCCTGAACATGGACACTGAGCATGTTTGAGGACTCAATCCCAGGGACACAAGATGCTTCTTGGTGACTAGCACAGGAGCCATGGGTTGTCTGTCCCAGAGTCTTGTGGCTGGAAAGACAGGCTCACCCCTGTAGGGGAGTGTGGAGGCAGAGATGAGTTCTGAGTGGCCATTTATTTATTTGACTCATTCTGAGTGCCTGAGTCTCGTTTCTAGTAGGGAAATGAATGAATAAATATGAAGGCTGTGGTATCTCTGGTGTGTTTAAAACACTTCTGGTGCCAATTACCCAGGAGGCTATGCACACCATGGGTAAAGCTGTTACCTCATTAGAAAAATAATAAGGCAACAAAAGCAATACGGACAGCAACATTAAGAGTAATTAGACAAGAAAAAGAATAAGGTAGCGTCCTCCGTTCTCAGCCTGTCAACAGCACTGCAGATTGACAAGCCAACATGATAAATGGCTTCTGGGTTTTTCAGTGACATGTATGTGTGAAGTGGCAGACCGTTTGGCAAGATGCTGACTGGGGTCCTAACATGCTGCCACTTGTGTTAGTGGGGCTCTGGACAGCTGTCCTCAGGATGGGTAAGAGCTTGCTTGTTCCAGGAAGGGTGCGGGCAGCTAGGGTCAGGCAGGAGGGGCTCCTCATAAACTCTCTCTTTCTGAATTTTTACTATGGTTTTTCACTCTATTTTCACATATTCATTTAGGATCTTTTGAACCTTTTTGTAGCTTTTAGCCTTTGAATTTTAAATCACATGTGAGTAGACATTCAGACAAATACACAAATTATATGCAAAGTGACTGGCATGTGGTGTCGCCATGGCCTCCCTATGCTGTGTGGGGAAGTTATTGTCTTCTCTTAGTTGGGCAAACGGTTCATGGTAGCTGTGAGCCAGGTGCTGTTCTAGTCTCAGAGAGCACATGTCTGGGTCTTGGTTTCTCCAGCTGTATTATGGGGAAACTAGATGATCCCTAAGACTGGGTGTGACCTTCAACTTGCGCATTCAGGAGACGGACGCCCTAGGAAGGCTCGGTAGGACACAGACAGGCAGTCACCATGGAAGGCAAGGGATAAGGAGTTTGTCTTTACTTTCCATTTTCCAAGGTTTCATTGCTGTGAACAGACACCATGGCCAAGGCAACTTTATAAAGGACACCATTTAATTGGGGCTGGCTCACAGGAAAGGTTCAGTCTATTATCATCAAGGTGGGAGACTTGGCAGCGTCCATGCAGGTATAGCGCTGAAAGAGCTGAGAATTCTACATCTTGTTCTGAAGGCAACCAGGAGAAGGCTGGCACTCTCAGGCAACTAGGAGGAAGCTGAGCATAGGAGGAGACCTCCAAAGCCCACCCCCATCATAACACTCCCTCCAACAAAGTCACACCTCCTAACAATACCACTTCCTACGGGCCAAGCATATTCAAACCATGAAAGAGTTCAAGGTACTTAGCTATATAGCAAGTTGAAGAGCAGCTTGAGCTACCTGATACTCTAACCACACAAAGGATGTAGACAGCGAGGGCCTGCTCAAAGCTTCTGAGCTTTGGGTCTGTGTGTAGGGAAAGCACAGCTGGTACTGATGTTGCTGGCATCCTGAGAGCTGAGAACCCACTAGAGGTCTACCCAGGGCCCATGCTCATGATCGAGCTACAGTCCTGCTCTAGATATATGAAGGAACAGAGACTCACTGCCTCAAGCTCAGAATGCAGAGCCATCCTTCTCTGTCCCCAGCACTCAGGAAGGACTTCACACCACCACAGGAGTGACTTGTCTAGCTTTCATCTCATTCAAGATGTGTGGTGGGTGACACGTGCGCGGGCGGTTGCCTGCATGTATGTATGTGCACTATCTGTGTGCCCGGATCCCTGAGAGGCTAGAAAAGGGTGTTGGATCCCCTGGAATTGGAGTTGCAGACAGTTGTGTGCCACCATGTGGGTGCTATGAATAGAACTCCGGTTCTGTGCAAAAACAGCAAGTGCTGTTGGGAATAGCAAAGACTAGGCTAGGGAAAAGAGGAGAGAGAAGAGTTTTCCAGTCGTAAGAAATAGTGTGTGCAAAGGCCCTGTGGACATAGTGTGGAACTGCGGACAAGGACAAGAGATACAGAGCCTGGAGGTCTTGTTAGCAGCTATGGTTTTTAACTAGGAGCACAAAGGCATCTGTTTATGTTGCAGGATGGGGAGATGGGTTGGTTACATTTTTTCTTTTTCTTTTCTTTTTCTTTTTTTTCCAGACAGGGTTTCTCTGTGTAGCGATGACTGTCCTGGAACTCACTCTGTAGACCAGGATGGCCTCGAACTCAGAAATCCTCCTGCCTCTGCCTCCCTAGTGCTGGGATTAACGGTGTGCGCCACCACTGCCCAGCAATTCTGCTGCAATCTAGATGACAAACTAGAATGGAATGCGGGGAGGGGAGTGTTCAGGAGTCCGCAGGCCGGTTGCAGGCTGCTGGAATAGTCCTGAGACAGATGCTATGTCTTACCCTGGGATAACAGGGGTGAAAACTGAGAAATGGGCATGGAACTAAGAAAGTGTTTAGGGGTGGCAGA
The DNA here is from genome assembly GCA_036184795.1 of Tokudaia tokunoshimensis. NCBI lineage: Eukaryota > Metazoa > Chordata > Mammalia > Rodentia > Muridae > Tokudaia > Tokudaia tokunoshimensis. Next base: position 36,987,206 of record BTHU01000016.1, read on the forward strand.
GGTGGTGCTGAGGGTAAAGGGCTTTGCAGTATAAGCCTGATGACTTGAGTTCTATCCCCCTGAATACTCAAAGGTAGATGAAACACTTCCGCAAAGTTGTCCTCCAATCTCCACATGGACACTGTGACATTGTCACACCACACACACACACACACACACACACACACACACAGAGAGAGAGAGAGAGAGAGAGAGAGAGAACATATCACATACCATAAATTAAAATTTTATTTTTAATTATGTGTGTATCTATGTATGGATAATGGATATGATGAATGCAGGTGCCCATAGAAGCCAGAGGCATCTGATGCCATTGGGGCTGTAGTTACAGGGGACTGGGAACCGCCTACTGCGAGCGCTGAGAACAGGCAGTGGGTCTTTTGCAAGAGATGTACCACTCTTGACCATTGAGCCGTCTTTTCAACACCAAATAAATCATCATTTAAAGGGAGTTTTAGGAGGGCTGGGGGTGTGGCTCAGACTGCTTTTCTTATATATGTGAGGCCCGGGGTTCAATTCCACAGCACTGCATAAACCAGTCATGGTGACACCAGGGTTGGAAACTCAAGGATATTATGGGCTACATAATGAGTTCAAGGTCAACCTGGGTCACATGAGACCTTGTCTCAAAAAAGCAAACAAGAATAAGAGCAGAGCCATTAGGAGAAGCTGTGAAGTGTGGAGGGTGGTTACGGAAAAGGGCCGTATGAAGGAATGCAGTTTTAGGACAAAATGCCATCAAGGAATTAAGGGCTGGGGAATGAATAGTTTGGCCATTGACAGTGCTTGCTGTTCTTCCAGAAGACCTGAGCTTACTTCCCAGCACTCACGCAGAGCAGCTCAGTCGTAACTCCAGCTCCAGAGGACGCAGCATCCTCTTCCGGCCTCCATGGGAACATACAGAAATACAGACACTTCAATGATTAATTTTGTTAAGAAATAATAGAACCTTAGGTAGACCTGGGACTGGAATCAGGCTGGACTCCCTAGGAATGCGTAGTTTGAATTCAGAACTGAAAGTGACCTGGCGCATCAGCGTGTTGGAGAGGGGTTGGGGAGAGAGAGAGATAGCTCTTCCTATGGGGTCTGTCTTAGTTGGGGCTGTACTGCTGTGAACGGACACCATGACCAAGGCAAGTCTTGTAAGGACAACATTTAATTGAGGCTGGCTTACAGGTTCAGAGGTTCAGTCCATTATCATCAAGGTGGGAGCATGGCAGCATCCAGGCAGGCATCGTGCAGGAGGAACTGAGAGTTCTTCATCTTCATCTGAAGGCAGCTAGCAGAATGCTGACTTCCAGGCAGCTAGGATGAGGGTCTTAAAGTAGGGACTCCAACAAGGCCTCACCTCCAAATAGTCCCCTTCCCTGGCTTAGGCATACTCAATCCTCCACAGGGGCACAGCATGTGCCAAGGTCCTGTTGTCGGATAGATCACATCAGGATCCTTGAAAGACTGGCCAATCTGTAACAGATGGGGTTGAGTTATCTTGAATGTGGCAGTGATAGACTGAAGTAGGCAGCTGTCCAGGAGCTCAGCCCCTGCAAACTGGGCAGGTAGGGCTTCTCTGGGAGAGCTAGAGAGAAAGACAGAGTGTCTCCTCAGACTGGGATGCCAGGCTCTGAAGGGCAGAACATTGCAGGGGCTGGTTCTCCTGCCCCTCCCTTTCCATGCTTACTCTTATGTGGGTTCAGACCTTCGCCTGAATGCAGCTAGGTCAATACTTTCTGACTGACGCACATCAGCCCCTGGTCAGAGCTGGATCCCCTGATAAAAGGCAATTTCTGTTTTGAGATATGTCCCAGTTTCATTTCTGCTGCTGGCATAAAGTACCCTGACAATAATCAAGTCATGGGTCCTGGAGAGACAGCTCAGTGGTTAAGAACACCGACTGCCCTTCTAGGGGACCTGGGTTTGATTCCCAGCACCCATTTCACTGCTCACAACCATCTGTATGTAATTCCAGTCCCAAGAGATTCAATGCCACCTTCTGGCCTCCATAGGCACCACACACACAGTGCTCAGACATGCATGTAGGGAAAGCACAAAAATAAAGGAAAAAATTGAGCAACTTTGAGACAAAGGAACTCATTTTAGTTCACAATTCCAGACTGTAGTCCATCACTGTGGATATGTCACAGCAGCAGGAGCCTGAGGTAGCTGGTCACATTGCATCCACAGTCAAGCAGAAAGAAGTGAATGCATGTATGCTTGCCTGTGCTGGCATGACTGTGCTCCACTTGATTTCTCTAAGCTTATGTAGTTCAGAAGCCCCAGCATAAGGAATGGTGCTGCCCACAGTGGGCTGGGCCTCCCACATCAATTAATTAAGGTAAACCTCCATAGAGATGCCCACAGTCAACCCAGTGTAGACAGTCCCTCACTGACACGCTCTTCCCAGGAAACTCTAGGTTGTGTCAAGTTGACAGTAAGAACTAACCATTGCAGTGGGAGTGGGCAAGAAGTGCTATAAACTCCTAATCAGCTCCCCTATGGCGTGGGCCATCTTTTGAGCAGTGAGGGATGCTGCTTCTGGAATATATCACCCCTGTTCCTAGCATCCTTGTGCAACTTTTGAGAAGTCGTCAGGGACCGCCCCTCGCTTTCCACACCACCTCAAATTCAGGGTCAACTCCAGATGTTTCTGCTTATAAAAAAAATCCTCCCTAAAATAAGTTTGTGAAACTCCTTTGTCTTCAGTTTTTGAGACAGGATCTCATGTAGCCCAGAATGGCCTTCGTCCCTCGGGAGCCCCTGGCTCTGAGTGTTGGAATTACGGGCACGCATCACCACGCCCAACCTAGCTTTTACAAAATTCTTCACCCCCTGGCTCGTGTTCAAGTTTACATCTATGGTTTTTATCAAGTTTGCCAATGTGATCTCCAGGATATTATAAATATTGATATTTAAGTGAAACTATGATATCACCCATTACTCATTACACACACACACACACACACACACACACTCAGTCATACACACTCATACTCACACAACACAGAGAGACACACATACTGTGTCTTCTGTTATTCCTTGAAACTTTATTTATATTTCACTTCCCCCAGAAATTCTATGTGTAATATATTTTTAGGTTTAAAGCTTTTTCGTTTGAGTCCCCATCCTATTTGTCTGTAACAATTTTATGTAAAGTTGACATTTTCCAGCTTCTGAATCATGAATCTGTATTAAACTTTCTTCTGGTTTGAGTTATAATTTTTAATGGTGCACAGTCGATCAGACCACAGGTAAATAATAAACAGGAAAAGTAAAATTATATTGAAAATGTACCCCAGGACAGTGGTACTAAATGACTTTTTAAAAATAAACTTCTCACTGGGCTGGCATGTTCCTCAGTTACTAATTTGCCTTGCCTGCGTCAGGCCCTGGGTTTGGTCCCCAACACTGTATAAAGCTGGGGTCCCCACTCTTGTAATCCCAACACTTAGGAGGTAGAATCAAGAGAGTCAGAGGCTAAAAGTAATCTTCAGCTAGCTCAAGGCCAGCCTGGGCTACATGAAACCATGGAGAGACAGCTCACTGGTTAAAAGCAGTTTCTGCTCTTCCAGAAAATTAGTTCAGTTCCCAGCACCCATGGTCAGGGAATGATAACAACCAGAGGATCTGACTGGCCTCCATAAACATCCACATTCATATGTACATAAACATACGTGCACATATAAAGAATAATTAAAATAATCTAAGAAGATTATTTATTGCTAGTTTGCAAGCAGGACCAGCATTTTCCGTCTATCCAGACATAAGCACAGAAAACCATAGTTCATACTTGATAGGAAGAACACAGAGTTTTATCTTTAAATAAATAAATAAATAAATAAATAAATAAATAAATAAATAAAAACCAGGAAAACCTAGGAGCTGGAGAAAAGGTTCCATGATCAAGAGCACGTCCTGGTCTTCCAGGGGACCCAGGTTCGGGTCCCAGCACCCACATAGGTGGCTCAAATGCATCTGTATTTCCTGCTCCAGGGGACCCAGTGCTCCCTGGCCTCAGCAGGCACCGCACGACGTGTAGGATGCACATGAACTCACACAGTACACACACAGATGCATACATTTAAGAATGAGTGATTAAATCTTTAAAACAAGAAAACCTCATTGGTGTTCAGTGTGCATGGTGCCAGGAATCCAGCCCCACTGTCATTGTGCCTGTGATCACTGAGCTGCCCTGCTAAATACACATTTTCTTAAAACGACCTTGGTGTGCTTGGTGAGGTGCCCGCGGCGCTGGCTGTGTCTCGGCCTGCTGACGTTCTTTGTCACCTCGTCGAGCCCATGGCCATGGGGTAGCTCAGGGCCATGGCTGCTGCTCTCCGATGGCGGCCAGGACAGGAAGCTGATTGTTGTTTTTTTAAAATTTGTGGTCTGTGTGTTCATGTGTTCAAGTACCCTAAGAAGCTAGAAAAGGGCCTCAGATCCCCTGGGGTTGGAGTTACAGGAAGTTGTGATTGTTCCAACTTCGGTGCTGGGAAGTGAACTCAGGGCTTCTACAAGAACAAGAAGTGCTCTTTAAACACTGAGCCATCTCTCCAGCCCCATGGAACTTAATGAGAAAGGGATTAGAAACAAGAGGGCCAATGAGATGCCTCAGCAGGTACAGGAGCTTGCTGCCAAGTTCAATGATCCAAGTTCGAGCCCCAGAACCCACGGGGTGGGAGGAGAAAGCTGACTTGCACAAGCTGTCCTCTGTCTTCTATATGCACTGTGGCACATGAACACTTGAACACTCACATGTGCATGTGCGCGCACACATATACAGTCAGTCAGTCAGTCAACAAGCAAATGATGAATCCAGTTGACATCTGCGCTGAAACAGGTGAGAAGTTTACCTTCCTTTTTGTAAAAGAGGAGAGCAGATGGAAAAGGACCACGTGTACCTCTCTCATCCCCCTGTTCTAGAAAAGTACTTCTGTGGGCGTTCAGGAACCTGAGAACTGTTTCCTCTTAGAGTCTGGGGTGTGTGTCCTGTGCCTGCAAAGCCCTCCTGTGCTCCCAGAGATTCACAGCCCAGTTTGAAAACGACAGAATAACTGTAACGGGGAAGGCTGGGAGGTGGCTCACCTGCTGCACAAACACAAGGACTTGAGTTCAAATCCCCAGCACCCGTATAAACAGCTGGGTGTGGCTGTCTGTGGCTATAACTCCAGCCCTGTGGGTGGCCTAGACAGGGAGAGCGTGGGAACTTGCTGGATACTAGGTTAATGTAAGGGTCATTCCGAGAGACCCCGGAATAAGTGGGAATTGATTCTGACCTGCACATACTCACTTGCTCCCCCTACACACCACACACACCATGGCACTCCCATGGAGGTCAGAGTACAGTTGTCAGGAGTCAGGTCTCTCCTTCCACCATGTGGGTCCCTGGATTTGAACTGAGGTCCCCTGGCTTAGCAGTGAGTGCCTTAACCTGCTGAACCGTCATCCGAGCGGCCCTCCCTGTCCCTATCTTTCATTAATGACCATAATGTTCATAATAATGGCTTGTCAAGAAACATTCGGGGAAATAAATCTTGTCCTTTGCATCCTGTCTTCCAGGTGTGAAGGACGTTCCCCCACCGCGGTGGTGTCTGGTCCGTGCCTCAGCCCGCGTGAGGATGTAGGCGCCTTGGCTCTGCTGATGACTGGTCCAAGCCAACAGGGACCCCTGCCTCCAGCTACCCTCACAGACATGTCAGCCGTGGAGTAGGGTGGACGCTTTCTCTCATCTTCTCAGGGTTTCAGGATATTTTTTTTTTTAATTTTCTTCATTTCCTTTTTTTTGTTGGTTTTTTTTTTTTTTGGTTTTTGGTTTGTGGCTAAACACTCATAAGCAAGGAGGACATCATGGGGGACCAGCAGCTATACAAGACCAATCACGTGGCCCACGGTGGTGAGAACCTCTTCTATCAACAGTCAGCCCTTGGCGTCCACAGCGGCCTGAACCACGGCTATGGGAATACACTCTCCGGGGCTGGAATGGACGCCCCGCAGGCCTCGCCCATCTCGCCTCACTTCCCTCAAGATACTCGGGATGGTCTCGGCTTGCCTATTGGCTCCAAAAACCTTGGCCAAATGGATACCTCCAGGCAGGGAGGATGGGGAAGCCACGCAGGGCCCGGGAACCATGTCCAGCTTCGTAGCAACTTGGCCAACTCAAACATGATGTGGGGGGCACCGGCCCAGGTGGAACCCACTGATGGCTACCAATACACTTATTCCCAGGCCAGCGAGATCCGGACCCAGAAACTCACCAGTGGTGTTTTGCACAAGCTGGACTCTTTCACCCAGGTGTTTGCCAACCAAAACCTGCGGATTCAGGTCAACAATATGGCCCAGGTGCTGCACACCCAATCGGCAGTGATGGATGGAGCCTCTGACAGTGCCCTCCGTCAACTGCTATCTCAGAAGCCTGTGGAGCCCTCGGCGTCAGCTATAGCTTCCCGCTACCAGCAGGTGCCCCAGCAGCCTCACCCTGGTTTCACAGGTGGACTGCCCAAACCAGCCCTTCCAGTCGGGCAGCACGCTCCCCAAGGGCACCTGTATTATGACTACCAGCAGCCCCTGGCCCAGATGTCCATGCAAGGGGGACAGCCACTGCAAGCCCCTCAGGTGCTGTCCAGCCATATGCAACCATTGCAGCAGCACCAGTATTACCCACAGCCGCCGCCTCAGCAGCAGCAAGCCGGACTGCAGCGGATCTCCATGCAGGAGATGCAGCAGCAGCAGCAGCAGCAACAACAGATTCGCCCCTCACCGCCTCAGCAGCAGCAGCAGCGGCAGAGTTCACTGCAGATACCTCAGTATTACCAGCCCCAACCCATGATGCAACACTTGCAAGAGCAGCAGCAGTCATCCATGCACCTGCAGCCCCCTTCGTACCACAGGGACCCTCATCAGTACACCCCGGAGCAGGCACATGCTGTCCAGCTGATCCAGCTGGGCTCTATGCCCCAGTATTACTATCAGGAGCCTCAACAGCCCTATAGCCACCCCCTCTACCAGCAGAGCCACCTGTCCCAGCACCAGCAGCGTGAAGACAGTCAGTTGAAGACGTATTCTAGTGACAGACAGACCCCGGCTATGCTGAGCTCCCATGGGGACATGGGGCCTTCTGAAACAGGGGTGGCAGATACTGCAAGCTCAGAAATGACCCGGGTCACTAGTACCCTTCCTCACCAACCGCTCCTGTCCCCCAGTGGGATCCACCTCAACAGCATGGGGTCTCAGCATCAGCAGCCATCCCCCAGTGCGGTGTGGCCCCAGGTATCTCAAAGTTCCTCCCCATATCCACATGTGCGACAGACCCAGCCAGGCGCAAGTCTCTGCAGTGCCTAATTCTGCCTCCAACCTCCATCCTTTACGGTTTTTTTATACATTTCACAAAGGTTAACCTACATGTACCAGGCACTGTCTGTGCCAGACACTTGGAATACAAAATCAATTTGGATTTAGTCTTTGGCCCTGGGGACTTGTCACCTCACTAAAGAGATGGCCAGAAAGTGTATGAAGCCGTTAATGTAATGAACAGGACCTAGAATCAGAGGCCAGAGGGTTGGCTCAGTTCAATCATGGGATGCAGGGCAGAACTTGGCAGCAAGTACTTGTAATCCCAGCACTGGGGAGGCAGAGACTAGAGGATCCCTAGGGCTAATCTCAGCCAAGCTAGCTTACTCATAGAGTTCTGGGCTAGTAAGAAATCCTGTCTCAAAAATAACAAGTTGGGCCACCATGATGGCTCAGTGGAGAAAGGCACTTGCTGTCTCAGCTGGAGACCTGAGTTCCATCCCCCAGGACCTAGGAGAAAGGAGAGCACTGCCCCCCAACATGTTGTCTGTTCACCTCCACACACATGTTAAGGAAACACATACACACACATAAAGATAAATAGATAGATATATAGACAGATGGATGGATGGATAGATAGATAGATAGATAGATAGATAGATAGATAGATAGATAGATAGATAGATGATAGAGATGATTGATAGATAGATGATAGAGATGATTGATAGATAGATAGATAGATAGATAGATAGATAGATAGATAGATAGATAGATAGATAGATAGATAGATAGATGATATATAGAGAGAGATGAGAGAGAGATGATAGATAGATAGGAGAGAGAGAGAGAGATAAAAATGTTGATGTGAACAGTTCCTGGGGAACAGTAGCAAAGGCTAGCCTAACCTCTAGCCTTCACTCACATGTGCACATATAACCACGTGCACCTGCACACATACAAATACATACACATATGCAGTGTCTATGTCAGAGGCAAGAGGACCACAGAGTGGGGACATCTCATCCCCACTGAAACTCTGTCCTTAGAGTATGCCCAAGACACAGATTGTCCTGTGACTTCTGCACAAACACTGTGCACATGGATGCTTCCCTGCCCTTGGCCCACTCTACTTCTACACACGCCATACGTGCAGTCAGACACGAGAAGTTCTTGTTTGTTTAGTTTTGATGCTATCAGGCCTCCTGGAATGATGCTGTACCACCCATTTCCTGTCTGTCTTTTGTTGGGATGGACCCTGTTAGTGCAGACTAGATACAGACAGAATAAGAAGGGTAGAAGGGGGTTGCATCCCAGTAGGCTTGGGACTGGCATCAGCTGTGAGTTCAGGGAGTAGTGGGAAGAAACCAAATGTGGAACAAGGGCATGAGTAGACATGCCAGGGTAATCATGGACAGAGAAAGTTCTGAAAGGGTAGATTCAAGTGTTCAGACAACTGAGATTCCTCCCTTTTGAAATACATATTTCTTTGTTTTTTCTCTTGTTTTCTTCCGATGCCCTGTTTGACTCAAAATTAGATGCACTTACCTGATGGGAGAGTCCAGCCTGGATCCCCAGAATCAAGGTATGATCAAAGATTTGGAATATTTGGGAGACTGGGCGGTGTCTTGGGTCATTTAAATAACTCATTTCTAAATCCAAGGTCAATGTTTCAAAGAAAGTCTAGGGAAAGCAGTAGCTGCTGTGTTTGAACACTCGACCTTTGTGTTACACGGAGGAAAACACCAGTAAAGCAGGCGTTGCTGTTGGGCTCCTGAAAATTGCAAGTCCTCAATGATCCCCAGCTACTGCTGTTCTCCTGTTAGAAATGAGAAAGCTGGGCTCAGAGGGCTAAAGGTACACACAGAGCAAGGAGCAGTAATGTCTGGCCACTGTGTGTTCTGTTCTTTATCACTTCAGGCACTGGGGACCCAATGGGTGCCTTCTGTGTACCAGGCTTGGAGCCGAGCCTTGGGTGTGACACAGTGAGCAGTACAGACTCACATCCCTCTCTCAGGGCCACGGTGGGTGGGCATTGAAAGCTGTGGACGAGAAAGCCCCAGTGCCTGCAGGTCTAGAATGATGGAGGCCGTGTCCTGTATGACATGATTTTAAGAAAGCCCTTTCCTTTCTGCTGGAGAGATGGCCTAACTGTAAAGAGTACTTGCTGGAGATTAGAGTTGGAGTCCCAGCACCCACATGAGGTGGCTCACAGCTGCCTATAACTCCAGCTCCCGGGGATCTGGTGCCCTCTTCTTGTCTCCCCAGGTACCAAGCACACAGACAATGCACACACAGAAAAGCAACTGAAACACTATACATGAGCGCACGTATGAACACACACACACACACACATACACAGAGAGATCAAGGAGATGACTCACCAGGCAGAGGTGCTAAGCCTAATGACTTGAATTTGAACTCTGGGATCTATATAACAGAAAGAAAGAGCTGACTCCAAGTTTTCCTCTGACCCAAAACACAAGTGTTTTTATATATATATATATTTTAAAGAAAACAAGTGTTTGCTTCCTCTGAGTTTCAGTTTCTCCATCTGTACATTGGGCTTGGTTACCGGGCAGATATTGAAGTCACAGATAGTGGTAGATTAGATAAACAAAATGATTTCATTGTAGGTTTGATGCCTGTGATAAATTCTTATTTCCCTGTCCTCGATGTGTGTGTCCTTTTCCATGTGGCCCCACCCTTCAGCAGTGGCCAAACCAAAGGAGTGTTTGGGGAACAGTTTGATGCCAAGAACAAGCTGACATGCTCCATCTGCCTGAAGGAGTTCAAAAGCCTGCCTGCCCTGAATGGCCACATGCGCTCCCACGGGGGAATGAGGGCCTCCCCCAGCCTCAAGCAGGTGAGCAGGGCCCCGCCCCGTCCTTTACAGGTCACGTGCTGCTTGCTTTGCTTTGCTGCTATTGGAGTGAGACAGGGGGACGCGCGCCTTTTGTGGGCACCAGGAGAGGCACAGTCTCTGCTTCCCTGGCTTCTTAGACAAGTGTCAAAAGCGGAGTGCCAGAAATCTCTTTAGGGAACCCATCTCTTTTCCCAGAGAGAGGTGCCGAAGGAACTTTGTCAATGTCTATGAATATGTGAGAGTATATACATATGCAAATGTAAAGTATAGTTGAAATCTAAAGTATACATGAAGTACCAAGACCATAACCAGATGGTCTGGGAGATCAGTGGTCAGTGACTAAGAGAAAGCATGTAATTCTCAAGCTCTTGGCCAGAATTTTCTGTCCATCCATGCAGTGGTGACTGGCTGTAGGTAGGAACCAGGAATCCTGTAATTCCCTCAAGATTATCCAGGTGAATAGTCATGTAAGAAACCATCCTTGGGTTCGGTTAAAACTCATAGAATTTTCTGAAATTTCTTTGAATATTGAATTTATGAGATTCTCTCTCCCATCTCTATTTCCTGGCTATGCCAGATAAAAGAGGAGTTTATCTTCACTTTTTCTAAAATTTATTTATTTATTTTATGTATGTGAGTACACCATAGCTGTCTTCAGACACACCAGAAGATGGCATCAGATCCCATTACAGATGATTGTGAGCCACCATGTGGTTGCTGGAATTTGAACTCAGGACCTCTGAAAGAGCAGTCGGTGCTCTTAACCGCTGAGCCATCTCTCCAGCCTGAATATTTTATTTTATGTGCATTGGTGTTTTGCCTGTATGCATGTCTGTGTGAGGGTATCAAGTCACTTGGAGCTGGATAACACAGTTTCAAGTTGCCATTTGGGTGCTGGGAATTGAACTTGGATCCTCTGGAAATACAGCCTGCTTTTAACTGTCTTTCCAGCCTAGCTTCACATTTTAAAAATAGTATGTTGCCAGGTGATTCATGGCTCATGCCTCTATAATCCAATGCTCCGGAGGTTGAGACAGGGGGATCATTACAAGTTGAGGCTAGCCTGGTTTACATGGCAAGTTCAAGGCTAGCTAAAGCAACATAACAAGACCCTTGTCTCAAAAAACAGAAAGGGAAAATGTACGTTTTCAGCCTGGTATGGCATTACACACCTGTAAGCCCAGCACTCGGGAGACTGAGGCAGGAGGATTCTGAGTTTGGGCTACCTATTGAGAACCTCTCTCAAAGAAACAAACATAGCCATAAGCATATTTTGCATTTTCAATGTGGTTTCCTAACCTGAATAAAATTTGGGCTGCAATGACTATTTCCATTAGACACTGAGTCAACTGAGACCCAAGGAATGGAAATCTACATAAAAATCACGTCTAGTATTGACTGAATAGCAATCCCTGTCCTTTACCTCACAAAGCCACAAAAGCCACCAACTTTTTTAAAAAAAAAATTTTTTTTTCATATACAAGTGATATCTTAAATGCAGCTCAGGGACCCAGAGTTACTGGGAGGAAACCACCCAGCTGTGGTTTTCTGTTCCCCACCACTGATGTCCTGGAACCTCTGAGGAAAAGCAAGTCCATCCCTCTTGGGAGAGCTGCTTTCAGCCCAAGATCAAAGCCTTTATTGTCTATGTAGGAGGAAGGAGAGAAGGCCCCACCGCCTCAGCCTCAGCCTCAGCCTCAGCCCCAGCCGCCACTGCCACCTCCGCCTCCGCCGCCACCGCAGCTCCCTCCTGAGGCAGAGCGCCTCACGCCCATGGTCATGCCCGTGTCTGTCCCTGTCAAGCTTCTCCCACCCAAGCCCAGCTCTCAGGGGTTCACCAACAGCGTCGCTGCCACCCCCTCGGCCAGAGACAAGCCAGCCAGCTCGATGTCGGACGACGAGATGCCTGTGCTCGTGAGGATGACCCTCTCCCCCCCTCACTCCCCCCAAGGGGCTGCCCCCCGTGCGCCTGCTGTGAGTTGCTGCGCTGCCACACCTGCCTGGGATGGGGACATTGCTTTGCTTTCCTGGAGATGAGGACAGCTTTTCCAAAGTGGCTGGCCTGAGCTCCTGGATGTAGTCTCCCTCTCAGGTTCAAGGCTTCCGGGCCACCTGCACTTGCCCAACAGCTCCATACTTGTTACTCCTCCAGTAACAAGTGGTCTGGATCCAATTCTGAAAACTGACATGTTCTCATGCCTAAACGTAAATGACAGTCCAGTTGGCGGCCATCAATATAACCTTACCAGTTGCAAAGATTGGAAAAAGTATCTCTGCTAATAAACAGCTGTTTCCCTGCCCTGGATTTTTCCTAGGATCGCTGGGTCTCCCCAGATTCAGCTGTCAAAGAAGGAAACCTTGGAATGACTGCCCCTCTGGGAAGTAGGCAAATCATCAGCTCAGCCTGCCTGCTCAGATCTGCCTGGTCAATGGCTTCAGCGATTGTCACACCTGCTGTAATCCCTGGGGTCTCGGATCCATGACAGTTTCCCCAATAAACCCAACGAGAGCCAGACCCTGCAGATCTCAGGAAAGCAAAGCAATTCATGTTTCTCAGTTCCTGTTAAATTCTCCTTGCCTTCATCACCCTCTCTCCCCTTCTCTCTGCCTCTTCTCCTTTCTACCCTGGGGAATTAATGACCTGCATGGTTGGCCATAGCACACCTGTCTCTTCCCATGGTTTTACATGTCCTGAGAGAATGAATGCATTCTGGGAGTTTAGAAGCTGTAAGGGTAGGGCTGAAACATTCAGAAAAAGAACTGTTAGGGTTCTTGTGTGACGTTGAGGCTCAGAAGAAGAGAGACTGAAGGACCACCTCCATATTCTGGCCAGAGGGGACTAGCAACAGACATAGACGGAATAATCTTATCTACACACACACACACACACACACACACACACACACACACACACCCCTACACCTCCCTTGCCTGGGGAAGTTGTGTGGTAGGTATCCTGGAAATCACACAGGGATTACAGACACCCATCTTATTCAAGATAAGTGAGAAGAGGAGGGGCCAGGGATAGAAGGGGCCACCTTCCCTGGAGGTGGCAAGATGGAAAGATAGATGTCTTCTGCCAAAATAGCTCCTCTTACAAGTTTTCAGCTTTACATACATGTAAAAATTCTACTTTGAATTTTGGATCTTGCCCTTCTCCGAGGCTCGTGACGTACAACTATACACTAGAACCTTCTCTCCTGATGTTGGGCCGTGGCATCTGGCCACTGATTCCAGTCAGCTACTAGGTCAGGAGAGGAAAGACTCCTCCAGACTGTTTGCCGTGAGTTGCAGAGGCAGGACGCTCTGTGCGTGAGGTGTATTAACTGCAGTTTAAACTTAATAGCTTTGTTTTGCTGTGGGTTATTTGAATTGTAGCTCCGTCATAAATCAGGGTGCACCTGTATACCTGGTGGGTGGGTCCAGCTAGCAGGGCAGTGTGGTGGTATTTTTACTTAGGAAATCATTATGGGAGTTCTGAGTAGGAAGGGGTGAACTTGGTTTAATGCAGGGGAGAGAGAGAGACACACCATCAGCTGACAGGTAGGCCGAAGTAGAAGCATGCTCATGGTAAAGAACGGAAATCAAGCCCTTGATGTAAAAACAAGTTTAAAATCCAGGCAAGAGCTTTAAATTCAAATTCTGGCTCTGGGATAAAGCCAACTTGAAATGTCCCTCTCAGAGTCTCCGTTTTCCCCGGAGTATTGGACTTACCAGTGGCCTTCTCCCTCCCCTGGGGCCAGGAACTTTATAAAATTCAGTGTTTGGCTCTGCCCCCTAGAGTCCACAGTTTAAACACTTCAGATGTGGCCCAAGTGTGACAGTCTGGGTGGTTTGACATTCTGAGTTGGGTCTCTGGTCCAGGTAGCTCAGAGAGCCTTGCCTGGGAGGTAAGAAAGCTTTATTTAGAGGTAGAGCACCAGAAAGAGTCTAAAACGGACTTTTGAACTCTGTGTTTAGACTCCCGGGCAGGATTGAGGTCACCAAGAACATCACATTACTTAAATGACCTCCTCAGTGACCCAGGGACAGGGCTTAAAGGTTTCCAGATTTGCTCCGCAGTCAGGGGTGGGGATAGCAAAGCCGCCTTTTCGAAACATTCCCCTCAGCAGCCCCTTGGCTTCTCGGAGTCTCTTCTGGGCCTCGGCTGTAAAGCGCCCCTGCTTGAGGAAAGGAGGGAGGCTGGAGGGCACTGGTCTACGGAGACCCACGTTAGCGCTCCCTCGAGAGCCTCCACGGTGACGCCGGGAGTCCCTCTCCCCCTCCTCCTTCACTTCTGCCTCCCCAAGTCTCTCCTAGAGGCTGGAATGGCACCCCGGAAGACAAGGGCGCTGAGGAAGAAGTAGACGGTGGGAGGGGAGAGGCAGAGCCCACACTACCGAAGGCCAAGGAAGGCAGGCCAGTGAGAGGGGCCCAAAGCTGAGGGGAGTTGAGGCAGGTCACATGGCCGGGAGGCAGCTGGTCATGTGACCATGGACGTCTTTCCCATCACCCCCTGCTGCTGTCCTCACTCGCCACTCTGGCACTAGAGCTGCTGGGCACTGCAGCTGTGCCTGAGCACCTCAGAGCCTCTCCTCAGGTATCCCGGCTGGCTGTCACACCCAGCCCTCGGCTTTTCTGGGTTGATGTTGGGCCCCCCACCCAAGTCTGTTTCGTCTGGCTTTGGCATACCCTGCTTCTCTATTTGACATGCATGTGTGGACTTACTAGTAGATGTGTCTCCGTGTGGCAGGTCCCCCAGACGAGGCTGGGGTCCCCGCCATAACCTAAACTAGCTCTGCTGACAGGAAGCAGGAGGAGATGGGGGTGCTACAGAGGAGCCTCAGAGGGGCGTGTCAGGGGAGCGTCACCAGCTCCATCTCCAGGAGAGCCCGTTAAAACGGCCTTGTGGGCCACTGTGCCCCGGCCTCAAGTAACCCTGTAGAGCCGTGGTGACAGCTCGGGGAACCTGTGCTGGGCACGAACCGCTTCCTGCCCCTCAGCCTTGGGCCTTGCATCCCTGAAGAGAGGATTCTGTGTCCCCTGCTTAGAACATGTGTGATCTATCCCTGCAGGAGCAGTGGGGGAACTAAAGAGCCACTCTGCTGGATTCCACTCAAGACAGATGGAAATGCAGTGATAAGCCAGAGTTTTAATTTATTACTTCTTGCCGACCCACCCTAGCCTTCTTAGACCTTCCGGATTTTCTTTGCTAACCAGCCTAAGGCCGATGTGGTGGGAGTGGGAGGGGACGAACAGAAGGGAGGCAGTCTCTCCCCCACCCCCTTAGAATTTTCAAGATCCCTGGCCAAATCTATGGAAAGGGGCCAAGGCAAGGACAGCAGTTCTGTACTTAGAAAGGGAACAATGACTGGGATATACTAGTTTGAATCCCAACTGTTCCTCTCACTTCAGGAAATCCCCCGGAAACATCCACCCATCGCCGCCAAAGTTGAGGAGCCCCTCAAGACCCTACCAGAGAAGAAGAAGTTCCGGCACCGGCCTGAGCCCCTCTTCATCCCACCACCGCCTTCGTCCTATACTCCCAACCCCACCTCTTACTCGGGGGCTACCCTATACCAGAGCCAGCTGCGCTCCCCACGAATCCTCGGGGATCACCTGCTCCTGGACCCTGCCCACGAACTGCCCCCCTACACGCCGCCACCCATGCTGAGCCCCGTGCGCCAGGGCTCAGGGCTCTTCAGCAATGTCCTCATCTCTGGCCACGGCCCAGGAGTGCACCCCCAGCTGCCCCTCACTCCCCTCACGCCCACGCCACGCGTGCTGCTGTGCCGTTCCAGTGAGTCGTCCCTTAACCCCTGGTGTCACCCCTGTCTATTTGGATACTACCCTGAGTGGGTGGGAAGTCTCACTTTCTTCAACTGGCTAGTTTACCCCGTGGATTTCTGTGAAATATTCATTATGTATTCCACATACGATGCGAGATGTTCTTAATGTCTCCACTTCGCACTTAGTAAGTCAAGAGAATCAGTCTGAGGAGAGAAGCGAGTCAGAGAGAGTGCCTTTGGGATAAAGAAAAAGGGAAATGTGCACGCTAAGACTGCTTTGGATGGTCAAAAAGGATTCTTAAGATAAATATTTAGCTATTATACACATGGGAGCTATTATAAGCAAGAGTAAATCTTAATATTTACTGTACTTTAAAAAAAATCAATCATGAACCCTGTAGGTCATATTCGAGTATAGCCCCAACTACTATAGAAGCTGAGGCAGAAGGAATTGGGGAGGGATTGAAGATCAGCCTGAGCAGCACAGGAAAACCCCATCTCCTCAGTAGATATTGAGAGGGCCAAAGGGAGATGAGAAATCTTTGTAGCTAGATTTCTTTCTGGTTGCCTAGAAACCATGTAGCTTAGCCAGCCAGCTTTAACTCACACAGTGAGAATGGCTATCTTAAGGCCTGAAATCCCAAGCACTGGGAAGGCTGAGGCTTAAAGCTGGAGGATAGGAAGTTCAAAACCAGATTGAGATATACATCAAGACCCTGTCAAGGGGCTGAAGGATGGGGAGAAAGAGACAGAAAGAAAAACGACCTCATGAGTCCCTCCCGTCTTCTGGAAATTGATATGAGTTGGTAGGAGAAGAACCTTGTTGTTATCGCTGCTTGGCTACTTACTGGTCCGCTGACTTCCATCTGTATTCATTTCTTGGGACGTTTTCTTGTTGTCCAGTAAACTCTAGTGTTTGTGTTTCAGGCAGCATCGACGGCAGCAATGTGACAGTCACCCCAGGACCTGGAGAGCAGACTGTGGATGTTGAACCGTAAGCAACCGCCAATTATTCTTTAGAGCGTAAGCCTCAGATAAGGAAAGGTCTGGAAGCTTCTAGAAGGGTAGTCAGTATTTCTGTATTCAGTGACCACTGAGAGGGGAGAGTTGTGGAAATGTTAGGATCATGGCTTCCTTCCTACCATTTACCTATAGCTGCTAGTATTTCTGAGACTTAGGACTAAATATGAAACCCTAGAGTCACATAATCTAGCATCCCTACCTCCACAGACCAGCTTCTACACTCATACACATTCATATCCCCAGTGGCATTGCGACCTCTCTCTTGAAGGTGCTTAGCTAGAAGAGAATCCTTCTGAATGTTCTTTTTCCCATGTTCCCTCTGTGACTCATGGCCAGTCTTCCAAATGGGCCTGCTGAGTGTTTGAATCATTTCATGATCGGTGGGAGGTACAGTATCCACACACACATTGGTGGCTTGACCTCCAGAGGGTACCGGAACCTCTGATAGGACGATGCCCTGCGTATTAGCACTACAGTGCCACAGCCATCTGTCTGATGACTGAGACAAAGTCTATCAAAGTAGATAGACTATCAATTTATCTATCATAGACTGTATAGATCCCAACTGACTAACAGATGGGCACTGGGGTAGGTAGAAGTGGCTTGGCTTGCGTTTTCATCTCGTTACTTAGAATAGTATGAGAGTAGCACCTACAGCATTATTTAGTTCTGGGTCTTCCCACTTAATATTCTCCTTCAATATTAATTCTAAGTATTTCAGCTAATGTTAGTTAGTCCTGAGTAACTGAAAGCTCTTTATCTACAGGAAGCTGTAGATAAAGAGACACTACTTTACTATGGAAGGGAATGAAGAGTCTGTGGAATGGAGCTTTGTAGAGGCCAGCATCAGAAAGCTTGAGTTGACACATTCTAGTTTTGATTTTTACTGAGTCGGTTTAAGGCCTTTGTTGGTGCCTTGAACGGGGATCCTGATTACAGTCTTGTTCGTATCCCCGGTCTTCGTGAGCGTAGATGGCATGACCAATGGGAAAGTGGTCTCGAAGGGCTACATACTTTACCCTGACGCCCACACTTAGCCCCACTCCCCTCGTTCTACGGTCTGCTCTAGTCATGCCCTTGGCAGCTCCTCTCCTGGAATTAACTGTCATTTCCATTCCAGTTTCTGTAGAGAGCCTGAAAGCTGAGAAGTTTCAGACTGCCCCCTTTCCCTTCCCCAGGTCCCCAACTCTAACAGGTCTAACTTGAACCCACCAGCGATATAAATGACACCGAACCTTATTAATATTGTAAAGCTTGAGCCTTTTGCTGGGCAGTCTCCCGACTACTCTAACCCAACTAATCCTGGCACTACATCCCACCACATGGCCAGGTCTACCTCTCTGCTCCACTCTGATCCCACCATTCACCTCTGTGTCTCTGGGATGAATCTCCCATGTCTGATTTCTGTCAGATCTTTATTGCAGCCAATCAGATACAATTCTAGATTGTTTTAGGCAAATGAGAAAGAATGACTATGAGACTGGTGAGAGGCCATAAAAATAACAAGACCAAGATCTTGCCAGTATTTAGCTCTCTGCTGGTACAAAATTAACAATTGAATGTGCTGTAACACACCTTCACACGATGTACCCCCAACACCCAACGTGAAAGCCGTTCTCACCCGTGAAAAAGGCCATGCCCGGATTTGGAGGGCCCTGGTCTATGCTGTCACATTGAAGACCGTACTGTTTTTCTCTTCATTAAAGACGCATCAACATTGGCTTAAGGTTCCAAGCAGAGATCCCAGAACTGCAAGACATCTCCACCCTGGCTCAGGACACACACAAGGCCACACTGGTATGGAAGCCATGGCCTGAGCTGGAAAACCAAGCCCTCCAACAGCAAGGTACTGGCATTTAGGAGGAGCTGGGTGAGGCTGGCTTCTCTAGCAGGGACGTCTGGGTGGGGGCTTCTGTGACACTGAACATATCTGACACAGTAACTTCTTATTCTCAACAGTGGAGAATCTTCTGAATCTGTGTTGTTCCAGTGCATTGCCCGGTGGAGGGACCAATTCAGAATTTGCTTTGCACTCTCTCTTTGAGGCCAAAGGTGACGTGATGGTAAGGAAGCTAGGAAAGATAGGAATGGGGAGAAGGGCCTTTGTGGATGCATTAGCTCAGTGAGTGGGTCCAGACCGGAAGGCCTCCAGCAAAGAAAGCTATACTTAGACTCCTGCTGACATCTCTGTAACTAAATTATGAGGGGTACATGTGTTCAGAAATGAGAATTTCGCTTCATGCACCATGACGGAGGTGGAAGAAGAGCTTGAGTAAAAGAACTGTCCCCAGGACCCTCCCACCGTGGAGATCAGCCAGACCTGGGTGCCTCCGGACCTCTCTTCTCTGTCATTAAGTGGTTCTATATTCCTACCTTTAACATAGTTCTGAACATTAGGGACCTTCATTAGGGACACTGAGATGTCCCTAAACTAGAACCATGGGGCCATCTTCCCAGAATCAACACTGACCATGTGTCTGGTCGACCTTCACTTCTGGCCAGATAAGTCCATCACCAGCCTCAGTTTCCCTTCTATAGAAGGACATGGTTCTTCTAGTACTAAAATCAGGTTCCTGCTTTTAGATTTTATGGAAATGCAAAAAAAAAAAAATAAACAAATGTGCCAATACTTTCCGAGTGGATTCTTACCTTTGAGACCAGTGGTCTTCTGGAAACTTCAGCAACACACATAAATCTCTGTGGAGCACTCCTAAGGTGTTTGCACTGATCCAGCAGATGGTGGTGGGCCTGGGGTTCTAGATTCTCTTCTCCATTTATTTATTTATTTATTTATATTTTGTGTGTATAAATGTTAATTGTGTGCAGTATCTGTGGAGGCCAGAAGAGGTACCTGTAACTGGAGGTACAGGCTTGTAAGCCACCTTAGGGTGCTGGGAATTGCGCCTGAGTCCTCTGGAAGAGCCGCCAATGCTCCAGCTCAGAGGTTCTGGGTTTCTAAGCAGTTCCTAAAGGTTACTGAGGCTTCTGCCCTATGGACTTAGAATAGCAAGATTTCTCTGCCGTGCTCGACCCAAACCCATCCACTCTCCTTGCTGTCTTTCCTTTTAAAACCTAGAGGGGAGCTCTTCCAGAGGATCCAGGTTTGACTCCCAGCAGCTATGTGGCAGTTTAAAACTGGCTATAACTCCAGTTCCAGGAGACCCAATGCTTTCTTCTGGGCTCCATGAGTACCAGGCACACAGACATGCGTACAGACATGGGTTTTGTGCAGTGAATTTTTATTTGCAGTGCCAGGAGACACACACACACACACACACACACACACACACACACGGGCAAATCCTTGACTTTCATTTTCAGATAGCCTCGTCTGCTTAGTGACTTCTAGGCCATTGAGAGATACTCTCTCAAAACTCAAGGTGAACGGCACTTGAAGAATGATTGACAGCTTGTCATCTGACCTCCGCAGGCCCACACACTTTCGCATGCACCTGCACACACATACATGTACCCACACAAACACGAACATAGACGCAAGACAACCGCAGGAGGCAGATCTGAAGGGTTTACTGGGTGACACTCTAGAAGGACAGCATGTGGTACACTTATTACTTAATACAGCTGTTCTTACTCAGTGATAAAGAGAGCTATGACTGACTATAAAGCAGTCACTGACCACTCACTTCTTCCTCACAAACCCTTCCCCTGTGAATCCGCCTCCTTTCAGAGAGACCCCACTCTGTCTCTCCAAAGGAGTGCTCAATTCACAGCTGCCGTTTATGTTTTCCGTGGTGTGACCAGCTAGCTTCAGGTGGGAGTTAAAATGTTGAATTCTATTGGAGTTGAACTGAAAGGAAGTCCCCATTAGCATCGTCTGCCCCTGGATTTCTTCCCCGTTCTGCTGCAGTGTTAGACCGGCTTTCCCGTGGGACTCACACATAGACTGACTTCTGCCTTTTCTCTCTGACCCCGCAGGCTACCCTGGAAATGCTGCTGCTGCAGAAGCCAGTCAGGTTAAAATGTCATCCTTTAGCCAATTACCACTACGCCGGTAGGTTCCCAGGATCCCCGAGCCCCATTGCTTCCTAAGAGCGGGCAGCTCACGTTTGGCTATGTGTCGTTTATTTGAACAAATAGATAACACTGTGTCTATTAGCCTGACACTGCTGGGCTTGTGTCAGTGTAAACATCTGCCCCTGTGAATGTCCCAAGACCTGGGAGATGGCACACGGTGGCTGCCCACCTGGCAGGAGAACCTGTGCATCAGAGGAAAGAGCCACCAAGGCTACAACACAGAGCAGACCACTAATAGCAGCCCTAATAATAAAGTAGTGAAGGTGGGCTCAGGTCTTGACCAAGGCCCTAGGCTTTCTATAGGCTTGAATTAGAAAAAGAAAAGAAAGGGAAAGAGAAGAGAAAAGAAAAGAAAAGAGAAAAGGCTATTCTAATACCAGGAGAAAGACTTTATATATGTGCGTTCCAGGGTGCGTGTGTGCGTGTGTGTGTGTGTGTGTGTGTGTGTGTGTGTGTGTGTGTGTGTGTGTGTGCGCGCGCGCGCGTGTATGCACGAGTGCGCATGTGAAATAGAAAACAGCTTTAGATTTAAAAGGAGTGTGAAGGAAATAGGTTGAGGAGCCTGAAGACAGCAAATGAGGCCATGAATGGAGGTTCCACTAACTGGAAACCCATCAACTGTTGCCAGTCTTGCCTTGGTTGTCTCCTTCAGAGTGACTGGATCTTCCATTGCCCCTTGATTTTTTTTTTTAAGATTTTATTTTTAATTACATCTAACTGTCTGTCTGTCTTGTCTGTCTGTCTGTCTGTCTGTCTGTGCATGCTCAATAGCACATTATTACATTGCCCACAGAGGCCAGAAGAGGGTTCCAGATTCATGAAAGCTGAACTTTGAACCAATTTTGGGTCACCTGATAGGGGTGCTGGAAACCAAACTCCTGTCCTTTGCAAGATCGTTATACACTGTAGGCCACTGGACTGTCTCTCCAGCCACTGCCCCTTGATTTGTATCATTTAAGGGTCTCTGTGGTGCCTTGGGCAGACCTCCTGTAGGTAGATGCTGAATGTATGGTCTTGGAGATCTGTTAACACTCCGTCCAGTCCCTCACCAGACAACCAAACTCAGCCCAAATGTGAAGGTTTCTTTACAGGTACTGGATTATCCTCTAACTATCTCTCCCTCTGTCCTGTTCTTCACTTGTGAGTTGGCTTTGCCACCTGTTGTCACCAAGTAAAAAGGCCTCAAAGTTGTGTATGAAGAATACCCATGGACACGTACCCGCAGGTCAGTTTCATCTGAAAGCAGTTGCAAGGAAGAGACAAGCAGGAAATGAACACTTGGGGTCAAAGGCATCATGGAACCAAGGCCAAAGGAGCCAACTTCATCATCTCCTGCTTGTGTGGGTCCAAAGATGTGGGAGCTCACCAGTCTGCCGTGCAAACGTTTGATTGCCTCTTAATTCCCGGCATCATATGCTGTTCCATTAAACCCTGTCAGGCGCTCCCAGTTTCCTGGGTCCTCTGCATCCAAGAGAGATTCCCAAACTTCTCTGCATAGTGGATGAAGCTTTGTGTGGGCTAAAAGAAGCTTCCAGACACTGACTGTGAGATGCTGCTCTGGTTAACCTTGGGTCACACTGCCTCACCAGAACCTTGGGGTTGGTCGTGGCCAACTGTGAGCCTCTTCATCCAGGACATGATTCCTCTCCAGTTGTTCCCAGTGTGGTAAACAAGAACTATTTTATTTTTGTGTGCATCATGACACAAAAGACTAAGAAGCCATGGGCTAGAGCACCTCCAGCTCCAAGCAAAACAAAACATGAAAATGTTACCAAGATCTTTGAAGGTCTGCTGAGATACATTAAGCTTTTTGGATTGAGTATTGCTAGCTAATCTGTTCCCCCAAATTCTTCCCTCTCAAGTACCCTAGGAAAAACTCTTGCTTTCTGAAGTCATTTCAGCCCTTGGAGACCAGAAGTGGGGGTTACCAGTCACTTTTCCTTCTTCTCAAAGTGATTACAAACCAAGTCTCCAAGAATAGTCTAGTGTTGTGAGCAGATAGGACAGAAGACACTGGTCCCTAAAGCTCCATATCTTTTAACAATTGCCTATCAAGACATGGGAGACAACTTGAGTTCGTTGCATCTTATGTCCCAGCCACCATGCCACACTCTGAAACCCCCTCAAGGTCTCTTTGGCTTCCAGCCTGAGAACTAGACCCATCTGACTCCTGGAATTTCACTTTAGACTCCTAGTCTGGTTTGGTCTTCATTGCTGTGATAAAACACTGACCAAAAACAACCAAGGGAAGGAGAATTTACTTGACTTATAGCTTATAGTTCACCACTGAGGGAAGTCAAGGCAGAAAGCAGGAAGCAGGATCTGGACCAGACATGGAGGAACACAGCTTATTGACTGGCTTAATCTGGCTTTCTCAGCTACCTTTCTTACACAGCCCAAGCCCACCAACCCAGGGATGGCACCATCTACAAATGCCCGGGTCCTCCTCCATCCATTAGCAATTAAGAAAATGTCTCACAGACATGGTCATAGGCCAATCTGATGGAGCCAGTTTTTCAGTTGAGGTTCCCTCTTCATGGGTATGTCAAAATTTGTGCCAACTTGGCCAAAAACTAACTGGGACACCAAGAAAAGGAAGTCAGATCCAGGCTTTGCTGTGCCCTGGAGGAAAGACAACCAGACAGATTGCCTGGGTAGACAGATACAAGCCTGTGGAAACACTCTTCCCCCTCAGTCAGGACCAGGAGGAGAGAAATGCCATGGGGCAAAGGACCAGTGAGCAAGATGGGTGCCTGTCCCAGCCCTGAAGGCAGTGTGCCAACTTTGGAGAGCCTGTTCAGCATCCTCAGAGAACAGCTGTGCAGTGCCTCCCAGCGCTCAGTCCACACCAGACACACTGGTCCACTCAGTTATCTCCACCCATGAGTGGCTAGTAGGCCTTTCCAGTGGTTCCACTTAAGCACTCACACGGTGGGGGGGGGGGGTACTGTACATAGAGAAGCCATGAAGCTTGTGGTCAGACACCTGGAGCTTGGGTGATCTCTCCGCTGAACAGGTCTTTTATGCAGATGTGCACAGGGTATTGGGGGTGGTAGAGTTAGATCTAGCTTCTTCGCAAGGTACAGTAAAAACTTCTGTCATGTCCCACCACAACCACGAGCACCCAGTGGGGCTTCAAACTCTGCCTTGACTTTTGAAAGACAAATGAGACCTGGGAGAGATACCCTTTCCATAAGGAGAGTCTGGGCTCTTGTCTTGGAAGCTGCCCAGAGTGAATAAGGAGAATTCTGTACTTAGCTAGAATTACTTTTCAAAGAACACAGCTGTGGGTGCTTTTATTTGCTTTATTTTTACTATATAGTAGATTTCTTACAGCAGGACCTGAGTCAGTACACAAATGCCTGACACAGCATTTGCAAAGAAAAAAAAAAAGTTTAGTGACAAATTCAAAATATGGACTCAGATTGAGGTCCTCCCTCCTTTCTGCACCTAGAAGGAACTTGGGTAGCAGCCTGCATTCCAAGAAAAAAAAATCTGACCTTTACCTGCTATTGATAGCTCTGTATAAAAATTGAAAATCTGGCATAAAGTCTCCCGTTTTTTTACAGCGAGCATGTCTTTCTGCCGCAACCACAATAATAACATCAATAAAAGGTTTTGTTTCTTTTCTAATCCTGAAAGGAAGGCAGAGAGACCCTCTAAAATGATACTGTGTCCAAGTTTTCTCTGCCCCAGGAATGTCTGTTTTTAATTGCCTGGATTTGCTGTGGATTGGCCCCAAATTAGCCACCATCCGGAGGCTGTTTCCCAGCAACCAAAGCTCCACACATTTTGCCTCTAGATACTATACTAGTGCCCATTTCATCCAGTTAATTAGGCTCTTTGTCATTAGCCCTAATCGGCTTGTTAGGGCCCCTGCTGATAATAGCCCAATAGCCAGGAATCCCCAGGTGGAACAAGTAAGTCTGGGGGAATGTCAGCCCACTAACCTCATTTGCCAGCCTGGAGGGTGGCAGAGATCATACAGAGAGGCAGAGCTTTGAGAAACCAAGCAAGGAGTTCCGGCAGGGACAGGCAGCCTTGTAAGTTGCCACACATCAGAGGGACAATGTGCGTCCCGGTTGCCCAAGCTGATACAGGATTCAAGTGACTTGTAGAGAGAGACACGGAGCATCTATTGAGCACTTATGACCAAACAGTGTTGGTCACCAGTGAACTGGCCACCCGTGCCCAAAGGTGAGGAAAGAAGACTTCTGTGCTGTCGTGGAAGAACTGCCGGGAACACATGCACAGCATTAGCTCTCCTGAATAAGGTCAACCTTGGTCACAGCCTAGTGAAGCCATCTGGGGAGAGTGCTCAGGTGTCATTTCTCTATACCAGGGACTCAGTCTAAGGCGCGAGGATGGCGCTTCAACTGGGGGGTGGGGGTGGGGAGGGCAGTTCCTAGTCTATGGAGGCCCTGTGTTGTGTGCCATGCCCTGTTGGGTGCATGCAAGTAAGAGTGACACAGACACGAAAAGGAGCCACCATCCCATCGTCTTTCAGGACAACTGAAGATCTGAGACAGAAAACCTCATTACAGAGCAACAACCCCAAGGCACAAACACCCCCAAGAGATGTTTGGTTTTTTTCTTCAATTCTTCAAGAATGGGGACTCCTATCTAACAGACAGACCCGCAAGCCTTGTGGACACACAAAGGAGTGGATGTCTCAAAAGTAGGCAGAGCTGGGAATTTAGCCCTGCTCTTTGGACCAGCACCAATAGGGAGCCCAGTGAGGCATAGTAGTTAAGTGTTGCCTCCATAGAGATGCTGCTGGCTTGAGAAGGCTGAGTAACCCTGCCTACGTCTCCAGGCAGAGTGGCAATAACTCTAAGAAATGTATAATCTAAAGTTGAAAAGAATTTTCATTGCTCTGCCTGGGGGTGAACATTATCAGCATCCCCCAATGCTCCATCTGAGGGAATATCCAAGGGCCACCCATTCTTGAATTGCAGGGGACAGCACAATGCCCCCACCCCTTCCCTTATGAGCTGCTGTGACTGAGCTTCTGGCGCTGTCTTTCTGAATGAACACCTGAAAGCAACCGTGACTGTTCTTTAATCACCCAGCTGAAATTGCTGGCTGGTTGATTTCTGCCTTCTTTCTCTTTGGACCTCTCCAGCAGCGGAGAGGAGCTGGCAACCCTCTTCCCCCAAGGCCCAGAATGTTGGTCACAATCTGAGGAACATTATGGGATGGCTATGAAGGCACAGATGTTCCCTACCCACCCATCCTCCGCACACACGCAGTTGCTGTGGTTTGCACAGACCATGAATCGAGGGGCTCCAGATCTGAAGATGCTTCCTCTGCTGAGATTGTGCCTATAAATTAGAAGATGCTTCTATGCTGCATTCTCTTCAAAACTGTAGGGATAAAACCTTGCAAAGCAGTGGAAATAAGTGATTCTAAAGTCAGCCGGACTATGGTCTATTCAGAGTCTAGAGCCTGAACTCTTGGCTGGAAGACCCCCACACATACACTATCTATGCACAAAGGGTGTTTATTTCAGATTTTTTTTCATATGCTTGAATAGAAAATGCTATTCAGATTGTCTGTGCTTATGTCCTGTCAGTTGGCCATAGTACAATGGGAAACGTGGATCTGCCCCTAGCTAGAAGGAAAGATGCTGTGAGGGTCAGGCATGGTGGCCACCTATGAACCCAGTGACTCAGAGGCAAGAGCAAATAGGTGTCTGTGAGTAAGAGGCCAGCCAGGGCTACACCAGGAGAGTTTTTAAAGAAAAAACAAGCAAAGTCACAGTTTTAAGAGCGCTGAGAAGGGAGATGGACTGTCAATGGCCAGCCACGTATCATCCAGGAATCAGAGAAGTCGAGGATTTGGGAGACAGAAGAGCAGTGTGGCTATCTATGCACCCACTGCGGTGGTTGAACCTGCCCTCGAGTCCCCAGAGCTAGGAGCCCTACATTTTCTGTTGCTACAATGAAATGTTCGAGGTTGGGTGTTTCATAGAGAAAATAGATGTATTTTGTCTATGGTTTTTTTTTTTAAAAAAAAGTCCATGGTTAGGTGCCCTATGGGGAGGGCATCATGACAGCGTGGCAGGGGGTACCATCTTGGCAGGCTGATTATAACAGGGAAACATCACTTGGTGAAACAGCCAGAGAGTCACTGAGAGGGGTAGGAATGGCTTCCCGCCAGGCCTCACCTCAGAGGACAACTCAACACCAGCACACCATGGTCTGTGCTGATAACCTGACGTTAGAAGTAAGCGGTTAAACCGCTCCAAACCACAGCAAGCCTCCCTCCCACCTTCCCACCATGGAGGCTTTGTTTCCTTCTCCAGATAGGCCAGTTCAATTTGGATCCAGTCTCCTCAGCAGTCTACTCTCCTAGTAAGGAAAAACCATGAATCACGTTTGATGATCGAAACAGAAATAGCACAGCAGGACCACCGCGCCCCTGCCCGTCAGGCTGCAGATCTGCTAACTGCCCCCACTCTTCAGCCTGATGTGCTTACCCTTCCCTGAAGCCTAGAACTAAAGATGTCCTCATCTGTAAAGGGGGATAGGGATAGAAATGACACCAACCTCAGAGTTGTTGTTAGTAAAGCCTGGTGAGTAGTAAGTATAAAATACTCAGCATCTGGAATGTAGCAAATATTCTTAAATGGCAGTTTCCTTTAGATGTGTGGGGTATGTGTGTGTGTGTGTGTTCACGCACTTCGTACACATGCAGAGGTCAGAAAGAACAGGGTATCTTCCTCTGTTCCTGGCAGCGTGGCAGGGGCCACCATCCTCGAGGGCTGATTATGATAGGGAGACATCATGTGGTGTGACCTTTAGAACTCCAGTGTTATTTTTTTTTCCTACCTCACAACCTTTCCGGCTGCCCTGGCCCTAACCTGAGTGCAGGGATCCTTCTGTGTCCCACTAAAACCCTTATTTACCATCATGGTTGTAGCTGTCACCTGGAGTACCAGGGCCTTTGCAATGATGAAGACTGTGAACGTAGATGAAGACTGTGAACGTAGCCACACCTGATAAGTGGTAACTATGTGAGCGCTTACCTTCACGGAAATAACAGTGGGGCAGGAGCTACGGATAGGCTACACCAGTGAGCACTTGCGCCCCGCCCCCATCAAACTTTTTTACGGGATTTTTAATCTTCACAAAAGTCTTACATGGGGACAGTTCTAATTACTGCCATTCACTGATTACAAAACTGAAGTCTTGGGTTTAGTGATTTGCCCAGATCCAGAGCAGAGCTGAGATCTGAGACAGAGTCAGGGCTGCTGGCTACTGCGTTTCAAAGGCTGCTGTCTGTTTTTCTAAGCAAGGCTTCACCATAGCCCAGGCTGGCACTGGGCTGGGTCCTCCTGCACACGCCTCTGTTCCCGGCTCTAGACTAGTTTTGTATTCAAACGAGGGTTTCCATCTTGTTTTGAGACAGGATTTCATGTTGCACAGGTTAATTTTAAATCCACTGTGTAGCCCAGGCTGGGGTTGAACTCCGGAATCACCTAGCTCTGCCTCCTGAGTACTGAGATATGAGTCTGCAACACCTCTGTGCCAGAGTTTTGTTTTGGGGGGTTAGGGGGAGTGCCAGAGGGTGAGCTGTCCCTGACGGAAGTTCTGTTTTGTTCCAGGTTCTGACAAGTGGACATCCCTAGAAAGAAAACTGTTTAATAAAGCATTGGCCACTTACAGCAAAGACTTTATTTTTGTACAGAAGATGGTAAGCCTCTCTTCCCACTGCTTGTTTGAAAGGAACTTTGAGATGCTGGACACCATGATAGTGAGATATTTTTGTTTACTGCTTTTATAACATCCCCACAAAAGGTCTGTCTTCCACCATTGTGAGGAATGATGGTGGTCATTACAGCGGCAACATGGTGCCAGTGTTGGTATGACTGGAGATGATAAGGGAAAGAATACATAGATTGCTTGGACTCAGCTGTATTGAGCTTTCTGTGTGTGTGCACATGTGTTTGTGTGTACGTAAGTGTGTGTGTGTGTAACCTTAGATATTGTTCCTCAGAGTCCCCCATCTCTTCTTAGTGATTTATTTTTATTTTATGTGTATGAGTGTTTGCCTGCATGTATGTGTATGTACTACATGTATGTCCCATATCCTCAGAGTGAGGAAGAAGGTATCCAATCTCCTGGAATTGAGTTATGGATGGTCGTGAGCCACCATGTGGGTGCTGGGCATTGAACCTTGGTCTTCTGCAAGAACAGCCAGTGCTCTTAACCACTAAGCCATGTCTCCAATCCCCACCGTCCATCTTTTTGCTTGAGACAGACTCCTGATTGCTTTGGGGCTCACTGAGCAGGCCAGCTGGCTGGCTGATGGGCCTCAGGGATCCCCCTGTCTCCTACCCCCCAGTGCTTAGCCTACCAGTGTGCTCCGCCATGCTTATCTCTCTTAAGTGGGCTCTTGGGATAGAGCTTGGATCCTCCTGCTTTCCAGCTGAGCCGCCTCCTCGGCCCCTGGGCTTCTGTTTTAGTGGCCGTGTGAAATGCACGACTCTTTCAGAACAACTGGAGCTGATGCCGAGTCTAGGCAAGTGATGGAGTTTCTGACAGCGTTTCCTAGAACCGTGTAGAGGGGAGGGAGGCATGTGGTCTTCCCTTACGTAGTGAGGACTTCTGGACTCAGACCCATTCATCATGACAACAATGATAAAAAATAGTATCTGCCAGGCATGGTGGTGCACACCTTTAATATCAGCACTCTGGAGGCAGAGGTAAGTAGATCTCTGTTGGAGCCAAGACCAGTGTGGTCTACATGGCAAACTCCAGGCCAGCTTGGGCTATATAGTGAGAAACTCTCAAAAATAACAACCCCTTACCCCCACCATCAAAAACGAAGGGGAATGATAACCATATAACATTTTACAGAAAATAGATGATAGATAGATAGATAGATAGATAGATAGATAGATAGATAGATAGATAGATAGATAGAGGATACATAGATGATAGATAGATAGATAGATAGATAGATAGATAGATAGATAGATAGATAGATAGATAGATAGATCCTTCCAGGATTGGAGTAGCTCAATGGCAGAGTCCTTGCCTAGCATGCATGAGGTCCTAGATTCAAAAGGAAAAACAGAAAGAGGAAAAAGATGCCCATAGAGGAAATCAGACGTTAATAGATAACATATTTCATAGGCTTTAATTGACTGAGAGTGGTTTAGAGATAAAATTCAAATGTTTCAAGGTATCCCAACAGCTTTGTAAAGAAAGAGCCCACCATTTTGACTGCTGAATGTTCAGGAGGTGGCCCCATTGGCTTGGCCTCTGCTGAGGACTTAATGGCAGATGGCACAAATGGCAGGGAGATGTTTTCCTGAGACGGGGAACCAGAGCCACTGAGGGTCAGCTCACTCTGGGGACAGCCACTCTTTGGAGAACTTGTCTGATGACAGGAAGATAGCTCTGAGGGGACGACTGCCTACTATGCAAGTAGGAGGACTTGAGTTCAGATCCCTTGAACCTTAACAATCTAGGCATGGCTATGCATGTGCCTGCACTTTTGAGGGAGAGACAGAAGGATCCATGAGGCCTGTTGACTGCAAAGTTGAGCTCCAGGGCCAGAGAGACACCATGTCTTCAAGAAATAAGGCAAAGAGTGATAGGGTAGCACAGCTCTGTCTTACACATAACTCTGTCTCTCTCGTGTTCTCTCTCTTGTGTTCTCTCTCTCTCTCTCTCTCTCTCTCTCTCTCTCTCTCTCTCTCGTATTCTCTCTCTCGTGTTCTCTCTCTCTCTCTCTCTCTCTCTCTCTCTCTCGTTCTCTCTCGTGTTCTCTCTCTCTCTCTCCCTCTCTCTCTCTCTCTCTCTCCCTCTCCTAATACTTTCCAGGGTAATGCTCTTCCTCACAACCTAATGATCTTTAACGGAGCCCCACCCTACCCCACCCCATTTTGGCTACCTCTCCCTGTGTGTAGACCAGGCTGGCCTAGAATGCAGAGATTTACCTGCTTCTACTTCCCCCAAGTACTGGGATTCAAACCCTGTGCTGTCATTCCTGACAAGCCTGACTTATTAGAGGTTTCACAGACCGTGGGGACCAAGCTCCCAAAACATGAGCCCTCTGGGGACGAGCCACCCTAAAACTGTGCCTCTCTGCCTACACCTTATTCCTTAAAGCCCCTGCACTTGGGTTCCATGGCCAGTTGTGTGCGGCATTTACCAACCAATACAGTTTATTAACCAAGGGCTCTTGGGCAGTATCTCGAATCTCGGAAATGATTCCAGTGTAGTAATTCTAAATGGCGGGTGGACATTGAAGAAGACAACAGACACTTGTGGTGGTAACCTCCTCTTCTCATGGTGTATTGGTGGTTGTATCCCCACCCTGGCATCTCCATATCTGGGTGACTGAACCCTACCTGAGCATAGAAGCCTATGAACTAAGCAAAACAATGCTTCATTCCGAAATACATGTGCAGATTGGGCCTCCCTCATCCAAAGACCTAAGGTCTGGAATGCGCTGAGGGTTTCGAGCAGCTAAGATTTTCAAGTGAGAGACTTGTACAGTTTCTCAATCCAATCCTGAGCCTTCTTGTCCCACGCATATGGGGTGTTTTAGTTACAATATTTATGGGGGAGTTGAGATCAGAGGATAACTTATGAGAGTGTCTCGGGGATCAAGCTCAGACTTGGCAGCATACACCTTTACCCACTGAGCCAGCTCAAGTATCCCAGGATGGCCCCCTACTCAGTGTGTAACTAAGGATGATTTCCGGTCCTCCTATAGGCATCACGTCCAGACTGAAGCATCTTGGGTAAAAGTTACCTTTGCCTCTTTGGGGCATCGCAGGGCAGAGCTTGTACCCTATATTAGGGAAGCTCTTGCACCTACAATGCTTACACCTCTGTCTTACACATCTCACACACACACACTCACACTCACACACACACTCACACTCACACCTGTTGCTGAGGTCTTGTTTGTGAATTGGTTTGGGTTGATTTTAAGACAGTGTCTCACATGGCCCAGGCTAGCCTGGAATTGGCTGTGTAGCTGAGTCTGACTTCACCTTTGATCCCTTGCCCACGCTTACCAAGGGCTGGGATCACACCTAGATTATAAGTAGGTTTTGAGAGTCAGCAATATAAAGAGCCAAACACTCCAGCACCTCAAATGGAAGAGCACCTGTTTTGGTCTACAAAACTCCAGGCTGGGTAAAGGTTATCATGTCACAAAACAGTGTTTATGGTGTGCTCACTGCCTCTCATGAGGAAAAATATCAGAGAGAAGAACATACCTGATACCTAAATAAAGAATTTCTGGAATGAGTCTTAAGATAAATGAATAGTGGGGGGCCTGTTAGATGGCTCAATGGGTAAAGGAGTGCCGCCAAGCCCAATACTCTGAGTTCAATCCCTAAGACCCCCTTGGTGAGAGATTTCGAAGTCTGCCTGCCATCAGATGCTGGAGCTAACCGTGGGTGCACTTTCTTGGCAGGTGAAGTCCAAGACAGTGGCTCAGTGTGTGGAGTACTACTACACTTGGAAGAAGATAATGCGGCTAGGGCGGAAACACCGGACACGCCTGGCAGAAATCATTGATGACTGCATGGTGAGAGTGTTATTCAGTCGGCCCCTCTGATGGCCTCTGACCCCTCCAATCCCCTCTGTCCTGCCCGCACTCTACTCCCGGGCTAGTAAGTGGCTAGTGTGTTTTGGCTTTACCAGGTAGCAGCTAGGAAAGGTGACAAGTTCCCTGCACACTGTGAAACTTAGGACTTGATTCCCTGCTGTAGGCAGAAGGAAGGCATTCCCAGGTTCCAGCTGTAGCCCTTCCTTTAGTCAAAGATGTAATGGCTTTGCGTTTGTAGGCAGTCAGGAGCCGGAGGGAAACTAGTGTGCTCTGTTCCACAGTTGTCTTGGCTGACTCATAGGAATGTGTTCTCATGGCTCTACTGTCTATCATTGGCTTGAGAACAGAACGTGCAGGGCTCTCTGTGACCACCACGGCCAGCAGAGTAAAGTCCACAGGAGGTGAGAAGGTAGCATAGTTCTACCCAACTCAGTAGATAATGATGGTTTAAATTTCAGGAGTCTGGCCAAAGTAGGTTTTTTTAGCATATTTAATCACAGCACAATTTGGTGAAAATTCTCCTGGTGATAATTAACTCAGTCCCATGAGCACAATAAAGCTTAAGACATGACTACATAGAAACTCTCTGTAAAGTACATGTGACATCTTCCATAAAGTGGGTTCTGTGGATCGGCAAGCTCATGATGAGGATGGGGGTCGGCGGGAGGTCTGGTGTGGTCTTTGTCACACAGATAGCACAGAGGTCACCAGGCTATTAACCACATCTGCTCCCAGCCTTCATGGCAGATAAGAGGTTATAGATCTGTTCTTTCGTAAGGACAACCCTCTGCATTCACCCTCATGCCTGTCTGGGAGCACAAGGACCTCCATGCCTCCCACAATAACCTATCTCAGAAAGATGGAGGAGGCCTAGGACTGTGTGGCAATCCCTCTAAAGTGTGAGAGGCACTTTGACCTGGAATACTGTCGTTGAGGAGCTGCTGCAAGGGTGTAGATGATTCCAATCCTTACATCACCAGCCACTCCTGGCTTTGATGTTTATTATCAGACAATCCAGAGTCATCTTCGTAGTCTAGACCTGAAACCTGATGACTCGATAGTCATACAGCTCAGAAGCTGGTGATGAGGAAGGTCAAAAGGTCTAGGTCATTTTTGGGTACATAATTCATGGCTAGCCTGGGCTACATGAAAACTTAAACTAAGTAAATAAAAATAAAGTTAAATAGTAAAGGCCTGAGGCTACAGAGATGGCTCAGTATTTAGAGCACATCCTGCTTTCCCAGAGAACCAGAGTTTGGTTTCCAACATCCAAATGGCAGCTCCTGCCCCAGGGAATCAGTGCCCCTCCGACATTCCTACCACACCTGCTTTCTCAATGTGAACAAATTTGCAGCCAGGCAGTGGTGGCACACACCTTTAATCCCAGCACTGGAGAGTTCGAGGCCAGCCTGGTCTATAGAGCAAATTCCAGTTCAGGCAGGGCTACAGAGAAACCCTGTCTCAAAAAAAATTCCTAAATGAATAAATAAAGTAAGTAAGTAAATATGTAAATCTTTAAAAAGTGAAAATATAAAATAAGAAAGGAAAAAAGAACAAAGGAGAGAACAATCTGGCCTACTGTGGTTCTGTCAACTGCAGGTATTTAATTCCCACAGTGTGCACATCAGTATATGAGCTGAAAGACTGTTTAGTGGCTAAGAGCACTGTCTACTCTTGCACAGGATATGGGTTTGGTTCCCACAACCCTGAGGTGGCTCACAGCTCTCCGTATCTCCAGTCCCAATTGACCCAGCACCCTCTTCTGGCTGCCTCAAACATCGGGCATGAACTATGGTGTACATACATAATTTTTTAACAGTTTTTTTTTTGGGAGGTTGGAGGATACATTTATTGGGGATAAGGAAATACACACACGCAGCAGACACACAGAGAAAGATCCCTTGCAAGGCAGAGGAGGAACTAGAGAAACCAAAAAATAAAAAATTCCCGAATTTTCTTTTCTTAATGTTTAAACAGCAGTATAAGTGTATGTCAACAGTCAAGATGCTAAATGGTATCTGTCTTCTCTCACCACTCACAGAATCTATTCTGATTTGGATGTATGTGGAATTCCACATACAACAGAAACTTGACTGTGAATTCCAAGAGTATTTGAAAACAGTATGAATAAGAACCAGAAAGTCCTAGAGTTAAAGCATACCCAGCCTCACGGGCTGCGGCCCAGGCAGGAGGCTTGCCCGGGTCAGGGAGCCATGCTGTCTGCATGAATAGACTAGATGGGAAGCGAGGAATCCCAGGAAATGCTGTCCTGAGACTTGGGACTTCACTCCCTGCTAACCCATAAAGTGGGACGGATGGCATCAGTGATTGGGAAAGACCCTTTTGTTTCTGGAACGTTCTGGACCATGTCAGCACCGTGTTTCAGGAAAGGACAAAAATAAGATCTCAGGGACTAGGGAAGTGCTCAGTGGTTAGAGTGCTTGCTCTAAGAGCAGGAGGCCAGGGTTTAGATCCGCAGAATCCATGTATATATCATGTGAACATAGCTATATACCCATAATTTTCATGTTTAGAAGGCTCAAAGATATGGGATCCTGGAGCACGATGACTAGCCAAACTAGTCATGTCTTTGAGCTCTGGGGTCAATTGAGAGACCCTGCCTCAGTGAATACGGTGGAGAGTGCTAGAGGGAGATTCCACACGGCAACTCAGGCCTCCACACACATACATACACATGCACACATGTACACATAAGGGAAAGGTCAGATGATATGGTCTGCTAAGAGAGCCATTTCTCAGGTTCTGGTGTAACAAGGGCCTAGGGACAGTGCCCCAGGGAGTGGGAATACGTAAATGAAATATTTGTTGAATGAACGAACATTTTCCTAAGACAAGGGTCACTGGTTCATAGTAGCATCCCTGTGTGAATGCCAGAGAGAGATGGATAGAGCACAGAGGGGCTGTACAGAGGAATGTCGTTAGGGAGGCATTGCCATACAAGGTAGAAGCACCATCTTAGCCAGCCAGGCCAGAGTGCTGGCTGAGAGGAGGAAGAAAAGAGGAGAAGGTGCCACACCTACCGGCTCTTTGACAACGAGCCAGCGTTAGGGTGGGTTATAGCATCCACACCCTTGTCCCTTGTATGTGCAGGGAAAGCACATGGCTTATGTACAAAGATGACTCAGGCCCATTAAAGCAGCCTTTGTTTAAGACCCGAGTCTTAGCTCCGGCTTCCTCTGGGGCTCTATGAGTCCAGTCAATAGTCTGAACACCGACTGACAGGTAGAATGGAAACCTGGGAGGACAGGGAACAGTGCAGAAGACCCAACCGTAGCTCATGGTACTCACCCTGTCCTGGGACACGTGAGAGGCCAGCAAGATGGCTCAGCAGGTAAAGGTGCTTGCTGCCAAACCTGCTGATGTGAGTTCAGTCACTGGGGCCACAAGATGGAAGGAGAAAACCCACTCCTAAAAGTTGTCCTCTGACCTCAACATGTGGTATGTGGGTGGATACACACACACACACACACACACACAAATAAATGTAATAACAAAATAAAAGGCAAGTGAGCATTTTTCCCAGAGGGGGAAAAAAATAAAACTAAAAAAACCCAAAAAAAAAAGGGGGGCTCCCTGAGGGACAGCTGAAGGCCTAGGTCCTGCAGATGGTCAGGGGTGGATGTGGTGTGCTCACGTGCTCAGCCTGATAGTGTGAAGTCCAGCCTGAGCCTCCTCTGACCCTCTCCCACTGGATCCAGTTCTAACTAGTGAGGCTTGGCTACCTAGGGATCCCCGGGGTACTGCCTGTCACTGTGACTCTGGGATGTGGCCTTCACAGGCATATGTCACCATGCCAGACTTTTTTTAGTAGTTTCTGGGACTTGAACTCAGATCTACATTTTGCAAAGCAAGCACTTTACCAACGGGACCAACTCCCCACCCCCTCAGTTCAATTTATTGGTCAGCTATATGAGCTTAGGAAAATTGCCTAGCTGGCTGGCTTTATAATTTCTTTTAAAAAAGAAATCTGTACAGAGTTCTGGGAGAATTACAAGTCCTGTCGGGGGCAGGAGAGGAGAGGTACCTAATGAATACCACACATTTAATACCTTTCATCGTTGCTATCAATTCAACCCTGTCCCTTGGATGTATACCTTTGGCAGATTTGGGTTGGATGCCAGTATTCCGATTTCCCTGTTTGTTGCAGTGTGAGTATAGAAGACTGTCCTCTACAGGGAGCTTGTGAACAATTTAGGGTCAGGCACTGTGTTACATTTCGTTCCATGGGCTGGAGAGAAGGCTCCGTGGTTGAGAGCAATGGCTGCTCTTCCAGAAGAGTTGGGTTTTATTCCCAGCAATCACATAGAGCTGCTCACAATTGCCTGCAATTTCAGCTATGGGGGATCTTACGCCCTCTTCTGGCTTCTGCAGAAAGAGCATGGAGGTAGCATACACTCACACACACACACACACACACACACACACACACACACACACAATTATATCTATATATAATAATTATATCTATATATAATTGTGTGTGTGCACGCGTGCACATGTACACATGTATGCATGTGTATGTGTGTGTGTGTCTCTTCCTCCCTGGCCTGTGTTTGCCCAGGTCCCATCTGAAGTTGTTCTAAGTGTTTCCATCTGCAGTGCATCATAAAATAGCCAACATGTAGCTACAGAGTGCTGCATGTTGGGGTTTGATCCCCCTATCTTTTTATCTCTGAGTTACTTCACCTTGATGATAAATATGTTAGGAACTTGTACGGATTGCCAATTGAAATAAAAACCCATCTGAAGTCCTGAGGTGTGGGTAGCTGCCATGCAGTAGAATTCAATCTGTAATTTTGTGACTACAAATGTGAAATATGTCTTCACAGTTCTTAAGCCAATAGAGATGGCATTGTGAGAAAATTGCAATTATAATAAGTACCGTGGAACAAGTGCCATTATTATAAAGCTTTATTGTGTAGCATGTCTTATAAATGTCAAAGTGGAGGCCATGTCCACTTAAGAGTTGAGACTTCAGAGTCCCAGTTCTTTTAAAAGTGGCATGCACTGTTTCGCCTGAGACCCTGGATTTGAAGGGGGATGGGTAAGAGGAAGAAGGTCACCTATGTAAAACCAACCTGTGTGCCCGTATGAACAAGGGGCCTTTTTCTAGAAACTACTCCACCATAGGTGTTGGGCCTGTGCAGTTCTCACTGACCGTGTAATCATTACTAATTGATCTTAATTATCCAGCTGGAAACTGGCCATTTCCTAGCTTGCTAATGCCACTTCTTGACTCTGCGTCTACACGGACATGATACCTGTGTGTTACATCACATTACCTGTGAACAGCACTGAAGAGGGGAGAGTGTTAACTGCCTTGTGTTGGCTGGTCTTGTCTCTGTAATTCCCCCACTGGAG
This sequence comes from Tokudaia tokunoshimensis, assembly GCA_036184795.1. Classification (NCBI taxonomy): domain Eukaryota; kingdom Metazoa; phylum Chordata; class Mammalia; order Rodentia; family Muridae; genus Tokudaia; species Tokudaia tokunoshimensis. The sequence continues at coordinate 37,025,138 of BTHU01000016.1, forward strand.
AGTGGCCACTCTGGTGTGGTATTGTATGGTTGTAATCCCAGCTCTCAGGAGGTGGAGACACAGGATTGCCAGGAGTTACAATCCAGCTTCGGATACATAGTGAGTTTTAGGCCAGTCTGGACTATGGTGTGAAACTTTGTCTTAAGGGACGGGGGCAGGAGAGGCTGCAGACACGGCTCAGTAGTTAAGAGCACTTGCTGCTCTTCCAGAGGGACCTGGATTTGATTCCCAGCACCTATATCGGGTGGCTCACAACAGCCTGTAACTCCAACTCCAGGGGATCTGATGCCTCTGACTTTTGAGGCACTTACTTGCCCATACCCATATGCAAAGACATCCCACATAATCTAAAAATGAAAATAAAAAAGCCAGGAGTGGGGCTGGAGAGATGGCCCAGAGGTTAAGAGGACTGGCTGCTCTTCCAGGGGTCCTGAGTTCAGTTCCCAACAACCATATGTTGGCTCACAACCATCTGTAATGGGATCCGATGCCCTCTTCTGAAGACAGCTACAGTGTACTCATATACATAAAATAAATAATTTTTAAAAAGGAAAAAAAACCCAGGTGTGGTATCACATACCTTTAATTCCACTACTTGAGAGAGAGAGGCAGGTGGATCTCTGAGATTTCAAGGCCGGCCTAGTCTACAGATAATTCTAGGCTAGCCTGGGTTATGTTGTGATGAGACTTTGTCTAAAAAAGTAAAAATAAAATACCACTAGAGAGAGGAAACCTCAGTCTGTGGATTCAGAGTATCACTGTTGTCAGAAATCTTTATTCTTCAGAAATTCCTACTTCTAAGAATCAAAGCTCACCTGGAGCTGCACAGCTCCAGGGACAAGCAAACTGGAGTGTGCCTGCTATAAGCAGTGCATGTACAGTAAGGTCCCGGCAGAGGCAACTGGCCTGTCAGGGAAAGACAGCTGGACACACTTCTGTTTCCTCATTTGTAAATGGGATGACTGTTTACAGGGTGTTCGATGGCATAAGTATGCATGCCTCTTGTGAATGGTAAAAAAAAGAATCTAGCTAAAATGAAAGTCCTGTATCAGAGGATTGCCGATTCCTGGTCATCGGCCACCCTCGCTCTACCCCGGAAACACAGAGCACAGTCAAGTAGTTGCTTGAGCAAGAAAAGGAGGAGAATTTCTTAAACTCCCGTGTTTAGCCAAGCCTAGTCATGCATGTCTGTAATCCATTACTTAAGCTGTGACATAGGGCTGGAGAGATGGCTCAGTGGTTAAGAGCACTGGCTGCTCTTCCAGAGGTCCTGACTTCAATTCCCAGCAACCACATGGTGGCTCACAACCATCTGATGCATGAAGACAGGGTACTTAGATACGATAGATAGATGGATGGATGGATGGATGGATGGATGGATGGATGGATGGATGGATGGATGGATGGATGGATGGATGGATAGATAGATAGATAGATAGATAGATAGATAGATAGATAGATAGATAGATAGATAGATAGATCTTTAAAAAGAGAAGCTAAGGCAGGAGGATTGTGACTTCAAAACCAGTCTGGGCTACATTGAGAGATCTTGTCTGGGAAGCAAAAAGAAATAGCAGGAAAGCCAGCTAGGTGTGGTGAGGCTATGCTTCTAAGTCCAGCACTGGAGAAATGAGAGCGGAAGCTCAGGAGTCGAGGGCAGCTTTGGCTACAAAGCAAGTCCAAAGCCAGGCTGAGCTACATGGAACAAAAAAAGATGGAGAGACGGCTCATCAGTTAAGAGCACTTACTGCTCTTGCTGGAGACCCAGGTTGGATGCCCAGTACCCAGATTAAGCAGTTCATAACTATCCGGAACTCCGGCTCCAGGGAATCCGATGCCCTCTGTCCTCCTTGGGCACTGGCTTGCACATAGCGCACATAAACTCATGCAGACTCAAAACCATACAAATAAAAATAAATTAATCTTTATATTAAAGTCAAATTAATCCCTGAATTCTTTCCTAGCCCACCCACACCACCCTGCTCAAAAACTTGCTTTCTGAAGTCTCATCTTGTGCATATGAGTGTTTTGCCTGCATGTATGTATGTGCAGCGTATCCCTGCCTTGTGCCTGTAGAGTTCAGATTCCTTGGAATGGAGTGGTTATGAGCCACTATGTGGGTGCTGAGACGTGATCCTGGGACCTCTGCAAGAACAGCAAACACTCTTGGCTGCTGAGCCATCTCTCTAGACTCCACCCCTACCTAAAGATTTTTTTTCTATATATTTTTTTATTTACATTCTGAATGATTTCCCCTTTCCCGGTTCCTCCCTCCCAAAGATTTTTTGTTAAAGATTTATTATTTTGTATATGTGTGCTGTGGGTCTGAATGTGTATTGTATATGTGCACCACGTTCATGCAGTTTCCTGTAAAGGCCGCAAGAGGGCATCATCTACTCAAACTAGACTGAGATTGATTGAGAGCTGCCTAATAAGGGTGCTGAGAGCTGAGCACTGGTCATCTGAAGAACAGTATTCACTCTTAACTGCTGAGCCATCGCTCCAGCCTTTAGTGTGTGTGTGTGTGTGTGTGTGTGTGTGTGTGTGTGTGTGTGTGTGTGTGTGTCTTTATAAGTGTATTCTATGTTTGTGCAGTACCCAAGGAAACCAGAAGAGGGCATCAGATCCCCTGAAGCTGGAGTTACTGGTGATTGTGACCTCCTAGACATGGGTGCTGGGAATGTAGTTTAGGCCCTCTGAAAGAGCGACCAGGGTTCTTAATGGAGGGGCCGTCACTCCAGTCCCTCTACCTTATTTCTTGAAGCAGGGTCTCTTCAGTGAGACTGGAGTTTAACTTCTAGACTAGGCTGATTGGCCCACAACCTATAGGGACCCCATTATTCCAACAATGCACTGGAGGCGCCCCTGGCTTTTATCTGGGGTCGAGGGACTGGTTCTTCAGGTCTTGATGCTTGTGTAGCAAGTGATATGCCCACTGTTGTTCCCCCCTCTCCCACCCCCAGGCAGAGCTCTCCACGCCTTTCCCCTCTGCCTTAGCGAGTTTTTCTATAAGGGATCATGGGGGCACCCAAGTGCAATAGGAAGATTTCTTGACCTCAAGATCCAAAGTATCCAGAAACCTGCCCCCCAGACTCTGTCACCTTAGGAAGAGTAACCGGGCCCCAGTGTCCCCTGACCTCCTGACTTATGATTTCTGTCCACCACAAAGTTGCCTTTTGGGGATATCACCCTCTCGCTTTTATTAACAACAGACCAGCGAAGAGGAAGAGGAGGCCGAGGAAGAAGAAGAGGACCCAGAAGAAGATAGGAAGTCCATAAAAGAAGAGGAGAGTGAAGTGCCCAAGTCTCCAGAGCCACCACCTGCCCCTGCCCTGCCTCCCACTGAGGGGCCACCCATGCAGGCTGTTGGCCAACAACCATCAGGCAACTTCATTTGTGAAATGCCCAACTGTGGGGCTGTAAGTATCTGTGTTGTCCCCAGCTCTGGGAGACATGAGGGTCATGCAGCTGTGCCTAGTTCTGAGAGCAATGGACGTCTGGCAGACACCTGCCACGTAACTCCCACGTTCTTACTCGCTTAGCCAAGGGAGAGTGATGACTGTATGTTCTCTGCCAAGCATAATGCTACATGCTGGGGAAATTAGGAGGGCCCCTAAAACCAAGTGTGGTGGCACAGGCTTGTCATTGCCAGCACTCTGGAGGCTATGACAGGGGATTGAGACCTTGAGGCCAGCCTGAGGTATATAGTAAGACTCCACCTCCAGGCCAAAAAAAAAAAAAAAGCTCCTGCCTTCAGCAAGTGTGTGATTGACAGCTCTGCATGAGAACAGACCTCCAGAAGGCACACATTATCTACTATACTGTCTCCTGGTACTCTGCAGGTCCTCGGACTGTGTGTCACCAAAGGCCACATGATACCTTGTCAACACACTTTTGAGTTGACTAGAAGATTCCACCAGGTTTCCCCTTCATTGCACACTGACTTGCCTGAACCATCTCTGGTTTTATCTCTCCAGACAGTTTAGCTTTTCATATTCAATAAAGTGTCACTACTTCTAATTCAAGTGTCACATTAGTGACATCTGAGCAAGTTGTTTCCAAGCAACTAAAGTTCGACTTTGCAGTCCGAGGAGACAAAACCTGACTAAGCAACTTACTGAGGTGACCAGGATGGGGGAGGGTCTGGGGTCCCCTCCACTTCCTCCTGAGCACAGAAGAGCCTGACGGAATGTGGCTCAGTGTCCTCTAAGGCTCGACCTCCTAGAGGCTGTATAGCATGGATGACTTCTGCGTGTCCTGCCTGTCCCCACTAGTCTGCATGGCTGAGATTTTCCCAAATTGGGTTTCCTAAAGCCTGACACACTGGCATAGACATGTTCTAGAGGTGTCACCCTTCTCAGGTGCTCCACCGCCCCTGCTCATCTTCGCTTGTCCGATACAGGGCGTATTGATGCTGTCATTGAGTCTGCCGTTTAAAGACAGACTTTAAAGTGTTTATATCCTGGGCTGGCCAGGTGGCACATGCCTTTAGTCCCAGCCCTCTGGAGGCAAAAGCAGGCTTCTCTAGTTCAAGGCCAGCCAGGACTACACAGTGGGACCCTGTCTCAAAAGAAAGAAATAAGTAAAATGTTTTAAGAAAAATGAAAAGGCTTTTAAAAAATAACAGAAGTGAGCCAGTTGGTGGTAGCAGAGGTCTTTATTTACTCCCAGCACTTGGGAGACAGAGGCAGTTTTAAGTTCGAGACCAGCCTGGTCTACAGAATGGGTTCCAGGACAGCCAGGGCTACACAGAGAAACCCTGTCTCAAAAACAAATGAACAGAAAACAGAAGTGTATATATGTTCCCTTCCCCTTGTGGGAGCGTGAGTGGCCAGCATGCTGGGTCTCTAATGGCCTGGCCTCTGAACCTTGGCACTGCTATTTTGCTCAAGTGGCTTCCTGCAGACTAAGATGTGACTTTAAATGACAATGTTTCTTGGTGAATTTGTTCAGACACTGGGAGCTTTTTCAATTCATTCTTTAGGGTACAATCAATGTTTGGTTTTTAATTTGGGGGTTTGGGGCTCGTTTTTGGTTTGGCTTGTTTTTGGCGGAGGACGGGGTCATCGTTTACCCAATCAGACATGCTCAGCAAGATAGACATTCTTAATGACTTTAAAAAAAAAATCTCATTTTAAAAAGTGTGATTGATGGTTTATTCCACGCCTAGCAATGAAGACTGGGTTCAGTAAATCAGAAATAGACCTTTTTGTGGTATAATAAAAAGGACCTATGAGGTGAACAGAGAGAGGACACCTAAAACCACTGAGATGGAAAACAGGCTGTTGGCTTGGAGGGCTGTGAGCAGAGCCCAGCACTCCAGGGGCTCTGGACAGAGGATAATTTGGTCCTGAAAGAACATTTCTGCTAGGACTAGGAAGGTGGGACCAGTCTCTGGTGGGTAGAGGCCACAGAGGCCTCTAATCACCTTCTGTGCACAGGACAGTCACCACCTGTCCAGGCCTCTGTATCCACAGTGCTGAGGCCAAGAAGCCCAGCTCTGGAAATATTTGAAAAACTAACCAGGCATGGTGGTAGACATCTGTACCCCAGCACTTGGGGGAGGGAGGCAGGAGGATAAGGAATTCAGCTATACAGGGAGGTGAGCCTGGACTGCAGATCAGACTCCGACTCAATGAAGTCATCGGTCTGCGTAATCCCAGCCAGGCATAGTGATGCAGACTTGTGATTCTAGCACTCGGGAGACAGGCAGGAGGATTGCCTCAGATTTAAAACCATGAGGCCCTTGTGATTTATGCAGTACACTTGGATTGGGATTGCAGGTGTAGCTCAGAGCAAGAACATTCACCTCGCAAGCGTGGGGCCCAGGCCGTCCCCTGCATCACAGAAAGCAACAAGATTAAACAATGAGCTACTGAGGGCCCTCTAACTCCTCTCATTTTGCAGAGAGGGGGCGCGGGAGTGTTTGAGAATCTAGTGGTTTAATGGCCTCTGATATTTGCAACAGAGTTTCAAGTTAGATCTGGATGCTAATCTCCCGGCCTTGAGACAAGAGTTTTGTCCTTGGTACTAAGCCACTCGGGCTTGTGCTCTGGTTAGACCAGGGAAGGAAGTTTGATCCCTAGAGGTCGTGGTTGGGGTATCTAAGCTTTGCTCTCTGTGGCACATGCCCAGTGCTTGCTTGTGTGAGCCCTGTGCTGTTTCATGTATCCCATGTTTTGCCACCAAGTAACTAACAACCCTAATTTCCTTTTCAGGACTGTAGATGTCATGTCGCTCCCTTTCTTCCTCAGGTGTTCAGCTCCCGACAGGCACTGAACGGTCACGCCCGCATCCACGGCGGCACCAACCAGGTGGCTAAGACCCGAGGTGCTGTCCCCTCTGGGAAGCAGAAGCCAGGTGGTACCCAGAGTGGGTACTGCTCAGTGAAGAGTTCACCATCTCACAGTACCACCAGTGGAGAGACAGACCCCACCACCATCTTCCCCTGCAAAGAGTGTGGCAAGTAGGTACACTTGAACTGGGAACAAAAACCAAGGTCAAAATGAATGATGGTTCTGTGGGGACTGTTTCTTCAGCTGACTCTCATGACTCCCCTTGATACCACCTGGGGTCTGCAGACAGATCTCCTCACTCCCTGTCTTCATACCTCTGCCCACAGCAGACATCACTAATCAATTACCACATTCTCTAACATCACACCACATTAAAACAAGGTATCCTACCCTTTATATCATAATGATGCAAGCTGAGGGGGGCTGGGGAGATGGCTCAGCGGTTAAGAGCACTGACTGCTCTTCCAGAGGTCCTGAGTTCAAATCCCAGCAACCATATGGTGGCTCACAACCATCTGTAATGGAATCCAATGCTCTCTTCTGGTGTGTCTGAAGACAGCTACAGTGTACTCATATAAGTAAAATAAATAAATCTTAAAAAAAAAAAAGCACCAACATAGTAAACTAGTCAGTTTCACAAATCAGTACACAACAGAAAATGCAGATACTTTTTAAAAAAAAAATGACGCAAGCTGACACATCCAGTTGATTAAAGCCCAGGCATGGGATAAAACCTATTTTTCATCCCTGTCCCTTTAGATACAACTTAAAACAGTACCTGAGGGAGGAAGCTAACAGTAGGTGAGAAGAATAATAGCTGGCACAGCTGGCCTTTACTCCACCACACACTTCATGTGTGTGAATTCACTCAATCCTCACAGGGAAAAACTCCATCCAGTGCAAGGTGTCTTCATGCTTAGTTTACAAGTAAAGATTTTAAAGTCGGGTAAAAAGACTTTTCCCAAGTCACACTGCCAGAAAAGCAAAGCTGAGATTTAAACCTTGCTATGTCCAGATGCAGTGCCCAGCCGGCTCCACGCCGCTCCAGCTTTCTGCTTCGTTTTGGTCAGCTACCTTACAAAGAGCCTAGCTAGTGGTCAAATTCACGGCTCCTTCACAGCTTCCTTCTCAGTGAGTCTGCCTAACCCCAAGGCTACAGCATTGTCGCATCCTGATAGCTGGAAGGGCCTTGTTGAGTTTCTCTGATAGTCTCTAATGTCTCCAAGCATATAAGGAATGGTACCTGGAGTGATACCTACCAGGTGGCTCTCTTAGTTCCATAAGTGAGGCCAGGGGGGACTTCTGTTTCCACGTCCTCACAGAATATGTCAGGTAGGCTGGAAAAATGTGTAAAAGTAATTTGTATTTGCCTGATAATAATTGTCTCCAAGGCTTACTGCCTCAGTCTGCTAACCCAGGCCTAATTCTAGAAGTTTCTAGCCTGTACATTTTATCTATGCCTAGAATGTTTTCAGCCTCTGAGACTTAACTGTTGAATAAGCTCACCCTTTTTTGTCCTTTCAAACTCTAGATGGGTGGTCAACTCAGCTGTTCTGGCTCAAACTCTTCTCCAAGCTGACTGATTCATGCTGGCTTCTCTCTTGGCCTCTGACTGTTTGCTTTGCTTCGCCTCAAACTAATTCTGGCAATGCATTCTAATCTGGCTTCTCATTCTCTGGCTTGTTCTGTCTTCACCTGTGTCTACTTTGTTCTCTCTCTCTGCAACCTCTCTCTATAACTGTCTGGTAAAACTGCCCCTTCCTTCTCTCTCTGCATTTCTCTCTCTTAAGTAGCTTCCCTTTCCCCTCTCTCCTCATGAGAGTTGGAGATAGCCTATTCTATCAAATCTTTCTCTGATTCATCTTTTTGTCTGCCACTTAATTAGATATCAATTTCAAACATCAGTGCTTTCTTCTATAAACTAACGTTACCTTCATTGTTTGGGATTAAAAGTGTGTGCTAAGGGTGTGTCCGTGATCCAGTCAGAGGGATATACTAAGGACTGAGGTGTGTGCTAAAGGCTGAGCTACACCACAACTAGAAACAGATTTTATTTTCAGTAAATAACAATCTCAGTGTTCACAGTGTGATCAAATATCCTGCAACAGAGATGTGTAGCTGTTCTTGGCTACTTTGTGAGTTCTTCTTTTCCTACCCTTTATTCCGCCCGCCCCCCTTCATCTATCACTAGATAGAGAAGAGATAAAGATTCCTGTGTCGAATTTCTTTTTATTTCTGCTTTGAACATGACTACTAACATACCACAGTCAACCCTCCTGAATGACCAACAGCCACCAACCCCGTCTCTCAGACCCCTAGCATTCATCTACCCTCTGAAAAGTTCAGAAACAATGTCAAAAACGATCTGCAGGTGGCAAAACCACACCTCTGCAATAGCTGAGACAAATCACAGTCAGCAGCTGCAGACAGTCCAAAGCTGCCCCATAGCCCCACACCTGGGATTAAAACGGAAACATATTCTTATAATAGTTTTATGTTTTTAAAAATATCCAGAATTCTCACTAGAGATGGCTTAGCAGTTAGGAACATCGGTTGCTCTTAGAGGACCTGGGTTTGCTTCTAGCACCCAAATGGTGACAAGCATCAGTAACTCCAATGTCAGGAGATCTGACACCCTCTGCTAGCATCCACAGATGCTGCACAGAATTACATGTAGGCAGGCACCTATTCATATAAAAAATAACAACCAAGTAAAAAGAGCAATTGTGATATAATAATAATAATAATAATAATAATAATAATATCAGGCAACTCCATAGCATTCTGCAGTGAGCGGGTCTTCCCTGCTTTTGCCTGAGACTGTTTTAAATGTTGTTTTATACTCTTAATTCATGTACCGTTTAGAATAGCCCCATGAGGGAATGATGAGACAGCTCAGCAGACAAAGTACTTTGCTGACAAGTCCAGATCCCACTTGGTGGAAGGAGGTTACTGACTTCAGAAAGTTGTCTCCTGACCTTCACGTGTACAAACCTGATGCCGTGGGAGTGTGTACCCCCATGAAAGGCCTTCTCAGGTAAAACCCCCACAGACTGAGGGTCCCTAATCTTAAAATTCAATATTTGCTGAGCAGGCACTTGACACTGCAGATGAGTTCTACACCGTGAAACTTTGTTTCATTTAAAAAATGACTGAAAGCCACACGAGGGCTGATGGGAAAGGATCACAAGTTCAAAGGCAACCTGGGCTATCTTGTGAGAGCCTGTCTCAGATGATGGATGGATGGACGGATGAATGGATGGATGGATGGGTAGATGGGTGGACAGATATAAATGAATTATTTATTCTAGCTTGTCCCTATAAAAGACACTAGAACCTGGTACTTTATTCACAAACTGTAAGCCTAGACTGGGCAGGTTCTATGCATTCTCGCCTATATCCCAGCCATATGCCCCTTGTTCCTCGCTGTTTGAGCTCTTGCTCCCTCTGCCTGTCCTCAGGGTGCACTTCCGGCCAGGTGCTCATGAGCCTTCTGGTTTCCTGGCAACCACCTTCTCTCTCCGTCCTCTCTCTCCTTCTCTAGCCACCTTGTGGTCCCTACCTGCAACCCATAGCCTGGTAACTGAATACCTCTATTCTATACCGCCTACCAGTAATTGTCTGTCAGCCACTTTATTTAAGCAGTCAGAGAGCATTAGCAAGCAAAGTTTACACAACATGAGAATGGGCTCTCTGGACTGCAACCAGATCTTGGGGACCAGTATTTATCATTTGAATACCAGACCAACCCCCAACAGATAGATGGATGGATGGATGGATGGATAGAATAGAAGCAGGGGGACTCAGAGGTCATCCCTTGGCTATATGGAGTTGAGAGCTAACCTGAGCTACAAGAGAGCCTGTCTTTATAAAAAAGAAAAAAAAACACATATAAAAGTATGTTCAGCTGTGTGTTAAAAGTGGGTGTAAATCAGTGAACCTCATGCTTAGACTTAGGTCCCTTCTGCAGAAAGTCTCACTGTGTGTACAGATGTGTAGCATCTGATTGGTGTGAGCAAGCGAGCGCTTAACCTGATATGTCATGTTTCCAGCTGTCCTTCAAAAGCACACAGTGAGCAGGTTTCTGGTTTGGTTTGGTTTGGTTTGGTTTGGTTTTTTTGTCTTTATGTTACTTGAGATCATTTCTTTCTTTGTGGCTTTATTTGTTATTAGTGTGCATGTGTGTCCACGCACGTGCTGGGACACTCGTGGGGGCCAGGGGACAGCTCTGTAGAGTCAGTTCTCTCTCTCCATCTTTATGTGGGTCCTGGAGGGGGAAGAACTGAAGGTGATCAGGCTTTCTCTGCAGATCCTTTTCCCAGCTGAGCCTCTCTCCTGCCCCTCCCCAGATCATTGCCTAGCAAAGTCCAAATAACACTTTATGAAAACTAGAAATGTTTCCTGAGGTTTTCCAGGTAAGAACAACATTGAACAGGCTCACAGATGGCCTCTTTCAGATGCTCAAATCCTGTTCATTTTCTACATGTCCAGATAGAAGCCCTCAAGCTGTATGTAGAACTCAGGCTGGGTGGGTGAGTGACTGGGTGGGTGGGTTGGTTGTCTGATTGGTTGGTTAGCTTGGGAGAGTGACTAAATTGTATTTATGCTTTTCTTTCTCCGGAAATGCAGACTTATATCTGTGCCGACTTTCCTGAAAATGGCCTAGATGGTAACAGTGTAGCCAGTGTAGGCCCCGCTCCCTATCTCACTGCCTCACTCTCCCATCACATACCAAAAGCAGTAGGGAAAACAATCAACAGAGACACAGCTGTGTGCCTAGAATAATAAGCCGGCTGGACCCTTGGTCTAGAGACTCTGGCATCCTTTATCCCAGGGTTGTAGGTACCATTGACATTTTGGATCACATGATTTCTTGCCTGGGGGTGGGAGAGAGGACTGGCCTTTAAAATAAGACATTTAGCAGCATCCTTGGCCTCGGCTTGTGCTAGACAAGAAACCTCCTGACTTGGTTACAACAAATATGTCTCCAGACATTGTTGGATACTTTCTGAGAGGGCGCAGCCTCTCCTAGCCAAGACCCGCTTTTATTCTAAAGAAACAGTATGAAATGATAATTATGGTGTCCAAGGGGGGTCTGCAGAAAAAAGAAGTGGTAGAAGGGGAAAGGGGGCCACCATGTGTGTGCAGGAAGAACCTTCCAGCCCTTTGACAGGAAGAAGGTTTGAAGCCAGGGACAGAGGTGGGCTGCTTTATGGTGAGACTGTCATCAGCAGAGTCTGGGATTTTCAGGTCCAGAGGGTGTGGTTAGGGGTGGGAATGGAAGGAGGCCAAGGGAGAGGCACGAGCGCCTGCCAGACTGGACACCCTTTGCGATCTCCATTAGCACAGGAAGGAGACAGTACACACCATTTGAGTTTTCCTGTCCCCATTCCTCTTCCTCATAATGCTTGGAGAGATGACTGGTCACAGCAGGAAGAAGCCACCACAAACCAGACCTGTATGCTGGAGTCCCTTCAGGAAACTGCGGGAACCGGGCATCTGTATCTCGGAGCTAAGGTTGACCCATAGGTTTCACAGGCTGTTCTCTCCCTCCTTTGCAGGGTCTTCTTTAAGATCAAAAGCCGGAATGCGCACATGAAAACCCACCGGCAGCAAGAGGAGCAGCAGAGGCAGAAGGCTCAGAAGGCAGCTTTCGCAGCAGAAATGGCAGCCACCATCGAGAGGACTACGGGGCCGGTGGGGGCACCAGAGCTGCTGCCGCTGGACCAACTGAGTCTGATGAAACCTGCCAAGGAAGTGGACATCCTAGATGATGATGTGGTCCAGCAGTTAGGCGTCATGGACGAGGCCGAGGTGGTAGGCACGGATCTTCTCTTGGATGACCAAGATTCGGTTTTGCTTCAGGGTGATACAGAACTCTAAACCCCCGTTCATCACCTAGAGACACAGAAGCCACGGCCTCCACCTCCGTCGTCTGCAGAACCTGGACTTCCTGCTCCTTTGGAAACCCTTTTAAACTACCTGTTTAAAAAGCGGTCCTTTTCTTCAGGTTAAGGGAGGGGAAAATCCAGTTCTTTCTCTTTTAACTTCTTTTACATTGTTTTTGTTGGGGGTTGGGGGGAATAAAAAATTGGCACAACTGTCTTTAAGAGGTGTCTCATCTGGGCTGTGTTCTCCTGAGGCCGTTTCCCTCGGGGGAGCCTCACCTTCGTGTTGCTTTGCTTCCAGATGTCAGCCACCCTGGTTGCCTTTTATCTCCAAACTTGCTGTGTGTGTGTGTGTGTGTGTGTGTGTGTGTGTGTGTGTGTGTGTGTGTGGTTAGCAGGTTATCCCATTCATTCTGGGACTTTAGGCCATGTTTTCCCACGAAGAATTATTTTATTCTGTTCTGACCTGCCAGAAAGAGTTCTCTCTCTCTCAAATCAGAAGAATTCATCTCTCTCTCTCTCTCTCTCTCTCTCTCTCGTTTTCAACATGGTCATGGCCAGTGGAGTTCTGAACTTATTTTGCACCACTTGAACGTACTGTGAAACCTCTTTCACTCTGACTTGCTCTAACGTGTGTGCTGGACTGAGCTTTGCCTAGATGTTAGCTACAGAGAGATAGGGTTTTTCTAACACATAGAGATGGAAACTGCTTTGGAAGCCAACACAAATGTGTCCAGATTCAAGTTCGCTACAATGCTCGCATTCAAACAATGAATGTATTTGTTCCAAGTCACTTACCAAAGCGATTCCAGACTTCTCTAAAGCTACATGACTTTGCTCTGTCCCCGACAATAGGGGGCGCCATTTGTACTTGAAGGCAATAAACTTGTAATCCGACAAAACTGTCATTGCCTAGGCTTCCGTTCTCAGTTGGGCTGACCACCCTTTCACTGCTAGTACACCGTCAGACTGGTCCTCTGCCCCGGCACAGAGGGGCGCCCGTCAGCCTCCCTTCTGTGAGCATGGCCCGTGGCCTCCGGGAGTCTTCAGGTCTTAGCCCTCGAGTAGACTGGCTCCCCAGCTCTGTGTAAGTGCCGCTGTCCGCCGGGCCACGGTGCTGGCCCGTGATCAGCCTGGCATTAGAGTTCATCCTAGTGGAGGAATAGGGCTGGACACCCTTCACATTGGATTCTACAAAACCATTTGGCACATACTCGGGGCCAGGGCACCATGGCCCACCGCAGCCCCCACTCAGGCAGTGGCTTCTGAGTCTCAGGAAAGCCACAAACAGAAGACTATTTACAAAGATTCTTTTCCTGTCCGTCACTGTTTTTAGAACTCTCTTGAGGTCCTTCCCAGGCGGGGGGGTAGGAGGTATGTTTTCTTTGCTGTTGTGTCAGAGGGTTGTCGTAGTAGCCTCTGTGTGACCTCACAAGTATTGCTCTAAGAACTCCCTGGGCTTCGTGCATGAGCTTCCTTTAAAACCATTCCAACTGCCGCTCCTCAGCAGACCCCAAGGCCCTGTCTGTCGTGGCATGGCGTCTGCTTAGCTACAGAAAAGAGCAAATGCCCAGAGAACTTGAGGAAGTTGGGGACCTCCTCCCGCTTGGGGATTTGCCCAGTTTGAAACCTTACAAACAAGCTGAACTGCCACCGCCGATATCCAATGCACAGTTCATTTCGATTTGTCATGCAGAGTAGCATAAGGAATATTTTGACTTGAAATAACCAAAGAACTCCTCCTTAATGAGACAGTTCAGATACCTGTGTTTGTATTTCCTATCAGCTTAAAGTTTAATTGACTTCCGATTAAAATATTGCACTTTTTTTTTCCGGAAATGATTTTACCTGCATGTGCGTGTTGTGTTTTAGCTGCCCCTCCCCCCAGGCCCCAAAGAACTTTTCTTCCTAATGGTTAATGTCTTCACACAGTTCCCACTGACGCAATGGCTTTTCAGTAATGGATTTAGATTCCCTTGAGAAAGCTTGTATATAAAAAGTTAACAGATATATTTTATGGAAAAACCCATCTTATTTTCAAATATATTTAACTGCTGTTATATTTTAATAGAGGAAGGTTGTAAATATTTTCTAGGAGTTCTATTGTAAAGAAAAGTATTTTTGAAAACATTAATGTAATAAAAAGGAAAACGTTTTTAAATGGTGGCTGTGACTGCTTCCTGCTCTGCTTTCGTTCTGCCACGCCCTCGCCCAGTGACCTGCATGCCTTCATATCCGGATGTGACTCAGATTTGCACTATTCCAAGTTAACATCGTAATTTCTAATGTGCTTGACTGTATGTTTCTGGAATGTGGCTCCCTCTGCACAGCAAAGTGCTGTGTGGAGTCTACTCATGTATTTTTAATGTGTGTATTTTTAATAAGGATTTTATGTAACATTTTGGCAAAAAAAAGAAAAGAAAAGAAAAACGAAGAGGACAGTATTTTCTAATGAATTTTATAATAACATTTTGCTAAAAAATGTTTCTTCCTAGGTCAGTTTTTTTGTTAAGGTGAATCAAACGTCTTATTTTCCAGGGGTTTAAAAAAAAGTTTGAAGCTAGAAAGCAACGTTTTATTTAAACATCACATGTAACAAATGAATAAAGATGTTTTGTAGACCTGTCCTTTAGAGGTGCATTCCTTAAATTAAGATGATGATGATGATGATAACGGTGGTGGTGGTGGTGGTGGTGATCTGGGCATCCTAGACTGTCTCCCATCCCAAAATGTTCTGTGTCATGCTGTTTTGGATTTGGTTTGTTGTTGTTGTTGTTGCTGTTGTTTGAATGGTCACAAGACTTTTGCAGACGAGAACGGGAGAATATTAAGGACAGTCCAGCCAATCAGCCTTCTGAGAATCTGCTGGTTCCCACAGGTGGCCACTCCTCCACTAGAAGTGCAATAATCCAATACACAGTCGACTCGGCGTTGCATTAGCTGTCCTGAAGTAAACCATTACCTTTATGGGTCTCTCTCGGCTAACACGGTCCTTCTTTCAGCCATAGATGATTCCTGGTGGCATGGACAATGCTAACTCCGCCATCTCGCCTGTTCTGTGGACAGGTTTAGACCCGCTGGTCAGATCCTGTTCCCATTGAAGTGTTCCTCCTGCCTGGAGAAACCAGGACAAGGACTTACATCTTGGCTCCTCTGATCCCAGCCCTTGGGAAGCAGAAGCAGGCCGAGCTCTTCGAGCTTAAGGCCCGCTGTCTACAAAGCAAATTCCAGGTCAGCCAGGGCTGCAAAGTGGGACCCTTCGCCGTCCCCACCCCCAGCAAGAGAAATCTTACTGTAAGTCTCCACAACAGCTGTGTTGACCCTGATTTATTTGTGTCTTAATACGAAGTTCTAAAATTTATTTGCATTTACGTTTTAGTAGTCACAAATAAATTTGGGAAGAAATTTGAAATCTTATGTTTTATACAGTTTGCCCTGAGTGAGGCTTTCTCATTCAGCGCCCTGGTCATCTAAGTCCCTTTGTGGGACTTTAATTTTAATCCTTCTTTTAGATCATCCGCTATCAAAATAGCCACCCAAGATGCGGTGCACATACAGCCAGGACTGTAAACTGAGTCAGCTTTTAGGGGCCACAATTCCAGGCTCCTAAAAGGGGCACTACTGCGCCCACTCAGTCCTTCATTCATTCAGTCCTTCATTCATTCAGCCCTCATGAGCCACCCTACCCTTGACACTTTCAATACTATAATGGATGTGTTTGACGATGGCTGTGCCCAAACCTTCACTGAAGAATTGGACACTGAACAAAAGCAGATCAGGGGCTAGTCCACTTCACCATCCAAAGAGCAAAATTTAGACTTTATTAATAACAAGAGCATCACCATGTACACCTCCTGGGTAATATTTAATGCACATTCAGACTCTGCAGTCATCTGTTAAGGCCTCTCTGTTCTCCCAAGTGCACTCTGTGGAAGGAAGCACTCATTCTGTTTGTTTGTTTGTTGGTTGGTTGGTTGGTTGGTTTTTTGAGACAGGATTTCTCTGTATGGCCCTGGCTGTCCTGGAACTCACTCTGTAGACCAGGCTGGCCTCGAACTCAGAAATCTGCCTGCCTCTGTCTCCCAAGTGCTGGGATTAAAGGCATGCGCCAACACTGCCCAGCAAAGCACTCATTCTTTTGAGAATGAAAGTTGAATCCTAGCCGGGCGGTGGTGGCGCACGCCTTTAATCCTAGCACTTGGGAGGCAGAAGCAGGCGGATTTCTGAGTTCGAGGCCAGCCTGGTCTACAGAGCGAGTTCCAGGACAGCCAGGGCTATACAGAGAAACCCTGTCTCGAAAAACCAAAAAAAGAAAAAAAAAAAAGAAAGTTGAATCCTGAATTCTGCCCGTCTGTCTGCCCCAGGTACAGCCAGTCAGCTGAGAGGTACATTCTAGGAAACTGGATAGGTTTTCAGTCAAAACATAATTTGGAAGGCATTTTAAGAAACATCTCTAAGAGAAGCAGAAGTGAGCTGTGAATCACAAATATCTCTATATAAGAGAACTGTAAAAGAATATTTTGGGGGGAAATAAAATGAATAATTCTTAACATAACAAAAAAGCTCTGGATGGGGTAAATTGCTTCCTTTGTGCAATTCAGGCATGATGGTGCCTGCCTATGATCCCAGTGCCTGGGTGGTGGAAGTATTAAAGTCAGGAGTTCAAGACCAACCTTGGCTACACAGCAAGTTCTAGGCCAGCTGAGCTACACAAGACTCTATCTCAAAACACATGTTAAAATGACTCAGCAGACAGAGATGCCAGGCCTGAGTTGGATCCCTGGATGCCACAAAGTAGGAGGAGAGAACCAACTTCCGAGAGTTATACTCGAACCTCCACATGACACTCAGGACACACATACAGTGAATACATGCATGCATACATACAAACATAAACACACAGTGAATACATATACACATGCATGCATGCATGCACAAAGGGAGTTCTAAGAATCTGTATAGTCAAAATAGGATTCAGCCTAGATTTACTTCCATCTGTTTTCTGGGCCTAAAGCAAGGTGCCCTTGCAGGAACTTTCCAGAACCGCTCCTCTCGGTGGGGTCAGATATTTGAAAGTTCAGGCTGTACGTCAAGGATACTGTGATAAGGGCCCAGGGTCAGAATGTTACCGGTGCCACACAGCATGCTCCAAGGCGTGAATACCTGGAGCTCCCAGACTCAGCTGCTGCCTGGGGTCTAAAGAAACCAACAAGCAGAGACAGGAATCGGATCTTTAAAGCTGTGCTTCATTTAGAGAGCTGTTAACCGGAAGAGCCTGTAGGCTAGCTAAGCCTCATCTCTTACTAGACCATATGAGAGGACATAGGCCATCTGTCATGCAGAGGTCAGCCCTCCACCCCCACCCTGCTCTGGGCAGTGACCAGCCAGATCTCTGAGACTTGGGGTGTCTAGGCCTCTCTCGTTATCATTATGTGCATTCTTCCCTCATTCCATGGATCTTTGACCTGAAACATTTCTCAAAACCCTGAATGTAGAGTCCACCAAGATGACTCAAAGGTAAGGAAGACCAGTTCAATTCCCCAGGACCCACATGGCAGAAGGAGAGAACCACTTCTAAATGTTCTCTGTCCTCTGACTTACACACACACACACACACACACCACACTCACACACACACACTCACACACACACTCACACACACACACACACACACACACACACACACACACACACACACACAGAGTTACTTTGGAAAAGCAAACCATGCCAGTGTTTAAGCCTAGAATGTCATGTATGTGCTGACTCCTTTTTGCAACATGCAGTACAAGTGTGTGTATGACACAGAATATGAAAGTGACCTTTGTCACCCCAGCTCCACTGCTGGCAAAACCTGCCTTTTTCCTTTAGAGTGTGTGTGCTGGATAGTCTTATGTCAACTTGACACAAGCTACCGTCGTGATGGCTATTCCTGGTTGTCAACCTGACTACATCTGGAATGAACTACAATCCAGAAATGGAGGGCTCACATGTGATCCAGATCTTGAGGCTGGAAGATACAGGCTTCTGACCCAGATCTTGACATGGAGATCTTGAGGTATAGTGGCCATGAAAAGCTTAGGCCCTGGCAAGAGAGTGCATGCCTTTGATCCCAGGAAACAGAGGCAAGTAGATTTGTGAGTTCAAGACCAGCCTTGGACAGAGAAAGTTCCAAGTAAAGAACGGCTTAGGTCCAGGTGTGGTGGTGCACACCTTGTATCTGGGCCATACCTGCTGCTGGAGGCCTACATTCGGACAATGGAAGAAGGAAGACTCACTCTCCTCCTGCTTGCACTTTCTTGCCAGCACATCTGTTGGAACCTACTTCTTCAGGACTCCAGCTTATACAGAAGACCAGCTGAAACAAACAGCTAGCCTTATGGGACTGAGCAGCTGCTAGATTCTTGGACTTCCCATTGAGAGTTACCTATTGCTGGGGTAGTTGGACTGCTGATCGTAAGTCATTACAATAAACTCCCTTAATATATAGAGATCTTCCGTCAGTTCTGTGACTCCAGAGAACCCTGACTAATACAATTATCATCTGAGAGGAGGGAGCCTCAATTAAGAAAATGCCTCCATAAGATTGGGCTGTAGGCAAGCCTGTAGGGCATTTTCTTAATTAGTGATCAATGGGGCAGGGCCCAGCCCATTGTGGGCGGAGCCGCCCGTGGGCTGGTGGGTCTGAGTTCTATAAGAAAGCAGGCTGAAGAACAAGCTAGTATGCACGCATCCCACTAGGGCATCATGGCATCTGCATCAACTCTTACTTCCAGGTTCTGCCCTGCTTGAGTTCTTGCCCTCACTTCTTTGATGATGAACAGTAATATGGAAGTGTAAGCCCAATAAACTTTTTTCCCAAAGTTGCTTTGATCATGGTGTTCAATACAGCAATAGAAATCCTAACTAAGACCCTAACTTCTGTACTTGCCCTGAGGCATCATGCTGAAATGTAGTTTTATGACTCATAAGTTGACTTAGGAGAGGAAAATAGGGTGGGGGGTCTCAGAAAACCACCACATTCAAGCATAGAAATGGAGAAATCTAATGAAGCAAAAGCAGCTTCGGAGGCCACGAGCAGCCCTGAAAGAGCAGAATCCATCAAAACAAAGACCAAGGCCTCCATGGAGAAGACATCTAGTCATTAAGGTTGCTTAGAGCACACCTCTCTCATTCCAAATAGCAGATCATGCCACCAAGTCAATAAAACTTTCTCTGTGAAGCGGGGTGGGCAGGAGGGTAACTTTAGTCTGCTCATCCAAAAGAGACATCGAACGCTGAACATCATCATAGACAGAACCAGCACGCTACACATTAGGAGCAGTCCTTGAACTGGGATTGTGAAGGTGGTTACCGGTTCAGCTGGAATTCAACATATGACCTTGGCCAAGTCAACTTGACTCTAAACTTCACCTTAAAATTACGATACAATTACTTCCTTGAGCATGAGATTAGGTAACCTAAATGAGAGTCATTTCCTAGCTGTACTCTCACCATCATTAAGGGTGCAGCAGAATCTCTGAGCTGAGACCACCCAGAAGGACAGGAGGCTGGGAGAGGAGCCATCATGAAGGTGGAGAGATGGATGCAAAGTTTAGAAGTAGCAAAGAGATGAAAGTTGGGGTACTGTCAGAACAGACCACTGGCTGAGAGGGACCACCCTGAATGTCACAATTTGGAGAGAGACTAATTCTGAGGAAGCTTCTGGGTTGCCTGTGTAGGTAGGGCATAGCCAAGTCCAGCCACATAATAATGAAGATTCTGTTTCCATATAGAGACCATATAGAGGCCAGTCTAAGGGGCTGGAAAGTGGTCCACACTCAGATCTTTCAACAGTTGTGCCATCTGGACATTCTGTCCTTTGCTTAGTTCTCTGGCCTGCCAAATAAGACAACTAATGCCTACTTGGCCCAACCCTACATTGGCATGATGCTTTATTGAGATACTGTATCGGCTGGTTTTGTGTGTCCGCTTCACACAAGCTGGAGTCATTGGAGAGGAAGGAGCTTCAGTTGAAGACATGTCTCCAGGCAATCCAACTGGAAGGCATTTTCTCAATTGGTGATCTGTGGGAGAATGCCCCACCCACTGAGGGTGTGGCCATCCCTAGGCTGGTGGTCTTGGGTTCTATAAGAAGGCAGATTGAGCAAGCCAGTAAGCAGGACCCCTCCATGGCCTCTTCATCAGCTCCTACCTCCAGATTCCAGCCCTGCTTGAGTTCCTGTCCTGGCTTCCTCCAATGATGAACTATGACCTGGAAGTGTAAATCAAATAAGCCCTTTCCTCCCTAGCTTGCTTTTGATCACTGTGTTTTGTCACAGCAGTAGAAATCCAGTCTAAGATAGATACTTTGTATCATTCTCATTAAGTTGATCCTTATTCATTTTCCCAACAACCTCTTACGGCCCAGGATGTAGAAGAGATGTCACAAATTCAGGATGACATTTATCATGTAGCATTTAATCTCATGTAATCCTCTACTGCAAGTATAATTTGTCCTCATCCCTACTTGGCAAATGAAAAATAGGTTCAGAGTATAGAAGAAATTTGATCAAGTCACCCACCTAAATAGAAACCAGAGCGCCTATGTGTGGTGCTTCCATTATGTTAAATTACATGGGAAGGCATTTTGAAAAACACAATTGGAGCTGAAGAGATGGCTCAGTGGTTAAGAGCACTGACTGCTCTTCCCAAGGTCCTGAGTTCAAATCCCAGCAACCACATGGTGGCTCACAACCATCTGTAATGATAGCTGATGCCCTCTTCGGGTGTGTCTGAAGACAGCTACAGTGTACTTACATATAATAAATAAATCTTAAAAAAAAAAAACAAAACAGCAAATGCTCTTAACAGCTAAAAAAAGAAGAAAAAGAAAAAAAAAACCACACAATTTAGAAATATCCATTAACAAGCCTGGCATTCCGACGGTGTGAACAAAGTTTAAGAACAAGATGGCTTTTGCAATAAAGTAAAATGTTAGAATTTGGACTCAGTAGTAGCAGCAAATTCCTTTCCAAGTATGTCTTTTGTTGTGTTTGTCTCTAAGCAAACAGAACCACCCAAGACAAATAGGATTTTAGGATATATAGCATATAGATAGAACCTGGTAGTTTATCCAGATAGCGAAAGCGACGCATCCACTCAAAAACTTAAATGTATGAGTATTAATTAAATAAATAATAAAGTAGAAATTTAAAAATAATTTTTTTTTCAAGGACACACGTCTCTATGGTTGTTTCAGTGCCGTGTTCCCAGGAGACACTCTCTCTTTTTCGAACTCTATGGTTCGTGAACAATACTGTGACCCCGGAAGCGATCCTGGGAGGTCAGGGCACCAAGATGGCGGCGCGCGCAGCGTGTGTGGCTGTGTGCCGGCGCCTGCAGCAGGTAAAGGGCTGGGCGGGGGATCCTGGCGGCCGAAGGCTCCGTCGCCGAGTCTCGCTGCCACGCTCTGCCCAACCGGTTCGGGGTCTTCCTCCAGAGTTGTTATTAGGAAGTGACAAGAAAAGGGCAGATTTTTCTTTCGACAAGACGGGAACGAGAACTATAAAATGTCAGAGTGGGAAAGATGAGAAAAACATATTCAGAGACCCTCCCTTCTCGTTAGAAAGGGTAATGAAAACCTTGAGCTCAGAGAAGGCAGAAAGCTAGTCTCGGATTCTTAGGAGCTGAGCCGGGGCTGGGTCTCATAAAGCTCTAGTGGAGCTCCATTGAGACGTCCCGCTCGCCTCCAGAGGTTAGGAGATTGGCCCGAAGGGCTTCGAGGTCAGGGGGATGGGTTAGATCTCCCTCAAGAGGTTCTTTGAAGAATGAAAACTTGCATGGCGTTCGCACGACTGGAATCCCAGCACTGGGGAAAGGAGGCAGTCGGACTTCTGGGTTCGAAGACAGCCAGGCTACATATTGAGATCCTATCATAAAATAAATAATTAAAAAACAAAACAAAACTAGGCTGTTCTCAAGAACTTTGGTCTTGAAACCTTTGTGACTTTTCTCAGTGGTCATTTAGTAGTTTTGAAAATAAAGCTCAGAACTGGATCTGATGACTCACACGTGAATAGCTTTACTTGTAAAGCCTGGCCTGCATATTGAGACCCTGTTTCCAAACATAAACGAATTTTTAAAAAGGAAGGACTGAGACTGGAGCTCAGTTGCTCGAGTGCTTAATGCCAGAGCCGGCCCTGTGTTGGATCCACAACAGTACATAACCCAGAGATGGTGGCCCACACCTGTAATACCAGCCCTTGAGAGGTCAAAGCAAGAGAATCAAAAGTTCAAAATCACTCTCAACTACATAGAGTTCAAAACCAGAGTGGGCTCCATGAACTTGTGTCTCAAAAAGGAAAAAAAAAAGCTAGTTTTTCATACTAGAGATTGAACCCCGGGCCTTGCTCACACCAGACAAAGGTTCTGCCACTGAACTCCATTCTTAGCCTTCTGTAGGACTCAGGTCCTCTGCAAGAACTGCTGAGCCACCACTCCAGCCTCGATATCTTCCCAGGTTAAGTAGTTAACACTTCAGGCAACCTGCTTTGCGAAGCAAAAGCAAGTTTGATGAAGAATAATGCTTTAGGATGCAGCCTCATAACTAAAGCAGCTTTATTCTCAAGTTTGTTTTTGCATACAATCATTTGCTTTATAGTACAACTCATGCAATTTTGAAAGACTCCACTGTACACCATACACAGAATGAAAGCAGAAAAGTCTTGAGTAATATCTTAGTTCTGGTTTCAGGCCTCCTGAGAGTATCTTAAGGATTCATGGGCAGTCCTAGCCCATACTTGTATAACCACTGATCTTAAGTATATGAGGGCTAGACTGGTAGCTCAGTGGTCAAGAGCACTTGCTGCACAACCTTGAGGTCTGGGGTTCAGGTACCAGTACCAGGCTGGGGGGGGGAATTCTTGCTCTCCTGTGACCCCATTCCTGGGGTTCACAGGTCCACTGAAGCTTTTTGCCAAGAAAATTTGAGACTTGGGACCAGTGAGATCCTACCATAATGACATCCAACAGCTTCTAGCCTCCACATTCTTGCACATACATGTACATGCATATAGAAACACCCGTACAAATGTAGAAATGTTTTTAAAAGAAAACTAGGATGCTAGAGACAGAGTTCTTTGCAGTTGTGAGAAAAGCTTTATCCAGCCAGATCTGTGCACGCCCAAGCCCTTAAAAAACAAAGCTACATGTAGTGATTCACAGCCAGCCCTTGGGAAGGCAGACATATTGGATGCTCAAGGCCTCCCCTTCTCTCCAGTCAGAGGCCAGGTTGTGCCGCATGCAACCTCCACCTCAAAGTTGACAAAATGATTTCAGAGGAAGAATGTGACTGGGAAGTGCCATGCTTCTTAGCATTTGTGTCACTGATGTAGGAGAGCTTGCTGTCTGAGTGTAGGGGTGACCACACACACTCTCACACTGAGCCTGGTGCCCAAGGCTGGAAACTGTCTCACAACATAAGAGCATGGAAACAGAAGCAAGGCCTAGTTTGGGTTTTTCTGTGTTTTGA
Source organism: Tokudaia tokunoshimensis (assembly GCA_036184795.1). NCBI lineage: Eukaryota > Metazoa > Chordata > Mammalia > Rodentia > Muridae > Tokudaia > Tokudaia tokunoshimensis. Next base: position 37,048,831 of record BTHU01000016.1, read on the forward strand.
GAAAAGGTCTCTCCATGAAATCCTGGCTGTCCTGGAACTTGCTGGGTAGACCAAGCTGGCCCCAGGGTCACAGATCCTCCTGCCTCATAACGCCAGGGTTAAAGGCATTCACCACTAGAGTGAGCACAGGCTGTTTTAAATGCACCTATTAGTTGTTTTAATTCCTATCCTTGTGCCTCCCTGTTATTTCTGTCTATGTTGTATTTTTAAAGATTTTATTTTGCTGCTTTCAAGGTTATACTTTTCAATCGGTTTAAAGTATTACTGGGTGGCTAAGAAATCATGAGATCTGAACAGTACCATTTGCCTCCTTTCCACTAGAGGGCGCTCGCTTAAAGGGTTTGTGCAGTGTTGTGGTGTTAGGGCAGCTTGTGGAGTAGTAAGTAGTTAATGATGAGTATGGACTTGGTGTGTGCTGTATTTTAGGTAATTTACAAGCAAGGTGCTTCGGCTAAGCAAAGATTAAATTATAAAGACATGTAATTTTAAGAGACTTTTGTTTCTGGAACAATGAATCCTTGGTACATCTGCTGTCCTTGAACTCCGGCTCTTCCTACCCCGCCTCCAAAGCACTCAGATCAAAGGCATGCGCCAGTATGCCCAGCTAAGTTGTTTCTGGTTTTGTTTTTAATTCACATGTCTTTGTGTGTACCTATGTGAGTTTTTTTTTCCCAAAGATTTATTTACTGTAAGGACACCGTAGCTGTCTTCAGACACACCAGAAGAGGGCGTCAGATCACTTTACAGATGGTTGTGAGTCACCATGTGGGTGCTGGGATTTGAACTCAGGACCTTTGGAAGAGCAGTCACGTGCTCTTACACACTGAGCCATCTCTCCAGCCCCCTATGTGAGTTTTCTTGCACCACATTCGTGTGGGCACCTATGGAGGCCAGAGGGTACCAGGCCCTGGAGTTATAGTAAGTGTGGATGCTGAGAACTGACCCAGGCTCCTAAGACCAGTAAACATTTTGTTTTTGTTTGTTTGTTTGTTCATTTGCTTTTTAGTTTTTCAAGACAGGATTTTCCTGTGTTGCCCTGGCTGTCCTGGAGCTCACTGTATAGACCAGGCTAGCCTCAAACTTGGAGATTTGCTGCCTCTGCCTCCTGAGTGCTAGGATTAAGGTGACATGTTCCACCACCACCGAGCACGTTGGTCGTTTTGACGCCCAATATTTTCCTCTGAAAGATTGAGATCCTTCTTCTGAGCACCAAGTACCTTCTGACCTGTGCTCTGGGAACTGACTTTACTTCTGACACCTGTCCCTTCCGTCCTTTTTAGGAATTGGGGCATTCATCGATAAATGGTTCTAAGAGCAGGACAGCCAGAATTGGTGGCCTCCCGCTGTGAGTATGAAACTGCATTTGCTTAATCTTGCTAGAAAATGGAGCTCTGTGCCGTGACTGAGCCTTCTCTCCCCACAACAGTGCCATGAAGTGGGTGCCATTGTCAAACCTGCACATGGATGTCCCAAAGGATCTGACCAGACCTACGGTAGGTACCCCCCATTGCGCAGGGCAGGGCATGGAAGGCCTATGACTCCAGCCAGCACTTAGGAGCTAGAGGTAGGATATCCTCATTTACATAGCAAGTTCAAGGCCTACCTGGGTTACATGCAACCCATCTCAAACAACAACAACAAAAGGAATTACATTAGTGATTTCAATTTTTTCCTGGTTATTTCACTCAGGCTTATTTCCCGAAAACATATACTTCTTTATCATAGAATACTAGCAAGTACACAGTGCAGACTGTAATGTCCCTGGGAGATCCTGGGCTATTTCATGCTACCCAAGAAAGTCCTAAAGAAAGTCATTATTTGCCCTAGATAAATGTGGTGATGAGCAGTCTCTTGCTCTTAGCTCAGCATAATTCAGGAGTGTGATATTTTGTAGTGCTGAATCCTTGATTCACAAAAAAAAAAAAAAATCTTTCTGTGGCTTTCAAGCCTTTCCTTGTGGATTTTTAGCCTGGGCTTGTGCATTGCTTGGTAACACTAAAGCAGGTCATTGGCACGAAGACGGTGAATACACAAGTAGCTATGTGGCCTTATAGACTAGAGGCTGTCTAGCCCAAGCTAGCCTCTAACTAGCTATATAGCCAAGGATGACCTGGGCTCCTAATCCTCCTGCCTTATGTTAAGTGATAAGCTTACAGGTCGCCACTCCCAGTCCTTAATAAAGTTCTAAGAATTCTGAATCTTTCCATTTCTCATTTTAGTCTGTGAGCCTAGTCTAGCCCAGTGATCAAGCTCCAGGGTCAGTGTGAGACCCTGTTTTAAAATATATGATCTGGCCAGTGAGGTGACTCTGCAGGTAACGGCAGTTAGCACCAAGCCTGTCACCCTGGGTTCGAAAACCCACACGTTGGAAGGAAGGGCCAATTCCCACAAGTGTCCTCTGGCCTCCATGTGTATGCCATAACGAATACAGACAAACACAATTACAATGTTTCATTTTTAATAGTAAGATAGGTAACCAGAAAGGTAGCTCAGCAGGTACCGGACCTGAGCTCATGTCCCAGAGCCCACATGGTAGAAGCAGGGAAGTTGTCCACAGAATCCACCTGCATGCCATGGTGCGTGCACGTGTACACACACACACACACACACACACACACACACACACACACACACACACACACACACACCTCACGCACAATCTCGTTACTACTTGTTCTGGCCACTTAAGGACTTCTGGGAAATCAGACCTTGTGATGTTAGATGTCTATTCCAAGCTAAATTGATAATGATCTCACAAGACATCTTCAGAAATCTTTTAAGATTTGTTGCAAATTCACAATAACTTTAAACCTAATAGGAGATCTTGAAGCTAGCTCAGTAGTAGAGTTTTTATCTAGCACTTTCTAAACACCACAAAAGTTTAAATAAGTAAACAAGCCCTACAAGATCAAATAGAACATACGGTAGGACTGTATATCCTCTCCAGGTCCCCAATTCTGATATAGAGATGAGTTAATCCTGTCTTTCCAACCATTACTTGGGATAATTGAGAACAGACGTCTATCTTCCTGGTTACTAAGTGGCTCTCTCTTCAGGGGTGAAGTACTTTAACCCTGACTCACTGCATTAGTAATGACATTTCCCAGCCTAATGGTGAATGAAACGGAGATAATTCCCCTCTTGGAAGAAGCCAGAGAGCCAAGCCCATCATTTCTAAGGCCTTGCGTACTGGTGTGGACGGTCCAGCCAGTGTCATAACGTTTTAATTAGACATGAGTAATTTCTGTGTGAAGACAAGCCAACCATACATGAATAAATTCATAATAAAAGGGATGCGTAGAGTTAGCTGGGCTTTGTAAAACAATTACAGCGTTCAACAGTTGTATAGCAGTGTTTAATGATTTATAAGCACTTTAATTCGTGTCTTCATAGATTTTCCTTGTAGAAATGCGGAGAGCTTTAGCACAGGCTTGTTACCTTAACCACAAGTGCCTGGAGGAGCATGGGATCACACCGTTCTCGTGGTGCAGCCACCACTGGCGAGCTTTTCGGGTCTGGCCTTCTAACTGGGTCCCTTGGTAACAGACCCTGAGACCCTTCTCAGTAGAAATCTGAGGCTCAGTCATAATTGAGTTGGAACCTCCATCATGATTTTGTAGTGACCTTGAAGGTTGTGTGATCCTCGCCAAACTCCCATGGGTCACTGTGCAAGTCTGTGTGGCCTTGGGAGGCAAGCTAGTAGTTTAAAACATTGTCTGTTTTCTCATTTATTAGTAAACTCTGAAGTCGTTCAAACAATAATATGTTAAATTTGCTGGATGTAAATATTACAAGAACGGAAACCAAAGCTTGTCTTTTTTCTCTTAGATAACCACTTCCGATGAGCCAGACACGTTGTACAAACGCCTGTCTGTTTTAGTGAAAGCCCATGACGAGGCTGTGCTGGACAGTTATGAGCATTTCGCCGTGCTTGCTGCTAAAGAACTTGGCATTCCTATTAAAGTGTGAGTATGACCTTTCCTAGCCTGGCCTGTTGTCTGCCATGATGTGACCATTAGCAGGAAGCTGGCTGGGACCGCAGGTAGGTCTGCTTGTGACACAGATAAATGTGGGGAAGCTGAGCTTTGTCCTGTGTAATCCTGGCAAGGGGCGTCACTTCCTGTCTGCTAGATTGTTAAGTCCTAAACAAGAAAAATAAAGACACTCTTTCTAGAAATCGAACTGGCATACATAAGCCCAGGAAGCCTCCTGTCTAGGGTCTCTGTGAGACAGGGAGGCTCTGAGGCTCTGGCCGGACGCCATGGTTCCTAGGCTAACGCCTCCACTCTGTGCAACACCCTGAGCCACGCCGCCTCCCTGGCTCCTGTACGGGGAGCTTCCTACAGCACCCAAGTCACTGCCTCATGGCTCCTGTACGGGGAGCTTCCTACAGCACCCAAGTCACTGCCTCATGGCTCCTGTACGGGGAGCTTCCTACAGCACCCAAGTCACTGCCTCATGGCTCCTGTGCTGACCAGGGCTCATCGGAGCCTTTGCCAGTCTGTCCATAAATTATACGTTACCCTGAAACAGCAGGCATTAATTTTGAGTTCACCACCATTGCTAGTCTTCATAACTGGCATGCGTGCTACATGGGGGGGCAGGGGGCTGAAGTGTGTCAGGTGTGCGTGTGTGCACATTCTTGCACGGCTCTGCTTGTTTGGGTGTGGGAAAGGGTGCTTCTTGCTATCCGAAGTATTTATTTTGGCCTGAGTTGTGTGAAAGCAGCTGTTACAGATGAGGCTTGACACATGAAAATTACTAAATGGCAGTCAGCGCCTGTAATTGAGTGAGTCTGACCTGCAGTACTGTGTCCTGATGCTTTGGTACAGTGACTCACACGGAGCGTCACTGAGAATTTGTTCTGTCCACTAATGCAGACACAAGCCGCCAAGGAAAATAGAGCGCTTCACTCTGCTCAAGTCAGTGCACATCTTCAAGAAGCACAGAGTCCAGTATGAGATGAGGACGCTCTACAGGTGTTTGGAGGTGGGTGTCGTCTGCCCTCTTCGTGCATCCGTGGAGCACCCAACGCCATTGCGTGTAGCATGACATCACTACCATGGGCCCAGTCAGTTTCCGTTCAGCCAACCCATGCCTCCCAGGGGTTTAGAAGGCGGCTCTTGTTCTGGTGAAGGCATCCAGTAAGAAGGGCAGACACAAAGCCACCGTTTACATATGTGGACTTTACATGGCCCAGCATGTAGACCACGGCACAGAAGACAGCACGGAAGGAATGTTCTCACATTTCAGAAGTTCTGGTTAATATTTCATGCAGTTCACCAAAGCACTTAGGAGGTGGAGGAAGGAGGATTGGGAGTTGAGGGTCATCCTTGGCATAGTGAGTTCAGTGGAACTCTGGGCTACATGAGTCTCAAAAACACAAAAAGCAAGGTACATTGAGATGTCACAGTTGGAGGCAGAGGTGAAAGAATCACCTGTAATTCCAGCACTCGGGAGACAAGGGCAGAAGGGCTCCGTAGAGTGATCCTGTCTCAGACAAAACGAGGGACTAGAGAGACGGGTCAGTGGTTAAAGCACTGGCTACTCTTCCAGAGGACCTGAGTTCAAGTCCCAGTACCCACATGCTGCCTCTCAACCATCATCCATAACTCCAGTTCCAGCAGTGTCCGTCCTCTCTGGCTACCGAGAACACCAGACACTTGGGTGTGGTGCACAGACATACTTGCAGGCAAAACACCCATATGCATAGATATTTTTAATTTTAAAGCAGATGGACAGTAACATTCTGACTGGATTTCCCTCACAGTGATACTCAGCATAGGGGCTGCAAACATTGGCTGTGGATTGTTCATACGTCTAGCTGGGTCACCATTGTCATGGCTCAAGTTGACTGACAGAGCAGGGCTTCAGGTCTTAGTGCTTACTGCCTGTGGGACATTTATAAATGGGAATAATAGCAGAAGCCGTTTCCTAGGACCAGTGGGAGATGAAATGAGGCTTCGTGGCTCACTTGGAATAGTTGAGAGTAATTGTCAGCTGTCGCTAAGACAAGCGTGTGCATGCGTGTGGAAAGCACACATGTGGAAAGCAGGGTACAGGCATGGGGTGCTCTGGCTGAACGCGACACCCCACATCAAGTCAGTTGGGATCTGTACTTTTTTTTTTTTAGCATTTATTTATTTGTGTTGGGCAGTAGTGAGGGACGTTTTTAATCCCAGCAGTCAGGAGGCAGAGGCAGGCGAACCTCTGAGTTCGAGGCCAGTCTGGTCTGAAGAGCAAGTTCCGGGACAGCCAGAGCTACCCAGAGAAACTCCGTCTCGACACAGAACATTTACTTATTTGTGGTTATAGATAGGGGCACTGCATGCCACAACCCCTGTAGGGAGGTTGAGGACCACTTGTGGTAGTCAGCTCTCTGTAGCACGTGAGCACATGGTTGTCAGGGTTGAGAGGCCGGGCCTTACCCCTGAGCCACCAAGCAGTTTTGTTCCTTGCCCCACATGTCTGCCTACAACCAGTAGAGGTCAGAAGAGGGAATTGGATGCACTGGGATTGAAGTTGCAGGCAGTTGTGAGGCATTTTGTAGGTCTGGGAACTGATTCTAAGTCCGGCAGGAGCTCAGGTCACCCTTGTGACCACTGAGCCACCTCTCCAGCCCACCTCCACATTTTCACATGAGAATCTGTTTAAGATCTCTTAGAAGACCAGGCTTCATCACTGGAAAGGGACAAAAGCGCCTCAGAGATCTGCAATGTGGCTCTGTGGCAAGACATGTTCATTTTTCTGTTTTAGTTAAAATATTTGACTGGATGCACAGCCAATGTCTACCTGGAATATATCCAACGAAACTTACCTGAAGGGGTGGCCATGGAAGTAACAAAGGTACGGCTTGAACTCCTGCCTCCTGAGGGCTGCCTGGGTTGTTTACTCTCTAGCCTTGTCCTGGCTCTGGAGGAAAGGGCCTGTGGCACACCGGGCACAGAACTAGGCCCACCCCACCACCCAAGTGCTCACTGAGCCATCTAAGACATCTCCCTAATAGTTGTTGAGACTTGGGGACTACAGCATGGCACCACTCGGAGGACACTGGGGTCAAACGGCTTACACACCAGCCTTTATTCTCCTTTACTCGGAAGCCCTCCGAGGTGAGGGGTGAGAGAAAAGCAGGGGGGTGACAGGTCAGTGATCATGCCGTAAGCAGAGTTCATTTCAAAGTCAGCACCGCGTTCCAGGTTGCTTTGTTTCCGGTTTTAGACACAGATACAGCAGTTGCCAGAACACATCAAGGAGCCCATGTGGGAAACAGTTCCCGAGGAGAAAGAAGAAAGCAAGTCGCAAGCCTCAGGGACAGCAGCCATGCCAGGGCTGAACTGAGCATGTGTCACATGGAGAGCCGCCAGCCGAGGGGAGTCAGGGCCACCTGTCCTTGTTCTGTCGGGGCCTCACACCTGCGTGCACAGCCAAGAGAGAGCAGACTGGGTTTTAGGGAAGAACCACTGTATCCCTTCGTTTTATCAGACTACGCTTGTATTCCGATTTGAACAAACATTAGCAAACTTCTGTATAACCCGAAGCAAAGGAGCCAGATGTAAACACTTGTGTAGCACTGCTGACTTCTTGTTAGCTTGTGCTAATTTTATTTTATTTTGTTTTTATTTATTTATCCATCCATTCATTTTTATTTCTGGAACTCACAGAGATCTACTTGCCTCTGCCTCCCAAATGCTTGATTAAAAGTGTGTCCACTGTGCCTGGCTGGTTTACTTGTCCATTCAACAGAAAATGAGTGGTACCTTTCTCACTCACAATCATGTATTCAAGTTCCCCAAACAGCTGTGGTTAATGAATGCCGGGCAATTTAAATGTGGCCTCCCTTGCACATCCAGCATGCGCTGCCCGGAGGTGACGGTCAGCACACGGCTAATGTCAGCACTGCTTCAGAAGCTGACCATGCACCAGGGCACAGGCTCAACTCCTGTAGCCCAGAGCCCTGTGGGGCCACTGCCCATGGTCATTGCCGGGAGTCTCTGCTCTCAAGCATCAGGGCATCATCTGTCCTGGTGAGTCATTCATTCAAGCTGTTATTCAGTGAACTCTGCCCTGAGAACTGTGGTGATCACCGGTGGTTAAATAGAACCAGTGGATTGCACAGACTGTAGGCTCAAATCAGTGCTTTCCCTTCAGTTTCTCACGGATAAGCGTTCTTGTTTGGTGGGCGTCCCTGCCTTGTTTGAATATACCTACTTTTCTGTGAAATTCAACTACATAGAAAGCCCAGAATGCGGCAAACTGCCCTGGGGCAAAACAGTTGGTCCTTTCGGCTTTGGCTCGGTTTGTAGAGGAGGCCTGTGCCTGGTGTGGTTTCCTTTGCTTCTCTGTCACCTACACAGAATTGCCTGGCCTGACACCAGGTATCAGTGCTCTGAATACATACTGCTTATGTGCTAGACTGTCATTACCATGGGACGACTCACAGCTCTGTCGTCTGTGACCTCCTGCTCAGGTGTTGACTGTCATTCACAAAGTATGTCCGAGCATACTTACCCCAGGAGTAAGCCTCAGGATTAGGAAGGGGCTGGGCAGGCAGGAGCAGGACCTAATGCCGGCTCTAGCAAAGCACCAGTCTGACTCACCTTTATCTAAACGGCGGGGTTCTAAAATGGTCTAGACTCACGAAAGATTTGAGGGCTTTTTCTTTTATAGACAATAAAAGTCAATAGGACAACAACCCCCCCCCCAGGACTGACATCATGGATGGACATCCATTTCCAGTTGTTTTCAGACAAATACCAATAAGGCAAGTCATTTCGGTTAGTCTTTTATACAGTAAAATCTGAAGCCAGTGGGATGTGAAGCAGACACATGAGTACACCCTCAGAACTCACACAGTGGGGAGAAGGAACTGCCCAAAAGTTATCCTGTGACCTATCCATATGCGTGCGCAAACACCATAAGGAAAAATGAATTTTTAAAATCTCATTTTAAGATAAAGTCACCACTGCACACGCAGCAAAAACTATCTATTTTTTTTAGATTTATTTGTTTTTAATTATCTATACATGGGTATGTGCACGAGGCCAAAGGTGACATGTCTCTTGAAGCCGGCATGAACTGCCTGGTGTGGGTGCTGGGATTGGAAGACAGTCCTCTGACAGCATCATGAGCCCTCACCGGCCAAACCATGCCCTTAAGACAGGGTCACACCTTTAACTCAAGCTGGCCTTGAACTTGTCGTCCTGCCTTGCCCCCAGAAGAACTGGGATACCAGGTGTGAGCCTTCAAGCTCTGTAAAGCCTGCCTGGCTTTGCCTGTTGACAGGTAATGTATCCTGAGAGGCTGAGAGGAGATAGGAGGCATGGTTGTTTTGTTAGGGTGTGGTCCTCCAATACACTGTTGGTTTCTCTTGTGTGAAGCATACTTTTCCATATTAATGATAATCATGTTCAGTTTGTTTAAAGTTGCTGGTTTGCCTACAGATCTGCTAAGATTAAGCCAAGTTTCTGTCCTTTCAAAAGAGGTGATGTAGATGAGCAATCCATAGTAAAAAGCTGAGGCAGGAGGATTGCCAACAGTTCAAGGCTAGCCTAGGTGAGCTACTTAACCCTACCACAGCAGGAATTACGCTTGAGTGGGATATGGGGAACTACCTACCTATTAAGGAGTAACTAAAGCAGCCCACAGAGACATTGGCTGAGTAGCTCAGTTGGCAGCGGTGCCCCTAGGGCAGTGATGCCACATTTGTGTGCTGTGTTAAGAATCACCCAAAAGAGAAGGAGAGAGACTAGCCTGGAGCATGGCTGGGAGGTTTTCTTCAGATGGAACGCATGTCACACACCCACGATAGACTCTACCCCATGCCATGTCTCTCCCAGGGGGTGTCAGATATACATGCTATCTGATTTACTCCGTACAACAATACGGCAGGTGTGTCATTAACTCTTACAACAGAGATCTGAGGCTTGAAACACTGGGCCTGCTCCCTTAGTCACTCAGTTGAAAGAAAAACCCAGGACCAAGAAATGGTGGTTTTAAGTTCGGGTGAGTGGCAGGGGCAAATCCAGGACCTGAAGGGGATGTGAGCCAAGTGTGGGGGTTCATACCTGTAAACCCAGCACTGGGGAGGTTGAGGCAGGAGGACTGCCATGAGTCTGAGGCAGCCTGAGCTACAGTTAAACATCTCACAAAAGGAGGCTTTATGAGCATTGTCGTGCACACCTTTAATCCCAGCACGGGAGAGGCAGAGGCAGGCAGATCTCTTGTTCTAAGCCTATCTGTTCTGCTTAGTGACTTCCAAGACAGCCAGCTCTACAGAGAGAGACCCTGCCTCAAAAAATAAAAGATGGGTGGGGGGGCAGGGAGCAGGAAGATGTCTTAGCAAGTGAAGGCACTTGCTACTTCAGCCTGACTTGAGTTTGTTTCCTGAAATGGAAATATACGGGTTTGTTCTGACTTCTGCACTCATTTGTACAGATGCCTACATACACACACACACACACATACACACACACAGAGAGAGAGAGAGAGAGAGAGAGAGAGAGAGAGAGAGAGAGAGAGAGAGAGAGAGAGCCTTAGCTACAAAGTAAGACCATGTCTTAAAAACAAAATAAAACCCCTACTCTCTTGGGTCAGTAAGATGGTTCAGCAGGTAAAGGTGCTTGCCACCAAGGCTGATAACCTGAGTTCAATCCCCAGAACCCCCCTGGAGGAAGGAAAGAACTCCCAAAAGTTGTCTTCTACACACGTGCCATGGCATAAACATGGACATGCATTCTCATATGTCAAACCTAACTTTATTTTTACAAAGCTTTGAAGAACTCAAACATACATGTTCATTTCAGTATGTTCAAACCTTCTTCCCTGTTCCCTTCTTTCTTTCTTTCTTTTTTTAAGATTTATTTATTATTATATGTAAGCACACCATAGCTGTCTTCAGACACTCCAGAAGAGGGCGTCAGATCTCATTGTGAGCCACCGTGTGGTTGCTGGGAATTGAACTCAGGACCTCTGGAAGAGCAGTCAGTGCTCTTACCCCCTGAGCCATCTCTCCAGCCCTGCGCCCATCTTTCAATTCTTTTTCCTCATTAAGAAAAGCTTGACTGGGGGAAGCTCCCTAAGGGTGGCACAGCCCAGAGTGAGGGGACATCACAGTGTTCGGGCCTCAGCAAGGCAGGACGGTACCATGCAAACTGATAACGAGGCTTCAACTAGGCCTGGCTGGGTCTGTAGCTGGCTGTGGCAGTCCTCGGGGCAGGACTCTCGGTGAATGCCCTGCTTAGCTCATTACACACCTCAAGCTATGCCTCCCCACTATGGAGTTTTAATCCTCTTTAAAGTGATCTATTTATACCTCAGTAGGTCAGCGGTATTTATAGGGCAGGTCATGGGCAAGCGGCTCACTCAAAAACCCAACCAATTTGGGGTTTCTCAGCCAGAGACTACAAGTTGGGTTTCATTCATAGAATTTATTTTTCTTCTCCCTTCCTCCTGGATACTGGAGATTGAACCCAGGACCTCACACAGGCTGAGCAAGAGCTCACTGCTGAGTTAAGCCTGCTCTCTCTCTCTCTCTCTCCCTCCCTCCCTCCCTCCCTCCCTCCCTCTCTCTCTCTCTCTCTCTCTCTCTCTCTCTCTCTCTCTCAGAGCTCTTAACCACTGAGCCATCTCTCCTGCCCTAAAGGTTTATTTTTTTTATGCTTAAGAGTTTGCCTCCATATACGTGTATGCATTACATGCATGCAGTGCCCGTGCTGGCCAGAAGAGGGTGTTGGACTCCCTGGAATTGAAATCATAGGTGGACGTGAGCCACTGCGTGGTTGCTAGGAACTGAACCAGGGTCCTCTGTAAGAGCAGCAAGAAGTCTTAACCACTGAGTCATCTTTCCAGCCCCTGCCAATTTCTTTTTCCTTTGAGGCAAAGTCTTCCTATGTAGCCCAGGCTGGCCTGGAATCCCAGCTCGCATGCCTAAGGCTCCTGAGGGCTGGAATTGCAAGCAGGAGCCGACACACCCAGCTCTCAGAGCAGTGTGCTGCAAAGATGGGTCAGGTCCCGTGGCTCTCTCGCTTTAAACTTCCCACAGCCTCCCATTTACACGTTGTCGCCTTGTGCACTCCAGCACCCCCCCACCCCCCACCCCACTCCCGCCTTGTGCACTCCAGCACCCCCCACCCCCCTCTCCTCCATCTGTCTGTATCCCCACAGCTTCCTCTCTGCAGACACACCAAACTGAGGCAGGGGTGAGATCTCTGGGGATGAATGGAGGGTGCGGGGTGGAGTGCGAGACTTCGGCGAGGAAGCATGCGTGGGGGGATGGGCATACACGCAGCACTGTGATGCTCACTCCAACAACTCTCCGCTTCCTAGGTGCAGGTGGCGGGTGGGAGGTAGCACACAGCGGGTGGACAGCTTCAGTGGGAGCCGACCTGGCCAGGTGAGGGTTAGATGGAGAGGGTGACGAAGGAAGCGCCGGGGAGATGCCGCAGGAGTGCTGAGCCTGCGTCAGGAAAAGGAAATGAGCAAGCGGACAGGATAAGCTACAGGTCGCAAGCCCCGTCACTGGCGAACTACTGGAGTGAAGGAGCTAGGGTAAATGAGCTGGAAGGGGCGGAGGCAGGAGAGAACTGCGTTTCAGACAGTAGAGGGAGGAGGGGGAGCCCGTGCTTTCAAACTCCAGTGCTCGTGGGAGCCCCGCAGGGCTTTCTGGGATAGCGTTGGGCTCCACCCAAGCTGTCTGAGCCAGCTTTCTGGGAGTGGACGCCTGAGAAATTCCATGCGTAACGAGTTCCCAGAGACGCTGCTGTTGGGAACACAGGGGAATGGAATGGGGGAGGTGGCCGTGCTCTTTACAGTTAAGTGGGTGGAGGGCAGAAAGGTGGCTCAGTAGGCAAAAGGGCTGGTTTGCACAAACCCGACGTTCTGAGTTCAAGCTGTCTGCGGTGGTATGTATCTGCAGTCCCCGCAACAGGAAATGGGCGATGGAGACAGGAGAGTCTTCTGGAAATTCACTGGAATAGAAAACAGAACAGCAGAAATAAGAGAAACCCTAAGTCACCGAGCTGGAAGGAGAGGACCAACTCCCACAAATGCCCTCTGACCTCTGTGTGCACACCGTGGTACACGTGTGCCTGTACTCACACAGACACAAAATAATCAGCTAAGCAAACAAAAAACAACGGAGGAAGCCAAGGGCCTGTGAGCTGGGATGGGCAGGGCCAGTCATGGAAATGCGACCTGGGAACAGAGACATCACTGTAGAAGAACAGAGATGAGAAAAAGTAAAACAGAACAAGACATGGCTTCAAAGGGACAGACATTTACATTCTTACTCATTTTTACTTATGTGTGTGTGTTTGTCTGTATGCACATCATGTGACTGCAGGTGCCTGCAGAAGCCGAAAGAGGGTGTTGGATTCCTTGAAACTGGAATCACAGGCAGTCGTAAACTGCTCGGGGTGGGTATTGGGACCCAAACCCAGTCTCTCCAGAAGAATAGAAAGGACTCTTTAACTGCTGAGCCATCTTCTCCAGCCTTGGGGCAGGTGGTTTGAGAGGGGACAGGAGCCCTTGCAGGCAATAGTGGGACACAAGGAAGGCACCAGTCCAAACCTCAGGCCCAGAGAGATGTGGGACATGGGAGAAAATGTCTCTAGTCCTGGAAAGGATGACGGTGGAGTTAGAGGCCCTACATGGAGACTAATGTGAGATTCAAAGAAATCAGGGTGTCAGGTGGCAAAGATCACTGAGACTCAGGCCAGGCCTGAGAGGTTCCTCTACAGTTCCAAAATGAACGTCCCTAGGACAGGCTCCCCAGTGTGCATTACCACACATGGCTTAAAAACAAACAAACCGACAAACAAACGCAGGTTCTAGTGGACTGGAGAGATGGCTCAGTGGATCTGAGTTCCAATACCTGCACCCATGTTAGGTGGCTCACAGCTGCCTGTGACTCTGGCTCCAAGGGATCTACCGATCTCTTCTGGCCTCAGCACTGCATTCACATGAACACAACCCTCGCAACGCACACATATACACATAATTTTAAAATAGTAAAAATAAATCGTTTTAAAAATAAAATAAGCACAAATATTGGAAAGATGGCTTGTCAGACATAACTCTGTGACCAACAGTCACGTAGGTCAATGCCTGCCCCAAGCCCCTGGTATTCTGGCTGAACTCCACCCCCATAGTTACCTGGCAATAGCCAGGTGGCCCCTCCTCCCTCTCTCTTGCCCTCTTCTCTTCTCTCTTACTCTCTTCTCTTACCTTTCTCTTTTCCCATTCTTTCCCCCCTCTTTCTACGTAGCCATGGCCGGCTTTCATCTCTTTACCTTCCCTCTCTCACTCTACTCTTCTACAATAAAGCTAAAAAAATCAAGGGTGGTCTCCTTTCATCTAAACTCGCCGAGCTAGAGCAATGGAACAGGCCTCTCAGCGTTTCCAGCCAACAGAAAGGACCAAGTACTCGCACCCCCGGCAGGGTCTCCCTCAGCAGGTACACAGGCCCACATCAGAATGGGCCCACAATGGCTCAATGATTAAAAAACACTTGTTCTTGCAGAGGACCCAGATTCAGCTTCCAGCACCCATGTGGTGACTCACAATGAATATAAGTCCAGTCTAGGGGACCTGACAACCTCTTCTGGCCTCTATGAGCACTGTACTGCACACATGTGATACACTTACATACACACACATACATGCATACACATACATATACACATACACATATACATACATACACTTCTTTACATAAATTAAAAATAAGATCTAGCCACACATGGTAGGAAACACCTTTAATCCCAGCATTTCAGAGGCAGAGGCAGGTAGATCTCTGTGAATTCAAGGCCATTCTGGTCCAAACAGTGAGTTCAAGGCCAGCCAGAGCTAAAATGTGAGAACCTGTCTCAAAAAATAAAATCTAAAATATAGCGCAAATATATAGTTTGATTGTTTTTTGTTATTGATGGGGTGGGGATGGGGGTGTCCTCCTGTGTCAACAGGACAGTCCAGAGTGGCTTTGAACTCGAGACCCTCCTGCTTCTCCAGTGTGGGGATTATGGTCATGAGCAATGAATATGTAATTGGCTCAGCATAAAATAAATATGTGCTTGGTCAACCTAATGAATATATAGCTACTGCTAAAGCAAGTCCATGTGGCCTTTAATGTAAGAGCCCTTGAAGATCCTTTGGACCGCACTCCTAGGTCTTGCCCGTGTGTTAGTGCTTGGGAGTGAATGGGAGCGATCGCTTCAGGGCTGGAGTGAAGGGCTGGAGAGAAGCATTTGTCCTTTAAGCCAGAAAATAGGAACTTTAAGAGTCAGGCATGGTCTGCAGACACTGGTGGGACCAAGAGCCCCGCCCGCAGGGCTCTTACCCTCATAGTCGGCCTCTCACTGGCCCTGTGCAGGGGCGAGGCCGAGGAGGCTTATCCATCTGGAGGTCAAACCTTCCGGGGAATCTCCTAATGGTCTTTACACGGCTAAGCTGGCCGGGGCCTGCCCCCCTTCTGGAGGTCCTTTCACTACCAATCAAGTTCAGTTTCCCCGAGACAATGAAAGGGCTGCTCAGATCAAGGAGAGAGGAGCCTAAGGTCAGCGGAGGACTCGGAGGAGACGCCGGGCCGGGCTCTGCTGGTTCTAAAAGCCGGGATGGGACAGCAGTTCAGCTGGGAGGAGGCAGAGGCTGCCGGGGAGATGGACGTGGCGGAGCTGCAGGAGTGGTACAAGAAGTTTGTCGTGGAGTGTCCCAGCGGGACGCTCTTCATGCATGAGTTTAAGCGCTTCTTCAAGGTCACGGGCAATGAGGAGGCCACCCAGTATGTGGAGGGCATGTTCCGAGCCTTCGACAAGAATGGGGTAAGGAACCCTGCAGGGAAGGCCTGTGACCCACCCGTACAGTGACCTTTCCGTCCTTGGGCTCCGCAGAGTGAGACCACAGTTCCACTCAGCTGCTCTCCTCAGTGTTCCTCTTGCGCGCGCGCACACACACCATCATTTATCCTTCTCTTTAGCTCCCCTCATCATCCTGAGGGCCAAAGGTCGCTGACACACAGTCTGGGCCTTCTCTGTGCTTTTTAAGCTAATGCTCTGCAGTAAAAGGACAGGCTCTTACAAACCGATAGAACCCCTGTTGCTCTCTCTCAATACAAGGGAGTGAGATGTGCCAAGGTTTTCTTAGTACAGATCAAGAGCACCTTCCTAGGGCCCTTCGGACGGAGGGCTCGCAGTTCTTCCCTGCAGGGGATGCAGGCAGGGGCTTCACGCTGACTGGGAGGAGAGTGGACGGTTGCAAAAACACTTTCAATCTTTTTTTTTAAAGATTAAATATTTGTGTGTGTGTGTGTGTGTGTGTGTGTGTGTAGTTGTGTAGGTACCTGTGGAGGCCAGAGAAGGCATCAAATACTTTAAAGCTAGTTACACATATTTTCAAGCTGCCAGATGTGGGTGGGATCCAAACACCAGTCCTCAGCTACTCCAGTAAGTACTCTTAATTAACTACTGAGCCTTCTCCGTGCTTTAAGTCATGGGGCATTACCCAAATCAGATCCTTCCAATGGCACCAGCAGCTAAAAGACACTGAATTACATAATGCACACATGGTGTGTGTGTGTGTGTGTGTGTGTGTGTGTGTGTATGTGTGTGTCTGTGTGTGTGTGTTTGCAATCATGTGTTCATGCGTGGAGGGTACACTGTATGCATACGGAGGTCAGAGACTGACCTCAGATATTAGTCCCTAGGGCACGGCCAGCGTGTTTCTGTGACACCATCTCATTACCTAGAGCTCACCATCTATGGTAGGCTGACTCCTCCAGTGTCTGCTCTCTCAGCACAGGGACAGCAAGTAGATGCTACTACGGTCAGTGTTTGCAATGATTTTAAATTATATATGGGTATGTGTATGTGCATGCAGTGCCTGAGGAGACCACAAGAGGGCAATGGTTCCCATGAAACTGGAGTTATGGTGGTTATAAACGGCCCACAAAAGTGCTTAGAACAGAATTGAGAACCTGCCCTAAGTGCTGACCCAGCTCTCTAGCCCCGCTCCTCCCTCCCCTCCCCCTCCCCCACCCACAACCAACCTTTGATGTAGGAGCTAGGGAAGGAACTTGGGTCTTCACACTGATATGGCCAGTGTTTAGTGGACTGAGCCGTCTCCCCATTCCTAACCTAGTTCAGTGCTGCTGTCCTTTGAGAAGTCCAGGCCATGTTCTCAGCGTCTCTTATTGTCTTCCCAAGCATCTTTCTTCTCTCTCAATCCTAGTGCATAAAATCTGTATTAAAATCTCTTAGACTTGAGCTTTGCTTCAAAAAGGCATTTTAATTCAGGGGCTGATGGCACGGCTCAGTGGGTAAGAGCACTTGCTACCAGGACTCATGTGGCAGCTCGCGGCCATCTGTCACTCCCGTTCCGGGGCATCCAAAGCCCACTTCTGACCTCCACAGGTACCAAGCACACTCATGGTACACGTGTGTGCAGGCAAAACAGTTGCACACATAAAATAAAAAAATGAACACGAAAGAATTATATGGGAAAAAAAGGACTTAAATTTTAAAGGTTATCTGGGTCAGTGTCCTGCAGTCCTCTGGGTGGTATTGTGTTATGTGGAATTTTTTTTTCTGAGATAGGTTTCACTATCTAGTCCTGGCTAACCTGGAACTCTCCATGTAGACCAAGATGGCCTCGAACTCACAGAGCTCCACCTGCCTCAGCCTCCTGAGTGCTTGGATTAAACACTCAGAACCCCATGCCTGACACCCTGAAGTAATATAATACAAAGTCTATTTCAGCTCTGAATTGAGGGGATACATGGGTAATTTGAGGAGACTGTGAGGACGGTGCCCCTTGGTGCAGAAGAACTTGCACCACGCTGACTGAGTGTAAATGCCACTTGATGTCTAAGGTCGCCCAAGTCAGAAGAGAGGGAGGGATCAGTGGTGTCAGTGGGACCTCAGTCAGAAGTCACAGGGCACAGAGCCAACTTCAAACCTCCCAGGTCCATCTCCTCCTCCTCGAGGCAGTGGTGTTTTTTTTCAGTCTAAATTAAATGATGAGAAAACTGGGGTCAGCTGTGTGTGGCAGTCCACGCTGCCACGCAGCCTCTGGAAAGCTTGGCTAGTGTGAGCCCAGCGCAGACAGACCCTGCTTCAAACAGATGCATCCAATCCCAGAAAGGGTCGATTTGCCCAAGGTCAAATGTTCATGCCTGCATCTTCTCTTTTTACATGTACATCAGTGTTTTACCTGCATGTATACATATATGAAGGTGTCAGATCCCCTGGAGCTGCAGACACTCGAGGGCTGCCATGTGGGTGCTGGGAATTGAACCCAGGTCCTCTGGAAGAGCAGTCAGTGTTCTTAACCACTGAGCCACCTCTCCAGCATTCTGGCATCTTAGTTCCTAGTCTAGTGTTCCTACTTAGAGGCCTGGGAGTTTTGCTGTTGTATTTAGATTTATGTGTACATATGTATGAATGTATGTGCGTATGTATGCATGTATGTGTGCATGTATGTATGCATGCATGCATGCATGTGTGTATGTATATGTGTATGTATGTGTTTATGAGTCTTTTGTATATATGCATATGTCACACAGTAGTGTGACAATAACCCCTGGTGCCCGTGGGGGTCAGAAGAAGGTGTCCAATCCTCTAAAACTGGAACTTAAGATGATCGTGAGCTGCCTTGTGGATGCTGGGAATTGAACCTAGGTTCTCTGCAAAAGCAAGTGCTCTTAACCACTGAGTCATCTCTCAGGCCCATGTTTGTTTTGAGGCACGGTCTTATATGTGACCTAAAACTTGAGACTCCCCCCCACCCCACCCCACCCCGCCTCCGCCTATCTCTGCCCCTGCCCTCCCTTACAATACCCTTCCTGACAGTAGCCTGGTAATGGAGGGGTTTTGTTTGTTAGTTTGTTTCAAAGAAGATGGAGGCTGGAGAGATGGCTCAAGGTTCAGTGGACCCAGGTCTGAATACCAGCAACAACACGGTGGCTTGCATTCACCTGCAATTCCAGTTCCAGGTGATCCAGTGCCCCTCTTCTGGCCTTCATGGTCACCAGGCACACACATGCATGCACACACATACACACACACACACACACTCGCACACAGGCACATGTGTACAGACATACATGCAGGCAATGCTTTCATGCACATAAAAATAAATTAAATAAATAAATCTACCCTGAAATATGTAAGGGAGAGCTGACGCTATTAGCCAGAATTCCTTTGGTTTGCTTGCTGATCTTCCAAGACTGTGTCGTCTGGACTTGGCCTCCAGCACAGGTGCTAGTTTGAACGTCTGTGACAGCCGCCGGGTGCACAGTGCAGCCCAGCCAGGGAGAGACAAGGCAGGTCGTCTCCCAGATGCCTCCAGCCTGTCCTGGGGAGGTGGGCACCTCCACCCACCTCAGGCCAAGGTGGGTAATCGTTGTTGACTAGAGCAACCCTTGATGCGATTGACCCCAGTCAGAGCTGCCCCAGAAACAGTTCCAGAGTATCTGTGCTCTACTAGGGGAGGCACTACTCTGAGGGGTGATGTCAGAATGAGCCTCACAAAGCATGGGGGTCATTGTGGAAACTGGATTATGCTGAGAGACAATATTATAAGAATAGAAAACTCTGGACAAATGATGAGGAACAGTTCTCCAGACCTGGTGGCATGGGCTTGCCATCTTGGCTACTTGGAAGGGTGAGGCAGAGAAGGAGCAGGGTCCCAGGGAAGGGAACAGCATGTCCAATGACACAAAGGTCCCCAGGTATTGCAGGGAAAGGGAACACTTGTGTCTAGGGACACAGTGTCAATTGGGCTCAACCTGAACTGTGGGGAGGTGAGACTGTGGATGGGGGGGTGGTCCTCACAGCAACTATGCCCAATGCAGGACAACACCATTGACTTCCTGGAGTACGTGGCAGCCCTGAACCTCGTGCTGAGGGGCACCCTGGAACACAAGCTCAAGTGGACCTTCAAGATCTATGACAAGGACCGCAATGGCTGCATCGACCGCCTGGAACTTCTGGACATTGTGGAGGTCGGTGTCTGGCTGTGGGCTGCCAACCTGCCCCATCCACTTCTCATTCCTGGGGTTCTGCCTAAAGGTGGCCTGCTCAACAGGGAGCCACCTGGCACTGACTTGGGAATCACTCAATGTGTTACCCGTGGCCATCAAGGTGGCCCAGCTAGAAAAGGAGTCTGCCACCAAACCTGACATCCTAAGTTCAGTCCCTGAAGTCCATATGATAGAGTAAGAAAACAGACTCCTGGGACTACCACATGTCCACCATGGTACACATATGCTCACACATACAAGATACACCCCCAACACACACACTATTACACACACACACAATCAGAGTAAGAATAAATTTTGCCATATAAGAAGGTGCGCACCTTTAATCATAGCACTCAGGAGGCAGAGGCGGGGGGATCTCTGTGAGTTTGAGGTCACCCTGATCTACAAAGCAAGTTCCAGGACAGTCAGAGATGTTACACAGAGAAACCATGTCTCAAAAAAACAAAAACAAAACAAAACAGAAAACAGCAACAGCGATAATAAACTTTAATTTGAGAAAGGAAAATAAGGAAACTGATAATCTAAGCAGTCGCCTACAGAAATGAAAAAGAGAGGAAATAAAAAACAAATCAATAAGGCAGAGAGGAAAGCTGGCTGTGAATGACAGCTCATGCCTGCGATCTCAGAGATCACCAGTCAAGTCCAGGGTATCCTATGCGAGGAGCTGCAGGCCAGCCTTTGCCTGCAGAGTGAGACTCTGTCACAAACAGGAAGAAAGCAAGTGCTGGAGAGAACAGTTGGGAGTCAAAGTTCTCACGGCTGTGGCCATGTTTGAAGGAAGAACTCAGAGCAGGAAGGACTGGTTTGTCCCAGTCGGGCTTCACTTTTGCCTTCTCTGGCCCATGCCCATGGGCAGAGTACCATGGTGACTGGAGCAAGTGATGGGAGAGGCAGCCAGGAAGTGGCCAGGCCGAGACACACCCATCACAGACACCGTTTAGAGACCCCATCTTCTAAGAGTCCACAATCTCCCTTCCACAGCCCACTCAGGCTTTATGTCCATCAGTGGGTCAAGCTGTTCATTCCACCAGAGCCCTTTTGAGCTAGTTGGCTCTAGAAACCACCTCACAGGCACTGACTGAACATCTAAGAAACACTCAGTCCAACTAAGTTGACAAGTCACCATCAACTGACACAAAAGACAAGTCAAGAAAAAAAAATCAAAATTGGTTCTTTTCACGGGTATATGTAGTGTGGATCTGTGGAATTATTTTTTTAAGCAATCTATATTTAACTGTTTTATGTGTACCAATGGTTTTCCTGAATGGACAGCATGGCACATGTGTGTGTCGTGCCCTCAGGAGCCAGAGGAGGGGGGGGTCAGATCTCCTAGACTGGAGTGATGGAACTGTGAGCCACCATGTGGGTGCTAACAATCCAACCCAGGGCCTCTGGGAAAGCAGCCAGTGTTCTTAACCACTGAATCATCTCCCCAGCCCCCTCCACCTTGTAGTTAATTTATTAGTGAAGAGTCTCTCACTCTAAAGCCCTTTGATTGCATTAAGTGGGCTAGGCCCTCCCACATCCATCGTCAGTCGAGAAAATGCCAAAATGCCAAATTGTTGTGTGTAGCTTTGGCTACCTTGCCTAAGCTCCGGGAACAGGCTGAATTCCTAGCCCCGCCCAGCCTCCCTGGAATCCACGGATAAAAGACATAGACAGTTGCTCATTTTCAACTTGCCTTTTGACACAATTGCTGGGCACAACTGTCTCCCGCCTGAAAAAGCGTGCCCTTAACAATATTCTTAGCTCTACACCTCCCACCTGCCCTAAACTTTAGTGGCTCAGATACATCTAGTCCCTGCTAAACTCCCTGACCACCCACCTGTAAGAGCGGCCTGTGTGGCCACTTTGTTTTGAGATCTCACATGGCTGGTCAACTTTTCTCCATCAGAAGCCTGGCAAACTTTCCTCTCCTCCCTTGCTTCTGTCTCTTTTTCTCCAGGGACCCAGAAGTACCGCCTATTCCTTCAGCCCGGCAATTGGCCTATGGCTTCTTTACTGACAGATGACGAACCAAATAACTTGCCTACTGGAGGCATTTTCTCAGTTGGGGTTCCCGCTCCCTGACTGACTCTAGCTGTCCAATGGACTGGCACATTCTGTGCCATGAAGATGCCCGGCCGGGAGGCCAGTGCTGGGTGGCGGCACTGAGGGACACAGGTCCCTGAGAGCCTATCGGAGGAACCTAACTCTTTCTTTCTGGCAGGCGATTTACAAGCTGAAGAAAGCCTGCCGAGCGGAGCTGGACCTAGAACAGCAGAGCCAGCTGCTCACGCCTGAGGAGGTCGTGGACAGGATCTTCCTCCTGGTGGACGAGAATGGAGATGGTAAGAGAGACGCAGTCTGCCGGGAAACAGCTGTCTGCGAGATGTGTCCCCCACAAGCCCCTCACCCCAACCCCCATGTCACTTGTCTGTGAACTGGCTGTGATGGTGTGAAATACCAAGGGAGCCAAAAACACCCAGGCGCACATTTGTAGGGCGTTAGAGCACTTCCGAGAGCGGCTGGTGAAGACTGGGCATGCAAACAAAATTAACCCTTTCTAATTTTGTTTTATATTAAACGGGCATTTTGCCTGCATGGATGTCTGTGCAGCATGTGTGTGTCGTGCCCATAGAGGTCAGAAAAGAGTCTAAGATCCCCTGAAACTGGAGTTACAGACAGTTGGGAACCACCATGTGGGTGCTGGGATTTGAACCTGGGTCCTCTTCAAGAGCAGCCAGTGCTTTTAACCCTTGAGCCATCTCTTCAGACCCAATTTAAAAAAAAAAAGATTTAAAAAAAAGGGGGGGGGACCAAAGATATGGTTTTGTGGATAAAGGCTTTTGTCACCAAGCCTACTGGCCTGAATTAAATCTAGAGTACTCAAGTGATTGGAGAAGAGAATCAAACCACAGCAGATTGGTCCCTGTGGTGAGCATGTACACACACACACACACACATACACACACACACACACACACACACGCGCGCGCGCACACACACACACACATACACACACACACACACACTGTGAGTTGTAAGAAGCTCCTTCAGAGAACTGACAAGCCATAGAATCTCGGGTTGCGGTCGGGATTGTGGGAGAGGAGGCCCTCCCCATATACCCCTCCTCTGCCTCATGACCTTCTCCACCTTGCCCAGGCCAGCTGTCTCTGACCGAGTTCATTGAAGGCGCCCGTCGTGACAAATGGGTAATGAAGATGCTTCAAATGGATGTCAACCCTGGCGGCTGGATCACTCAGCAGAGGCGGAGGAGTGCCATGTTCTGAGAGCCGGGGGCCCTGCAGGCCCACACTCCCCTCCAAGACTCCTCCAGGGTCCCCCAGGTTTACAACGTAGCAGGAGGCCTGGCCTGGTTGGCTGAAGCCTGTTCCTGGTTGTGTGGACTTCCTGACACTCCCAGAATGGGAAAGAAAGGGGCCAAGCCATGGCTGCTGGGTCTGAAGTGGGGTTCAGTTCATCCTTCAGGATTCACTAGCATTGTAGGGGTCCGACGTTACTCTGCTCCACAGCTGCTCCTGGAAGAGCCGGGCTTTGACTGGGCGATGTGGGGCTCCTACTAATCTTTAGGTGTGCTCAGAGGAAATGGGGCCGGTGAGGGGTTGGGGGTGGGGCAAAAGCTGGTAGAATGCAGTCTGGAAAGAAAACAAGGTTGGGGAAGGAGCATAATGACCCACCCCAACCAACCTGAGCACCATCTAGGGAGGACTCACCCTAGCTCCTCCCCAGGGTGTCCTCACCAAGGATGACAAAAGGGAAAGCTACCTCCGTGATCTTCCAGCCTTAGAGGCCTGGTGCTTACGGGGGGGATGCTTCGGCTCCACTCGGTGCTGCTACCCAGTTCCTTCTTCTAATCCCATCTCTAGTGTGAACCTGCCACCATTTCCGACCATAAACCCACATGTCTCCTTAAGGATGGGGACATCTTCTCTTCATCTCTGGGGGGAACCTGGCATTTGAATTCTAGGTCAGACTTTGCCTCCGACAGCTGTTGGACTCCCTAACCTCCTGCAGGTCTACTAGACTGTTTCCAGGTTATCGTGTAAAAGTCCTTCATGCGCCCAATATAGAAGCTAAGCTACCAGGGAACCTCTCTGCCTTTCTCTGCCTCTTTCCATCCGTGCAGCTGGGGAAGGCACCTCGGAGGACAGGAAATAGGACCAGTGTCACACTTAGCAATTCTCTCTGGAGCCTGATGGATAATTGGTGTTATCTTGAATAGATATAGATTTCATGTTAAAATACAGTAAACTAACTTATCGTCCTGGAGGTGAAGTTTGTGTGCTTGTTTGAGCAAGGCCCCACACTGTTGCTCGGACTAACCTGGAGCTCACTGTATATAGCCCAGGTTAGCCAGAACTCCTGCCTCAGGCCCCAGAGCCCTGAGATTATACGCGTGAGCCAAAATGCCCAGGTTTTGTGCATGGGAGAAGGTTGTTTGTTTTTATTTTATGGGACAATTGAGACAGTTTCAGAAGCCCAGGTCAGCTTAAAACCCATGGCAATCCTCCTGCCCCAGCTCCCTGAGTGTTATTATCACAAGCATGCACCACTGTGGCCAGCCCCTTGGTGCTTGTATAACATATGTGAACCACTGTCCCCAGCAGGAACTTGAAGTGTTTTTTGTTTTGTTTATTTTTATTTTATGTGTATGGGTGTTTTTCCTGCACATGTCTATGCACCATGTGTGTGCCCTGTCCACAGAGGCCAATCCTGTGGCCCCGGAGTTACAGATGTTTGTGAGCCACCACGTGGTGCTGGGAACCAAGCCTGGGTCCCCTGCAAGAGCAGCCAGTGCTCTTACCGCGGAGCCGCCCCTTGGCCTTTCATAGTTTCATAGTTTGTAGTGTGTTGCTATAAAGTTCTCTTAAGAAAACGCTTAGAATCCAGGCGGTGGTGGTGCAGGCCTTTAATCCCAGCACTAGGGAGGCAGAGGCAGGTGGATTTCTGAGTTCGAGGCCAGTCTGATCTACAGAGTGAGTTCCAGGACAGCCAGGGCTATACAGAGAAACTCTGTCTCGAAAAACCAAAAATTAAAAAAGAAAAAAGAAAAAAAAAAGAAAAAGAAAAACGCTTAGATGAAAATGGTCCATGTAAAATATGAATATATCCCAAGCAGGAAAACGGTGTATTCTCCAGATCATGGATGTACACAAGGCAGGCTAAAGTATGTCTCATCTAACACTAACACACAGTAAGTGCTCAATAAACATTTGTTCTACACCTGAAACCATACAAACAGACTCCAGGGTCAGGGTAGAGAGTGACTGCCCGAGGCTGTGGCAGCAGATGCCAGGTTCCATCAGAGGCCCAGGGGCTCTCAGAGCTTCCACATCCACAAGGTCAAGGTCACGGCCTGGGAAAGTACAGAAGGGAGCTGGGCAAGAAGATGGGAGGGGCCAGAGAGGGACTGGCAGGAAGCACCAGCATCCTCTGAGTTCCCTAGAGGGGTTAGGGACCATCGTCCTCTGTGCTGGGCTCTTAACTGCTGCTACTGCCCCTCCGCCCCGCACTATGCACCCAAAGAACAAAGCTGAGACTCTGAGTTCGGGAGGTTCTATGTAATGTTAAGACAAGAACTGAACGACCACACCAGGCCCCGCCCCGGACCAGCCCTCAGCATGCAGAAGCCACGCTCAACCCGCAGCCTCCGCTGCCAGGTCGCCAGCGCCTGCCTCCTCATGTTCGCCGTTCTGGAGTCTGCGCACGATGCGGGTCAAGTCCAGGCTTCGGGTCAGCGTGTCCAGGAGCATCTGGTCCTTCTGGACACCTTCCATGAACTCCTCCAGAGACAGTTCCCCTGGGATGAAGAGAATGAGATTCGCAGGATGAGGTCTCAGGAGTCCAGGGCTCAGAGCTGGGTGTGAAAGGCAGGGACAGAGCCAGATCCCAAAGTCTGGGACAGGGATCCCCAAAATCCAGGTCCGAATCCAGAGCAGAGGGGGGTAGAAGAGGCGACCAGCAGAAGGCCCTGGGTCCTCCTCCTGTCTTGCCCCTCTCCAGGAGTGACCCCACCCCTGGAAAACCCCTCATCGGCCCCCTCACCATCCCCGTTGATGTCGATCTTGGCAAACACGGTATCTGTGAATTCCTCAGCGCTCATGGATGAGTCGCTCCAGGGATTAATGGTTCGGATGGCCTGGGAACACAGATAAGCGGAAGTGAGGAGACCCTTCCCAATGGCGGGAGTGGGCGCGAAGCGAGCTTGTCAGAACCCAAGAGCAGTGCGGAGTGGAGATCAAGGTTAGGGCCTCGGTCACTTGGGACACCAAGATAGGATTGCCTCAAATTCAAGGGCAGTATGGGCCAAGTAGTTGTGAGCCAGTCTAAGTTAAAAGAAGGCGAGGGAGGCGTGTCGTAATAGCTCACGCCTCTAATCCCTGCCTTCTTGGAGGCAGAGGCACAGACAGGCAGGTTTCTGTGAGTTCCAGGCCTGCCTGATCTATATAGTGAGCCGCCATCTCAAAAAACAGATGCTGAGGAGATAGTGGTAAAAGTGTTTGCTGTGCAGGTAAAAAGCAAGGTGTAGTCCTGCCCCTGTAACCCGGTGCTGGAGGGAGTCGAGCGGGGAGGCCTGCTGGGGGCTTGCCACTAAGCTAGCTCCAGGTTCATTGAAAGACCCTGTCTCAAAAAGAGGGAGCAAGATGCTTGACATGTTCTTCTGGCCTCACACATGAGCACACCCCCTGGCTACACACACACACACACACACACACACAGAGCGGAGCTTTAGCAAGGCCTTAGTAATCAATGAAGGAATTGAGTCGCAAGGAACAAAGACATAACCCAGACCATGCAGTTAACGAGTTAGAGCTGTCACCCCTCCGTCCCAAATCTCATCCCTATTCAGGGCTGCAATTTCTATCCTGGGGAGGTCAGCCAGGGCACCCACACTTCCACCTGCCATGCACCGCTGGCCCAGCCCTCTGCACCTGGAGTTACCCGGATGATGGTGAGCAGCTCGTCCCTGTCTATGCACCCGTTGCCGTCGACGTCGTAGAGCTTGAAATACCAGCGCAACTTCTGTTCTACCTTGCCCTTGAGGACCAGGCTCAGGGCGGCCACGTACTCCATGAAGTCAATATAGCCATCCTGGGAGAAGGGAGAGGGGCGAGGCGGGGTAAGCACACCAGAGCTCCGCCCACCCCACTCAGAGCCCCGCCCGCTTCAGCCATAACCCCGCCCCAAGGCCCCTGCCCAATTCTTTCCCCCCCACCCCCCGCCTCCTCACCCCTCAGTACTGAAGCCATAAGCCTTCTGATGCTAAGCAGAAGGGAGCTGAAGCCAGTCTGCTCTGCAGTGCTCAGTCCCCTTGCACCACGCATATCTGTCTCTCTACACACTTCATTAGTGTCCGCCTCGCATCTTTCTCAAAGCTGCCAATCAAGTCTGTTAGAACCTCCCTCCTGCTTCCCTTTGGTGCTTAAACAGGATCATTCCCATAGCTCTAGCAAGTGGAAGAAGGAAGAAAGCAAACCAGGGCTGGAGGCTTCACTCCAGAGAGCTCTTGGGGTGCTGGCCTGGCAGATAGGGCCAGGAAACGCATAGAAAGGCTCTTTCCTCTTGGCTTCACGCTCCACTGAGCTCTGTTGTATGCCGAGAAAGGCTGTGAGAACTCAGCGGAACAGTCGCCCTACCCCGACAGAAGCGCAGTGTTGGAGGAGCGGGTTTGAATCTTGCCTCCTCGATCCGCCTCTGAATTCTAGGATATGGGACACAGGACTTAGCATGTCCCTCTACAGCACTCGACTTCCTCATTTGAAAATGGCCGTGGTGCCGGCGGTCAGGATTGCTTTTGGTGAACCGAGTCAATGTGGCTTGGACACCCGGCACAGGCAGAGCGCAGTAAAGCAGTGAATCCCGTTACCTGCTGTTTGATCTGTTTTTTGTTTGTTTGTTTTGTTTTGTTTTTTGTTTGTTTTTGGTTTTGGGGGTTGGTTTTATTTCGAGACAGTGTTTCTCTGTACAGCCCTGGTTGTCTTAGAACTAGCACTAAAGACCAGACTGGCCTCAAAACTCAAAGATTCACTGACTTCTGCCTCCCAAGTGCTAGGATCAAAGGTGTGTACCGCTATGCGCAGCTCTGTTGTTTACTTTCTTTTTTTTTTTTTTTTTTTTTTTTTTTTTGGTTTTTCCAGACAGGGTTTCTCTGTATAGTTCTGGCTGTCCTGGAACTCACTCTGTAGACCAGGCTGGCCTCGAACTCAGAAATCCGCCTGCCTCTGCCTCCCAAGTGCTGGGATTAAAGGCGTGCGCCACCACCGCCTGGCGTTTACTTTCTTTAAAAAAAATTTTTTTTGTTTATGTGTATATGTCTGTGTGAATGTGTGTCATATATGCGTGCATGCTCTTAGAGACCAGAAGAGAAAGTCACCTCCCCTGGAGCTTATAGACAGTTTCGAGCAGCCTGACATGGGTGCTGGAGCCAAACTCCAGTCCTCTGGAAAAGCAGCAAGCACGAAACCACTGAGCCACCTCATTAGGACCAGGGCAAAGTCACTATGGGGCGGTGGTGGGGGGAGACACCTATGCCATCGCAATGTATCCTGTACCTAGACATTCTAGAACCATCTAACTCCGCTAGGTCAGGACAGGTGTAGCAACCTACCACTCAGCTACATCGACAGCTTGAGAAACACAAGACCTGTTTGTAGGATGATCCTCAGGCCCCCGCCTCTCTGCTCCTGCCTATCCCAGCATGTCAGAAAGCTAAGCATTTCAAGAAAGGGCGTGAGCTGTCAGTCCCTGCCCCTCTTCTTACAACCATGACTTGGGAACCAGGCGGTCCAGGCAGATCTAAGTTAGCAGTAAGGACTCCGGGTAGCAGACAGGCTGCCTGTGGGTGGGCCTTGGAATCAATAATGAGCTCTCTGTCATTGGATGCATGCAAGTGGATACACAGCAGAGGCAATATGTCCTCTGAGGTCCCCTGGTCTGCTCCTCATTGGGCCTTAAGCAAGACCCTGACCACACTGACCAACACAGTTAGGATCGGACTCCTGGTGAACATTTGCATGGTCCCATCTTGAGTTCAAGGGCTTTTACACACACTTTAGCTCATTCCACCCTCCCAGGATGGTCCTCAGGATGGAGAAAACAGCTTGGTGCATAATGAACAGTACATAAGCAGGGCCTTGTTATGTAGCCCAGGCTGGCCTCCAACTCTGGATCTTTCTGCCTTGGTTCCTGAATGAAGAATGTGTGCCTCCAGGCCTTGGGCCTCGACTTTCACTCTTTCTTCGTGTATTGCTGAACATTTTTTAAACAAGGAGTTATATTACTGTTATAATTTCTTAATGACTACAAAGAAACAGTGAAGAAGTCAAAAGACCAAAGCCCCCACCTAGGAAGGACCCAACCTCGGATAAATTTCTGGGCCTCACCAAGTCCTCATTTCCTTGGCTGAGACATGGTGGACAATATGAATTTCCAAGATTGTGGCTTAGGCAAGGTATACACACTTATAATCCCAAGAACTCTTAAATCTGAGTCAGGGGGATTGTTTTGAGTTTCAAGTCAGACTGGGTTATACAGTAAGTACTAGTCAGACCATAGACACACATCTCAAAAACAATGTAAAGAAGATGTGAAATGGATTCCCCTTTACATCTTACTGTGTGTGTGTGTGTGTGTGTGTGTGTGTGTGTGTATGTGTGTGTGTGGTGTTTATGTATATGTATGTGATACATGCTTGGTGTGTATGTGTATGTGATGTGTGTATGTGATGTGTATGTGTGTGTATGTGTTTGTGTGTGTATGGTGTGTGCATGGTGTGAATGTGTATGTGATATGTGTGCAGTGTGTGTATGTATGTGTTTGATGTGTGTGTATGTGTGCTGTGTGTGTGGTGTGTGCATGTGTATGTGTACTGTGTGTGTTATGTGTATGTATGTGTGGTATGTGTATATGTGTGCTGTGTGTGTGGTGTGTATATATATGTGTGTGTGATGTGTTTACATGTTAACACCTGTACTTTTGAGGGGTTTTTTGTTGTTGGTTTGGTTTGTTTTTTTTTTTTTTTTTTTTTTTTTTGGTTTTGGTTTTTCTCAAGACAGGGTTTCTCTGTGTAGCCCTGGCTGTCCTGGAACTCACTCTGTAGACCAGGCCAGTCTCAAACTCAGAAATCTGCCTGCCTCTGCCTCCCGAGTGCTGGGATTAAAGGTGCGCCACCAGTGCCCAGCACGCCTGTACTTTAGGAGGTCAGAGGTTGATGTGTTGGATGTCTTCCTCTATTGGTCTCCATATTACTTTTGGGACAGGGTCTCTCATGGAACTCACTGATTCAGCTAATCTGGCTGGCTAGTGAGCTCCAGGCATCCGCCTAGCTCTGACTCTCAGGTCCAAAGTTATAGGTGTGCTCACGGCTTTTTACATGGGTTCTGGGGATCAAATCCAGATCCTCACACCCTAGTCTTTCCGTGGACTTCCTGTGCTGAGAATTTTGCACTGTGCACTGCATTCTGCGGCCATTCCCAGGAGTTGACCTCATTCAAGCTGACGCTGAGACAGGGCCATATGATCAACTGGATGACAAACCGTTGCCTAGAAACTGGGTCTTCTAAACTCGGCTCTAGTGCGTCTACACAGGCGGAAGGACAACTCGGACCTGTGCGAGCTGCAATGACCCTGCACAGCCATGCCCTGCAGAGACCAGCAGGGCACAGGGCGCAGGCCCCCTTGCCTACCTGGTTTGCCCCTCTTCGTGTATCTGGTGCGGCTCCCTGATACCTAGCTATCTTCTCATTGGAACGACTATAGCAGACAAGCATTCTACACTGAGCTAGATCCCAGCCCTGTAGTTCTTAGGTAGAGTATAGTAGACTCTAATAAAACTTTATTTATAAACTAGGTTCTCAGATAGGGAGGCATGGTGGCACATACCTGGGACCCCAGCATCCAGGAGGATCAGACACAGTTCAAAGCCAGCCTGGAGCCATACACTGAGACTCTGTCACATAAATAGAAGCAGGGACTCAGGGTGCAGGCCGGTTGGTAGGTAGAGTGCTTGCTGAGCACGTGTGAAGTCTTGGGTTGGATTCACAGCCTGGCATAAACCAGGTGTGGAGGTGCACCAAGGAAGGAGGGGGCGAAAGACCAACGTCATCCTCAGCTACAGCGAAGACTTTAAGGCTACGTGAGCCCCTGTCCTGGGGCTGTCATTTGAACAACTCAGCTTTAACCTCTCTCTGCTCTGAAGGTGGTCGGGGCTGTGTCCCATCTCAAGGCCAGGCTGCAAGGGCAAGAGACTGTGGCCCACAGAGTAATTGAATAGTTTGGCATGGGAAGGCACATTGGGTATTATACAGACTATGTGTGTGCACACATTTATTTGTGTGTTTGTGTGTGTGTGTATGGTGACAGAGTCTCATTGTACAGCCCAGGTTGGCCTTAAATCTGTGATGATCCTCCTGCCTCAGACACTTAAGTATTGAAATTACAAGCATGCACTACCATGCCTGGCCATACTCTTCATTATAATAATTGTGTAATTAATGTATATTATAAAATCCATATTAGCTATAAAGCTTGAGGTTTCTCATATATTGACTTATTCATATAATACCAATGAAGCACCTACTCTATTCCAGGCACTGTCCTGGGAGCTGGAGCCACAGAAACAAGCAAGACAAGACTTTGTCCCCCACAAAGCTCACATCCCAGTGTGGGGAGGCATATCAGAGGCTATAGTTATTTAATATCTGGCATCAGAAAGCAAGATATTAAATGAATGAATTTTTAAATTTAAAAATATGAATTAATAAATTATAAGCATAAATTATACATTTACAGGGTGTTTGCCTGCATGCATATCTGTGTACCACATGTTTGCATTGCCCAAGAGGGAGTGGGAGGTTGTTAGCCACCATACAGATGATGGGAATAGAACCCAAGTCCTCTGCAAGGACTCTTTACTGCTGAACTGACTCTCCATCCCAAAAATAAAATTTAAAAATGAAAACTGAACTGGGAGGTGACACACATCTTTAAACCCAGCACTTGGGAGGCAGAAACAGGAGGATCTCCAGGGTCTACAGAGTGGGTTCCAGGACACCCAGGGCAACACAGAGAAATCCTCTCTTGAAAAAACAAAAAGAGGACTGGAAACCTGACCTGGCTGCTCTTCCAGAGATCCTGAGTTCAAATTCCAGCTACCACATGGTGGCTCACAACTATGGAATTTGATGTCTTCTGCTGTGTCTGAACACAGCGACAGTGTACTTACATATAATAATAAATAAATCTTTAAAAAGAAAAGAAAAACAAGAGAAAAGAAATGAAATGAAATGGTGGGGCCAGACCCAGTTTGCCCAGTAAACTTGAACTGGGCAATCAGGGTATGTGTTGGTGAGAAGGTTTGAGCAGAGATTTGTAACAAGGAAGACGGAAGGCAGCATGTCTAGAGGAAGAGGATTCTAGCAGCACAAAGACTCCAGGGAAGGATGCCGGGTCCTGAGGAGGCCGAGCTGGGTAGAAACAGGAAGCTGACTGAGGGTTCTGTTTGTTTAGGATGGGCATGGGGTCTCATAGCTGGCAACAGTGTCGCTGTGAGTGAACTTGACCTTCTTCCTGCCTTTCCTTCCCGAGTGCTGTGATTACAGCGCACACGCCCAGCTCCTAACTTTGAAAAGGATTGCGTTCCAGACAATACACGTGGCAGAAACTGAAGAGATGGTACCCAAGGGACAAGGGTTAGGTGAAGGTAGAGGAGTTGCATTGTGGAACCTTCCCACAGACATGTCTTGACCCCAAGGGCTTCCCTTAGTAGGAGGAGACAAGACGTTCTAGTGTGTTGTGGGTAGGTGCTGGGATCCCTCCCAACCTGACCGAGGACCACTGCTTCCCCAGAGCCCTTCGGGGTGTCCACCCTCGTGACTCCTTCACCTCATCATCCAGTCCAGCTCCCCTTCGAAGAGCCCTTGGAGCCGGGACACTGCCCTTGGGCTGGTCCTTTAGCTCCCATAATCCGATCGGGCCTCTTAACTCATGTATTAGTGAGTTTTAAATAACCACACAGGGATCTTGGTGTTCCCTAGAAGCACAGACCACAGCAGTGTTTTTAAAGGGAGGAGTGCCCCCTGTCGCAATGGACACGTGGCCCTATATCACTGATAGACCCAATGTCCCAGTGAGGGGCCAGCCCAGCCGAGAATCAGCAGACAGACCACAAGGTGAGGAAGCAGGTGTGTGGCTTTGGATTCCACCGTCTTTATACCTGATTGTTCTAGATAAATGGCAGCTTTGCAGATGAGCTCTAATAAGTCTCTCTCTCTCTCTCTCTCTCTCTCTCTCTCTCTCTCTCTCTCCCTTCTTCCCTCTTACTCCATCCCTCACATCCAAAAATAATCTAGGGTTTTTACACAAGCATCCCAACTACCCAGCACCAGCACCTTGGGGTGCTCACCGGCCGCCATCTTGGAAGCATTTGTGCCTGTCCTGGAGGCTGTTGAGTTGTATAGCAGGTAGATAGGGAACACCTTGCATTCAGGCTATGACCTCTGTTTTCCCCTGTGAAGAGGGTCTTAAGTTTGCTGAACCCCGCCCCCAGGGCCTATAACTGAGATGCTTAACAAGCAGCTATGGACTCAAATCTCAAAGCCCACCTTCCAAAAGAACAGGACGCTGGGAAAACCAACTGGCTCAAGCTAAAGCCAGGTGTGGCAGCTTATACTTGGATCTGTAGCAACTAGGAAGCCGAGACAGAGTGATCACCATGGGTTGAAAACCAGCCTTGGCTCCACAATAAGATCCAGCCCCCAAAACAGTGGGAACCGGAAGTAACTGTTGGGGCGGACACTTCTTTCCTCACCCCTAGGCTGCTCCCGCATCTCACGGTATCCCCCAAGAATCATAACCTTCCCACCTTCCCATCCTCTGCCCACCTTGTTGAAGTCAAAGGTCTCAAACATCTGCTCCACATACTGGCTGGCTGAGGGGCTTAGGTTCTTGAGGCCAAAGAACTGGCGGAATTCGTAGAGGGTGAGCTGGCCAGAGGGACACTCCGTCATGAATTTCTTGTACCACTGATGGCATTCGGTGCTGCTCAGCTCTTCCACCGATTTGCCCTCCATGACATTACCCATGGTCCAGGCTCACGAGAGATGGATGCCCTAGATGGACAGGTAGGTCCTGTTTTCTAATGTCTTCTGCACAAGGGTGGCTTGGCTTTCCAGACCTCCCCTCTCACCGACCTAAGCCAAGACAGCCCGGTGAGTCGGACTAAAAAGGGAGATGAGCGGGCATAACTCACATCCAAACTAGGGATGCCGGAGGACTGGTATTAAAAGATGAGAGGATTTTTCTTGCCCAGTTTGCAGTCTGCTAATCCCTTCTTAACAGGATCTGGTGGGTGGCCGGCCAGCAGCTACTCTGATCCCATGACCTCTGTGCCCTTTGCATATACTGAACCCACAAGGCTCTGCCTCTCGCCTTCAGACATGGAACTGACATGATGTGTTAAATAGATCTGGTTTCTTTCCCAGACTGAGGCCATGCTGCGCCCTTGATTGGTCATCTGTATGCAGCTGGCCAGGTGTATGTACACTGTCCTTGGACGCCACTGAGGGATTCAATCACGTGAGAGTTGTTGGGTGAGCTCAGAGTTTAGGGGCATCCAAGAGATGTCCCCAGGAGCTGGAAGGAACACCAACAGTATATTCTGTTTCTCCTGGGTTGAAGCCTTCCCTCCTGGGGAGAAAGGAAGAGCATCATGAAAAGCCCAAGAAGCAAGATTCAGGAGGCCCCTCCCAGAGGTAACCGAAGTAGCAAGCAATGGCTAAAGGAGAGGACAGCATCACAGTCACTCAGGGAGCTTGAAGGATGAAGCTCTTGTGAGAGCCATCACCCAATGGTAGGGTTTCCAGTGACAAAGCTCCCACGCATCACCCACGCTCCTGTAGCTGCTGAATCCCAAACCCAGTCGGTCAGCACTTTCCTGGCACAGGTCAGACAGCAGGACAGATCTTGCCCTCCCTCTGAAAAGAGTTTATAGTGGAAAATCCTTCAGCTTCTTAAAAATGTGTAACAGCATCTGTGGCACCAGCAATTAAAAGACTTCGAACAACGTCACTCAGCTTGGGTGAAAAAATGTCACCACCCCAGAGCTGTAAGGTTGTTGGTCAGAAATCTCACTCCTACGGGGAGGCTACCTTCCTAGAGGTTTGTGAAGAGAGGCCTCTGGGAGCCTACACACCAGAGTGGCCAGCCACGGAGTAGGCTGCATCCCCAGAAGGAGATGGCAGACCCCTACTGCTGAAGACATGAGCTTTGATCACAGGGAGCACA
The DNA here is from genome assembly GCA_036184795.1 of Tokudaia tokunoshimensis. Taxonomy (NCBI): domain Eukaryota; kingdom Metazoa; phylum Chordata; class Mammalia; order Rodentia; family Muridae; genus Tokudaia; species Tokudaia tokunoshimensis. Next base: position 37,084,151 of record BTHU01000016.1, read on the forward strand.
GAAGCCACGCTGGGCTGAGCCGGAAGCATCTCATTGTCTGACTCAGTCCCAGAAGGAACTACCCCAGCTGCCCAAGAAGTATCTCCGACCGTCCTGCATGCTACATGCTCTGATGGTTAGCATGTGAAATAGCCCCTGAAGGCTCATGTGTCCAAACCCTGTTTGGAAAGGTTGTGGGTCCTTGAGGAGGCTGAGCCTTGCTGGAAGAAGAGAGTCACCAGGGTGGGCGTTGAGGTTTAATGGCCTGGCCCTGCTTCCTGTTCCTGGCATATGAACATGATATGTGATAGGCATAATGAGGGGAAGACCAGCTGTACCTCAGCCATTCTATTTGTTTATTGGTGGCACACACACACAAATAAAAAAATGTAATAAAAAATATATATCTCATCCCTTCGCTATAGTGGTTCATAAGGAATGTGTGTTGTTCACATAACCCCAAGGATAGTTCTCTTTTGGAGAAGAAACCAATAAGGTCTGCTTTATGTCTGCTTTAAGGTACACAAAGGAGAGGGTCCGCAGCTTTGCTGTGTTCTACAGTAGAGGGATTGTCCCCAAATCTCAACAGAGTTCATCTAGCGCTCAGCACCACTGGCTTTGAGAGCGCCACACTGCAGGATCAATCACCACGCAACAGCTTAACCCGAACACAGTCACCAGCCCACGGTGTCTGTGCCCAGGGTCTCCCATGCTGCTGTCAGGGAGTCAGCGGGCTGTGATTCCTTCCATCTGAATGCTCCGCTGAAGAAAGGGCTCCAACTCTTTAGAGCTGGGCACAGAATTCCCTCCCTTTTTCCTGTGTGACTGATGCTCTAGCTCCCTTACTGGAAATTGTCTGAGGACAATTGCAGGTCTGTGTGTGCATGTGGTGTGTGTGTAGTGTGTGGTGTGTATGCGTGTGTTTGTGTGGGTGTATGGTGTATATGTGGTGTATGTGTAGTGTGTGTGGTGTGTGTGTGTGGTGTATGTGTGGTGTGTGTGGTGTGTGTGTGTGGTGTGTGAGGTGTATGTGGTGTGTGTTTGTATATGTGGTGTATATGTAGGTATGTGTAGTGTGTATGTTTGTGTTTGTGTGGGTATGTGGGGTGTGTGGTGTATGAATGGTGTTTGTGTAGGTGTGGGTGTGTGGTGTGTTTGTTGTGTATGTGTGGTGTGTGTACTGTGTGTGTTTGTGTGGGTGTGTGGTGTGTGTGGTGTGTGAGATATATGTGGTATGTGTGGTATGTGTTTGTATATATGTAGTGTGTGTGTTGTGGTGTGTGTTTGTGTGTGTGTGTGTGTGTGTGTGTATGGTGTGTGAGGTATATGTGGTATATGTTTGTATGTGTGTAGTGTGTGTGTGTGTATGGTGTGTGAGGTATATGTGGTATATGTTTGTATGTGTATAGTGTGTGTGTGTATGGTGTATGAGGTATATGTGGTATGTGTTTGTATGTGTATAGTGTGTGTGGTGTGTGTTTAGTGTATATGTGTATGTGTGTGGTACATTTGTGTGGTGTGTGTGTAGTGTATGCAGTATGTTTGTGTGGTGTGGTATGTGTACAGTATGTTTGCGTGGTGTGGTGTGTGTGTAGTGTGTATAGTATGTTTGTGTGGTGTGGTGTGTGTGTGTGTGTGGTGAGTGATGTGTGGTGTGTGTTTTCTATAAGCTGCTCACAGCTTCTGTTCCAGGGCCTCTATTCCATCAAGTCAGCAAGGGGAGTCTCCTTCAATGGGCTGAGTCTTCTACAAACTAGCCTCTCAAGACAGTGACATACCATCACCTCTGTCGCATTCTATGGAGTCTATGGAATCAAGCTATAGGCTTCACCACAGCCAGGGGAGAAGGCTGTACACAGAAAGGCGATCGGGAGGTGGAAATCACCGGGGATATGTCAGGATCTGTGGTAACATTTGCCCTTGGACAATAACAGAACACAACACCCTATTCCTTCTGGAACTGCAAATAGTCGTGTGGCCAGGCTACCCTTAGGAACCTAGAAGCTTCCAGAAGGCAGACATCCCGGTTCCTCTCCGTACCCTTCAACACCTAGTGGCTCCTATTCTGTGTGTTCACTTGCTGGCTATTCTTCTTCACTACATCCAAGCAGACACTGATCCCCAAAGACTGACCCCTGTAGACCGGCTCTCCTCTCTCCTCTGAGCTAGCTCATCCACTGAGATGCACTAGATGGGAAGCAAGAGGCAGGAGAGACGGACTGGGTACTACCGCCTTCACTCCTTGCTGCTGCTGGGTCACACGGTGGAAAGATGGACTGTCCTGGTTAGCCTTAGTTCTTGAGTTTCCATGGCAACACTTCCCCCCCTTCCCTCAGCAGGTGTGGTGTGTCCTTCTGCAGCTGCTCATTGGGATGTCACCTACAACCGTGTGTGTGCTGTGCCCACAGAGGCTGGAAGAGGGTGTGGGATCCTCCGAAAATGAAGTTACATACTGTCCTTAGCTTAGGATGCTGGGATCCAAATGGAGTCCTCTGGAAAAGTCGTCAGGGCTCTAGACCACTGAGCTTTCTCCAGCCCCCTTGATTAATATTTTTCGAGAGTAACATCTTGTTTAACTGGAAACTGAAGCTAAGCAAGCTCTCGACCACTGAACCACCTCCCCGGTATTTTTTACCTTTTATTTTGAGACAAGGTCTAACTTAAGTGCCCGGGCTGGCCTTCTACGTGTGATTCCCCTGCATCTGCCTGATGCCATAGCTGGGATCACAAGCCTGTACCACCAAGACTAGGTTTCAGGGTCACATGAGAGGGTATTGATCTCAAATGCATTGTCAAGGAAAAAAATGTGCAAATGGGCGATTGCAGAAAGGGTTGAAGTGTGAACAAATACAAGTGTGACTGCAGAATGGAGGAGGGGTGCGACAGGCACGCACGCACGCACGAGGACAAAAAACAGAGAAGTCTGAGGTGCATACGTAATCGCAGAAAAGGCATGGGGATCGTAGGACGAAAGGCGCCATGCTGCTGTGGATAGTTTTATAGCCAAATAAAATAGACCAAGAAGTGCGGGTGGGTCAGGAGAAGGGTGGCAGAAGTTGGGGTATAGATGAGCTCACTCTGACTTCTAAGTACATAACACAATCCTGAGCAAATTGTTAATGCTGGGATTTCCATCCAGGTGAGACAACAGGACAGCTTCTGAAAGGGCGCCCTGGAGGCTGTACTTCCGATATGAAACTCCAGGGGGCGCAGAGGCTCTGGCTTATGAAGTTAAACTCCCGCTGAGACCCCAACCCTGCACCCTCAGTGTGGGTCGAATGGTCTGGAAAGGCACCGGACCATTCGACCTGGTGATTCTCTGCCTCTCAAAGAAAGAACCAGGTCTCGCTATTGTAATAAGATTAATTTATTGAATAAATGATTAAGACCCCTTATTATACACAGCCTGAACACAGCACTCATCTCTGATGCTTTTCCAAACTCCATCAAAATAGCAATAAATGATTTTTTAAATACAAATCCCAAGAGATTAAGGCAGCAGGCAGACAAGATGAACATAGTGGTGTATGCCTGTAATCTCATCATTCAGGAGAGGCTGAGGCAGAAGGATGGCAAGTTCCAGTCCAGTATGAGCCACAGCAAGATCCAGGCCAGCCTGGGCTACAAGATAAAGTTCCACCTCAAAGGGGTAGGTTCAAAAGGGGAGCTGGCAAAAATGGTGATTTATTAGATTGGAAAACATTGATGCCTCCATGTTCTCAAGGAAGAAAAGAAGGGTACAAACACAGATCTAACCTGGCCACAGAGGTTTAGGTCTCAAAAAGGGAGTGTGTCAGGACCCCTGGAGTCAAGTTTGGGATGCAAGATGTGAGGGCCATAAGATAGGATTGGTCAAAAGCTTGTGCAAAAGGAAATGAGTTGCACAAATGGTGTGCGGTGTGTGTGTGTATGGTTGGTTTTGTTGTTTTTTGTTTGATTTTTTTAAAGATTTCTTTATTATTATAAGTACACTGTAGCTGTCTTCAGACACACTAGAAGAGGGCATCAGAGCTTATTATGGATGGTTGTGAGTCACCATGTGATTGCTGGGATTTGAACTCAGGACCTTTGGAAGAGCAGTCAGTGCTCTTAACCACTGGGTCATCTCACCAGCCCTTGATTTTTGAGACAGGGTATATTGCCGTGTATCCCTGGTCAACCTGGAACTTGATATAGAGACCAGGTCGCCCTAGAACTCATAGATATTGACCTGCCTTGCCTCTGCCTCCTGAGTGCTGGGATTAAAGGTGGGCAGCACCGATACCCTCTGTACAGCTGGAGAACAGGCATCCTAGGCCTCTGTCCCTGTGACCTGGTCGAAAGTTATGCTGCTGGACTAACAGAGAGGCCCCAGTCTGGGAGTGGGAGGGTGGGCACAGTCTGGGGAAGATGGGAGGACCCTCTGAAAGTGGGGATCAAAGGACAAATTGATAGAATGAGCCATGGTAAATGGCCACCCCACTCCTTCGCACACTGATCCCTTGAACCCCGACTAGTGGGCTGAAGGGTTGCAGGTGGCTTGGTTTCAGCCAGGGTTGGCGGGCTGAAGGAGTGCCCATGGTAAGCAGCTGGCAGTACAGGTTAGAACAATCCCTCTCTGGGGTCCTTTCTTTCTTCTCTTCCTAACGATCTTTTCAGAGAAAGTGTCCTATCTCTCCCTACACCAGCCTCAACGCCTGTGCAGCTGTGTTCCACCCGACGTGCGGCTGCTGGAATTCATGGCAGAATCGTGACTCTCACAAATGAGAGCAGCCCAATGCACTCAGGTGTGCTGCTGCAAGCATGGCCGGCTCGTTGCATGAGAACCCGTGTATAGGCGATCTCATGACGGCTGATTCCGTAGTCACTGAAATCACAGAATCAGTTACAGTTAGGTATAGATGGCCAGTATGGACATCTCTCAGGCCACTGTTGCAAACCTAGTGGTCTCTGTCGTCACCCACCTCTTCCATGACCATAGAGCCCATACAACTCGCAAGTCTTGGCCAGGTGGTAGCGGCACACTCCTTTAATCCCAGCACTCAGGAGGCAGAGACAGGCAGATCTCTGAGTTCGAGGCCAGCCTGGTCTACAGAGAGTTCCAGGACAGTCGGGGCTACACAGAGAAACCCTGTCTCGAAAAAAAAAACAAAAAACAGAAAACAAAAAAACAAAACCTGACTTGCAAGTCTAATAAGCCGTCCTGGACCATACAAGAGAATAGGGATGAAGGCTTCAACCCCAGCAAAAGCCACGAGTCAGAAGCTCAGGGTGGTGGTGCATTTCCATAATCCCAGCACTCAGCAGACAGAGTCACAAAGATTGTGAGTTCAAAGTCAACCTAGGCTACATAGTGAGGTTAAGGCCAGCCTGCTCTACACAGCAAAACTCTTGTCCCAGCAACCACATGGTGGCTCACAACCATCTGTAATGGGATTCGATGCCCTCTTCCGGTGTGTCTGAAGACAGCGACAGTGTACTCAAAACAAACAAACAAACAAACAAAACAAGAAACAATAAGCCAGACTTGGCAGTGCACACCTTTAATCTCAGCACTCAGGAAACAGAGGCCTGCAGATCTCTGAGTTCGAGACCAACCTCTTCTACATAGTAAGTTCCAGGACAGCCAGGGCTACACAAAGAGACTCTGTCCATCCACCCCCAGGTCACTCTCAGATACATAACAAGTTCAAGACCAGAATGGACTGTGTGAAACCCTGTCAAAACAAAACAAAAGGCTGTTTTTACAAGAACAGTTACTTAAAAAAAAGTGCTTATTTTCTGCATCTGTCTCCATGCCCCCGTGGCAGTTACAGTCTGGGGTAAGATGGCCTCACGAGAGAGCAGGAGACACACATCGGCAGCATTTTTAGCTCTGGGGAGCATTGCCAAGTGTGGCCCATGGGAATACTGAGGTCAGCACTGACTGACATTTGACCCTGGGAGAAGCATATTCCTGGGGCAGAGGGACTAAGAGGAAACCCTTTCAATTCTTTTCAATTCAGGACCTTCTGAATAAACTCACCAGGCAGCAACCTTATCCATTTAGATGCCAGGAAAAAGAAGAACAAAGTTTATTGCTATTGAGATGAGGCCTCCCTCAGCTGTCACAGCATACCTGGCTAGCCCAGGTATACACTGCTTTTCCAGGAATGAATGATCTTTCCCTCTGGGACCCAGGACTGTAGGGTGAAGGTGCGGGGTGGGGACTTCCAGATGCCACAGATCTAGGTGCGCCACATGGTCAGGTTTGCTGGAGGAACATCAAAGCGTTTGCGGGTGTGGTCAGTTTCTCTTCGGTACAGGTAGCCACAGGTGGGCTTCTGCAGGGTGTAGAAGGGATTTAGAGAGCTGGAATACTGTGAGTTGTAGAAATTGAACCTGATGCTAGTGTCTGGGTTCTTCCCCCGAGGATCCACCACCACCGGTACATAAGCTGCCTCTAGAGACTGCTCTCGGTCCTGTTTCCATTTGTGGGACAATGGCGTCGGCGGCACCTTCACCTTTTTGCCCGATGTCATCTTTTGCCCATGGCTGGGGATTAAGGATTTCTGTGAATCCTAAGAGAAGAAAGAGAAAGTTGGCAGGGATGAACGCTGGGGCACCAGACTGCGACGTTCCAATTGCTACAGCCAGGGCAGGAAGGAGAATGGGGCATGATGCGAGGTCCCCAGCTCAGCTGGCCAAGATGCCAGGACCTCCAAAGCAGGGGATAGCCTTCAAGCCCCTCCCCACAGCCCTCCACTCCTTGGACTTCTGCCTAATTATCAGCAGCCCCTGCCAGCCCACAAAGCTGGGAACCTGGGTGTTGATTTCAATGCTGTTCTTCCTCTCCCTCCTCCCTCAGCCAATCGTCACTCCTCCCCATGGCCTCTGGAGCAATGCTCCCCAACTCCTGACACCATCATGCCTTCATCCTCTTTCTCCTGAAGAGCCACCCCAGTGACCTTTGGAGTCACTCTCCCTTCAAGCTCTTGCTTCTGTTATTAATAACCATGTAATCTATCTTTTGTGTCTACTACCTGGAAAAAAAAAATCCCGAAGCATCTAGTCTAGAACGCAAGACATTTAATGTGGCAACAACTTGCCATCCCTCGACCCACCCTGTGTTCGGCCACTTTGGTCTACACCCGTCTGCTTCCATTTCCAGTCCCTCTGGCCTCTGCTTGGGCCACCTCCAAATCATTTGAGAATCCAATCAGTGCAGGCCAGAACGAGCTCTCTTGCTTACTGTCTTTAGGAAGACCCCTTACCTGTGACATAGAAGCTCCCCAAATCCTGCTTCCTTGCTCCAAACCAAAGCATTTAGAGTGTGCTCGGGAGATGAAGGTTCACCTTAACTGAATTCTAGTAGAGGACACCCCACCTTCCAAGCTGGTGGTGTGGTTCTCTTTTAGAACCTCCCATTGTTACAGCTGTGTCCTGCCTACCTAGGCCCACATTCCTTAACCTCTGCTCTTGGCTGACAGGGCTCCCCACTGCCAGAAATCCCCCCACTGACATGTCATTCACACTGTCCTGACATTCATTTTCCCTCTGCCATCCCATTTCCTGAGTGTCCTATGGTACACCTGCCATGTTCCTCAAAATACCATGCCATCTCCCAAATGGAGGTGTCCGTTTCTTTTTATGTTTCTTTATGGGGTTTGTTTGGGTTTTGCTTTGAGAAGAATTCTCATATAGCCCAGACTGTCCCTCAAGCTCAATGGGGTAGCCCAAGGATGGCCTGGGATTCCTGATCCTCTTGTCTCTAGCTCTCAAATTCCTTCTCCCTTGAGGAGACATGATACTACAGTCATAGGGCTGCCTGTGGTGACCATCCACCAAAGTGTGGATTAGGAATTGGATTCTGCCCCCAGGGCTTCGACTACCAACCATTTCCTCTCTCCCCCCTCTCATCCCCCTACCCCCACCCCCCTCAGAGCTCTAAAAAGAAGCCACAAAGATGACGGGTTAGGGAGGGTGGAGCTCTCCTACAGAAGCTGGGGGCTCAAGTCAAATGGAACCTTGGCAGGCAACACGTGACAGCATGAGACCCCCATCCTCATTTGTGAAAGTCTTCCTCTCCTCCCCAGGCAGCGAGCTCTCCTGACAGCCTTCCAATTTAGGGAATGCTGTTCCAAGCCTGTTATGGGCCCCATCCTATCTATCATGCTCTGGGTCACCCCCAGAGCTGAGCACCAGTCTGGATCTTCGGCAGATACCATCACATCACTTAACATCGTCTCCATAGTCACCAGAGGAAAGATGGTTCCTTTCATATTCTTGAGTTTGGCCAGACAGAGGATCTCTGGGTAAATGTCCCCTCTAGCCAATCTGCATGTGGGCAAAGGAATCAGAGGCAAGTGAGGAAACACTCTTTGTTCTTAATACTGGCAGAACTGAAAAGCCTCGCTGTGCAGGGCTGTGGATGAGTACTGGCCAGCCCGCCGTGAGAAGGCTCCCAGGCATCCATCACTGTGGGAAGACACTCTCCAACCGCCTACATAAACCATCCCTCAAATCAATCTTCCGGCAAGATGAAACTTGGACAGCAGTCTGCTATCTTCTCCTTGAGCCAGCTACTTGAATAAAACCGCCTTCCTTCCCTCCATGCCTTGTCTTAGGACTTGACTCTCCTGTTGTGTGGTGAGCACCCGGACTCAGATCCCCTCACATTTCCAAGATGGTGTCCGTTGCCAGGAGGGACTAAAAGAGGTATGCACAATTTTAGAAAGCTGCAAACTGGGCCTGGAAAGATGGCTCAATGGTTCAGAGCATTTGTTGTTCTTCCAGAGGACCCAGGGTCAGTTCCCAGCAGCTCACAACCATCTGTAACTCCAGCTCCCGAGGATTCAGTGGCACCCTCTTCTGCCTTCCAGAGGCACCTGCATGCACATGTACAGTCTCACACACACACACACACACACACACACACACACACACACACACACACACCACACACACACACACACACACACACACACACACACACACACACACACACACACACACACACAGGCTGGAGAGATGGCTCAGCGGTTAAGAGCACTGACTGCTCTTCCAAAGGTCCTGAGTTCAAATCCCAGCACCCACATGGTGGCTCACAACCATCTGTAAAGAGATCTGCCACCCTCTTCTGGTGCATCTGAAGACAGCTACAGTGTACTTAGATATAATAATAAATAAATCTTTTTTAAAAATATACAAACTAGTTGGGAACAAGGCAGCTAAGGCTTTCATAATTAATAAAAGGTCTCTGGATCATTATTTGGGTCCAGACATTCTGGAGATAGACCCCAGATGGTAGACTATTTGGGAAGGTTCAGGAAAGTGTGACCTTTTGAAGGTGTGTCACTTGGGGGTGGACATGAGGTTTCTAAAGCTCACACCATTCTGATTGGCTCTCTCTCTGCCACATGGTTGTTGTCTTTTGTTTTTGTTGTTTGTTGTTGTTTTGAGACAGGGTTTCTCTGTGTAGCCCTGACTGTCCTGGAACTCACTCTGTAGACCAGACTGGCCTCAAACTCAGAGATCCTCCTGCCTCGGCCTCCCAAGTACTGGGATTAAAGTCGTGTGCTACCACTGCCTATGGCTGATGTCCTAACGTGTAAGCTCTCAGCCACTGCTCCAAGGTCATGCCATGCTCACCACCATGATGGTCATGGGCTCTTGTACCCTCCTCCCAGCCTTGAGCGGGCTAATCAGACCTTGTTTTGCCACAGTTGCCTAGCCCACCTAGAGTGGAGTCTCCCATTTACCACATCCACAGTATTCCTGCAAAAATAAGAATGCCTGCTGCGGCCGGGCAGTGGTGGCACACGCCTTTAATCCCAGCACTTGGGAGGCAGAGGCAGGAGGATTTCTGAGTTTGAGGCCAGCCTGGTCTACAAAGTGAGTTTCAGGACAGCCAGGGCTACACAGAGAAACCCTGTCTCGAAAAACATAAATAAATAAATAAATAAATAAATAAATAAATAAATAAAAAAACAAGACTGCCTGCTGAAGCTTGTTTTGAAACAAGAACCCAGCTGAAACTAAGGATGGGTCTTTACCTACATAAACGCAGAACTGAAAAATAAACTTTGAGTTTTGATCAGAACTTTTGTCTTGGCTCCATTCTTCTCTCATCCCCACAACCTTAATTCCAGCCTCCCTTTCAGGTAAACCAAGTTTGCCCATGACTGCTGGACTGTTACAGGCTCTAACCCTCCAAAACAATAACCCTGATAAACTCTTTCTTCTGTAAGTTTCCTTAGTCATGGTGTTTCTTCACAGCAACAGGTATTTTTCACTCACCTCTGCCAAAGCTCCTAACAGACAGGTGAGGTGTCTACCCCATTTTTCTGATGCTGAAAGCAGAGGCTCGTGGGTTATATAAGTCACCATCAGTTGAAGTTCACACAGTTTGTGACAAAGCACACCATATTTTTCAGAACTCTCAAAACTGACTTGTACAACAACCAAAATTCCAGCACAGCCTTCACTCTCTGCCTCAGTCCAGAGCCTGGATCTACCCGCTCTCTGGGCACACCCGCTCTCTGGGCACACCCGCTCTCTGGGCACACCCGCTCTCTGGGCACACCCGCTCTCTGGACACACCCGCTCTCTGGGCACACCCGCTCTCTGGGCACACCCGCTCTCTGGGCACACCCGCTCTCTGGGCACACCCGCTCTCTGGGCACACCCGCGCTCTGGGCACACCCGCGCTCTGGGCACACCTGCTCTCTGGGCACACCTGCTCTCTGGGCACACCCGCGCTCTGGGCACAACCGCTCTCTGGGCACACCCGCGCTCTGGGCACACCTGCTCTGGGCACACCTGCTCTGGGCACGCCCGCGCTCTGGGCACGCCCGCGCTCTGGGCACGCCCGCGCTCTGGGCACGCCCGCGCTCTGGGCACGCCCGCGCTCTGGGCACGCCCGCTCTCTGGGCACGCCCGCTCTCTGGGCACGCCCGCTCTCTGGGCACGCCCGCGCTCTGGGCACACCCGCGCTCTGGGCACACCCGCGCTCTGGGCACACCCGCGCTCTGGGCCTCTGGGCACACCCGCTCTCTGGGCACACCACACCCGCTCTCTGGGCACACCCGCGATCTGGGCACACCCGCGATCTGGGCACACCCGCGCTCTGGGCACACCCGCGCTCTGGGCACACCCGCTCTCTGGGCACACCCGCTCTCTGGGCACACCCGCTCTCTGGGCACACCCGCGCTCTGGGCACACCCGCGCTCTGGGCACACCCGCGCTCTGGGCACACCCGCTCTCTGGGCACACCCGCTCTCTGGGCACACCCGCTCTCTGGGCACACCCGCTCTCTGGGCACACCCGCGATCTGGGCACACCCGCTCTCTGGGCACACCCGCTCTCTGGGCACACCCGCTCTCTGGGCACACCCGCTCTCTGGGCACACCCGCGCTCTGGGCCCACCCGCGCTCTGGGCCCACCCGCGCTCTGGGCCCACCCGCGCTCTGGGCCCACCCGCGCTCTGGGCCCACCCGCTCTCTGGGCCCACCCGCGCTCTGGGCACACCCGCTCTCTGGGCACACCTGCTCTCTGGGCCCACCTGCTCTGGGCCCACCTGCTCTCTGGGCACACCTGCTCTCTGGGCACACCTGCTCTGGGCCCACCCGCTCTCTGGGCACACCCGCTCTCTGGGCCCACCTGCTCTGGGCCCACCTGCTCTGGGCACACCCGCGCTCTGGGCACACCCGCGCTCTGGGCACACCCGCTCTGGGCACACCCGCTCTCTCGGCACACTTGTTCTGGGCACACCCGCTCTCTGGGCACGCCCGCTCTCTGGGCACGCCCGCGCTCTGGGCACGCCCGCGCTCTGGGCACGCCCGCGCTCTGGGCACGCCCGCGCTCTGGGCACGCCCGCGCTCTGGGCACGCCCGCGCTCTGGGCACGCCCGCTCTCTGGGCACGCCCGCGCTCTGGGCACGCCCGCTCTCTGGGCACACCTGCTCTGGGCACACCCGCGCTCTGGGCACACCTGCTCTGGGCACACCTGCTCTGGGCACACCCGCGCTCTGGGCACACCCGCTCTCTGGGCACACCCGCGCTCTGGGCACACCCGCGCTCTGGGCACGCCCGCGCTCTTCTGGGCACGCCCGCGCTCTGGGCACGCCCGCTCTCTGGGCACGCCCGCTCTCTGGGCACGCCCGCGCTCTGGGCACGCCCGCGCTCTGGGCACACCCGCGCTCTGGGCACACCTGCTCTGGGCACACCTGCTCTGGGCACACCCGCGCTCTGGGCACACCCGCGCTCTGGGCACACCCGCTCTCTGGGCACACCCGCGCTCTGGGCACACCCGCGCTCTGGGCACACCTGCTCTGGGCACACCCGCGCTCTGGGCACACCCGCGCTCTGGGCACACCCGCGCTCTGGGCACACCCGCTCTCTGGGCACACCCGCGCTCTGGGCACACCCGCGCTCTGGGCACGCCCGCTCTCTGGGCACGCCCGCTCTCTGGGCACGCCCGCGCTCTGGGCACACCCGCGCTCTGGGCACACCCGCGCTCTGGGCACACCCGCTCTCTGGGCACACCCGCTCTCTGGGCACACCCGCTCTCTGGGCACACCCGCGCTCTGGGCACACCCGCGCTCTGGGCACACCCGCGCTCTGGGCACACCCGCTCTGGACACACCCGCTCTGGACACACCTACTCTCTGGGCACACCTGCTCTCTGGGCACACCTGCTCTCTGGGCACACCCGCTCTCTGGGCACACCCGCTCTCTGGGCACACCCGCGCTCTGGGCACACCCGCGCTCTGGGCACACCCGCGCTCTGGGCACACCCGCGCTCTGAGCACACCCGCGCTCTCGGCCCACCCGCGCTCTCGGCCCACCCGCGCTCTCGGCCCACCCGCGCTCTCGGCCCACCCGCGCTCTCGGCCCACCCGCGCTCTCGGCCCACCCGCTCTCTGGGCCCACCCGCTCTCTGGGCACACCCGCTCTCTGGGCACACCCGCTCTCTGGGCACACCCGCTCTCTGGGCACACCCGCTCTCTGGGCACAGCCGCTCTCTGGGCACAGCCGCTCTCTGGGCACAGCCGCTCTCTGGGCACACCCGCGCTCTGGGCACACCCGCGCTCTGGGCACACCCGCGCTCTGGGCACACCCGCTCTCTGGGCACACCCGCTCTCTGGGCACACCCGCTCTCTGGGCACACCCGCTCTCTGGGCCCACCCGCTCTCTGGGCACACCCGCTCTCTGGACACACCCGCTCTCTGGACACACCTGCTCTCTGGGCATACCCGCTCTCTGGGCACACCCGCGCTCTGGGCACACCTGCTCTGGGCACACCCGCGCTCTCGGCCCACCCGCGCTCTGGGCACACCCGCACTCTGGGCACACCCGCACTCTGGGCACACCCGCACTCTGGGCACACCCGCACTCTGGGCACACCCGCACTCTGGGCACACCCGCTCTCTGGGCACACCCGCTCTCTGGGCACACCCGCGCTCTGGGCACACCTGCTCTGGGCACACCTGCTCTCTGGGCACACCTGCTCTCTGGGCACACCTGCTCTCTGGACACACCTGCTCTCTGGACACACCTGCTCTCTGGGCACACCTGCTCTCTGGGCACACCCGCTCTCTGGGCACACCCGCTCTCTGGGCACACCCGCGCTCTGGGCACACCCGCGCTCTGGGCACACCCGCGCTCTGGGCACACCCGCGCTCTGGGCACACCCGCGCTCTGGGCACACCCGCTCTCTGGGCCCACCCGCTCTCTGGGCCCACCCGCTCTCTGGGCCCACCCGCGCTCTGGGCCCACCCGCGCTCTGGGCCCACCCGCTCTCTGGGCCCACCCGCTCTCTGGGCCCACCTGCTCTCTGGGCACACCTGCTCTGGGCACACCTGCTCTGGGCACACCTGCTCTGGGCACACCTGCGCTCTGGGCACACCCGCGCTCTGGGCACACCCGCGCTCTGGGCACACCTGCTCTGGGCACATCCGCTCTCTGGGCACACCTGCTCTCTGGGCACACCTGCTCTCTGGGCACACCTGCTCTCTGGACACACCTGCTCTCTGGACACACCTGCTCTCTGGGCACACCTGCTCTCTGGGCACACCCGCTCTCTGGGCACACCCGCTCTCTGGGCACACCCGCGCTCTGGGCACACCCGCGCTCTGGGCACACCCGCGCTCTGGGCACACCCGCGCTCTGGGCACACCCGCGCTCTGGGCACACCCGCTCTCTGGGCCCACCCGCTCTCTGGGCCCACCCGCTCTCTGGGCCCACCCGCGCTCTGGGCCCACCCGCGCTCTGGGCCCACCCGCTCTCTGGGCCCACCCGCTCTCTGGGCCCACCTGCTCTCTGGGCACACCTGCTCTGGGCACACCTGCTCTGGGCACACCTGCTCTGGGCACACCTGCGCTCTGGGCACACCCGCGCTCTGGGCACACCCGCTCTGGGCACACCCGCTTTCTCGGCACACTTGTTCTGGGCACACCTGCTCTCTGGGCACACCCGTTCTCTGGGCACACCCGCTCTCTGGGCACACCCGCTGTCTGGGCACACCTGCTCTGGGCACACCTGCTCTGGGCACACCTGCGCTCTGGGCACACCTGCGCTCTGGGCACACCCGCGCTCTGGGCACACCCGCGCTCTGGGCACACCTGCTCTGGGCACATCCGCTCTCTGGGCACACCTGCTCTCTGGGCACACCTGCTCTCTGGGCACACCTGCTCTCTGGGCACACCCGCTCTCTGGGCACACCTGCTCTGGGCACACCCGCTCTCTGGGCACACCCGCTCTCTGGGCACACCCGCACTCTGGGCACACCCGCGCTCTGGGCACACCCGCGCTCTGGGCACACCCGCGCTCTGGGCACACCCGCGCTCTGGGCACACCCGCTCTCTGGGCCCACCCGCTCTCTGGGCCCACCCGCGCTCTGGGCCCACCCGCTCTCTGGGCCCACCCGCTCTCTGGGCCCACCCGCTCTCTGGGCCCACCTGCTCTCTGGGCACACCTGCTCTGGGCACACCTGCTCTGGGCACACCTGCTCTGGGCACACCTGCGCTCTGGGCACACCCGCGCTCTGGGCACACCCGCTCTGGGCACACCCGCTTTCTCGGCACACTTGTTCTGGGCACACCTGCTCTCTGGGCACACCCGTTCTCTGGGCACACCCGCTCTCTGGGCACACCCGCTGTCTGGGCACACCTGCTCTGGGCACACCTGCTCTGGGCACACCTGCGCTCTGGGCACACCTGCGCTCTGGGCACACCCGCGCTCTGGGCACACCCGCGCTCTGGGCACACCTGCTCTCTGGGCACACCCGCGCTCTGGGCACACCCGCGCTCTGGGCACACCCGCGCTCTGGGCACGCCCGCGCTCTGGGCACACCTGCGCTCTGGGCACACCCGCGCTCTGGGCACACCCGCGCTCTGGGCACACCCGCTCTCTGGGCACACCTGCTCTGGGCACATCCGCTCTCTGGGCACACCTGCTCTCTGGGCACACCTGCTCTCTGGGCACACCTGCTCTCTGGGCACACCCGCTCTCTGGGCACACCTGCTCTGGGCACACCCGCTCTCTGGGCACACCCGCGCTCTGGGCACACCCGCTCTCTGGGCACACCTGCTCTAGTCAAACCGGCTCTGGGTCCCCACCTGTCAGCTCTGCTCTAGACACTGCTGCTGCTGCTGCCGCCACATTCAGGGCCTTTGACACATCCAGAGATGAGCTCTCACAGAAACTTGGCAAAAGAATGGCTCAGGGAAGGTAGAGGAAAAAGAAGAGAGGAAGAAAGGAGAGAATAAAAGAAAAGGGAGGAGGTTGCTGGAGAGATAGCTCAGCAGTTAGGAATGTTCTGCTTCCAAAGGACCCCCCAGTTCAGCTCCTAGCACCCACGTTGTTCTGCTGACAACTGCCTGTAACTCCATTTTCAGTGGATCACTCCAACAGTCTCTTCTAGGCTCTGTGGGCACTACATATATGCAGCACACACAGAGACATATAGCATATAAGGAAAATAATAGAAGGAAAGAGAGAGGGGCTGGAGAAATGGCTCAGAGATTAAGAGCACTGGCTGCTCTTCCAGAGGACCCTGGTTCGATTCCCAGCAACTACATGGTGGCTCACAACTGTCTGATCTGATATCCTCACACAGATATACACACAGGAAAAACACTAATGTATGTAAAATAAAAATAGGGGTTTTTTTTTCTTTTTAGAAAGAACAGGGAGAGAACAAAGAAAAGGAAGCTGATGAGGAAAAAGGAAGAGAGAGCTCTTGCCCTAGCTTTGCCCTGCCCCTCCCCAGAGCCAAATCAGAAAGGCTCTGGGTGACTAATGCACATTAACTCACTGGGCTGAGAGCATTCATCCCCTGCCCAGGACCCAGCAGACCAGCACTGGAGAGAGGCTGGGCCTGGCTGCATACTTTCCAGGTTAATGTCTGATTTCATTTAATCAGCTCCTCCCTGTCATGGCCCTACCCTGGGCATGGGGCTGGTGAGAGAGAGAGAGAGAGAGAGAGAGAGAGAGAGAGAGAGAGAGAGATCCCTCCACACTCAGGACAGCACCACACCACCAAAGAATTCCCACATCCCAGGACCAGTAAAACCAGGGCTGAGGAGACCTGGTCCAGAGCCTTGAGGAAGACACTGCAAAGGTGTCTCTTATGCCTCCCCATCTACAGAGGACAATGACCTTGGTGGAAAAACAGGGGAGGTTCACAGCCACTGCCTTTCCTCTGGAACCCTCTTCCACTTCCAAGTTAGAGCTCAAAGTGGGGATCCAGATAGAACTCCCCCTTGTTCCATGCCCCAGGCAGCCCCAAAGGCCTTTGAGATCCAGGTGTCAGTCAGCATGCGCTTGTCTCTGTCAGAATTTAGAATGGCTGAGGCTGGACAGATAAGGCCCTCTGTGGCTGACAGACATTCCCTCCGGTGGAAAAGAACACTTGTGCAAATATAGGGACCCGAATTCAGATCCCAGGAAAAGAGCCAGGGCAACCCACACATATACCTGTAAACCAGCACTGTGGACAGTAGAGTCAGGATACTGACCACTACCAGCCTAGCTTCAGACTCAGTAAAGAGACCCTGTCTCAAAGGATTGAGTTAGGTGGTGACAGAAAAGGACACCGTACATGTTCCTTTGTGTGCACACAAGTGTGTATATGCTGTGCAACTGCACACGCACCCACATTAAAGTTAAAGAATAGGAAAGACCTGACTTTCTAAGTAGGGTAAGCTCTCACAGAATCAGGGTAGATCTTCTAGGAAGATGCTCTGTCCTTGAAAGGCCTCAGGCCCATGGGTATATGGCCTGGTTTGGCCCAGGCCTGAGTATCATTGCTTGGAAAGCCAATTCCATACTAGCCAAGAACCTTTTAATCTGAAGTACTGATGAACTGAACCCAGGGTCTCTCTCACTTCTCCTAGGCAAAAGCACTAACCACTAGACTACATCCCCAGCCCTGGCCCAGGACAGAGATTCTCCCCTTACTACGGAACGTTCTGGTAGCTGGCCATGTGCCCTGTCGAAATGCAAATGCAATTGGGGTGAGGCAGCTGGGGTCGCTGCAGGGCACCCCAGGGCACCTGGTGTTGTGGTCTGCATCAGGGCTTTTGCACTTTGAAGGCCTGAGATCTGGTCTGCCTCCACAACCTTCAAGCTTCTGCAAAATGGGCATCATATGGCCATCAACCTCACCAGCTGGTCCTGGAATGTAGTGGGCAGTGGGACTAGAGGAATGCAGTGTGCATAACATTAGATTGGCTTTAAATAGTGTAGCACCCATACCACCCATTCTATGCTGCCTTGCCTCCATGGGGGGCAGGGGCTCCAAAGACAGGGTGGTAGACTCTCAGGGTCTACAGCTAGCTACCTGTTCAAATTATAACACCTCTCCACCGACTGAGCATAATCTCTCAGTGTTAGAATACTCTATACTTTCCCCCACACTTGTAACTGCGGCCAGTGAGATGGCTCAGAAGAGACAGGTGCTTGCAGCTGGGCCTGACTGCCCGAGTTTGATCTCCAGTACCCATATGGTTAAAGGAGAGAACCAACTTCAGCAAACTGTCCGACTTCTATAAGTATGCTGTGGCGTGTACACACACACACACACACAGACACACTACACTCAGATACACACACACATACAAACACATATACACACACAGAGACACACTCAGAGGCACACACACACAGAGACAGAGACACACAGGTATACACACACACATACACACAGAGAATCACAGTCACTCACAGAGGCACACACACACACACAGAGGCACATACACAGACACACACACATATACACACACAGAGGCACACACACACAGAGACAGAGACACACAGGTATACACACACACACACAGAGAATCACAGCCACTCACAGAGGCACACACACACACACACACACAGAGGCACATACACAGACACACACACATATACACACACAGAGACACACTCAGAGGCACACACACAGAGACAGAGACACACAGGTATACACACACACACAGAGAATCACAGCCACTCACAGAGGCACACACACATACATACATACATACATACACAGAGGCACATACACAGACACACACACATATACACACACAGAGGCACACACATACATACATACACAGAGGCACACACACAGGCACACACACAGGCACACACCTGTACCTAGATTTAAGCAGTGACTTAACAGATTTGTCTAGGAGATGCCAACAGAAAAGTCTGGAAGGCGTACTGCAGAAGCTAAGTCTAAATAAACCAGAGAATTGGAATTGGGTGGTAGTTTTATCCTCTGCGGCCCTCCCCTCCACCCTCTGCAGAGCCCTGCAGGTAGGGACAGAGTTCAGCATGGCCTTGTAATCCAAGCCCCAGCTCCAGGAACACAAGAGGCCTGAAAAGGGCCTTCATCTGCCTTCAATCCATTTCAGTCGCTGTGACCGTGGACCGCCCCACCCCGCCCCACCCCATGATGTCATCTCACTTTCAACATCTTTGACCAGGGTCTTCTTTGATGGTGAAATGGGACTTGTAGTGGTTAGGGATCCAGAGGCACCCAGGGTGTCTTGGGAGGGTACTGAGGGTACCAAGGCAAGGGGCCCTGGTGTGTAGGGGCTTGGGTATTGTGATGTTTCCTTACAGCATAAACTCATCTATCTTCCTAAGGACACAGGGCCTGGTCCTCTCCCCTACAGTGTGCCCCCTAGAACCCTCACAGAGACTAGATATTTCTAGTCTCTAGCAGGTCCCCAATGTGTCATATGAAATCACTGTCAGAGAGAAAATACATCCTCTCCCTCTCCCTCCCTCTCCTTCCCTCTCTCTCTCCCCCTCTCCCCCTCACCCCCCCCCTGGTTGATTGTTTTGATTTTGATTTATTTATTTTATCTTATATGTATGAATTTTTGCCTGCATATATGTATGTGTACCACATGCATGCCTGGAGGTACCCAAGTAGGCCATAAGAAGGCTGTTAACCCCCTGAAACTGGAATTACAATGGTTATAAGTTAGCACTTGGGTGCTGGGAACGGAATCCTGTCAGCAAGCCACTGAGCCGCCTCTCCAGCCTGGAATGCTCTTGTTCAGGGACAGTCCCTCATCCACCTGCCTTCAAACTCTCTATATAGCAGAATCTGTTCCTTAAGCCGGGATCCCCGCCTTCTGTTTGTCCCTCTTCTCGTTTACTTACCTTCTAAATTACAGAGGTGGAAGACAAGTGATGGATGGGTAAAAAGTGATTGGGGGGTAGGGATGAGATGCTGCTGGATAGATGAGAATGAATGGACCAGCCCTCCTGATTGGATAGATGAATAGATGGATAGATGGGGAATGGACCAGCCCTCCTGATCGGATAGATGGATAGATGGAGAGATGAGAATGGACCAGCCCTCCTGATTGGATAGATGAATAGATGGATAGATGGGGAATGGACCAGCCCTCCTGATTGGATAGATGGATGGACGGATAGATGGGGAATGGACCAGCCCTCCTGATTGGATAGATGGATAGATGGATAGATGGGGAATGGACCAGCCCTCATGATTGGATAGAAGAATAGATGGATAGATGAGAATGGACCAGCCCTCATGATCGGATAGATGGATAGATGGGGAATGGACCAGCCCTCATGATCGGATAGATGGATAGATGGGGAATGGACCAGCCCTCATGATCGGATAGATGGATAGATGGGGAATGGACCAGCCCTCATGATCGGATAGATGGATAGATGGGGAATGAACCAGCCGTCCTGATTGGATAGATGGATAGATGGCTAGATGGGGAATGGACCAGCCCTCCTGATTGGACAGATGGATAGATGGGGAATGGACCAGCCCTCCTGATTGGACAGATGGATAGATGGGGAATGGACCAGCCCTCCTGATTGGACAGATGGATAGATGGGGAATGGACCAGCCCTCCTGATTGGACAGATGGATAGATGGGGAATGGACCAGCCCTCCTGATTGGAGCCCTCACTGTCTCCTCCTCTCTTGCTGTTTCCCTTACTCTATAGGCTACAAGCTTAGTTTGGTTGTTGCTTCATTTTTGTTTTTGCTTTTTGTTTGTTTGGTTTTTGGGTTTTGTTTGTTTTTTGGTTTTGTTTTTCTAGACAGGGTTTCTCTGCATAACAGCCCTGGCTGTCCTGGAACCCGCTGTCTAGACCAGACTGGCCTTGAACTCAAAGGCTTTTGCCACCACATCCTGTAGTCAGCTTCTTAAGCACATCACATCCTATTCGGCCCTCAGAGACTTGATAGACATTGAATCAGAGGCAAGAGGTGAATGAACAGAATGGACGGTGGGATAGACGTCTAACTTGGTGTGTGACTTTGGACACACTGGTTGACTCTCTTTACTTCTTTTTCCTCCACTGTGAGATGGGTGGGCAGAGAGTCTCTTCCTATCAGACTGGGACAGAGTTGGCAGATGATGACCAACACGAACTCATCACTCCACAGACACCAGCAATCACTGTGTGGGTGGCTAATTGACTGACAGGTGGGTGGTTGAATGGTCTGCCTTGATCTCATCTTCAAAAACAAGGTTGGGCCGGAGGGATGGTTCAGCAGTTCAGAGCACTGACTGCTCTTCCAGAGGACCAGGATTTGATTCCAAGCACCTACATGGCAGGTAAGAACCGGTCGTAACTCCAGGACCAGATGATGTAACACTGTCTCCTGGGCTCCTGATACACTAGGCACACACATGGTACTCAGACGTACATGTAAGCCAAACACTCACACACATAGAACAAACCAAAAATATATAAATAAATTTGTTTTTTTTTTTTAAAAAAAGTCCCTCCCTATTAGGGTCCTACCTCCTGTGCACCACACTTGACTAGAACCACTTTGCCATCTACTGCCTGGCTTGGGCTAGTCCTGGCTTTGTTTTCTTCCTGGCACCGGGTCTCTGCTGACTGTGGGGGACAGAGTGGACTTTGGGGCCCAGAGGCAAACTGGAAGTGGAGGTGCTGATAACTTGTAGGCTGGACCTAGATCCCATGCCCTGATGGTCATAACCCCTAATTTCCAAGGATATTGGGAGGGGCTGAGCACCGGAAGAAGAGGCCCCAGTAATCAGAATACTGAGATCTCAGTCAAAAAGAATGGGAAGGCGGGCCTTTGGCAGAGTGGCCAGCCTTTCTGACCCAATGGAGAAGGACTAACATCAGCCCTGGGCCTGAAGAAGCTTTCAAAGGAGCTTGTAAGGCAGGAAGTTTGAGAGAGAGGAAGGGAACAATATCTGTAATACAAAGTGGGTGAAGACTGGAAACCCAGAGTCCTAGGTGATCTGAGATAGGTCCTGGCCACCCTCTGAGTGGCCCAGGTCCTCTTTTTTGCCATGATGTTACACATTTGATAATGGAACATTCCATCATACATGGAAACTCTTAGGTGGGGACCTCTACATGACAACTAGGCTAGGCTCTGCCAATAGTGTCCTTAGCCTAGACCATGCTACTCTGATGTGGAAATGTTATGGGGTGGAGGGGTAATAACTAGGGAAATCCCCCTTTAGGAAAGCCTGACCAGACAAGCCTTGCCTGTTTATTTCATTTCCAAATTTTGTGCTGGGTTTAGTGGTAGAGCACCTGCCTAGCACAGGCAAGGTCTGAGGCTTCATCCATTGCAGCAGCTCCATAAGGTTGGGCAATGATGGCATAGGTTTTTAATCACAGCACCCGGGAGGTAGAGGCAGGTGGATTTCTGAGTTTGAGGTCAGTCTGGACCAAGTTAGTTAGGGCTACATACTGTGACCCTGACTCTAAACAAACAAACAAACAAACAGATAGATAGATAGATAGATAGATAGAGAAACAGACAGACAGATGATAGATAAATACGTACATAGATGGATAGATAGACAGACAGACAGACAGAGAGATAGATAGGTGACCTCTAAGCTCACCCTTCCTGGGCATAAATTCCAGCTTCATGACTTGCACAGATGGTTTCACCTCTCTGTGCCTCAACTCCTAATTTACTAAGTGGAGGTCATAACAGACGTGATCCTGATGGCTCCTGGTAAGGACCTGATGGCTCCTGGTAAGGACCATGGCTCAGAGCTCAGCTGTCTGTGGCTGACTCTGCCACTCTTTCTAAATGGTACACAATGCTGACTCAGCCCTGCTTCTGACTTATGACCTCATTTTATTCATCCTAGAAGTTCCTGGAAGGTAAGGGCTGTGGTCCATCCTCCACAGTGCTCAGTGGGTGTTTGGGAAAGATAAAGCCATCAGGACTCTGGGCTGACCTGGAGCACAGGAAGAGCCACTGTCCACCCCACCCTCAGCCTCCCATGGCCTCCAGCCTGCCTGCTGTCGGGTGCTGATGGTTGAAAGAGACAGAGATGACAGCCATGCACTGATAGACCTGGTTCTAGGGCATCTTCTCTCCCTTCCTTACCTGCTCTGTGATGTGCAAATCACTTATTCTCTCTGATTGCCAATTAAAAGTCCAGAGTGCTGAATTGTTCATACTCTTGACTCTGTAGCATATGAGCACTCTGGGTCCGGTGTTTATCTTTATCTCCCTTCCTCAACAGCATCCCTGACCCAGCCAATCCGCCAGAGGCAGCCATTAGTGAATACGTTTTTGCTCCTTTGTTTGCTGTGCAGACAGTGTTCATTTACATAAGCAGTGCTGTGTGTTTTAGATTGCATTCTGCTGTTTGCTTTAGAGCTCTGATTTCTTCTGAAGATTTTATCCATCCCTGCTGTTTGGAAGCTCTATCTGGGTTGCTGGGTGAGCATCTATCAGTTTGCTTCTGATCTCTTCCAGGTCCTGCATGTCCCTCTGCTTAGAGAGATGGACCCTGTATACCTGCTCTCCCGTATACAAGCAACACTGCAATGACATTTCATACATGTCCTTCCAAACCCCCCTCAACTGCTCTTTTTTTGTTTGTTTTGTTTTGTTTCTCTGTGTAGCCTTGGCCATCCTGGAACTCACTCTGTAGACCAGGCTAGCCTCGAACTCATAGAGCTCCTCCTGCCTCTCTCTGCCTCTGCCTCCGCCTCCGCCTCCTCCACCTCCGCCCCCACCCCTGCCCCTGCCTCTGCCTCTGCGGTGCTGGGGTTAAAGGTGTGCGCCACCACCACCTGGCTTTCAATTGTCAGTTTGCTTCTGTTTTTAATCATGCTCATTTATGTGTGTATGAGGGATATGTGTGTGCAAGTGGCACAGCACACATGTGGAGGTGGGAGGACAGCATGTGGGAGTTGCTTTTCCCTTTCCATGTTGGTACCAGGGATCAAATTCAAGTCATCGGGCTTGGCTGCAAGTACCTTTACCAGTTGAAGCATCTTACAGTGCCCTCTTTATTTTTGAGACAAGATCATGGGACTACAGACATCACCAGCACATCAAAGTGTAGGCCTTACACATTCAACTGCTGAGCTATATCCATAGCTCTTTTTGAGATAGTGCCTCATTGTAACTGAGAGTGGCCTTGAACCCCTTATCTTACTAAGATGATCTTCTTCCCTCTGCTGCCTCTCAAGTGCTGGGATTGTAGACTTATGCCACCACTCCTGGCTCAACTTTCTTTCTCTCTCTCTTTCTTATTTATTTATTTATTTATTATATGAAGAGGGTGTCCGATCTTGTTAGGGATGGTTGAGAGCCACCATGCTGGGATTTGAACTCAGGACCTTTGGAAGAGCAATTGGTGTTCTTAACTGCTGAGCCATCTCTCCAGCCTCTCTCTCTCTCTCTCTCCATCAAGATTTATTTATTTTAAATAAATGTATATGAGTACACCATTGCTCTGTTCAGACACACCAGAAGAGAGCAGTAGATCCCATTACAGATGGTTGTGGGCCACCATGTGGTTGCTGGGACTTGAACTCAGAACCTCTGGAAGAGCAGTTGGTGCTTTTCACCACTGAGCCATCTCTCCAGGTCCTGGCCCAACTTTCTATTTTGAGATAGGGTCTCCCTAAGTTGCCCAGGATGACCTTGAACTCATTCTGTAGCTTGAGTACACTGATTTTTGATCCTCCTGCCTCGTCCTCTTGAGCAGCTGCAACTACAGCCTTGCACTACCAGGCACAGCTCTTTCCTTTTGAAGTGTACACATGCACACATCACACATGTACACACATGTGCATGCACACACATGCACACATATATACGTGTGCACACATGTACACACTTTCCTTCAGATTGTGGGTGTGTCTCCCTGACCTTCAAGGTGACCTTCTCACTGGTCTTGCTGGCGTTTTCCTTCTTAGGGTACTCTGCTGAATCTACCCTGCTCTCTTGCAGGCTCTTCTCTGACACTGAGGTTCTGTTTGGTGTCTCCGCATCCAAAGTTAGCGCAGAGGACACGGCAGAGGCACATGGGTTGAGCATCTGCTGGTGCCTTAACCCCTTTTCTCCTTGCATTGTGTGACATTCTAAATACTTAACACCTTGCTTTCCACAGGAACCAAAGAAGGCTAGGAGAGGAGACTGCACGGCCAGGGTCACAGTCCTGAGATGTAGGAGAGCCGGGATTCAAACCTAGTCAGTTCCCAAAAGCATCCTCCCCTCCCACCCTGGCACCTGGGTTAGAATTCCACCAACACAGCTCATGGGGGAGAAAGGGAGCTTTGGTTCATCAGCTAAGGGTGCTTGTTGCTCTTCCAGAGGGACCAAGTCTGGTTCCCTGAACCCATACTGAGCAGATCACAACAGCTCCAGGGGGATGCCACACCCTCCTCTAGCCATGGGCACCTGCGTGCACATGGTACGTGTGCAAACTAAAATATGGTAGCACAATCTTAAATTCCAGCATTGGGGAAGCGGTGGCAGGTGGATTTCAGAGTTCAAGGCCAGTATGGAGCCTGGTCTACGTACAAGTTCCTGGCCAGCATTTCGAGACTCTGTCTCAAATATGTGTGTGTGTGTGTATGTGTGTGTGTGTGTATGATGTGTGTGTAAATAAATAGGAAAGTGAATGTCTTCCCAGCACCAAACACAAACCTCCTGGTCAGGGCAGACACCGGACATTCACACCTCTCAATACCAGCTAAGCAAAGTGTTCCTGGGTCCTGTCAGGAGGGCTCTGCAGTCTAGACTTCCATTTAGCACTGTTGCTTCTCCAGAGGAAAGAGGAAGGTTGAAGTCCCCCTTCCCTGGGCCCCTCCTCCATGGGGCTCCAGGAGATAAGATGTCCTCTGCTTGAGAATAAGATGCTGCCCTGCAGCCAGGCCCATCTAGGTATCAGGTGGTGGAAGGGAGCTCTGGAGATTTAGCTGTAGAGACCAGGGTCAGATAAAAGTGAACTGAAAATGTCTTCACCAGCCTCTCCCACTCAGAGAACACAGGCTTCACCACGGTGGGATGGGGTTTCTGGTTAGATAGTGACTTCTGGGCCAGATCCCTCCCCACATTCCAGAGTGGGCCAGAAGCTTGCAGGTTGTTGAGTAATGGCTGAGCAGAGATTAATTACAGGATAGGTTTCTGTCTGTGTCAAAGGGATTCATGTTATTTGACTATTTCTTTTACTGGAGGAACAGGCATGCGGTCATGTTATTAGTTGACTAAGTTCAGGCAGGAAAGAGAATCAGGCTCCCGTCCAGCTCTGTCTCCTTCATATATAGCTGAGGATGACCTAGAATTTCTCATCCTCCTGCCTCAACCTCTCTAGTGCTAGAATTACCAGTGCTTTCCACCACACCTGTTTTTTGTGGTGTTGGGATTAAACCCAGGACCTCATGCACACTGGGCAAACACTCTTCCTGTCAGGCCACCCACATCCTCAGTCCCAAATCAGGCTCTGACTCTGCTGAGGGAAACTGAGTTTCCATAACTCTGAGATTGACAAGATGAAATTGGAAGTTGGGGGTGGGTTCTCCATATTGAACCTAGACCTGCGGACCACCCCATGTCTGAAGGCAGTGGAGGGGAGATGGGTGGTGTGAGAGCCAGCCTAGAATATGCTGACACTCAGACCTCAACCTCAAACATCTCTAGTATTCGCAGGTCACAGCAGGTCTCAATGTCCTCTGTTCCCAGCCAAGATGCACCCACATGCAAAGGGACCAGCTCTGGGGAAAAGTGAGCAGACATTTCAGGTCGTCCCTTGTGGGCCAGGCCCCAACTGGATGCTTCACCCTATGGTCTCCCTAGCAACCTCAGGCATAGCCCCCCCACCCCCTCACCCTCACCCTCACCCCCACCCCTGCAGCTGAAGAAGCTGACTCAGCACATTTGCCTCCACCTGCCAATCATAGCCAAGCCCATTGTTTTCCCACAGACTAGCAATTAAGCCCTTCTGTTTGCAGTGTGAGCTCACAAGTCCCAGCCCTCATCCCCTCCAGGTGACTAGTCTGATTCATTCATCAGTTAAGTGGCTTCCTTCTGCCCCTCAGTCCAGCCCTTCCCATTCACCTTCACCATCTGTTAGGGCAGACATCCTTACAATGCAGCTGTTAGACCCTGAGGTGACACCCAGTGGCAGAACTCTTGAGAACAAGCCTGAGGGCTTGGGCTATATTTCCAATCTCCCTTGCCCGCCTGCTCAGCTCAGGATCCTGTGAGGGCAATCTGGTAGCCCCTGCTCTCGGCTACAGCCTCTCAAACATTAATGTACATCCTGTTTTGCAGATGAGAAATGATAAACTAATCCAAGAGAGGTGTGCCTAATAAGACTCCTCTGGGTAATGACAGGGAAGATGGCTCAGTGGTTAAAGGCACTCACTGCCAAGCCTTACAGCCTAAATTCCATCTCCTGGACCCAACCAACTCCTGCAAGCTGTCCTCTGATCTCCACTTGTGCTCCGTGGCCTGTGAATGCTATGCCACCACCCCTCTCCCAAATAAATAATATGTAATTTAAAAAGGACTAAATAGGACTGGAGAGTTGGCTCAGCACTTGTTGTTCTTCCAGAGGACCTGGGTGTGGTCCCCAGCACCCACATAGTGGGTCTCAACCTCTCTCTTCTGATCTCTAAGGGGACTGGACATGGTACACATACACACGAGCAAAGCACCAAGATGCAAATAAATAAATTTAAAAAAATTTAAATAAAAAAAGATAGCAAGGGATCCAGATAATGGAGTTCATAAACTGCAGCCCTTCTAGACCAGGATCTCTACTTGTTTGCTGACTTTCATTCATTTATTTATTTGATTATTTATTTACTCATTCATTCGTTTTATCATTTGCTTGTTTGTTTTAAAGATTATTTATTTATTTATGTAAGTACACTCTAGCTATCTTCAGACACTCCATAAGAGGGAATCAGATCTCATTACAGATGGTTGTGAGCCACCATGTGGTTGCTGAGATTTGAACTCAGGACCTTCAGAAGAGCAGTCAGTGCTCTTAAACGCTGAGCCATCTCTCCAGTCTCCTTGTTTATTAAAGCAAGGTCACGTGTAGCCCAGGCTGGACTTAAACTTATCACCTGGCCAAGGCTGACTTTGAACGCCTGATTCTCCTGACTCCACATCCCAAGTGCTTTGTGAGATTATAGGTGTGTAATAGCCGTCTGGCTTTGTTTTAATTTCAGTTTTTATTTTTGAGATAGGGTCACATTATGTAGCTGGCCTGGAACTCACTACGTAGGCTTGAAACTGTGATCCTCCTAATTCCGCCCTTGCCTCCAGGCGCTGGGATTAAAGGCATGTACCACCCTGTCTAGCTGTCTCTAACTTTAACTTTCTGAAACATCTCCTTCCCATTCACCTCCTCCTTCAGCAAACACTTTTACTAGGTTTTAATTTATGTTTTCAAAGTTTCTCTGTGTCAACAAAAGCAAATAACACCATACTTGCCTGTCCCTCTCCCCTTCCCCAAACAGCAGGATGCTGACACACAAGGACTGGTTATCATTTCATCTCAGAGATGCCTGGGGAGTCGGCAGGCTTACTCATCCCTCTTCTTTTTGGAGGTGGTATTGTACCTGTTGCCCAAGCTGGTCTTGAACTCCTGGGCTCCACTGTTCCTCTCCCCTGAGCCTCCTGAGTGACTGGGACATGTTCTACCAATATGTAGAACCCTTCCCAGAGAATGACATTATTATACCATTGTGTGATGTGTCATAATTTATTCAGCTAGCTGCCTCATGGTGACCACTTGGTTGTTTTGCTGTCTTCCTTATTTTAAATATTAAGTATATTGTCTATTTATTCTTTGGAGATTTTATTCGTGTATACAATGTGTTTTAATCATACCCAAACCCCCTTTTCCATTTAAATATGACATGTGTTTGTATGTGAGCTTGGGTGCACGCACGTGCGCTAATTCATGCTTGTGCTTTCCTATACGAAGAGGCCAGAGGCTAATTTTAAATGTCTTCCTCGATCACTCTCCACTTTATTTTTTGGAGACAGGGTCCCTCACTGAGCCTGGAACTTGCGATTTCAGCTAGACTGACTCGCTAGCCAGCACACCTGCCTTTGCATCCTCACCCCTCCTGCACTGGAATTACAACTGCGTACCACTGTGCCTGGCTTTTGTGTAGGTGCTGGTGATCTAAACTTGGGTCACATGCTTGTACAGAAAGTATGTTCCCCACTGAGCCACATCTCCAGGCCCTCACCTGGTTCTGGGCCCTCCACACTCTGGCCAGCCCGAGTCCCAGCTCCATCTGTCTAAGCCCCCGCAGACACTTCCCATTTGCTCTCCCTTAGTACTCCAGGCCACTGCGTCCAGTGTTTCCTCCTCTTTCCTCATCTTCCTGTGGTTCATCTCACCATAACTCTGTCTCTGTTTTCCAAACAGCCTCCAGCACCTGAGGCTCAGAAACCAGGTCTTGGATTCATCTGGCTCCTTCGAGGTCCAGGACTGGGCACACGATGGCTTTCAAGAGCATTAAGCACTCAGTGGGTACTATATATGATTGGAGCCAATGGGATGGTGAGTCTGACAGGCCATGGGCTGGGTCTAAGAGCCCAGAAGTTGTCCAGAGCAAGAGAGACCTCTTGTCAAAGCCTCTGCCTTGTGCCTGGGCACAAGTGCTTAGATGAGCCATGATAATGTCCAAGATCCAATGGGATTCCTCGTGGGATTGGGGGGACCTTGTTTACTTTCCATTGGACAGTAGGGGAGACCAGGATGTAAAGACAAAACGTAAAGATGGCTCAGTAGGTAAAGGTGTCTGCTGCTAAGCCTCTGACCCAAATTCAACTCCCCTGGGACCTACATGCTGGAAGAAGAAGACCGACTTCTGCAAGTTGCCCTCTGAGCTCCACAGGCACACGACACCACGCTCATACACTCACAGGCACACAAGTAAATAGATGAGATGATAAAAATGTTAAGGGGGGTCAGGAGCTTGCCTCTTGCCCTTTTGGGGGACCATACCGGATCCCAGGACCCACATCTAGTGCTTCAGAACTGCCTGTCCGGAGCTGATGCCCTCTTCTGGCATCTGTGGGCATTCACACGTCAGTTATACGCAGACGCATAAATAAATGAAAATAAATAAACAAAATCTTTAAAAGAAGAAGAAGGGGAAAGGATTATGGCTTTGTGCACTGTCCTCGCTGGGCTCTTTCCCGGTAACATCCGTGTCTTCCTACACAGCCCAGCTCCAGTCTCCAGTTTTAGAAGCCTTCCTGGACCAGGCAGCTCCTGCTGACCTCTGGTCCTGTGAACCTCTGCTATGTGTGTGTTAGCAACAGCTACGGCAGCCCTGCACTTACTCATCCGAGGTCTGCCACCTCCAGTCACAGGCCTGTCTTCCTGCTGAGATCTCAAGATCGTTATGGGATAAAAAGTCAAAGAAAAACCCCTGCCTTATTTTCTCAGCACACTACGTGACCACTGGAAGGTCTTCCATGAACCCTGTGTCCCAGGGCAACTGCGGGCTGGGAGGGGAGGGCGTTTACCACAGTTGGGTCTCTGACCAGAAACACTTGAAGAATACAAGAGCTTTTTTGTTTTTGGTTTTTTTGTTTTGTTTTGGTTTTGGTTTTTTGGGTTTTTTTTTTTTGTTTTGTTTTTTTTTGGTTAATTGTCATTCTGGCTTTTGTTGTTGCTTGTTGCTTATCTTGAGACAGGGCCTCTCGTAGCCCGGGCTGACCATGAACTCGAGGTGACGCCAACCCCTGATCCTCCTGCCTCCACCTCTTGAGTGCTGGGTTTATGGACAAGCACCACCAGACTACATTTATGTGGTACAGGGGACCGAACCCAGAGCCTTGTGCCTGGTAGACAAGCACTCTGCCAACTGAGCTACACCCTCAGTTCCCACAGAGTGGTCTTTTAAAATGATCCTCACCCCAGGGCTGGGACTGTAGCTCAGTGTAGAACCTTTTCCTAACACATCCAACATGTTTGAGGTCCTGGGTTTTATTCCTAACACTACCAAAAAAAATATTCAAAAGAAAATCCAAAAAGTCCCTTCCATCCTCCTACCCCACTGGTATTCCACCCTGCCCATCTGGTTTACCTGGAAAGCAATGTCCCCACAGTGGCAAACCCCGAGGGCACGGCTCTTCTCGTCTCTCGAAGCTGAACGAGACTTCTCAGAAATGTCACTATCATGGAAAGCAAACAGGCAGGGAACTGTTAACCTGAGAGATTTAAGTGACAGGAGAGGAAGAGGCAACATGGGCTCTTGGCTGCACTGTGGGTAAAGAACTGAAATAGTAAATGATCTCCGGGGGAGAAGGACTACTTTAATACGGACAGGCTAGTGCATGATATTGTGTTACTGTCATATTCCTCAGTGTGTATGTTTGTGCAGTGTACACGTGTACACGCGTGTTCAGGTGCATCGCCGTTGACTGATCTGGTTTTTGTTTTTGTTTTGTTTTGTGTTTTTTTTTTTTTTGTTTTTTTCGAGACAGGGTTTCTCTGTGTAGCCCTGGCTATCCTGGAACTCACTCTGTAGACCAGGCTGGCCTCGAACTCAGAAATCCTCCTGCCTCTGCCTCCCAAGTGCTGGGATTAAAGGTGTGCGCCACCACCGCCCGGCTGTTTTTTGTTTTCAAGACAGGGCTTCTCTGTGTAGCCCTGGCTATCCTGGAACTCACTCTGTAGACCAGGCTGGCCTCGAACTCAGAAATCCTCCTGCCTCTGCCTCCCAAGTGCTGGGATTAAAGGTGTGCGCCACCACCGCCCGGCTGTTTTTTGTTTTCAAGACAGGGCTTCTCTGTGTAGCCCTGGCTGTCCTGGAACTCACTCTTATAGACCAGGCTGGCCTTGAACACACAGAGATCCACTTGCTTCTGACTTTTTAATTTTTAAAATTATATTTATTAGCCAGATATGGTGGTGTACACCTTTAAACCCAGCACTGGGGAGGCAGAGGCAGAAGGATCTCTATGAGTTGGAGGTTAGCCTGGTCTATACAGTGAGTATCCAGGCTAGCCTGGACTATAAGGAGTGACTAGGGACTGATCCCAGAGCCTTGCACTAAGCTGCAGCCCTATTTTATTATTTATTTTAATGTTTTAAGATAGAGCCTTGCTAAATTGCCCAGGCTAGACTTGAACTCAGGCAGTTCTGAACTTGACACCCTCCTACTTCAGCCCAAATAGCTGCGATTACAAAGCTCAACCACCAGGCTGGCTCCAAATATGTTTCTTAAGGTTTGATTCAGGCTGGAGAGATGGCTCTGAGGTTAAGCACACTTGTTCTTGTAAAAGACTTGGGTTCAAGTCTCACAGCCCTCTGAGGGCACCAGGCAAGCATGTGAGTCACACGTATACATGCAGGCGAAACACTCATGCACATACAATAATAAAAATTTAAAAGATTTTATTTATGCCTAGCCTGGTGGCACATGCCTTTAATCCCAGAATTCTGGAGGCAGAGGCAGATGGGTCTCTGTGAGCCCAAAACCAACCACAGCTATACAGTAGGATCCTGTTTCAAAAAATATATTTTTAAATTTTATGCGTATGAGTATTCGCCTGTATGTGTGCAGTGCACACAGAAGACAGAAGACAGAAGGTGACATCTGCTCCACTGTAACCGGAATTTCAGATCATTATCCACTGCCAGGTGAGTGCTGGGACCTGAACTTAGGTCCTCCAAGAGGGCAGACAGAGCTCTTTACTTCTGTGCCATCTCTTCAGCCCCCTCCCACCAAATCTGGTTTTTAAAAATTACATTCATAGTCAGGCATGCAGTACACCTTTAATTCCAGTACTTGGGAGCAAGGCAGGCAGATCTCTATGAATTCAAAGTCACCTTGGTCTATATAGAAAGTTTCATGCCAGCCAGAGCTACATAGTAACATCTTGTCTCAAAAGAATATTCCAGGAAGGAAGAATCTGGTGTCTATGAAATGCCGAATTTTCCAATGCTGTGTTCAGGGCATGACATGGCCATTGTGTTCAGAAACTGACCACAATGTGGTTATCCACACAGGACACAGGACCAAGCCAATGACCAATAGACAGTGCTAACTAGACCCAGTAGACAGAGAGAGAGAGAGAGAGAATGAAGGGGAGAAAGGGATGGGAAGGGGGTATTGGGGAAGAGTGGAAAAGGGAGAGATTGCATGGATATGCTCAAGATACATTGTTTTATGTATGGAATTGCCAATGACTAAATAAAAGATTATTTCATTTAAAATACATTAAGCTGGGTTTGGTGGTCCAAGCATTTAATCCCAGTACTTAGGAGACAGAGGCAGGATAGTCATAAGTTCAAGACCAGCCTGGTCTACAAATTTCAGGACAGCAATGACTACATAATAGAGAGACCCTGCCATAGATAGATAGATAGATAGATAGATAGATAGATAGATAGATGCATGCATACATGCATGCATACATATGTACATGTATGTATATGATATATGGCAGGGTCTCTCTAATATACACAATATATAATATATTAAATATACTATTTTAATATACATTAATATATACATTATATAAGTAATAATAAACAAGAAATAATATTAAATATGTTATATATCTAATATATTAGTGTATTAATATTATATTAATATATATGGAGTCCTAACCATGAGGATAGTTTCTTCCTGTGTTCTCTAATGGTACAGAAATTGCTTAACTCTAGCTGGCCTGTAACTTACCGTGTAGACCAGGCTGGCCCTGTTTGCTACTTTTTTGCTATTTTACAGGCATCGCTTGTATTCATCGAAGTCTCCCTCCCACATGACAGAGGGCCCACGGGATGCTCTGGGCCATGCTAGGGTGACCAGGCAGCTACTTTTTCTGGGACACAAGAGTCATTTCTAAGCTGTCCATCCTGATCTGCTCAGGAAGGGCTCACAGAAGCAAGGAACTCGCCTTGGGCCTTTCCTGGTCCAGGAAAAAGTGGCGGTGGACTGGGCGTGCCCGTGGGGAACCCGCGGCAGGGGGCGGCTCTTCTCCCCGGCAGGGCGTGGGCCGGGCGAGGTCCTCCACGCCGCGCACCGTGCCAACAATGGGCTGTTGTGGAAGGAGGCAGGAATGTGGCCCGGGGAGTTGGGCGGCGGGGCGGGGCGGGCTCCCGGCGGCAGCCTCTTACCTGTCCAGGTAGCTCGCATTTCCAGGCGAGCGGCGGCGGCGCCCGCACCACCTGTCGCCGGGTGCGCGGGCGGGCAGCGCGGCTGGGGGCCATGGTCTGCTAGTGTGCCCTGGGAACACGCTGCGGGGTTCAGTCTGGGGCAGGACCGGGCGAGGGACGGAAGGTCCTTCCCTCGGGGACAGATCGGCCTGCAGCAGCATGAAAAAGAACCAGACCATGCAGGGCACTTTCAGCAAACTCTTTGGGAAGAAACATGCCCACCCCTCTACCACGTCCCTCTACGCCACCAACCCACCCTGGATTTTCACCCAAGAGGCCCAAGAGGAGGGGACCAGAGACTTTGGTGAGTGCACCCCGGAGTGAGGGGAGAAAAAAAAAGGAAGGTTCCCCGTGGCGCCTCTTCCCTACTGGCTCTGGCGTCACTTGGGCGCTGGGAAGGCGGGCAGGGGCAGGGACACGTTGGAACCTGTGGACGGCCTAGGAGATGCTGGGAAGGTGGAGAAGGCGCGGCAGCCCGAGTCAGAGAAGTGCAGGGGACCCCTGAAGCGAGGGCGGCGATTCTTGACGCCCTCACCTGCCGTGCCTGATCCCTTCACAACCTTTGGTGGGGTTTCTGTTTGTGTGGCTGTCTTTGCTGTGTCTCCTACCCCACCGCATATCCGCATTATGAGTCAGAAGTATTCCCGAGATCTAGACATCTGTCCCTAGCCCTTTCCGCTTCCTCCGTCCCGCAGAGAGCCTGTCTTGGGTGCCCTTGTCTTTCGCTGTTTGAGAAAGGAACGTCAGCGACGCGGGCCACTGTTAGCAGATTGCCAGCCATTTGCGACATCAAATTAGATTTGTTTGGTTTGGTTGGGGGTGGGGAGGGAAGGGGGCAGCGTGTCACAGGCCAGGTCCTCTTGGGTCTGGGTTATCTATGGTCTCAGACTGAAGAGTCAGAGGTGGGAGAGCACCAACCCTTTGAAGCAAGGGTGGTGTGTCTTTGCAAACTACTGGAAATAAATTGGCCCTGCCCAGCTCCGGCTATGGGACACTCTATCTCTTAGTCAATCTACAGATTATATACACTCTTAACTGAGGGGAACCCCGAGGAAATGAGGGACAGGTATTCACTTCTTGTTTTTGATCCATGGTTCTGGTGTCTGAAGAGGGAGACAGGGGTGTGTCACCAATTACTCCCTCGATTTACCTGCCTTCCTCATCACCTTTATGGTCACTGTGCCGGGGCCACAGGAGATGCTGCCACCGCATCTTGGAGTTCTGTTCAACACCCAAATGACTACATTGGGGGCCAGGGCAAGAACAAGATGTCACCTACCCCTGAACTAAAGATCTCTCATCAGCAGGCAAGCAAAACTAAGAGTATGTCCTCCCACCCTTTGGGGGCCTCAGCTGTAAGACAGCCTTATTTCTGAGGGGACCTAGCCTCAGAGTGGAGAGGGAAGGCTGTCCCTGGCAGAGCGTAGGTTTCAGTAATGGGGAAGAGAGCAGGACCAAGTGGGGGGCGTGTCTAGGCAAAGAAGATACCAGTGCAGGCAAGTGTACCCCAGGAGTTCCCTGGGATGCCCCAACACCATCCTTGACTTGAAGGAAGACATCAGTAGCAAACTGTCACCCACCCTTTCCTAGGTGCAAACTCTCCTAAAACGTTTGATCTTTGACTCACTGCGTTTCTGTCTAGTGTAAGATACTATTATTGGCTTTCTGGATGAGGACGCCAAGGAACCGGGATGTTACAGAACTGGTCCAAGACCGCAAGATTTAAATGGTAGAGCTGCGATTTTCCCAGCGGGTATGAAACAGATGCTCTTCAGTAGGCAACCAACTCATGTAGCTGTCACCACAAGTGGGAGAATTTCCAGTACCCCAGAGTCTTGCTGGCCAGACAGCCAGCATCTGGACTCTGGCAGAGCCCGACTCTTAGCAGACTTTCTGACTTTACTCTAGAGGAAGGGAGTTGGAGGTGAATTGGACTAGCGAGTCTCTATCTGCCTTAAGAACCAGTCCCCATCCCACCCCCACCCCCCT
Organism: Tokudaia tokunoshimensis; assembly: GCA_036184795.1. Classification (NCBI taxonomy): domain Eukaryota; kingdom Metazoa; phylum Chordata; class Mammalia; order Rodentia; family Muridae; genus Tokudaia; species Tokudaia tokunoshimensis. The sequence goes on from BTHU01000016.1 coordinate 37,120,026, forward strand.
TTCTCTTCAAAGAGTCTCAGAACAGCCTCTCCCATTCCTCCCTATTTTGCCCAGATGATCGGACTGTTGGTAGGAATCAGGCCTGGAGAGAGAAGAGGGCCGGACACAGCATCCTGTCAACTTTTACCAGTCTAGGCAGGGCAGGAGTCTAGGGGACAGTTCCTCCCTGTCCCCAGGGCAGGGCTGGGCCTTCAGCTGACTCACCTTGGCTGTGCGAGCGCTGGGCTGGGGTTTGGGAAGGTGGACAGCAGGCTGGCTCTCCTATGTTCAGCAGTGCTCCCTGGGGTGCTCACAGGCAGGAGATACCCTCCTCCTTGCTGTGCTTGGGGTTGAGGAAGGAAGCATCTGGTGATGGGGATTCTGGGATGGCAGTGGGTAGGCCAGTCTTACCTCTCTGTCAGAGATAGTGCTAGCTCCTGGAACTCAGTGTTTGCTGTTCTGTGGGTATAGTACTGAGAAGTCTTAGAGCAGTGCTTCTCAACCTTCCCAAGGCGGGACCCTTTGTACAGTTCCTCATGTGGTGGTGATCCCCCAGCCATAAAAGTATTTTGTTGCTACTACATGACTGTAATTTTGCTAGTGTTATGATCTGTAATGTAAATATCTGATACACTGGATATCTGATATGCAACCCCAAAGGAGTTGAGAACAGCTGACTTAGACTGCCTGCGGTCATGTATATATAGCGAGCTTTGAAGACACAAAAAGAAACTGCTTCAATGAGGTGTTAAGTAGCTTCAAGAGACTGTTAAAATCTAAAGTAGTTGCTGCCTGGAGTTTCTAGAAAGTTCTCCGGAGGTTTCTAAATCACAGTTTATTACACTCAAACCATTGCAGCTTTTTGTTGACCTGATGTGTTGCCCAGGGTGGCCCTGAACTCCTGGACTCCATCGATCTTCCTGCCTCAGCCTTCTAAAAGCTGGGACCACAAGTGTGTGTCCCTGTGCCTGGCTCATTCTCATTCTGAACTTTGCCTGTCCCTGCCTACTTCATTTCCTTGTCCTCAGGTGGCGGTACTCCAAAGGAAACAGGCACCGAGAGGTCACCCCAAGGTTTCAAAGGGGCGGGGCATTCCAGCTCTAAAGGCCCCCGAGACTGTGACCTTCTGCCTGGTTTCCAGTGCTGGGGGGACAAGTGGTGGACGAGGGTGGGGGTAACCAGAAATCGATGTCCAGATGTGTGAAGGAATTGCGCTTGCCTGGCGTGTGGCTACAGCCACGTCCCAGGTCCCAGTCTGTTTGCACTAGGGCAGGCTGAGTGCAGATAAAATGCAAACAGGCGCAGGGGGTGATGGGTAAATTTTATTAGACCTTGTATCTGGTGATTACAACCCTGCTGAAAGCAATCACAGTCTTAATTAAGCCTTCTGCCACCCAAGCAAGAGCTTCAAAAGGCCGCGCGATTGTCTTTTAAGCATTTGAGAAAACAGATTCGAATCTTCACAGGTCTTTGTAGTCTCTTTTGATAAGAGACGGGGGCCACAAAAGCAGCTGCTGGAGCTGCCACAACCAAGTTGCCCAGGCGTCCAGCTCCTCTGCTTCTCCCTTTGCCTGCGGCTGATCCTCCCCATCCCAGCGATGGGAAGCGGGGACTCAAATGAACAGCGCCTTGCCGTGCAGAGCCGCCAGACATGTCAGATGCAAATTTCTCAGGCCCAGCCGCCGGCCTAGCATTCCCTGCGTGCCTCGTTCCGAGGTAGCTCTCTGTACCAGAGGCTCTGAGGATTCTTGGGATTTCCTTCCCCTTCTGAAGCTGAGCTGTTGACTTTCTCCCGAGGACTCCCGCAGGCACACAGCAGGCTGGAAATGAATGTGTGCTGAACTGTGACTCGCTCCTTAGCAGCATTCGGGATGCTGGCTGCTGGCTAGCATCCTTCCTGAGGCTCTCTCCCCAGGCCACGCACACTTTGCATACCAGGCCAGGCTAAAGGGTAACCAGCCATGACTCTCTCAGGGCTGAGCGCCTATGCGCAGCCAAGGCTGGGGTGTGAAGGAGGCTTGTTTACTCTCCTGTCACAAGGTAAACACGCCCTGGAGGTGCGCCGTTAAAGACATGCTGTGGTTTCCTGGTGGTGCAGCACCCCCTATCTCCGCACCCTCCCTCCCCTACACATACCAAACATATACCACACACACCACCTATTCACATCACACACATACCCCACACACACCACACTCACACCACACACACCTATTCATATCACACACATACCCCACACACACCACACTCACACCACACACACCACATATTCACATCACACACATACCCCACACACACCACACTCACACCACACACACCACATATTCACATCACACACATACCCCCACACACACCACACACACCACACTCACACCACACACTACATACACACACCCCACATATGCCAAACACACAACACCTCACACCCCACATACTCATACCACACACACATACACCACACTCTACACCACACACTACACACACCCCACACAAGCACCCCACATACCACACACACACACACCACACATACACATGTGCTCTCCTGTCTCTTTAATCCTCACTGTGGCCCCATTATGGAAGTCCCTCTTTTGGCTGTAGCTAACTAACCCAGAAAACAGAGTCTCCTTGACCCTGCAGACAGCTGCAGCCTTTAAGTTAATGATGACGTATCAGTTTTTTCTTTCTTCCAGAATGTCAGTGATAGAACCCCAAGTTAGGCAGCACTGTCCTGTGGAATACACCCCTAACCTGAATACTAGCCCTCCTATCAGCCCCATCACCTGAGCTTGTGAAACCCGTTTATTATTTTATATCTTCCCTAATCAAGAGTCCTCTTTGTGCTGAGGGGGAAGCTTCAAAGTGCACACGACCACGTGACTCTCGTTAAGAGCAGTTCCTGATTTGACAGGTTTGGGATGGGGGGAGGTTCCAGGTGACGTCATCCGGCTGCTCTGGGCCCCGAGACATGTGTCCCCTCCTCTGCCCTGGGCCCCGCTGCCCCACCTCCGTCCCACCCCAGCTGACACTTCAGTGTCCCCTCTGCCCTTGGACAAAGGCAGGCCTCTCTCTGGGTGCTTAGGTCAGGCCTGCTAGGGCTTGCTGGGACAAACTGGCCTTTTCAGGTTCCTGTCATGTGAACCTGCTAATTATCGAGGAAGGGCTTCATTAATGTCATTTGTGGGCCACATTCTCATGGCCGCCCCTTGCTGCTGCCCTGTAAAGCCTGTGCCCCTTCAGCAGTGGGAAACTGGCCGTGCCACCTTCCCGCCCCAGTGTGCCGGGCCCTGGTTTGTGTGGGCCGTGTGGTGGACGCAGGGGGAGGCAGTTGGAGGGTTCCAGGTTACTCGGGGTCAAAGCCACACGTCTCCATTCCTCTGTAGTGCTTGAAATCCAGTAGATCTGTGGTCAGTACTCCAGAGGTCACTGGGCAGGGGCCCTGACAGTTTGGGACTCTCTAGCTCTGCTCTTACCCCTGATAGCTTCACTGCCATGAGCTTAGAAGGCTTCCTACGATGTAGGAGTCATTATCCCCACTTTACAGGTGGGGAAACTGAGCCTGAGAAAGTGCCAGAAGTTCATAGGGATTGCCTAGAGCAACTGAGTGTGAGCCCGGACTTACCTCCTAGCTCCTCCCTGCCGGCTTCACCAACTCCAGGAGACCCTCGAACTCTGCACTCTCCTGCTGCCATGCTGGCTGTGACCAGAGGGACCAGACTCCGGTCATGTTGCTGGTCCTTGAGTACCGGCCCCTCTCATTGGCCACATGTGGTACTGAGGCCATATGACCTCTTCCGGCTCAGGCCCCTCATCAAAATGAGACTCAAGTATTTCCTCTGCCTGGCAAGATGGCTCATTGGGGAAAGGTTTTACTTCTGACAGTTCAGACCCGAGAACCCGTGTAAAGGTGGGAAGAGAAGACCAACACGGCAGAGCTGTCCTCTGGCCTCCACATGCACATACACACACACACACACACACACACACAGTATCTCCCCTACAGGGCACGTGAGAGCTTAGAGCACCAGGAAAGCCTGACGGGTGTTGTGGCCCCAGTGGGAAGCAGAGTGGTTTCCCAGCAGACACAAGGCTTGGGTTCAATTGCTAGGGCTGTACTAGGGCTGTAAGATAAAGAATAGTGCCTACACCAGGCAGGGTAGCTCAAGCCAGTGAGGTCTGGGCCAGAGCAAGACCTTTCTTTCTTTTTTTTTTTAATTTATTTATTTATTATATGTAAGTACACTGTAGCTCTCTTCAAACACACCAGAAAAGGGCGTCAGATCTTATTACAGATGATTGTGAGCCACCATGTGGTTGCTGGGATTTGAACTCAGGAAGAGCAGTTGGTGCTCTTAACCACTGAGCTCTCTCTCCAGCCCTGAGCAAGACTTTTCTTAAAGAAAAGAAGTACTTGGGTCATAGTATATGTTTAATATAAGCTCAATATCAGTAGCTTGGTGTATGTTAGCCATTAATTTATTGATTGATTTTCTTGCTACTATGGGCAGATCTAGGATTTAGAGAATACAAGCTAAGTCACTGTCCCAGAATATCCTGGGATAACCATGGAGATCCATCACCAGATTTTGGCCCGGGAGACAGAAAGCATTTTATCCAAAGGCTTTTGCCCTGAGTCCTGTGGGAACAGACACACGAATTTCGGGAACTCCTCCTCTTGGGTGGAGGAGTAGGAAAAAAGGACTCAAGAGTCCGTGAGCAGCTTGTGGTGAGTCCTGGCTTCCCTAAGGCATCCCCCGGGTAACACACACACATACACAGAGGCATGTGCACGCCCAGCCCAGGCCGGAGAACCAGGCATGCCTGTTGGGGAGAGGCGTTGAGAGCCGGGTCATGTGAGACACCACACTGCTGCTGCCGAGGTTCGTCTGGGACCTGTAAACCCTGACGCTATGGGGGCTTTGTGGCTTCGACCCAGTCCCTTCCACTGTGGGCCTCCATCCTTCCATGTGCCAAGAAGGCAGCCCCAGCCGGGCAGTGGTGGCACATGCCTTTAATCCCAGCACTTGGGAAGCAGAGGCAGGCGGATTTCTGAGTTCGAGGCCAGCCTGGTCTACAGTGAGTTCCAGGACAGCCAGGGCTACACAGAGAAACCCTGTCTCAAAAAAAAAAAAAAAAAAAGAAGGCAGCCCAGAGCGTCAAGAGCTCACAATGAATCATGGCGAGAAAGCAAGAGATCATTTCCCTCCTGATGGCTCTTACCACGGGCACAGGTGTTCCTTATAATTTATCAGGGATGTGACCCAATTCAGGCTCAAAGCCTTAAACTCTTAGTAGGAGAAAAGGGGAGGAGGGGGATCAGTGATGATGAGGATGGCGCTGATGGTGATGGTGGTGATGATGATGGTGATGATGATAATGCGCTTGTGATTTCTTGGACTTTAAAGAAAATTACATTTGATGTAGTGGGGTGTGTGTGTGTGTGTGCACGCACGCGCACGCGCATGCATGTGCACATGTGTGTTTCTGTGTCCTCAACACCATGGTGCAGAGCAAAGGGCAGCTGCAGCAGTCCATTCTCCGCTTCTCCCATGTGGGTCGTCAAGCTTGGCAGCCAGTGTCTTTCTGGGGCTCTCTTCCCAGCCTGTGGTTTATCTGTTAAGACTCCACCTTGCTCACAGGCTCTCAGTATCTCAGGACACTCCTGAAGGCTCTTCCCCTTTCCTCTGGAACTTGCCCCTCTGAGTACATGTCTTTGCCCTTTCTGGCCTTCCAAATCCCCCCTGGAGCTTCTGGGCACACAGCCCCTTCCCTTGGACAGACTGAGTAGAGGAACTGCCAGACTGCAGAGAAGACAGGGCCTGGTCTCCTGCCTGAGCCCTGTCACTGTGAATCAAGAGCCCTGCCCAGCCTCTTTCCCCGCACCCGTGTCTCTCCCGGCCTGGAGAGGGGCTGCTCTTGAGGAAGGCCCACGCCAGTGTTCTTGACTCTGATCCGCAGAGGTCAGCCGCTTCAGGAGGAAACCCTCTCGGGAGAGCGAGAGCCTCTGACGTTCTATGGAGTTCTGCTTCTTTACCTTGAGTCTGGAGAGAAAAAATCAGTTTGACCTTGAGCTCTTGAAAGACCTGGCATGTGCTGGCCATAGTCCGCTGACGCTGACGCTGACCCTCTCGTAGCAGGGACTGACACTTAGGCGGAGGAGGGCCTGGGCCGAGCCTGTCAGCCTGCCCACTGATCCCTTCTGGGTAGAGTTGCCTGATGCTGCATGCCTTTAATCCCAGCTCTAACGGGGCGGAGTAGGTGGGTCTCTTTGAGTTTCACATCAGAGCTATATAAGGACTCTCTCTCTCTCTCTCTATTTCTCTTTCATACTATGTGTGTGCGTATGTGTGTGTGTATATACATATATATGTATACATGTATGTTGTGGGTTCTGGGGAATCACAAACAGCTTGTGAGCCTTGGCCATTGATACTTTTACCCACTAAGCCATCTCACCAGTCCAAGTTTTCATTTTATTTTTGAGACAAGGTCTCAGTGTAGCCCAGGCTAGCCTAGAAGTCACTGCATAGCATAAGCTGGCTTTGAGCTCCTAGCATTCTGTGTCACCAGTACTTGAGAGGTGAAGCCACCACAGACCAATGCCATTAACAGTGCCCGGGAGTCTGGCTCTCTGAGGAACCAGAGAGACGGTGGTGACAGAGTGCCCATCCTCTGGGCACATGAGGGGGTCGGGCTCGGGACAGGCTCTGCTCTAGCCACCTGTGGGCTCTGGTGGTCAGCTTCTTCTCGGCTGCTTGCTGCCCATGGTCTGTGTCCAGAGTCCACAGACCGGACGGAGCCTGGCGAGCCAGACTGGGAGATCATGTTCACTCCTGGTGCTCTGGGAACTGTGTTTGCAACAATGGTGGGCACAGTGGAACTGTGGGACCCCTGGGGGATGGAGAGTCTTGAATGTGCTCTGCCACCTCCCATGCTGGGTACCCTTGGCACATCCAAAACCCTAGCTTCTTCTGGAGTCCTTTGGCTATGGGTAAAGGGATAGGTCACCAAGAGCCTCCCTGGCCAGCCCCGTCTCCCTTTTAAAATTACATTTTTAAATCTTAAAACTATATTATTTATGTGGTATGTGTGTGTGTGTGTGTGTGTGTGTGTGTGTATGCGCATGCGCGCGTGTGCATGCGCGCACACCTGTGCTCGAGAATGCCAAGTCTTATGCATGGAGACTAGAGGAGAGTTTGCAAGAGCTGGTTCTTTCCTTTCATCGTGTGGGTCCCAGGGATCAAACTCAGGTCACCAGGGTCAGGAAGCAATGCAGCTTTACCAGGAGAGCCAGCCCACCAGCCTGGCTCAGTCTCTTTTGAATAAATTATTGGGTTTTCTTGCAATTTCCTCCTAAAATGTGTGAGGTTGTTTCCATCTAAACGGCAGCAGGATTCTGGTTAATTGGGATTTATTTATTTTGGACGGGGTATCACTATGCAGACTCGGCTAGCCTGGAACTCCGCCTGCTTCAGCCTCCTGAGTTCTGGGATTAAAGGCGTGTACCACTACACTGGGCTTTATTTAATTGCGACTGTGACCTCTTTCCTCTCTGGCTGGAGAGAAGAAGGTCCCTCATTCCCTCCGGTCTGTTAAATAGGGCAATGGCCTTCTGTACTTATGACCCATAAAGCAGGAGGCCTGTGGATGTGACAGTACGCACGAACGTGGGAGGAAATGGTGAATTCTTATCAGTGGTGTCAGAGGTCATGAGAGAGACTGGTTGAGAACAGGAACATTGCAACTCACAGGTCCGTGGCTTTAGATACAGCCCAGAGCAGGGTCTGGACGGTCCATTCAGTGTCAGCTTCCCTCGGGGTTAGCGGTCACATTAGTTCAGTCCCTCTGCGTACTGGCCACACGTATACACCATAGCTGATATACAGAGTTGACACTGTCACTTCCGTTGGGCAGATAGGACAACTAAGGTTTGGGAAGGTTAAACAACGCGTACAACCAGTGTCAGAGCTGGGATTTTTTTAAATGTATTTTTGCTGCACTAATTCTTTTGCTCTCTCTCTATTCTGCAGTCAAGGGTACACTGAAGCAAGGTGACGCACACACACACACAGACACACACACACACAAACTCGAACATACACAGACACATACACCCAGACATGGACACACGAACCCAGACACACACGCACACGGACACACACGGACACAGACACGGACACACACTGGTGGTGGTGGGTTGGGGTCAGGAAGTGACTGACCTAGAGGGGTACAAGAGCTGGGGTGCTGACCACAGGGGACAGCAGGTGGCTCCTCTGCTCTGCCTGTTCCAGATTAGAAATGCAAACACTTGAGAGAAATGTCAGAGATAAGCTTTGTCCGGGCCTGGGCCTGGCTCTCGGGGCCAGTGCTGTGTGAACGTGGAGGGTGTACGGGAGGGTGTCAGCAGAGTGATGGCAGCTGTGGGCCAAAGCCTCAGGAACCCATGCCCGTCTGCTCTACACCGCGACCTCGGGATAGCCACGAGCAATCCCGTTGCCACCACCATGGGTTCTCACTGTGTTAGATGGAGCGTCAAAGGTGGCACCCCAGGCTTGGTTTCCTCTCTGGGATCTGCAGGTGGCCTAGTCCCCTTCTTTGACCCCCCAGCTCACTGTGCCCCTCTCTGCCCTCCATAGATGGGATCTATTATGGAGACAACCGGTTCAACACTGTGAGCGAATCGGGAACGGCCACGCTGAAGGCTCGGCCGCGTGTCCGGCCCCTGCTGACTTTCATTCCCCTGGTGAGTAAGCTCAGGGCCCAGGCCTCGAGTCTGTTCCGGGTGGGACGCCTCACCTGCCAAAAATGAAGCAGGTCTGCCACATCCGCCTCGCCCACTGTCCACTCCCTTCCTTCCTGATGCCAACCCAGAAAGGCTGCCGGGAGGAGGCAGGACTGAGACTTATAGCAGGAAGCCTGAAATTAGGAGAGGTGCTCAGTGGTAGGGCGAACTTGAGCACAGCAGGAGTTATTTTTTTTTTATCATCCCTGATGGCCACTGGTTTCCTGCCAGGCCCTGGATGCAGGGATGATGGCGTTGCTGTTTTCAAGGTACTCTGTGCCCACTAAAGGAGATACTGCCCATTAGAGCATTGGTCATGCAGAGGCAGCCGGTGTATTTTTGCAAGAGATGGTCAGGAAGGGCTTCCTGGAAGAGGCAGCATCTGAACTTCCTCATAGGATGAATAGTTGTGACACTTGGAAGAAGGGCATGTGAGACAGATTTGCTTGTGTTTATGAAACTATAGGGAACCAAAAGCTCTCACCTTCTGTTCCAAGACAGGATCTTGCTACCCCTGGCTAGACGGAAACTCCCTATTTAGATCTCAGTGATTTTCCTGCCTCTGCCTCCCAGGTGCTGGTATTATAATTTCACCCAGCAAAGCAAACACCTTAATATATATAATGTGTATGCGTCTAGCCTTTATGTATATCTCTACACAGTGTATGTACGTGCAGTGGCCACAGAGGCCAGAAGTTATCAGAAGCCCTAGAGGCAGAACTCCAGGGGCTTGAGAGCAGCAGAGAGGATGCTGGGAGTCACCCGGGTCCTCTGGAAGAGGAGTGAGCCACGCCCCAGCCCCAAATATAGAATTTAAAGGCCTGGCTTGGGATTTTGCTCTTTGATAAGTAAAAGAGACCCCAAAGAGTCGCTCAGGAGGGCTGGCAAGATGGCTCAGTGAGCGAAGGTGCCTGCCACCAACCCTGATGACTTAAGCTCGGTTCCCTAGAACTCATGGTGAAAAGAGAGAACAGATTCCAGCCACCTGTTGCTGACATCCACACTCGGGCTGTGGCACGTGCTGCCTTTCCTCCGCACAAAATGAATCAGTAAATGAACAAAGAACCACTAAATTGGTTCTCTTAAGGCTGTTCCATCAAAGCCTCCCTGTGGTTTTAAAGGGGCTCTATTAAAAGTAAAAAAGAAAACATTGTATGCAGGAGTTCATGCCTACGATCCCAGCACCTGGGAGGTAGAGGCCGGAAGATCAGGAGCTCCAGGACAGCCTGGCCTATGACCCTGGAGTAGGTGGGACCGTGTCTCCAAAAGGCCTAAAAAACAAAGGAAAAATTAAAAACTAAAAAGAAATAAATGCCCTGGGTTCATTTCCCAGTAATAAAAACAAACCCAGCTGAGTATGGAGGTACTGCCCCTCAGCCCCAACATCTGGGAGATGGAAGCAGGTTATCCTTGGCTACATGAGACCCTGTCTCAAAACACAGCCAACAGACTAACAACCACGCCTTTCACGTCATATATTTTCTGTTTAAAAGTGACCTCTGAGGCTGAGGCTGTAGTTCAGTCAGCAAAGTGCTGGATTCAGTCCCCAGCTCCCAAAAAAGAGGACTGGCTGAGCGTGCCTGTGATAGAAGCACTTGGGAAGCAGAGGCAGGAGGATCAGAAGTTCAAGGTCAGCCGGGCGGTGGTGGCGCACGCCTTTAATCCCAGCACTTGGGAGGCAGAGGCAGGAGGATTTCTGAGTTCGAGGCCAGCCTGGTCTACAGAGTGAGTTCCAGGACAGCCAGGGCTACACAGAGAAACCCTGTCTCGAAAAACCAAAAAAAAAAAAAAAGAAGTTCAAGGTCATCTTTAGCTACGTAAACACAGAATTGTCACTTACAAAACAAACAAACAAAATCCTGCCCGCTTCATTTCCAGAGATGCTCACAGCTGTAGGTAAAGGCTACTGCGGCCAAAGTGACGGTCCACTGACGTTAGCATCCTATTTCTAGAAGTGAGTTCCAGGCTCTCCTCACTGAGCCATCGCGAAGACTGGCGATGGTGATAGGGAGGAATGTACCTGTCCCTGGACTGGCTGATGAGTAATGACTAGCTCCTAATGTCCTGGCCCTTCCCCACTGCTCTAAGACCCAGCGTGACAGGGTCGGTGAGGCCCCTCCAGTCTCTTACGGCTCCTCCCCGGCCACCTATTCTGGGCCTTTCCTGCTGTTCCCACTGCCCCACCCCAATCTGGGCAGAGCCTCGGGAGGCCTGAGGAAGATTCAGGACAAATCTAGGCTTTTAGGGTGCTCAGGCCTGGAGTGCTGGACCTCTTCAGCACATGCCCTGGGAACATTCCTTCTGCACAACCAGGAAGGCCCCACTCTGCGGAACGAGAGGATATTCACATGTCAAACCAACACCCGAAGTCCAGTGGGTCCATGGGAGTGTCCTGTACAGAGCCAGAACTCTACCCAGGAGGGGACATGTACCACACTCCCTCAGTGCTGGCTAAGGTAGAGCAGCCGCCTGTCCCACCCACCCTGAGAGCACAGCTACCAAGGAGTTCCAAAGATAATCTACATGAAGAGAGAGAGAGCTACCCCCTCCCAGAGCGCTTGCCACAAACCCCCACTTCGGGGCCCAGAGGCTGTAGCCCTGAGACCGGAAATGATTTGCATATAGTCCTGCAGAACCTAGACCCAAGCTCCCTGAGGCCAAATCCCAGGTCCAAATGCCCCTCAGGCTGCCCTAACCTTGCCTCCATGCCCCACCTGGCAGCTTTGGTCTTCCCTTTCCAGAACCCCTGACAGAATTATCCCCAGCTCCCTGGCCTGGCGCTTCTCCACCCTTGTCCTGTGTCTTCTTTTGGGTCTTGGACCCTTTGAGGCCTGTATGAAATGGAAGGGTGTAAGGAGAGTTTTAGCTGAGGACTCTCAGGCTCCACCAAATTCAGACCCCTTGGCTTAATTGCTGCTCGGATCTTGCTTCAGGTTACAGGTCTGGAGTAACTTCCAGCCTCGCTCACCACCTGCTCTCGGGGAAGGTCAGTTGAGTAGCTCATTTTTTTCCTATCTGATCTCCAGCCCCTTCCATAGGCTCTGGGCTTTCTTCCAGTGCCCCGGGTGCGAGTGTGGGCTCACATGTACAGACCTCCAGTGCCACGTCAGGGTGGGAGGGGCCCTGGGCCAGTACCTGAGCCTTGTCCCTTCTGCCTGATGTGGTATTAAACCTCTAAGGGTCTCAGCAGTTTCTTACCCTCCCACCCGCAGAGAGCACCTCCCAGACGAGGAAGGGGAGCCACCAAGCAGTATCACCCTGGAAAACGGATGAGGCAGGCCCAGTCAGGGTCTTTGAGCCCTGCCTGGGTATCTTCTGAATGTCCTCTCATTTTTCGAGAGCCAGCCAGGGGACAGGTTCAAAACGAGGTTCTCCTCAGATGCCTTACTCTAAGAAATACTTTTTCAAGTATCCATAACCAAAGGCCAATCATGAAACAAACCTTTGGGGTCCTTAGTGACTAGGCTGGGCCCTGGGATTGGTCACCAGGTACCTGTCCCCCCAGTCCCAGCCCTATCTTTGGTTGTGAAGTGACAGAGGACCAGACCCTTGTTCTCTCCAGGTCTCTGATTTCTTTGCCCTTTGGTAGAGCTTACTACTGTGAATCATCCTCTAGGGTGTCCCCAGCTGTGACTTTTCTGTGCTAAGTGGCTATAATGGCATGGGAGGGGGTGTGGCAAGCTCTTACACATACCTGACACAGATCCGGATTCTTCCTGGAGGAAGGTTGGTTTCTGGCCACCAGGCCCACCCACCTCACTGATCTCGGGGGCCGGGGGTGGAGGGGTTGTGGGAGAGGTGCTTTGAGGTTTAGAGCCAGCAGACAGCAGAAGCACGAGGACCTCGGCTGTCATCAAGAGGGGACATATGCCAGCACGGTGGTGCATGCCTGAGATCCCAGCTACTCAGGAGACAGAGGGAGGAGAGCTGAAAGTTGGGGATGAGTCTGAGCTACACGTACAGACCCTTGTTTCTAAATAAGGATAAATAAGAGCTGGGTGTGGCTCCGAGCACTCTCCTAGCGTGTACCGTATGTTGGGTTCACTCCCTGGTGTGGGGTAGGGATAAGAACAGAGACCTGGGCCTGTGAGAGAACCCAGTGGATAAAGGCTCTTGCCGCCTAGCCTGATGACATGAATCCAGTCTCTGGGACCCGAACGGTAGAAGGACAGTGGTGACTTTTGAGGGTCATCTTCTGACCTGCACATACGTGACCTGAGCACATGTGCACAAAAATAAATAAATGTAATGAGAATAGTGACAACATAATTTTAAAAAATGCCAGAACCATGGAAGGGAGGGCTTCCCTGGACTAGAGCAGCAGAGGTGGGCTTGGCGGTGCACACCTTTAATCTTGGCACTTGAGGCAGAAGCAGGAGGATCTCTGTGAGTTCTCAAAGAGCCAAGGCTACACGGAGAGATCCAGTCTCAAAACAAAAGGAACAGCAGAGCTTGGAGCTGGGTCTTTGCCACAGGCCTCAGGAAGAACAAGCTCTTTCCTGTTTCCTAGGGAAAATGGAGCCCAGAACTCAAGGCTGAGCCTGCCCTATGCTTCCAAGAGCTAAACCCCCGAGCAGTAGCTGATTGGAAGGTTGTCTGGGGTGACCTCTTTGCACCCCATCTGATCCTGTCATCCCCAGGCTGATGCTTATGAGAAATTTGAAATTAAATGTCCGTGTGGTAACCATGGGCAAACTGGCTGGACAGGTCTTGGGGTGCCCAGGGCGGTGAGAGCTCCCTGGGTTGCCCTACCCTCTGAGTCACACAGGCCTGGCCCTGCCAAGGGGAGGAAATCCCTGAGCTGCAGGAGAGACCTGTCTTCTGCACTCCCTGCTCACCTGGGAGCTCTAAGAATCAATTGAAGGCAGCTTCAGCTCTGCCGTGGAGACCACCCAGATGTCTCAGGAACACATCCCTAAACTCAAGGCACAGACAAGGCAGGGTGGCTCTGACTGGCCTTGTAGGTGATGCTGAATGGAAAGGTTATGGAGTCTGAGGTGTCAGAGCTGGCAGTGAGAGTGAAGTTGGAGGCTTTACCCCCTTCCCACCCTCCTGACCCCTTCATTCACAAGAGTCCCAACGCAGACCCTCAGAGCCAGCTACAGCCCCCCCCCCCATCCTCACCTATAAACAGCTACCCGTTGGCTAGCCCCTGGGGCTCATGAGCACACACTGTCCTGGCTGTCTCAGGAGGGTTGACCAGGAAGATTTGTTAAAAGTGGAATCTGCTCTGGAAGACACTAGTATGGACGTCTGGGACCTGCTCCTTTGGCCCTGCTTACTCCTTGCCCTGGAAGGAGGGCTAGAGCCGAGACCTAGAGCAGAGGCCCGGCAGCAGCCAGGCCCCTATAGCTCTGACCCCAGGAAGTCAAGCAAGCAAGAGGACGTGGGGAGCAGCTGAGATCGGATTTTTTTAAGACAAGGACTCATGCATCCCAGGCTAGCCTTGATTTCCTTATGTCACCAATGAGCATCCTAAACTTTTAATGATTAATTAAAATGTCTCTCTCTCTTCTTTCAACAAACTCTTATTATGTCACCCTGGCTGGCCTGGAACTCTCTGTAGACCAGACAGAGAAGGACCAGATCCTTCTGTCTCTGCTTCTCAGCACTGAAATTAAAAGTGTTAGCCACTAAGCATGACCATATACATACACACACACACACACACATAATTACATTTATTTACTTATTTATTTATTTAGTGTATATGAGTACTCTCCTGTGCCTTGCTCTGTGTACTATCACATGTGCGTGCATGTGTGTGTGCATGCATGTATGCGTGTGTGTGTGTGTGTGTGTGTGTGTGTGTGTGTGTGTAGTCAAAGAACGTGTGTTAGTTCTCACCTACCATCCTGTCGGTCAGTTCATCAGGCTTCCTGGCAAGAATCTTTACCTACTGAGCCATCTGACCCGCACAAGCTTGAAACCCAGATCCTCCTGTCTCTACCTTGGAATGCTGGAATTACAGGCATGCACTACCATGTCTGCTTTATTTGGTGCTGGGAATTGAACCCAGGGCTTTCTGAATGCTGAGTAAGCACCCCAAACATTCTGACAACTGAGTACACCCTCAGCTGAACTGGAGGCTTCACGTGTTGCCACACATGTAACTCTCTACCAAGCAGTCCGCCAAGGAAGAGATCGATTCCCCAGCCTAAATGAGCTTGTAGCTGAAGTCGCCTGCCCATCCGATTCAGAGATCTTAGATTCTGTGGAGGACAGAGCTGTCCTCAGGTCTAAGTCATGTCTTGAGCTTCCAGTGCTCTCCTTGACCAACATCCCTACATGGCCCCACAAGCCAGTGGCAGGCAGCTGGCCTTCACTCAGGTGAGCACCTCGGGTGCTTCTAAGTTCTCGTGACTCCCGCTCTGGGTGGGCTTGAGGGAGCACCCAAGTGGCCTGGCTATTACTCTGGAGCAGGGTCTCCTCCCTCCCCATGCCCCTCAGAGCTCCATACTCCAGCTCCCGGTCCAGGGCGCAGACAGGCTCAGGAGGAGGCTGGTAAGGAAGGCTTTCAGGCTGCACTATAGAACTACCCGAGCTCTCCAACACCAAGGTCAGCCATGCATTTACCTGCTGGCCCGGCCTCTGGGGATCTACCCTTGGGGCTTGGCCGGGCTCTTAGGAATCCCAGGCATGAGGATGTGTGTACCAGGGCAAGAGGAGGTCAGTGGGGTGGGATGGAGTGTGGCTCTGCCTCTTTGTAGCAGGGGTGAGCAGCAGACTCTGGGGGGGGGGGCTAGCTGGCTCCTCCCTCTGTTCATCCTTTCCTCCTCCCTTTCTTCCCCCCTCCCCTTCCTCTTCTCTTCCACCCTAAAGTGATAGCAAAGGGGACACGAGAGGATTCCCAGTGACTTGTCCCTGACCCTAGGAGTCACAGGGCTGTGCCCTGGGCCCAGGCTGAAGTTTTAGGCTCTTATTAACCCACAGAGGGCTCTGTTGCTGTTTTAACTTTTTTTTTTGATGTTTATTTATTTTAATTTGTGGCATGAGTGTTTTGAATGCATATAATAAGTCTGTGTGCTATGTGTATGTCTGCTGCCCACAGAGGCCAGAAGAAGACACTGGATTCCTGGAACTTAGTAACATCCTTGTATGTGCTGGGAATCGAACCCTTAGCTGATGAGCCTCTCCAGCCTCCCACTGAGTTTTGATTAGACACAAGGGAGAGCCCAGCAGCAAACACGTCCCTCCTCTGTCCTGCTTTTCGGGGCCTGTGGGCATGCCTCAGCCTCTATAGTCCAACCATCCCAAGGTAGGTGGGGTCCACCCCACTTTATAGAGTACAGACAAGAACACTGAGTCCTGGAAGGCAGGAGGGGCACTCACTGAGCTCTGACAGGTACTGTCTCTGCTTTTGTGGTGACTATTTGAGATGCTGCTCAGTTTGTTGCTTTGAAACAGAACTTCGTGTAGCCCAGGCTGGCCCTTGGACTCACTGATCCTCCTGCCTCTACTTCCCAAGTGCTGGGATTATAGTAGTTTGCTACTACACCTGGCTCGTATTTTGTTTTTGTTTTATGTTTTGTTTTATTTTGAGACAGGGTCTCCATATGTAGCCCAGGCTAGCTTCAAACTTATAGTAATCCCCCTGCTTTTGCCTTCCAAGTGGAAATTACAGGTGTGTGCCACCAGGCTGAATACTATATGTCTACTTTATTCTAGTTATAAAGGCTAGTCTGTAAAGATAGCCTTGTTCTGTTGTCCAGGCTTACCTGGGACTCAGCCTGGTCTACCTGCATGGATTATGAGTATGAACCAAACACTCTACAATTAAGAATCATAACTTTGTTGGGTGGGGTTTTTTTAATTATGAATGCAATACAATCACTTGTTAAGAAAGGAAACTGAGGAGCTTCAAGATGACTCAATAGGAAAGGGCACTTGTCACCAAATCTGATGACCTAAATGTGATCCCTGAGGTTCATGTGGTGGAAAGAAAAAGTGATTCCCACAGGTTGCCCTCTGACCTCCGAAAGCTCGCCATAGTATGTGCACACACAGACATAGCGGAAAGTGGCTGGGCATGGTGACTGAGTGTATAATCTGGCATATGGGATAGAGGCAGGAGGATCACCAGTTCAAGGCCAGTCTTGGCTATATACAGAGTTAAAGACCAACCTGGGCTACATGGGGCTCTAGTTTCTTTTGTTTCTTTTTAAAGGGAGAAATAGAGAAGGAAGAAAATAGGCCTGAATCTTCTCAGAGTGGTACCCCTCCCCATCAGGCTCCCCGAGTCAGCCTTGCCAGAGCAATTGGCACGGACCCCTGTGAGATGATGGCCCATGGCCCTAGCTTCCGGGTGTTGTCAGGCTGGGGAGACAAGGAAGTGCTGAGGCCCAGTTTCATGACATTCTGACTGGCAGAGCCGGGCTGAGCTCCGCCCCAGTCACCGAGGGAGGGTACCCTCCAGAGCAGGGAAGGGCATGGCCTTGCAAGGCTCAGGCGATCACTGAGTGCCTTCCACTTGTTGCCCACAGGCTGGTCCACTCCTCGGAGATGTGAACAGCCACCCCTTAAGTGCAGTGCGTGGAGGCACAGGCTGAGCCCCACGGGCAGCATCTTGGACAGTTTGCTATTTTACCAGAGCTAGAGGCCAAGGATAAAGTGGTGCTTAGGTAAGTAGGGCACAGCACACACACAGAGACACACACAGATACACAGGCACACACAGGCTCATATACGTACTCACAGATACACATACAGACACACACAGGGAGACATGCAGACACACAGATACACATACACACACATGGACCCAGACACACATACACCATGATTACTGGCTGGTGGTTCCTAGAAATTCTGCTTCTGAGAACACCTTTCCTGGGCTTCCTCCCTGGAGTTAGACAACCACCCAGAGGCCACGGAAATAGGCTGTCCTAACACCCTGTCCTTGTAGGGTGGCCTGAGTATCAACATATATCTAGGTCATCATTCACACAGCTAAGGTTAGGGAGCCGCAGATGGGACACCGTATGATCCAGCCTCACAAAATACCATGGTCAATGAGAACTTTGGAATAGTTTACAGGCGAGGTGGACCGACTTTGCTCTGAGCTGATTGGTGCCTGAGCTGGCATGAGAAAACAGATTTTCCTTTCTCCTGTATTCTTCATACCACCCACTTTCTTACTCTGGAATTTACTCCTTCAAAAGGGATTCGTTCAGTTGTCCAGTTAGTGTACGGCACGTACAGACACTCAGCTGTCCAGACCCTCCAGCACGCCAGTGGCATGCTCTGGCCAGTAACAGTGTGTACCCAGTTGACCCACAGGAGGCATGAAGACCAAATGCTGCAGCCATCTGCTGTGTGACCTGGGGAGATGGCCCCTGCCGATCCGTGCCTCACATTCCTTACCCGGAAAGGAAATAACAAATCTTTTCTGGTGCCTGTGTAGACTAATTGGGTTGCTGAGCGGAGTTTTCAGGAGATATGACGTAGTAACCGTCAGCTATAGAAGTAGTGTCCTAAGGCCTGTAGAATTTACAGGGAAGGGAAGTTAACACCCACTTGGATTGTCAAGAAGAACTTCACAGAGGAGGGGCCTTTAAACTTGGGTTTAAAAGACAGCTAGGAGTTGGGCAGGCAAACAAGAGCATGTCGGACAGGGGTGTGGAACAGGCGTAGCTAACTCTGATGACTTCTTCAAGTTACTCACCCCCCTGCAGAGCAGTGCTTCTCAACCTTCCTAATGAGGCGACCCTTTAATACCTGTTAATACCTTCATAACTGTTTTGCTATGTAAGCATCCGTGTTCTCTGATAGTCACAGGCAACCACTTGTGAAACGCCCATTCGACCTCAAGGGGTCTCGACCTATGATTTGAGAACCCCTGCTCTAGAGCCTTGAAACCTCTGCACAGTCCCTTCCGGGGTGTCTCTGCGGTCAGCAAGATGACTCAGCAGGTGAACCATTCATGGCCCAAGCACAACAACCGAAGTTCAAACCCTGGGACCCACATAAAGATGGAAAAGAGGATGGGGCTGGGGAGGTGACTCAGTGGTGAAGAGCACCAACTGCTCTTCCACAGGTCCTGAGTTCAATTCCCAGCAATCACATGGTGGCCCACAACCATCTATAATGAGATCTGATGCTGTCTTCTGGTGTGTCTGAAGACAGCTACAGTGTATACCGTGTACTCTTATATATAAAATAAATAAATCTTTAAAAAAATAAGAGAGGGAGGGAGGGAGAGAGAGAGAGAGAGAGAGAGAGAGAGAGAGAGAGAGAACCAACTCCACTTACCCATTGTGGCATATGTGCCCCACATACCTCAAACACAATGATAAGCAAAAATTTAAAAAGGAAGGGTCTCTGCCCCAAAGCGGAGGGCTGCTGCAAGAGCCCACTTGCTGAGGACCAAGCTGAATCTTCTCCAGGAAGTGTTGGTTGGAGCTCGGGGTTTGTGGAGTGGAGAGATGGTGACAACGTTGTACAAAATCCACTTTATGAAAGGTCCTGTTTGGACACCATGGGAAGGTAATTGGATTTCTTCCCCTAGACCAATGTAGGGATGCTGGAAGAGGGAAAGCATCCTGCTTGCAAAATGTTTGTTTGTTTGTACTGGAAAATGAACCCAGGGCTTTACATGTGCTAGGCAGGCAAGCTACCACTGAATCCTAACACAGGGATTCTGTTTCTATTGTTGAGATAGTCTCCAGTCCAAGCTGGATTCAGACTTCATTCTGTAGCTCGGGGTGATCCTCCTGCCTCTACTTCTCAAGTGCTGGGACTATAGTGTATGCTGCCACACTTAGTGTTTGCAGACCTTGGGATCCAACCTAGACATCACATCATGCACTGTGTCAGGCGCTCTCCTTTTCTTTGTGTGGTGTATGAACTTGATTATGTACACATGGGCATGTACATTAGTACATGTACGTGTGTGGAGGTCAGATGTCAATCTTGACCACGCCACATCTTCTCATCCATTCCCCCTAGGCAGCCAGTGAGCTTCGGGGATGCACCTGTCTCTGTTTCTGCAGGGTGAGGATTAAAGACGCATGCCTGGCTTTCCCGTGGATGCTGGGGTGCTGCACTCTCATCCTTAAGCTCACGGCAAGCACTTTGCCAACTGGTACATCTCCTCAGCCTGTTTCTTGTTGTTTGTTGGTTTAAGATGGCTCTCTTTATGTAGTCTATGATGGCCTCAAGTTTATAATCATGCTGCTGCCTCTGGAGCCCTAAGATTATAGGTATGCATCACCAGGACCACCTGGAAATGTGCAGAGAGAGAGGGAGCATCATAGAGACTCAAAGGCTCACTGGACTGCTGTAAAGTGGGAATGACCAGAAAATGGAAAATGCTAGAGGAGTAGCTGGGACAGAGGAGTAGCTGGGACAGAAGTGCTAGAGTAAATGACAGATTTCTTTCTTCCTTTCATTCTTGTGTGTATAGATATGTGAGTGTAAGTATGCATGCCAGGACATATGTGTGAAGGTCAGAGGACAGTTTGGGGGGTGGGGGAAGCCATCTTTGCCTTCCACCTTGTTTGAGGCAAGGTCTCTCTTGTTTTGGGTGCTATGCAGTATACTCCAGGATAGCTGGCCTGAGTCCTTCCTGTCAATTCTCTCATGTGTGTCTTCCATCTCACAGTTGGCGTGCTGAGAGGACAGATGCATGCCACAGTGTCCAGCTTTTTGTTTTGGGGATCTCGCTTGTGTCAGGTTTGCCCTGCAAGAGCATCTCCCTGGCCCGAGTCCTTCCTTCCTCTCTTTTAGATTTGTATTTATTATTATTGTACGTGTGTATATATATACATCATATATATACATATATCATATCTCTCTCACACACACACACATATATATATACATATATATTTATACATATACACACATACATGATGCATAATTGGGTATTCCCAGGTCGGAGGACAACTTTGTGGATCTCTCCTCGCACCACCATTGAGTTCTGAGAAGTGAATTCAGTTTGTAGGCTTACATTATCAGGCAGAGCATCTTATTGGCCCAGAGGAAGGGTATAACCAAAGGATTATACCCTTTTAGTTTTTAGTTTTGCTTTTAGTTTTCTGAGACAGGTCTCATACAGCCCAGGTTACTACTGCTAACCGTGATCCTCCTGCCTTTACTTCCCAAGTGCTGGAATCACAGGTGTGCAGCACAATGTCTAGCTAAACTTTTGGTTTGTTTTGTTTTTCTAGACAGGGTTTCTTTGTGTAGACCAGGCTGTCCTGGAACTCACAGAGATCCACCTGCCTCTGCCTCCCAGGGATACTGGGATTAAAGATGTGTACCCCCACCTCCTGGCTTGGCTTTGCTTTGCTTTTCTTTCTTTTTTTCAGATAAGCGTAATGTGTGTGTGATTTGAGGTTTTGAATGTTCCTGTGCTTTTGTGTAAATGGGGGAGGGGTGTGTGTGGGAGTGTGATGACACACATGGAGGGCAGAGGACAACCTCTGGTGTCAGTCCTTGGCAGTTCTCCTACTTTCACTTCTGTAGCTGTGACGAAGCACAGAAATGACAGGGAGCACTACAGACGGAGCAGGATTTGCCGGGTTTACAGTTCCAGGTCACAGTCCATCACTGTGGGGGGATCACAGCGGCAGGAGCCTGAGACAGTTGCTCACGGCACATGCACAGCCAAGAGCGGAGAGAGTGTGTGCGTACTTAGAGTCATGTAGCTTTCTCTCTGTACAGTCCAGGGCTCCAAGTCCAGGGCTGCCCACCTTTAAGATGGGTCTTCTTTTTTCAGACAATTCCCACAAATACCCTCCAGGCCATTTGTCACACACACACCCCCCCCCCCTTCTGATGTTGTTTGTTCCTTTTTCGAGACAGGGTTTCTCTGTGTAGCCCTGGCTGTCCTGGAACTCACTCTGTAGACCAGCTGGCCTCGAACTCAGAAATCTGCCTGCCTTTGCCTCCCATGAGCACACGACCTGGCCTGAGTCACCTCCTTTCTCAGGGAGTGCATGGGGTTACAGCTGCTTGCTACTACAGCTGTTTTGGTTTTGTTTTGTTTTTTTAATCATTATCATTTTAGCCATTTTACAATGTTTACTTAGTCCCTTTGAGTACATAACCTTTTCTAACTAACCCTAATATATGGGACAGTTGTTGGAATGGTATAATTCCCTAGAACCTTCTGGAGATTGGTCACATTTGTTTCCCAATCCCTCTTACTTTAAAAAAAAAATCTTTTTAAACTGTATTTTGTTTCCTTCTGAACTTCTCAAGACCTGAGACATTGTTTCCTTTTATCCCCAAGTCCTCCCTGGGCATCCTGCCTAAGGATAGAGACTTTGCTAACACTCAAGAATGTAGTGTTGATAAAATACTGTTATCTGGTAAGCTGTTTACAGCCAGTAACTGCCAACCATCCCTGATTGCTCGTCCTGGCACACCCTCCCCTACTCCAGGATCATACAGAGCCTGTACATGCACCTCCATGCCCTCGTGTGTGTGTGTGTGTGTGTGTGTGTGTGTGTGTGTGTGTGTGTGTGTTGTGATTACAGGCACTCACTATGGCTTCCACCTTTACGTAGGCTCTAGGAATTGGAACATGGTCCTCATGCTTAAATAGCAAGCTCTTTCCCCACTGAACCCTCCCACCATCCCTGGACCCTCTTCTTCATGAGGCTTTGCCTCAGTTCCCAGAGTCTAAGATGGCGAGACACTGGGCAACCATGAGGGTGGTGCCCTACAAACCTGCACTGTCCACACTGAACGGATCACCGTCCAGGCTCTTGATCCCAGCAGTCCCATACCAAGAGGGAAACTCCCCATGTTTTTCTGAGGCTGAGATTCAAATGAGTTCATATTTGCCTCCTCTCCAGTGTGCTGGAAGCAGCTGCTAAGAGCCAAAGCAGTGAGATATGAGAGGGAAACGCAGGGGCGTGGACAGCCTGGGACTGCTTGATTTGCACGTGGGAGATACTGGAGGGATGAGGCTGGACTTCAGGACTTCCTTGTGTGTGGAGAGATACTAAGGAGTCAGCCCAAGCCTGAGCCGCTATTGTAAGTCACGCTATGGTGACAGGCCTCCGTGTTGTGGTCTGGGGAGGCTTGACTTGTATGCAGTGTTTTAGGATCAAAATGGCTGGATGTTGTATATATGTAAAATCCTGTACCCAGGAGGCTTCGGCAGGAGTTCAGGGCCACCTTGCCTGCAGAGTGAAACCCTGAAAATCTAGGGTCCATCCCCAGCACCTCAAAACAAACAAGCAGGCTGGGCAGTGGTTGCACACAACTTTAATCCCAGCACTTAGGAGGCAGAGGCAGGTGGAGCTCTGAGTTTGAGGCTAGCCTGGTCTACACGAGGATTGTGAATGTGAGTGAGACTACATAGTGAGACCTCGTTTTTGTTGTTTTGTTTGTTTGTCTTTTGTGTTAAGCGATTTGAGAGAACATAGAGTGGGCAAGCTCCCAGGTCCATCTTGGATCACGGCCAGCAGCACCGTCCACCCTAACCTGTCACTGCCTGCCCAGGGTCACACTGCTGACAAGGCTGAGCACACACAGGGCCCGAGACTTGATGCTAAGCCTTTCCCATTGCCAGGTACGCTTCAGAGAGTCTGCAGAACTCTCAACCCTGGCCTCCATCACGCCAAAGAGAGCATCTTCAGTGATGATTATTAGTAATTTCCACGTGTGTGGTGCTTCTCAGATGGTCTGGGGAGATGCCTCTACTAGCAGGGACAGAGTCAGCCAAGTACATGTATGTCATGATGTCAGATAAGTCAGTCTGACATCAGAATTGTTTACGAGTATGAAAAGGATGTGGCTGCCACAGATTACCAGAAAGGTTCTGAGGGTTCTGGCATCCAGGGTCTGATAGTTCAAGAGCATCTACCTTACTCAGCCCCTAAGCCTAGGGGGTTAACAACATCAGGCCACCAGTAACAACTGGACTTTCTCCATCTAATTTGAGGATGCCTTAAGACCCGGTAGGTCCGGGGACATCAAGAAATCACCCAGTTTCATCAGAGGAAGTCAAGAATTATCTAGAGCTGAGTGTATTGGCACACGCCTTTAATTCCAGCACTCAGAAGACTGAGGCAGGCAAAACTCTGTGAGTTCAAGGCCAGTCTGGTCCTCAGAGTAAGTTCCAGAACAACTGGGCTACATAAAGACACCTTGTCTCAAAATAAACAAAACAAACAAACCATCTAGAGGGGCTGGAAGAGATGGTCAAGAGAATTTGCTCCTCTTATAAAGAGCTTTAGTTCCAGCTCCCACATGGTGATTCATAACCACTATAATTCCAGTTCCAGGGGATCTGACACCGTCTTTCTTCTACTTGGCCAGCTCCAGTCCAGTAAGAAGATACCATGTCTCAAAAACAAAAGTGATTGATTCCTGAGGGATACCTCAGGTTGACTTGTGTTCTGCACACACACACACACACACACACACACACACACACACACACAAACACACACACACAAACACACACATACACACACACACACACACACACATCAGCACATACACATAAAATATAAGAACTATTGAGAAAGCAAACAAAAGGTGTTTGCCCTATGAATGGAGATGCTGAAGTGGGCGCTACACTGGACTTCTGGAGGGCAGAGCCTTGCCTGGGTGGTTCAGGATGTCCACATGTTAGTAGGGCCTGACTTGCACAGAGGATGGGTGGCTCCTTTGTAACATTAGGAACATTTATTGACTTCCCTGTGCCATGAGCCCAGAACTTTCTGGACATTACCTCATTCACTCTTCATGACCCCCTTAGATGGTGTCTTAGTTAGGGTTTGATTGCTGTGAAGACACACCATGACCATGGCTACTCTTATAACAGAAAAAAATTAATTAGGGCTGGCGCTTGCAGTTTCAGAGGTTCAGTCCGTTGTCTTCATGGTGAGAAGCACCGTGCTTCCTGCAGGCAGACAAGGCTCTGGAGGAGGAGCTGAGAGTTCTGCATCTCAATCTGCAGGCAGCAGGAGACTGCCCCACAAAGCCTACTTAGAGCATATGAGACCTCAAAGTCCAACTCCATAGTCACATTCCTCCTCCTCCTCCTCCGAGGCCACACCTCCTAACAGTGTCACTCCCCATGGACCAAGCATTCAAATGCATGGGTGCTGTTCCTATTCAGACCATCACAGATGGGTGCATGGGCACCTTCTGGGCTTAGCACAAGTTCACAGGTAAAGATAACAGAATGGGGCCTGGGGGGGGGTTGAAGTATTTTTCTCCGTCCTGTGGCTAGGTAGCAGGGCTGATCACATCAAGCCCATTTGCTCCAAAGCCCCTTTACAAAGGGCAGCTGAGCTAGTCCTTAAAGGGAGGGCTATGGTGATGCACAGTGCCCAGGACTGGGGTCCAGTAGTACCAGCTGTAGCTGCATGTTTGAAATGACTTCTGAGACATTTCTTCGTGTCCATTTCCTCATCCGGCACACGCAGGGGACATCTTTCTCATCGAGTGGTGACTGAGATGGTTTTGAACAGAGCACAAGGAGTATTCTTAGTGTTATTAGAAGTTAATGGGAGGGGCTCTGGGATGTGGCATGCACAGAGCCCTGGGTTTAATCCTCAATACCACACCAGCCAGGTGTGGTGGTGACAGCGGCAGTCCCAGCACTGGGGAGATGAAGGCAGGAAAACCAGAAGTTCAAGATCGTCTTCAGCTACATAGTGACTCTGAGGCCAAGGACGATGATCAAAGAAAGGAAATAAAGGAGAAATAGACGGTTTGCCCAACTCCAGTCCCAGGAGGAACGCAGACTGTGGTGGGAGGGAGACTGTCAGACTGAAATGTAAGTGAAGCTAGGTGCACGGGGAAGTAGAGTGGGCTTGGGGACCAGAGGCCAGGCCACTGAGGCCCCTAGAAGCACATGCAGCGCTCTGCCAAGCTCCCAAATGGCAGGTGTGTGCCCTTTGTTGATCTATGGAAATGTGTTGGGGGGGGTGCGGATAGAATGCAAAATAGACTCACAAATGGACAGCTGTGCAAACATTCTGTGCTTGGTTGGTGAAAACCTGGAGTCAGCTGGAGGTCCGGATGAGGGTGCTCTTGGCAACTGAGTCACTGCACATTCTTTGGGTTAGGTTTGGGGACAATTTTCAGGAGCTGGTCCTCTCCTTCCATTCTGGGTCCCAGAGACCGGCTCAGCCCAGCTCAGGCATCAGCCTTGGCAGCAAGCACTTTACCCTCTGAGACATCTCACCAGCCCTCATTTTGGTTTTTGGGGTTTTTTTGGCTAGATTTGGTTTTGTTTTGACGGGGTCTCACTGTATCCTGAACGTCATCATGTAGACCAGGATTGCCCTGATATGTGGCAGCACGCCTGGCTCCTTGGTTTGCTTTTTTTTTTTAAAGATTTATTTATTTATTTATTTATTTATTTATTTATTTATTTATTTATTATATGTAAGCACACTGTAGCTGTCTTCAGACACTCCAGTAGAGGGAGTCAGATCTCGTTATGGATGGTCATGAGCCACCATGTGGTTGCTGGGATTTGAACTTAGGACCTTCGGAAGAGCAGTCGCTACTCTTAACCGCTGAGCCATCTTACCAGCCCCCCTTGGTTTGCTTTTAATCAAGAATTTTATTCATATGAAGTTGATCCTCCTCTTTGCTGATTCTGTATTTGCAAATTTGATCTGTAAGTAACACTGCTTTTGTGGTTGTTTTCATATATGCACAGAGCGGTGAACAATTTGAATAGGAGCCCCAAAGCATACATTTCTAGCTGAGAAAAAAAACAAGATACTTGGCATAGTTTTTTGTTTGTTTTGTTTTTGTTTTTTGGTTTTTTCCTCACAAAGTCTCATGATTACAGGATGGCCTCAAACTCATTATGTGTCTGAGGATGTCCTTGAACTCCTGATTCTGCCCTGAGCGCTGAGATTCCAGGCATACCCCAACATACACAGTTTTTACCCTGCTGGGGCTCGAACTCAAGGCTTTGTGTACACTACTAGGCAACCGAAATATATCCCCAACCCCAGACTCTTAAAATTCACAACCATTACAGATGGCTCACAACCATCTGTAATGGGATCTGATGTCCTTTCCTGGTGTGTCTGAAGACAGCTGCAATGAACTTGTCATATATATTAAATAAATAAATAAAATCTTTTTTTTTTTTTAAAAAGGGTAATAAGAAAAACAATTCACTTGGGGCTGGAGGGGCGGTTTCTCAGCTAAGAGCACCTGCGGCTCTTTCAGAGGATCGACTCAGTTCCCAGCACCTCAGTGCTCATTCCCAACTGTGTGTGACTCTGGTTTGCCGTCTTCTGGCCTCTGCACACTGGCCTCTGGGCACTGCACAAAGAATTAATCTAAAATAAATGAGTTCACTTATGAACTTGTACGGCTACTACCATTCCTGCAGTTTCTTCAGTAATACAAGACTCACGGCTGGGTTTGAGATGTCTGTTCATCTCTCCATGTCCCCGGTCTCTTTCAGAATGCCCAGGAGAGCCATGGGCTGGCTGTGCCCACCCCGTCTGTCCCAGAAGATTTTGCAGACAAAGAAGTGGGAGGTAAGAGAACTCTGATCTTGTGGTTTCTTTTCCTCCCTGAATTTAAAACTAAATAAAACAAACAAACAAACATCTCCATTTCCCCAGCTGGAGGCAAAGCCAGCGTCCTCAGGCCTCTTAGCTACTGGTCAAGGTGGGTGAGAATAGTGGGGCCAGGGAGACTGGGGAGAGCCGTGGTTGGCAAACACCTATTTTAGAGAGTGGGGAGAGGGGAGGGCAGGCAGCAGGCAGACCTCTGAGTCTAAAGGCCTGATTAGCTCTGTGCCTGGGACACTTGTCCTGCTGTAGAACAGCAGGGCCAGCTCTAGAGGACTCAGTGTATGGGATGGATGTGAGCCACTTGGTGAAACCAGGCAGGTGACACCCTGTGTGACTCTGAGCAAAGGTTCCTGAGAACTGCACATCTCAGTCACTGTTTCCCTGCCCCTCCCCCACCTCTGCAGAAAGGCGGTTCCTTAGGGAGCCCAGGCAGGTTTTCACCCCAGGGTCTGCACTGCAGCCCGATCCTACTATCCCTCTGCTCCGAGGTCACCTTCCCAGTGGGCTTCCAGATTAAATGGTACCTCTTGGCACCCCTCCCCTGCTGTTTTTATTACTGCCTTCTCTGTGGTAATGATTTACTAGTTTATGGAATTATTGGGTTGACCCCTTATGGTGTAAGCTTCAGGGGCAGAGTATAGAGCCAGTGGAGGAGTGTGTGGAGGCCAGAGGTCAACATCACCTAGCATGAGCAAGGCCCCGGATTTGATCCCGGGGCTCAGGTCCCCAGCATCACATAGCTGGGAGAAGCCTTCCCAGGCAGCTCGCTGCTCTCTCCTAAGCGCTCAGAGGAGGGAAAGGGAAAACAAGCATGATGGAAGGAGGTGGGCTCTTCAGGGACCGGGGTGCAGAAGAGAAGCGTGTGGCTGCTCTCCAGCTGTCCTGGCTACCTTCCTGCCCTTCCACCATCCATTGGTCCAAACACTCCGCTGCAGAGGTTCTGAACTCTGCAGTTTCGGTAGGCTCTACCGAAAAGCGAGAGTTAGCTATCTGTACAGGCTGCTCCGGGACCCCAAGTGGGAAGCACCCCATTAATATAAGAAGGGGTCCTGGCAGCTCAGGACATAGCGGACACTGCTGCTTCTTCAGCCTGGTTTGTGATGGAAGGGCTGGAACTAGTGTTTCCCTTGGGCAACCCTCTCCCCGTGCCAGGCTCGGAGGCCGGCTCTGGCTGCGAAGGATGGCTCAGCAGGTAAAGCGAGACACCAAATCTCCCATAAGTCCTTAGTCCACTACAGGTATGCCGTAGTACCCGCTCTCCTCATACATACACATTAAAGAAAGAAACAGGAGCAACCTTAAATCACAGAGAGATGGAGACTGGCTCAGTTCTGTGTCTCTGCCTCCCCTTTTTTCAGGTACCAGCACGCTAGTGAATGGCAACCTCCGACTATACAGCTCTGTGGGAGACCTGAGGCCGGCACACTATGATCTGGACTCGTCCATCCCCCCACCTCCCCCAGGCCCAGCCCCGGGGCCACCCCAGGACACTTCACAGCCTCCAGGGGAGTCCCCTCCACCACCTCCTCCTTCTATTCCTCCTCCTCCCCCTCCTCTGCTGGTGGAACCCCCACCCCCACCCAACACAGCCCCCCCTCCACCCCCAGCATTAGACACCTTATCCCCACCCTCCACACCCACCCCTCCTGACTTCATCCCCCCGGCCCCACCGTCGGCTTTTCTAAACCCCCCTCCACCTTCTTTGCCAGCCCCAGGCCCCCCAGCTCCAGTCTCTCTTCACACAACTGGGACTCGTCTCTTCCCCACTGGGGCTATTACCAAGTGGAAATCAGAGGTAGCACTCAATGGCAGGCATCCAGAGGACCCCAGAACCAGCCCACCCAAAAGCCCTGCTGAACTAAAGAGGAGCCCCCTAGGGTCTAGCCCAGAGCCCCACCTCACCTTCCCCAGGTCACTGAAGGTGCCTCCCCCAACCCCAGTCAGGTCCTCATCTATCCCAGTTCAGGAAGCACCAGGAGCTTCTCCAGAAGAGGAGGAAGCCACCCAGAAGACCTCCGCCCACCTCCCGCTGCCTCCCAGCTTCAATGTCCGCCCTGCATCTCAAGTTTACCCAGACAGGGCCCTAGAGCCAGAGCAGCCCAGAGGTCCCAGGCCTGAGATCCCAGGCAGCCCAAGGCTCAGGCAGTCTGAACCTCAGACAGATGGACAAGCTGGAGCTCCACCCCCAGCCCCTCCCTTGCCTCCACCGGCTCCCCCACTCCCTCCGCCAGCATCCTCCCTGCCCCCAGCCGCTCCTCCTTTGCCCTCTACTGAGCAGGCAGTCCCTCCACCTTCTGGATTTATGAAGACCTCCAAGTCCAGCTCACCTGCTCTCAAGCCCAACCCCAGCCCCTCCAGTCTGGAGGACCCAGCCTCATCAGAACCTGTTGACTGGAGAGACCCCCGGCAGATGGAAGAGCTTCGAAGGGAGCTGGCAGCCTATCTCTGTGGGTCCAAGAAAGAGGATCGGTCACTCAACCACCGGCCAGTCCCTACGGTGGCCTTGAAGGACAAGGAGAACAAGAAGGACACCGGCCTATCAGAGGAGGCAGCTCTTCCAAGTCTGCCTGAGAAGGTACACCCCTGTGCTCCTGAGAAGAGCCCCTCCACCAGCAGCCTGGCCCTACCCCCTGTGGACTACATCTCCCAGGATACTCCAGCCCCCAGTGTCAGGCAGATCCGGAATGAGCTAGAGGCTCGGTTTGCCTCCTCAGCTGAGAAAGAAGCCAAGCCCAGCTTAGCATCTCTGCCCCCTAAACCCCGGCTGGAATGGGGAAGAACCTTTGAAAACAGGACTGATAATGGCAGATTCCATAAGCCTGCCACCAAGAATCCACCCCAGCCATCTACTGCCCCTCTGCCTGCCACAACACTCCAGTCCCAGGTGGTACCTGGTCCAGCAACACCACCCAAGGTCACACCTGGGCCAGCCACACCATTCAAGCCTACACAAGGACAGGCCATACTACCTAAGGCCACACCTGGGCTAACATTACCACTTAAGCCTACACCTGAGCAGACCACATCACCCAAGAACACACCCGGGCAGGCCACACCACCCAAGGGCACACCCGGGCAGGCCACACCACCCAAGGGCACACCTGGGCAGGCCACACCACCCAAGGGCACACCTGGGCAGGCCACACCACCCAAGGGCACACCTGGGCAGGCCACACCACCCAAGGGCACACCTGGGCAGGCCACACCACCCAAGAACACACCTGGGCAGGCTACACCACCCAAGAACACACCTGGGCAGGCTACACCACCCAAGAACACACCTAGGCAGGCTACACCTCCCAAGGACACACCTGAACAGGCCACACCACCCAACGACACACCTGGGCAGGCCACACCATCATCTCAGCTGATGGCAGAGAAGGACCTTGCCTCCGTGAGGCAGAAAGAAAAGCCAGAATCTCAAGAAAACCCAGTGGCTACCCAACTGTCCACAAATGGCACCCTCTCTCCTCCAGCTCTCCCACCAAAGATGTCCACCAGTGGAGAAGAGGCACCATTTCTCTACAGACCCCATCGCGGCCAGAATAGCCCCAGTCGAGGGGTTGCTGTAGTGACTCCCACTCGGGCCAGAGGGGAGGCTACAGACTCAGGGGATCTAGTGGACGAAAAGGAGCTCCAAAACCATCCAGCCAAATCTCTCACACCAGTCCAGCCCACTGACCAACTCCTCAGACACCCGGTGACTGGGGAAGTGGTGGAGCGGGGATCCCCAATGGCCCTGCTCCTCGCAGCCAGACAGAGGGCACAGAAGACTAGGCCTGGAGGGACTGCGATTGGACGGTCCTCTTTGCCAGGAAGTCTCCGTGACCATAGCAGCCAACCAGAAGCCAGCTCTGATAGCATCTTTTACAAAGGTAGCCGGCCCAACTCCTTCATTGTGGTCCCTAAGGTGCCCAGTGAGACAGAGGACTCCCAGCTGACCTCAGCACGGCACACTGGACCCAGTCAGTGGAAGCCCCAGGGACGAGACACACAAGGCTCAGACCCAACCTACAAGCATGGGTGGACCAAGGCCGACTCCCCAGCCCCTGTGGCCCGGGAAAGACCAGCTCCCTCAAGCTTACCCCAGGGCCGCGCCCTCCCCAAGTCCTTCTCTTCCCCGCCCTCTCCTTCCTACAAGAGGGAAGAGGAGGAGGAGGAGGAGTTCAGTTTTGATATCATTCCTCCGCCGCCAGAGTTCAGCAATGACCCCGAGCCTCCGGTCCCTGGGCAGCAGCATCAGAGTCGTCGTGGGTCCCCACCGAGGAACAACTTCTCTGACTTGGGGCAGTCCCGGAACCTTAATATGGCCCCTGGCTTCTCGCGCTTCCAGGGGACTCAATACTCCGAGCCCAGGGGCCTGGATCGTTTCTCGGGCAGCGGACGATCGCTCATCAAGAAACGCCTGTACGTCGGGGAACCCCATCGCAACTCTGGGACGCCCCGTGGCTCTACTGGCCGCAGCCTAAGCTCCCCTAACTGTTTCGGACCGCAGCCAGGAGGACCTGAGATGCGACGGGTCAACTCTGGGGGCCGCGCGGCCCCCGGAGGCCTGCACTCACGGAGGCTGTCGCTGGAGGGCGCCCGGGGTGCTACCGAGGTCAAGTACAAGGCGCCCGGCGGAGGCGGTGGTAATGGCAGCAAAGCTGGGGACTATGGCTTTGTCCCTGCCAAAGGCAGCAGGTGAGCTGGGTTCGCTTAAGATGGAAGGATCTCTGGGGGCGCGTGAACAGAGTTAATGCCGAGGCCACAGGCCATCATCGCCTGCGACTTACTAAGAAGGGAGGAAGGCCCAACAACTTGGAGAGGGTGCTGTTGGCTAGTACCTTCCTTCCTGCACACCTCTTCACCAACCTAATCCTCTAAGAGTTTCAGGGCTTCAAATCAGTGTAGAGGAAAGGGAGACCTAGTGGCCCGGGTGGAAAGACAGGTCCAGACCCAGGCTGAGAGTACAGGAGTTTGAGTGAGCCGAGGTACCAAAAGGGTGTTCTGTGGTTCCACTCCGGGGGTCAGAAATCCAGCACAGCACATTTTAAGTTGTACTGCTCTGGGGCGAACGGGTAGAGCGAGGACCAACCAGCTGCACGTGAGCTTCACCTCTGCTCTCCGCTCTTTCCAGGTCTCCTCACGGCAACACCCACTATGGAAGCCCCATCAATACGTTCACCGTGAGGCCTGGAACGCGCCATCCCATCTCCTACGCCTACCCTGGGACCCATCGGAAGGCCACTTCCTGAGCCACGTGCTTCACTCAGCTGACTTCTAGGGGTTGGATCTGGGCGGTTGTTTTGCGGGGGTGGGTGGGAGGTCACACAAGGTATTATAGGTCCCAGCTCGGACACCACTGAGAGCCTTTGTTCTGGAAGACAGACAGACAGATGTAGCAGAGGACTGTGGAAGACATCTGTCTCTGAAAGCACCAAGGGGCAGCTTGGCTAGGGACTGTTGGCAGATGGGGGTGGGAGGAGGAGCTTGCTGGGCCGTTTCTGCTATCCGGTACTGTCTGTGTTAGCAAGGTTTATTGAAACTCATGGGGGTGACAGTTTGCCTGTCAGAACCTCACAAGGGATGGCGTAGGTTGTCTTTAACCTCTGCCTGTTACACTGAACAGGTAATGGCTGGCCTTCTTGGCCACTTGGAGATGAGTTCAAGACCGTTTGCACATCCCAGGGCTCTGCATCAGAAGCCTATGCACCAGCCAGGACCGGGCAGGGTCACTGCTCCTTGGCGCTTACTCACAGGAGGCCTTGAGACGTTTGGGATGGGAGAGATGGAGGATGAAGGCTTGCTTTTCCATTCAGGCCCATGAAGTCCTGGTTCAGGGGATTGGGCCCAAGGAGCTACAAGGTCCAGGAAGTATATAGAACGCGGAGATGTATCTTGTAAGGTCAAGGTAGTCTGCTAGGGGCCAGTTCAGAGCAGGGGAGACTTGTCAATAGGGTGACCATTTGTCCTCTGCCTGGGTGGTCCAGGGTTATATCAGTGAACTGGAATATATGTATATATATGTATATATATATATATATATATATATATATATATATTCTAATATGTGTCTTGGCCTGTATGTTATGTCAAATATAACAAGAACAATAGTTCTTCAGGTGAGGAGTGGCTGGATCTGGGACCAGGTCAAGGCAGATGGGAAAGGAAGGGCAGAGTGGTCCGCCTCAGATGAGCAGGGTCAGACAAGAGGAAGCCCCCTCTGGGGACTTCGTGACCTGTGGTACCAGCTGCAGTACCAGGTGGCTGGGACAGCAGGTGGCCACTTCAAGTAAAGAACGTGCGTGCGGGGATGGCTGGCACCGGGTGGCTTGGGCAGGCTGACAGCTTTGCTGTGCTCACAGAGCCAAGCCCATCAGCACAGCACTGGTCTATAAATGGGTTTTCCCTACGCAGGGTTTTAGAAGAGTTTCGTAATTCGTCTGCTGCATCAAGAAGAAGAGTAGGGTGTGGTCTCCCAGCAATGGTGTGCTCTGGGGTGGGTGGAGAAGGGCGTGGTCTCAGCATGGGAAATAAATAGCCAGTTTGGTCTGGCCTCTGCTCCGCAGCTGTAGATTGGTGACTTAAACCTATCCAGGCATCATGGGATGCTAGCAGTGCTCATCTGCCAAGCTCAGGGGACCAGGTCCAGAGGTGAAGTCAGAAGGTAAAGTGCGTCTCTGACTGCCTGGACCTCAGACTCTTCCCCTGGATGGTAACCGTACCGCATCAGTGCTGAAGAATGGAGACAGACATCCTTCTGGGACAACACTCACAACGTAGGCCATAGTCTAAAGCCTGGCATGGTGGTACGGACCCGTTGCCCCAGCACTGGGAAAGTGCAGGCAGGAGCCAGCCTTGGCTACATGAGACCCTGTCTCAAACTAAAACAAACAAAAAACCACAGGAATTGGGAACAGAAGTAAAAATAATTACAGTTTAGAAGAGGCAAGATGTCAGAATCGGCACGGAGAGCACAGTGGCTGGGGGCTGGCCCGCTGGTAAAGCGTTTGCCTACAAGCATAAGGCCTTGAACTCCGCCCCAGGGATGAGGGATGGCTCCCCCTCGAGGTGCTTGCCTTATAAACACAATCCCCAGAGCCCACAGTAAAACACTGTGCTTGGTGCCGGGCAGTAGTGGCACACACCTTTAATTCCAACAGAAGCAGGTGGACTTCTGAGTTCTAGGCCAGCCTGGTCTACAGAGTGAGTTCCGGGACAGCTAGAACTATACAGAGAGACCCTGTCTCGAAAAACAAACAAAACACAAAAACAAAAAAACCCACTATGCTAGGCGCCTGCTTGTAATCCTGGCACAGAGACGGGGATCTAGCCACACACCCTAGCTCTAATTTTTAAGACCCAGGCCAATGAGGAAACCTGTCTTAAGGGTTATGGCTGAGGCTGCCCTCCAGATTTCACTCACACATGCAGATGAAAAGAGGCACATACACTCAAACCAGGGGTGGTGGTGCACAGCTTTAATCCGAGGAAGAGGTAGGTGGAGCTCTGTGAGTTCAAGGCTAGCCTGGTCTACATAGCAAATTCCAGGACAGACAGGACTGTCTTAAAACACACACACACACACACACACACACACACACACACACAGAAACGTTAAATATTATTTAAAAAAGAAAGACTGGGGTTGGTGAGATGGCTCAGCGGTTAAGAGCACTGACTGCTCTTCCAGGGGTCCTGAGTTCAAATCCCAGCAACCACATGGTGGCTTACAACCATCAGTAAAGAGATCTGACGCCCTCTTCTGGTGTGTCTGAACACAGCTATGGTGTACTTACATATAATAATAAATAAATCTTTAAAAAAAAAAAAAGAAAGAAAGAAAGACTGGTGAGACGGCCCAGGGGCGAGACAGCCCAGGGGTAAAGTGGCCTGCTGGTCTGGCAACCTGAGTTCAGACGGGGAAATGCATGATGGGACGTGAGAACTGACTCCAGCAGGTTGTCCTCTGACTTCTACATGTTTTTCCCTACTCACATGCACAAAATAAATTAAAACACAAAAGGCTGGTTGTGTAACTGTAGGCACACACCTTTGATCCCAGCACCTGGGAGCCAGAGGCAGGAAGCTCTCTGAGTTCAAGGCCAGCCTGGGCTACTATCTCATTGGTTCATTGGTTTCTATCTCGAGCAAGCTAGGAAACTGAAACAGGAGAATCACTATGAGTTCAAGGCCAGAATGGGATACACAGAGAAACCTTGTGTCCTATAAAAATGCAGTAAGGGTGGAGCCCCATGTAGTGTTGCTGGGCAGCATCAAACACTGGGCACCATCCAAACTGCAACCCTCTTTCATGAGGGTGGCTCGCCATGGTTTCCATAAGACCCTGCCTGTTGGCCATGCTCTCCAGAGCTGTTCCTGACCACCCT
The DNA here is from genome assembly GCA_036184795.1 of Tokudaia tokunoshimensis. NCBI lineage: Eukaryota > Metazoa > Chordata > Mammalia > Rodentia > Muridae > Tokudaia > Tokudaia tokunoshimensis. Next base: position 37,155,677 of record BTHU01000016.1, read on the forward strand.
ACCTCCTTGGCCTTGGTTTTCTTCAGAAAGGGAAACTGAACCAAAGAGGTCATCTCAAGATGTGTTGGGAAAGCAGATACATTTTCTTCTTGGAGATTTGGGGGAGTCTGGGGTGATGCGGCCAGCAGGCAAGGTTCCAGCCTTCCCCATCCTTCAGGGTCTGTTCCCTGTCTCTCGTGGTCCTTCTGCATCTAGCCTCTTTCCCCTCTGTTTTGCCTCTGAACTTCTCCCTTCATATAGCCCTGGAAGTGCAGGAGGGGGTCATGGAGGTTTACCCAGGACGAGGACCCCACGTTTGCTGCTTTTTTTTCCCCTCGTGTAGCCCAGACTGACTACAAATTGCTATGTAGCCAGAACGACCTTGAACTCTCAAATTCTCCTGCCTGCATCTTCTAGACTGCTGAACCCACCATGCCCAGCTATACAGTCATATTTATTCCTTTTACCTTTGTAGTTCTGAGGATTGAACCCAGGCCTCCTGCATCCTAGGCATGCGCTCTACCTTTGAGCTATACCCCTGCTGCCCCTCCTAATGAGCTGTGTCCTTGAGGTTCCACTAGCTGGTCTGAAAATGATGGGTTTGGATTTCAGCTGTGTGAGTCTGACGCTTTGTGAGGTCCTTGCCTGAGTTCTTGAGAGCTTCCCATCACAAAGATAAGCATTTCTACACATTATCCTGGCCCTTCACGTATCCCCCATCCATGTACTTCAGGCTGAAAACTTTCGATGTGGCAGCCGGAACTACCAACACTTACATAACCCTGACCGTTTGGAAAGTTTGCTCGCCCTCTGGTTGCTTAGGACAGCACTCTAACATTTACTGGGGTGTTAAGATTCCTATTTGCATTTCAGTGATGAGGAAATCAAGCCTCCAACGCAGGAATCAAGTTGCTCCAAATAGCTGACCTGACTCACACCCTGGCCCTCCTGGTTCATCAAGCTGCCTGTCTTCGAACTGTGACCATTCCCTCTGCCTCGGCCTTTCCCAAAGGCACTCACCCACACAGCTCCCATTCACCCAGCACAGTGGGATCGGGGAGGAGAATGGGAAAAAGCCACCCCACTGCCAATGAGTGGGGCGCTGAGGTGGGTGATTGTGTGGCAGGGTCTGGTTGGCCACACCTTAGTTGCGGAAGCCATATTGTGTGATCCCAGCCCCATTAAGCCAGCCTGGCCTAAAGCAGCAAGGGCGGGCCCAAAGGATGGTTGTGTTTGGAGCTCAGGGCCTGCCAACCCTTGAGGAACAAGGTTAGCTTTTTCTGAGCCAGACTCAAGAAAGGAAGCCTCCCTCAACAGAAGAGATGGTCCCCACTCTACCCCCACCCCTTCAGACAAGGTTTCTTATAACCCAGGCTGGGCATGAACTTGCTACGAAGCAGAGGTCAGCTTTGAACTCCCAATCCTCCTGCCTCAACCTCCTGGTGCTGGATGCCAAATGCCCTCGGCTGTTTTATTGATTTATTGTTTTTATTTTTGTGGTACTGGGTATTAAGCCCAGCAGGAGAGGTAACTTTGGAGCCAAGGGGGTGAGGGCTGAGCTGTCTGTCAAGCCAGCCTGTCCTGACCTGCCAACCCCACCTGCCTACCCTCTGAAACTATGGCCCCTTTCATCTCCACAGCTCAAGGGTGGGGCCGGCTTCCCACCATTAGTCAGCTGCCCTGGATGGGCTGAGACTGGGGCCTCGTCCTGTGCCTCCTTCCAAAGCAGCCCCATTTCCTCTGCTGTCCTGCTGTGCCCTGTGAGCATGCCTGGATCGGCCAGCAGGTGGCGCCATGCTCACCGCAGCCGGTACTTCCCCCCAGCACAGATGAGGTTCTGAGTTCATTAGTCCCAAGGGTTGTTGGTTGACCTGGCTTCTCCTGGGTATGGGATGCACTGGAGTTCTTGTGAAAGTAAGCTCCCGAGGCTTATCTCTAACCGGTTCCCAGGTATGGCAGGTACCTGGGAACATTGGAGGACTGTCTGCTCAGCCCTCTCAGCAGATAATCATATTCAGCTCCCTGTGAAGAAACTACAGTCCCCACAATGCAACTGACCGTCCCAGGCCACACAGCTGGTAGGAGGCGGGAGCCACCTTCCGATCGGCCCTCAGCCTCCTAGGCAGTGTGGTGTGTGTAGGTGTGCCTGCATCTGTTCAGATTCTTGTTCCAAGAGAGACAGAAAAGGGAAAGGGGAAGGTGGCTTGGGGACAGCCAGCAACACAGCCACTGTGAGACGGAGAGTAATTCCCTGGTATCCACAATGTTCAGAGGCGATTTCAGTTCCACAGGCATCAGCTCACATGGTGGACTCTACGAACTGTCACCACATAAACGTACACGCACCAAAGATGTGGTACTAGGGGTGGACGCTGGGGCCATACTTGCTTGGTGCTCTGTCACTGAGTTACACTCCTAGCCTGAAGTCCTCACACCTCCAGAGGCCAGAAGTGTCCTTGCTGACCTCAGTGGAGTCTCTCCCTTTAGAGCGCTGCCCCACCCGAGGCCACGCCCCTCACTGTTGGCCAGTCCTTTTCTTCAGTCCTGGAGGCTCGTGGCTGCTCAGGGCCCCGTTCATGGCAAGCACAGGCAGCCTCTCTCTGCCCCTTTCTCCTCCCCTTCCCTGTACAACCCTAGGACACTTCCACAGGGCTCCCTTACATATAAGCCTCGATCTCCAGCTCTCACATCAGCTGGCTCAGAACCAGGCACGGTTATAACGGCGTCCCCCATGCCCTTTCTCGTGGTCCTCCTTACAACCCCAGGACATAAGCACCTTCATCACCAAATGGTGAAGAAACTTGTCCCAAGGTTTCTTCACACACACACACACACACACACACACACACATGCACACACACGCATGCACGTGCACACATCCCTCTCACAGACACACAATTTACTAGTCTTGTATACACAGCAAGAGTGCCAGGCTATACTGTGAGACTTTATCTGAAAAGAAAGCAAATAAGTAAAAATAAGAATCATACAGAAACAGGATTCCTGTGTAAGTAGTCAAGCTGTGGGCTTAGAAGGCTTTGTAATTCCTCCTTGGAACGTTCAGAGAATTTAAACTGGAGTTTTGGGCAAGGAAGACATGTTCTAGCCCAGAGGAGGTCTCTTCTGCTTGGACTTTGTTTCCAGCAGTTTCTTGTTGGCACCTGGACACAGCCCTGAGATTAGACTTAAGTTCAGTGCTCCTTGCCTTTGTTTTTTGGGGTTGACTTTGGTCCCCAACAGGACAGTGGCAATGCCTGGAGACATGGTTTTGCTGACACCTGGAAGAGAAGCCTACAGCCTTCACTAGGCAGAGGCCAGGGATGCTAAGTAGGTCAAGATGCACAGGGCCATTCCCCAAAATTGAGTCTCAAACATTGAGGATGAGAAACCCTACACTTTGGACTGGAGGAATGGCTCAGTGGGTAAAGGCACCTGCCACCAAACCCGCTAGCCCAGGCTAGCCTAGAATGACAGTAGCTGAGGATGACCCTGAATTTCTGCCTCCACCTTCCAAGCTCTGGATTAGACATGTGACAGCACCTGGTTTATGCACTGCTGGGGACTGAACCCAGGCCCTTGTTCATGCCAAGGAAGAATTCTATTAATCAGATCTTACCTTCAGCCCACTTTCTTTTTTAAAGATTTATGTTATGTGCGAGTGTTTTGCCTGCTTGTATGGATGTGTACTGTGTGCATGCAGTGCCTGAGCTGACCAGAAGAGGGCGTCTGACCTCCTGGACTGTGAGTTCAGGTTTTGAGTCATCAAGTGGATTCTGGGAACCATACAGCCCAGGCAAACTGTTCAAAGACAGGGAGTTACTGAACTCACAGAGATCCACCGGCTCTACCAGCCTCGTGCTGGGGCTAAAGGTGCGCATTAGCTCAGCTGGAGGATCTTGCCCTACAGGCAATTTTGGCTTTCAGAGTGCTGGGATTATAGGAGCGTTATCACCACACTTGGCTTCCGCAGTAAACCTTCTCCCACGTTAATGCAGCGTGGCTGGAGGTGTCTGGGGGACCCTAGCACACCCAAGTCTTATCAGGTAAAACATCACACATGTCACAGATATGATGATGTCACAGATATGATGACGTCACACGTCAGCGATCCCCATTACCACGATGCACATATGTCTGGGGAGTGAGTGGGGAGCAGGAACGGCTGGGTCACTACGCTGAGGTCAGGCCTGGAGAGCAGCGGCGACCCCGCAGCTCCCATCCCCAAACCATGACTCCCACAGCTCCGCTCTGAACACCAGCTGGCAACCCGGCCTTTATTTCCACGTGGCTGTCTGACGTCATCTCGAGGCTAGCAACTGCCCAGCTGAACTGAGTCCCATCTAGCTAAGCCTACTCTTGCCTCGGGGCCTTACCCCGAAAGTTATTTCTCAGTTATTTGATCTAGATTCAAATGTCACCCTCCTGGAGTAGGCAAGCCTTTTCTAACCACCCCATGAAAACCATTAACCTTGTTCCTACGTATTTATTCTCAATCCCCTCCTTTATGATTTTTTCCTTAGCAGTGACCACCATCTGACACACACTGCCCTTATTTGTTGATTCTAGGCATGCTCCTGACTTCCATACTGAATTATTCATGACCATCTTCACTGGCTTGCTGCTGTTTCTCTGCTTTAAGAGCAGTTTGACACAAACTCTTGTTATAGAACTCTGGCTGCATGCTATGTATCCCAGGTTGATCTCAAACTTGGCAGTTCAAAAAATCCTCCTGCCTCCGCCTCTTGGGTATGGGAATTAAAGGTGTGCAACCCTCCAGCTTGACTCTATTTTTCTTTCTTTCTTTCATTAGTTTTTTTTTGGGGGGGGCAGGGTGTGGTTAGGGGAAGTCTTGCTATAGCCCAGGCAACTTAGGCTTAGGCAATCCTCCAGCCTCTGACCCTGGAATGTTGAGGTTACGGGTATATACAACCACCACAAACTCTGGACTCTACTTTTTAAAAAAGGATTTTTAAAAATTTACATGTGTGTGTTTCTGTGTCTGTGTGTGTAATCTCTTGTGTGTACAGATGCTCAGAGAGGCCATAGAGGGCACTGAACCCCTGGAGCTGGAGCTGTGAGCCCTGGTGGTAACTTGGGTGCTGGGAAGCAAACTCGGGTCCTCTGAGAGAGTAGCAAGTTCTCTTAACTGCTACACCATCTCTCCAGCCCCTCTCGGCTTTTTAATTTCATATATTTTGTGATTTACTGTTTTTCTTATAAAACACCTTTAAAGCCAGGTGGTAGTGATGCATGCCTTTAGTCCCAGCACCTGGGAGGCAGAGGTAAGCAGATATCTGTGAGTTTGAGGTTAGCCTGGTCTACAGAGTGAATTCTAGGAGGGCCAGGGTTGTTATACAGAGAAACCCTGCCTCAACCCTGACCAAAGAAAGTGCTTTTAAGTTATTGCCTAATAAAAAGTATGAAAATACTTCTTATTATTGAATAACAGGCATGTTTCTAATACCTTTCTACCAGGACTCCCAGCAGAAAATTGGAACAAATAGCTATGTGATTCATGTACACAGATGTGCACATGGACCACCACATATACATACACAAGTGCATACATATGGGACCGTGAAAGGCAACCTGTTTTCTGGTTGAGCTAGGCTTAAACTCTGGAGACCCCGCAGACAATCTGCAAGGGATGGACATTGGCCATGCTCCCAAACACTAGGCTCCTGACACGAGCCCTCAGCTCTCCATAATTCTGTGGCCATCAGTCACATGTGACACCCCAAGCCCCAGAATTCCGTCTGGACGCCACCCCCACAGTTACCTGGCAACAGCCAGGTAGGCTGGGCCCACTATAAAAGGGGCTGTTCGCCCCCTCCTCTCTCTTCTCTCTTGTTCTCTCTTGTGTCTCTCTTCTCTCTCTTGCCCTCTTGGGCTCCCCTTTCTCCCCATTCCCATCTCCCCCCCGCCCCCGGTCTCCATGTGGCTATGGTCGGCCTCCACTTTTCACTCATCACAACTCTCCACCAACAATACACACTCTAAAGCCATGGACTGCCTCTTCTCATCTGGACCCACTGTGCTGGAGCAACATAACAGTCTCCCTCTCAAGAGCTGTGCCTAATCTCCCGCAGGGAAGCCTCTCTGTGCTTCCAGCCATGGTCACCACCACGTCAAGCAGCCTGCCAGAGCGAGCGAAGGACACTGGACCCTGTGGGAACCAGCCAGAGCCCCTCCTTTCCCTCTTTCCTTCGGCCCCGGGCTAGGCCCAGTCCTGCAGGCCCCCACCCTGCTCTCAGCTCTTCCTTGACATCCAGCAGCATCTGCGGTGTCCAAGAGTGTGAGAACCTGTTGTCCTCGGTCTCTATGAGGCCCGAGGACCCACAAGCTTGGTCCTGCTGGTTCCCTGGGTGACCCCACAGACTGCCATTCCTGAACCCCGGAACAGGGTCCTGAGGCTTCTCACAGTCCAACACCCACCCCGTGGTTCCATGGGGATGAGCGCTGGCTACCACTCTTAACCCACATATACACACATACATAGGCACATGTACACACACCACCATATATACACATGTGCTCACACATGTTCACATACATGCAGACATGTATACACACAGAAATGTACACACATTGACAGACACATGTGAGCATATGCAGACATGTACACATAGATCTGCATACACACACACACACACACACACACACACACACACACACACACACCACCATACATACTGGGGCTTTACTTTTACTTTTCCTGGACATTCTGCTTCTTACTTCCTGGTTCATTTACACAAACCCAACTAGAAATCTTGCCCACCAAGTGTTCCCTAGTCACTGGGTAGAGTGTCACCCACCTGTGTGTGACCCAGCACTTGGGAGCTGGAGGCAGGAGGACAAGAAGTTCAAGGCTAACTTTGGCTGTACTTGAGATAGTGTCTCATTAGCCCAGGCTGGTCTCAAACTCGAAATGCAGCTGAGGCTGATCTTCTAGTCCCTGCCTCCTAGGCACTGAGTTTTCAGACATCAGTCACCATTCCTGACCCCAAGGCTAGCTAGTATGTTCAAGTCCAACATGAGACCTTGTCTTGAAGAAAGAAAGAAAGAAAGAAAGAAAGAAAGAAAGAAAGAAAGAAAGAAAGAAAGAAAGGAAGGAAGGAAGGAAGGAAGGAAGGAAGGAAGAAAGAAAGAAAGAAAGAAAGAAAGAAAGAAAGAAAGAAAGAAAGAAAGAAAGAAAGAAAGAGGCTATACCACTCCTGGGCATATACCCAGAGGCTTTACCTGCATGCAATAAGGACACATGCTCCACTATGTTCATAGCAGCCTTATTTATAATAGCCAGAAGCTGGAAAGAACCCAGATGTCCCTCAACGGAGGAATAGATTCAGAAGATGTGGTATATCTACACAATGGAATACTACTCTGCAATTAAAAACAATGAATTCAGCCGGGCGGTGGTGGCGCACGCCTTTAATCCCAGCACTTGGGAGGCAGAGGCAGGCGGATTTCTGAGTTCGAGGCCAGCCTGGTCTACAAAGTGAGTTCCAGGACAGCCAGGGCTATACAGAGAAACCCTGTCTCGAAAAACCAAAAAAAAAAAAAAAAAAAAAAAAGTTAAAAACAATGAATTCACGAAATTCCTAGGCAAATGGTCAGATCTTGAAAATATCATCCTTAGTGAGGTAACCCAATCACAAAAGAACACACATGGTATGCAGTCACTGATAAGGGGATATTGACCCAGAATCTCGGAATACCCTAGACACAATCCGCATATCAATAGATTTCTAAGAAGATGGAAGGAGAGACCCCTGGTCCTGGAAAGACTGGATGTAGGGGAATGCCAGGACAGAGTAACGAGAGGAGGTTGAATGGAGAAAAGAGGGAGGGAAGGGGGCTTATGGGACCTTCGGGGAGGGAGGAAACGGGAAAGGGGAAGTGATTTGGAATGTAAATTAAAAAAATAAAATAAAATAAATATTAAAAAAAAAAGAAAGAAAAAATTATTTGGAAATGGTCAGCATAAACATAAAAAAAAAGAAAGAAAGAAAGAAAGAAAGAAAGAAAGAAAAGGGGCTGGAGAGATGGCTCAGCAGTTATGAGCACTGACTGCTCTTCTGAATGTCCTGAGTTCAAATCTCAGCAACCACATGGTGGCTCACAACCATCTGTAACTAGATATGATGCCTTCTTCAGGAGTCTCTGAAGACAGATACAGTGTACTTACATATAATAATAAATAAATCTTTAACAAAAAGAAAGAAAATAAAGAAAAAGACAAAATAATCTGCCTCTAAGTCAACCCCATGAGTGTGAAGCTGGAAAGGAGTGAACAGAAATGGTAAGAACCAAATCCAAACTCTCTCTAAAGAATAATGTCAGCATGCTCGCTTCGGCAGCACATATACTAAAACTGGAACGATACAGAAAAGATTAGCATGGCCCCTGCGCAAATTCATGAAGTATTCCATATTTTTCTACCTGAGGACCCAGCTATACCACTCCTGGGCATATACCCAGAAGATGCTCCAACATGTAATAAGGACACATGTGTTCACTGCAGCCTTATTTATAATAGCCAGAGCTGGAAAGAACCCAGATGTCCCTCAATGAAGGAATGGATACAGAAAATGTGGTACATTTACACAATGGAGTACTATTCAGCTATTAAAAACAATGACTTCATGAAATTCTCAGGCAAATGGATGGAACTTGAAAATATCATCCTGAGTGAGATAACTCAGTCACAAAAGAACACACGTGGTATGCACTCAGTGATAAGTGGATATTATCCCAAGATTCAATTCACAGACCATATGAAGCCAAAGAAAAGGAAGACCAAAGTGTGGAAGCTTCAGTGCGTCTTAGAAGGAGGAACAAAATACTCACAGGAGGAAATATGGAGACAAAGTATGGAGCAGAGATGGAAGGAAAGGTCATCAGAGACTGCCCTACCTGGGGATTCATCCTATATACAGACACCAAACCCCAACACTATTGTGGATGCAGGGAAGTGCTTGCTGACAGAGCCTGATATGGCTGTCTCCTGAGAGGATCTGCTAGAGCTCGACAAATACAGAGGCGGATGCTCACAGCCAATCACTGGACTGAGCTTGGGGGTCCCCAGTGGAGGAGTTGGAGAAGGGATTGAAGGAGCTGAGGGGGTTACAGCCCCATGGGGGGAGCAACAGTGTCAACAGGATGGACCCTCCAGTGCTCTTGGGGACTGGACCACCAGCCAAATAGTACACATGGAGGGACCCATGACTCTGGCTGCATATGCGGCAGAGGATGGTCTTGTTGGACATCAGTGGGAGGAGAAGCCCTTGGGCCTGAGGGTGCTCGATGCCCCAGTATAGGGGAATGCCAGGGCGGGAAGACTGGAGTGGTGGGTGGGTGGGGGAGCACCCTTATAGTGGCAGGGGGAGGGGGGTGGGATAGGGGTTTTCTGAAGGGAAGACCTGGAAAGGGGAAAATATTTGAAATGTAAATAAAGAAACTATCCAATTTTTAAAAAGAAGATATAAACTAGAAAAAAAGAAAAATAATAACATCAGCAGAGTGATGATAGGTAACAACCCCACGAGGGGCTGCAGAGACCACGGAGTTTAAGAGTACTAGCGGCTCTTGCAAAGTACCCAGGCCCTATGTTGCAGCAATCCAGTTCCAGGGGTCTGACACCCTCTTCTAGATTCTGTGGGCTCTACACACACAGAGCCCAGATGTATAGACAGGCAAGATACCCAAACATAAAATAACAATACACAAACTATTTTTAAAATTAAAATAAGACAGGCAGCGGTGGCCCAAACCTTTAATCCCAGCACTCCGGAGGCAGAGGCAGGTGAATCTCTGAGTTCAAGGCCAGCCTGGTCTTCTGGTTCCAGGACAGCCAGGGCTACACAGAGACACCCTGTCTCAATAAAGAAATGACAGACAGACAAACACAAATAAAATAAATGAATCTGCCTGGGGACACAGTGAAAGGGACACAGCCATCAGGGAGGAGATAGACGCTGGCTCTGGAGGGAAAGTGGTGTAGCCTAGGGAGCAGAGGGAGCTACCCTGTGGGAAGGCTGAGGTTAGCTTCACACTTGTGCACACCAGGGTAATTCCTGCCTGGCATTCCAGAGAAGGTGAGAACTCCACTCTCAGAGAACACCCTGGCTCACTCCTGAGTAAGGCTGTCCACTAGAGATGCTATCTCAAACATCGCTCTGTGGGAACGCTCCCTCATTATCTCATTAAGCGCAATCCGAAATGCTTCTGAAAACTGTTTTTCACTTATCAGATTGGCAGGAGATAAAAACACCACGTGGTGTTGGCTGCAGTGTGGGAAACCAGGTTTTTGGTTTTTGGTGTTTTGGTTTTTATTTTCTCCTGGAGGGAGGCTAATGTACCACAACCCTCGTGAGGGCATTTGGCGGTAGCCACGGTCTCAAGCCACTCAGGTCACTGGAACAAAGCTCCACCCAGGGAGGCTCACGGACAAGAAAAACTTTAAAACAAAAACAAACAAACAAACAAAAACAAAAAACCATCACCACCAACAAAAACAGGTCCTGAGGTTTTTGAAGCCTAAAAACTAGCACTGAGACTAGAGATGCCTCATTCACTAAGAATGCTTGCTGCTCAGTCTTGAGGAGTCCAGACCCCAGCACCTGAGATCAAGCAGTTCACAATGCCTAGGACTCCGCTCCAAGGTCACTGATGCCTGCTTCTGGCCTCAGCAGGCACATGCATGCACAAGGACGCACACATGGTGATGCTGTCAGCTCCAGACAGGCTAACACAATTACAGCATGCCGCAAGGCAGTGTTTGCTGAGCAGAGCTCAATGTCTGTGAGTGACAGGCAGTCGGTTAGGATAGGCATGTGTCCGGATGCTCTGCACCCACCAAGCCAATAAGAATGTTGCTTATGTACCGGCAATGACCTCCAAGAAATAGTAAAGTGTGCACATGTGCGTCTCAGGGGGTGGGGGTAGGCGTGTGTAATAAGCTAAGCATGTTGGCATAACCCCTGTAATCCCAACCTTTGGAAGACTGAGACAGGAGAATTTCTGTGAGCTGGAGGCCAGCCTGGACCACATAGTGAACTGAGCAGAACTTTTCCAAACATACTCAGTTTAGGGTCAGTTTAGTAAGAAGAAATAAACTGAGTGTGTTTGTGTGTGTGTGTGTGTGTGTGTGTGTGTGTGTGTGTGTGTGTTGGGGGAGGGGGAGGGCATTTGTTGCGGTCTGCTCTCAGGAGGCCGAGGCAGGGTTGTTTGACTTTGAGGTCATCCTGGGCTATATAATGAGTTCAGGGCAATACAGGCAACCTAGTGAGACTTTGCCTCAACCCACCTAGCCACTCCCAAGAGGGAAGAGGAGGACAGGGACACATTTGGTGGAGGAAGCTTAGGTAGGCCAAGGATATGGGACACGTTTAATGGGTTAGGGTGATGGGTAGGAATGCCGAGGACATGCTCAGCCTAAAGGAAGGGACACTGTGCAGGGACATTAATACAGGACTGTGCCTTCAAGATGCCGACCCCACCTCACCTAGCAACTGACAGCATGCTGCCCTCATGCAAGCTGCTTAGCTTCAAAGCCCATCCCTTTCCTTGTACTAAGAAATGAAGTGACATACTGGGATCCAGGAGAAGCCTGCTGCACTCCTGAGAGCAAGCAGTGAGATTTGGTTCACACGCTTACCACAGTGCCCCGCATCCTGGGGCCCGGGAGACAGCTTAGCGGGTAAAGGCACAGGCTGTCAGAACTGACAACCTGAGTTTGATCCCTGGGACCCACATGAAGGAAGGGAGAAAACTGGTTCCTGAAAGCTGTCCTCTGACCCCCACTTATTCACAGCTGCATACACGCTTATTAAGTCATACGAATATATTTATATAAATAAATGTAATAAAAATACATTTTAAAAAAAGCAACAGGAAGTTGGGTGTAGTGCTACACACCTTTAATCCCAGGACTTGGGAGACAAAGGCAGGTGGATCTCTGTGAGTTCAAAGCCAGCCTGGTCTACAGAGTGAGTTCCAGGACAGCCAGGGCTAAGGAGAGAGAGAGAGAGACCCTGTTCCAAAAAAGCAACAGAAATAAAGATACAACAAGGGACATCTTGGGCCAGGTGCAGGCCTACATCTGCAATCCCTGCACATGGGAAGTGCAGGAGGGTTCTCAGTGCAAAGCCATCATCCATAGCAAATCTAAGAACAGCAAAATCAAAAACAAGACAAAAGCTAAGTGTAACCTGGTTTCTGATCAAAATGCAAACTCAATGGTGAGGCCAGAAATCTCTCAGGTCTGTTTGCAGCCTCACCACCACCGCCATGCTCAGTCTGAGACACTCGCAGTATTCTGTGTCCTCTCCTCTCTACCCAGAAGCCCCTCCCTCCTCCCTCTCTCCCTCCCTCTGTCCTTTCCTCCCTTCCTCCCTTCCTCCCTTCCACTTGGTCAACTTAAATGTCCAACTCAATTGTCACCGGCCCCAGCCCAGAAGGAGACTGTGCACCCTCCTCTGAGATGCCAGGTACTATATAGCATGTGTCTGCAGATGTCACCACATGCCACGCAGATGAGCCCACACCCGCACAAGAAGCACTTGACTGCACTGGAATGAGCCCATGCTAAGACACTGTTTCCTACCATCGGGCCAGCAGACTTTCACAGGTCTCAGGCCACTGCATGGTGAGGGGCAGGCGCTCCCTCAGTGGGAGTGTGAACTGGCAGATTTAGAACTGGGTGAACTGTTTAGCAGGTGTATGCAGCAAAGCAGCACACACAGAGAGATTTACAAATGGACACACAAAAGAGCTGGGGGCGGGGCAAGTTGCACTGTCGACAAAATGGCTCTGTTCTTAAAGAGCACTTGTTGCTCTTACAAAGGGGCAGGTTCAGTTGCCAGCACCCTCGTGGTGGTTCACAACCATCCCTAACTCCAGGTCTAGGGGATCCGATGCTCCCTTCCTGCCTCTGTGCACAGGTGGTGCACACATGTACATACAAGCAAAGCACGCACACATAAAAGGAATCAGATGGATCTCAAAAACGGGAAAGGAACATGCACTGTTTGCTCTTCCAGAAGATACAAATTTCATTCCCAGCATCCACATCAGTTTACACTGCCTGTACCTCCAACTCCAGGGGATCTGGCGCCCTCTTCTGGCTTCAGTAGGTATCTGTCCCACATGCTGCATGCACACACCCCTCTACTCAACACATTCTCTCTCTCTCTCTCTCTCTTTTTTTTTTTTGTGGTTTTTCGAGACAGGGTTTCTCTGTGTAGCCTTGGCTGTCCTGGAACTCACTCTGTAGACCAGGCTGGCCTCGAACTCAGAAATCCTCCTGTCTCTGCCTCCCAAGTGCTGGGATTAAAGGCGTGCGCCACCACCGCCCGGCTCTCTCTCTCTCTCTCTTAAAAAGAAAATAAATCCTTTTACTTATTTGAGACAGAGTGTCTCTAAACAGCCCCGGCTATCCTGGAATTCCTGATGTAGACTAGGCTATCGTTGAACTCACAGAGATCTGCCTCTGCCTCCCAAATGCTGAGATTAAATATGTGTGCCACCATGCCTGGCTAGAACTAAATCTTAAAAAAAAAAAAAGGCAGGGTGTGGTGATGCACTTTCCCTTAAGTCTTAGTACTTGATCGGCAGAGGCAGGTGGATCGCTGTCCCATCTCTGTGGAGGCCAGTGTAGTGTCAGTTGTATGGAGCCTTTGGCCTTGTAAAACCAGATTTCTAACCCAACCTGGTCTACAGAGTGAGTTCTATGACATCCAGGGCTACACAGAGAAACTCTGTTTTGAAAAACAAATAACTCCCTCAAAAGCAGAATCTGGAAAGGCCCTGTGTGTCACCCAACGAGTCACACACGGATGAGTGGAGAGAGGGCCGAAGTCACAGCATTATCGAGCCTTGAATCAGAAAGAAATTCTTTATTATTGGCACGGAGGATACACTAACCACTAGGAGAAAATACTGTTTATACTGTATCTCTCATGTTATAAAAGGGATATATTTACATGTGTGTTTGGTACATAGAACCATACTGACTCATCAGGAGCCTCCAGGTGGAGGCCCGAGGGCCTGGGATGGGAGAGGAAGGTATTTATTATATCTTTTTCTGTCTTTCAAATTCTGTGCTGAATACATACATCATCTGTTCACAATTAAATAAAATAACTTCTAACAAAGACGGAACAACGACGTAAGCAAAATGGAGAGGACCTAAACCATAAGCCCCGGGAGGGGAAATACCTTGCGCTTGTTTCCGGAGCCGGAAGGGTCCATGACAAAGCTGTACCTGCAGGCTTGTTCCTCTCCCCAGACTGGCAGCTGGGGCTGTGCAAGCTGATGGTCAGAGACTTAAGCACTCGCTTCAGGGTGACCCTGAGTGAAACAGAAGAATGATAAACCTATCACCAGGAAGATTCAGAGGTAGCAATCAACGACAAGGCTCAGGCTCTTCTTGCTCCTACAAAGACACTGGGAAGAGCCCCTGAGGACCCTGTTGTGCCCTGGGCGTGCCTCTAGGCTGGAGATGTCACACAATGGTAGACAGCGTGCCCAGCAGTGCACTAGGCCCTGGACCCCTAACCTCAGCTCCAAAAAGGAGAAAGGGAAATTGTGTAAAGTGTTTGGAGAGCCTGGGACCCTCAGGATAAAGGAGTGTGGTGCTTCCCAGAGTTATGGGAACCAGCTCCAGCCGCCCTTTCCTGGGATAGTCCTGATACCCTGATTTGGAAGTGATAGAAATGTTCCACCTTCTGTCTGCCCACCTCCCCCCTGCTAGTCTGGTATAATCTGGTTTTACAAGGCCAAAGGCTCCATACAACACTACTCTGGCCTCCTCAGAGATGGGACAAGAGCCTCAGGCAGGACTGACTCTCACGTGCCCTCCCCTACTCCCTCTCTTACCCTCCTCTTTCAAAGGCTCGCTTGGCCAACCCCACCCCACTGGGATTTCAGCAGAGGCTTCAGCTCTCAGACCAGCCCTCCTTCTTCGCTTCTTGGTCAGAAGAGGTAGAACAGGTTTCTGTGTGTTTACCCGTCTCCCTGGCAACACAGGCCTGAGCAGGAGGGTGTCATTCGGGTTATCAGTAGGTTTCTGTTTCCTGCCTCTCCTTGGGTACAGGTACACTCTGGCTCTCTGGAGTTGGGACCAATCTCCCCCAGTTCCTGAATGGCTAGCTGCTCTACCCGCTCACCCTGCCATGAATCATAATTAGAAAATGCCACCCTCTGTGCGGAGTTGACCGAGAGAAATAGCGTTTCTCATAGTCCCTGTAACCTTGCTCCCAGTCCTGCCTGTGGTCCTCTGCCTCCTCATCTCCCTTTGAACAGCATCCCAAGCCCGTGTCGAACTGAGTGGTGACAGCTTCCTTGTCCCTCCCGTGCAGTTCTGTCTACAGTCGGGGGTGAGGGGCACACACGCTCCCGCCTCTGAGCAAGAGCATGCTTATTTGCTGTTCCCTTTCCACAAAGATGGCTGCATTTTGTGCTCTGCTCAACTACAACGTTCTTCTCAGGCCATTTTTTTTATTTATTTATTTTTTTGGTTTTTCGAGACAGGGTTTCTCTGTGTAGCCTTGGCTGTCCTGGAACTCACTTTGTAGACCAGGCTGGCCTCGAACTCAGAAATCCTCCTGCCTCTGCCTCCCAAGTGCTGGGATTAAAGGCGTGCGCCACCACCGCCCGGCTAGGCCATTTTTTAAAGCAGCTCCCGCAGTAACTCCTCCTGCTCTATTTTGTGACTGCCTTTATCTGTCCTGCCAGAGGCGCCCCAAACTCTGCCCCCATCAACAGGTCTCAAGTCCCTTGTCAGAAATCCTGAAAGAAGTGGAGGGCAGGTCATGTGGTGCTCCGGCTGGCCCCTCCCCACTGGCCCCAGTGCCTGCTTGGCTTCTGTGAAGGCTCTAGCAGCCACACACCCCGGTTTTACTAGCCCAGGCTTTGCACACTACCTACCCCTTATGACTCGTATTTTCCTTGTCCCCTGTCCTCAAATTCTCCAGCACTGTGACCTACACTCATACCATGTATGTTGTGGCCATCCCCCCCCCCCGCCCCAAACACACACACACACACACATACACACTGTAAGAACTGGGGAAGCAGGGACCTAGGATTGCCCTGGTATTTGTCACTGTCTGTATCCAAATGGTGTCCCTTAGAAGAAGCTCACTGCTGTTTGAGTGACTGGAGAGGTGGAGTGGAGGACAGGCAGAAGGGCTGGAAGGAGAAGCGGGCAACGGCCAGGAGTCAAGTGAAGACTTTCTCCCTGCAGGGAGGAAGCCCCTTCCGGCACCCTCTACAGCCTATAATGCATTTAGTTTCATTTTGTGTAGTTTTCCACTAGAGTGAATTCCCTGGAGGCAGGACCTCTGTCTTGTTCAGCAGAGTATCTTTAGAGTTGGCACAGTGCCATGCACACACAAAAGACTCTGGATCCCTATTTGTTAAATAACTCACGGGAGGATGAGTGACCCACAAGAACACAGAACTGTCAGGGGACCTTACCAGCCAGGTTCGAACTGGTGGTTCGCTGGGGCAGCCGGGTCTCTGGGAGAACCTTCAGTCTTAGTGCAGGGCCGAGAATGGACAGATGAGGTCTACACTGGCAGGGGATGAGTGGGGAGCCTGTGTATTTGGGTGTGGCAGCATCAGACTGGCAAGGGAGGCAGAGCGTGCTGTCTAGATACAAATGAACATGGTCTACGCAGAGGACTTGGAAGTCAGTCCGCACTGCCCTGCCTGCAACACTGTCCCAAAGTCAGCAAGTCAGGGCTGCCTGCTCTCAGTGCTGGTCTCTGACCTCCGCCTGAGGTGGGACATGTAGTGTGGATGTGACTAGGGGAGAGCCGTTAAGTCAAGTTAAATCTCATGTGACATTACAAGTATAACCACGTTTAATCTCAGCACTTGGGAGGCCGTGCAGAAGGATCTCTGTTAGTGTGGGGTCACCCAGCTCTTTACAGAGTTCTAGGACAGCCCATGATAGAGAGCCCCTAATTCAAAAACAAACAAACCAAACCAAACAACAACAATAACAACAAAAACCAGACAACTGGATCCGAACAGTTGGCTGCTGAGACCAGCTGGGCGGGAATGTCTGGAGGTGGAGAACCAGAGGAACCATGGCCCTGACATGAGAGATGGCACTTCCAAGACCCTTCCTGGTTGGGCAGACACAAGGAAAAGCCATCAACGAAAGACCAAGGTGCTGGCTGAGGACATCTACACAGAAGGCAAAGGAACAAGGTCAAAAAGGAAGTGACAACCTACTGGTCGCACACCAGCAGAGGCTGGCCTGACCTAGGGCCTGAAGAACACCTGGCAGTGGGCATCTAGGACTGGCTGCAAAAGTGACCACGTCACATAAGGTGCTCAGCACTGCTCAACAAGATTCCCGAGCCCACCTTAATGACAGGTTCTCAACTGCCCCACAAGTCATTAGTTCCTTCTTTCTGCAGTGAAAAGCCTCCTCAATTTTTACCTAGGCCCAGAGCCATTTAGTTAAAGCCACACACTCTCACTTCCTTTGCAAGAAAGCAACTCCATGTTTGGGGGCTCAGGGGCAGCAGGTACGATACAGCTTCTGGGTCTTGGCTCTTATAAGGAAACTCAAAGTTCCATTTACCTAGGCCTCTGCGCTGTGTTCCCTAGGACACGCACCCAAGAGATGATGGCTTCTACCTCCCATCCTGTGACTATGACCAGAACCCCAGGGGATAGAGGAACCAACACGCAGGACCCTGCAACAAGATGGCCATTGTACTAGCTACACCTTCCCTGGAAAGCAGATGTTTTATTTCCAGGGGTGGGGGAAGGATGCCACGTGGAATGCTTGTATGTAGAGGAGTATGTGTGTGTACAGTGTTTGTATGTGGAGGGGGTGTAGGGGTGTTTGAGACATGGTCTATACACTCCAGAATGGCCTGCTAGAGCTAGGCATGCAGTTCTGACTGAAGCCACCCTACACTGGGGCCATGTCTGACCTCTTCCACCAGTGGGCCAGTCAGCCACCGGAAGGCATCAAAACGTCCAAGGGAAACAGCCAAGCCTGGGGCAGAAGGCCTGAGCACCATGTCCTCTGCTGCAGAGCCAGAACATTTGCTTTTAAGGATATGTGAGTGTTTGTGATCTGGGATGTGGAAAACTGTGGCTGAGATGGGAGTGTAGCTCAGTGGAAGGGGGGTTGTCTAGCATCCCCAGAGCCCTGAGTTCTCACACACACACACAAACACACACACACACTCCCCCCCCCCCCCGCCATGGATCATACTCTCTCCCCCCCACCCCCATGGATCCACGGCATCCCTAGGCAGCAGACCTCCATTCTATCCCCAGCTCCAAGGGATCCAGCGCCCTCTTCTGGCCTCCAAGGAGCCTTCCCTTTGACTCCAGCATTTGGGATGCAGAGGTAAACAGATCTGAGTTTGAAGTCAGCCTGACTTACTTAGGCCAGTTCAGGATAGACAGTGAATCAGTGTGTGGAGGGAAACAGATGAATTAGAACTGGCATTGGGGTTAGGTAAAGGACATACATACATTTCTGTGTTTGAAATTTTATTATATAGACTGGGCCTGAGGACTGGGATCACAGCCGACTAGTAAGTTTGAGGCAGGAGAACTTCTAGCAACCTGGGTTACAGAAAAAGTTCTACCCTGACCATTTAAAGAAACAAAACAACCTAAGAGCTTGGGGCTGGAGAGATGGCTAGTGGTGGAGCACTGTTGCTCTCGGAGAGGCCCGGCACTCACGGCAGCTCACAACCTCCAGCTCCAGCACATCGAATCTTCTCTCTGATCTCAGAGGGAACTATGCACACATGTACATGCAAGTCACACACACAAATTTTAAAATCTTAAAAACAAACAAATGAGCACTAACAACTTGTGGTTTTGAGGCTGGGGCTTACTATATAATCCAGGCTGGCCTTGAACTCAGTATCCCAAATACTGGGACTGCAGGTGTGTGTTACCACCACTCAGCACGCAGAAAACATGTTTAAATAAAGTCACAGGAAAAGCTCTGTACAGTACTTCTTTGCCTACCATTTGAAAGGCCCTATGTCTGATTCATTTATAAAGTTTTTATTATGGATTTTTATTACAGGCCTCTTTCATAAATCACACTTTATTTCTCATTCCAATAAGGCTCCAATTATAAAAAATAGAAATATATAAATATATACACATACATTGAGAATGATATACTTTAACACACCACCACTTGGGTCCATGTCCAAGCATCTCTCTTCCTAGAGAAAGACAGTGGCACAGTTCTGAAGTCACTGGCAAGAGGCCCCTCTCACCCCCACCTCCTACAATATTCTCAACAGGCATTGGCCTCCAACAGTGATAATGGTGCAGGAATGACAGATGTGCTCACTAGACGCATCGGGACAGCAAGGTGTGATGCCTCCTGTCTGACCTTGACTGAATTTCAACTGACTGGCCCAGAGTTGCCAAGGGTATCACAAGCTCTCAGGAGCCACACAGGTGAGTCTTCCTGTCCTGACCAGGAAGTTGAGTCACGATGGAACTATTCCTGTTTGGTCCGGAGCTGAGAAATCTCATTTTCTCATTATTTCTTGTCCGTTTCTGTGTCTGGAATCAAACCTCTTTCCCTCCAGGCAAAGGGACCAAAGACCCCAGAGATCAGCAGAAAGGTGGAGCCTCTACCAGCTGGCTGGAGCCAAGCGTGGTGGCCTATACCTGGACCTGCAGTCGGTGGCAGGAAGACACTGAGCCTGGGATAGCTTGGGCTACAGAGAAAGCCTGTCTCTGAAGCATGGGGTGGGGAGAGGAAGGGCGAGTGAGACTGAATGAGCAGAAGCAGCAGCCTCCAGGATGGAGGCGACATTCCGACCCAGGGAACAACCTACCCGTGGTATGTCAATCTCCACGTGTCCCTGCCATTCCCTCCTTGGATTCATGATTAGGGGGAAAGTGTGGGATGGGGTCTTCTCTCCAGGGGAGTGGAGGGGTGCAGATTCTGGTCTCAGCAGGGTCCTCTCGGTCCCCTCCTTCCAGCGGGTGGGCACGCAGCTTTCCACCAGAGCTGGATCTCTCAGCTAAGCTTAGTCCTCTTCATGAGCCCAGCCTCTCTCTGGTCAGACCAGCTATCCCAGAAGGGTGTTTCGGCTCCACTGACTCTATGGTCAGCTTTAATCAAATGCTGGTCAGAGATCAAGGCTACCGCGTGGCCATTGTCATTGATATTGACACCTGTGCTCCTAGCTCCAGGCAGCCCCAGATCAAAGGTAAGCGGTGGGCCTGTTTCCACACAATGAGATACAAAGTCACTTTCCATCCACTCAGCAGGGATCTTGGGGCACAGGTGAGAGAAGTGAAGCCATTCTGGGTTTGTACATCAGTGAGAGGGATCCAAGAGGTCTGCAAGATACACTTGGCCTTCTTCTTGGAAGGGCACAGAGCCATAGGCCTTCTTTCTGCTCTTCCCTGGCCCTCCAGGTTCCAAAGGAATCAAGTCCCACGATTGATCAATGGAGTCACTACCAGGTCCCAGCCCTGTTCCAACAGTTCCGCCAAGGGGACGGAACCGTCCTTTATGTCACCACGGTTTCCTCCACCCACAGTCAAGCACGACAGGCTGTCTTCAGACAAAGCTGATACTAAAATGACATTGCCTGGACACGTCCAGAAGGACGCCACCCTCCTCTTCCCTCTGTGATCTCACTCCCCCAGGAAAGTGTGTTCTCTCCTTTACAAGGCAGCTTCCTTCTCAGGTCACGAGAGGGACCTAGAAAGAAGAAGAACCACAGAGGCTGCTGTGTGCCCCTCCTGCTCTCCCAGGCGAGAGCAGCCTAGGGCTGGCAGGACACAGCCACTAAAGGCAGCGGATGCACGTGGGAGCCAAGGAAGAGAAACAGAGGAAGCCTTCCTCTTGCCCAAGCAGTGCCCAGCAAGCTACACCCGCTGGCGAGCCTATTCCTACCAAGGAGCAGACAAGCAGGCTGGAGCCAGCCTCCCACTCACTTCTTCCTCCGGATCTTGGGCTTCTTCACGGGCCGCAGATAGGGGTTATCGATGATGCTCTCCTCCCCATTCCGGCTGCCAGACAAGGAGGAGCTCTGCTGCAGGACAGAAGCATTCTCCTTCTCAGCTCCAGAATCGTCCTTTGAGCAAAAGCCGGAATAAAGCAGAACACCAGAGGCGTGAGGAAGGAAACTGAGCCCAGGACAAGAACCACCGCTGGTGTCTACTGAGAAACTCAAAGACAGGAGCACTGTCTTCCAGAGCTGCCATCTCTGCCCACATCCATGAGATCTGGGCAGTGGTTGACTCTAAAGGGAGAAACTGTGAACTCTGACAGGACGATATACTCCAGCGTCCTTGACTTCTTCAGGGGTGGGGAGGGGACATAAAGAATGGAGACCCAGGATGTTAGAATTCACAAGAAGTCTAACCCACTGGGATGAGGAAAGGAAGTGACCGTGGGTATCTTGGAATAAGGGACACAGGACCAGAACAATCAGTGCACAGGGTATCTGCCTCCTAGGCCCTGACTAACATAGGTCTAATACACTTCCCCCAAATCTCTCATTTCTGGCACTGGGAACAAAGAGCCTATGACCACATTCCAAGAACTTTCTGGAATCCCGAAGTGACGCTCAGCAAGGCAGAGCAGAGTCCATGACTTTAGAAGCTGTTGGAGGCATGGGTGACCGATCTCCTTCCTGTTCGTGTGTATACCCTCCTCCAGTCCACACTCTGTCTTCCATTTTTGTTTCTGTACTTCTTTACTGAGCAGTGGCAGCACACCGAGAGCCTGACCCTGAACAAAGTGACCCAGAAAAAGTCACCTTGAAAAGTGAAAAGAACAAAGTGATTGGGCTTAGGCCCAGTGACCAGAAGCTGACCTGCAGCGCCCCCTGGTGACACACCACGGGTGCCTGGAGGAACTGAGAATTTAAAGGAGGCCTCAGACCCCAACCACGAGTGGCAGTTGTTACCCTCATACTGTGACCAGATAGCCAAAAAGGAATAGAGGCTTCGTCTCAAGGGCCGGCTGGGCTAGGGTGCAGCCACCAGTTTCTGGCTTACCAGGCCTCCACACTCTGGATGACTTCTAGGTTTTGCAACATCTCCGCATTATCCATTACCTCTGATCTCCCTGCAAAGCCACCCCTCAACCCCCGTACAGTAATGTGCTTGAGTGCTCTGGAGTCACTAAAGCCACTGGAAAGTCCCTTTTCAAAACCAGACCTACAAGACCAACCACACTGGTGGGCCCTGGTATGGGGAAGGTTTGTCTGACCAGCTCCAGGCCTGTCTGAGTTCTCAAGGGCCTAACAGAGGACTGCCTACCACACCAACAACCCCTACCTGTCCTCCAGCTGTGGCTTCCGCTTCCATGCTGAAGCTCTAAGTCCAACTACAACCTATCCTCTGTGCCACCGCCAATCCCCGGCTCAAGCACCTAACTGCTTGACAACTTTATACAAGCATCTCGAAGGCAGCGCACATCCGATGTGCCTCGGCTTTCCTTGGGTACCCTACCTGACTCTTTCCACTGTGGGGATAAGCCACCACCCTTCAGGTGCCTGGAGCTGGTGAGTTCTGCAGTCACACTTGTTTCTTTTCTGCCACATCTCCCATCTGTTAGGCCTCTGCTGTGACCACCTGAGGAGAGGGACCCACACTTGTCCCTGGCCTACATCCCTGTGACAGATTCCTAACAGGGCAGCATTCGCTCTGGGGCCCACTGTCACCATAACCATCAACAATGCTTCCAGAAGTTGACAAGTGTCCCTCCCTGGTCTGTGCACCCCTGAACTCTACTCACCCAGCTCCTGGAGCAGCCAGCCCATCCCATTGACTTTTCCTTCCTCTTCCCGACCCCATCTTTCCAGCCAGCACTGGTGTCCCGCGGGCCCCTGACGGCAGCCAGCATCACGGCTCAGCTCTCCTCCCCTTCAGTCGGCTCGGTGGTCCACCCTGAGTGTGCTGTGATTGCACACTCAATCTTTGCACACGGCAAAGCCCCCATATTCACCGTGCACTGTTTGGTCTTGAATGTGAGGGATGACTTTACAGGCTCTCGGGAGCAGAGGTTTTACCTACTGGGGTCACTGCAGTACCCTGAGCAGCCACGATAGTATCGGACACATACTCACTGCACAACTCATGCTTACTGAGTATGTGATTGGCAAGATTTTCCATGAGAGGAAGAGTTTAAACGTCTGGGCTGCCTGCACGAGAGCTAGTTCAACTGACAGAACAGAGGACAAAAAAACACCAGGTGCTCTAAACTCCTTGTTCCTTATGTTCAAGAGCATGGAGGAAGAGGTCAGGGTTAAAGGGTCCCACAGCAACAGTCCCTGAGAGACACCGTCACCTCAGGAGACAAGGGGGCAGTTTAAAGCTGGTCACGAAGTGAGATGTGACTGTTATGATCCCAGCACACAGCAGGCAGAGGCAGGATGAGAATTTCTAACGCCATTACATTATGCAGGCTACCAGAATAGTAACAAGTCCAAATAACAGTTGTTTTTATTGAACTTTGTATGGAAGAGTATGGCTGTGCAGCCTAACACAGCAGAGGGTACCATGAGTTAGCTCACTCTACCTCAGGCTGGCCCTGTTCGTGCTCTGCCCCCTGCCTTGAAATTGCAGAGACACATGGAGGTGTTGGTCTCTTCAGGCTTTACCCAAATGTCACTTCTAATCCCTCCACCACCTCCACAGCTCCATGTCTAATCTCTTTAGCTCCCGAGGGTGGGGCTTTGTCTGTCTTGCCTCCCACTAGTTCCTCAGCACGGGACCATGGTGCCAAGTGTGTGACTCCCCAGGGTGTGTCTCTCATGATGGAGACTGGTCACACAGCCCATCATGTAAGCGTCTAACAGATAGCCAGAGACCTAGAGTAGGTCCTGTTCAGTTCCCAGGGGCAGGGGCAGGGGCAGGCTGTGGGACAGGCTGTTTTGGGAGTACTGTGAGGCAGGCAGAAGGGGAGAACCCACCGTGCTGATATGAAGAGCGATGTTCTCTGTATCTGTCTGCTCATCCTGCTCCGAGGAGTCGGTCTCTTCCATCTGCTGTATCTCCAGCTCGGAGGGAAGCAAGGCCGTGAGATAGGGGATGGTGAAAGGTCTGGCAGCAATCACTAGAAATTGGAAGAAAAAACGTGAGTCTGTCAAGAAGCCAGAGGGAGTGAGGTTTGAGTGCTGCCCAGTCACCATGACCTTGAGCTAGTAATTTCCCTTTCCCATATGCCTCTGAGTTCTGGAAGTCAAAGCTAAGGGTTACTAACTCACAGGTCTGGAAGGGCTGACTGAGGTGCTGGGTGGGGGATGGTTAGCACCTGGTGATCTCTGTCCCCAATGACTGCAGAGCCAGGCACCTAGCAGGCACTGAGTAGACGCTTACTGAATAATGGGCCAATCTCCCCATTCAGCTTTATGTCACTTGAGGTCCCCTATAGAGATAAGTGAGTTGGTCAACAAAGTCTAAATGTGACCCAAGAAAGGACACTGATGGGCAACTGGCTGCAGACACCAGTGTTCCTCCTGCCTCCTGAGACACCATGCACGACCACAGGAGGCTCTCTGCTGCTCTGGGCTCAGCCACCGTGAGCTAACCTACTCACTGCAGCCAATAGATGACAGGCTTTCTGTCTGTCACTCCTAAGGTAGGACTAGGCTCTTGGGATACGGGGGAAGGAGCCATAGATCTGAAGAATAAAGTGCACTAGAGAAAACAGCCAAGGTGACTCATCTCTCCCACCACTAAGAGAAAGGAAAGATGGTGTGACTATCTCCAACAACAGAGTCCAGAGGGTGACTCTCACAGGGGAAAGTGCTGACATCATCCTTGAAAAGACTCTGGGTCTCGCCTGTCTTGGCCATGAAGCGGGTGAGTGCTCGCTCCACGTCTCGCCTCTGAGATGCGGCCTTCTCCCGAAGGACCTGGTAGTCAGACACTGGCTCTCGGTATGTCTAGGAGAACAACAGAGACACCAGATTGAGCTCCTGTCACCTTCAGCTCTCCTCAGGCCCCGCCTTGCTGTAGTTATGTCCTTCTGAGAACATGACCCGCTCACTAACGTCAGGGCAAAGGTACATGAAGAACAGCAGACAATAGAGGACAATCTCAGTATAAACATATTAAGAGAAATGCAAATGTTTACTACATAGTTGCCTGTGTTTTTGCTTAGCTTCTATGGCAGCTAGCTTTAGGTGTAGGACACAGATCCTCAACGAAGACTTGGAACCCTCAAGGAGCACTAATAGGAACTTCCATCCCCTCAGAGTAACTTGGCACCTTACAGTGTATGAATGGTGGCCCATGTGCATTTGGATACTGTACCTTCCCCTGGTCTTAAATCCACTCTCTCCAAACACACACTGGTCCAAAAGACTCCCCCAAAAGTACAGAACCCTGGCCCTAGTAGCACATTCAGGCAGGTATCAGCAAGGTCAAGGCCAGCCTGGTCTAAGAAAGGGAGGGACACAGAAAGGGGGAGGGGGAAGGAGGGAAATGAAAGACAGGTTGAGGGTGAGAAGGCTCAGGGCTCAGCAGGTAAGGCGCACACCAAGCCTGAGCACATGAGCTGTCATCAGGACCACATGGCTCAAAGTAGAGGCACCCCCTTACCTCCTCTGCCTGCCACACACTGTGTGTGAACGGCCACCCACGCAGATGAATGAAATAAACGTAATTGTTAAAAAAGGAGAGAAAACCAGACTGTGGCTGTTACTGTAAGTAGGACTGAGAGAGTCAAGGGCAGGGGACTCCGCTAAGCTGGCACCTTGCTGGGCATCTCAGGGAGACATTCAGGGTCCAGTAAGGATGAGAAGGACCTCAACATATCTTACAGTGTAGTAGCCGCGCAGAGGACCCAAAACTGACCAAAACCAGTTCCTTGTAACAGAAAGGCAGATTTTAAACTTCTAAACATTTTTCAAGGGCTGGAGAGTTGGCTCAGGGGTTAAGAGCATTTGTTCTGCTGGGCGGTGGTGGCGCACGCCTTTAATCCCAGCACTTGGGAGGCAGAGGCAGGAGGATTTCTGAGTTTGAGGCCAGCCTGGTCTACAAAGTGAGTTCCAGGACAGCCAGGGCTACACAGAGAAACCCTGTCTCGAAAAACAAAAAAAAAAAA
Source organism: Tokudaia tokunoshimensis (assembly GCA_036184795.1). Taxonomy (NCBI): domain Eukaryota; kingdom Metazoa; phylum Chordata; class Mammalia; order Rodentia; family Muridae; genus Tokudaia; species Tokudaia tokunoshimensis. The sequence goes on from BTHU01000016.1 coordinate 37,181,745, forward strand.
AAACCAAACAACAAGAGCATTTGTTCTTACAAAGGACCTGGGTTGGATTCCCAACACCCACATGAAGGCTCCCCACCTCCTCAGGCACCAGCACGCGTGTGACATAGACACACATGCAGGCAAAAACTCTTATATGGGACTAGAGAGATGGCTCAGTGGTTAAGAACACTGACTGCTCTTCCAAAGGTCCTGAGTTCAAATCCCAGCAACCACATGGTGGCTCACAACCATCTGTAATGGGATCTGATGCCCTCTTCTGTTGTGTTTGAAGACAGCTACAGTGTACTCACATACATTAAATAAGTAATTTAAAAAAAAAACCAATGGCCATTCTTTCAGAGGACCTGGGCTCAATTCCCAGCACCCACATCCAGTTCTAGGGGATCCATTGCCTTCTTCTGGCTTTTGTGGGCACTAGGTACACAGACACACACAGACGAACACCCACACACACAAAACCTTTTAAATAAATCCTAACTCTTCCTGGCCAGGTCGCTTTACTCTGTGCTTCTCCCAATTCTGTCTCTGTTTATGAGACAAGTCTGTAGCCCAGGCTGGCCTCAAATGCATAGCGACTCTCCTGCCTCAGCCTTCCAAGGGCCATGATGACAGGGGTGAGCCACCATGCGCCATAACAAGATGGCGTCCCTGTAGGAGAGTCGTCAGACAGCTGAAGGGCACTCTCCCCTGCAACCTCCATCAATCGTGCTTTACAAATGCCCAGGCCCTGGGCAGCTCCAGGACTCACCGGAGTTTTGATGTAGGTGTGGGGATCCGGAAACTCAGGAAAATGGCTGGGGATGTGTGGCGGGTGGGGTCGGTTCTGCCCTGCAGTGAGGGCCTTGGGCGTCACTGGCTGATTGGTCACCGGAGCTGCAACAGAATTGCAACTAGTTAAGTCTCCAACCCCTACATTCTACAGATGATGGATGGTCTCTATCAAATCCCTCTCTTCTCACTGGACCACAATTAAGCACTTTGTAATTCTATTGACAAAAGGCTTTTCCAGATCAGCACACAATGCCCTGCCCTGCCAAGTAACTTCCTTGATATTTCAATCTGTGATAATCTGCCTGCAAGCCTCTTGCATCAACAGGAGAGTGGCTGTCACCAAAGCCACGATATAAAAAGAACATGCTGACGCTCACTAAGGACCATGGATGGGCTACCGGCTGTCGTTCCAGAGGGCACGAGGAACAGCGTTCAGTGGTACAGCATACGCTCAGTGTAAGGAGGCCTGGGGTCCGGTCCCAGCACACACACTGTGGGTTTAACTGGCAGAGAGAAGCAAACAGCACTTTCCTCTGTTTCTCTCCAGTGTGGGTGGGGATGGCTCAGTGGGGAAACAAGCTTGCCACTGAGCCACTCTCCAGGACCCACATGGTGGAGGGAGAAAGGCAACTCCACAGTTGTCCTCTGACCTCCACCTGCATGCCACGGTGTGTGCACGCACATACATACACATAGAGTCAATGTCTACAGAGATGCCAATGTGGGATTAAAAGGGACTTTAAGAAACAAGTACAGCCAGGAGGCGGTGGCGCACACCTCTAATCCCAGCGCTCAGGAGGCAGAGGCAGGTGGATCTCTGAGTTTGAGGCCAGCCTGGTCTTCTGGTTCCAGGACAGCCAGGGCTACAGAAAGAAACCCTGTCTCCAAAAACCAAACCAACCAAACAAAAACAAGTACAACATTTTCCCCTCAAGTCCTAACACTAAAGCAGTCACTTCCTATGTAGCTTAAGGGCCCACTTTTATCTAAAGCAGACTAAATCTTTTTACATAAAAGGATACATTATAAGTATTTTAGACTTTTGTTTGCTTGTTTTTTGAGCCCAAGTCCCACATACATAGCTCAGGCTAGCGTAGCCCTCACTATCTACAGTACACTAGAACTCTAGAGCACCCTCACGCCCTCTCAAGGGCTAGGATTACAGGCACATCCACCAAATAACAGTAGTTCAGATTATGTGAGCCCCAAACCTCTGCCTTTGTAACGTGAAAGCAAATCGCGGATAGTAAGTAACTAAGCTGCATGCCAATAAACTGTTACTTACAAAAGCAAGCACATTTTGCCCAAAGACCAGAGTTTGCCAACCCTGAGCTAGAGAAGCAAACACTTCCATTTTGTATGGTCTTTGCTCTTCAGGGCTAAAATGTAACAGCAGCTCAGGCCTGGTTCAGCTGCCTGGAGACTGAGCTCACACTCTAACCCCACTGCACAGACAAAGCCAGGCTGTGAGGAGCTCACCACCCCAAGAACTGGAAGGGAGCCCGCCGCAGGAGAGCAGCTGCCACTCTGATGCCTGCCCTCTTCTCCCACCAAGGCATACTATGATCACCGAGTACATACTAAGTATGTGGGTTCCAAGCCACTTACGTGCAGTGATGACCATCCTCTGAGACCGTTTTGCGTAAGCAGGTAGAGTGTCAACATTGAAGCCTAGGGACAGGAAAACCAGTCACCGCCACATTCTGATCCTGCATGCCACTCAACAGGAAAGGGGAGCTCTCTGTATGGAAAGGGGGCTTAAACTCCCAGCTTAGCCACTATTCTGCCCCTCAAGAGAACTCCTACAACGACTTAGGAGGTCTCTGAGACGGCGTCAAAGGACTCCTTCCTCATAACTTTCTAACCAAAAGCAGATCAGGGAAAACAGGATGGAATCCAAGAATACTCAGCAGACACTAAAACCTTCAGGCTCCCCCTCCTCCCTCGTGAGCCTACGCTGGAGACACACTCACCCATTTCAACCAGTGTGACCACGATGTCCGACAGTGTAGGCTGGGTCCTGGCTGTGTGCTCACAGTATGACTTGGCACTTCTCCCGATTTCTGAGATGTCTGCAGGGGCCAGAAGTCAGAGTTTCTCCAAAGTTCAAAATAAGATTACCAGGTGGGCGGCCAGTTATGCTTTATATATGTGCCCAAACGACCAAAGGCAGGGTTCAAACAGGCACTGTGTGCATTCACACACAGCAGCACAAAATCTGTCACAGGATATTTGACCACACTGTGAACCCCGAGATTGTGGTGTTTACTAGAAAAAAACCTGTTTCTAGTTGTGGTGTGGTTCAGCCTTAGCACATTCCTTTAATCCCAAACAATGATGGTAAAGTCAGTTTGGAGGAGGACGCACCCATGTCTGAAACTGATATCTAATTGAGTGGCAGACAAAGTAATGAATCAAAAAAAGGTTTGACAGACTAGGATCTGCCCAACTCTCAAGAGAAGAGAGAGGAAAGGGAAGCTACTTCAGGGGCAGTGCAGAGAGAAAGAGGAAGGGAGGTTGTTTTACTGGGACAGTTATAGAAAGAAGCTAGACACAGGTGAAGACAGAACGAGGCAGAGAATGAGGAGCCCGAAGATTAGAACAGACTGCACAAGTTAGTATGAGGCCAAGTACAGCAATTCAGTCAGAAACGGAGAGAAGCCAGATTCAGTCAGCTTAGAGGGGAGTTTGAGTCAGAACAGCTGAGTTGACCAGACAGGCAGAGTTGAGGAAGAACCAGGAAGGGGTGAGCTTATTCAGCAGTAAGTCTCAGAGGCTGAAAACATCCTAGACCCCGATAAGATTGCCTGGAGGCTGGAGGCTTCCAGGACTCGGCCTAGGTTAGCAGGCTGACGTGGTGAGCCCCAAAGCTAACAATTATATCAGGCAAATAAAAGATACATTTACAAAATTCACAACAATCAAAAGATGGGAAAGAATGTATCACTGACAGATGAATAATGAATAAACCAACTCGGATATTCAGATATACACATACAATGGAGTAGTTTGCTTGGTTTTGTTTTGGTTTGGTTTTGTTTGGTTTTTTCGAGACAGGGTTTCTCTGTATAGCCCTGGCTGTCCCAGAACTCACTCTGTAGACCAGGCTGGCCTGAACTCAGAAATCCGCCTCCTCTGCCTCCCAAGTGCTGGGATTACAGGCGTGTGCCACCACTGCCCGGCCTGCTTGTTAGTTTTGAGACAGGTTCTCATATAGCCTCGAATTCCATGTGCAGCAGAGACCGGACTTGAACTCCTGATATTCCTGCCTCCACCTCCACCTCCCAAGGGCTAGGATTATGGTGATATAGTATGAGTATATCATATCTCTGCACTGCCCCTGAAGTAGCTTCCCTTTCCTCTCTCTTCTCTTGAGACTTGGGCAGATCCTATTTTGTCAAACTTTTTTTTGACTCATCACTTTGTCTGCCACTCAATTAGATATTCTCACACTATATCAGACTCGGCTACAAACAGAGTATGTGGTCAGCCTTCAAAAAGAATGAAATTCTTCAAATGGCATGAAAGCCCTAACATGGATAAACTCTAAAATACTATGCATATGAAATAAGCCAGGCACAAAAGGACATATATTTTCAGATTCTGTTTATCTGAAGAACAGAGAAAAAAGAAATACAAAGCAAAAGAAGAGCCTGAGAAATAGCTCAGCGGTAAAGATACTGGCTGCCAATGGCCTGAGCTTCAACTCGGGAACTCACAGGGTAGGAGTAGACTGATTCCCACAGGTTATCCTTTGACCTCCAAACATGAGCATGCAGTCCCTAACACACACACACACACACACGCACACACACACACGCACACACACACACACACACGAAAGAAGAGTAATTTTTAAAGAGATATGCTAGGCTGGAGAGATGGCTCAGTGGTTAAGAGAACTGGCTGCTCTTCCAGAGGTCCTGAGTTCAATTCCCAGCAACCACATGGTAGCTCACAACTGTCTGTAATGGGGTCCGATGCCTGATGTAATTGTTAGCTTTGGGGCTCACCACATCAGCCTGCTAACCTAGGCTGAGTCCTGGAAGCCTCCAACCTCCATACAATCTTATCTGGGTCTAGGATGTTTTCAGTCTCTGAGACTTACTGCTGGTGTCTGAACACAGCTACAGTATACTTATATACATAAAATAAATAAGTAAATCTTTAAAGAGAGAGAGAGAGAGAGAAGGAAGGCTGGGTGGTGGTGGCACATGCCTTTGATCCCAGCACTCAGGAGGCAGAGGCAGGTGGATCTACGAGTTCAAAGCCAGCCTGATCTATAGAGTGAGTTCCAGGAGAGCCAAGGGGTACACAGAGAAACCCTGTCTTGAAAAAAAAAAAAAACAAACCAAAGGAGGAGGGTTATATTTAAAAACAAACCAAAACAAATTCTAAGACAGAGAGTAGACAGAAGGTCTCGGGGCTGTGGAGAAGACAGAATCCAGTTCTGTTCAGAGGTACAGGGCTTTGGACATGGATAACGCTGAGGGTTGTACAGCACTCAGCGTGCCCACTTAATGCCACTGCAGATGACTGAAATGACAAGGCTGCTATGTGTGTCTCTCCCACGTGGACAAGCATCAAAACAGTTTCATTCTACAATGGACATTTCTACCTGAAGCTGAGTCTCTAACATTCCAAGAGAAGGGGAGGCAGTACCTGGGATGGAGCTTCTGGAGCTGGGGTCTGTAAAGGAGCCAGCAGGCCTAGTGTTTCTTGGTACTTACAGCTCTGCAGCATTTCGGTCAGCGTCTCCACAGATGCTTTCTCAGCACTCTCAAATCCAGCCTCTGTCAGCAAGGAGCTCACGACCACTTGCAGGGTCCTCCTCCGGGCCAGATGGTAGTTGTCAGCAGGGTTAGTGGACTGCTTATTTCCTGGCCTCTGGAAATCAGAAGCCGAAAGAGACTCTGAACCACCAGACAAGAATGAAGCCACAGAATTCACACCATCAAGAACAACAAAATGCCCTGGGTTCTCTCCCCTCCATTGAGTCTCACTCTATAGTTCACCCATCTGATCTAAGGTTAGATATGTAGCTTAGGCTGAAACTGCAATCCTCTTATTCTTCCTGCCAAGTCCACGAACTGCAGGTGTGTACCAATTTTTGCCTGGACAGTAAAAGTTTTCTTTTGCTAAACATTTATCAGTGTTTAATATTTGGACCTACAAATTTTGTTTTGTTGGCTTTTTTGAGACAGGATTTCTCTGTGTAGCCCCCTGGCTGCCCTGGGACTCATTCTGTAGACCAGGCTGGTCTCGAACTCAGAAATCCACCTGCCTCCCAAGTACATGTGCCACCACTGCCCGGCAGACTTACAGATCTTCCTAAATGAATGATAACTGAGCATCCAAATCCAGAGACTTCCAATAGGATAAACGTTACTTACAAAAAAAAAAAATCACTTGTAGATAGATGTGTGTGTTCCTGTGAGTGCAGGTGCCACCACAGCCTGGAGGCTTGGATTCCGTGAAGCAGGAGTTACAGGTGGTTGTAAGCCACTCCACCAAACTCAGGTCCTCTGAAAAGACCAGCAGTTCATCTTAACCACTAAGCCATCCCTCCAGCCCCATTCACTCCTTTCTGGAGCAAAGTATCCGAATAGATACACGAGTTGTTCGGTGGTGGGCACGCCTTTATTCCCAGCACGCGGGAGGCTGAGGCAGGCGTGAGAGGGGACAGGAAGAAAGGGAGAAGGAAAGAAAGAATATATACACTCATGATGGTATTGAGCGAATAAATCTGTCTTCTTGTCCCATCACACCATTTCAGTAACAAGGAAAATTAAAACAGTACCACCATAGGATGCAGAGGAGGGCTAGGAATCACCGCAAAGAAAGGCAAAGCAAGTAAATATTCTGCGAAAGGGCTCTCTTCCAACTTTGGCAGGCCAGTAAGAGGATAAAAACAGCCTCTTCAGACCAATCAGAAGGTGTTCCGGGTTCCCACCCTCAACAGGGAACGAGCCAATCAAGTCTCAGGTGCAGCACATTAGGAGGCCGCTGCTAAGCGCCAAGCAGCGGGGAACGCCTACGGCCAGAGATACTCTCCAGCCCCGGATCTCAGAGCGAGCCTAGGTTTCTCGGCACGAGACTGTGGCCCAAACCGTGGGAAAGATCCAAAAGACCCAAACTCTTTCGGCTTCACGCCGCACCTCTCCAACCTTACCGTTCCGGAGCCACCAGGCCCGGCCGTCGTGTCAGCCATCTTGCTCTCGCGTAGTGTGCGTGAGCGCGGGGCACGATGGGACTTGTAGTTGTGGGGGTGGGAGGTGGCGAAGGGCGGGGCCGCAGGTGCCCCGCCTTGTAGAAAAGTTCTACGAACACGTGAGTCTTGGGAGGGTGGGGGGAGCGCGGGATATCCCAAGTTCACATGACTTTGTGTGACCCAAGCTTTCGTGGGCACTTCAGGGGCTGTAGCAGTTGATCTGGAAGACCCTCTGTCGGTTGCATTGAGTTAAAAGAGACATAGTTTGGCCAGGAGCCTGCTACTTATAATCCCTGAACTTTGAAGCTGAGGCCAGAGGATCTGGAGTTCCAGGCTAGCTTGGGGTATGTAATAAGTTAAAGGCCTGTTTAGGACTACATAAGGAAACCTAACCTGAAAGAAAAGAATAAAAGTAAAAACAAAAAGAAAGCCGTTGATATGAAATAAGTTCTCAGAAATACACTTAAGAATACACTTTGCCAGACAGTGGTGGCACATGTCTTTAAATTAATCCCAGCACTTGGGAGGCAGAGGCAGGTGGTTTTCTTTTCTTTTTTTTTTTTTCTTTTTTGTTTTTTTGTTTTTTTGTTTTTCGAGACAGGGTTTCTCTGTGTAGCCCTGGCGGTCCTGGAACTCACTTTGTAGACCAGGCTGGCCTCGAACTCAGAAATCCTCCTGCCTCTGCCTCCCAAGTGCTGGGATTAAAGGCGTGCGCCACCACCACCCGGCTGACAGGTGGGTTTCTGAGTTCCAAGCCAGCCTGGTCTACAGAGTAAGTTCCAGGACAGCCAGGGCTATACAGAGAAACCCTGTCTCGGGAGGAAAAAAAAACAAAACAAAGCACAAAACTTTGGGGGCTGGAGAGATGGCTCAGCGGTTAACAGCACTGACTGCTTGCTTTTCCAGAGGTCCTGAGTTCAATTTCCATCAACCACATGGTGGCTTACAACCACCTGTAATGGGATCGATGCCCTCTTGTGGTGTGTGTGAAGACAGCTACAGTGTACTCGTATAAATGAAACAAATCTTTAAGAAAACAACAAAAAGAATACACTTTAGAGCAGAGAGGTGGCCCAGGAGTTAAGAACATGTACTGCTGTTGGAGATAACCCAAATATGAGCCCTCATGTTGAGTGACATCAGCTCCAAGGCCTCTTCTGACTTTGAAGACATTCACATATATGTACAAACACACATGCGTGTGCACACACACGCGCACACACACACAGAGGAATAAATTAAGTGCCCCTTTAAAAAAATTTATGCATTTATTTTAGGAGCATGACCATTTAGCAGGCATGTATGTCTGTGAACCGCTGTGTGCCTGGCGCCAGAGGAGCCCCAGAACTGGAGTTACAGGTTGTTGCGAGCCCCCAGTGATGGGAATTGAGTCTCTGGAGGAGAACCAGTGCTCTTGACTGCATTAACAACTCTCAGGGGGTTTGAATATGAATGGCCCCCTAGGCTCAAATATTTGAATGCTTAGCACCAGGGTTGGGCAATTTGTTGGAGGGGAGGTGTCACTGGAGGTGGGCTTAGAGGTTTCAAAAGCCTACACCTGGCCTAGTGTTACTGTCTCTGCCAGTGTGTGTGTGTGTGTGTGCACACGCGCGTGCGCGAGTATGTGTGGTCTCAACTTGCACCCTAGGATATAGCATAGGGTTCTCAGCTACTGTTCCAGCACCATTTATGCTGCTATCACCATAATGACAGTGGACTAAAGCTCTGACTGTAAGCTAGCCCCAATTAAATGCGCCCTTTTATAAGAGTTGCCTTGGTCATCGTATCTTTAGGCAACAGAACAATGACTAAGACAAACATCCTACTCTGATTATCCTCCCCATTCCTTCTCCAGAGAGCCGGGGCTACAATAATTCACCATCATTCTCAATGTGAGTAGTGCTAGGGGAACCCAGGGTTTTCTAGCATCCTAGGCAAGTACTCTTGAAAACAGCCTGAATGTGGGCGCAGGCTTTCATCTTAACTACCAAGCTCCTTGGGTGATTCTCCTGCACTGGTGCCTCTAGCCCTCAGCCTGCAAGTGTTTACTAAGTGAGCAAGGAAACTTGTCCCTCTCGCTCACAGAACTTTGTGTCCATGTTACCCATCAGCCTCTCTGGTCTGGAAATTCTTCAAGAGAGATTGCCTCTCCTTACCCATCCTGGTCTGGAGCACGGGGGCAGGGGTTGGGTATGCCTGGCCAGATGCAGTCGCTGGGTTTGAATCCTAACACTTGTTAACCTTCAAACTCTGGTCATGTTACCTAACCTCACCTTGCCTCAGTTTCCCTCACGTGATAACTGGGGACGAGGTGAAATAACGGGTGAGATAACAGGTGTCGCGGTACCTGGGTCTGTGGTAAGAGTTAAGAACTCAGGTCTACTGTTTACTTCCTGGACAGCGTTCGCCAGGAATTGCAGATGCCCAGAAGGCATCCCTCTGCAATGTGTACCCCTAAGCCTGATGGAGCCGCAACCCCCACCCCCAAGGTCTGTAAACCATGTGGTGGAGTAGGGCTCAGAGCTGGTTGACCCTTCTCCTGGCTGCTTCTCTGGTTGTCAGAGACCAGACCCAGGCAGAGCCAGCACCCGGCGCCTTTGTCTCACCCGCCCCCTCGTCCCCACTTCCTGCCCAGCTTCCAGCTCGCGATCTGCGATGCAGCGCAGACTTTGTAAACACCGCGCGCCTGTGGGGGTGGACACTCGCTCTGTTTGGGTGCCCAGGAAACCGGAGTGCACGCCCCTGGCCTGTTGTGGCCAGCGGTTGTGATCACCCGTACTGCCCCAAAACAGATGTCCCGCAGCGAGAGAGAACGAGAGGCCACCATCTAAGCTCGGGGAGTTCATCTGCCAAGAGGTAGGCTTGGGGGCTGCAGAAACCAGGATACACGTGATGTCCGCAGTGCCAGCTTTGCCTAGGATATGATTAAGATGTCCAGGCTAGAGATCTAGAAGTGGAAATAGCAGGTGGGTGGGTTCGGCGGATTACCGCGTCCTTCTCACCTCAATTTTGGCCCCCAAAGTAGCTTACTTTCCCACTGAGTATGATATATTGACCAGAGCTAAGGTTCAGAGAAGCCCCCCCCAGAGGTCCCCGAGCTTCCAAAATGTGTGTAGATCCTCTGCACAGCCTCTCTCCAGGCTCATGTGCAAGCCGAAGGGGTTTAGCTGCAAATATCAGCCTTGGCGGTTTAGGGCTTAGGGAGGCGGTGGCGTTTGAGTCAGCCAAAGCCAAGGAGGGAGGCTAAAGAATAGAACTTTCCTGAAGGTCTCGAGTGGGTATCGGATGTGTACCGGGTCTCAGCCTCCTTCATCTTTTAAATGTAGACCAGAGGAGTCACTGAAGACGTGGGCTGATGTTACAAGGAAGCAGCATTCGTTTGCACTGGCTGAGCACCTACTGTGTGCTTGGTATTGTTTCAGACACTGTGCTGCTGACGCACTCAGCCACAGCTGCTGTTGGTATCAGGTGCCACAGAGGCGAAGGCTAGGCTCCTGCTGGGAAGGAGATGTTTGCGGTGGCTTCCAGAGGAGAGAGTGATTGAGAAGGGGAGTCTTGGGGGTACTATTTCCCCTAGAGGCAAAGTGAATTGCAATAACGTCATTGGGCACTGGGATATACTGGTAACTGGGAAGCAGTTCCTGCTTGTTCCACTCAGTTCCCAGCATAAGGAAGTAGGAATAGACAAAAGCAGTTCTGGGAAAGACAAGCTGCCAAGCTGAATCTCCTGAAATCCCAACTGGATGCGGCTGGGTGGGCCCAGCTGGGCATGATAGAACAGTCCACACCATCCTGGACACCCACTCGCCATCCCGGACCCTGGGACTGTTTTCTCCAATCAGCCTTGTCCTGTGTCAGTCACCACTGTGTCCTCTGGGACTAGTCCCCGGGGTAGAGGTGGTTCTTCTGGCATTCTAGCGCAGCAGCCTACCAACTCATTGGACACTTTGTCCTGGGGCCACACTCTGCCAATGTTGGGGACATCGTGGAATAAGATCAGTGCTCCTAGCCACAGAGACTGGAGATGGGAAGTGTCTCTGGTCATTCCTTCAGGGCATCTGTCTGCTCAGTCCTTGAACCCATGGTCATGGCTCCCACAGTTGTGTTTCTGTTGCTCGAGGACTTGGGGTCCTAGCAGAGAGTTACATAGTACCTTTGAGTGTTTGTGTAAGTGGTTTAGACGGAGCATTTCATTGACTACCTTTAATAGCTGTATTAAATCATCTAGTAGGAGCTCAATTTTATAGATGAGGAAACTTGGGCACAGGAGGTAAAGAGATCTCCTTAAAGAGGGAACAAGAAACGAGTATCAGGGAGCTGGAGAGATGGCTCAACAGTTAGGACACTTACTACTGCTGCAGCGGACCCAGTTTCGGTTCTCAGCATGCACATGGTAGCTCACAACCACCTGTCTCCAGGGGTTCTCATGCCCTCTTCTGGTCTCTGCAGGCATGCACCTGGTGCATATACATACATTCAGGCAAATACTCATACACATAAACAAAATAAATAAATCTCTTTTTAAAAAGTGTAAGATTGCCTCAGATGGACTTAAATCCAAGTCACTTGACTTAGAAGATCCTATCCTTTTCTTCCCCTTGAGGTAAAGTCTTGCTGTAGCCTAGGCTGGCCTCCAACCCAATCCTGACTCAGCTTCCTAGCCCATGCTAGGATGACAGGTGCCCATCATTACCTCCAGGCCAGAGTCCCTGTTCTTAATTGCCAGGTCACCTTGCCTCTTTAGCCACATAGAACATGCAGTTGAGTTAGGTGCTGTTTAAAGTCAGTATGTGGTCTTGCACAGTCCTGTGATACAGCAGATGTAGCTGCACTGAGGCAGGGCTCTTTTGTAGAAGAGCTTGGGTCTTAGTACTGTTTACAGAGTCCCCCAAAGGCCTGCTCAGGAGTCTGGGGACAGCCCAGCACAGAGATAACATCCTTCATGACGGTGTGTGCACGGGGATGTGATATCACATGCTTTTAGTCCCAGCACTTGGGAGGGAAGGGCAGGCAGATTTCTGTGAGTTGACTGCAGGACGGAGTCTCCTTAACAAGTTCCAAGCCAACCAGCTAGTGCTACATAGAGAGACCGTGTCTCAAACACAGTACTTATATTATGTGTATAGCTAGCTGTCTTGTCTGCATTTATGTCTGTGTACCACATGTGTGCCTGGCGTGCACAGAAGCCAGAGAAGGTGCTGGATCCCTTTAAACTGGAGTCTGGTTATTATGAGCTGTCATGTGGGTACTGAGACCCAAACCTGAATCTTCTGGAAGAGCTGCCAGTGTTCCCTGCCTCGGAGCTGTCTCTCCAGCCCTCACCTCATTTTTTGAGAGAGAGTTTCTCACTGAACCTAGATCTTGCTGTTGGGTTAGACTGGCTAGCCAAGAGGCCCCGGCCCCAACCCCTGGTCCTGTCTCCCTCCCCGTCCAACCTCACTGTGCTTGGATTACTGACATTTGCCACTTTTACATGACTGCTTGGGATCTCAACATTCGCACCAACTCCTGTCTCCACGAGCCACATCCTCAGTTGCATTTGTCCTTTGAGGCATGTCTCCTAACCCAAGTTGGCCTGAAACTATGTAGGTGAGCTGACTTTGAACTTCTGGTCTCTCTGGCCAAAGTCACCTCTGAGTGCCAGGGTTAGAGGCATGTGCTACCTACCACACTTGCTTTATCTTGGGGCACATTCAGACTTAGACACCCCCCCCAATCCTAGATCTCAAGAAGAACACTCGAACTTGGAATCTGATTAAGAAGATAATCTAGGGGCTGGAGAGATGGCTCAGTGGGTAAGAACACAGATTGCTCTTCCAAAGGTCCTGAGTTCAAATCCTAGCAACCACATGGTGGCTCACAACCATCCGTAACGAGATCTGACTCCCTCTTCTGGAGTGTTTGAAGACATCTACAGTGTACTTACATATAATAAAGAAATTTTTAAAAAGAAAGATAATCTAGAAATGGGAGGAGCTTAAGGTACTCTCCCCCGAATCTCCTGTGTCACCTCATGAAAAGCAGTGCCCTTGGCTCTACTCCCTGCAAGTTGGAACAATGCCTGTTGCGAGCCCCTCTACAGGGCAGCCTCCCTGAATTCTAGCTATTTTCTCTGCCTCCTCTCTGAAACTCTTGGTTTCTCCTTGGAACTCTCTGCATAGATTTGGAGATGCCCAGGGCAGGTCTCTATGCCTGCTATGATCAAAAAACAATTTATATCCCAGTGCTCAGTAGGTAGAGACAGGCCAATGTCTTCGAGTTGAATTTGAGGACGGCCTGGTCTACACAAGACCCTGCGTTAAGAAAGACCAACTTACAGGGCTGGAGAGGTGGCTCAGAGGTTAAGGGCACTGGCTGAGATTCAGACCTGGGTTCAGTTCCCAGCAGCCACGTGTCTCCTCATAATGTCTGTAACTCCAGTTCCAGGGACCAGAAGCCCTCCCTTGGTCTCCACCACACATGTACAGGGTGTACAAACACATACATGTAGGCAAAACATTCATATGCATAAAATAAATAAGAGGTTTTGTTTTTAAAAGAACGGCTAAGCATTGACCCTAAGAAGGGGTGGGTATTGAGATGGGTGTTGATGTTGAGTTTGAGGGTTGAAGGGCCCAGGCTGCAAAGCTAATGAATAATGCAAGCAGAGGTCCTCTGCTTCCTCCCACCCCTTCCTCTCTGCTCCCAGTGTCGGGGTACAGTGGAACCCTGGGCACGCCCCCTGTCCTCCGCCCTCACTTGTTGGGGAAGAACAGGCTGTACCCTTGAGAAACCACAAGAGGAAGTTTAGGGCGGCTTGTGGGTGGGGAAAGTTCTGGCACCTCTGCCAAGTTTCCCTTTCCCTGCTGAGCAGTAGGTGTGTTTATCTTGCCCACAGACTTTAAAGTTTAAATCCTCTGAGTTTCAAAGAGCTGTCAGTTCCTGTCCTGGCCCTGCTGCTGGCCTATGGCACCCCCTTCCTGCAGTAAGAGTGGAATCTGGTTTCAGCCTCTCACTTTCTCCCTAAAGCACCCTTAAAACCTTTCAACTATGGGGGACGTGGCTTCAACAGCCACTTAGGGGCTTTGTAGTGCTCCCAGGGACTCCTAAATGTTTCTCTTATTTGATGCTCACAGTAATTCCAGGTGTGCATGCCTCTGTCCCAGCTTATCAGTGTGGAAACCAGAGTCCAGAGAGGGTTAGGAACCTGCCAAAGTCACACAGCTAGTAAGTGGCAGAGTTCAGTGTTGAAGGTAGGTCTATCTCGGTTCAGACAGTGCGCTTTCTACTTTCAGTAATGGAAGCTGAGGTCTTTTTGCTGCCAGCCCTGGAGATGCCTCGATGGTTAAGAGCACCGATTGCTTTTCCAGAGGACTTGGTTCAATTCCCAGCATCCATATCGAATTTGCACATGCAGGCAAAACACCCATCTATGTAAAATAAAATATATTACAAATGATCCTGCAGGGCTGGAGAGATGATGCGTCGGTTAAGAGCACTGACTGGTCTTCAAAAGGTCCTGAGCCACATGGTGGCTCACAACCATCCGTAATGAGATCTCACGCCCTCTTCTGGTGTGTCTGAAGACAGCTACAGTGTACTTACATACAATAATAAATAAATCTAAAAAAAAAAATTCTGCAGCCGAGTGTGGAGGAACACACTATTGAAGCAGGCTATTGCCGTGAGTCTACGTAGTTAGACAGCCACGCTATGTAGAGAGAACACGTCTCAGAAAACAACACCAGAAAAGGCACAGGCTGTTCTTCCAGACAACCCAGGTTCTATTCCCGGCAATTCACAATTGACCATCTGTTCCTGCAGTTCCAGGGGATCCGATGCCCTTTTCTTAAGGTCTACAAGTTTTAATCGGGTCCATGTGCACTGCCACTTTAAGAATTAGAAAGCAGGAAGCAGCTGGTCGCGTCGGGGAAATCTCAAACGCAGACAGCAGCAGACAGAATCAACGGTTGAAGAAGGGCATGTGCTAGGAATGAGGAAACACATGCAGCAGACACACAGAGAAAAAGACCCTGCAAGGTAGAGTGCAGACTTGGGAAACAAAAAAATCGAGGGCTGAAGGCCCTTTTAAGCCTCAAAAAAGTCCTTCTCCCCAAATTTAGGGTTGGTCAATTTGAAGAAAGGTAGGATGGTGGATCGGCCTGCAACAGTTGAGTAAACCATCAAGGCTTGAAGTAGTTGAGCCAGTCCGTCAGCAGGGGGTTGACAAAAGCCAACAAAGCTTTTGTCTCCGGTGTCTAGGGTGAGGAAGAGGCCATTCATCTAGGGAATTTGGAATTTACCACCAGTATTACCTAACCACATCCCCTCTCTCTATCTGCCTGCCTACCTGGAGGAAGTCTGTGTAACTAACTCCTTGTCCTTCTGACCTTCCTGGGCAACAGACACACGTGGTGCACAGACCCAGATAGAGACAAAGCATCAATACGCATACAATTTTAAAACAAAAACATAATAACGATGATAAGGTATGATGTGTGGAGAGGGGAAGGGCTTGGGGTAGAACAGGGAGGGAGTCTTTGCAAGTAAATCCTTTGGAAAAGAACACCCAGTGGCGTGGTTATCACTGTCTGTTCTTCCAGCAGACTCAGGGCGGGGTCCCAGCCTCCACTTTGCTTGGCAGTCCAGCTACAAGGGATTTGGTTTCCTCCCTGAACCTCAGTTGGTACCCACATACACCTTACAAACATATAAGTAATATTTTTAATTTAAAACTAAAGGAGAACTAAGTAGGGAAAAAAAATAAATACAGTGATGTTGGAGGTGGTACTGAGTGTTTGTGGTCCCAGCACTCAGAAAGCTGAGGCAGGGGCATCATTGGAGGTTGGAAGGGACCTAGACTGTGGAGTAAAACCTTGTCTCAAACCAACCAATCAAGCAAGGCAGTATCAAAAAGTGAAGTTAGACTCCAGAAACTGAAGGAGATACAAGAAGTGTTTAAATGGTTGAGGTAGTTCTGGGATGTATTAGAACATAACAAAAATATTTATTTTATTTTTAAATTATGTGTCAGTGTGTGTGTGTGTGTGTGTGCACATAAATGCAAGGGCCTGAAGGTCGTGAGCCACCCACACAATCTGCAAGAGCAGGGCAAGCTTTTAACTGGTTCTCTAGCTCTCCAGCCCCATAACTTTTTTCTTGAGTGGTTGGATTTTTTTGTTATTGTTCTGAGTTTTGATCATTTTGAATTATCATTATTGCTTGAGCCTTGCCATATAGCCCCCGTACTGGCTCTCCTTGAACTTGTAGCAATCCACGCAATTACAGGCATGGAAAGTACCACGCCCACTTGGCAAAAAAATGTAAGGACTTTCTAACAAATAACTGTGTGATCCCAGCCTAATGACGTGAGTCCCAGCTACAGGAGTCTAGAGCGCATGCACCGAGGGCCTCTGCCAGAGTGTCAACTTGAAGACTCCTCCCCTTTCCGCCAAGATATTGCCTTACTCACCGAGGCCCCCTTGCGTCATCGCTCGTCCTGCCGCTGGCCCTGGTCCATGGTATTCACACTTTGTCCACCAGATGGAGCTGTAGCCCAGAGTGTGGCTTCAGGGGCCCCGGATTGGGTGAAGAACTCCACCAGGTCCTTCAGGCGCCAGCTGGTTTCCTGGGACCTCCGTCCCCACCCCATTCCCAGCTGTTTACACAGAGAGCTGTTCAGACCGGACCCGGCAGAATCTCCATAAAATGTGCTCTGGCCCAAGTGTGCAGTCCTGGGAGAATGTGCTCCTTTCCCCAGGCAGGGGCCCTCCCACACTTCTTCCGATTCCTGACCTTCCCATGTCCTTGCCGCAGAGGGACCCAAGTGTCAGCCAGCGGCAGCATGTCAGGGAAGCTACTCTGGAATGACCCCTCCTAACCTTCAAAGGGTATATATAACACTGACATTGTTGCCTGTTACAGACCTCGGGAGCCACACCTTTCTGAAAGCATTAGCCCTCTGCAGTTTGACCAGTTCTCCCATGTTGGGTAAAATTCCCCAGCAGCCTCTCCTGAGATTAGGAAGCAGAGGCTTAGCCATGGCTGAAGGTGTGGCAGAAGGAAGGTGCAGGTTCTTCCAGTATCCAGGCCAGATCTTATTGCTGCCTGTCAGACCCATTAGGGGCTATTACATGCTTGGTTTGAGGGCTCTCGCCTTTAGTCTCAGCACCGGGGAGGCAGAGGCAGGTGGATCTCTGAATTTGAAGCCAGCCTGCTCTACGTGGCATGCCAGGGGGAGAGCTTGTTTCAGAGACAGAGAACTATGAAGGCCGAACAGTCAGTGGGCTACAGGACACAACAGATAGAGCCCAGAATGAGCAAGATGGCCACGGTGCTGAGGACAGCCCCGAACAGTCTGGCTAGTATTTCCAAGCACTTAATAATCCATTCTTTCCTAACCCCACCCGCTCAAGAGACATAGGGGACAGGAAACACATCTTACGGGCCAAGAAGCTGCTGCACAGAGAAGTTAAGCTTCTTGCTAAGTTTCGCACAGCCCAGCTGGCAGGCTGATCGGGCTGTGTGGCCTCAAATGGGGATTCACCATCCATTTTCATCCCAGGGCGGGAGGAGGGCCAGAGAGCAGTCCGTATGGCTATCCTGCCTGGCTTTGTTCTTGGTAGGCTCCTTCCTGGCTTCTGTTTCCTCATCTCTGACCCCTCCCTCATGGTGGCTAACACTAGCTAAATGTTTACTGTATGCTAAGTAGCATCTTTATGGCCTCACAGCGTAGTGAAGAGTGTGTGTGTGTGTGTGTGTGTGTGTGTGTGTGTGTGTGTGTGTGTATGCTGAGGCTCAAACCCAGGCCCTTGCACATGTTGGCAAGTGTTCTGTCACTCAGCTACATCCCAGGCAAGATGAGCATTATTCTGCCTTTACAGATGAGGAAACGAGGCATAGAATATGTCTGGGTAAAGAGTCTAACATGCATGGGACTTAAGAGATAAAGTCCTGCCCTAGGCAGGCCATGGGTTCTGATGAGTGGTAGTTTCTCTCTCTCTCTCTCTCTCTCTTTCTCTCTATTTCTGTCTCTCTCTGTCTCTCTCTCTCTCTGTCTCTCTCTCTGTCTCTCTGTCTCTGTCTCTCTCTCTGTCTCTCTCTCTCTCTGTCTCTCTCTCTCTCCGTCTTTCTCTCTCTCTCTCTCTCTCTCCGTCTTTCTCTCTCTCTCTCTCTCGCTGAGACAAGACCGTACTATGTAGTTCTAGCTGACCTGAAATTCCCTTTTTAGACTAGGCTGGTCTTGAACTCACAGAGCCTACCTCTGACTCCCTGGTACTAGGATTAGAAGTGTGTGTGCTGCTTCACTTCAGCATGGTTTTTGTTTTGTTTTGTTTTGTTTTAAGACATGGTTTCAAAAAGCCCAGGCTAGCCTCAAGCTTGCTCTGCAGCCAAGGAAGACCTTGAATTTCTGATCTTCCTCCCTCTACCTCCCAAGTGCTGAGATTACAGGCCCGCACCACATACCTGGTTTATATGGTGCTGCGGATTGATCCCAGGGTTTGGTGTGTGCTTAGCAAATGCTCTCCCACCCCGCCCTAGCTCCAGTCTCGAAGCCCTTTTTGCTCTAGAGTAAAAATAGACCTGAAAGTTCTGGTCTGCGGGGAGAAGGTTGGGGCAATCCCAGAAACTCCCAATTCTGGCCCCAGCGTTTTCGACTCCAGCCCACCCTCCCTCCGGATCTCTGCTCCCTTCTCTCCAGGTTGCTCCTCCCTGCCCCTCCCTTGGGCTCTCTGAGTTCTGGGAAAGGAAGTCAGGGCTGGGCCTCAGACAGATGCAGGCCTTGAGCATCAGCCTAAGCTCCAGCTGGAGGAGGGGGCCCTGCTAGGGGACGAGAGGGCACCTGGAGGTCCTGTCCGCCTGTCCCCTGAAAGGAAGGTTTCTGCCTGCTGTCACAGAATCTTTCCTGAGCTCCATTTGCAGAGCTTGCTGTGATTGGAGCCCACTTTGAATGAGACACCCACCCCCCCCCACCCCACCCCCAGTGTTGGATCTTTAGCAAGTGAACTGCACCAAGATGGCTTGGGGACCTTGGGAAGAGAAAGCTCTTTCCATCCAGTAGCTGGCTCAGAAGGCTGCCTCTTCTTTCCTCTCTGCTCGCCTCTCCTCCTAAGACATGTCCAGTACAGACCCACAAACCACAGTGGGAAGGGTCTTGGGGGTCATGGGCCCTCAGATATACTAGATGACCAAGCAAGAGCAGAGATGTAGGACATTCCCTAAGCCCTTCTTTCCAGTCAGCTGGTACCTGCTGGTCCTAGAGTCAGCATCTGTCTTTTCTTTTGACTTAGCCCATAAGATCAGCCGAATCTGCCTCTCAGATCTCTGGAGACAGTCTTTGGAGTTGGCTCAGACTTAGTATAACCACTAAACTTGACCTTGGTGCCTCTGGGTGGTCCTCAGAAAGTTTCCTCAGACATAACTGCTGAGAGTCCTTTTGGGTATTCCTTGTGAGCATATACTGTGTGGATTTTCTCTCTTTAAAAAAATTCATATGTATGTATGTATATATATATAGTGTGTGTGTGTGTGTGTGTGTTGGCAAGGTGCATGTATAGGAACCTGTGCTTGGAGGTCAGACTACAACTTACACAAGATGTTATTCTCCTTCCATTTGTATGCTTATTAACTCGATTATTACTTATTCTTCACACTAATACTAAGGAGCTGGAGGATGTCGTTGTTCAGTAGGTAGAGACCTGGCATAAGGCATCTCTGGGTTTTAGTCTTCAGGAACACAAAAATCTGGATGTGGCCCATGACTGTAATCAGCGCTCTGAAAGTACAAGCAGGAGAAGTCCAAGGTCGCCCTGAATTTGAGGCCAGCCTGGGACACATAGGACCCTGTCTCAGAAGAGAAAAACAGAGCAAAAGGCTGGAAGATGGCTCGGTCAGTGCAGCGTTTGGCTCACACGTATGAAGGTGTGAATTTGAGACTCACAACATGTATGTAAATGCCTTGTGTGCCATCAAGTGCCAGGGAGGCAGAGACAGAATCCTAGGGGTTCCCTGGTCAGCCAATTAGCCCAGGAGGTGATCTCCAGGCCATTAAGAGACCCTGCCTCAAAAGAGCAGTTGACCATCCTGAGAATGACACTCAGGATTGTCCTGTGTCCTCCACATGTGTACACATACATGCACATGTAGTAGGCAAGTGCTGAGGTTCCTTATTTCACGCATGAACAATGGAAGTTCAGAGGCCAAACAGCTTAACCCATGATCAGTATTGAGAGTCTGATGCCAAGAGCCCTGGTAGCTCATGCCTTTTATCATGATACAGGGGAGGCAGAACCAGATGGACCTCTATGAGTTCAAGGCTACTGTGGTTGGCACTTGTATGTCCCCTTGGGAGTGAAAGATGACACCAGGTTCCCTATTGAGACAGCGCCTTATATATAGTCTTGGGGGAAGTAACACAGAGGACTGACTGGGGCTTCTGAACTGCTTGTGAGTGACATGCACGTGTGTTTTGGAAGCAGGTGGTGTAGGGAGTGTGTTGTCCCCACTCATAGCATACCAGGGTATCCTGCGTTCTGGATCCCTTAGGTCTCCTAACCAGAGCCCCAGCAACATCCACAGGGCATCCTGCATCCCTAACCAGAGCCCCAGCAACATCCACAGGGCATCCTGCATCCTGGATCCCTTAAGTCTCCTAGCCAGAGCCCCAGCAACATCCACAGGGCATCCTGCATCCCTAGCCAGAGTCCCAGCAACATCCACAGGGCATCCTGCATCCCTAACCAGAGCCCCAGCAACATCCA
Source organism: Tokudaia tokunoshimensis (assembly GCA_036184795.1). Classification (NCBI taxonomy): domain Eukaryota; kingdom Metazoa; phylum Chordata; class Mammalia; order Rodentia; family Muridae; genus Tokudaia; species Tokudaia tokunoshimensis. Next base: position 37,202,466 of record BTHU01000016.1, read on the forward strand.
CAGGCATCCTGCATCCCTAACCAGAGCCCCAGCAACATCCACAGGGCATCCTGCATCCCTAGCCAGAGGCCCAGCAACATCCACTGGGCATCCTACATCCTGGATCCCTTAGGTCTCCTAACCAGAGCCCCAGCAACATCAACTAAGCCAAACCAGTTGGAATAAGGATGTCTTGGCCTTGCCCCAGCTGGGAGGTCAGGTGTCACAGAGGACCCAGGAAGCATGTGATGGTGGATGTGAGCCTTGCTAGGTGGAGCTGGGGCTCTGACCTATCTGTGGAGCCCTGGATGAATCAGCCAGACCACAGCCACCCAACTGAAACGAAGGTGCAGACATTTTCTTCTGACCCCCGCTTCAACGTTCATTTCCTTTTCCTTGGGCTTTCCCATGACAGCTTTACTAGGGCGTGGCACTGGGGCAGGAGCTGGGGTACAACTCAAGCTCATGGTTAAGCTGGGTCCTGGGGCTGAAGCAGTGACTTGATTTCTGAGAAAGGTCTGAGGTTTCTCATAGTTCTCCTAGAGATAGGTGGCAGCCCTGCCTAGGGCGAGGGACCCAGGCCCCATCTAGAGGACAGTACTGTGCAGGTGCAGGGTTCAGCCACCTCATACAGTCATCCAGCATCATCTAAACTACACAAAGGTTTTGACAATACTATTTGTCTGTTCTGAATGGGCAGTAGTGCTATGACATGTTAAGTACTGGGTTCGAAGTCAGAGAAAAAACAAACATCAAAGCTTTTATAGTACTGCAGAGATGACTTGGTGATTGATTAGGACTATTCCCTGTTATTCTATAAGAATTCTTTTTAAAAAAAAGATTTATTTTTATTTATATGAGTACACTGTAGCATACGAGAAGAGGACATCAGATCCCATTACAGATGGTTGTGAGCCACCTTGTGGTTGCTGGGAATTGAACTCAGGACTTTTGGAAGAGCAGCCAGGGCTCTTAGCCGCTGAGCCATCTATAGGTCAATATTTTTCAGCACCCAAGTCAGGTGACTCACAACTGCCTATAAGCTCCCAGGAAATCTGATGCCCTCTTCTGGCCTCTGTGGGCACTGCACTCACATGCATAAATCCAAACAGGTACACATTAAATAACAAATCTTAATTCCTCCTGCACCCCCCAAACACTATTAAAGCTAAGTATGATGGTATACTCCTGTAAATCTAGTCCTTGGGAGTTAGAGACAGGAGGGTCATGAGTTCAAGGCCATCCTTGGCTATATAATGAGTTTCAGACCAGCCTGGGACACTTGAGACCGTGTGTGTGTGTGTGTGTGTGTGTGTGTGTGTGTGTAAAAACCAGTCCCTCTCCAGATACTATTATTAAATAACCTTAATCTTCTCATACAACTCAGGTTACATCTAAGAATCTGTAACATAGTTGGTTTTTCTGGGATACCCAACCAAGTCTTCATTCAAATCTTGGGTTGAACGCGGACCAGGAACTACAGTATACCAACAGTGCGTAGGCGCCTTTCCACTGGCTCTCCAGTTGCATTTAGTCACTTAAGTGTTTGTATTTAGAAGTTCACTATGCACATTCCTGTGGCTAGCAGGGCCACAAGAAGGTTTCATATGGCAGTCCTGTGGGAATTTGGAAGAGGGATTGGTTGCTTTTGCACAACATTAGGCAGGTTGACCAGGAACTCACTGGCAAGTGACCCACTGTCTACCCATGCTAGACAAGTACCCAGCTGCCGAGCCATAATCCTCAGCCCCAAGCAGAGGTTCTGGTGAGAAATGATTCAAGAGCACCTTTTGGTTTTGATTTTCTGAGACTGTCTCTTTGCAGCCTAGGCTAGCCTTCAACTCACTAAATAGCCCAGGACTTGTCTCAAACACGTGGCTCCAAATGCAGAGATTGTGGGCACGGACAAGCAAGTCTGAGGTTGTCAAAGAGCAAGGGTTGTTGTTGTTGTTTCGACACAGGCTTTCTCTGTGTAGCCCTGGCTGTTCTGGAACTCGCTTTGTAGACCAGGCTGGCCTCGAACTGAGAGATCTGCCTGCCTCTGCCTTTGAGTGCTGGGATCAAAGGTGTGTGTCAGTATGCCCAATTTAAAGAGCAGTTCTTTTTTTTTTTTTTTTTTTTTGGTTTTTCGAGACAGGGTTTCTCTGTGTAGCCCTGGCTGTCCTGGAACTCACTTTGTAGACCAGGCTGGCCTCGAACTCAGAAATCCTCCTGCTTCTGCCTCCCAAGTGCTGGGATTAAAGGCGTGCGCCACCACCGCCCAGCCTAAAAGAGCAGTTCTTTTTTTTTTTTTAAAGATTTATTTATTTTATGTTATGTATACACTGTCGCTCTCTTAATGCATACCAGAAGAGAGTATCAGATCCCATTACAGATGGTTGTGAGCCACCATGTGGTTGCTGGGAATTGAACTCAGGACCTCTGGAAGAGCAGTCAGTGCTCTGAACCACTGAGCCATCTCTCCAGCCCCCAAAAGAGCAGTTCTTAAAAGGCAGTTAAAAGTAAAAAGAAAGATGGGTGTTATTTGGAATTCCCATAATCCCTGTGAACTCAACTCTTAAGAGCAGGAAGTCAGAGAATCAGAAGTTCAAGGCCACCTTCAACTACCAAAGTCCTTGTCTCAAAAGATCAGAAGAGGGCTGGAGCCACTTATATATAATAAACAAACAAACAACAAACAATTTTTTTTAAAAAAAGATCAGAAGAAATGCACTTGGGGTACAGAGCAAGTCTCAAAAAGCAACGGCAGTGGGTGGTGAGAGCAAAATCCAATAGTTAGGAATGGTGACTCTTGCCTCTAATCCCAAAACTCAGGAGTCAGAGGCAGGAAATCTCTGTGAGTTCCAGGCCAGCCAGAGCTCCACCTGTCTCAAAAACAGACAAATGAACAAATAAATAAAATGATAAGAGCAGTTCTGACAGTGGTGGGGTTTTTTATTTTATTTATTTATTTATTTTCGAGACAGGGTTTCTCTGTATAGCCCTGGCTGTCCTGGAACTCACTCTGTAGACCAGGCTGGCCTCAAACTCAGAAATCCTCCTGCCTCTGCCTCCCAAGTGCTGGGATTAAAGGCGTGCGCCACCACTGCCTGGCTTGCTTTTTTTTTTTTTTAACCTAAAACCATATTACAAAAATACTCGTCTTTCTCTCTTATTTTGATGGAAATTATTTGGGCTTACTTATTTTTCTCTTTGTGTGATGTTACTAATGATTTCCTTAAGAAAGTCATTGTTAGTTTTGTAATCATCATTATTTCTATGATAACAATGATTTTCCCCCTCTTTTGGTGCTGGGGATTGATCCAGGACCCCTCACATAGCTATTGACTGGAATCCCCACCTCAACTTGTTTGTGTGTGTGTGTGTGTGGAGAGAGAGAGAGAGAGACAGAGAGAGAGAGAGAGAGAGAGAGAGAGACAGAGAGAGAGAGAGAGAGACAGAGACAGAGAGAGAGACAGAGACAGAGACAGAGAGAGAGAGACAGAGAGAGACATTGACAGAGAGACGGAGACAGAGAGAGAGGAGAGATTGGTTGACCGATTCATTGATTGCAAGGCTGGTCTTAAACACCTCCTGTCTTTTGAGCGCTGAGATCACAGGTGTGTGACATTAAACACAGCTAGTCCTTAGTGTTTTTGAGAGAACATCTCATTGTGTAATCCTAACTGGCCTGGAATTTGTATTCCTTCTTCCTGTCACCCCAGTGGTGGGATTACAGGTGTGCACAGTCCCTGGAAATGAGAATTATTTTAAAAGTTTATTACTAATTTCTTAAAAACAACAAACAGTAAGTCACTGCTTGTTAACAGAATCTTATTTTTTAAATACAGCGATAATCTTGTTTCCCCAAACACAAAAAGTTAGTGGGAAGCCTGGCCTTAGTTTCCATTGTTGTTGCTCTCTTTAAATGCCTAATTAAATCGAAGATAGCCAGATGATCTTGGAGGTTTCAGCTTCTCCTGTGCTCCGGGGGCTTTTGAGTGAGTGTATACAAAGAAAAGCCAGCCTCAGACAGAGATGCCATCACAACGTGGGGAACCTGTGGATTGAGCTGGAAGACAGTGCTCCTCTCAGGATACCAAGGTGGAAAGAATGTTTGAAACAAAAGGAAGATGCGGAAGGGGGGCAGGGGTGTGTGTTGTACTTGACTCAGTGCTCTGAAGAAGCCATTGAGGCTTTGGAAGGAAGTCATGTGGTCGGAGTGGTTTAAGATGATTCCCAAGGCTATAGTGGAATACCGAGGGAGACACTCTATAAAATTATGACAAGATTTGAATTAGGGTGTAGGTTGCTTTTCTCATGCTGTGACAGAATACTGACACTGACACGGGCAGCATCAGGGGGAAAGGGTTCTCAGGGTTTATATAGATGAGGGGGTTCTAGTCTATCATGGTGGGGAAGACATAGCAGCCTGAAGGTGAGGCTCAGCTGGTCACAGCGCCTCTGCACCCAGGAAGCAGAGAGAGGGGCATGCTAGTCCTTAGCTGCCTTTCTCTGGTTTTATTCACCCTAAGACCATCCCCTCTGTGAGAAGGTGCCACTCACTTTTAGAGAGGCTCGGCCCTCCTCAGTTGAACCTCTGGAAATGCCTCTGTCTGTGTTTCCTGGGCGATTTCAAATCCTGTCCACTAAGAGTCAAACCCTGCTCTCCTACTGGATGGCAGAAATGGGGATGAGGTGCCATTGGACAACAGGTTCTGAAGACTTCAGAGGCAGCAGAACTGGGTAACTGGTAGGAATTAGAGTTATCCACAGTTCCCCCTGAGAGGCACCCTGCATATTTCTGTGATGAAGTATGTGGTCTGTGTTGTACTAGCTGCTCGAATTCCTTCTCCCCTGCCAGGCTCTGGGCTCCAGTTTAGGAGTGAGAAGAATCAAGGACAGCTAGGCAGGACTGGGGATACAGGCCTGTAATCCCCACTACTTAAAGGGCTAAGTCGGGAGGATTGAAAGTTCAGGGCCAGCCTGGGCAACTTAATGAGACCCTGTCTCAAAATAAGTTTACACAAAACAAGCAAGCAAGCAAGCAAGCAAGGCTCACCGTGGCTTCCTGGCAGAATGCTGGTTATGTTACTAGAGACAGTAAAACCAGGAGGAAAGACTCAGATGCACTCAGGCCCTACCATCCTACAGGATAGTATATCTGCAGAACTGGAGATGGAGGACCATTTGACAAATACAGATTTATGGTGTTTCAAGACAAGATTTCTCTTGTAGCCCTGTCTGTCCTAGAACTAGCTCTGTAGAGTAGTTTGAGACTGGCCTCATTTCAGAGATCCTCCTGCCTCTGCCTCCAAGTGCTGGGACTAAAGGCATGCACCATAATGCCTATCTAAGAAAGCATATAGCCGGGCGGTGGTGGCGCACGCCTTTAATCCCAGCACTTGGGAGGCAGAGGCAGGAGGATTTCTGAGTTCGAGGCCAGCCTGGTCTACAAAGTGAGTTCCAGGACAGCCAGGGCTACACAGAGAAACCCTGTCTCGAAAAAAAAAAACAAAAACAAAAAAAAAAAACAAGAAAGCATATAATTTTTTTTAAGTGCCAAAGATTTTGGGATAACTATCAAAACCTTGTAAGAAGTTTTGGCTTTGTTGAGTCTCAAGTAACACACATTCACTTAGGGAGTTGCTTTTTTTTCCCTCCTTTTTGAGTCAGGATCAGCATTTGGGAGGTAGATGCAGGAAGGTCACAGGTCATGGGTCATAGGTCTTGCATGGGTTTGGAGTCATCCTTGACCTCACAGTGAATTTGAAACCAGTCTGGACTACATTGGACAAACACTTTATTCACTGAGCCACATTCCTGGCCTGGAAATATTTTTCAGAACTCGAAATATTAAACTGGGCATGGCGGTGGACACTGCAATCTTGGTTTCTGGGAGGTGGAGGCAGGAAGATCAGGAATTTAAGGTCCTCCTTTCCTACATATTGAGTTTGAAGCCAGTCTAGGCTGCTTGAGATCTTGGTTTAAAAAAAAAAACAAAAAGACAAAAATAGAATAAGACAAATCCTAGAAATGTTTTCATTTTAAACCATTTTGTCCACACATGTACAGAAACACACAAATATGTATAAAAACCAAAGAAGATCTGCTGTAATGTGCTTGCTTGCTACAGCAGATGTACTTTTGATGTCTTTAAAACAAAAATCTGTTGTACTGTTTTCTTTGTAAAACATACCGGTCAAGCTTAGCTTCGGGGCCAGCAAGGCTCAGCACAAGTTTGAGCACCTGAGTAGGATCTTTAGAACTCACCGGGGAAGGGGCAGAACCCACTCCCGGAATCTGGCCTCCGGCCTCCATACACACACTCCGTGGTATGTGGTATGCGCTCTTCCACAGGCATACAAACACATATGATGATAATACATTTTCAAAATGAGTTTCATGACTTAAAGAGAAGCTGGGAAACATCCTGACTTGTCATCAAAAACAAACTGAGTTTGTGCTGGGGGTGGGGAGTCAAGCTGTAACTCGAGGTTCTGGTAGCCCCAGACCCATTATCCAAAGTAAAGCAAAGGGTATATATACTCTGGGAACTCTTAGAAACACTTTTTAGGAAGACTGGAGAATGAGCCTAGGAAATGGACAGAATAGAAGAAGCCCGGATTGTATCCCCAGATGAGGAAGGCGGGGAAGGGGACATGAAAGAAGGGGAAAGAGAGGGTTGAGAGCCAGATATGGTGGATCTCTGTGAGTTTGAGGCCAAAAGAGAGAGGGAGAGAGAACAGAGCCCAGGAATGTCGCTAAGTTGGTAGAGTGCTTACCCAAGCATGCAGGAAGCCCTGTGTTCAATTCTGTAAACTACAGGTAATCCTAGAATTCGGGCGGTGGAGGTTCAAAGCCTGCCTCAACTATATCACCAGTTTGAGACCCAACTGAGCTGTGAGATGCTGATCTCTAAGAGGGTTAATAAACTATACATGTAGTTTAGGTATACTATACATATATTAAAATACAAACATCAAGTTAGGGAAGTATACCACACATGATAACAGTGAGATTTTGCTTGGTTGGGTTGATTTTGTTTTGTGTGGTGGGGTCTCACTGTATAGACCTGGCCAACCTGGAACTAGATTACCAGCGTCCCCAACCAGGCCAGCTGTTTTTTCTTTTTTAAAAAACATTTCAGCTGCAGCTGTGTGCAACCGGTTGGACCCCCAGTGCCACATAATCCCAGGATTTGTAGAGACAGAAGAATCAGGGCTTCAAGGTCTTCCTCAGGTACCTATTGGGTTTGAGGGCAGCCTGGGCTATGTGAGACTCTGTCTCAAAAAAAAAAAAAAATCCAGTTCTTTTTTTTTGGGGGGGGGGGAGGTTTGAGACGGGCTTTCTCTGTATAGCCCTGGCTATCCTGGAACTCTGTAGACCAGGCTGGCCTTGAACTGAGAAATATGCCTTCTTCTGCCTCCCAAGTGCAGGGATTAATAAAGGCACCACCACTGCCCGGCTGTCCAGTTCTATAACAGGAAGAATAGAAAACAAACTAGGAGTGTCTCTATGAGCTTATGGAAAAAGTGTGGCTAGTTTGTGGCATCTCATTGGAAGTTGCAGGAGCTAAGAGTAAAGCAATGAAGGGCCCAGTAAGGCCCAGAGCCTGGTGTGGGCTCTACCCCAGCTCTCAATTATCTGTCCGCTCTCCAAGTCCTGTTATACCAATTAACAAAATTTTAGAAGTGTCCTGCCTGGCACTGGGTGGTGGGGGGGCGATGACCAGCTCAGGCCATCGTGACAGTTGCGGTGGGCGGAGTTGGATAAGGGGGCAGTCACCCTCAGAGGGGCACAGAGTAGGTCTGAAGAGAGCCAGCGTCCTCTCGTCCTGTTGAGCAGCCTGGGGCTGCAAGGGTGGAGGGCTGGGGAAGAGCTGCGGTGGGAGCAGGAAGCTGGGCAGCATCCCGCAGAGTCTGCCTCCGCCGCTCAGCAACAGAGGAGGAGGTGGAGTCTCCGTTGAGCCCTGAGATAAGGAACAGGCGGCAGCTGACAAGGGGATCAAAATAAACAGCTGTGCCCCGGGGAGAACAAGCTTCGCATTCCGTTCTGTGATCCCACCCCAATCCCTACTTCTCCCCCAGCGCACCCCACCCCCACCCGAGCACACTCGCATCCCTGTCCGCTCTGAGGGCCTCTCCCCTCAGCCTTGGCTTGGCTCCTTGTGAGCTGTGTTCCCACATCAGCCCCCTCTTTAGGCAGAGGCTCTCGGGGGGGCCTTTCTCCAGCTGTCTGGAAGGACTGAGGACTCGAGACAGGTGGCCGGAGGTGGAAAAGAGGGGCCTCTTCCAGGGCCAGCCCCCATCTGCCAGGCTGGGCCACCCTCAGACTCTCCCTTGGGTCATCTAGGAAGGCCTGGGAAACAGTGGGGCTGAGCTCTGAAGGCTGGGGAGGCTGAGGCAGGACCTGGGTTCTAGTGGTGGGAAGAGTATTCATTGGGCTGGAGAATCTGCTCCCTGCCCGCCAGGCCCTCAGTACAGAAAGGACAGACGGTGGCGTGTGTGAGGAGCCTCTTTGGCTGGCTCTGGGAGGTCATTCTTCGGTATAGCGCCTGAAGGTGCCCTGGTCTCAGGGATCTGGGAGGCTCCATATCTCCTGAGGCTTCATGCTAGTGCCCCAAGCACCCCTGATTGATTTCGACACATGCTAGCCTGAGGGTTAAAGTCTAAGAACTACAAGGAGCTGAGACTTGCCCTTTCTCCAGGGCTAGGCCAGCTCCTGGGGCCACCATGAGTAGCAGTTAACACCCCTTCTTCACAATACCCCCATAACCAGTTCCAATCTGAAGAATGCAGGGTTTCAGGAAGGCTCCGGGCCACACCAGGAAGTATCTTCATTGTCCTGAAGAAGGTTTAATGACTTCTGTGTTCCTGAGCCTGGGTGTCCAAGGGTCAGATCTAGGGGGCTGCAGGGAGGCGTCCACTTTGAGATACATCAGGAGTCTTTGCTGCTGGCAGGAAGATGGCCAGTGGGGGCTTATGCAAAAGGGTCACCTACCTCTTGCTGGCAGGCTCCCAAACCTCTACTCAACTGACTCCTTGAGACCCCCAAGACCCTCCAAGAGCTTAAGTCGTTAACAGATGCTAGGCATATTCTTGCTTACATAGCCACTCTCACCCCTGACCAGCAGTTTCAATAAATGAATGCCCCAAACCACTTGTATATAAGATTCTCAGGATAGGAGTGATAGATCCCTCAGGCCTCTGTGGAACCCATCTGTGCCCAGAACGCCAGCCCTGGTAGTGACCGACATGTACTGAACACTTGCTATATGCCAGACAGAGACGCTCTTCTTCCTTCGTCTTATCCTATTATCCATACTGAACAGAGGAGGAAATGAAGGCTTAGATGAGTCACCCGACTTGCTGATCGCATAGCAGCACTTGAGCGCATGCGCCGGGGACAGACTCTGGCCTGCCTGTCTCCTGAGCTCTTTCCCACCATCACAGGCAACCCCAGCCTCCAAGGCTGGAGAGAGCTCTTCTGGGGGCAGCTGCTTCCCTTCTGCCCTCGCAGGCAGGAAGGAGAGTGAGGCAAGAAACAGCAGCTGACAATGTGGCAATGTGGCAACAAGGGTCGTGGCGCTGAGGATGGCCAACGCCGGGGCAGAGGCTCCAGGGCGGGGCAAACGCAAGATGGGTACAAGGATTGCCTGAGCTGCAGGCAGCTGATAGACTCCTCAGGGCTTCCCCGCCCTCTCTCAGACTTGGTGTGGCCATCACTCCCCAGCCTGTCCTCTTCCCCTCCCCTGATGTCACCCCCAGCTCGGCCTCTGTCTTCCTCTTTACGGCCAGTTTCCTTTCCTCAGCTCTCTACTCTCTTCCTGGATCCCGGCGGGGGTGGGGTGGGGTGGGGGGAGGTCATTCATATCTCTTCTCCAGCTGTACCTGTGACATTCCTATCTCCATAATAATAGCATCTATTATTAACAAGCACCTACTGTGTGCCGGGTTTTGTCTCTAACTGCTTAACACTATGAACTCTTGTTGACTTTTCCTTGAGACAGGGTCTCACAGCCCAGACTGGCCTCAAGCTCCCTTTATAGCCAAGGAACACCTTGAACTTTTTCCAGTCTTTCTGCTTTCACCTCCCAAGTGCTGAGATGACTGGTATTTACCACTCCATTTATGACTGCCATTACCATTCGTTTATGCGGTGCTGGGGATTGAACCCAGGGCTTTGTGAACCCTCGGTATGCACTCAACCAACTAAGCTATACCCCCAGCCAACAATGTGTACTCTACATTCTCCTTGCAAACCCATGAAAAGTCACTCCCAGATCTATTTTACAAAGAAGAGGATTGGGCTTGGAGACGCTAAGTTAGCTGCTTGGTCTGACTGGCCATCAGTCTTCAGCTCACGTCTGAAGCTCACCTCTTTCCTCCTCACACGTTTCCTCACCCCCCAACCCCCTGCCCCCCACCCCATTGGATCCAGTTCCACGTGTTTCCCTGAGCGTGTCAGAGCCTTTTCTCAAATAAGAGAAATCATTTGAGAAACGGTCCGTTTGACAGGTGTATTTTGATTATGTATTAGATTCACATTTAGTCTCCCTTTGTCATAAACTAGGGACTGGGGTTGCATTGCTGTATTCTGTACCCAGAAGGTTGTTTTCTAACCTTCAGAGAGCAGACTTGATGGTATTGAAGGGCTGGGGAATGTGGATGGAGAGGAAAGCCCCTTTTACCCACAGAGATCAGAGAGTGCTCTGATGATTCCTGTGTGCCTGAACCTGAATGTGGCTTCTACCCTGGGTGTCCGATGGTCAGATCCATGGGTCTGCAAAATGGGTACAAGGATTGTCTGAGCTGCAGGCAGCTAATAGACTTGTTAGAGAGGTGTTTGCTTTGGGATGTATCAGGCGCCTTTGCTGCTGGCAGGAAGTTGTCCCAAAGAAGTAAGTCTGGCCACCTCTCTAGGGCCCCGTGGGAGCCGTGGGAGCATAAGCCGAGGTCCCACCTTCCTCTCGATCTTTCACTGATAACCACATGGCAGGCTCCCACACCACTGTACTCAACTCACTCCTCGAGGCCCCCAAGACCCTCCAAGAGCCTATGTCTTCAGATGCTAGGCACATCCGTGCTTATGTAGCCATCCTCACCCCTGACCAGCAGTTTGAAGAAACGAATGCCCTAGACAGCTAGGAGCAGCCATTGTTTATAAGAATCTCAAGGCATTGTGGCTCAGTAGTGGAACAGATGGTTAATATGCAGGACATCAGGAGGTTCGGTCTTCAGGACTAAAATAATAAAAGGCTGGACATAGAGGTCTGTGCCTTTACTCCAGTGCGTATTTGGCAAGCAGATCTCCGTGAGTTCAGGCCAGCCTCTCATAGATTCCAAGTTCCAGATCAGCTAAGCGACATAAATCCATTGACTGGACTAGATTGAGTTTCTGTAGCAGACCCCTCAAGATAGTCACTTGGCAAAACTGAGATTTCCTACATGTAAGTTGAGCATATGGTCAGACTCCTGGGCAGACCTGGGAGCCCACTGCTCTCTATGCTCCGGGATGTGGAAGACAGCACCTTCCTGAGGTCACTACGAAGCTTGGAGAGTGACAGAGGGAGGCCAGAAGAGAGAGGAGAGGGGAGGGAAGAGGTACTTTACTTTCTTTAGAAAAGTATTTCTAGGGAGCTGGAGAGATGGCTCAGTGGTTAAGACTGTTTTTCTAGAGATCCTGAGTTCAATTCCCAGCAACCACATGGTGGCTCACAACCATCTGCAATGGGATCTGATGCCCTCTTCTGGTGTGTCTTAAGACAGCTACAGTGAATATATTTTAAAAAGCAAATAATTTTTTAAAAAAGAAAAAAAGGTATATATTCTTACTTTGGTGTGTGTGGGGGGAGATGCTTGCCCCAGGGCACACATGGAGGTGAGGGGTTGGGGGAGGGGGAGCTTTGTGGAGCTGATTCTCTTATTCTACCTTTCCATGAATTCCAAGGGTTGAGTTCTGGTCACCAGGCTACATAGCAAGCATCCCTATCCCTTGAACCTTCTTACCAACCCTGTCCTTTCTTTGCAAGACATTACCCAAACTTGGCGCAGATCAGGGCTGAAATGACGGGCTGGTTCTGAGAACACACTGCCCATGCAGAGGTCCTGAGTTTGAATCTGGACACCCACGTTGAGCCGGGAGTCACACTGCCTGTGGCTCTGAGGGCACCGTCGCTTCGTGCACATACCCACGTGGAGACACACATAATTACAAATAAAACATAGAGCCGGGCAGTGGTGGCACATGCCTTTAATTCCAGCACTTGGAAGGCAGAGGCTGGAGGATTTCTGAGTTCGGGGCCAGCCTGGTCTACAGAGTGAGTTCCAGGACAACCAGGGCTATACAGAGAGAGAAACTCTGTCTTGAAAAACCAAAACAAACAAACAAAAAACATAGTTTTATTTATTTTTTTTGAGACAGGGTTTCTCTGTGTGGCCTTGGCTATCCTGGAACTCACTCTATAGTCCAGGCTAGCCTCAAACTCGAAGATCCATCTGCCTTCCACGTGCTGGGATTAAAGACACGGGTCCGGCTCTAAAAAGTAAATCTTTCCCAAACAAACAAACAAAAAGCAGATCTTGTTATCCCCTCCCCCTGAACGGATCTCACATAGCCCAGGCTAGATTCAAGTCGTGTATCTGAGGATGACCTTCAACTTTTGAAGAACATGTATATTTGCCATGCAAAGCTTCCGGGGAAGCTTGGGGGACATAAACACTGGGCTTCTAGTTGAAAGGTACAAACTGGGGAAATGAAGTTTAGGGAAGAGGTTAGCCATCTCTGCCACAGGATCAGAATAGAGGAGCCCAAGGCGTGTGGGTGAGAATGGTTTCCTGGGAGGGGTTCACATCCCCACACTGCTGTAAGGCTGCTGAGAGGGTGCCCGCATGCAGTCACACGTGGGTACCCTCTCAGCAGTCAGGTAATGGAGGCTCTGTAAGGGTCAGAGGAAGGGGTGGAGACTTCCAAGTCTGTTCTGACAGAAAGAAAGCAGGGCTGAGGCAAGGAGCCCGAGAGGCCAGACATAAGGGGGAAAATCCTTTGCAAGGGAAAGCTCTGTGCGGCCAGATGGCGACTGGCCATAGGAACACACTCATTTATTGAATAGCTACCATGGGTGTGGAGGAAAGGGAAGGAGAGAAAGACAGGCCTGGTCCTTTACCTTGTGGAATTTATGAGCTCTCAGCTTTTCCTGGTCCCTCTGCTCCCCGTGAGAGGACCGACTAGACCATACCAGCTGTAAGAGAGCTGTGAGGTCCCCAAGGGAGGCCAGGAAAGCCTGTGGAAGGCTGGGAACTGGATGCCCGCCATCTTGGGGCACAGCGCAGCACAGCACAGCGTGGGCTGCGGTCCTGGTTGGAAGGGACACTGAGGTTGTGGGTTTGCTTCTTTCTCACACCAAGCACGTGACCTGGTTTCTCAGGCAGAGGTGAGCGACCTCACAGGGGTGGGGGGCAGCGGCCCCCTCTCGGGGCAACTTTAGCTGTCCCTCTTTTTGTCTTAGGTTGAGTGGGAGTCCTCATTCCCACCACCTGTGACCCCAGGTCATTAGCTCCACCCCTATTTTCCAGTTCGAAGTGGAACCCCTTGTGGAAACACTTCAGTGGGGCCTCCCGGCCTCCCTTTGGCTTCCTGGGCCCCTCTTGGCTTGGCTGGAAGAGAGGCCCCATGACTTCACCTCCTCAGAAAGCGTCCCGGCTCCCTGTTTCCTCTCTCAGTGCATTCCAGACCCTCTGCCTGTCTGCCTGCGTGCCTTGGCCCGTCTCACACAGCCCGCCCTTTATTCCCCCTAGTGTGGCCTCCTCTGGCTCTGCCTGCCTCCTCCTGTGTAGACTTCAGAGCTGCTCTCTTGCTGCGAGCACTTCTGACATGGCTGAGAACAGCCCTCAAAGCTCTCTCTGTCATTCACAAGCTGTGACCCAAGGGAAGTGTTCTGTTGCCAGTTTTCTTCCTTCCTTCCTTCCTTCCTTCCTTTTCCCCCTTTTTTATTTTATGGCAGAATCTCGCCATGTAGCTATAGCTAGCCTAGAACTTGTTATGTAGACCAGACTGGCCTGGCGCTCACAGTGATGCCCCTGCCTCTGTACCCCTGCCCCTATGCTCCTATGCCTCCCACATGCTGGGATTAGAAGTATATACTTCTGTGCCAGGCCTGTTTATATTTTTTATAAAGGTTCTCCGTGGGTGGAGATGCAGCTTAGCTGGGAGAGTGCTAGGCAAGTGCTCTGCCATTGAAGCTTTTACTCCAGGCCCCAAGTGCATTCTCTGTGCGTGTTGTGTATGTGTGTGTGCACAAGAGTGTGCATGTGTGGAGACCAGAGGCTGGCGTTGGGGTCTATCTCTGTCACTCTTCATCTTATCTTTATATCTATCTTTATATCTATCTATCTATCTATCTATCTATCTATCTATCTATCTATCTACCTACCTACCTACCTACCTACCTATAGTAAGGATTTCTCAGTGAACCTGGGGCTTATCATTTTGGCTGAACTGGCTAGCCCGTGAGCCCCTGGCATCTGTCTTTACTTACACCTGCCTAGTGCTAGTTATGGCATACCCAGCTTCTTTTACCTTGGTGCTAGGAATTGGAACTCAGTTCCCCACTTTACCCAAATGAGCCGATTTCCCCCCCCCATAAGTTAATCCCCGCCAACTCATTATGTAGACCAGGCTGGCCTCCATTTTTCAGATCTACTTGCCTTTGCCTCCTGAGCCCTGGTATTAAAGGCATGCACCGCCATGGTGACTCACAGTGAATTCTTTGTGTGTTCTTATGCCTCAGTGCCCTGATCTGTAAAATGGGAACTGTAACAGTACTTAGCTACAGGGCCATCGGGGGAATTACATGCATTGCGAGGAGGCTGTAGGCCCATAGATCACGCAGAACAGGGCTGGGCCTGGCCCACAGCAACTGTTACATAAGTATTGGGTTATTGTTATGGAACACATGTTTGCCATTATGATGATGTGGACAAAAGATTTAGACTCAGTGCTGGTTTATAAACCCAGGAATCCAGGCTGAATCAATCAATAAAATCCTCAGATTCAGGCCAAATCAATCAATACAATCCTCAGACTCACATGACTAGTCCTTGCAGCTAGGATGGCCCTGGAATAAAGGCATAGGGCACTGTGCTGGCTTTGTTACAGTATCTAAGGACGGTCGGTCCTCAGGGTTTGCGCTGCTCATGTTTTGCGCATGGTCACATGGACACTGCACGGTGCTCCTGGGGAGCACACAAGGCTGAGTTCCTGTGAGCCTCTGGTCATAGCATCTTTATCAAGTTATCAATGCATACCCTTGTTCTTTGTGTGTTTTTGCCTAGACACCCTGTTTAAAATGTATCATGGACTGGTTAGTATTGAACCCATGGCCAGTAGTCGTATGATCTCCAGAACAAAGCTGATTATTTTTTTCTGTAAGGTACATGAAGACAACTAGCAGTGGATGAGATGAGTCAGGTTAAAAAAAAAAATCACTTGCTACACAAGTCTGACAGTGTTCCGTTAATCTTTAGGAAGGAGAGAACCTCTCCCCAAAACACACACACCCATGCACAATCAGCATGTACACACACACATACACATACACACACACTTGCACACACTCATACACATTCAAACACATGAACAGGATACACGTTCCTGTACTCACACACATATATTACACACACACACACACACACACACATACAATAATAATAATAAATCACATTTTAAGATTTATTGTCTGTGTATGAGCATTTTGCCTGTACGTGCCTGCCTGGTGCCCCTAGAGGTTAGAAGAGGGTGTCAGATCCCCTGCATCTGGAGTATGTTTATGAGCCACCATGTGGGTGCTTGGAACTGAACAGGGTCCCCTGCAAGAGCATCAAGTGCCCTTAACCACTGAACCATCTCGCCAGCCATCGTTGTCATCAGTGTGTGTGTGTGTGTGTGTGTGTGTGTGTGTGTGTGTGTGTGTGCGCGTGCCTATGTACATGGGTGTCATCAGAAGCCAGAAGAGAGCCTTGGATCCCTTAGAGCTGTAGTTACAGGTGGTTATGAGCCACATACTGTCGCTGCTAAGCACTAAGCTAAGCTAACAAGAAGCTGTCCTAACTTTAGAGCCCCCTCTCCATCCCTATTTCATTGTATCTTGCTTTCCTTTGCTTGCTTTATTTTTTTAAATTATTATTTCTTTAAAGCTTGTTTAGTTATTTGAGGTAATACCTCACTATGTAGCTCTTGTTGACCTGGAACTTGCAATGTAGACCAGGCTGGCCTAGAACTCACAGAGATTCTCCTGCTTCTGCCTCCCAAGTGCTAGGATTAAAGGCATGTGCTACATCTGTCCGGCTTGGGTGCCATTTTGATTTAGTTTTATTTTTTGCTTATTTCTTTTTCAACCATAAAATTACACATTTCCCAAGTGCAGAAAATAAGGAGCCACTAGACCGCAGCCAGGATGCTTGGCTCCAGGGCAAGAGCAGATACAAGCAAGCAGCGACTCTTCCTTCAGCCTCAGTTGGGGATGTGCTTGTTGAGTGACTGGGTTATTTTGGAAATTCTGCATGTGTCTGCAAAAGACTGCACAATGCCAGAAGTATTAATTAGGGGGTTACAGGCACCTCGATGAGTAGGTGAACTTATAAATAAATCTGCAGTACTCAAGTAAAGATGAACAGTAACCCAAAGGTGTGGTAGTGCACTCTTCAAATCTAGCGCTTGGAAGGTGGAAACGAAAGGACCTGTGGAAGGGACCATGTCTCAAAAACAACAGCAAAGAGCTGCTTCTGTAGATCAGTCTGTGTGCTCAGAGAAATAGCATCAATTGGTGGCAGTTGTTGGTTTAGCATGTACAAAGCCCTAGGTTTAATCCCCAGCAGTGCGTGAAGCTAGTTGTGTCATACACCCACAATGCCCAAATTCACTGGATCTCACTCCACTAGGCAGTGAGCTGAAGCCAGCCTGGCCTACACGAGACCCCCATCTCCAAAAAAAAAAAAAAAAAAAAAAACAAAGTGGGCGTGGTGGCCTACACCTTTAATTCCAGCCCCTGGGAGACAGAAAGAAGCATTAGATCCTGTAAGTTTGGGGTCAGCCTGGTCTACATAGTTAATTCCAGGCCAGTCAGGGCTATACAGTGAGAGACCCTGTCCCCAAACAAGACAAAACATTAACAAATCAACTGTACACCCACATGGGTGTCTGTCCCCCTGCTTCCTTAAGGTGTACCTCTGTCCTGGTCCTGTTTCCCCCTGCCCAAATTCAGCAATGGAAGGACTGATTGCCCGACCCAGTAGGGAGCTCCAACATCTCTAATGGTGCCCATACATGCCATTTGGCTAGTCTTTGCATATCTCCCTTAGTAGGGTTAAGGGTGTCTGCAGCTGTCATTGTCTGTATGGGAGGAGGGATGAAGTAGCCCTGCCCTGCCTTCTCCCCCTCCCTGCCTCCCCACTGCACCCTGGGCCTCTCCATGGTGAACCAGACCTACTTATGCATAAAGAGGTAAGGATGACTACAGCCCACAGCCACCTGTGACTTCCCTAGGCCAAGTGCTTCACCAACACCTGGGGAAGACCCTTGGCGGTTTGGGGGAGTCTGTTTGGGTTTGATCTTTATTTACCCCTCAGAGGAAGTAAATAAATAGCTCTTCATGTGTGGGGTGGGTGCGAGGATACCAGACGGTGTGCAGCAGGCACACCGTTAACAGCCGTGACCCAGCCCTAGAGGAAGTGGTAACGAAAGGATTGCTTCTTTTCTTTTCCATTCACCCTCACGGCTCCTTCCCGCCTCCACCTTTCTGTATGAGCTAAGCGGTTTTCTCTGTCAGCCTGGGATCCGATTGTTAGTCCGTTCATTCCTTTATTCATTCTTTGCCTTGTGAGGTGGGGGAACAGCGACTTCTCCTTGACTTGAATTAGAACCTCGAGGTATGCACTAACAAGATGGTGACCAGCTGCAAAGACACTACAGCCCTGTGGGACTCTTGAGTCTCAACTGTGGAAGTCAGATCGCATCTCAAAGGACGCTTGTGGCCATTAAACAGAATAGATGGTGATTTGCATACATCTGCACTTGGTCCCTTTAAAGTGGCAGTGGACGGACCATTGAAGTCTGATGATCTGAGCTTAATCTCTATAACCACCTAGAATGGAAGGAGACAACCAACCCCACAGAGCTGACCTTTGACCTCTACATGTGTACCAAGATGTGTGTACTCCATGGTGCACATGTCCTTTTACAAAAAAATAAAAGAAATGTTAAGTTGTTTTTTTTTTCCTTAAAGATAGCAGTAGGGCCAGAAGTGATGCCACACACTTGCGATCTCAGCCCTTGGAAGGCAGACGCAGGAGGACAGCTGTGAGTGCAAGACTAGCTTGACCTATTGTAGTAGTTCCAGGATAGCCAGAGCTATATTCCAAGACTTCATCTCAAAAAACAGCTAAAGAAAGGAAAAAAGAAGGGATGGAGGAAGGATAATGGAGCCAGGCATGGAGGGTTCATGTCTGTAACCCTAGCACTCAGAGACAGGAGGCCAGCCTGGACTAAGAGGTAAGACAATATCTCAGACAGACAAGGCTGGAGAGGGACATGGCTCAGTGAGTAAGAGGCCTTGGTCTAGAAGCATGAAGATCTGAATCCAAATCTCCACATCGACATAAAGAAAACATAGGGTACCTTTAATCCATTTAATCCCAGAACTGATCTCTGAGTTCTAGGCCAGCCTACAGATCAAGTTCCAGGATAGCCAGGGCTACACAGAGAAACCCTGTCTCAAAGAAAGAAAGAAAGAAAGAAAGAAAGAAAGAAAGAAAGAAAGAAAGAAAGAAAGAAAGAAAGAAGAGAGGGAGGGAGGGAGGGAGAGAGAGAGAGAGAGAGAGAGAGAGAGAGAGAGAGAGAGAGAGAGAGAGAGAGAGAGAACACGAGAACACAGGGCACATATATGCCTTGAGTCCCAGCACTGGGAGTAGGGGGCAGAGACAGGTAGATCCTGGCCAGCCATCCTGGCTAAACTGGGGAGCTTCCAGTTCAGTGAGACACCCTATCTTAAGGCAATAGGGTAGAAGTGGTAGAGAAAGACATCCAGTGTCCTGCTTTGACCCTTGTACATACTGCCCCCATATACACCATGGATAATAAATGCTTTAAGTTGGTATATGAATGCTCACTCTTGCAATCCCAGCATTCAGTAGGTTGAGGCAGGAGAATGGCTGTGAGTTTGAGGGCAGTAGAGTTACTATTTGTTTGTATGAGCTCTTTCTCTGTGCCTGCACACACACGGTTTATTCTAAAATAGAACCGTAGATTTAGTTCACATATGATCACTGGTTTGGTTTACTTTGCATATCCAGTGTTGCATTTCATACATAAGAAAGAAAGAAAGAAAGAAGAAAGAAAGAAAAGGTATTTGGAGATGGAGAGGTGGCCCAGAGGTTAAGAACAAAGACTGCTCTTGCAGAGGACCCAGGTTCAGTGCCCAGCACCCACCTGGTGGCTCACAAACCGTCTATAACTTTAGTTCCAGGGGATCTAATGCTTTCTTCTGGCCCCCAAGGGCACCAGGCAAAGATGTGGTGCACAAACGCACAAGCAGGTGGAACCTTCAAATACACAAAGTAATTTTTCAAGGAAAAAACATCGTGTACATGTGTATGATGGATCAGCACATGGATATTTTGCTGCGTCCTGACCATCCGAGTTTGATCCCAGGGACCCCCTTGGTGGAAGGATAGAGTCCACTCCTGAGAGTCGTCTCTGACCTCTGCATGCACATGGTGATGTAGACAACTACACACATGAACAGAGACACATAAAATAAATGCAAATGTAGTAAAAAGAAGAAAAATAGCGCATAAGCAAACAAACAAATGTTAAAACACACACACACACACACACACACACACACACACACACAAAACTGAGGCTGGGGATATAAATAAGTGGTAAAAAGATTACCCAGCATGCACAGCACAGGGGTCTTTCCCTTCACCACAGTAAAACAGACAAACATCCCTTCCTTAGCACTTCAAATCTAGCTATGATATTGAAAAGATTGGTGGGGATTCCTTTCCAGGTTTTGTTTAGATGTATGTAAATTCTACAATAGCATCCCAAGAGCTCAAAGGAAATTAAATGACTTCTCTAGTCATCATTTTATTGGTACAATAAGATTTAAGTGCTCAGCAGGAAAAGGCACTTCTGGATAAGCCTAATGGCCAGAGTTCAAGGCCCAGAACCCACGGGTTTGCAGGAGACAATCAACTCTCTCCCCCCTCCCCCCCCACACTTTCCTCCCCCTCCCCCCTCCCCCTTCCCCCCGACTTTCCTCCCCCTCCCACCTCTTTTCTTTCTTTCTCACTTATTTTGAGATAAGGTTTCTCTGTGTAGCCCTGGCCATTCTGGCTCTCACTCTGTTCAGTGACAGGCTGGCCTCCAACTCAGAGATTGACCTGCCTTTGCCTCCCAAGTGCTGGAATTAAAGGCGTGTGCCACCATAGCCCAGGGGCAACAACCAATTCCCAGGAGTTATTTTCTGACCTTCACATTCAACTTCATGGCACTCTCTACCCAGACAATACTGAGGCATAATTAATAAAAATATAATGAAAACACCAGGCAGTGCAATGGATATTTTAAAAACTTAAAATTCAGCCAGGCAGTGGTGGTGCACGCCTTTAATCTCAGCACTTGGGAGGCAGAGGCAGGCAGACTTCTGAGTTTGAGGCCAGCCTGGTCTACAGAGCGAGTTCCAGGACAGCCAGGGCTACACAGAGAAACCCTGTCTCGAAAAACCAAACCAAACAAACCAAAACAAACCTTGAAATTCCCAACCTTTGGTTTCTACTTATGACATACTTTAATAAATCATTTTCTTTATACCAGCATGTAGCTTTTGTGTGCATGTGTGTGCTTTGCGTGTATGTAGAGCCAAGATTGACATTAATAAGCTGTTTTCTTTATGTTAGGGCACAGTCTGTATGTATGTTTATGTTCTATGCTTGTATATATATGTAGAGCCAAGATTGACATTAATAAGCTGTTTTCTTTATGTTAGAGCACAGTCTGTATGTATGTTTATGTTCTATGCTTGTATATATATGTAGAGCCAAGACTGACATTACCTCCTCTCCCTTTTTGGCTTCTGTTTTTTGAGCAGAGGTCTCTCACTGAACCTGGAGCTAAAGCTTCTGAGGTCTTCCTGTCCCTCTTGCCCCAGTTTTGGGGTTACAGGCCCCCCTGTGAGTATTTTCATCCATGTTAGGGATCTGAACTCAGGGCTTCGTGCTCAAAGTTCCGGTATAGAGACTGTTAATACCTGTATAATATTTCTCCTGAGTCACTCAATCCTGTACAGTTTCCCAAGTCTTGTGTTGACTCAGGAGACGAGTTGCCTGACTTTTAGAGCCCACTGGCTGTTCAGGCCTCTTAATATCTGCCTAATGTCCACTCATGTCATGTTGGCAGGGGTGATCTTACATTGGATGGATAGAAATCTTCAGGGGATAGGGCAATTGGGGGTCCAATCAGGGAGGTCTTGGGGAGAGCAGACCTTAAAGGAGAAACAAGCTCCTGGGTGCAGAAACTGAAGGATACTTTGGAGGCTGCCAGCCATAGTGAGACTCACTATCAGCTCCGTCAGCTGGTATCACACCCCCACCCCACCCCATCGGGTGGTTTGTTTCTGTTTTTTCTTTAGAGATGACAGATTCTGCAAACAAGGGTTCCAGCTGTTTATCAGGGGCCCCTCCTAGGCCCAAGTGCCAGGGGCTCCCACTCCTTGCTGGAGAAGCTGTAGGGTCCTGATTAAGTCGACAGCTGAGGCAGGGGACTTGGGAGTAGAATGGAGGGAGGCTAGAAAGCATAGCAAAAGACAGAAGCAGAAAGCTTCAGGAGAAGGGGTGGTGCCCCACTGGGGAGCAGAGGAGCTGACCTCGCCCCTCTGTGCTGCCAGGGCGTGTCTGGCGCTCCTCTGCCTGGTGCTCCTCCTTCAAGGCTGCTGCTAGGGCACCTGCTCTGCAGCCCCACACATTCCTCTACTCTCCTGATTAGTCCCCTCTACTGCGGCCCCTCAACAAATCCAACATGGCTTCCAGATGTGAACTTCAGGGGCTAGAGATGTGGTTAGTGGTTAAGTGTTTTGACATCTTGGAGGGTAAAGGCCAATGCTGCCAAACCGGTTGACAGTGGAAAGAGAGAACCAAGTCTCTGACCTGCATACCCTGGGCACACCCTGGCACGCATGCAGGGGTAGGAGGGTTAGGAGTTTGAAACCAATCTGGGCTACATGAAACCCTGTCTCCAAAAAAAAAAAAGTACAATTTAGAATATGAAAATAAACAAACAAACCAAAAGGTGCCGGGCCATGGTGGTGCACACCTTTAGTCTCAGCACTCGGGAGGTGGAGTTCCAGCCTGGTCTACAGAGCTAGTTTCAGGACAGCTAGGGCTACACAAAGAAACCTTGTCTTGAAATAAGACCAAAATTTTAAAAATACAAACAACTAAAAATGTGAAGAAAAAAACAGAATGGGTCAGACATGGTGGCTCATGGTAAGATCCTATCTCCAAACCAAACCAAACAAACAAACAAATAAAAATCAGTGGTTAAGAGAATTCATTGCTCTTCTGAAGCTCCTGAGTTCGATTCCCAGCACCACCCACGTGGCGGCTCACAACTGTCTGATGCCTTCATCTGGTGTGCAGAGTACATGCAGACAAAAGTACCCATATACATAAATAATAAATAACCTCTTATTAAAAAAAATAGGAAAAAGAAACTCCATCTAAAAAAAAGGAAAGAAAAGCCTGACATTAAAAAAAGGTACAAGGATGGCAGTGGTGGCACATGCTTTTAATCCCAGCACTTGGGAGGCAGAGGCAGGTGAATTTCTGAGTTCAAGGCCAGCCTGGTCTACAGAGTGAGTTCCAGGACAGC
This sequence comes from Tokudaia tokunoshimensis, assembly GCA_036184795.1. NCBI lineage: Eukaryota > Metazoa > Chordata > Mammalia > Rodentia > Muridae > Tokudaia > Tokudaia tokunoshimensis. The sequence goes on from BTHU01000016.1 coordinate 37,225,356, forward strand.
CAGGGCTACGCAGAGAAACCTTGTCTCAAAAAAAAAAAAAAGGTACGAGGATGCCCAGAATTGGTGGAAGCCTGGAGCAGAAAGACGGCTTCTGTGGTTCTTCCCATTATCATTTTATACCTGAGAGGATAAGGAAGGGCAGGGTCTGGGACTGACCTAGTGTACAGAGCTGCACAGTAATCGCATCTCTGCAGTTAGGAACTATGTAGGGCATAACTTGGATTCCCAGCTCGCAGAAATCCACAGCTCTCCGAACACCAACGCTGCTCCTTTACGATGGCGTTCAGATGTGTGAGCCCCAGCGATTTCAGAGAGCCAAGGATAAGATCAGCAGGCATCCCAAAGGGCTGGCAACAGACACCAAGTCTTAATTTTGACATAATTTCAAACTTAGGATAAAGCTGCAAGAACCGTATCAAAAAAAAAAATCCCAAGGGGCTGGAGTGATGGCTCAGTGGTTACGAGTACTCACTGCTCTTTCAGAGGACCAGGGTTCAAGTCCCAGCACCTACACGGCAACTCACAAAGGCCTGTAACTCCAGTTCTAGGGGCTCTGATACCCTTACACAGACGTGCACACTCATACATGCAGGCAAAAAGCAATGTGCATACAATAAAAATAAATAAGTCTTAAAAAAATTTCCCGTATAGTCAAGAAGATTGCCCAAATGCTAACATTTAGAGAATTTAGAGAAATGTTTGCTCGCTCTCTCTCTCCCTCTCTCTCTCTCTCTCTGTGTGTGTGTGTGTGTGTGTGTGTGTGTGTCTGTGCAGCACGGGGTGTTGACACAGACCGAGATGTGTCAAGGACAACCATTGCTGTCACTTCTCCTACCTTGTTGGAGGCTCCTATTGTTGACCACTGTATACACCAAGCCAGCTGGCCCTTGGGCTTCTGGAATTCTCCTGCCTCCACACCCACCAGTAACAGACATGCCACTGTACCCAGGCTTAATTGGGTTCTGGGCATCCAAATTCAAGTACCCTCACACTCGACAAAAGGATTTACCCCGTGAATCATCTCTCCAGACCAATTTACATTGTTTACCATTCTGGTGTATGCATGCATTTTCATATATATTCATATATATGTATGAATATGTATATGGATCATAGAGTGATAAAAAGCAGGATAATAACATCTATATGATACCAGTGTCTAATCTAAACTCCAGGTCCACATTGTGTTCATTTGTCCTGTCTCTGTTTCTTCTTCAACCTGGAATGGTCCTTGTGTTTGTCTTGTTTTATTTTTATTTTCCTTGTTTATTTTAAGACACAGTTTCTCTGTGTGACCGTGGCTGTCCTAGAACTCACTCTGTAGACTAGGCGGGCCTTGAAATCCACCTGCCTCTGCTTCCTGAGTGTTGGGAATAAAGGTGTGTGCTTTTTATGATGTCAAGTTTTTCTTTTCTTTTTTCTCTTGTATGTGGGATGTAACATGGGGCATCATACATGTTAGACAAACACTCTGTAAGTATCTCAGTCTGGGTATTTGGGTGTGTGCTTGAGTGTAGGTATGAGCATGTGAGTGCGGGTGCTCTAGGAAGCCAGACCCTCGAGGCAGCTGCAAGCTCTCTGATGTCAGTGCTGGGAACCAAACTCCAGTCCTGTGCAAGTACAGACAAAGACCTTTTAAAAACATCTTTTAACATTTATTTGTATATATCGGGGGGTGTGTGTGTGTGTGTGTGTGTGTGTGTGTGTGCTTGCATGCATGCATGCATGCATAGCATAGAGTACATGTGGATGTCAGAAGAGAACTTGTCACAGTAACTTCTCTCCTTCGACCATGTGGGTCTCTGGCCAGGCTTGGCAGCAAAAACCTTTCCCTCCTGAGCCATCTCTCTGGCCCAAGAACTTCTTTCTAAAAAAAACTTTTATTTTTATAAGACCAGGCTGGCCTCAAATGTAGCTGAGGTTGGCCTTGAACTTCCAGTCTTCCTGCCTTGACTCCATCCCCTGCATATAGAGATTTTAGGGCTCCATCACCACACCTATTTTATTTGGTGCTGGGGATTGAACCTAAGACCTCATACGCATTACGCAAGCATCCTCTCAACTGTGTTGTGTCTTCAGCACCCAGGCAAGGAACTTCATAAAAACTGTCTTTAACAGTGAGCTAAGATGTGCTCTGAATCGAGTTCTTCTCGGCCTCCATTTCCTCATAGAAGAGGCTCCAGGAACACGGGTGCTAACTCCTGTTTATTTCCAAGGCATTCACACACAGATACTTGGAAACTGTGTGGAGCCAGATGAACAGAGTTCCGTCTCTCAGCTCTGGAGGCCAGAGCCTGATAACAAAGTGTTAGCAGGACAACAGGCCCTGAGAAGTTTCTGGGGGCAAGATCTTTCTTGTCTCCTCCATCTCCTTGTGGCTCGGGGCACTCCTGGGCCTGTAGCTGGATTGCTCCAGTCTGTGTCTGTCTTCCGCAGTCTCTCTGTGTCTTGCACTGGTCATATCAGATCTAGGGCCCATCCTGCTCCAGTACTGGCTCCTCTTAATGAGATCTGCAGTCACCCTGCTTCCAGATACGGCCACACTCTGAGATTTAGGATTAGCGCTTTCAGGGAGCTTTTAAGGACGAAATCTGTAACACCCTCTAGCTCCTTCTTCCATTGGGAGATGCAATCCATTCCACCCCTTAACCTCAGTTTCCTAGCTTGATCCCACATTTCCTCGTATGTAGGCCCTCTGCTCAGCCATACATCTCTTCAAGGGGAGTGACTACTCGGGTGGGGTTGGGGGTCTGCGTTCTCAGCCTGGTTCAGTTCTTGCCACTCTCCCATGTGCCTCAGGCTCCTTTCTTCCCAACATAGGTGATAATGCTACCCTTCATTTTTAGCTGTGACTAATGATATGCAGGAGAGAGTTCTGAACTTCTCCACGCAGCTGAGCATGGCGGTGCACACCTGGAGTCTTAGCCCTTGGGAAGCAGAGGCAAAAGGCTCTCAAGGGATTCAGGGCAGCCTGGGCTAAATACAGAGAACTTATCTCAAATTCAAAACAAACAAACAACAAAAACTCAAACCTGAACCAAACCAACCATCTATCCATCAACCCAAACAAATAAACAAGAGTAATAGTTCCTCTCGCAGCATCTTTTTGTCTGTGTTTGGAAAGGACCAGCATGCCACTCCTTTGTCGCTTGAACAGAGGACCAGAAAGCACCCTCGCTTAAGGACCGACAAGGTAGTCCTTGGCCTCTCTCCTTGCTTCCTCCTGGCTGAGTTACTGGTACAAGGCATCTCAGTGCCCGTGAGCAGCGTGCACACTCACCGCTCTCCATTCTAAGGGTTTTGGAGCTATGAGCGCTCTGTCTGCCAACAGCCTCAGCTTAACACCAACGATGCGTCTTCTGCCTCTGCAGGAGGCCTTGGTGATTTCCATTCAGATTCAGAATTGTGTCCTCTGTTCTGGGCTGGTCACTGCCTTCTTCCTTTGCCAGAGTAGTTCAACAATCTTAGAGGTACACAGCATCCTTGCCTTCCCCAGAGGAGGCACCCATAATGCCCCAGTGCGTCAGCACCTCCTAAGGGATGTGTCAACAAATGTGAAGTGGCTGAGTCATTAAAGTGTCTGCCACTCATAATGAGGACCAGCATTCCAACATCAGCACCCAAGTGAAAAAAGCTGAGCCCAGTGGTCCACCAGTGCAACCCCAGGCTGGGGAGGCAGAGACGTTGGGGAGCATCCTTGGGAGGTTCCTGGCCAGTCAGATTCCAGTAAGAGGCCCCGTCTCAGGAAATAAGGTTGATGGCTCCTGAGAAATGACCCCCAGAGTTATCCTTTGGCCTTGACATATGTATTTGTACATGTTCACCCACATACATGCAAACACTAGCATATATGTAAAATAAAACCATCATCAAATAGTCAAATGTGATACACTGATTGACCAGTTGACTCCTCGAGCTACTACAGTGTTGTTTTTTACTTTTAATTTTTTTTTTCATTAAGTTTTCTTTATTTGGGGGAGGGGCAAGTGTATGGCATGTCACGCATGCACGTGGAGGTTATAAGACTTGCGGGAGTCCGACTTGCGGGAGTCCTTCTCTCTATCCACTGTGTGGGTTCCAGGGACTGAATGCAGGTGACCTTCTTGGCCCCTTACCCACGGAGCCATCTCACAGACCTCTGCTTCACTGTCTGTTCCTATGGAGACAAACCAAGAAGAAATACAAGAACTCTCCTCCATTTTCACAGAGAATCAAGCACTGCTCTAAATTAAATCTAGGAAGCAAACTCTATTAGAAAAGGAAGGGGAGGACTGGGCATTGTTTTGGAGATTGTTGTGGGACAATCTAAGGCTTACCAACCAGGAATTCCTTAGTACAGATCTCTGCCATGTCTGGTTCAGTGCTTGAAAGTTCCAACCCACACAATCACAGGCGACTTTGCCCTGGGGTGACTGAAGACAGTTGCACCACACCCCCCAGAGGAGCCCAGCTGTCTCTGCTTGCCCTCATTCAGCCACCTGAACTCATTCACTGTTTTCCTGTCAGTTGGGCCATGCTTGGGAAGAGGCCCCTGTGGGTGGGGAGGGGCCGTATGTTTCATTTGCTATGGCGTTTGGTGTCTTTCCTCAGACTTTAGCAGAACAGGTGCCGGCCAACCAGCTGGGTGAAATGAGGACATCCCCCCATCATCCAAATCCCTCCCCCAACCCAGCCACACCAAAGCCACATCCCATTTCCTCCCTCCCCCACCCTCCATTCAAAAGCTCCCCACCCTTCTCTGTCATCTCCTCTGCTACAGCTGAACCTGAGGAGGGACTCACAAGGACAGTGTCCCACTGCCACTCTCCTGCTTTTTTCAGAGTGGATGGAGAGATGGGAACGTCCTAGGGAGGGAGGGTAAACGGTTTGAGGGATGGCATAGGTCTCTGATTTTACCTCCGGGCACTAAAGGCCAGTTATGCTGTTGAATAACCATCTCTCCAAGGCTTCCTCCTGGTCTCCTAGGAGAATGGACACATGGCTGGATGGTGAAGGAATCAGACTGAGAAGCAGCTTCTAGAATAATGTTTCTCAAAGTTGAGCCTGAACCTACATGGGCTACAGGGCCTCAACCTTCATTGGCACTGTGGGACTGAAGCGACCCCATGTGTGCCTTTCCAGGTTGTTCCCTGGCTGGTGGTTGGTGCTATGCCAGCTGGTATAGGATCCACATTCATTCAACCTTTATTCTAGGCTCCCCTTTGGAGATGAGAACAGACCACTCAAGGAGGAGGGGCTGCAGCAGGAAGCCTCTCCTCTTGAGGTTCTTCACGTCCCGTTTATACCCAGGCGGGGAATTTGGCTTAAGAGAAGGTAGAGTCTGCATTGGTGCAGGAAGATCAAGAGTTCAAGGCTACCCTCAGCTATATAGTGAATTCCAGTCTAGCCTGGGCATTCGAGATGGCTGTAAAAATACTTGGCTGCAAAGTCTTGGTACCTGAGTTTGATCATCAGGACCCACAGGATGTAAGCAGAGTACTGACTCCCACACGTTCTTCTATTACTTTGACAGCCATGTTGTGGCATTCACACACACACACACACATACAGCAGAGAGGAGACCCTCCTTGTCTGTGTCCACCTGGCCTGCCCTTCTCAACAATGTTGTCTGCCCACCTGACTCTCTCATTGAATCCCCCAGCTCTGGGGAAAGAGATGCCCCTGTCTTCTCTTCTTCTCTGGGTTTTGCTGTTCACTTCCTGTGCTGGGAAATGCCTGACAACGAATCAAAAACACAAAGCTAGCCCCGCTGCAGCACTGAGAAGGGACCCACGGTGAGGTGTTAGAGAGACATTGCTCTACTCCGGGCAGCAAATGTTCCTGCTAATGTAAAAAAACAAAACACAACACAACACAACACCACAAAGACAAACAATCAAGCAATATGTAAAGTGAGAAATATTCCTTACTGAAGCATTTACATATACACAGACAAAAGGCTTGGCTGGCAGGAGCCCTTCAGGACCACCACCCAGGGCTCTGCTGGGAGATTCTGGGGTTGGGAATACAGCTCTGTGGCAGAGTGTTACTTAGCTAGCCCAGCCTTCGTTGGGAAGGCCTGGATTTCCTTCCCACTGCCTTGAGAAAACCAGGGGAACGTGTGCATTTGTTTTTGTTCTGTTGTTGAGGTTTTATTTGGGCTTGTTTAATTTTAATTTTTTTAATTTAATTTATTTATTTTTGCCTGCATATTTGTGCAACATGTATGTGCCTATGAACACATGAAGGCCAGAGAGAACATCTTTTTACCTGAGACTGGAGTTACAGATGGTTGTGAGCTGCCAAGTGGTTGCTGGGAATCAAATTTTCATCCTCTGGAATGTAACCGATGGCTCTTAACTACTGAGCCATGTCTCTGATTGATTGATTGATTGACTGACTGACTGACTGATTTTTGGCTTTTTGAGACAAGTTTTCTTTGTGTAACAACCCTGGCTGTCCTGGAACTCACTCTATAGACCAGGCTGTCCTCAAACTCAGAGAGCTGTCTGCTCTGCCTCCTGAGTGCTGGGGTTAAAGGTGTGTCACCACTGCCTGGCTTAAAAATAATTACAAAAAAAAAATAAAATAAAAAAATAAAAAAACCAGTGGCCAAGTATGGTGATTTATGCCTTATAATTTCAACACTGAAGAAGCTGAGGCAGGGTGATAGCTTCAAGTTCAAGGCTAGCTTGGGCTACATAGTTCCAGGCCAGGCTGGACTATAGTGTGAGATCTGTCTCGTTTTAAAAAGTAAGAATATAAAAGAAAAACATTAGGCAATGTAACAGTGAGGCACAGTCCTGGAAAGTGAAGCAATGCTCTGCCAAGCGCAGGAAGCAGGATGTGGGGCTTAGGGTCTTGTTATTTTATAGTTTATATACCTGTTCCCCTCTGGACAGTTTAGATTTGTATTGTTTATTAATTTTTTTTGATTTTCTTTTTTTTCTTTTTTTATGGTTTCTTAGATATATTCTTTATTTATATTTCAAAAGATTTCCCCTTTCCTGGTTCCCCCCTCCCTGAATATATATATATGGATTTTTTGTTCTTTTTTTTTTTTTTTTTGGTTGGTTGGTTGTTTTTGTTTTTGGTTTTTTGGTTTTTTGGTTTTTCAAGACAGGGTTTCTCTGTGTAGCCCTGGCTGTCCTGGAACTCACTCTGTAGACCAGGCTGGCCCTGAACTCAGAAATCTGCCTGCCTCTGCCTCCCAAGTGCTGGGATTAAAGGTGTGCGCCACCACTGCCTGGCTAATTTTTTTTTTTGATTTAAAGAGATGAAGGTGCTAGAAGGATGGCTGACTAAGAATACCAACTGCTTTTGCAGAGGACCCATGTCAGGTGGCTCTTGACTGCCTGGTCCAGTCCAGGGGATTCAGTGCCTCCAGCCTCCTGGCTCTGAGAAAACCTGCACTCACCTGCACATATGCTCCAACTGACTCAAAAATAAAATAATGCAAACCATGGAGCCTTGGGGTCCTCATCTTTCCCCGCTGAGCTGTTGGCAACTGAGGGATTCTAGGGGAGCTCTAATGCATAAATTAAAACCTGTAGCCACACACAGCACCTGATTAAAAACCAAGGGTCTTGAAACAAATCAAAATAGCGTGGATATGAGAAATGAGCCTGTAAAGAGGAGGAGGGATGGTGGGGAGATGGGAGAAGGCACTGGCCGAGGGTAGACAACGCAGTCTGTACATGCATGAAATTGACAGCAAATACATTCAATCAGTTAAATTAAAAAAAAAAAGGATGGCGCCTGCAAGATGGCTGACAAACCTGACAAACTGAGTTCAATTCCCAGGGCCCATGTGGTGAGAGGAAGAAACCAACTACTATAAGTTGTCCTCTGCCATGGTACTCACGCCCGCAAACATATGCACAGGAAATGAATAAACGGGATTTTAAAAAATTAACAGATGTACCAAAAAGATGGTAGTGCACATCTGTAATCCCGGGAGATTGAGGCAGGAGGATCAAATGTTCAAGGTCATTCTTGGTTTATAAGGACTTGGCAGGTGACCCCAAGCTACTTAACACTGTGGCTAGTGATGAACTGAGTCTATAAAGAACACAGAATTACTCCCACCCCCTACCCCAACCCCTGCCCTTTGCCCTCCACTCCCCACCCCTCCCCCTCCCCACCTCCCCATCCCTGTCTCCTGCTCTCAGACTCATCCAGCTGTTCCTGATTTCATTCCTGTCACTGTCTTTTGAGTGGCCTTCACTCGCTGGCTCCGTTTCCTCACCGGCTACTTTTATTTTAAAGAAACACTGCATGGTTTTGTTTGCCAGTGGACACCCTTCCAAAAAAGAAGATCCGGAGACTTTTAACTCAGCCTCTGCAAGCAGGGCTCCATCCTCTCTGGCCTCTGTGGGGCTCGTCGCACACGCATGGCCTGTCATCATTGTAATCTCCATAAATGCCATTTTGTGTTTTCGAATGCTTTACGTCACCTAATTTGGGAAGCCCGTCTGTGTGCGGACACAGAATCGCTTCTTCTGGAGATGGTACTGGAGCTGTGTAGTCAGGGTCTGATTGTTACCCACTTGGGTGCTGTCCAATCTGGGACTACTTCCTTATTCACGACTGAGCTCCCTGCATTCTGTCTCAGCCTCTCTCCAGGCCACAAAACCTGCCTTCTAAAGGTCATGGCCACCAGTCTTTCTAAGAGTCTTCTGAGTCCTTGACAAAACCCCAGTCCTCACCGTAATTGGACCTGCCTGACTAACCACCGGCAGGGCCACCCAGCAACTGGTCCGTCAAACTGGAATTCCAGTCTTTTCTCCTTCCCATGGTTTCTTTTACAACATGCCAGCAGTTGGTGGGTACAAGGCCTATAAGCCCAGCAAGTGGGCAGACTGACGCAGGAGGGGCCCAGTTTCAAATCCTGCCCGAGTGGGATCAAAGCCGACTGACTGACTTAGGGAGACTGTAAGCAAATGAAGAGTTAGGACTGAGGGTATAGCTCAGTTACTAGAACTCTTGTTTAACATGTGTCATGCCCTGGCTTTAGACCCCAGCACTGAAAACAAAACAGTCCAAAGTTGATAAATCTGATAAATCAAGCACAGAATTAAGGAATGAATGAGTGAGTGAGTGAGGTGAATGAATGAATGAATGAATGAATCTGCATTGCCTGTATGGTTGCAAGTGACAGTCCCAGTGACTTTGGGAAGCTAAGGTTGGAGGAGCTCTTGAATCTCGGTCTTTGAGGTAAAGCTGTGTAACAAATCAAGATCTTGGCTCATTAAACAATACAAATTGGACCAGGCATGACTATGCCTTTAATCCAGGCAGAGATAGGAGGATCTCTGTTGAGTTGGAGGCCAGCCTGCCTGCTATCTAGTTAACGTGTTTATTTCCTGGTGTGGTACTGGGAGCTGAATCCAGAGTCTGGCGCATCCTTGCCACGCCCTTTAGCACTAAGCTGTGGCCCCAGCTTGGTAGGTTTTTGGTACTTTGTGGGGGGTTGCATTCATTTATTTATTCCTGTGTGTGTGTGTGTGTGTGTGTGTGTGCGCGCGCGCGTGCGTGCGTGTGCATGGGTCAGGGGTGACTTGTGGGAGTCGGCTCTTTCTTTTTACCATGTGAGTTTTGGGGGTTGCGCTCAGGTCAGCAGGCCTGGGGGCAGGAGTTCACCCACCGAGTCAGTTCATCTTCCTACAGCTGCTTTACGTGTGAAGTGCTGGGATGAACCCCAGGGCCTTACATGTCAGGCAAGCTCTCTCAAGTGTCTACATCACCAGCCTTATGTCTTCATTTTGTTTGCTTTAGACCGAATCTCCCTAAGTTGCCCAGACTGGCCTTGAACCCAAGACCTTATAACACAGGAGGATTTGAAATTGGAACCCTTCTGCCTCAGTTTGTACACTAGCTTGGATTTATGAATATTATAGGGTAGATCTTTTACCACTGAGCTATATCTGCAGCCCCAATTTAATTTTTTTTTTTTTTTGGTTTTTTTCGAGACAGGGTTTCTCTGTGTAGCCTTGGCTGTCCTGGAACTCACTTTGTAGACCAGGCTGGCCTCGAACTCAGAAATCCGCCTGCCTCTGCCTTCCAAGTGCTGGGATTAAAGGCGTGCGCCACCACCGCCCGTTTTTTTTTTTTTTTTTTTTTTTTTTTGGTTTTTCGAGACAGGGTTTCTCTGTGTAGCCCTGGCTGTCCTGGAACTCATTTTGTAGACCAGGCTGGCCTCGAACTCAGAAATCCACCTGCCTCTGCCTCCCAAGTGCTAGGATTAAAGGCGTGCGCCACCACCGCCCGGCTAATATTTTTTTAAATAGATAACTTAATTAATCTTATTTTATGTGCATTCATGTGAGGGTGTCAGATCCCCTAGAACTGGTGTTACAGACAGTTGTGAGCTGCCATGTGGTTGCCCGGAATTGAACCCAGGTCTCTGGAAGAGCAGCTAGTGCTCAACTGCTGAACCATCTCTCCAGCCCCAATTTTGGATCTTTATGAAATTTCCTTTTCTAGCTGGGCAGTGGTGGCGCACACCTTTAATCCCAGCACTTGGGAGGCAGAGGCAGCAGAACTTTGAGTTTGAAGCCAACCTGATCCACAAAGCGAGTTCAAGAACAGCCAGGACTACACAGAGAAACCCTGTCTTGAAAAACCAAAACATAATAACAAAGAATACAAAATAAAATTTTTATATCTAATGTGTGCATTTAAGACCATAGAGGTCCCCATTTGTACGGCTTCTTTAATCTTATAAATGGTTTTCTTTATTCACGCTCCGTAATACAAAATATACAGCTCCAACAGTCTATAAACACCCACATTACCAGCATTCAGATCAAAGTTCAGGGCATCCCCATCACCCCAGGAAGCTCTGTGGAGCCCATTTTGGACCAATTTCCAGTTCACCTCCAGAATTAAAACTGCTTTTACTTAGAATTTCAACTACATAGGATCCAGTAATTTATTTTCTTTTTGTATCCAGTTTGACTGAGTCTGTATGTGGTATGCAGAAGCAATTTGTTTCTTTCCAGAACCAAGTTGCATTCTATGTATATGGAATGTGTGCATATGTATATGTCCATGTGTATGGAATGTACATGTATATGTCCATGTGTATGAAATGTATATGTCCATGTATATGGAATGTATATATCCATGTATATGGAATGTGTGGATATGTATATGTCCACGTGTATGGAATGTATATGTCCATGTACAGTTGTATATGTGCTGTTTGTTTATCCATGCTGGTATTGACAGACATTTGGATTGCTCCCAGTTTGGGGCTCCTAACATGTATGAGCATCCTTGTGCACGTCTTTCTTCTTCTTCTCTTACATTTTCCTATGTATTTTGTACATGTGTGTATGTGTGTGCATGTGCACGCATGAAAGTCAGAGGACAATTTAGGGGAGTCAGGTCAGCTCTCTCCCTACCATGTAGATCTTAAGGCTCTGCCTGCGTAGTGATCTCACTGGCCCTGTGTTTGAACCTTTTATGGATATCAGGTTTCTTTTTAGGTAGGAACCTAAACTTGGGGTGTCAGCAGTTTGATTATATCTGGTCCTTTACTTTTTTGGTTTCAGTTTTGATGGAGTTTTTTTGTTTAGTTTTGTTTGGGGGGTGTTGTTTTGTTTTGTTGAGATAGGGGTTTCTCTGTGTAGCCCTGGCTGTCCTGGAACTCACTCTGTAGACCAGGCTGGCCTCGAACTCAGAAATCCACCTGCCTCTGCCTCCCAAGAGCTGGGATTAAAGGCGTGCGCCACCACTGCCTGGCTCTCTTTACTTATTTTTGAGATAGGGTCTCACTATGTTGTATAAACTGGCCTTAAACTCCTGAATTCAAACAGTCCTATTGCCTTAGCTTCTAGAATACAGGTTACATAAGAACTAAAAAAGGAAGGAATACCCAAGTCTCATCCAAGTGGCAATAGGGTGTAGGCTCTTATACCTAGATTATATTATTCTGTGAATTTAACTTAAGATTTCCTGCATGCAAATACTGACTGCCTGAGCTATAGCCTCAAAGCCCTAGGGTAGTGTGCTCATGTAGCTATGCTTTTTTTATTCACAAAGGTATTTATTGAAATTACAGGTGTGTGTGTGTGTGTGTGTGTGTGTGTGAGAGAGAGAGAGAGAGAGAGAGAGAGAGAGAGAGAGAGAGAGAGAGAGAGAGGGAGCCAGCTCTGGCTGTCCTGGAACTCACTCTGTAGACAAGGCTGGCCTCGAACTCAGAAATCTGCCTGCCTCTGCCTCGCAAGTGCTGGGATTAAAGGCATGCACTACCATTGCCTGGCTGTATAGGCGTATGTTCACGTGTAAGAGTGAGTATACAGGCCACAGCCTGCATGTGAAGGTCAAGTGGACAGTCTTGGGTATCAATTCTGACCTCCTTCCTTGTTTGAAGCAGGGTCTCTGGACTAACTAGTCCTGTGCTTCTGAGGAGTATCTGTTCTGCTTTCCTCTCTCATAAGAGTGCTGGGCTAATATATGCACAGTCCATGCTTAGCTTCTATACAGACTCTCAGGATTCAAACTCAGGTCTGTGGCCAGACCCCACCCTTACCCAAAACTGGTGAACTCCAAGGGAAGCTGGGAAGTGTAGAGAACCAGGGAGCCTCTAGCTTGTCTCCACCGGGGATGCCTTGGGGACACTTTTGCCAGCATCCAGTTCAGAAATTGCTTTCTTTTGCTATCAGGGCTTAGGACATGCAGCATGAGATATCAAAGGTCCAATGGAGTCAGACTTTGGTCCATGAGACCCTTGATTTTTTTTTTTTTTGGTTTTTCGAGACAGGGTTTCTCTGTATAGCCCTGGCTGTCCTGGAACTCGCTCTGTAGACCAGGCTGGCCTTGAACTCAGAAATCCACCTGCCTCTGCCTCCCAAGTACTAGGATTAAAAGTGTGCGCCACCACCGCCCGGCAGACCTTTGACCTTTTTCTACCATCTTGTCTTTTTCACTTTAATAATTTCTAGCCCAGAGCCAGGCATGATGGCCCACACCAGTAATCCCAGCACTTTGGGAAGATGATCAATAATTCAAGGTTATCCTCAGCAACATAAAGAATAAGGCTAGCCTGGTCTACATGTGGCCCTATAACAAAGAAATAAGCTACCAACCAAGAGGGGAACACTATTTTGGCATCTAGACCCAGGGTTTTACACAAATATATGCACTCGCATGAATTTTCCAGCTCTGGGAGTTGTGTAGAAGTTATTTTAATATTTTAAAGCTAAATTAAACTCAAGATTTGGATGGGTCTCACCAGGATCCAGAGTTGTTATTGACTGCTGTGCTATTTGCAATTCAGGATTTGAGAGCTTGCTTTACCTGCTAAGCTATCTTCCAGCCCCTTTCAAAAAAAGATGTGTGTGTATGTATGTATGTATGTATGTATGTATGTATGTATTATGCATGCATGCTTGTGGAGGTCAAAGGACTGCTTGCAGAAGTCAGTTCCCTCCATCTACCATCTACCATGTGGGTCCTGGAAATTGAACTCAGGTCACCAGACTTAGTGGACAGGCACCTGAATAGGAGGGTTTACTTTAAAAAAAAAATGGAGGAGGAGATGGATAGATGGATGGATGGATAGATGGATGGATGGATGGATGGATGGATGGATGGATGGATGGATGAATTGTTTTCAATTGAAGACAAGGAAGAATTCCCTTAGTGCTGTAGACTACTCACTGTGTTGTTACCTGGAAGAGTTGACAATTGACCAGAGACTTCAGTGGGATCAGAACTGGAATCGGATCACTCTAAGACCTAAGAGCCACGGCAGGGAGTGGCCTGAATTGTGTTGGGTTTGCATTCTAACCTGGACTGTTGTCCGCATGGGATGGGGTAGCTCTTTCATCTGATTCCAGATTGTGGAATTTTAGGTTAAGCACATTAGTGTCATAAAGCCCATAGATCAAATCTGTGATCCTGGGATTCAGGAAGCTGAGGTAGAAGAATGGTGAATTCCAGGCCAGCTGAGGCTACCTAGTTGGCCATCTTGACCTATGCAACAAGACCTTATATTGAAAAGAAAATGCAGGGGTTGGGCATGATTGCACACACCTTTATTCTTCGGAGGCAGAGGCAGGCAGATCTCAGAGTTCGAGGCCAGATTGGTCTACGCAGAGAAATACTGTCTGGGAGGCATTGAAAGTTTTTTGAGACAGGGTTTCAAAAAACCTACTCCTCAGTCCCTAGCCTTTCCCTGGTTCTTTTCCCAAGCTCCCTGTTTTAGCTCCGGGCTATCACGTGACCCCCTTCCACCTTAATCTTTACTCTGCCACCCACTCCCAATCCCATATTAGTTTTCCCAGTCTCTGGCCCAGGGCCAGATTCCTTGTTTCTTTTTATGGTGTCTCTGGTTAATCTGACAGGTTCCTTGTGACAGTACAAAGGTTGGCGGCTGCATAAGAGTTGTTTTTTTGACTGGGTCTTTTCTGGGTCTTTTCAGTGGGAAGAGATGGGCACCACTCACCCAGGCAAAGGAAAGAGACAGACCAATGGGGACACTGGCAGGCATGTGGCCCAGGCATATGGTCAATGGATATCTAGACATGGTGGAGGATAATTATATTCCCAGCACTGGGGGTTCCAGTAGGAAATCAGGAGGTCCAGACAAGCCTCTACTACACTGTGAGTTCGAGGCAAGTCAGAACTGCATAAGACTGTCGAAAATAAACAGAATATGCGTCCCAGGCCAGCAAAAGCTGCATAGCGAGGCCCTGCCTCAAAACCAAACAAACAAATCAGTAAATAAGATAGGGCAGATGTCTGAACAGGTAAAGGTGCTTGCTGCCAAGTCTGGTGAACTGAGTTCAACCCCCGGGATCCATATAGTGGTAGGAGAGGACTGACTCCCACAAGTCGTTCTCTGTCCATGCACACACAGACACACCCGCAAACCCACCCCACCCCTGTCCTACTAAATGTAATAATGGTTAGTACCAGGACCTCGGAAACCTGTGACATCACATAGGCAACAGTGTGACCTGTACACCTGTTGCCAAAGCAACAGCCACCATATTCCCAGAATCCATTGGGCTCACCATTACCTGTGACCACCTCACCATCCCTGTATATATAAGAAGAGCACCCCTCCCCACCTCTTCCCCTCTTCTCTTTCCACCATCACCTTTGGCCTTTCCCTTCTCAATTCACGTGGAACTGTTTGGCCTGGTGTGGTCTTTCTGGAGCCACTGCCACCCGCCAACCCCAACAATAATAATTTAAAAAAACACTTTAAAAAGTATCTAGACATAATTGGGTGTCGGAGGCAGTGAGGACAAGATACCACTTAGACAGTAAGACTTGGAAGTGTGGTCACTCATGCCTATAATCTTAGCCCTTGAGAGGTAGAGGGAGGAGATCAGGGGCCCAAGGCTGGTGTTGCTGCTGAGTTCAAGAAGGCCAGCCCGAGCTACATGAGACTTTCTTCTTAAAATAGGACTTTTCCTGGCCATCAAGGAGAAAGGGAAATCTTGAGCATGCGACCTACATGGTAGAAAGAACTGACTCTACAGAGTTGTTCTCTCACCTCTGTATGTGTGCCATGGTACTTGTGCTCACATACATACAATCCTAATAAACAATAAGAGTATGCTTAGGCGGTGGTGGTGCACGCCTTTAATCCCAGCCCTTGGGAGGCAGAGGCAGGCGGATTTCTGAGTTCGGGGCCAGCCTGGTCTACAGAGTGAGTTCCAGGACAGCCAGGGCTACGCAGAGAAACCCTGTCTCAAAAAACCAAAAAAACAAAACAAAACAAAACAAAAAAAAGAGTATGTGTAAACAATACGGAGAGAAATTGGTCTTGGTAATGCAAGCCTTTAATCCCAGCATCATTTAGGAGGCAGGCAAGTGGATCTCTGAATTGACGCCAACCTGGTCTACAGAGTAAGTTCTGAGATAACCAGGACTATACAGAGAAACCCTGTGTTAAAAGAAAAAAACAGAAGAAAATAAAAATACTGAGAGAAAAGAGAAAACAAATGCAGATACACATGTGTATATTATGTTATTATATTATTATATATGTCATGCAATGTCTCTGAGAGAGCTTGCAGCACTTATATGAGGATCTGAGTTCAGATCTCCAGCCTCTATGTAAAAATCTAGAGATAGCCCAATGCATACCTGTGACTCCAACATTATGTGCGGGGCAGAGATGGGGAGAATCAACCAGCCACCAGCTTCCAACATAGCACAAGCTCTGAACTCAGTAAAGACACTCTCTCAAGGGAGCAAGGCAGAAAGCAATAGAGGAAGACACCCAACATAACATTCTCCTCATGGGTGCACACACCTGCACACACATCCCATGCAAGCACACCCAAGTAATCACACACACACACACACACACACACACACACACACACACACACACACACACACACACATTTGTAAACATTTGTCACTGAAGATGTTTTAAAAAGTGGCAACACGACCAACCGAGACCCCAGGAGAAGACTGATTTCAAATCGGATTTTCATCAGGTCAAATATTTTATTTGTTTTGTTTTTCGAGATGGGTAGCATGCACCCAAGGCTGGCCCTGAACTTTCTGTGTAGCCAAAGATAACCTTGAAATTCCTGATCCTGGGGCCAGGCAGATGGTCCATTGGGTAGGAGTGCTTTCCTCCCAAGCCTAAAGATTTGAGTTCTTTCCGTGAAACCTCTGTTAAGGTAGGAGAAAACTGAGTCCACAAAGCTGTCTTCTGGCCTTGACACACAGGTTCACACACACACACACACACACACACACACACAGACACACACACATTAGCTCACTCTGAAAACAAAAGAAAACAAAAACAAATCTGTCGGTTCTTTTTCCATTTTCCAAGTGCTGAGATGACAAGAGATGAGTCCCAGACTGAAATTTGTTTTTAAATTTTTAATCTGATTTCATGTATGTCTGCCTGTGTGTGTGTCTATGAATGTGGGTACACCCATGCCATGGAGTGTATGTGGAGGTCAGAGGACAACATTCAGAAGCCAGTTCTCTTTCCACCTGAGTGCTAGGGTTGGACCTGGGTTGTTTTGTTTGTGTGACTCTTTTCTTCTCTTATATTTACTTGCTTCTTTTATAAGTGTCTGTATGTATGTGCACCACATGTCTGCCTGGTGCTTTAGAGGTAAAGGGTCCCCTGAAACTTGAGTTACAGATGGCTTTAAGCTGCCGTGTGGGTGCTGGGGATTAAACCAGGCTCCTCTGCAAAACTAGTGCTGTTAACCAGTGAGCCATCACTCCAGCCCCCTGAGGTTCTAAAGTATAGAAAATTATTTTTATTTGTCATGTTTCACTTTGCTCTAAGTATTTGCTAAAGGAGACATACATACATGCATACATATACATGCATGCATGCACACACACACACATCAACACATATGCATGCACACATGTACACACATCAATGCATATATGCATGCACACATGTATACATACATGCACACATACATGCATAAATGCATACATGCATATCAGGTTCTTTCCCTAAGAACTTTACTTGGCAATAACCTTACTTCTCAGTCTCAAAATTTTGGGGGAATTTTTTTTTTGGTCTTTGAAATGTAAATTTCTGGAACTAGTCATGGGGAGTGTGAATAATCTGGTTGAAGAAGGTTCTCTGAGAGCTCTCAGTTGAGGGTAACAGGCTTTTCCTCTCCCCCTCCCCCATTGAGTCACCTGCATGAGCCCTTTCGGTGGGGACCAGAGAGTAATGAATGGCTCATTGCAACTTTCTCCCCACCGCTGAGTTTGGTCTTTTTGCATACACCTGTCTGACTAGGATTCAGTCTGTTTTAGGGACTGCTGCCCTGTGGCCCCCCAAACACCAGGCAGCCTCATGCATTCACACATTCAAATTAGCAAGCATGTCTGGGTGGTGGCACATGCCTCTAGTCCAAGCACTTGGTTGAGGATCAAGCTTAAGGCTTCAGCCCATGCGAGGCAGGGACTCTGTCAGCAGCGAGAGCCTATTCCCCAGCTTAAAATTTTAATTTAAAATTTTTCGATTCTTTTGTTCATTTGGTTGCCCTTTTCTCTTGCTTTAAAATTTATAAGATTTTTTATAACTAATTATGCACATGTGTACAGGCCTGAGCGCGGTGCCAGTGGAGGCATCAATTCTGCTGGAACTGAGTCGTTAGCAGTTGTGGGCCTCCTGGCATGAGTCCCGGGGACCTAAGGTGGGGTCTTTGCAGGGGCAATACAGATGTGCCTTAGTCACTGAGCAGTCATTCTAGATCCGCCGTCGCCCCCCCAGATCCGCCGTCACCCCCCCATTTGTTTTTGTTTTTTTTTTGTTTGTTTGTTTTTTCTTTTCTTTAGGGTGTTTGAAACAAAGTTTGACTCTGTATCCAGATGGCTGGGAACTCACTTTGGAGCCCAAGCAGGCCAGTGTCAACCTCCCGGGGTTTAGATTACAGGCGTGGCCCACCATTCTGCTCCGCCCCCCAGTGTTCTTATGACACTGGAGAAAGTATGATGTAAGGTAGTTAGGCAAAGTTGAACACATGATGCAGACCTGTCATCCCACCCACCCAGGAGGCCCATGTGGGAAGAGATGGCATGAATCCTGGAGTCCAAGACCAGCATGGAGAGACCCTAGCTTAAATAAATCAATAAATCAATCAATAAATGGAGAGAGTAAACACTACTGCTACTAATAAATGATTAAACATCATCTGTGCATATTATAAAGATCATGTCTGTTTAAATTGTTTCAAGTAGAGTATGGGGCTGGAGAGAGAGCTCAGTGGATAAGAGAACTGACTGCTCTTCCAGAGAACCTGGGTTTTATTCCTAGTACCCACCAGATGACTCAGCTGCCTGAAAGTCTGGCTCCAGTGAATCCGATGCCCTTTTCTGGCCTCTGTGGGTACCAGGCATGCATGTAGTACAACACACACAGAGGCAGGCAAAACACCCGTATACACAATAACAATAAATATCTAGACAACTGAAGGGGGTTGCTGAGAAGGCTCAGGGGTTAAAGGCACTTGTCATGAAAACCAGGCAGCCTTAGCTCAAATGCCAGAACTCACATGGAGGAAGAAGAGAACCGACCCTACAGTGTTGTCTTCTGACCTGCTCTCCGTGGTTCATACAGGCTAGACACACATCACATCACACACACACACACACACTTTTGTTTTGTTTTGTTTTGTTTTTTTCTGAGACAGGGTTTCTCTGTGTTGCCCTGGCTGTCCTGGAACTCACTCTGTAGACCAGGCTGGCTTGGTATTCAGAGATCTGCCTGTCTCTGTCTCCTGAGTCCTGGGATTAAAGGCATGTGCCACCACTGCTAGGCTTTACACACAATTTTTTAAAAAGTATAATGTGTCATATTAATTCCCCAAGTCTATTCGATGCAGAGAACGGTGGGACGCCAATAGGCCAGACATGATGACACACCAGGGGTCCCAGCACTTATGAGGTAGAGGCCACCTCCTAAGTCTCAGAATGTTGAAGGCCATCCTCAACTACCTAGCAACTTCAAGGCCATCTTGGACTACACAAGATCCCGACAGACTCAGAAGAAATACCAGATTGGCCAATTATCTTTGTACCCCCAAGTCCCTTTCAGGGTTCAGTTGAGAGTAGTGCCAGAGTTTACCAGAGGAGGAGTCAGGATGGGAAGTGAACTAGGTTGTGGTTCAACAGGTGGCTGCCCCTCTGTGACCCTTCTAACTTGGGCTGTTGTTGAATAATAACGTGGGCACTGGGGACCCTCCATGGGGGGGGGCGTGGGCTGCAAACTGGAAGTGGGTTTTCTGTAGAACTGCACCCTGTTACCAACAAGTATGGTGTTCTGAGCTCTGCTTAATCTTTTCCAAGCAGACCAAAGTGAGCTCCAGTGCTTCCTGTGGGAGGGAGAGGGAGATGGCTGTGGTGGCTCAGACTTGGAATCCCAGGACTAGAGTGGTAGATACAGGAGGATTAGGAGTTCAGAGTCATCACCGACTACATAGAAAGCTTGAACATGAGATCCTGTCTTTAACGAAACACAAGAAGGGAGAGAGGGGGCTGGAGAGATGGCTCAGCAGAAGGGAGTGAGCTGCTCTTATGGAGAGAGGACTGACATTCTGTCCCCAGAACCCGTTAGGCAACTCACAGCTGCCTGTAACTTCAGCCCCAGAAAATTCTCCTCCACTCCTGGAAAGTACCCAAATACATGTGGTATATGCACACACATACACACACACATTAAAGGAAAAGAAAACTTCTCACCCTCCAATCCTTCTGTAGGATATCCTACCTGTAGATGAGAAAAGAGGCAAGGGAAAGAACTGCCCACCCACCTCTCTCAGATTGTACAGCTGCTAAAAAAATAACAAAACTAGAATTTAAACCGGGCAGGGGCTGGAGGTAGAGGACTTGCCTAGCATGTGTGAGACCCTGGCTTCCATTCCCAGCACCATAAACAAAACAAAGCAAAACAGATAAACCAGGCAGGGAGTCTGACTATGGAAGGAGATACTGTTATTATTGTTCTAGAGAGACACTCAACAAGGCCACACAGCTGGTGCCTCGGACATCTGGGGATCACACCAAGCTCAAGTCCAGAACTCACACTAGTAACCACGACCTTGTTCTGTGTCCATGGTAATTCTAATTATCATCCATCCATCCTCCATCCATCCATCCATCCATTCTTTTGGACTGAACCAGGGGCCTCATGAATTCTGAACATGTTTTCAGAGAAGATTGTTTATGTTCAGGGTATTATTGTCACAGACGTGTGTTATGTTCTGCCACCCTAGGCCTCATGGCTGCTTTAATTATTCATTCAAAATATATAGATCATTAGGGTTGGAGAGATTTCTTGGTGATCTTCTAGAGGACCCTACTTCTCTTCCCAGCACCTATGTTCTAATCCAGGGGATCTGACACCTCTGGCCTGCATCACATGCACATGCCATCACACAGACATGCATGCAAACATAATTAAAATAATCAAAACATTCATATATTGTGAAAATAGTAGATCTTGGGGTATGGATATGGCTCAGTTGGTAGAGTGTTTATCCAGCATGAATGAAATCTCAGGCTCCATCCCTCGAGTCACATAAACCACGTGTACTGGTTCTCAGTTGTAATCCCAGCACTTGGAAGATGAAAGCAAGAATATAAGAAGTTCAAAGTCAGAAACAAAACAAACTCACAAAGTAGTGGGAACTCAGAGAAGTGCTCACCATGCAAGCCTGAGGGTCTGTAGTTGATCCCCAGAATCCAGGTAAAACCCTTGGCATGATGTATGCCTGCAATCCCAGAGCTTGGGAGGCAGAGACTGGAACTCACTGGGGCTCCCTGGCCAGCCATTAGCCTAAGGAAAGCTAAGTGAGCTCCAGGCCAATGAGTGAGCCTGTGTGAAGGGGCATGGATGATGTTTCTGTGAACCAGACCGTTGTCCTCTGGTCTCCTAGGCATAAGCACACATGTGCAACCACACACACACACACACACACACACACACACACACACACACACTTGTAAGTTTGAGGTTAGCCTGGGCTACACAAGACCCTGCCTCAAAACATAAAATGGGGCCTGATGTAGCCATGCACAGCTTAAATTACAGCCCTTGGGAAACAGATGTAGGTATATGTCTGTGAATTCAAGGCCAACCTGATCTACCTAGAGAGACCCCTATCTCTCAAAACAAACAAGCAAACAAACAACAAACAAAGAAATAAGTAGTAAGATCCACACAGAACTCAGAAGCCTGATGACACACATTCAGTTTCCCAAATATACATTAAAAAGCCAGATGCTATACACATTTGTAATTCCTATAAGATGACATTCAGAAACAGGAGAATCATCTGTAAGCTTTCTGGCCAGCTAGCAGTGAGAAGAAGCAACACAAGAGACCTTGACTTACTGAGGTGAGAAGAGAGGCCTGAGGACTCCCAAGAGTTGTCCTGACCTCCACATGTGTTCACTGCAGCATCTACAGTCTCACACACACACACACCAATCACACACACCACACATCATACACACACACCAATCATACACACACACACCAATCACACATACCACACATCATACACACACACCACACATCATACACACATAACATACACACCACACACACCACACATCACACACACAATTAAACTTAAAAACAAAGTAGTCTTTATACTATGGTACCACATATCATTCTAAAACAGTACAATGTCTAACCATCCACTGTAAGATTGGTTCATTTACTGAATCTTCTACAGATGGGACATTTGGGTTGCTTCCATTTTTATTGTATTCTTTTTTCAGAGAGAGAGAAATGGTAGGAATGTGGTTGGGTTTATCCGCTTACGTCTTTGTGTAAGGGCTTTCTGAGCCTGGAATTGGAGGCCTGGAGTTACCACTTGAGCAGGAGAGGAAGTTCTGATTAGTAACGGTGCCAGAGTGGAGAAAAGGAAGAACAGACCCTCGCTGTTCGGCAGGGATTTGGCATAGCTTGCTGAGATAGGCGATTTGGGATGCATTTCAGAAGGATTTGCAATCCCCTCTCTGGGTACTGTAGCGTTTTCCAGCCCAGTCTCACTGACATTTCCCAGATGCATGTGGGAGGGGCAGGGAAGGGTGGGGCCATCTTCTTCCCAGCTCAGCCACGTGCAGCAGTGGCCATCTGGAGTCCCGGGGACTGTTCATCCCATCTCCTTTCCCTTTCCCTTCAACCCAATGCCCCTTTCAAGTATTTTCTTTAATGTTCTACCTTCCAGAGGCTGGGAGACGACTCAGCAGAGAAAGTACCTGCAGTGCAAGCATGAGGTCCTGAGTTTGGATCCTCAGGACCTCGCTTAAGCTATCAGGCCCTGGTCTCTGCAACACTCGAGCAGGCAGGGGCAGGTAGAGGCAGATGTATCCCCAGAGCCTGCTGGCCAGTTAGTCTAGACAATCAGTAAGAGACTTTGCCTTCAAAGGAAGGATGGAAAGCCATCTGGGAAGACACCAGATGTCAATCTCTGGTCTACACACACACACACACACACACACACACACACACCACACCCATCCCCCGACACTTCAGGTCTAAACTGATAAGAAGAGCCAAGAGCATCAGGTGGATCAGATCCACGATGCTTCTTGTTTGTGGCATCCTCATTTTGGGTTCTGAGCACTTCCTAGGCTCCGTCCCAGTTATCACTACCAATGACCTAATGTGATATCAACAGCCAACACTGGAAAAAATTATTACATTATTTATTTGTTTATTTTGTTCACGCCGGTAGGTACCCATGTCAGCAACCTTGTGACAGTCCAAAGACAACTTTTGAGAGTCAGTTCTCATCTCCCTCCATAGCAGGGACACAGCTCGGGTCTTCAGGCATGGCAGCAAGTGCCTTTGCCTGGTGGGCCACTCACCAGCCCCAGCCAGCATTTTATAGAAGAGTAAGGTGGGAACTTTCACGAGCTAAGGTCTTATTCAAGCTATGTCGGTAGGGTCTATGACCTGGGATTCAAGAGCCGGGGCTGTCTAAGCTCTCTGGTCACATGGTAGTAAGTCCCACGTGTTTCTTACGGCCTTCATGAGAGTGTAAAGAGATCATAGCTAGGGAGGAATGGCCCTGA
The DNA here is from genome assembly GCA_036184795.1 of Tokudaia tokunoshimensis. Taxonomy (NCBI): domain Eukaryota; kingdom Metazoa; phylum Chordata; class Mammalia; order Rodentia; family Muridae; genus Tokudaia; species Tokudaia tokunoshimensis. The sequence continues at coordinate 37,248,891 of BTHU01000016.1, forward strand.
AGCCACAGGAACCTTTCCTTGCTTAAAATACACTAACAGGATTACTTACAGAGAGTGGGCGCTGCACAGGATGCAGGCATGCTCCTTTCTCTTCCTTTATTGTATTAGGATTGTGTCTGTGCGCTATGGACATGGAACTGTGGGCATGTGTCTGTGTGCTGAGGACATGTAACTGGGCGTGTGTCTTTGTGCTGTGGACATGGAACTGTGAGTGTGTCATGACATGTTTATGAGTTCTGAGGTTCTCTCCTTCCACTGAAGGTTCCAGGACTTAAACTCAGGTCATCATGCTTCTGTGGAAAGTGCTTTTATCCAAGGGGCCATCTTGATGGCCCATCAATTTTATTTCATTAATCTTTTGAAATAGTCTATTTAGCCCAGGCTAACCTGGAACTCATTAGCCTCCTACATCTCAAGAATATATTGGCTCTATCTATCTATCTATCTATCTATCTATCTATCTATCTATCTATCTATCTATCTATCATCTGTCTATGTAATTATCTGTATATAGATTTAGTAGCATCCTCAGCATGTAGAGAACTATTTATTTATTACTTATTTATTTAATAATTTGTAGTATCCTTAGTACTGTATTGAGAACTTTTCAGGCTCTGTTCCTGATATCTTTACAAACATTTTGTGTGTATTGACATATATTATATAACAAACAACATATATATGTGTGTGTGTGTGTATTATGGCAGGGTCTTGACACACCACCTAGGCTGGCCTCAATCTTGCAACGCTGTTGAGATTACAGGTGTACACCATCTCTATTGGTTTTCTTCCTATGTAAGATCCTAAGTGACTCTAGGTCTCTGTTTCTTTAGCCACAAAATGGAGATAATACACCCTTATTGAATAGGATCACTGGGAGAATAAAATAAAATAATGCTTCTATTTAGAAAATGGGGGGGGGCCTTCTAATTCCAGCATTCCAGAGTTGGGGGAAGGGAGAATTCCTGGTCTTCATTGGCACAGCCTAGCCAAGTGGATGGGCAGCAGGACCGGCAAGAGAACTGTCTCCAAAAACATATGGTCAAGAAGCTGCAGACAGCTTGGTGTTTTAGAGTATTTGTTGTTCTTGCAGAGAATCTGAGTTCAGTTCCCAGCACCCATCTCAGAGATTCTCCATCACCTCTAACTCCAGCCCGAGGCATCTAATTCTCTACATGGGCTTATGTGTATAAAACCCCACACAGCACGCGCACACACACGCACGCACGCACGCACGCACGCACACAGAATTAAAAGTAAATAACTATGATGACAATAATAATGATGATGATAATAGTAAAAGATGAAGCCAGATGCGGTTGGCAGAAGCAAGAAGATCTCAGTGGGTTCAAGGCCAGCCTGCGCCACATAATTTCAGACTAGCCAGGGCTAGATTGTGAGACCTTGTCTCAAAAAGAAAAAAAAGAAATTAAAAAAAATAGGTAGCTACTGTGCATGCATTGATACATGCACTGCACACATACACATGTGCACAAGAGCATATGACACGTGTGCTCACACATACATATACCACCATCAAGGATCTATTTCCTGCCTTGAAAGAGATAGACAAGTGAGAGGAAGTAAAATTATTATATAAACTTGACGTGCAGGTTTCCTGAAGGTTGTCCCTTCAGCTCTGTGACCTTAAGTGAAGCTGGAGGAGAGGGCCACGGAGCAAGTACCTTACATACAGTATTTACTGAATCCTGGGGACAGCCCTGCAAGATTTAGGCCAAAGACAAATCTAAGATTCAGGCAGGTTAAGTACCATGTCTACACAGAACACAGCCAGCCAGCGGCAGGTTTGTGATTTCAGTCCAGATTTCATGTCAGAGATCTCATGCTTTCAAGGACTGCAGAATTGATTCATGATTTGATTTTATTTTTGAAACAAGGTCTCACAATGTATTCCTGACTGTCCTGGAACCTGCTGTGTATTCCAGACCGACCTAGAACTCACAGAGACCTACCCACCTCTGTTCCAAAGTGCTGGAAGTAGAGCAGATGTCACCAAGTTTGCTCTAATTTTACTTTTATTTTTGTTTCTTTTTTCTTGCAAACCAGTCTGTGTAGTCCAGGCTGGCTTCAAACCGACCAGGAAGTGACCCTGAAGTCTTGGCCCCTGGCTCTTCTGAAATGCTACAACTATACAACTGTCATGATTTTTGTGACTTTAGTTATTTTCTTCGTTTCTTGGAAATAGATATTCATGTAACCCAGGTTAGCCTCTAAGTTGATATATAGCCAAGAATGACTGTGAACTTCCCATATCTACCTTCAAGGAACAAAACTTGTGGCATTCATTATTTTCTTGGTTCTCTGCCCCCACTAAACCGCATACTCTTTTATTACATTTTCATATTATGCTGATATTTTTTTTCAAGACAGTGTTTTTCTCTATAGCCCTGGCTATCCTGCAATTCACTCTGTAGAGCTGGCTGGCTTCAAACTGAGAGAGCCACCTGCCCCCCGCCCCTGCCCCTGCCCCTGCCCCTGCCCCTGCCTCTGCCACCTGCCCCTGCCCCTGCCCCTGCCCCTGCCCCTGCCCCTGCCACCTGCCCCTGCCCCTGCCCCTGCCCCTGCCCCTGAGTGCTGGGAAGATAGGTGTGGGCCACCACACTAGCTCCCATATTACACTTTACTTAGAATTAAAAAAAAAAATAGCCAGGCATGGTGCAGACACTTAATTCCAGCACGTCAGAGACAGAGGCAGGCAGATCTCTATGATTTGAGACTAACCTGGTCTACTTAAAGAAGAGACTGCCTCAAAAACAGTATCTATACATGTTTGCACATAAATATATAGTATGATTGACAGCTTAGAGAAAAATTGACTTAAAAATATTTTTTAAAGATCTGTTTGTTTATTCAGTTATTTATCTGTATGTGTGCATGTGCCTGCATGTGTTTGTGTGCATGCAGGAGCTGACGGGGCCAGACCAAAACATCAGATCCCAAAGAATCGGAGTTCAAGTCGTGAGCTACCGTGTGGGTGCTGTTAACTGAACCCCCTTTTAACTGCTGAACCATCTCTCTAGCCCCAAGATTTATTTTTAATTGTGTGTGTGTCTCTGTGTGTGAGTGTCTGTGTCTGTGTCTCTGTGTGTGTGCATGTCTATGTGGGGGTGGGGCACATGCATGGAGGTGCCCTTGGAGGCCAGTGGCGCCCAGTCTCCTGGGGCTGCAGTGATGGAGTTTGTGAGCCACCTGATGTGAATGCCGGGAACTAGAAAAGTGTTATTTCAAGCTGGACTCTTGGGACAGACACACTTGTAATCCTGACATGTTAGAAGGTGAGGCAGGAGTGTCATGAGTTTGAGGCCAGTTTAGTCTACATGAGTTCAGAGCCAGCCAAGGCTACATAATGAAACCCAGACTTCAAAAAAAAGAAAGCAACAAGAAAAAGTTTGAGCTTTTCAAGTCATTGTTGATAATACCTGGAGGACTTTAGCCAGTTGCAGTGGCTCATGGCTGTAATTCTACTTCTCAGTGGACCACTCTGGGCTATGGAGTGAGAAGCTGTCTCGATTTTTTGTTTGTTTGTTCGTTTTAAATACTGAGATTGTTGTCAATTTTTTTTTTTTTTGAGGAACCACTATTGAAGATTCTACCACATCCATAAGGTAGGGTTTCATGTTTTCTAGCGGGGTGACTCATCTACAGTAACCCCTGCAGTGGTGAAACTTCACACCCTTCGTTCTCAGCTAAGTGTTATCTCCCTTAATATCAGCATTTTGTGTCCAGTCAGCAAGAGGGTAATCGTTCCCAGTTCGGTTTCCTGTCTCCGGCACTCTGATCATAGTGGAGATGGCCTGCAGTATGGAAAGAACTTTTGGGGTTTGGGGTGTAGCCTCAGCTGTAGAATACTTGCTTTTTTCTTGAGTCCCTGGGCACAACCCCTAGTACCTCAGGAAGAAGAAAGAAAGGGGCGAGAAGGCTATGGTAGCTGACATCTCTAATCCCAGCACTTGGGAAGCTGAAGCAGGAGGATCTCTGTCAGTTTGATGCTAGCGTGGGCTACAGGATGCGATCCTGATCAAAAAAAAAAAAAAAAAGCCGGGCGGTGGTGGCGCACGCCTTTAATCCCAGCACTTGGGAGGCAGAGGCAGGCGGATTTCTGAGTTCGAGGCCAGCCTGGTCTACAGAGTGAGTTCCAGGACAGCCAGGGCTACACAGAAAAACCCTGCCTCGAAAAACCAAAGAAAGAAAAGAAAAAGGGGAGACAAACTTATTGAACTTATCAGATCTGACATTTTCTTTTTCTTTTTTTCTTTTTTAAACCAAGGTTTTGTGCTTGTGCCTGGAACCCACAGTAAGCCTCCTGAGTTGAGGGGTTACAAGAGTCAATTATCAAAGCTGGTGTCTTAGTTAGGGTTTCCATTGCTGTGAAGAGACACCATGACCAAGGCAACTCTTAGAAAGGATAACATTTAATTGGGGCTGGCTTACAGGTTCAGAGGTTCAGTCCATTATCTATGGCAGGAAGCATGGCAGTGTGCAGGCAGACATGGTGCTGGAGAAGGAGCTAAGAGTTCTACATCTTGATCTGCAGACAGCAGCAGGAGACTGTGACACACTGGCCAGGCTTATACAACTTCAAAGGCCCACTTCCACAGTGACTTCCTCTAACAAGACCATACTTCTTCCAATAGACAGACCACAGCTCCTAATAGTGCCGTTCCACCACTCCACATGAATCTACAGGGGCCATACCTATTCAAACCACCACACCTGGCTCCTTTTTAAACATTAACTTTTCTGTGTATTTGATGGCAGTAGAGTATTACACACTTGTTGGCAGAGGGCACCGTACAAGTCTGTTCTCTCCTCTTACCATGAGGGTTCTTGACATGGAATTAGGTGGGCAGGTCATCAGGTTTCAAACTTTACCTACTGAGCTGTCTCATAGACCCAGCCTGATATTTCAAAGGGAATTAGGTATAAAATGTGGAATGAGAAAACACCCCAAGCACTTATAGGGCAGAAGAGGGAAGACTGGAAGACAGATAACAACCCGTGTTTCACAGCTGGATATAAGCCGGGGGGTTGGAACCACTAATATTGACACTTAGACTCCAGGGATCAGGAAGGTGTCTTCTAGTCCTACAGTGGACAACATTAGGAAAACTGGAGTTGCCTCCAGGTGTAGTCCTCATTGCTCAAAGTATGCACCATGGTCCAGCATTGTTTGGGAGCTGGGTACATGCAGGCAGCCAAGCCCTACCAGAGCTGCTGGGTGGATGGACCATTGCCTGTGACATGTACAGCTGACTTTTGAGCAGTTTTCTCTGAGTGGACTTTGTATGGGAACTTCCTGTTACTATTTTGGCACCTGTCCTAGTTTGGCACTTAACTTGTGTATCTCTGTCTGTCTGTCTGTCTGTCTGTCTGTCTGTCTGTCTGTCTAGTTAGGATTTCTACTGCTCTGATAAACATCATGACTAAAGGTAACTCAGGGGATTTGGGGATAGGACTTGCCTCAGCTTGCAACTCCCAGGTCATACTCCACCACTAAGGGACGTCTAAGCAGGAACCTCAATGCAGGAACTGAAGCAGAGATCATCTAAGAAGGCTGCTTACTGGCTTGCTCCCCATGGCTTGCTCAGCCTGCTTTATTACAGACCCCAAACCACCTGCCCAAGCAGGGGTAGAACCACGCCCAGTGATAGGCACTTGTCTTTTGAGACAATCTTTTTTTTTTTTTTATTTGAGACAGAGTTTCTTTGTGTAGCCCTGGCTCTCCTAGACTCATTTTGTAGACCAGGCTGACCTCGAACTCACAGAGATCCACTTGCCTCTGCTTCCTGAGTGCTGGGATTCAAGGAAGGCTTGCGCCACCACACCAAGCTCTTCAGGTCGATCTTCCAAGTCGTCTTCTCAGTTGAGATTCCCTCTTCCCAGATGTATTTAGGTTTATATCAATTTGACTTTAACCAGTCAGCAGTGAGCTAATAATGAGCTTCAATAGAGCTGCTTACGGGAACATTCGGTGAGGGCAGGTTAGTTTCAGGAGCATGAACAGCTCACTCGTTGCCACACCACTGAGGAAAATGTCCTCTCTCCCCACCACAGGCCTTTGCAACCGTCAGTCGCCTCTAGGCCAGTGGCTCTCAGCTTCCTAATCTTTCAACCCTTTAATACATTCCTCAGGCTGTGCTGACCCCCAGCCATAACATTATTTTTGTTGCTTTCTCATAACTGTAATTTTGCTGCTGTTATGAACCATAATGTAAATATTTTGGGAGATGGTGGTGTGCCAAAGAGGTTATGCCCCATAGGTTGAGAAGCACCTATCTGAAAGACCTATCTGAACCATGCCCCCACCCCCATTCCCTCTTCCAGAACTGTCTTTGCTGCCCTAAGAATCAGTAGCAAGCCTCATACCATGTTGGTTTAGTGAGTCTCTTTCTCCTTCAGTAGCTCACAGAGAACCTAGACAGGGTCTCTGATTTCCAGCCGCTAACAGTGCTCACAGGAGCAGATGTCCATAGAATGCCCACTGCATGGCACTATTCTTGCCCCTCCTTTCCTCTGTCAGATCTTGCCTCATGCTTGGGATAGTCCCACTCTATAGATGAAGCTGCTGAGGCTCTGTCCTTTTCCCAAGCTCAAAAGTGGTAAGGCCAGTGATCAAAACTTAGGATGTCCCATTAAAAGCCTTTCATAGTGTTAAGTTTCAAACCTGGGGCAAATAGCCCTATTGCCTATTTAGCATATCAATGCAGGCTCTGGCCTCATGGTTCTCCGTGCATCTCTGAGCCCCTACCTGTTACAGGGCCCTCCTGGCTGGCATACCCCATACCCTACCCACTCCCCTGAACTCGCAGCCTAGGGGGCTGGGCATTTGGTTACCTGCTCTCTTTATAACCATGGACCTCTTGGCTGCTCACTGCTTCCCTCTCTACCTTCTCCCTCTCTCTTCCCCTCCCCCTTTGCCACTGAGGTCAGGGTCATGTCCACTTTGGACTCTCTTTGATGTCTCTGCCTCTAACTATGCTCTTGCACATACAATAAACTTTCTCCTCCCTCTGTACCTAGGAGGTCATGTCCTTTCTTTTCCTTTATCATTTTTATTGTTCATCTGTTTCCAAAACCTGGGACCAGTCTTTTATTTCCTTTTTATTTCTTTGTCTTTTCATTCATATAGGAAATCTGAAAATGATGAGTTGCTTATATACTGAATTTCTGTTTAAGCATTTGTAAATATTTTTATGTGTAAGAGTGTTTTGCCTGCATACATGTGTGTGTACCATACATACATGTGTGTTGTTTGTTTGATGCCCAGGGAGGTCAGAAGAGGTCATTGGGTGCCCTGGAACTGGAGTTTAAAACGTGATTGTGACCCACCATGTAGAAGCTGGGAACCAAACCGGGGTCCTCTGCTGGAGTAACTGATGCTAATGACCGCTGAGTCTCCTCTCCAGCCCCTAATCCTACCATTTGTTTTTGTTGAGCTGCAGGGGCGAATGAGGAGGAAAGGTAAGACGACAGAGCAAAAGGCTCCAGCTTTCCAAGTCAGAGTACATCTCCCCACGTGGCAGAGACAGAGACAGACAGACAGACAGACAGACAGACAGACGGCTCCAGCTTTCCAAGTCAGAGTACATCTCCCCACCTGGCAGAGAGAGAGACAGAGACAGACAGACAGACAGACAGACGGCTCCAGCTTTCCAAGTCAGAGTACATCTCCCCATCTGGCAGAGAGAGACAGAGACAGACAGACAGACAGACAAAAGGCTCCAGCTTTCCAAGTCAGAGTACATCTCCCCACCTGGCAGAGAGAGAGACAGAGACAGACAGACAGACAGACAAAAGGCTCCAGCTTTCCAAGTCAGAGTACATCTCCCCACCTGGCAGAGAGAGACAGAGACAGACAGACAGACAGAGAGAAAGAGGGAGAGACAGAGAACCACCCACGCTCTGCCTATTGTCTATTTCAATATGTTCTTTATGACTCTAGAAAGATACCAAAGGTCTGAAATCAGAGATGACCCAACAAAGACAAAAATTCCCCAAAAATGTGCTCTCTTCCTGGAGGAATTTCGCTTTCCTTGTCATTCAGTCCTTGGCCAAGGAGTCCAGGAAGTCTGCAGGCTGTGGTCAGCCGAGGCCCTCAGCCTGTCTTCGCTAGAACTCACCTTCCTCTGGCTCCTCACTGGGCCTCGGTACAACAGCAAGCTTCCTTCCTTCCTGTCCCTGATGCTGGCTGCTGCCTATCTGTAAAGCTCTGATCCACTTAGTTTGCTCATTAAATCAGATGATCTGGGTTCAAATGCTTACCTCCACCTCTCTTTTTGAGTTTCTCTGTGTAGCCCTTGACTGTCCTGGAACTCTCTTTGTAGATCAGTCTGGCCTTGAACTCACAGAGGTCTACCTGCCTCTGCCTCCAGAGCTCTGAGATTAAAAGCCTGCATACACCACCACTCTGGCTGCTACCTGTACTTCTCACTGGCTGTGAGCCCTAGGTGGTGCAGTTCACCTGTCTGTACTTTGGTTATTCATCTGTAAAATGAGGATAATCTTTAATCCCACCACTCCAGAGACAGAGGCAAATGGATCTCTGTGAGTTTGAGCATTGTTTATAGAGCTAATTCCAGGACATCCAGGACTACACAGAGAAACCCTGTCTCAAAAAACTAAAATTAGTAAAGTGAATAAGTAAAAGCAAACAAATAAATAAATAAAAATTTAAAAGAGAGGAGAGATGGCTCAGATGTCAAAAGTTAGGCTCACAACCAAAAATATAAGAAACAATTCTAAAAAAAAAATCCTAAAGTTAAATAAATAAAAATTAAATATGGTTAACGTAACGACATATTTGAGCATTAAAAGTTTTTTCTAGGGACTGAGTTTGCTGAGAAGTAGATCTAATCTGGGCTAAAGTTACTTAAATATATTAGTATTCTCTTAGTCAGCTTTAAAATATATATTAAAACACATTTGTGATCTATGAAATTTATATTAAAATATAGTATTTACATGCACATGTCTCCATGAGTTCTGGGGATCAAATAGGGATACTTACTTTTACAAGGCAAGCACTTACTATCTCTCTAGCCCAGCAAACGCACGCTTGAAGCCTACACACACATTTTTTTTTAGATAAGGTCTCTCTGTGTAGCCCTGGCTGACCTGAAGCTTGAAGACCAAGATGGCCTCAGACTCATAGATCTCCACCCACCTCTGCCTCCTCATTGCTGGGACTAGAGGCATGCGCCATTATAGGGAACCGGAGATTTTTTTAATATGTGTGTGTGTTTTTGTGTGTGTGCAATCATGTGCACACACAGGTACATACTCATATGCATGCAGATACCATGCAAAAAGGCCAGAAGAGGGTGATGGATCCATGGGAACTGGAGGTATAGAGGGTTGTTAGCCTCCATGTGGGTGCTGGGAACTGAACTCTGATCCTCTTCGAGAACAGCCAGTGTTCTTAGCCACTGAGTTGTCTCTCTCTTCAATCCTGTCTCTGTTTCTCTCTCCTCTTCCTCCTTCAAGTCTTACTCTGAGGTCAAGGCTGGACCATGGGATAATCCCATTGCCTTGTCCTCCTGTGTGACTGGACTGCACTACAACACCCAGCTTCTCTTCTCTTTCCTTTTGGAGGCAGGGTCTCCTGTTTCTAGGGGCGGTGGGGGTAGCCTTGAACTCCTTCACAGCTGGGGACGACCTTGAACTGCTGATCCTCCTGACTTCATCTCCCAAGGGCTAGGGTTGTGGTCCTGAGTCACTAAGTTTGGCTCTATTTTCCTTTCATCTGCCCTAGCCCAGCCCCAGGATTCTGTGAATTCTCAATTATTCACGCTGTGGAGAGCTAAGGGGGCAACTGCAAATGAGAGAATACATTAATAAATTAGGAAACGCCAGTTGCCCTCTGATAATAAGATTATTGTTATGGATGAAGAGACTTGACCCAATAGATTTTTGATTTGAGAATAATTATCCAGTCTAGGAGGGGGCTGGCCCTCTGGGAATTTCCAGTATGAAATGGCTCTATGAAGCACTAAGTAGCGTGCTGATGCAGTAAATTGCGGGCTTGTTTTGTTGTTGTTGTTTGTTTGTTTGTTTTTATTTTAGGTTTCTTTTGGGGGAACAGGGGTTATAGACAGGGTTTTTCTTCGAAACCCTGGCTGTCCTAGAACTAGCTCTCTAAACCAGGCTGGCTTTGAACTCACAGAGAACCAGCTGCTTCTGCCTCCCAAGTGCTGGGATTAAAGACATAAGACACTACCGCCAGGCAGATTTGTTTGGTTTTTGAGATAGGGTCTTACTACATTTCTCTGGTTGACCTGAAACTCACTGTGTAGACCTGGCTGGCTTTGAACTCCCAGAGATTCATAAACTTGACTGGATTTATTTGGTTTTGGTTTTTGACACAGGGTCTCTTGTAGCCCATGTTGACTCTAAATTCAATATATAGCTGAGGATGACCCTGAGTCTCTGGTCCTGCCTCTTACTGCTGAAGTGCTGGGCTCAGGGTCATGTACCCCATGCTCGGTAGCGCTAAGGCAAATTCTTTATACAGAAGTGCAAGAAAAGAGTCGTGCCTAGGGAGAGCCCTGCAGCTCTCAGCTGTTTCAGCTGATGTCAGGCCCGGTGGCACCCACCTATATTCCTACAATTTGGAGGGCTGAGGCGGGAGTCCAAGACCACCCTGGGGTACCTAGTAACACCCTCTCACTTACACACATTCACACACACACACACACAAGCATAAACCCACACACACATACAGCACAAACACATTCTAATTTTAAAAAATAATATAAGCCAGGCAGTGGTGGTGCATGCCTTTAATCCTAGCACTCAGGAGGCAGAGGCAGGGAGATCTCTGTGAGTTCAAGGCTAGTCTGGTCTACAGAGTGAGTTCCAGGACAGATACAGCTTTTGCACAGAGAAAGCCTGACTCAAAACAACCCCCAAAACCAAAAATAAATAAAATATATTTATATATTTGTAAATTTACATATATACAAATACACACACTATATATACATATATACAAATATGCATATGTATGTGTGTGTATATATGTGTGTGTGTGTATATATATATTTGTTGGTTTTTGTAAAGATAAAAGGTAGGGGTGCAGCTCAGAGACACCCTCACAGATAAAGTTTGTGAGACCCAGTATTGCAAAAGAGTCAGGCAGTCAGTGGATCCACACTTCTGGGTATGGACAAGAATTCCCTTTCCCTTCCTCCAGACAGGGTCACACTATGATGTAGGCCAGGGTTATCTTCCACTTCTGCATTTTCTGCTTGGTCGCCATCACTGTGTACAGGGCATGAAGAGAAGCAGCAGATGTGGAACTAACTGCAGGTACTGTAAACTGGACTTCTTCCGCTTATGTTCCTGCATCTTCTGAACCCACCAGGCAGTTTAGACTGCGCTGCGGCCAGTGTGCCCCGGCGGAGCCCCTGTGTGAACCTAGCTCAGACTCTACTTGGCTCATTTATCAGGTCACATCCCACATCATCATGGGAAGTCAGTGTGTTGGACTCTTCCCAGAAACTGGAATGAAGATAGCTCACATGTGAACGGGCACATAATGGGTTGGAGCAAAGATATGCCGCTGATTGAGAGAGACACAAAGGCTGAGGCCGAGCAAGCCTCGACCTTTACCCTTTGGCCTCTGTTAGCATATCTAAAGGAAGAATGTGTCCCCGGGGGTGGGCCTGTGAAGGGCAAGTTAGTCCAGCCAAATACTTTTAAGATCTATGGGGAGGAGGGGCGGCCTTGGAGTCTGACAAAAACTTTCCCTTTGACCTCCTTCGATGTTTCCTTTGGTGGCCTCTCTTTCTCTACCTCCTCCTTAAATGTGTATGTCTGCTGCTGTCCTGTCCGCTCTCCCACATTCCACATGACAGCATCTATGCCAGGCTCAGCTTCCTGTGCCCAGGACTTCAGAGGCCCTGACTCAGTAGGAACGGGAGAGAAATGTGCCCCCACTAGACTGAGTTCTTCTCCCAGTTCTGCTCGGCTCTTAAGAGATTTTCCAACCTGGTGTCTGGTCAGGTGGCTCTGTTAGTAAGGGCACTTGCTGTTGAGTCTGGTGGCAGGTTCCTGAAACCCACATGGTGGAAGGCAAGGACCCGCTCCTTCAATTTGTCCTCCAGTTGTCATACATTCAGTGAGGCAAATGTACCCCTCTTCCCACAGGTAACATGCACTGACTGCCACCCGCACGGATAAAGTTTTAAATAGAAGTTTCCTGTTAGTTATTTTGAGATTTTGCTATGCAGCCCAGGCTATCCTTGAACCATCAATCCTGCTTTAGCCTCCGAATAATTGAAGTCATAGCCTGGGGTACTATGCCCAGCACCCTTGGAAATTTTCATGATTTTATTTACAAGAACCTCTTAAAGGCTCCCTACTTACAGGGCTGCAGATCCTAAATGCTTAGAACTGTTTCTGGTTTTGATTAAAACTCTTTAACTCGTTTGAAATGTACTGTAAATTACTATTAACCCTTACCTTCCTGAGCTGAAGCATAGAGTACGTGAACTTGAATATACATGTGGTGACATTATACTGGAATTCTCTCTGTCTCTCTCTCTCTGTGTCTCTCTGTCTCTGTCTCTGTCTCTCTCTCTCTCTCTCTCGTTTTTCAAGACAGGGTTTCTCTGTATAGCCCTGGCTGTCCTGGAACTCACTCTGTAGACCAGGCTGGCCTCAAACTCAGAAATACACCTGCCTCTGCCTCCCAAGTGCTGGGATTACAGGCGTGTGCCACCACTGCCCGGCCTGTACTGGAATTCATATGTTGTTTCAGTATTTTGAGACAAGGACTTACTATATAGCCCTAACTGACCTGAAACTCCCTATGTAGACCAGGCTGGCCTCCAGCTCACGAAGCTCTGCCTGCCTCTCCCTCCTGGGAGGGAGCTTAAGATCTTGCAGCACACCTGGTTTAATGTGTGTCACTAGACATGGTGAGATATGTCTGTAATCTCAGGACTTGGGAGGTGGGGACGGGAAGATTCAGAGTTTGAGGCCAGTGTGGGTTCCATAGGACACTGTCTCAAAAATCAAAATACATAATTTGTTCTTAAGCCGGGCACAACAGTATCCTCGGAACCTTATCTTGGAAAGCTCACAGAGTGGGGAAGGTTCTCGAATGGACGTACTCAGGTATATAGTAAGTTCAACCAACCTGGGCTACACAGTTAAGACTCTCACCCAAAACAAAATGCTTTGTTGCTTTGGGCGTTATTCAAATTCTCCTGTTGGCACAGCCCCGGCCTTCCTATCTAGCCCCTGTCCCTTGGCACCCTACCATCCTGTTGGGGTTCGGCACCCCAGGCAAGGCTGAACTGGTTGCTTAGTCAGATTTGGTTCACTTGGTAACTCTACCTTTCCTGTTTTGTGTATGTTTCTGTGACCTTTGTTAGAAATGGTTGGCATCTGCCATGCAGGCAGCCACAAGGAGCACGGCTGAGAACAGAGCCCTGAGGTACAGGCTCTTGGCCAAGACAAAGCCCACCTTGACGGGTCAGACTTCATGGTGGCCACCATGTCTCACGTGACCCATTCCTTCACATTTCAGCAGGGAACTAAGGTTCTTGCAGGGACATCCGAATGTCATCCTTTGAAGGTGACATTCAAGCTGGCCTTGAAGGGTCCAGGGAACTTGAGTGGTGGAGATGGGTGAGAAGGGTTTTAAGCCGACAAAAGTCTATGAGCTAGGCAAAAAGATCAGTGCAGGGCATTCAATGACCCCAAGTCTAGGTGCTTCTGTGTTGGGTAAGAAAATCCAAGGTTGGAGAGAGAATTTGGGTTCAGATGACTGTGCTCCCTTCCCTCCCTCCTTCCTTCCTTTTCCTTTCCTTTCCTTTCCTTTCTCCTTTCTTTTCCTTTCCTTTCCTTTCCTCTCCTCTCCTCTCCTCTCCTCTCCTCTCCTCTCCTCTCCTCTCCTCTCCTCTCCTTTTCTTTTTTCCTTCTAATGACCCTCTTTACCATATTTCAAGCTAAATCTTGGTGGTTCTGAAGCTTTGGGAGGTCTGGATTTTACTCTGTAGTGGTAAAGCGGTTTGAGGTGTTTTATGAATCGAAGGAGGCATGTGCATTCCTAAAGGTTCTGAAAGACGGCTTGGGGAGCCGTGGGGAGCACAGGCTAGAAATGGTGACTGGGGCCGGGCAGCGGTGGCACATGCCTTTAATCCCAGCACTTGGGAGGCAGAGGCAGGTGTATTTCTGAGTTTGAGGCCAGCCTGGTCTACAGAGTGAGTTCCAGGACAGCCAGGGCTATACAGAGAAACCCTGTCTCGAAAAACAAAAAAAAAAAAAACAAACAAACAAAAAAAGAAATGGTGGCTGGTGGTGGCTGGAGCCAGAGAGACTACTACATCATTCCAAGGGTTAGATAGGAATGCCTGAGCAGCAAGTGGAAGGACCAGATTCCAGAGCACTTTGGAAGCAGTGGTGACAGGACTTGCCTGTAGATTATTGTAGCGACTGGGACAGGAGAAGTTGAGGAATGTGGTGGACATTTGTAGCTTGGGGCCACTCACCAGATCCCAGTGAATAGGGACACAGAGTCAAAGAGATGGGGCAGTGGGCCCCAAGTATCTAGGATACATAGCATTGGTGAGACATCCAGGTGGGGATGTGGACTTGGGGGTTGAGGGATGGAGGCTGGTCGCTGGAGAAATACGAAAGCGGACCAATGGAATTCAACAGGACAACAATTTGAGGTGTGTCCAAAGAGAGAAGATGGGGCTTTGGCTTCATCTGGAAGCCAGTGGAGGAAGAGCCAGTGAAAGAGGGGAGGAGGCTAAAAAAGGGGATGGTGGGGTACAGGGGTGCACGCCTGTCATCCCAGCACTTAGGAGGTAGAGGCAGGAGGATCAGAAGCTCAGGGTCACCCTTGGCTACATAACCAACCTGGGCTCCATGAAACTCAATCTCCAGGGAGGGGGCGGGGTGAAGAATGTGTTGCTCAAGGCATTTCTGGGGCTCTTCGGCAAGTCTCAGCATTGGCAGCTGCAGATCAGGAGAGGAGGGCTGACCTTTCTCTTATCTGCTCAGAGACCAGATGCTTCTGCCGGGCCTGGGCTTGCTTCCACGGTCTTTCTCTCTACTGTCTGCTTAGCCCTCTTCTGCTGAAGGGAAACTTATGAAAGAGGGGAGGCCAGCCTGATCTACAAAGAGAGTACCAGAACAACAAGGGCTAAATAGGGAATCCTTGTCTCTAAAAATAGAACAAACCAAAAAAACCGAGAGTGTAGGCCTAACCCCATTATTCTTCAGGAACAGACTTAGGAGCTCAGCATGGAGTCTGTAGGACAATGGTGTGACCTCAGCTGCCTGCCTCACCTGGGGCATGAAGTCACTCTTTGGAGGGGTACTATCTCATCTCCAGGCATGGATAGAGTCTCTTCTGAGTTCTGAGTTGTTTAGACTGTGTTTCATCCCTCAGTTCACCTGTCTGCCCATCCTGTGTCTAACTTAAAAAATTCACTTGATTCCATTTACCAAATTGTATATGCACGCACATTTTGTGTGTCGTGGCTTGTGTGTAGACATCAGAGGACAGCTTAGAGAGTCAGCTCTCTTCTGTCCTATGGGTCCCTCAGTCATGGTGGCAGGTACCATCACACATAAACCCTCTTGCCATCTGTAAAATTATATTTATCCTTACTGTACGCGTGGATGATGTGTACGGAGATGGGGGGTGCAGGTGCCATGACACTTGTGTGGAGAGTAGAGCACCACCATGTAGAACCCATCCTCTGCTTCCATCTTTACATGGCTTCTAGGACTCACACTCAGGTCGGCAGGCTTGTACTGCAAGAGCTCTTACCCACAGAGACATCTTACTGGCTTTATTGCCCCTTTGCTGGTATTAAATATCTGCAAATAGTTAAACCGGGTCAGCACGGTTGCTTTACTGACCTCCCCAACATAGGGATTACTACCCTCATTTGTAAATGAGGAGTCAGATCTTTTCCACCAGGTCACACCTGAGTGAGTAAATGGCAGAGGAGAGTCAGACCCGAGCTAGTGTCCCTGTTCTGTCAATCATCCGTGTTAACCCATTGTGGAAAGTGACCATCCATTCACTATCCAGAATGAAATACATATTTTTGCTTCCGTCCCTCTCTGTGTTGGTGTGTATGTGTGAGTATGTGCTTGTGTGTACAGAAGTGCACATGCGCCCTCACACACCTGGGACTAGATGAGGGTGTTGATTTTTCTGTCTTTTTCTTTCATTTGTCCTGAGACAGGTTCTGCCATTGAACTTGGAGATTTTGGTCCTTTAGCTAGGCTGGCTGGGAGTCCCAGCAATCCTCCTGTAAAATTTAAAAATTTTCTTTAGATGGGATCTCCCTCTCTATCTCAGGTTGTCCCGGAGCTCTCTGTGTATCTGATGACCTTAACCCCCTGATCTTCCTGGCTCTGTCTCTCCAGTGCTGGGACTCTGTGTGTGTGGTCCCCAGCCCGCTCTGTTCTGTTTGCCTTATATGAATGGACTCTGACAGCAGGCTGTTTTCTGGGGCTTTGTCCTCTGTCCTTAGGATAATGTTTTCAGAGTCTGTATGGGTTGGAGCAGGTATTGGTCCTGCATTTCTGAATTGTGTGTTTGTGGTTCTCTATTGACCGCACTAGGGATTTAACTTGTATTCTTGCTTAGCAAGCATTTCAGTGCTAAGCTAATTACCCAGACCCTCTATTTTACACTTAATTGAGATGCTCCTATATTCTTTTTCTTTTGTTTTAAATTTAATTAACTTCATTATAAAAACAAAAACATCTAGGTGTGGAAGCATCTGCCTTTAATCCCAGCACCTAGAGGCAGAGGCAGGAGAATCTCTGTGAGCAGGAGGCCAACCTGCTCTATGTTACAGGTTCCCAGATGTCTCAGAAAAATAACAAAACAAAAACTTGGACATAAAAGCATCACACACCAAAAAATTATCCATATCCAAAGTCTGTACATCAGAGTCAACGTCTTTTCAGTGCGAACGGTCATCCTGAAGCTGTGGAACGTCACGGTCACTAAAGATCAAATATAGTTTATGTACTCACCCACCACCAAAAATGAAAAATCTATTAGCAGTTAGAACTAGAAAAATAATCCTCCCCTGACCCATGGCGGTGCACACCTTTGATCCCAGCGCTCAGGAGGCAGAGGCAGGTGCATCTATGAGTTTGGGAACAGCCTGGTCTACAGAGTACTCACTGTACTCTGGATAGCCAAGGTTATACAGAGAAACCCTGTCTCAAAAAAATCTAAAAGTAAAAAAGGAAAGAAGGAAGGAAGAAGGAAAAAAGGAAAGAAAAGACAACCCTCAGAACTTGGGCCCTTAACCAGCATTCAATTTTAGAAAAAATGTTGAAGTCCAACAAAACAGCTCAGTGGATAAGCTGCCACTAAACTGGAGAACTGAGTTCTAGTCCCTAAAAGCTGTGGGGCAGCAGAGGATTGACTCTCCAAAGAAGCTCTTGGATGTCACTGTCCGAGCAGCATTCACACGGACACTTCCCTCTCTCACACACACACAAAACAATTAATATATTTTTAAAAATTAAAAGAATGACATGGAGGCTGAACATGGTGCTCTTACTGTAATCCCAGTGAGGAAAGTGAGGCAGGACGACTGAAAGTTAGAGATCCAGCCTGGGCTATATAGTCTCAAAAGGAAGGCTGGTGGAGGAGAGACACTAACTGTGGACTAGATGGACCAGTGATAAAGGTGTTTGCCACCAAGCCTAAGGCCTGAGTTTGATCCCCGGGACCTGCATGGTGGAAGGAAAGAACTGACTCCCACAAGGTGTCCCCTGACTGCCACTGGCCCATGCATATCCACATGTGAATACAAAATGAATAATTTTGTTTATGAGCCAGGTGTGATGGTGCATATCTTTAATCTCAGTACTCTTAAGGCAGAGGCAGGCAGATTCAAGGCAGGATAGAGTCAAAAAAAAAAAAAAAAGTAAAGGTAAATTATTAAGAAGGAAACCAAAGTGTATCTAAATCCACCCAGGACAGTGTGGTTTTTTTTGTTTTTTTCTTTAAGATAAACCTGAGCTGGATGTGGTGGAATGCCTGTGATTAAGAACAAGAATACAGCTGGAGCTCAGGAGTTTGAGGTCTTGATGCCAACTTGGATGACTTAGTAAGACCCCTCTCCCCTCCACACACACACAGCTGGTCATGGTGGCACTTGGAAGTCCGAGGCAGGAATGAGATTAGGAGTTTAGGGTCATCCTTGTTTGTGTAGAGTTTGAGGCTAGCCTGTGCTACATAAGACCTTCTTTAAACACAAAAAGGTAAAGGAACCTCTTGCTCTTTGTGTTGCTTGTGGCCCAGAAATATCTTCGGTTTAATGGGGTCTCAATAAATCTTAAATCTTGCAGGAGGAGTCTGAGAATGAATAAGACACACCCCCTGGATGAGTTGCTTGCAGAGGCTAGTGAGTTAATTAATTAATTAATTAATTAATTAGAGACAGGGTCTTACTGTGCAGCCCTAGCTGGCATGAAACTTGCTGTGTAGACTAAATGGGCCATGAACTCAGAGACCCACCTGCTTCCTCCTAAGTGCTGGGATAACCGAGCCACCACACCCTCCCCCTTTTAAATTTAAGTTCCATTTCTTTAGTTCTCTGCATATGTGTATGGGTTTACAGTTTGTACAGCATAGGTGTGAAGGTCAGAGGAGATCAACCTGTAGAGTTCTCATCTTCCACCCTGTGAGTCTCAGGGATGGAACTCGGGTTATCAGCCTTGGCTGCAAGTGCTTTTACCCACTCAGTCATCCTGACGATCCTGGGTTTTTTGCTTCCCATTGTCACAACACTACTGGTTAGTGTTGTCACACATTAATAATTAATTTTAAATTGGAAAACAAATAACCCACAAAAACTTATGATATAAGGGAACTTTAAGTTAGACTGTGTGTTTACGTGACAGCTGACTGGAACCAGATAAGAAGATGTCTGAATGGGGAATCACCTGAGCATCAGTTCTCAGGTTCTTTCCACAGGCTAGTCAATTTTGCATTCCCACACAATAATTTTGTGTCACCACAAAATAATTTCCAAATCTTTGAGGTCAGAGGGAATTTATTTATAAGGAAATGAGGAGGGGAATCATTTAGAACTTCTGTTAATCTGCTGTCTCTGATCTTTCATCCTGCAGCCCTGAAATGTTCTGGAAGTTATGGACCAGCAAGACCTTCAAGAAGAGAGAGGAGGAAGGCAGTGGTGAGCGATAAGGCCCTAGGTAGGCTAAAGTGCTGCGGACAAAACAGCATTGAATCGGGCATCTGGGGCCTCTCAAAGGAGAACTTTAAAAGCCAGGCTGGCTGACTTATAAATTGATCTGATAAGCAGGTCCTTGGACTGGGATGAAAGAAGTGTCACTGAGAGATTAATCTGATGGCCTTGGGCTACCCATCCGGGTCTTTCTGGGAGCAGTGAAGATGGGGTGCTTTAGAAAGTTTTCCGTTACCAACGGGGCCCAACCTTTCAAACTTGGGTTTAAAAGACCCTATTGAAACCCCTCTGCCATTGGAATGCCATGTTGCTACTGAAATGACATGTAGCTTTCTTGGGACTTATCTTTCCTTAAGCATAAGAATTCAGAGCCTTAGGGAGATGGCTCAGTGGGTAAGGGCAGCTGCCCCCAAGCCAGAGGACCTGAGTTCGAATCCCTGGGACCTGCAATAGTGGAAGGAGAGAACAGATTCCTATGAGTTGCCCTGTGACCTTCACCAGAACATTGTAATGTGTGTAGCATGCCCTATAAGTAAATACATAATAAAAACATTTAAAAAGAAGTAAAAAGACTTACTGATAAGTTATTTCTCCGCCAATGAAATGAGCCAATTCAAGACAGATTAGATTATATTAAATGCAAGTTTGTTGGGAAGCTGCTCTCTCTTGTGAGTTCACTGGCACCAAGGAAGGAGGAGTTGCCATGGTAAGGGAGAGAGAAGAGGGGAAAGAGAAGGAGAGAGAGAGAGAGAGAGAGAGAATGAGAATGAGCAAAACAATCTGGATTATATGAGGAAGAACTGTGGGGGAAGGGCAGCCCAGCCCCTCCACTGGAAAGTTCAGTGTTGGGAGCTTAAGGACTGGGGGATGCTGGGGGAACCTGGAGGCCCGTTCTGCTTTGATTTATAAATATGCATCTCAGTTCCTAGTCCCAAGGTCCAAAACCAAACATCTACTCATTTTGCTTATTTTTCTTGGAGAAGCCATTATTTATATATTACAGTAACTAGGGCTATATCATGGACCGGAATCCAAAAATGTGTACACTTCTAAGATATAAAGCCTTCAAATACATGTCAGGTTTACAGGGGGCACGATCAGGCCATGAGATCAGATTCTTAACGTCACACCCTTTTCTATGCTGTGAAGGGATTCACTTGGTGGCAAATTTTTGGGAACTCTGCGGTGTCTGGCAGACTTTGGTGATGCACCCGTGTAATCCCGGCACTCGGGGGAAGCAGGAGGGGTGGAAGCTCACTGAATTCCCAGAGATGCTGTTTCAAAACAAATGAATAAACAAGCAAGCAGAAGGTCTGGGTGGATGCACACAGAAGGAGTAGGACCTGAGTGATCTGGGGGACAATTTTTGCATCAGGAAATCAAAACGAGGAAGAAATCCAAGATGGTACCAGAGCTGACCGTGTGAGGACCCTATGGAGTGCGGTGATGGCTCACACCATCAATCCCAGCAGAGGCAAGAGGACTTCAGTGAATGTCAGACCAGCTTGGTCTGCATAGGATTCCAGGACAGCCATGGCTCCACATTGAGACTCTATGTGTTTCAAATATATAAATGAGTAAATAATAAGAAATGGACAAATAAATCTAGAAATAGAGCAACAAAATTTCATACTAGCTCCAGTTTAAAAAAGGAAGAAAAACAAGTCAACATGTAGTTTAGAATAAAGTCAACTTAATCATCATATACTATTTTTTTTATTCATTTGTCTATATTTTACTTTGCGGGGTGTTGTTTGTTTTGCCTTTGAGGCAAAGTCTCACTATGTAGACTAGATTGGCCTTGAACTCACAAATATACACCTTTCTCTTTAGTACTGGAATTGTATGCTTAAAATAACATTAATTAATTAGAATTTTGCATGTGTATATGTGTTTGTGTATGTTTGTGTGTTTATGTGTATGTTTGTATGTTTATCTGTTTATGGGCATGTGTGTGTGTGTGTGTGTGTGTGTATTGGTGTACTATGATGTGAGTGTGGCGGTCAGAGGATAACTTGTGTTATATGAGTCCCAGGGACCAAACTCAGGTCCTTGGGCTTGGCAGGAGGTGTCCTTACCACTGAGCCATCTTAACACCCGAATGGCTGTGGGTTTTATATGTCACCGGAATTTGTGTGCTAGTGCTTGCATCCATGCCCTTAAGTGTATTCTTCTTTCCATATACTGCTCTTGCCTCCCTTTCCCTTGTGCTGGGGAGTTAACCTGGGACCTCCAACACGCTAAGCAGATAAATGTTCTACCAAAGAGTTAGACCACCACCTTTAGATTTTCCATTTGAGTAAAGAAATATATCCTTATATATTTCCTCATATATCCCATATATATCCCAGGCTGGCTTCAAAGTGACTTACTTTCTGATCCCCCTGTACTCCTCCCAGTGTGAAGAGTACAGGCGTGAACTACTAGGCTCAGTTTACAGGATGCTAGGGAGTCTTCCTTCAGGGCTTCATACAAGCTAGACAGTCGCTGTACCTGCTGCACCTCGCCCACAGCCTGAAACAGGGGCCTGCTATAAGTTGCCCAGGCAGACTTGGAACCTGCAATATTTCTGCCCTTGCCTATCTCCTAGCTGGATTTTAGGCATGCACCACGATATCTAACTTATCTTTGGGATTCGGGATTAATTTTACAATAAAATTTAGTGGAGATCCCAGTGGCAATGGTGCATGCCTTTAATCCCAGCACCTAGGAAGCAAAGGCAGGCAAATCTCTGAGTTTGAGGCTAGCCTGGTCCACAGAGGGAGTTCTAGGACAACCAGGGCTACACAGAGAAACCCCGTCTCAAAAAACAAAAACAAACAAACAAAAATAACCAACAGCAAAAAGAGAGAGTTGGGGGTTGGGGAGACCATTCAGGAAGTAAAGTACTCATTGTGTGAGCACGCAGCTGTGATCCCAGCATGCCTTTGGAGGGATGGCAGGGGTTGTGGCCCCAGACTGTACCCATAGAGTACTTCTGATGGGGACTGACTAGACCCCATGTGATCTCCTTTCCTGGGATAACCTAGGTTGTCCACTGAGATGCAGATGACATTTACCCACTGATCATCTGAAGTGATAGCTCTCAGAAGAATCTGGCTTAAGCTCAGGATATACTCTTTTTAATTTTTTTGCATTTTTTTTGGTTTTTTTCAAGAATTTTTTTGCATTTTGTAGTGATTTTCGAACAGAGATTGAGTGGGTAAGTGCTAGAGTCAAAGTGTGTGTGTGTGTGTAGTGTTGTTGTTGGGTTTTGTTTTTTTGTTTTTCAAGACAGGGTTTCCTTTGTGGCCAGACTGGCCTCGAACTCAGAGATCTGCTCCCATGAAGGCATGCCCTATCACTGCCTGGCATATATATGTTTGTGTGTCTGTGTCTGTGTGTGAGTGTGTGTGTATAAGCATACCTGCACATACTTGGTTGGCAGAAGACAACCTTCAGAAGTTCTTTTTCTTCTACAAGGTAGGTCTTGAGAATCAAATACAGGCCGTCAGGATTGGTGGCAAGCACATTTTTGAGTTGAGAGAATTTGATGGTTCTCAAATGGCCTTGGGGTGGGGAAGGGTGCAGGGGGTGTGATCTAGGACCTGTGAGGTAACTTAGGAGGTAACATGCTTTCTGAGAAGGCCTGACCATCTGAATTTGACTGCTGGGTCCCACTTTAAAGAGAAAACAGACTCCACCAAGTTGTTCTCTGACCTCTACCCCCTGCTCACACACACTGTGGCTTTTATGCACCCTGCCTTTCCCCATTCATATTGAATGTGAGCACACATTCAACAGTCACTAATTGATTTTTTTAAAATCTTTTAAGATGGACCAGGTGTGGCAACAAACATCTTTAATCCCAGCATTTGGAAGGCAGAGGCAGGCAGATCTGTGAGTTCCCGGATAGAGAAACCCCTCACAATGGCCTTTGTGTGTGTCCTTGTTTGGGTGTATAGTTGTGTACAGACTCATGTGAGTCTGTGACGCTTAGAAATAGAGGACTGAGTCTTCCTCTCTGGCTCTTCATTTTGTTTTTTGAGGCAGGGTCTTTCACTGAACTTGGAGCTCATGGATTGGTCGGACCGGCTGGCCAGCAAGGTCCCAGAAGCCTCTTGTCTCTGCCTCCCCAGGGCTGGTACTGAGGTCATTTACTGCAGCATCTGCCCTTTCAGATGTGTGCTGGGATCCAAACTCAAGTTTTTATGCTTGCATGGGAAGTACTTTACTGACAAGACACAGCAATCTCCTGGCCCCAGAATGATTCCTCCCCAGCTACCCCCACCCCTTTTCTCTTTGTCTCATTTTGTATATATTCCAGACCAGTCTCAGTTTCTTATATAAGAAAACAGCCTTGGCCAGGCAGTGGTGGCACACGCCTCTGGAGGCAGAGGCATGGTGGATTTCTGAGTTCGAGGCCAGCCTGGTCTACAGAGTGAGTTCCAGGACAGCCAGGGCTACACAGAGAAACCCTGTCTCAAAAAAACCAAAACCAAAACCAACCAACCAAACAAACAAACAAAAACAAAAGAAAACAATCTTTTTTTTTTCTTTTCTTTTTTTGGTTTTTCGAGACAGGGTTTCTCTGTGTAGCCCTGGCTGTCCTGGAACTCACTTTGTAGACCAGGCTGGCCTCGAACTCAGAAATCCTCCTGCCTCTGCCTCCCAAGTGCTGGGATTAAAGGCGTGCGCCACCACCACCCGGCCGAAAGAAAACAATCTTGAAAACCTTGAATTTCTTCTTTAAAATTTTTAAATTGTTTTGTGTGTGTGTGTGTGCGCGCGCGCGCACATGCATGCTTGAGAACAAGCCAGAGGTGTTGGATCCTCAAGGAGCTGAAGTTAGGTGGTTGATAGCCATCTGATATGGGTGCTGGGACTTGAACTCGGGTCTACTGGAAGAAGACTACATAATGTTAACTATTGAGCATTCTCTCTAGCTCTTGACTTACTTATTTATTTCCTTCCTTCTTTTCTTCCTTCCTTCTTTTTTCTTCCATCCTTCCTTCCTCCCTCCCTCCCTTCCTTCCTTTCTATTTAAAAGATCTTTATTTTACTTTATTCTGAGACAGGGTCGCACTGTGTAGCCGAGAGAGGTGTCAGTATGTAGCTCTGGATGGATAGACCTCAATAGGTAGAACAGACTGGCCTCAAACTCACAGAGATCCTTCTGCCTCTGGCTCTTGAGTGGTGGGGCCAGGGACATGCCCTGCCTTGCTAACGTCTTTTTACCTACATGTAGGGGTGTGCATATGCATGTGGATCTGTGCACATTAGTGGGAGCCAGGCCAGTTAGACCCCCTGGAGCTGGAGTTACAGATGCTGGTGAGCTGCTTGAACTCAGATCCTTCAGAAGAACAGCATACACTCTTTACTGATGAACTGTCTTGCCAGACCACAGCCCTGAATCTCTGAACGTTCTGCCTCCACCTCTGAAGTGCAAGGATTATGAGTTCATATACATCACATTGATCATAATATATGGCGCTGGGAATCTCTCTGAGCTTCCTTCGTGGTAGGCATGTGCTCTATCAACTGAACTACATGCTCAGCCTTAAAACGATCACCAGTTAATTATTAAGATTACTTTTATTATTTTGATTATGTGTATGTGTGTTGAATATAAGTGCCCTTAGTGACAGGAGGTGTTGGATTCTTCTGGAGCTAGAGTTACAAGTGGCTATGAACTACTGCCTGTGTGGGTGCCAGAAACCAAACTCAGGGTTCCCTCTCTCTCTATTTTTTTTTCTTTCTGAGATTTGTTCTTACTATGTAGCCTTGGTTGGCCTGGAACTAACTATATAGACCAGGCTGTCTACAAAAATCACAGAGATCTATTTGCCTCTGCCTCCCAAGTGCTGGGATTAAAGGCATATACTACCACATGCATCCCAAAATACATATAAAAATTAATAAAGCTAGTTGAGAAGTCACCCCTCTCGTTATATTCTCTGATTTGGGGATGGCACCTTTCTTGAATGTTTGTAAGATTCGACCTATTTGCTGCAATGTAGGTGAAGGCTAGCCCGATGTATAGGTGAAGGCTAACCTGGTATGTAAGTGATAGAATTGAACTTTTACTTGAGGAGTGAAAGTGATTTAAACAATGAGGAAGAGGTGATACTTCACTCATCACAGAAAGTCCAGAGGTAGCTTCAGGACTGGTTAATCAGTAGCTCAACAGTGTCATCTTGGAGAGAGATTCATTCAGGTAAACCACTAGGCCCCTTTCTTCATTGCAGGAATGACAGAGGCTGCCCCAGCATCATAGCGGAGTGGTTAAGGGCATAGCTTTGTGGTAGCATTTTTCTGTGCTTGCTTTGTTGGGAAGCTGAGGCATGTACATTGCCAGCCTGGGCTACATAGAGAACATCGGGTCAGGCAGGGCAGACAGCAGAGTCTTGTCTTGAGAAGGGTCAAAACAAAACAAAAGGATACCGTGTATAAAACAAACCTTGTTTGCTAGAGCGCTTGCCCAGTTGCCCAGCCTGTAGGAAGCCCTGGGTTCAGCAGTACATAAGCTACACTGTAATGTCCACCATTCCTGCACTGGGGAGGCAGAGGCAGGAAGGTCAACAGTTCCAGGCCCTTTCAAGTTTTAAGTCTAGCCTGAGCTCCGTGATACCCTACCTCAAAAAGAAGCTTGAGGTTATCCTCAACTACACATCACAACGTTAGAGGCAAGCTTGGGCTACATGAGTCACTATCTGAAGGAAGAAAGGTCTAGCAAGGCAGCTCAGTGAGATGGTTCAGTGAGTAGAAGCACATGGTGGACAAGCTTAAAAACCTCCGCTTGGCTGGGCAGTGGTGGCGCACGCCTTTAACCCCAGCACTTGGGTGGCAGAGGCAGACAGATTTCTGAGTTCGAGGCCAGCCTGGTCTACAGAGTGAGTTCCAGGACAGCCAGGGCTACACAGAGAAACCCTGTCTGGGGGTGGGGAAAAAACCAAACCTCTGCTTGGTTCTGGAACCCACTGTGGAAGATGAGGGACACACCAGAAAATCGTCCACAGGTGCAAACACTCATACATACACATACCCAATGTAATTAGAACATTGTGAATATATCTGGTGGTACAGTGCCTTTAATCCCAGCACTCAGGAGGCAAAGGCAGGACGAGCTGTGTGAGTTTGTGGCTAGCCTGGTCTACAAAGTCTACATAGTGAGTTCTAGGACAGCCAGGGCTACACACTACTCACAGAGATCCACCCGCCTCTGCTTCTGGAGTGCAGGGACTAAAGCCATGAGCTACCACGCCTAACCAGATTGTAGTTTTGTTTGTTTTTTTGTTTTTGTTTTTCAAGACAGGGTTTCTCTGTGTAGCTCTGGCTGTCCTAGAACTCACTCTGTAGCCCAGGCTGGCCTCAAACTCAGAGATCTGCTTGCCTCTGCCTCCTGAGTGCTGGGATTAAAGGCGAGCATCATCATGTCCGGCTGAGTCTTTTCTTTTGCCCAGCCATCCTCAAGGTTTTCATGGGCTTTTAATTTGTTGTTTTTCTTGTTCTTTTTCCTTTTCTGAGACAGGGTCTCATGCAGCCCAGTCTGGCTTCAAACTCACTGGATAGCTGAAGATGATCTCAAGGTTAAAACAAAGTTAGGTTTATTTATTTATTTACTTATTTGTTTACTTTTATTTTGAGACAGGGTTTGCTGGTGTAGCCCAGGCTGTCCTAGAACTCTATGTGTAGCCCAGGCTGGCCTTGAACTCACAGAGATCTGCCTTGGTCTGTCTCTTGAGTGCTGGGATGAAAGGTATGTGCTGTCACACCAGGCTAGCAGCCTTCGTTTTTAAAGGCATAATAACTATTTTTTTTCCTTATGGAGACAAGGTGTCATTCTTAGTTCAAGTTGACCAGGAATTTACTCCATAGCCCAGGCTGACCTTGAACTTGGGGAGATTCTCATATTGGGATTCCAGGTCTGTGCCACCAGGCCCAGCTTATACAATTGTGTTTATTTCTCAATTTAAAAAAAAATCCATTTATATTTTACACACTGGGGTATTTTGTTAGCATGTATTTATGTGTACACTCATGCCTGGTGCCTGCCAAGACCAGAATAGAGCATCAGAGCCCCAAGAACTAAAGTTACAAATGGCCACATGGGTGCTGGGAATTGAACCTAGGGCCTCTGCAAATAGCAGCATCTGCTTTTAACCACAGAGCAATCTTTCTAGCCTTTAATTTCTCAATTGAGGTAAATGTTATTAAAAGTTATAAAAAAACGGGGCCATAAAGGGTACGAGTTCTTGATATAGAGGAAGTCCTGGGTTCAGTCCCAACCACTATTATTATGTTGATAGTTGTAAATACCCATACAGAAGAACAAATTTGGCTTTTAAAAAGCCATAATCACAACTACCTGGTGCCCCACCCCACCCCACCCCCGCTGTAGGTCTGGGGATTGAACCTAGGGACTAAATGAATTCTGGGTGAGTTCTTTCCCACTGAGCTACCCTCAGAGAAGGATGTGAGAGAGAATGGGGAGGATAATTGTTATTACAGAAGTAACCTTTTTTTTTTCCTTTTAGGAAGACTGATCTCACTATTCAATAGTCCACTCTGTCCTTGAACCTATAGCAATTCTCCTGCCTCTGGAGGATTACAGGTGTGGGCTACCACAATTGGTTTAGAAACTACCACATTTGCATGTTCCCTTTGCCCCGGATAAGTGCAAGATACTTTGGTCATCAAAACACCCCCGTAGGGTACGGACTTTGTTATTACCCAACGGGATGAAAAGAGAAACAGACAAGAGAGAACCAGTAGATTTTGAACTCACTCTAGAGCGGCCTCACTCTAGCGTTGTGTCCACCTTCCTATTTTGGGGTGGTATCCCCATACCTGGTCTCTCCTCTCTCTCTCCCTGTCACAGTGGGTCTGAGAGTAACCGCGAGGTGGAGGGCCTCACCTGTCACTCAGTTCCCCTTCTGGGTCTCAGTTGGAGAGATTCCAATGATAAGGAGGTGAAGGAGGTAGGAGGAAGGAGACCTGGTGTCCTTCTTCCTCCTGGTTTTCCCCCTGGCTGTGACAATTACATTCCAGCTGTCCTCTAATTTACCTTTTCATTGAGTAACTTCGTAATTAGATGCACCTGGCCTGAAGCACTTTGATTTACTCCCCCTGGAGTGTGAGCTGGGCATGCTCGCTCGCTCGCTCGCTCGCCCGCCCGCCCTCCCTCTCTCTCTGTCTCTCTCTCTGTCTCTCTCTCTGTCTCTCTCTCTCCCCCTCTCCCTCCCTCCCTCCCTCTCTCCCTCTCCCCCCTCCCTCTCTCCCTCTCCCTCCCTCCCTCCCTCCCTCTCTCCCTCTCCCCCCTCCCTCTCTCCCTCTCCCCCTCTCCCCCTCTCCCTCCCTCCCTCTCTCTGTCTCCCCTTCTCCCTCCCTTCCTCCCTCCCCCCCCTCCCTTTCCCTCCCTCCCCCCTCCCCCTCGCTTTTTTTTTGTAGTTGTTTTTTTTTGGTTGTTGTTTTTTGTTTGTTTGTTTGTTTGTTTTTGAGTCTCACCTAGCCCAGGCTGACCCTGAACGTCCGCTCTTCCTGCTTCCACCTTCTAAGTGTTTTGAGATTGCCAGTGCATGCCACTCACTATCCCTAGTTTTGCCTAGTTTTTTGATGCAGTGCTGGGAATTGAACTTAGGGCTTCTTGCATCTTAGCCTAATACTACCAACTGAACCCTTGCTTTGTGGCTTGGTCTTAGTTCAGTTCTTCAAGGAGCAGTGAAGCTGAAGCTGATCAGCCTACCTCTCTGGAGTTCTCCCGAGGGCGGGCGCCACCTGCTACCTCAGCAGCCAACCTTCCTGTCACTGGCCCACTCCTTGGCCCTGAAGGCCCCCAGACAGCGGGGGCTGTTGACTAACTGTCCAAGAAAGCTTCTAGGACTCAACTGTCTCTGGGTGCCCTTTTTCAGTAGATCAATAAGGAATAATCAATATACATCCCTGAACAGCACAAGAGGCAATGGGATGAGGTGGTCAAGAGCCGGTGCTCTCAGATCTCGGTGTCACAGCACGCCCCCCCCCGCCCCCCATTTGAGTTCTAACTCAGTGTGTTTAATTTTTTGTTTCCTTCATTCTGTCTTCCAAATTCTTAAGCGTGTTTGCCCTGGTACTCTGGGATTTCTCCCTGTTTCTTTATTATTCTAAAGACACTCTCATCTCTTTTCCATGATGGATGCTGCATATTTCTATCGGTGGTCCTAACTCAAAAGGCAAGGCTTTCTCTCTTCCTTAGTTCATCTCCCTCTTCCTGGCAGCTTCCTTGCCTATTTGTTTGTTTGTTTGTTTTTTCCCCAAACTCTAATAAAATGGTCCTCAAGCTTATTAAAATAAAAAGAAGCCATGGGCTAGAGAGGTAGAGTGGACCTGCCTAACACGACCTAACCACTGGCTTTGAACTTCAGCATCTATTTCTCCTGACGTCCACCCATGCAAGGGCGTCAACTCTGGAGCTAAGCTAGACTGCTGCCTGCTTCTACAAACTACCAGCTATGTGACCTCTCCATGGTTACTTAGCCATCCATGCTGAGTATTAGCACCCAACCCCTATTACAAAGGGGCAAAGAATATACTTTCTGTAAGGCTGTTGTGAAGATAAAATGATTTATTACCTCTCAGATATGTTCAGTTCTTGAACATACGTGTACATGAAGACCAGTTACTGTCGTTGGCACTCACAGCCAGTTGATGTATCCGGAGGATACACAGCTACACAAGACTTTGTTTGGTGGTGCATTCCTGCAATCCCAGAATTTGAGAGGAAGAGACAGTAGGACTTTTGCAAGCTGGAGGCTATTCTGGTCTACCTAGAGTTAGAGCTACATAGAGTCAAGTCTATAAATGTCAGAGCTACATAGTGAGACCCTGTGTCATAAAACTAACAGAATGTTAGTGTGGGTAAGGCACGCAATTGGGAGGTAAAAGCAGGGACATCAGATCCAGCCTCAATTATACATTAAATTCAAAGCTAGTCTGGGTTACATAAGACCCTTGTCTCAAAAAGTGTCCCCTCCCCAATTTGCTAAGTGTACAGCTTTGAGTATAAGCATGGTGGTACACAGTTGTAATGCCAGCAATTGGGAAACTGAGGCAAGAAGCTGGAGCTATAAGGTCAGCGTGGGGGTATAAAGTAAGACACCGTCTCAATAAGGAAAGAAATCACTGGGGCAGTAACCTGTGACTGAAGTAATCCCATCCTGCCTCCTTCCCATATGAGAGAGATTCCACCTCCCATATGTGGATTCTGACCCCCTGCTCGGTGCCTAGCAAGCATGTAGAGGGGTCTCCCTGCTTATACGTTGTCCTTTGCTTTCCTGGGCTCACTTGGGCTGAGCAGAGGGAGCAGTGTCTGAG
Source organism: Tokudaia tokunoshimensis (assembly GCA_036184795.1). NCBI lineage: Eukaryota > Metazoa > Chordata > Mammalia > Rodentia > Muridae > Tokudaia > Tokudaia tokunoshimensis. The sequence goes on from BTHU01000016.1 coordinate 37,279,451, forward strand.
TCATGGGCTTCTTTCTTTCCCTCCTTTCCTCTTTCCTGCCTTCCTTATTACACTCTTCTTTTCCTCTATTTTTGTTTTTGAGACACAGTCTCCTGACATAGCTCGGGCTGATATAGAACTCTAATTTAGACCAGGCTGGCTTTCTGGCTTTGAACTCACAGAAATCTGCTTGCTTCTGTCTCCAAAGTGCTGAGATTAAAGGGGTGCTCTACCATACTTTCCTTCCTTTTATTTGAATCTGATAGGGATCTGGCTGGCCTGGAATTTTCCATGGGCTATTATTATTATTTGGTTTGGTTGGTTTTGTGATAGAATTATGCAGCCCAGGCTGGTCCTGAATAAGCTGACAATGACCTTAATCTTTTGATCATTTCTGGGTTCTGCCGTGCTGGGGACTGAACCCTGGGCTTTGAGCATGCTAAGCAAGTGCTCTGCTCCCTGAGACCCACCTGCAGCTCTACAGCCTCTCAATCTCTCTCTCTCTCTCTCTCTCTCTCTCTCTCTCTCTCTCTCTCACACACACACACACACACACACACACACACACACACAGACACACACACACAGCGACACAGAGAGACAGAGTCAGAGAGAGAGAGAGAGAGAGAGTTAGTAAGTTCCCTGGTTCTGAGATTACAGGCTTGCTCCATCACATCCAGCTCCGAATGGCTTTTAAAATCCTGATTTTGACCAACACTGCTTATACCTCCCTTGGAGCAATGCAGTGTCCCATTCAGCAGACCTGAGAAACTGCATTTCTTCTTTTGCTTTTTTATTAATTGTGTATGTGCATGCGGGGGTGTATGTGCACGTGCTACAGCATTGGTGTAGAAGTCAGAGGACAACTTATGGGAGTTGCTCTCTTCTCTTCCACCATGTGGGTCCCAAAGATCACACTCAGGCTGTCAGACTTAGTGCCAGGATCCTTTACCCTCTGAGCCATTGAATCGGCCAGAAACTACATTTCTGCTCAGCATCCAGAAGCAGCTGCTGCAGATCTGCGGAATTCGTTTAAGTAGACGAGATTCTAAGCCACGTTTCCCGACGGACTAACAATGAGATCCTTGCCGCTACTACTGTGCCTCAGTTTCATGGTCTGCAAAATAAAGCCCAACTGAAGTCCATTCCTAGAAGCCACTTTAGGGGGAGGAGTGACCCAACTATGTACGAAGTTATTACCACACTCCCTAGAGCAATGAAATAGGATGCATACGAGAAGGAATAACTTTTGGCGACTAGTTCTTTCCTGGGTGGCTAGAGTCACGACAGGGCCCATTGATGGGGAAGAGGGCACCCTCCCAGAAAGTTCTCTCCACCCTCTTGGTCAGAAGGGACCGGAGGGCCCGGAAGCCTGCGGGCCAGAGCCCAGCGGACCAATGGGGCTGCGGGGAGGGAGGGAGGATATAGCGCCCGCCAGCCCTTTCCTCCTGCGGCCCCGCCCCTTAGAACGTTGTGACGTCGGAGCATTCCACGGTTGCTACATCGTCGCGAGGGGCGGGGCGCCTGTCAGGGAAGCGGTGCGCGCGGGTGGCGGGCGGGCTGGGGCTTCTCCGCACAGTGCCAGCGCCAGCGCCAGACCCGCCCGCACCCCGCGCTCTCCCTCACGCGCGTCGCTTCTCCTAGGACTCGCTAGCCCGCACTCTTGCTCTCACCCGTGAGCCATCGCAGGATGGAGCTGCTGTGTTGCGAGGGCACCCGGCACGCGCCCCGGGCCGGGCCCGACCCGCGGCTGCTGGGGGACCAGCGTGTCCTGCAGAGTTTGCTCCGCCTGGAGGAGCGCTACGTGCCGCGAGCCTCCTACTTCCAGTGCGTGCAAAAGGAGATCAAGCCGCACATGCGGAAGATGCTGGCATACTGGATGCTGGAGGTAAGGCCCGGACGGCTCCCCTCTCCTCTCCTTACCCCACCCCCACCCCCGGCTCTGGACAAATTGAACTTTCCCTGTCGGAGCTTCGCGATCCTGACCACAATCTGTAAGATGCTTTGGCGGCCCAGTCTACAGGGGCCTGGCCTTTTCACACAGGCACCCTAACCAGCTGCCTGCGTTCTGTCCCTTTCCTTTCCCTAATCCTGATCGGCTTCTTCTGTGACTTCCAGTCACTTGGCACTGTGACTAAATTTCACTTTAGGTCGGGAAAGCGGGCTAAGGGCCACTCTTTCCCCTGTGGCTTTCTTCGGTGTCTCCCGCTTCCTTCCTCACCCGGTGCTCTCTGGAGGGCGCGTTTGGAAAACCCTGGACTCAGCCGCCTTCGCCCCAGAACTGGTTCCTGTGTCTGTCGCGGGGCTCTGGCGGGGGAAACTGGTGGGTGGGGGTGGCGCAGGCTCGGTTCCGGTCCACAGGGAAATGAAAAGTGCGGGAGACCGCGGCAGGAGTTCCCTCCCTTCCCCCTGGGAGTGTGTGTGCAGTGGGTGGCGGTAATGAGGGTAAGGTCCCAATTCTCTCTAGGTGACCCTTCCGTCCCCCTTCCGCTCGCCGTGGGGGAGGGGATTCTGGAATTTTTCGTGAGCATGGACTTCTCTCATTTACACCCCCTACTCCGGGGTGGGGAGAAGACCATGCAGAGGAAGTGGGGGGGTCACCTTGGGGAGGGCACATCCTCCTCGGTTATTGATACTTGTCGCTCTAAGTTTGTCCCCTCTCGGTTTATTTTTTGCTCCACATTCCACTCTCCCTCCACCCCCCACCCCACCCCCACTCCTCCTTGCTGCGGTGTTTCACTTGGTCCTTCCCTAGCAATGACTCGTGCGCCCTCCCTCAGGTGTGTGAGGAGCAGCGCTGCGAGGAGGATGTCTTCCCTCTGGCTATGAACTACCTGGATCGCTACTTGTCCTGCGTCCCCACCCGAAAGGCGCAATTGCAGCTTCTAGGTACCGTCTGCCTGTTGCTGGCCTCCAAGCTGCGCGAAACCACGCCCCTGACTATTGAGAAGCTTTGCATCTATACAGACCAAGCTGTGGCTCCCTGGCAGTTGCGGGTGCGTGCAGAATCCTCCCCCCCCCACCAAACATACTATCGCCTTATGTACTAGTAAAAGAGACGCCAAGCTCACCCCCTCACCCATCAACCCTCCCTTCGCCCCTGGCTGGTATTTTGGAAAAGAACTAGTGTGGGACAAAGACCGTGTAGTGTAGTGGTGCTTCAGCTGCAAGCTTAAAACTAAATGAACCCCTTTCCTCTGACCGCAGTGGGGTTCCACTCCTAACTTGTTTCCCCCCCGGATAGCAACAAGTCCAATTGCGGGTCTATACACCAGTACTTTGCCTCTGGGTTTACACCGCCACCGTGAGTTATTTATTGGCAGCAGCAGGGCATGTCTGCACACCCCCACCGGAGTGGAATGTGCTTCACGTGGGGGAGGGGGCTGCCTTGCATGAGTCTTTATCCCCGTGTGGACTTTGTGATGGAAAAGCCTCCCGGAGCTGATTAAAGCCAGGCCCTGCTTGCTGGAAGGAAGCGCTGCGGTGTTTTCATCCCTTTCCCTCCTATCCCCAAAGACACAGCTCCTTCCTAACCCTCCCTTTCTTGTCTTCCTTCTGAAAAACTCGAGCAGCTGCTCTGGGCCGGTGGAGGAGTTTCTCCCTTTGCTGCTCAGCCAAAGGCCAGAGCTGAGACAGACAGGGAGCTGAGCTGCAGCTGCTTCCGATGTGATAATGATGCTGGTCCCCTGGCCCTCCCACTCAGACCAAGGGCTTTCATAACCCTGTGGGGAGCTGCTGTCACTCCTGTGGTTTGGGAAGTGGCTCCTTGGGGCCTCTTGCTGGGAACTTGGGCTGGGCTCCTCCAGGCGGGGCAAAAATCGGTTGGGTTCTGCCCTGCCCCGGAGGAGTCTAGGGAGGAGGTGGAGGATCTGCTTGGATCTGGAAGAGAGCATGAACATCATCTCCCACAGGGTCTGGGGGAGAGGGTGGGTGAGCTGCCACCTCCCTCCACCTTGTTCTGTGGCTGGCCAAGCCTTCCCTGACCCTGAGAGGAGTCTCTGGGCCCCATCTCCTAGGGAGGAGGGCAGCAGGCAGACTGCTGTGATTGGCTGACTGGGAAGCTAGGGTACTGGGGCCCCTGCCGGCTGTGAGTCGGGGAACTGGATTCCTCTTCCTGTCAAGCAGCTCTCGAGGATGGGAGGCCTGAGTTGGGAATCCGGGAGGCCCCACAGCTCTTTGTGATGAATCTAGTAGTTTCCAGAGCCAGGGAGCAAGATGTTCTTTGAGGGACTGAGGCTGGGAGGCAGGAGACTTACTCTTTGTGAAGAGATTAGGGTGGTCTACATGACTGTGTGTGAGGGGAGTTTTTCAGAATAGGCAAGTCCTTCTCCTGCTCAAGGCTCTGAGCTGTGAGTGGCCTGCGGTCAGAGTTGTGAGGGACTCCAAGAACTCCAGCAGTCTAAATCCACACGGCAGAGCGGAGGCCCCAGTAAGGAAGGGAAAATTCCGACCAGAGCGCCTTGAAAGCAGGGATGCGTCGTCCGCTGGCTGCCAGCTACTATGTTCTTGGAGTGGGGCTGGGATTTCCATGTTGTCCGGATCTGGGGGCGGGTGCCCACCTAGCCTTAATGAGGACCCCACACACTCCTGATTGCCTTTTGGGTGCTCTCTTAGGGGCTGGATGCTATTAGGTTATTAGGGCAGAGCCCTGGGTGCAGAATTCAAGCTTCCTTGCCTTACTTCTGGCTTAAGTCCAGGCTGTTTCTGTGGGGTCCTGTGAGAAGCCTGGGGCTTACACCTAGGTCATGGGACAAAGAGAGAGGGGCAGCTGTTGCTGGGGGGCCTGGAAGAGACTGGGTGGGGTTGTCATTTCTACCTCAGTGAGGAGTCAAACCCATGAGTTCCTTCCTGAGATAAAACAGTGAAGAAATCCTCCTGTGTGCAACTCGGAAGTGTAGCTCATGCCAGGTCTAGGAACTTCAGATGAGGAGACTGGGGTTGGGGCTCCTAGCCTCCTCCTAAAACCTCTTAATGATTTTGTAGGCTTGGGCAGCTTTCTCAGGGGTCATCTGAATTCATCCTGTTTGGCTTGGATCATCTTGAGATAGGACCCACCCATGATGTCCCACAGAGGGGGTGTGGGTTGGGTCGGGCAGCCTCCTCTTTGAGGAACCTTAGGAGTGGCCTCATGTTTGTTCTGTTTAAGAGACCTGGCTGCCATGTTGGGGAAGAAGAGATTTCCGAAGCCTGTGGAATTTAGAGTTGGTCTGTTTCAACTCACGCCAGCCTCAAACTCAGGGAGGATTAAGAGGGCTAATTCAGGTCATTCCAGCACCTAGTAACGATCCATAGATGCTAAAGTATATGCCCCAAACCCATCATTCCGCAGCACCAACCCCTGAAGCCAGAGGCAGAACTATGAACCTTCTGTCAAATTCTGGGCCCCTTTGCCAGTCACTGACTCCACGTTCCTTCCCTAACCCCCAGGAGTGGGAGGTGCTGGTCCTGGGGAAGCTCAAGTGGGACCTAGCTGCTGTGATTGCGCATGACTTCCTGGCCCTGATTCTGCACCGCCTTTCTCTGCCAAGTGACCGGCAGGCCTTGGTCAAAAAGCATGCCCAGACCTTTTTGGCCCTCTGTGCTACAGGTAAGAGCCAACCTGGGGAAATTGTGTTTTTGGAAGGATTCATAGTAGCAGTCAGGAGATGGTTTCAGTACTCAGAGCTGTGGATGATGATGATGATGATGATCCTGGGAATGGTGAGTAGTTACTTGCCTAAGGTCTTCATGACAGGGTTTTGGATATTTTCTAGTTCCTAGCCAGGTACACCTTGGGTCGATGGAAAGTTCGCTGTTTTGCTCATATCTCAGAGAAGATTGGGCTGGAGTACAGCGGTTCCTCCTCCATAGTGTGCATTCTTCAGTCAAATTGCCAGCACCATGAGCACACACCAAACCCTCTCCTCCCTAGGGTCTGCCCTCCCCCCTTGGCTCAGTGTCACCCCATCCACTACCGGGGGTTCCCAGTATGCTGTCTTCATGCAGCCTGGTGTGTGGTAAGATGGCTCTCTTCTCATGGTTCCTTGTCTTTTCCAAGATTACACCTTTGCGATGTACCCTCCATCCATGATCGCCACAGGCAGCATTGGGGCAGCAGTGCTAGGTCTAGGCGCCTGCTCTATGTCTGCAGATGAGCTCACAGAGTTGCTGGCCGGAATCACAGGCACTGAAGTGGTAAGTTTCAGACCCAGTTCACAAATAACAGTGCTATTCCCTCGAATCTCCAGCAGAGGGCGGCATCCCCCCCTCCCCAACTCCAATTGTAGGCCCTTGCCTGCTTCCCTGGCCTTTTATCTCCTGCTCCAGTTTGGAGAGGAGAAGGTGGGGTGAAGGACACTTGCATGTAGATGCCCTTCTGTGCTGTGTCGCGGCCAGGGGTGGGGGACTTGGTGTCAGATGCTGGGTTGCTCTCACACCCTTGCCACATCCTCTTGCCAGTTTCTGAGAACTAAAGACCTGACTCCTGGGCTGGGCTGTGGCCTAACCTCCCCAGACTTCCCGGTGCACAGGGGGGTGGCCTTTCCCTTCCACCTGCCTGCTGTCAGTGCTGTAGGGGGAGAGAGTCCCATGGACTAATGACCTTGTTTTTGTTCTAGGACTGCCTGCGCGCCTGCCAGGAGCAGATCGAAGCTGCCCTCCGGGAGAGCCTCAGGGAAGCTGCTCAGACAGCCCCCAGCCCTGTGCCCAAAGCCCCCCGGGGCTCTAGCAGCCAGGGGCCCAGTCAGACCAGCACTCCCACAGATGTCACAGCCATCCACCTGTAGCTTGGGACAGGCCCCCTCAGGTGGCCACCAAGCAGAGGAGGGGCCACCGCCACCCCCTCCCTGCCTCTAGAACAATCCATGCCATATCTGAAGCCCGAGGGGGGCTCTCCTTCCCCCTCACAAAGCCCAAGGGGCCAGGTCCTGCCTATCCCCACAGTGTGCACTAAGGGGCTGCTTGGTCATGAGGGTGTCTTCATGGTCAGTCAGTTCCTCTTCCTTCCCACTCAACCAGCGTGGCTGTCCTGGGCCATGATGGTCAGAAATACAAACAGGTAAAATCCACACACCAGCATTTCTTTTGGGTCCCTCTTCTGTCTGGGGCTCCAACCTTCTCAGTTGCCAAAACACCCCAGTACCTTCCAAAGGTGTCGCCCCTTGCAGGGTCACTGCATTTGGATTCGGGTCCTTCAGGCATCCTGATAGACGCGTATGAGGAGCCAACCTAGATGGCCTCTGTGTAATCTCCAGCTGCTCTTAAGAGGGAACAGCCTAGGCTTTGGCCGGAAGAGCAAGAACCCACAAATTGTTGCTTTGCTTCCTGCCTAGCTTCTATGTTTGAGGGGTCTTGAGGGGTGCTGATGGCCATTTTAATTTATTGCTTTGAATACAACTGTAAGAGGGTACAGTGAGGCCTGTACCCCACGAGTGGTGGTAACCCTGGTGGTTGCTGTTTCCCTCCCCTTCCCCTCTGCTACCGCTTTGTGGCCCAGGAGCTGCTACAGCCTGGGATGGGGTCGTGCCTTCCTCTCCTTAGCCCTCCACCTCGCCTTCAGCGGAGAGGGTTTAAGTAGGGATGGATGCTGTGGAGGCCGCTGAGCTATCTGGAGAGAGGGCAAGCCCTATGGACACAGGTCTTTCCTCAGGCCACAAGGTTTGGGCTGGTGGCCCATTTCTATCATGCTGCCTTAATAAAGATTTCGGAATAAAGCTGGCTCTCGTGGTCGTGTGTTGAGCGAGGAGGCACAAGTCCGATGTCTCAGGCAGAAAGGACCTGCTTAGGTAGCACGGCCTGCTTTACCAGTGCACTTCTACAAACTACAGTGCCACCATAGCCCAGAGGGCTCATGGGAAACATGGCTGGACACTTTTACATAAAACCCTACCATTGTGACATACTCAGGCATGGTGGCAATCTTCAATAGCACACTCAGGGCAGAATAAAGAGACTCGCCTGTGCTACATGGCAACTAAACAAAACCCATGGAGACTGGACTGGTGGCTCAGCAATTGAGAGCACTGGTTACTCCCGAGAACCTGGATTTAGTTCTCAGCAGTTAACAACCATTTTTAACTCCACTCTCAGGATCTGATGCTAAAGCACAATGCTCATAATGCATTAAAAAAACAAAACCGGATGAATGGGGTTAGGGTGTGGCTGGAAGCACTTCCCCTAGCAAGGAGGCAGGCCTGGTTCCCATCCTCAGTATTGCAAAGAAGCAAACTTAGAGAGAGCAAGCCAGGAGTTCAGGGAGTAATTTCGCTGGGCTGAGCTAGGTGCAATTCTCTTTGCTTTTACCTAATGTTTCCAAGATGATCCACCATGTAAGCAAGCAAATTATGAACTCAACAGATCAAAACTTTCCAGATACACGAACTGGACTGTTATAGACACACTTTTCAAAAGTGAACGTGATATAGTAGGAGGACTTCCAAGTCAGTCAGCTGAGATGCAATGGTCTAAGGGTTTTATTGTTTTTGGTGAGACAGGGTTTCACTGTATAGCTAGCAGTGGCTGGTCTCCAGCTTACAGATCCATGGCTGCTACTAAAACTTCACGCAAATTTTCTCAGACCATTAAAAAATACAAGGATTTACAGCTAAGCCTTTAACAGCTGAGCCATCTCAGGCAGGTGGATCGCTGAGTTCAAGGCTAGCCTGGTCTACAGAGCAAGTGCCAGGACAGGCAAGGATACACAGGGAAGCCCTGTCTCAAAAAACCAAAACCAAAGCAGACAGTATTCTTTGCTCATTGGTTATACAGACACAGGTACCTGACCTGGCTTCTCCGCCAGCCTAAAGCTCTTGTTGCTCAGAAAGCTAGGAGGCAATCCCATTTTTTTTCTGATTCTGTTGTGTCACTGTCCCCTAGAAAGGGCCTTCTCCTGCAATATAATCTTCCCTGACAGCGAACAACTGTCACTTTTCCAAAAGACACCTTTCCAACATGACAGTGGAATCTGGCTTCCCTAAGGTCGTCCCTGACTGTATGCCATGTTAAGAGTTGGGGGCACGTGCACGTACGCGCACACACTTCTTGTGGAGAACAAATGAAGCAAGAGTCTAGAGACACATCTTTGTAGAATCAGGTGGGGTGAGGGTTCTGTGGAAAGTAAGAACCCACTCCTCTGAGCTGGGAACAGGGAAGCGCAATGACTCCCACCTCGCACCCGGGGAGAGGCAGGAATCTCTAGGGACCAAAATGCAAGAGCTCCAATAAATAACTGCCTTTGTTTTCTCCACATCCCAGTGAGCTTACACAGTATCTGGAGAGCGGCCCTTATACCAAGTGCCAGGTGGGTTGTGGGGGTGATGAACTGGGTTAACTCCAGTTAGCTTCCAGAAGTGACCAGGGGACAAAGCCTAAAATGGCAGAGAAAGCCAACCAGATGCAGTCCTCCCTGCCCAGGACTGGAGGCACGGAAGCCATAGTAACCCTTGAGTGTCTTGACTAGGACCATGACCCCTGGACCAACACAGGTGACTGTTCTCATTCCATGGTGACAACAACATCTTCCACGTCTCTGGGGACTGCACTCTGAAGCTCACGCCTGATTTCAGGGGACAGTTGCGGGTGGGGCTGCAGTCGAAGCAGTTCCATGAGGGCCTCCTTCTGCTCTGTGGCCAGGTCAGCCTTGTAGCGTTGTGCTAGTGTCAGCAGGCACTGGTGCCAGAGCACAGGCAGCTGGCGCTTCTCTGTCCGGAAGGCCAGAAAATGGAAGACCAGAGCGTCGAGCACCCGGTAGGGCAATGCGTACTTCTTATCTAGCAGCAGGCGCAGGAAGATGCTGTTGGCACCGCTGTATTCCATTTCAGCGATCTTCAGCATGGCCGCACTGGAAGGGAAGGTGGAATCATGGGAATTAGGGCAATCCATGGGAGTCCTCTCCTATGACTGAGCCTGACTTCAACGTTCCCAAGGGGACCACCACTGGCTGCTTGCCTATTCAGTACTGTACTCCTGAGAATCTCGTGAGCATCTCCATACATCTGCCCCACACCTTGGCCTCTGGCTTGGATAGCAAATAATCCCTGTGTTTAACTATAGAGCATGTCCAAATGTCTCACCATCTCCACTGTTTAGCACACTTTCTTCCTAGGTGTCCATTCATACACGCAGTCATTCAATTTATTTACTGAGGACCCACTATGTACCAGGTCCTCAGACCCTGTTCTTGAAGACCTACTATTCTGTTGGAGTAATCATACACCCACTGGCATAAACAAGCCACAGACTCGAAGTAATCATAGCTCCTTCTCTATTCGCACCCTCATGACCAAGTTCTGGCCTCTCTAGGACGCGGCTCTCCACTACGAGTCCTCCAGCACCTCAGCACCACTACCTGGAGTGCAGCACAGGGATGGAGCACTTGGTGATGATGCTGCCCACGATGATGGCTTCTCGGAGGGTACAGGTGCCAGACTCACACAGCGGGATCAGGATTCCTAGGTAGAGTCAGATGCAGTGCTTTTAGTCCACAGTGAGGGAAATGAAGTGAAGGGCAGTGAGGGGCAGCACCCGGCAGCCCCGTCTCCAAGGGCCACCAATGGGATACGACCATTCACCAGTCACCAAGCAAGAGCACTGGCCCCTCTTTGTCCCCCGCCTCTGCATTGTACCTTTGAACCAGGCTCCAGGCTTGAACAGGGCCTTCTTGAGTGCCATGTAGAGGTGAAAGTTGAGCCGTTTGTACTCAGCAATGTCATCTCGCACTCGGGGAAGCAGGACAAGGTTGTAGAAGCGCTGAGCCATGCGCTCCCGCAGGTTAGAGGCAAAAATCCTAGCACGGTGGAGGTTCCCAAGTTACAAGAGAGCCTGGCCCTGGCCCTTTAGGAATCACCATGACAGATACACACAATATTTATTTATTTATTTATTTATTTAGGTTTTTCAAGACAGGGTTTCTCTGTATAGCCCTGGCTGTCCTGGAACTCACTCTGTAGACCGGGCTGGCCTCAAACTCAGAAATCCGCCTGCCTCTGCCTCCCATGTGCTGGGATTTAAAGGTGTGTGCCACCACTGCCCGGCTCCATCTTATTTTTTAAAGAAAAAAAAATCACTATGGATGGTGCAGTCAAGATATTTTATAGTAAGACATGGGAACATCATTTCAGAAAGGGTATGTGGGACTTGTGTGCACACGCACCCAGGTCAGCTTAAAGAGGCAGAAGACAGCCATAGATGTATCCCCAAACAGAGCACGTACTGTCTCTCTAGTGTTTGGTTTTAACTTTTTATTGTGTGTGTGTATGTGTGTATCTTGCCTGCATGTATACCTATGCACCATGTACATGCCTGGTGCCCATGGAGACCAGAGGAGAAATCAGATCTCCTGGAGCTAGAGATGGTTGCAAGTCACCATGTGGGTACTGGGAATTGAACCCAGATCCTCTAGAAAAACAAGTGCTCTTAACAGGTGAGCCATCTCTCTAGCCCCTTGTGTTTGTCTTTCTTTCTTTCTTTCTTTCTTTCTTTCTTTCTTTCTTTAAATGTTATTTATTTATTTTTATTTGTATGAGTACACTGTAGCTGTCTTCAGACACACCAGAAGAGTGCTTCAGATCCCATTACAGATGGTTGTGAGCCACCATGTGGTTGCTGGGAATTGAACTTAGGACCTTCAGAAGAGCAGTCAGTGCTCTTAACCGCTGAGCCATCTCTCCAGCCCTTGTTTTTCTTAAAAATGCTGCTGATGGAGCCCGAGGCCTTGTGTGCACCTTGCGCTACCTCCCCAGGCCCGTTTGTGCTGGCTACTCAGGAGAGTCAGAACTGTCAAGCTACTCTCCCATAGCAGAGCTGTAGCATGGAAGTGAAAAGCCCTTCCCACTGAACTGTACCACAGGGCTTGGTCATGAAAAACAAAAGAGCAGGGGGCTGGAGAGATGGCTCAGAGGTTAAGAGCACTGGCTGCTCTTCCAGAAGTCCCGAGTTCAATTCCCAGCAACTACATGGTGGCTCATAGCCATTTATAATGAGATCTGGTGCCCTCTTCTGGCCTGTAGGCATATATATTGGCAGAATACTAAATACATAATAAATATATTTTAAAAAAATAATAAAATAAAATTAAAACCAACAGACTATAAAGTTTCCCTTCTAAAAAAACTCCTCAAAACCAAAAACTAACAAGACTGAAAGTGAGAATATGGAAAATGACATACAAGAAAATGGAATCTATTTTTTTTTCTTTTTTACTTTTTTGGTTTTTCGAGACAGGGTTTCTCTGTATAGCCCTGGCTGTCCTGGAACTCGCTCTGTAGACCAGGCTGGCCTTGAACTCATAAATCCACCTGCCTCTGCCTCCCAAGTGCTGGGATTAAAGGCGTGCGCTACCACCGCCCAGCAAGAAAATGGAATCTAAAATCAAGCCTAAACATCTATAGTCACATCTGATAGTAGTTTAAAAACAAAACAAAACAAAAAAACCCCCAAAAGAGCAAAAGTTAAGGGAACACCAGGAACAAGTCCAACAGAGAGACCCCTGGGCCAAGCTCGGGCAGGCAGAGCCTGCACACCCAACACCCTGCCACCCTGGCCCACACTATGGTACCTGGTGGCTTGATACATGGCGGCTGCAGTCCAGGCCTCAGGCTCAGTGACATAGAGGATCTGTTCCCAGTTGGACAGGGCAGGGATGATCTTAAAAGCCTTGGGCAGTTTCCCACTTCGGTACTTACACAACACCTGAGGGCGAGGGAAGCAAAATCACCAACTGTGCTGGGGTCCTGACCCTGCCGCTCACTCATTCTCCAGGTGACTAGAATTTAGTGGACTTCCTGTCCTCGATCACCATTGTTGGGGCCACGGATGAGAGCCCACCCTGAGTCAGGGTATCCCAGCATGCGCGCGCGCGCACACACACACACACACACACACACACACACACACACTTAGCTCCTACCTCTCGGACTCCTCTGTAAACTTCCAGGACCCGGGGATCCAGCTGAGGCATAGGGAAGCCTGATACCTCTGACATGACAGTCTCCACCTCTGTCTGCTTCTCAGTCAGCTTCTCCATGATGATGTCAGCCAAGGTGCGCCTATGGAGACACAGGGAAAGAGAGGCAGAAAGAACTAGGGTCATTTTGTATGTAATTGTAAAGTCCCCTCACCCTGTTTATTACTTTTGTTGTTGTTATTTGACACAGGGTTTAGCCACCTCCAAGTGCTGCAGAGAGCACAGGACCTGGATGTCTCTGCATCTGAGACAGAGCCAGCTGTGGTGGGGACGTTAGGCCCTTGGACTCTGAAGTCAGCCCTGGCTCTTCTATCCCCTGTATGATTTTGGGCCTGTCACTTGTCTCCTCTATGCCTCAGTTCCTCATCTATAAAGTGGTGACAGTCAGTCCACAGACTGCAGCACTTGGCGCTCTCCGAAGCGTGTCCCGAGGGCTGCTGTCTTCAAGCACACCTACCTCTGCTCGCGGAAAGGGGAGCAGCTTCTGAGCACAAACTGGAGCTCTGCGCCAGGCAGGGGTGGGCATGCCTTCGATCCCAGCACTCAGAAGGCAGAGGCAGGTGAGTTTTTGTGAGTTTTAGGACAGCCTAGTCTACAAAGTAAATTCCAGGATGGCCAAGGCTACACGAAGAAACCTTGTCTTGAAAAACCAAAGACAGACAGATAGAGACAGATAGATAACTGGAGCTCTGGCCTCATGGATGCGCCACACATCTCCATTACTTGTCAAGACTCCAGGTAGCTTCATTCCTCCCCTCCACTTGTACAAACAGTCCAGGACCAACCGCAACCTTCTCGGCCTGTCAATTATCCCTTTAAGTTTGTGCAGCACACACTCCCACATACACAGCCATCTTGCTGCATTCTCCGTTTCCGCCTATTTAAACAGAAGCTGTCAAATAAGGAGTCAAAATTACTGCCACCTTGGGCTGGAGAGCCGGTTCAATGGTTAAGAGCTCTTGTAGAAAATGGGCTCAGGTCTTGTCATCTACAGAGCGGCTTGCCACCGCCACTGACTACAGCTCTAGTTCTTCTGACCTTCGCCGGTGCCGGAGATGCATGAGATGTACATATACACAGGCAAAACACCATGCCCAGAAAAGAAAAGAGGTCGAACAGAATTACCAACGTGGCTGTGGTCTGCTAATGGCATCTTCAAAGGTCACTGATGTGACTTCAAATCGCCATCTGTTGGGGTGTCACTCATACAGCACTTCCCTAGCTAGGATGAGACCCTGGGTTCTGGCATCCAGCAGAAGTGGGAAAAAAGTTTCTCTGCTGTCTTTTTCTGTGCCAGGCAGTGCTGAATCTAAGACTTTCCAGACTTGTGTCCTATGGTCTGCATGACACTGGTGGCAGGTGTTTTTATTCCCCTACTCCACACAGGCCTGGGGACCGAGACTCAGGGGTCAACACCTAACCTAAGCCCTCAAGGTTTTCTCGGGGAAAGGGTAAAATTGAAGTCTTTTGACTTCTAGTTTGGGCGCTTCACAGTACCTTCAATGCGACTTAGATGACAAAGCCTGGCTGCTGTGTTCCCAAAGACCTTAGCCTGGTTTCTGAAGACGCCAGCAGCCATTGCTCAGAGTGCCCACAGTCCCCCTTTCCACCGTCTTGTCACTTACGTATAACAAACTGCAGAAAACATTCTGCTAAGTTTGTCAGGATCAAGAGTCACCAGGTACGAGGCGCTACCTGAGAGCCCTTTGGGGGGACAGGTAGATGGCCCACACCCACACTTCGTGACCATTATCAGAGCTGCCAGCCACCCTCCTGGGAGAGGGTTTCTCCTCTGTTCTCTGTACCCAAGCTGCTCATCAAAGCATCATCAATGATAAGATGCATGCTATACCACACTCTGAAGAATAAACTGGTTGAGCCCCTTTAGCCTAAACCCACTCCTCTCAACCAGGTCAGATCCATCTGCTCAAGAATCTGACCACAGGCAGCCTACGTAACTGCATGTTTAGAAGTAGCATTTATAACGCATGGGGATCTGTGGTTCTACCTAGAGGTAGTTTTAACCCCTCTGGGAACATTTGGCAATTCCTGGTGGAACTTTTCACTACTGGTATCAAGAGGGGAGGTATCAGAGACAGCTGCTAAAGACCCTTGGGTTCTAGCTTCCACACATAAAAAGAGGTATTGGGCCCAAACACTGTGACTGAGACAGAATGCCCTGAGTTAAAGACTAAGTTATGACAGCAACGTGCCAAGAATAGAAGCAACAGAATGGGTCCCCAGCTAGAACAAGGAACTGGTAACCTAGAAGCTCTAGATAAGATGGGAAGAGGGAAGATATTTTGAGTCTGGGTCACTCCCGTTCAGAAGGGCCACTGTTGGCAATGGTCAGACCAACAGGTGTGGTCTGTGGCAACACTCTACCAGGATCCACTGTAAGCCCTACCTGATGGGAGGGTTCTTGTTCATGAACATTTCAATGGCCCGCTCATCTTCAGGGTCCACTACCACCTCTGCCTGGTGGTCCGCCCCAGTCATTTTGGCTGCCTTCTCCAGGGTAGGCCATTCCTCATCCTCCTCATCTGATCCATCCTGTGGCACTCCCAGCCCTAAAAGAGGAAAGACAAAATAATCATGGTGGGCAGGGGCTTCTGAGTCAGCTTACCATTCCATGTACCGACTGCCCAGGGTGCAGGATGGAAGGGGCAGAGGGAGTTATAGACTATCCTTTTGTCTGCAGAGGCTTGGAATCTTGAAACAAAACACAGCACATGAAGCAAGAGATGATGATACCAGTAAATAGTGGATATGCCACCCTCAGTGATCTAGAAGGATCCATTCTATACTACACTCGTGTAACCTGGTCTGTCTGGATGAACTCAAGGAATAGACACACACTGTTGTTATACCCGGTTCAAACTGGGACAGAAAAGTTGATGTGCCCACAGTAGGCAGTTTGGGTCCTGACTTCCTACTACGTTGCTTGCACAGGAGAGCTGTATCATGTGCTAAAACGAAAGCCATGGTAGAGGCAGTATGTACCACAGGCACTTAGATGAGTACAGAGGCTGAGGAGGCTCTGGATGGGCAATTTGGGAGCAAGAGGATGCTTCACTTCCTGGAAAGTGATGTCAGGGGACCCAAAAGCTCAAGCCCTGCCTTGGTCACCCAACAAGTTCAAGTTAAGGAGAGCCAGTCTCATAGTTCAAAAAAAGTTTTTAAGGGCAGGTGTGGTATCAACTACCTATAATGCCACCACATGGAAAACAAACGTAGGATATGGAGTTCAAGGTGGTCCTCCCCTACAGAGTTTGAGAGCAATCTGGGCTCCATGAGCCCTTACTTCAAAAAGTCTAAAAGAAAGCAGAAAAGCTCCCATAGTCCTAAAGCCATATTCAAATGTGTCAATGCTGCTTTTAGGACAAATAAGAATGGGAAACTAAGCAACTGGAGGTCAGCAACAGTTCTCCCCAGTGAAACAGTTAGCAAGCACCTATCCATTCATCTCTCCCCCTTTAGCTTCTAAACAGTACTGTTTCCCCTCGCCATCGCTGGAACATTCCTCACTTGCTTTTCAGATCTTATTAGAAGGACATGAAACCTGGGAACTAATGTCCATCTGTTTTTGTTTAAATAGAAGTATCATTTTCCCCCTCTCTCTTGAGAGACAGGGCTCTATCATGTAGTTCAAATTAATCTGGAATTTACTACATAGCTAAGAGGCCTTCCGCCTTGCTTCTCGAGTGCTGCTGGGATTACAGGCGAGCATCGGCGCCACTCCTGCCTGGAATATATAACTTTAATTATCTATTTAATGTGTGCCTAGAGTTAGACTTCCGGTGCTATCAGGAGGGACTAATATCTTATTTCTGTATCAGAACTGCCTAAAAACTTAACATAGTTCAAAGCATTATGCAGGCAGCCCACAAATACTTCAAGCGCCCAGAGGATAAATAAATGCTAGAACTGGTGTGAGAGATCTCTTTCGGTTGGCTTAACTCCGGGTTCTGGAACCCAGGAGTGGAAGTGAAGGACCACGCGGGGAAGTTAAGCCGCCTACTCTTTTCAATTCCAACCCAGTATTCCGATGGAAAGTATTAGACCGGCCCAACTCACCACTCCATCCCTTGTCACTCACCCAGCCGCGTGGCGCGCTCTCGCGGTTTTGCTGGACGATCTCCAGTCCCATGTTCAATCTCGAGCTCCTCCTGCTGTTGCCGGGCTTGCTGCAAAATCCGTCTGCTCAACCGGGGTCCCACATACTCTTCCTCCTCTTCGACCCCGTGTCCCCGCCGTTTTTCTCGGGTCCCCGAGCGCACTGCATTCCCTGCCAGAATCTGATCGGCCAGAGGTTCATGCCTCTCCTGATTTCTGGCCCCACGTGTCACCTTGAATTTGGGCATTTTTGTCGAAAAACTTGCCCACACGGTTTACACGTGTGAAGCCGGCAAAAAGCCGAGACTGCGCTTGCGCCTTGTATTCCGGTTCCCAAGAGGTCACTGAGAGATCACAGTGTCCCCTAGCGTCCGGAGGCCGGAAGTTCCTCACTATCTCTAGAAGTTATCACTATTTCTAGAAGAGCTTCGGGGCCTGAAGCAGAAGTCCCCAAATTCTCAGGTAATCTTATTGGAAGAGGTGGATGTCTAAATCACCTTTTCCAGAAATCATGAAAGTAGCCTAGGGCGTCCTGTCAACCCGTTGTAAGTCTTAGGGGCGGAGCCGAGTCGATGACGTACTAGAAATACCACTACTTGGTTTCCCGAGGTGCCCCTCCCTGTGGGAGTGTCGCCCTGGCGCTCAGTATTTACGCATTTCCGGAGGTCGGTCTACGACCGCTTCCTGTGTTTAGGGTGCTGCCGTTTGTCTGAAGGTCTGAATTCTCTGAGTTCGAGTGTTTGGAGGTGCCACCTTTTGACCCTTCGCCATGGGAGTGACATGGTAGGCCTTGAAGGGCTTCTGTGGTTACGGAGCATGAGGTCGTGAAGGTGTCTGTGAGCCTGTAATGGCCCGGGGAAAGGGATTTTGACCGAGGTTCTCGGTTCCTCGAGGGCTGACCAAGATGTCCTCCGGTTGTGTGGATCAGGGAACACCGTGTGGGACTTCTCCCTTCCCAGACACATCCCTTTGGCAGAGAGAGCACTTCATCCCAAGAACCCGCCAGGAGTTGTCGTACCTTCTTTTTCTTGGTAATTTTTCCTTTCCTTGAGGCCTTGTACTGTCGCTAGTAGGACCTAAAGGTTAGAAATAGGGTTTCTAGTCTAGGAGTTATTCGCAGGAAGGGATAAAAAGGGGCGTGAGGAGAAAGTGACTTTTATATTTTGCTTGCAGTTATAGCAGCCTGACTTTGAATTGGTCACTTTAAGGTATTGGGGCTAGTGACAGAGATAGGAGAAAGGAATTGTTGGGAGTTTGAAGATCGGAGTACCAGGCACATTAACTATTCATGAACCCCTCCCTACATGTTTGAGACAGTTTTTCAAGCAGGGTGTCTCTTCTGTGTATCTTTGGGAGGCCCAGAACTCACTCTGACCAGGCTGGACTCGAAGTCTCAGAGATCCGCCTGCCTCTGCCTCTCGAGCACTCGGATTAAAGGCGTGTGCCACTACCGCCTGGGTTTGAGACAGTTTTGATCGACTTTTATCTTAAACGTTTTAAGCCTCACTTGAAAAAAATAAAAGAGGCATTTGGTAAGGTTTGGGAGCCATGCTCTTCTGGGTATTAATTTCAAAGTACTAGGCCTCAGCACTTACAATCTTGGTAGTGCTGTGCTTCTTTCCAGTTAAAGAAGCTTGGAGGCCAGTGTACGAGGTCAGAGGCTACAGGTCTGCTCTGTGAAAGGAAGGCTTTTGCAGACTTTTGAGGAACTGCACTTGCCACAGTTGGCACTAGGAGCCTAATCTTGGCCTTTTACTCTACTGTAAAGAGTGCCTGCCAGCAATGAAAATAGATCACTGCAGAGTCATTGAGATCCACCAGGCCCACCTTAATGGGCTGCGTAGCCCAGGCTAATATGTAACTTAGAATCACCTGCCTCTGCCCCTCTGCCTCTACCTCCTGCACCCTGGGATTACAGGAGTGCTCTACCAATGCCTGCCCACCCTGAGTTCTTTGTATAG
Source organism: Tokudaia tokunoshimensis (assembly GCA_036184795.1). Classification (NCBI taxonomy): domain Eukaryota; kingdom Metazoa; phylum Chordata; class Mammalia; order Rodentia; family Muridae; genus Tokudaia; species Tokudaia tokunoshimensis. The sequence goes on from BTHU01000016.1 coordinate 37,298,447, forward strand.
AGAAGACTTCCCTGGGAAAAGGACTCATTGCTTACTAGTATCAGTTCAATTTTCTCAGAATCCCAGAATTTCTGTCACAGTGTCAATTTAATAATTGGAACAGTTTGGTTTATTTTATTTTATTTTTTTAAGATTTATTTTATTATATATAAGTACACTGTAGCTATCTTAAGACACTCCAGAAGAGGGCGTCAGATCTCATTACGGATGGTTGTGAGCCACCATGTGGTTGCTGGGATTTGAACTCAGGACCTTCGGAAGAGCAGTCTGTGCTCTTAACCACTGAGCCATCTCACCAGCCCTGGAACAGTTTTTAATAACAGCAGGGCTCTCCCTTAATAGATTTTTCTAATTTATCATAAATTAACACAAGGAATTTTAAAATACAGTAGTTTAGAAAAAGCTTTGACTTTTTCATACATTTATATGCCATCAGTGTTATTTTTTAATCACTGTTCAAGAAATAGGTCTCAACCGAGTGCACTCCTATAATCCAAGCATATGGGAGGCTAAGTGGCAGCAGGATTGCTGAAAGTGTGAGGTCAACTTGGGATAGTGCAGTCCATTTCAGATCAGTATTGGCTGCAGCGTGAGTCCCCTGTCACCAACAAACAAACAGTCTCTTTTAAAATAATTTAGCAAGTTACTACCTTGCCAGGTGTGATGGCACATGCCTTTAGTCTCAGCACTCAGGAAGCAGAGGCAATCAGATCTCTGAGTTCAAGGCCAGCTTTGACTTTGGTCTACAGAGTGAGTTCCAGGACAGCCAGAGTTACACAGAGAAACCCTGTCCCGAAAACAAACAAACAAACAAAACATATATACATGTATATAATATATAACATGTATATATTATATACGATATATAACATGTATGTTATATAATAAACATGTATATTATATATGTGTGTATAATATATATACATATCTGTATATACATGTGGGTGTATGTATATATACACACACATATACATATATGTGTGTGTATATATATCCATATTTTATATATATATATATTATGGATAAAGACCACAGCTGAGGAGCCAGGTTGCCTGGCTTTGAGTCTTGGCTGTGCTGTCTGTTAACTATATGACCTCGTACAGATTGTTTACCTTTGGAGTTTAGTTTCCCTGTTTGCAGTAAGTTGATACAGGACAGGACCTTTCCTGGGGCCTTTGGAAGATTCAGTCAATACATCTGAAGGCTCATGCCTTTGATCCCAGCATTTAAGAGGCAGAGGCAAATTTCTAGGCCAGCCTGGTCTACATAGTGAGTTCCAAAACAGCTGGAGCTATATAGTGAGAACCTGCTTTAAAAAATGAACAAATTTAAAGACCTACAGATGTTGCATACAGAGCCTGCACATATCTAGTGTTTGACAATAATTATGTACCACTCCATGTGGAGGCTACAGCATAAGGTGGAAATCTCAAAAATAATTGAAGTTCTTGCAAGGACTGTTCTTTTCTCTTTTTCGAGGCATATACACCTGAGGCCTGCTTTCTCTTTTCTCAGTGCTGTTAATGAAAGTGGGAAAGTTCTGTCAGCAGTCTCCAGAACATTATCCACCAGCCTCCTGTGACACAGTACTTGACAAAGGCACCTTATGAGAGGTTCATTTCGCTCACTGTTTGAGTATGAGGGGATGGTCACATTGTTTGGAAAGGGGGGGGTGTCCTGCTCAGCTGTTTTATCCACACCTCAGTTAATTAAGTATAGAATCTCACAGACATGATCAGGAGTTTAAGAAATAGAGCTAAGTCAAGAGTACTCCTGTAATTCTAGACTTGAGAGACTGAGACAGGGTTGCTATAATAGTGAGGTTAGCATGGGTTAATGTAGTGAACTTGAGATCATCTTTGGCTGCACTGTGGGAGACCTTGTCACCAACAGATAATCACTGATTAATAATAATCAGTGATACACCATCAATCCCAGTCACTACAGGTCCATGATATTGACTACCTAGGGTCATCACTTAAATGTTAACATATAGGCCTTTCTAGGGGAATGCTGGTATGGGAAAGCTTATTGCCCCAGTGTAAGACACTTGAGACCTGTGTTCTACCCGTTAGAGGAGCTCTTGGGAATTGTAGGTCTCTTCCTTTATCAGGTGTGTTAAGTGGGATCAGAGATGTCTAAAGTATCTCCTAGCCCCATTGATCTGCTACCTGCTGGGGAATTGAGTGGCTTAGCCAGGAGATATGCGTCTCTGGACCCTGCTGACTTGGCCTTCTGTTTTTCAGTGTGTCCCAGATGCCTGTGGCTGAGGGCAAAAGTGTCCAGCAGACAGTGGAGCTCCTCACCAAGAAATTGGAGATGCTTGGAGCAGAGAAACAAGGAACATTTTGTGTGGACTGTGAGACTTACCACACAGCTGCCTCCACCCTGGGCAGCCAAGGTCAGTAGATGGCTGTGAGCAGATGGGTGGATCCTGCCTTAGAGTCCCACACATATTTATGTTAATGACATCTGTTTGCTTTTCTGTCAATAGTAGCCGTCCTGTACAAGGCAGGATGTGTTTGTGGACTCATTCATTCTTGGTCCATCTTAGACTATGGTGGTCAGTTTGCAGTTTGACCCTATTTGTTTGTTTAAAGATTTGTTTTTATTTTTAAGTGTGTGTGTGTGTGTGTGTGGCTATATGCACACAAGTGTGAGTGCTTATGGAGGCTAGAGGTATCAGATGCCCTGGAGCTAGAGTTACAGGTAGCTATGAGCTATCTGCTGATATGGGTGCTGGGAACTAAACTTGGGTTCAAGGCCAGCCTGGGCTAGAGACTAAGAACCTTTCTTGGGAAACAAAAATTATACACAAAGACAGGAAGTACTTTCTTCATTAATGAATAGTGTTGGGACTGAAGAGAAAGCTCAGCAGTTGAGAGCACTGGCTGGTTTTCCAGAAGCCCCGGGTTTGATTTCCAGCACCCACATGGCGGCTCACAGCCATTTGTGACTCTAGTCCTAGGGGATCCAATGCCCAATGCCCAATGCCCATAGTCTCTAGATATTTTGCGGGTGGTACACAGACATACATGAAAGCAAAACAGTTATACACATAAAAATAAAATATTAAAAATCAATGTCCCAAGGGCTGAGGTTGTAGTTCAGTAGGAGACCACTTGTACAAGGCTCTGGGTTCTATCCCCAGCAGTCCCCTTCGTACTCACAGTCTTAGCTGCTTTTGAAAAATTCCAAGGCAGTGCAGCTTGATGTAGTATGATCCAGGTATGTAATTAGTGTGTAGACCTGAGACAGAATAAATAAGATCAGCTCTGAGTGACTCTGAGGGCTGACATAGTTTAAGCTGGATTTTCAAAGAGATTAAAGGTGTGAATTGGCAGTGGGGGATTCAAGCCTGAGGGTCAGTGTAGAGCCTGCTAAATTCAGCAGGGGGCAGCAGAGAGTCCAGTGCAGTACAGGGAAGGCACTGAACTGCTCCCCAATCCTGCTGTCTTTCCATTACTACACTTTTTTAAGGGATTCATTTATATTTTGTTTTTTTTGAGACAGAATCTCACTATGTAGCTCTAGCTGTCCTGAAACTTACTCTGTAGACCAGAGTGGCCTCAAACTCAAGATCTGTCTCCCTAGTGCTGGATCTAAAAGTGCATCGTTACACCTGACTTTATTTCTGTGGATGGGTGCCTGTGGAGACCAGAAGGGAGCATAGGGTCCCTTGGAGCTGGAGTTACAGGCACTTGTGGGCAACCCAGTGTGGATGGTGGGTGCTGGGACCTGAACTCTAGTCTTCTGGCAGAACAGAGTCACTAAGCCATCTCACCAGGCTCTTGTTATACTCTGTTTGTTTTTCTCTTTTGTTTTTGTTTTTGAGACAGAGTTTCTCTGTGTATCCCTGGCTATTCTGCAACTCTCTCTTTGTAGACTAGGCAGGGTCTCAAACTCACAGAGATGCGCCTGCCTCTGCCTCCCAAGCATTGGGATTGAGGGTGTGTGAGTCACCACTGGCTCTTGTGATGCTCTTAACCCTGCTAGAGCTCATGTTATGATTACCATCTTTCCTGCCCTGTTGGACAGAAGAACTTCTTCTCCATCCTCCTTCAAGTCTTGTTTTTCCTTTCATCTTATGCTGAAGTCTTAGATTTCTGGCTTTTCAGGTAATCACTCTTTAAAGTTTTATTTTGTATTAATTAGGTTTTTGTGAGATAAGGTTCTGTGTAGCTCAGGCTAGCTTTGAATTTGCCTTATAACTGATGATGACCTTGAGTTTCTGATGCTCCTGCTTCACCTCTAGTGCTAGGATTATAGCATTACCACATTCAGTTTACCTGATGCTGGGGGTAGAACCCAGGTCTTTATGTGTGCTAGGCAGGGACTGTCATTACCAAACCCTTTTTATTTATTTTGTGTTTATTTGTGTGTGTTACACATGTACACGGTTGTTTTTGCCACGGCAAGGGTGTGAAGTTTATAGACTCCGGCTTTCTGGAGTCTAAGCTCTCCTTTCCCCATGGGCCTCCCAGAGATCAGACTCAAGTTTATCAGGCTTAGCAGCAGGCACCTTTAGCTGATACACTAGCCCCTGTTATTTGTGCATGGGTGGTTTTTGTTTTGTTTTGGTGTGGGGAGGCATGCCCTTGATTGTGTGTGGGTGGAAGAGCTTGTGCATGCCCACACCCATGAAGGCTGGAAAAGGACATTGGATGCTCTGCATTGGTAGTTCCTTCTATGACTCTCGGTCTCATTGCCTTAAGACAGGGTCTCTCACTGAACTGGAAACTTGCTATTTTGAGTATCTGACTGGCCAGTGAACTCTCAGGGTTCACCTGCCTCTGTTCCACAATGCTGGAGTCACAAGCATGTGTAGCCTTCCAGGCTTTTTACCTGAGTTTTGGGGATTAGAATTTAGGTCCTCGCTGAGCTATCTTCCCAGGTCCCACTCCCATTTTTTAAAAGTAGACTTGTACATTTATTTTTCTATATTTTTATTTCATGTGTGTATGCATATATACCCTATATACATATGGGTATATGTAGGTACCTTAACAAAGGAGTAGAGGTCAGAGGACAACTTGCAGAAGTTGAGCCTTTTTTTCTATCAAATGGGTCCCAGAGAACCCATTGAGTTATCTTGCCAGTCCTAGTTTCTATTGTTTCCAGACAGGGTCTCGTGCAGCCCAGGCTGGCCTCAAACTTGAGGCAGTTATATTGTGTGAGCCTCTTGAGAACTCCCGAGCTTCCATGTGATGCTTATTATTTAGAGACTGGGTGTTCTTGTGAAGCTCCCCTCCACCCTCAACCTCAGCATCCCCAGTGCTGGGATCACAGGCTTGAGCCACTTTCGTCTTATGTTGTGGACTCTTGACCTTTTTAGAAAGTTTTTTTCGGTGCATGCCACTGGAACTCACTATTTAGACTAGGCTGGTCTCAAACTCTTAAAGATCCTGCCTCTGCCTCCCAAGTGCTGGGATTAAAGGCTTGTGCTACCACGCCTAGCTTGTACCCAACTTTTAAGGTGTCTTAAAAGGAGTCCACAACATAAGACACACACACACACACACACACAAATACAAATATCTGAAGGAAAAAAAAAGAGTTTAGAGCCAGGTGTGTCTGGTCCTTGCCTTCAGTCTTGACACTCTGGAGGCAGAGGTAGATGGATCTCTTGGGTTTGAGGCCAGCCTAGTCACATAGAGAATTCTAGACTATCTAGGGATCCATAGTAAGACCCCATCTTAAAAAAAAAGAAAAGGAATCTAGAACTCCAGTAGAATGAGTGAGTGGACTAGGGCTGTAGAGAGGAGAGCACTACCTGAGCATGTGCAACACTCCAGGCCTCATCTCTAGCACACAGAGGAAGCAACAAGGAAGGAGCCAGCTTCGGTAGCGCACACTTCTCTCTCCAGCATTAGGAGTTAGGGTTACACCCCAGGCCTACCTGGGCAAGATAGCAAGGCCTTGTTTCAAACCAAATAAAACAATGGACTGAGGAAAGCCATTTCTCAGAGAGAAGAAGGGGGATTGAAAGTAGAGCTTCAAATCCTAGTGCCTGGTTCTTCATAGCTTTCCTAGCTAAACATTCACAAACACTTGTCCTTACCTGCAGGAGGCACTGACAGCTTTTAAAGGCAAGGCAGAAAAAACTTCGCTCATCTTGACTGTGGTCTACTGTCCTAGCCTAATGTTCCTAGGCTCCCTATTCCAAAGCTTCTGTAAGAACATTTAGATTTCAAAGGCAGCATTCACAGGGTCCTGAGAGGCATGCAGATGTTGTTACTTCTGTTTTATGTTTGAGGTTCTAGGGCTGGAGCTCAGGACTAGACCAGTATCTATTACCAAGCAACACCACCAGCCCTTAGGGTTTTTTGTTTGTTTGTTTGTTTTTTGAAACTATAGATAACATATAAGAGCCTCTTTATGGATTATTAATCATCATGATAAAATAGCCCTCAGTGAGCTTACCATACAACTCTTTTCAACATCTGAAAATTCCCGGTACTCTTCAGGTGTGTCTGTCCACTGTTGTCTGGCTGGCCTTTCCAATTACCCAGCATCTCTGGAAAAGGGTAGCATTTAAGGATCCTTTCCCCTCTCAGGCTGCCAGGGGACCAACCTGCCAGCTGGCCTTGTTTGGTGCACTTGACCTATCCCAGGGTGTGTTGACAACAGTCCTGATCATGAGTGGGCCATCTGTCCCTTGCAGGCCAGGCTGGGAAGCTGATGTACGTGATGCATAATTCTGAGTACCCACTGAGCTGCTTTGCCCTCTTTGAGAATGGCCCTTGCCTTATCGCTGACACCAACTTCGATGTGCTCATGGTGAAGCTCAAGGGCTTTTTCCAGAGTGCCAAGGCCAGCAAGATTGAGACCCGAGGTACTCGCTACCAGTATTGTGACTTCCTGGTGAAGGTAGGCACAGTCACAATGGGGCCCAGTGCCCGCGGCATCTCTGTGGAGGTAAGACCTTGGTGAAGGACAAGCAGGATATGCTATGGGCTGCACAGTAAGGATTCTGGAAGTTTTCCCAGCCCCACTTAGTTCAGATAGACTCAGATAGTATCGTCCCATGCCTCCTGGTGAATGAATATATATATATGTATACGTGTGTGTGTGTGTGTGTATATATGCATGCATGCATGTGTGTATGTATTTATGTTGAGACATGGTTTTACTCAGCTCGGGTTATAAAAGCTGCCATGCCTGGTTCTTTGATTTTTAAATTTTTCTTTTCTGTGAGTATTGGGTATTTTGCCTGCTTGTATGTCTGTATACCACATATGTGTACAGTGTTCACAGAGGCCAAAGAGGGCATCTGATGCCCTGGAATTGGAGTCAAGAACTTTTTTAAAGTTGTTAGTCCATGTGGGTGCTAGGAACCTACCCCAGGTCCTAAGAGCAGCAAGTGATCTTAACTTTTGAGCCATCTGTCCAGGACCTCTCTAGGGTTCATCTATTTTTTCTTTAGTTATTCACTTTCTAGCCTGGAGTTAAAGTGGGTTCACAGCAAATAAAAAGCTTAGAGAGGCTCACTTGCTGGGAACTGAAGGCATAAGCAAGGAGAGCAGGGGAGTGAGGATATAGAAACCAACACCCTTTCCAGGAAGGGCTGGAGCACACAGCTTTCTGAGAGATGTCTAAGGTAGGCTGTCAGTCATGTGCCCATGTGCCCCTCCTTAGTATGATTTATGAGAGGCCTCCAGAGCTGTGGAACAAAACTGTACCTTTCTCCTTGGTATCTGTCCACTTTCATGGTGGCCAAGAATGTGTGTAGGAGATGCCTTCGCCTAGTTTTTGACTCAAAAAAATTATTTCACTTATCACGGGTAAAGATGTGCATGGTGCATGTATAGAGATCAGAGCGGTCAGTTCTCTCCCTACCATGTGGGTCCTGGGGATTGAACTCGGGCTATCAGACTTGGTGGCAAGCAAGCACTTTTTTTTTTTTTTAAAGAATTACTTATTTTATGTATATGAGTACACTGTAGCTGTCTTCAGACACACCAGAAGAGGGCATCAGATCCCATTACAGATGGTTGTGAGCCACCATGTGGGTGCTGGGAATTGAACTCAGGACCTCTGGAAGAGCAGTCAGTGCTCTTAACCCTTGAGCCACCTCTCCAGCCCAGGTGGCAAGCATCTTTACTGGCTGATGGCCTTTAACATTGAACCTAAATATGTAGGTACTGAAAATGACATATGGAGAGATAGTTTTAGAGTGAAAGTCCATAGCCTCCCATGTGTCCAGCAGTGACTGAGATTTTAGAAACAATATAACATGATAGAAGCTGGCAGGGCCTCCCTTTTGAAAATGTATCATTTAGTAAACAAGCAAAGCTGAAACACAAACTTTTGGAGTGAGTTTAGAAAGGCATTTGGCTTAGGAAATGAGGCTTTTGAGAGCCTTGCTGACTATAATGGTAATCTGTAGAGCAATGTATAGAATAAGGAGTCTGAGCGGGAGTTCTGATGTATGCTTACTGTCTTAGCACCTGGGAGATAGAGGCCAGAGGATAGTGAGGTTGAGGCTAGCTTGAGCTGCAGTTAGATTGTGTCACAAAGCAAAAACCAGAGGAAGGAGTCTGGGAAGCATCCCAGGTAGAGAAAAGGACCCATGTCAGTTTCTTTTCAGGAGGCTCCCAAGCCAACATTGTCTAATAGCGTCATCGCAGCGGCAGGAGGGAAGAAAGCAAGCTCATCCCTGTCCTTACCCCTGCTGTCTGTTCTCTTGTCCCAGGTGGAGTATGGCCCTTGTGTGGTGGCTAGTGATTGCTGGAGCCTCCTGCTTGAGTTCCTACAGAGTTTTCTAGGTAGCCACACGCCAGGGGCACCCACAGTATTTGGTAACAGACATGATGCAGTCTATGGGCCAGCAGATACTATGATACAGTACATGGAACTCTTCAACAAGATCCGAAAACAGCAGCAAGTGCCAGTGGCTGGGATCCGTTAGTGACTGGCAGCTGCCTGACTGCTGAGCCGCCGCCAGGGACTGCCCAGGACCACGTGCTGGACCCAGGGTCCTGGGCCCCTGGCCCAGCTTGTGTTTCCGGGCTTTGGACTAACCTCCTGACCCCATCACAGCTGTTTTTTACTTCATACTTTAACTGGATTTGGCTGGTCCTCAAGAATGGTAATGTGAAGAATGGAAAAGCTTGTACTTTTCCTGCTGTAGGGCAAAAGGCAGGTCAGGGTTGTCCCTGTCAGCGCTGGAGCTGTGTGTCCCCAGGAGCTGAGGATTGGGTGCAGGCTGTACAGCTGTGCCACATGGAGCTCCCTTTTTGCTTGAGGATGTGGCTGGCTTCTCTTGGAGATGGTTGGGTGGCAGAACTGGATTGCTGGCTGCTAGAGTGTCACTTTCATTCTTTGGACACTGATGTCTTCATGTGAACCTGTAAGCCAAGTTGCTGTAGCAGAACCAAAAGCAGAGGGCTCTTACTGCACAGTTTATTTTTTGTTAATAGTTCAGAGACATTCAGTTCCCCAGAGTAGAGTGAACTCCACAGGGTTACCAGGAACTTGGCTTCTTATGTTCCTTATATCATACTGTCTGTCCCCAGAATGCTTTCCTTACCACAGGATCGAAGCATGCTCAGTAGCTCTGTGCCCACAGTCCGCTGAGGAAAGAGAGGGATGGTTTTCAGAGTTGCTCAGATCACTGTGGACACACGTTCTTGACACCAACACTCAGTGTCCAGGTGCTTCCTAGGCTGTCATCTTGTCTTGCTTGAGCCTTGAGTTCATTGACATCATTGCTCACCTGCCTCCCACCTGCCACAGAAACATTGAGCACGTGGACAGGCTGGGGAAGCTGTTAACGTCCAAAGTGTGGGGTGGCAGGAAGGAGCCTGTCCTCAGAGCACAGCAAGGCAGACTTGCCAGCACCTGCCTGTGCAGCAGCTCTGAGATAGTGCATTCTGGTCTAGCTTTGGCTGGCAGGACAGCTCATCACACCTTTCTAGCTGTGGCTCTGTTACCCAGTCATTCCCTGTTACTTCCTCTTACTTTTGTTGTTACTGTTTTACTCTTTTACTGTTGCTCTGTAAAAACTGAGGCGTTTTAGATACCACAATAAAATTTACAAACATTACAGTTTTGGCCTTCTGTTCTGTATTTGTCTTGTTGCAGTCTGTCTACTTTGTACTTTGTACTGGTTGCCTGAAAACACAGATGTTAAGTGTGGTAAATATGGACTCTCAGTTCCTACCCAAGAAAGGCTCAGTTTCTAAACGATATAGAAGCATAAACAATCTAGCATCTTGTTAGCTGTAGTTGCCTTGCTTGCATTCCCAGCATTCTTTTTTTTTTAAAAGATTTTGTTTTTAAGTGTGTGTGTGTGTTGGGGGATGGGGCGGGGTGTGTGTGCTTGAGTATGCAGTACCCTGGAGGCCAGAAGAGGGCATCAGCTCCTCTTGATCTGGTATCATAGGCAGATTTGGGTGTTGGGAATGGAATCAGGTCCTCTGCAAGAGCAGCAAGCACTCTTAATTACTGAGCTGTCTCTTCAGTCCCTTCATTCTTGTTCTTTTCCATTTGAGCTCAGAGTCGACTGGCTTTAAACATGAGATCAAACATGAAGAATGGCCACTTGAGTACTGTTTGGTCCTCATCAATGAATGGAAATGCAGCTCTGAAAGAAGCTTGCTAAGCAAAACACCTCCTAATAATGGAGCAGGTGATAGCTCTGCCGGCAGAGGCACTAGAACTGAACTGACTGGTGAGAAGGCCAGTGTGTCGTCCAGCTTTCATGAGCAAGTCTGGATGGGGCGTCTTAGAACACTGTAGAACATGGTTGTCATTATGTAACTTTTTGAAGGTTCAAGTTGCAAGGAAGTTGGGATTATATGTATAAATTTAAGGGGAAGAGGGATGCTTATGACCATTTTATAAATACTAGGACCTGGACCTCCTGATTTAGCCAGGTTGGCTGTCCAGCAAGCCAGTCAGGAATCTGCTGAGATTACACATGTATTTAGTTCTCACGTGCTGGGCCAGCAATCACTGACTGAACTATCTCCTCAGTTCCAAAGCAAAGATTCTTAATTTTCTTGTATTGTTTCATTTCCTAACATACCTGTCCTAGGTCCTATCACATAGCATAGGCTAACTTTAAAATATTTTAAAAATTATGTGTGTTTGTTGTATCTGTGTACTTGGTTGTGTGCATGTTAAGTGCAGAGTCCAAGGAAGCTGAAAAGGGGGGATCAGCTCCCTGGAGCTGGAGTTAAAGGTTGTAAGTCACCCGATATGGGTGCTGGGAACTGAACTGGATTTCTCTAGAAAAGTACACAATATTAACCACTGAGCCATCCATCTTTCTATCTCTATATAGGGTAACTTTTAAGGCTAATATAAATTTTACTGAACTTTTTTGGAGTCATTCAAAAAGAGAATTTAGCCTAGCACAACCTTTAACCCCAGCACTCAGGAAGCAGAGAAAGGAGGCTTTCTGAGTTTGAGGCTAGCCTGGTGTACATAGTGAGCTCCGAGACAGCCAAGGACTACATAGATAGACATTGTCTTACACACAAGAGAATTTAAGGCCTGCAAGATGGCTTGACAAGTAGAGGCACTCAAGCCGAACAATCTGAGTTCAGCCTAACTGAACTGGGTTCTGACTGTCACAGGTATGGCATTCTGTGTGTGCACTTCCGCCTCACATCAGGCATGCTCATACTGACTTCAAAAAGAGAACCTGGTACATTTATCCTGGAGCTGGATATAACATTGGAAACCTTTGTGTAGGAAAGGCAAGGCTGGGGTTGTGACAGGTGTGCTGGGGCTGCCAGTTGAAGGGATGCTGCTTTAGGAGACAGCTGACTGGCAGCTGGCTATAGTGCTGGGCTTAACTCAATCAACTCTGTTCTTTGGGTGAATCTGTATACTGGGAATAATGTCTGCTTTCCATATAGCAGAGAAGTTGAAAGGGACATTGGTGAACATGAAGATGCTGTCTCTGGCTTTTTCTTCTTTCTTTTAAAATGTGTTTTGTCTGGTTATGTGTGTGTGCTCCACATACGTGCCTGATCCAGAGAGTTACAGATGGTCCTGGGCACCTATGTGGTTACTGGAATAGAAATGAAGTCCTCTGCAAGAGCAGCCAGTGCTGTTAACCACTGAGCCATCTCTCCAGCCTGTCCTGGGCTTTTTAATGTACTCACAGAGGTCCACTCTACCTCCCAATGCTGGAATTAAAGGTGTGCCACCACTGCCTAACCAAGTGTTTTTCTTTTTAAGACACAGCCTTACTGTGTACCTCTGACTGACCTGGAACTATGTATACAAGGCTCACCTCAAACTCAAGAGATCCATCCTGAATGTCCAGGTGATCTTCTCTGCCTCACAAAAGCAACAAAGAACAAAATATATTTAGGCTTCCTTGGGTTTTTATTGGTGTGATTTGTTTTTAAAGAGAGGATCTCATTTACCTAGGCTGACTTGTACTCTATAGACCTGGAATTGTTGAATGGATCTAAGTGTTGAACGTAAGTGTGTGTGTGCCTCCATACCTGGGAAATGTTTACTTAGAACTAGTAACTTTTATTAGAGTTTAACAGGAGATCTAAGTGAGACATCATACACACACACACACACGTTTGTTTCAGAGGATGGAGGACATCTTACAAAAACTTGCGATCTTCAAGCATGCGCATCCAGGGATGGAAGTGGAAAGGCAGGCTTAAAGGGCAACGGATCCCATTAGATGGTTGTGAGCCATCATGTGGTTGCTGGGAATTGAACTCAGAACCTCTGGAAGAGCAGTCAGTGTTTTTAACCACTGAGTCATCTCTCCAGTCCCTTATTGCTCCCTTTTTTCTTGTCAGTGCAAATGATAGTTGAACAACAAAGGCCAATTATTTTCAATATTATTTTAAAACTACTTTGGGTCTCAGAGACCCTCTGAAAGGCTCTTGAGATCCTTTGCACTTCCCAGACAGCACAGACTTCAAAAACCAAAGATGTAGTATGTGCTCACAGTGCTGGAATGATTTTCCTTCTAGCTGTTGGAAGTGTACAACTTCCTTATTCAGAAAAGCACCTTGTTAGGGAAGGAACACTGACTAAGATACTGTCTTCTCCAAGAAAACTGTTGGGAACTGGGCAAGAGGGGAAAAGCACCTTTTCAGGTTTTTATTATTCACTTATGTAAGGAGTTACAACTTAGAATTCAATAGGAGAACTGTTAAATGGACAACAACGAGAGGCACTAAGTTGTGGCTCTTAACTAGAAATCTCAAGTCCAGAGACTTCTTGAATTACCCTGCAGGGTTCCCTCCGTGACGGGAACTGGACCCAGGGCCTCAGTCCTCTCCCAGGCCTCCTATGTTACATTTGAGACTGGTCTTGTTACTTATCCAAAATTGTCCGTGAACTCACTATGCAATCTATAGAGCATAAGAACTCAGTGCCATCCTCCTGGCTCGGCCTCCTGATTACCTAACCACATCCGACTTTATTTTTTAAGTTTTGCCCTTTTTGTTTCCTTCATATTTTCAGACATAAGGCCTTGAACCACCGTAACATATAACACATGTTTATTTCTTCTTGTTTTTCTTAAAACAAAAATGATTTTAGCCGCCTTAGGCTGTCTTGGGTGTTGTAACATTGTTTATCTTATTTGGAGGGACCCTCCCCCGCAAGGTCTGTCAGGACAATGTACCCAGGAAGCTTGCCTACCTTGCAAAGCGAGTCTTTCTGTTTCAGAATGGACTCTTGGAAGTCCCTGGGGCCACTGCCACCTAGGTCTGATTTATTTCCCAGTCCCCATTTGGGGAGCGATGAACCTTTTTCTGTCCCGTCGAAGAGGATTTCATAAAACAGCCGAATGCCGCCTGAGTCATCAGTGGCAAAAGTCCACACGTGTGTGTTTGTCTGGGCGCCAAAAGTAACTTTTGCAAAACGCTGCCTCAGGAACCCCCAGGTTCGCTGGCTGCTGCTACACCGTAAAGAAAACAACAAAACCAAAAAATACAAGGAAGTGGAAAAGACCTCTTTGGAGAGGTGAGACGTAATGAAGGTAAGGGTATGCAGAGTTCCTTTACCTTTACAGATCGGGGACCTGGGGGTGGGGGTGGGGAGCTCGGAAAAGTGTCTGGCCCTTTAAGGAGGAGGGCCAGACAGTAGACTCTGTACCTTTAAGAGCCTCTTTGTCTAGAAACCTTCTTCTGTACCCCTCTGTGCCTCAACCAAACTTTGCCGGTGATTCGCGCCGCGCCGTGTCTCTGCTTCTCACGCCGCCCTTCGTAGCCGCTGACCCGAAACTTGGTGCCCGCGGCGCGAACCTGCGTAAAGGGGCGCGGGGGCCCTGGGTCGCGGCCGCGAGGTGCGCCGTTGGCGCATTGCGGGACCTGGGGGCGGGGCTCTGGCAGGCGGACCAATGGGCGATAAGAGGCGTGGTCCGCCCGCTCCTCTTGCGCCCCTGTGACAGCTCGCGCGTGCTGATGATGGCGGTAAATAGAAGGGGAGGGAGCTGGGAAGGGGGCGGAGGGCCGGCGGAGCGGCCGAGGGGGCGGCCCGGGGGGCGTGAGGGGCCGCAGTGGCTGGGAGTTGGCGCAGACATTCGGAGGCGGGGACACGCGGTCCCGGCATTGCCGGCCCTCCCCTTTTAAAGGAGAAAAAAAAAAATCCCCTCACACACCGGGTGAGGGGCGACAAAGGCGGCGCGCGCCTAGCGGGCAGAAGGAGCGGCGGCAGGGGGCGGGACCGCGACGCCGGCGGGCCCCGGGCGCCCGGGGCGGGGACGGCGGGCGGCGACAGCGAAGGCGCGAGCCCCGGCGCGCGGACGCTGCGTTTTGGTGGGGTGGGCGACGTCTGGGTTCTGAGGTGAAAGGTTTGAGGGGAGAGAGGGGCAGGCAGGCTGGGGCGGGGGTGGTAGTGCTGAGTATGAGATGAGGAGGATTAGGAGAGAAAGGGTTAGAAGCGGGAGAGCGGAGTGAGAAAGAAACCCTGGCTGGCCCCGGGATGAGGTTAGGAAGCCCGGGGCTGGGAAGAGGGATCCGGGGTCAGGGCTAGGAGCAGGGGTCTGGAAGAGGCTTGGCAGGTGGGACGTGTTGGGGTGAGGGGTGCCAGGGCAGAAGAGTTGCAAGTGGAAGACAAGGAAGGAGCAGAACCGGGGTAGTAGTTGGGAGTAAAGGAGAGAGAGTGATTAAGAGCCAGACGTGACAAGGGTGTGAACTAGTGCAGAGCTGGGGATGAGCTGAAGGGCTGGGAGCCGCTGGGGTGGGATCGGCAAGGTGTGCGTCAGTAGCTGATGAAGGGTGTAAATTCTGTAAAGTGAAGGAGACAGGAGACCTGGATCACAACCAGGTGGAATCAAGAATCGGAGCGTTAGTGGAAGGGCTAAAGGGAGGGAAGCGAGCTGAGAGCTGGGCGTTAATAGGACAGTTCTGGGAGAAAAAGGAAACCGCTGAAAGGACGCTAGAAGCAGGGTGGAAAGAATGATGGTGAGCAGGGACGGGGAAACTGGGGAATTGTTGTTGAAGAGGTTCAGCAAGGTAAAGATAGTGGAGTCAAAAGACTGGCTGAAAAGCAACCCGAGGAAATGAGCCACGAAGACATGGGCCCTGGGAATTAAAGGATGGAATGGGGAGTGGGGGAAGAGAAAGGAGATTAAGGGAAGCTAGGGGAGTCCTGATGGGTATAGAACTGGGGTGGGCTGCACAGAAGTGGGAACCGAATGTTTTGCCCTGAGGTGCCCCAGAAGCTCTGGAAGGGGCAGGGCACAAACGCTGTAGTGAAGGATCCAATGTAGGGAGCCTTTGGCACAGAAGATAAGGAACCATGGTGAGTGAAAGGGGACCTAGAAACAAGGGTAAAGCCTGAGAAGTAGGGGCCCAGGTGGGGGTGCAGCATAGGAGTTCTTTGTTAAGAGAAATGTGTGTTGAATTTGTGAGTCCTTTTGTCCCTAATAGGAAATTCCAGAAACTGTTTTCTCTCTTCAAGGAATCTTGGATCCAGTTTCCATCTTTCATTGCTTGAAAATCCACTTTCATGTCCCCTTTGAAAAGATGAGACCCATTTTTACTTGATTTTGTTCTTGTGGGATAGAAAAATTGGCAGCCTTGGGAGCTGAAAAGCTCTTGGTTTCACTAATGTTGTGCTAAAGGGTAAATCAGTTGTGTTTATTTGCAATGTGCCTGTGCAATGTGGTAGTTGCGGTGGGTGGAGGAGCAGTTTGAGGAGCACTGGCCAGGGCGCCTCGTTCACAGCCTTTTCTTTCTCGTTGAAGAGTGCACCCACCGTTGGGGAGAGAGAGACATGACTCCTTTGGTTTTCATTAATCAGATAAATTTCTGCCTAATTGTTTTCAGCAACTGAAGAATATGGAGAGAGAGAGAGAGAGAGAGAGAGAGAGAGAGAGAGGGGGGGGGGAGAGGTGAATCAACAACTAGGGAAGTTTACTGAGCAGGAGTCTGAAGTCACGACTCTGAGGGCATTGAGTTCGAATGCTGCTTTCAGCTTTGTGTGGGACATTTTTCATGGGATAATTTCTCACTCCCCAGACTTGCAGTGATGAAGAAGGGTGGACTGTAGAGCTGTGGAGAAGTTTAGAGCCGTGGGCTCATCTCTTAAGTTACATAATGGATTTATGAGTACCTTTTCTGAAAAAAATCCTGTAAGATAAAGATTGTAGTCCCTCTGCCTGTTGTATTTTATGATTGTGAATAGGAAGGGCGTATTAATATTCTTTAGAACCTTTTGATTTGTAAGGCTCATTTTTAATGAAAATACTTACATGTATTTGTATGTATGTGGAGCACCTATGGAAGTCAGAGGACAACTGGTGGAAGTTGGCTCTCTCTTCCCATCATGTGTGTACTGGGGATTGAACTCAGATTGTCAGGCTTGCCAGCAAGCTCCTTTACGCAATAAGCCATCTCACTGGCCCTATAAGACCATTTTGGAAATTAAAGGGAGGATGAGAATTTGGGGACGAATTTTAGGTTATTCTTTCTTGGTGGTGTGTTTTAATGATTTTTCATTCCAAAGTGATTATATTTAGCTAAGAATATTAATGAATATTTACTTCATATTTGGTAATGTGAAAAGTAATGTATAATTTCTTTTCAGAGGGAAAGGGGGTACAAACTTTTCTTGAAATTTTTTTTTTTTTTTTTAGATTTTGTGTATATGGGTGCTTTGCTTGCATGTATGTCTATATACCACATGCATGCCTGGTGTCTGCAGAGGGACACTGCAGAAGATGAAGTCAGATTCACCAGGAACTGGAGTTCCAGACAGTTGTGAGCTGTGTGTGAGTGCTAGGAATCTAGTGTGTCTTCTGAGAAGAGCAGCCAAGGGCTCTTAACCACTAAGCTGTCTCTCCAGTCTTGTTCTCAAGGTTATTTTGTTGGTATACATTCAGATGAACAATGGTACCTTTTCCCCTTGAAGTCTTGAGGAGGTTGCAAGTGTTGCTGGCGGTGGAGCTTTTGTCTAGGGTGTGCAAAGTCTTGGGTTGGTCCTCAGCTGCAAGCAAGACAACCTCAACTACTCTGTCTAGGAACTGGGGATGTAGCTCAGCTGGTAGAGGGCTCACCTAGCATTCATGAAGGCCTGGGTTTGATTCCCAAGCACTGCATGGTGGTGCATACCTGTCATCCTAGCACTCCCAAGGTAGAAAGGTCAGCCTTGCCTACATGAGTGAGTCTGAGGCCAGCCTGGGTTACACAAGACTATGTCTGAAACAAACATAAGGAGAGGCAAATACCCACCTCTGGGATTAGCATTATCTCTAGAAAGAAAAGCCTAGCCTCTTTCCAGTGTCGTGTGATTTTAGATTGCTCTTGTTTGGTGGATATTTGAATATGTAGTAAAACTTAGGTTTTGAGAGTTAGCGAGGTTTACTTTTGCTTTGTGAATATCAGAAACATTGTGTGTGTGTGTGTGTGTGTGTGTGTGTCTGTGTGTATGTGTGTGTAACTTAGAATCTGAACTCTGGATTAACTGTTAGTTGTGCTAAGGGCAAGCTTATAGTTCATGGTTTATTTTCTGGCTTCTGCTAGGCAGATTCAAGGTAGGAGGAGATTTTAGCAACTTATAGAAAAATTTTTATTTATAATTTATGCTGCTAATTGAGATTAGTCTGAAAATATTAACTTTGAAAATGAAAAGTATCTTTAATATGAGAGGGCTGTTTATGTGAGTTATGTTCATATGCCTTTCTAACTGTTTGAGCTGTTTAAGGTATTACCTTAAACAAGTGTTATACTATGTTTAAGGTATTGTCTTTCTTTTTAAAATTTTTTAAAGGTTTCTCTTTTTTTTTTAAGATTTATTTGCCAGGCAGTGGTGGGGCATGCCTTTAATCCCAGCACTTGGGAGGCAGAGGCAGGCATATTTCTGAGTTTGAGGCCAGCCTGGTCTACAGAGTGAGTTCCAGGACAGCCAGGGCTATAAAGAGAAACCCTGTCTTGAAAAACAAAAAACAAAACAAAATTATTTATTTTTATTTATTTGAGTACACTGTGGCTGTCTTCAGACACACTAGAAGAGGGCATCAGATCCCTTTACAGATGGTTGTGAGCCACCATGTGGTTGCTGGGAATTGAACTCAGGTCCTCTGGAAGGGCAGTTAGTGCTCTTAACCACTGAGCCATCTCTCCAGCCCGGTGTTGTCATTTTTATGATGTAGTTGTCTAAAGGTGATCTGTCTGTGGGTCTGAAAATACAAACTACAAGCTCAGTCAAAGGAAGGAGCTTCAAGTGGGGCCTTTTGTTTCCATTACACTGCTATGTGTGCTAAACCTCTAGTTGGGAATGGTTGCTTCACACTGGTCTCCCCTTTCCCCTTTCCTTCCTCTGCTTTCTTTCTCTTCCTCTGTACTGGTGGTGAACTCCAGAGTATCACATGTGCTGGGCAAATATTCTTACCAAGGAACAGCACTCTCAGCCCTCAACGCACATTTCTATAACTGAAAATGGATGATCTTTTCTGTTTATGATACTCTGATCTCATTATGCACCCCTGGTTGACCCCTGGTTGGCCTGGAACTTACTGTGTTGACTAAGCTGGCCTTGAATTCACAGAGACCTACCTGTCTCTGCTTCCATTATGTTGGAAATAAAGCAGTGGGTCACCATGCCTAGCTGAAAATGATCTTTTAATTCAGACACAATTGCTTAAAAGGACTCCAATGTTACATTTTAGCTGTGTTCACCATATTTGTTTTGTTTTGAGACAGGGTCTCACTGTATATCTCTAGTTAGCCTTGAACCTACTAGTTAGAGCAGGCTGGCATGAACTCATAGTGATCTACCTTCTTCTGCTTCTCCTGTACTGGGAATAAAGGTGAGCTCTACCAAACCTGGCTTGTCCCTAGTTTGATGTTTTTGTTTTGAGACATGACCTTGCACTGTAGGCCAGCCTGGTCTTAAGTTGACTGTGTGGTCTAACCTAGCCTTAAATTTGTAGTCGTCCTCCTACCTAGCTTCTGAGTGCTAGCATTATAGCTTCTGGCACCATACCTAGCTGTCAATGGAACTTAACTTTTATTTTAGTTATTTGCTAAGAATAAAACTTATTTGTATTTTCAGATTTGGATGAATAGGCTGTACATAATTAATTTTTTTTTCTGGTTAATTGTAGAATCTTTGGATGGGAAGAAACCTTGAAAGGACCTTGGGTTTATCTGCGACTTCAGTCAGTATCCTACCTAAATTGTCCCAGGTAGATCAAAAGTCACCACATTTTCTTATAAATCTAAAGTGTCAACAGGGAACCTTGTAGTTAATGTCTTTTATTTTTTAGGAGATTTATGTTTTTTAATCAGCACACATTTAATGTATTCATATTCATTTCCTTGCTTTGTCCTCAATATTTTACTAAGAAAAAAGGTCACTATTGTTGCGTTTGTAAAATCTCTAGCTGGTGTAATAACTTATGGCTGTAATTCCAGCATTGAGGAGGCTAAGACAGGAGAATATCCAGGAGTTTGAACCTAACCTGGACTACTTAGTAAATTCCAGGCCAATCTGAGCTCTAAGGTGAGATCTTGTCTCAAAAGACAAATAAACAAATAAGTAAACAATGAAACCCTTACTTCTGCACTGGCAACAGAAGGTGTCACTGAGTTGCATGACTCTCGAGTACCAGAACCTGTTGTAAATCAACTTCACAGCAGTTCTGAGGCAGGATTCTTAAACTATTGTACTGAAATAAAGGGTCCTTTGAGATGAAGTGACTTCCCTATTTTTACAAAGACATATTTATTTGGTCATTAATAGCCTTTCAGCACAAATACTATTTCTATCAATTATTAACTCAATAACACACTTATTTCTTATATTTGGAGATGGGGATTGTACTGGTGCTTCATGTACATAAGCATGTGCTCTACCACCCATACCCCTGAGTTCCTCGTCTGTGTGTGCCCATGTTCATGTGTGTATTTCCTCAGTCACTCCCTACCTCTTATCTGGGACAAGGGCTCTCACTGATTCCTGACTTCACCTTCTAAGTTAGGCTGGCTAGCCAGGAAGCTCCAGGAGCCTGTCATTTTTGCCTCCCCAGTGCTAGAGTTACAGATAAGTGCCAGTTGTCTGACTTTTTATGTGAATACTAGGGATCTCAGCTGTGAAATTAGTCCTCTTAGTTGGGTCTTCTTTCCAATCTTTACATGATCTGTGATTCTGTTCTGAAACATCCTCTCTCCTCTCCTCTTCCTTCTCTCCTTACTCTTCTCCTCCCCCTCTTCTTTTCCGTTTTTCTTTTTTATTGAGGACAGTGTTTCATATAGCTCAGCTCAGCCTAAAATCTGGAACTGTCTATGTATGTATGGAAAAGGCTAACCTTGAATTTTTTTTCTTTTTCTTTTGAGGCAGGGTGTCTCTGGGTAGCACTGGCTCTTCTGGAGCTCACTCTGTAGACCAGGTTGGCCTTCGACTCATGGATGTCCCTGCCTCTGCCTCCTGAGTGCTGGGCTTAAAGGCGCACATCCCCACCCTCACCTGATCTTGAATTGTTAGCCTGCCTTTACCTCAGTTCTGGGATTCCAGAAGCTTTCCACCATACACCACCCATTTCTGTTTCTTTATAAGTGGCGTGCCTAGGACCTGTGTCACAGGGTGACGTCTCATACACATGTTACACAGGGTTCTCCTGCGCTTTTACTTATTTTTTATTCTAAATTCTTTTTTTTTTTTTTTTTACAAAACCAACAACCCCAAACCAATTTTCTAGCACCTTACTACGCTGCAAATTGCCTGTCCACTTTTGAAGTTAGAAAAATATTTTTTACTCAGTAGGAAGATTATTGCTATTTGAGGAAAAATGGAAGTTATGCTGATTCAGTTCAGCTATCCATAAGTGAAAATCTGTTCAGAACATTGCTATTTTATTTTCTTCTTTATTCTCTATTTATGTGTGGCTGCCTAAAAAAATGTACTAAATACTCTGCTTTCATCTGGTGGCATGAATCAGTTCATTCACTAAAATTAAAACATAGCTCACTGAGCTGGAGTCTGAGCCCATGGGGGAATGAGGTAGAAGAATTACCCAGAAGTTCAAGACCAGCCTGAGTAAGTTCTAGCCCAACCTGGGCTACAGAGTTGGACTCTCTGTCTGTCTCTACCGAGACTCCTAAGTGCTTAACTTAGCTGAGTGTATAAATCGTGACAGGAACAATGGGGAGGGACTTCTGTTGGTGAGTACTTCCTCCCCTCCCTTAGGCTTGGTCAATTTGAGGACAGACAGGAGGGTTGATTGATCTGTAGCTCTTGAGTGACTAACCCTACAGATCTGACTGTGAACTTGTTGAACCAGTTCATCAGCAAGGATCTGCTGGGGAGACTAAAGCTGCTTGTCTCAGGTCTGGAGGGTGAGGAAGAAGCTGGCCATCTTGGAAATGTGACACCTTTATTACCTAGCTAAGTCCACTCTCCCTGTCTGTCTAACTCCTGGTCTCTCACTACCATGACCTGCAAAACTATATTTTGATGACTGTAGGTTTTATTAGTTTTTCAGTCTTGAGAGATATTGCAGAAATGATATGAAGAGATTTTTATATGGCTTCATTGAAATATGCCTTCATTCAAACTCACTGCTTGTTTTTACCTGATTTGCTGTATCATTGCTAAGAATGTCTAAACAAATAACATAGGAGAAAATTAATATGAGCACGTTTGTCTTAATAAAGAAAAGGGAAGGAACTGAACTGGCTCAGTGGTAAAGAGTGCTTTCTGCTCTTGCAGAGGTTCTGAGTTCAATTCCCAGTACTCATCCTGAGTGGCTCTACATCACCTGTAATTCCAGCTATGGGGACCTCTGACACCTGTTCTCTAAGGGCATCTACACTCATATATACACACCCATACACAGATATGTACATAAAAATAAAACTCCCAGGTGTGGTGGGGCACACTGAAAAGCTCAGCACTCGGGAGGCAGAGGCAGGCAGATCTCTGTGAGTTCAAGTTCTAGGACAGCCAGGGATACACAGAGAAACCCTGTCTCAAAAATCCAAAATGAAATAAATAATATGAAATATGCAAGCCTGTTTTTTCCTTTTTAAAGATTTATTTATTGATTATATGTTAGTACACTGTAGCTGTCTTCAGGCACTCTAGAAGAAGGTATCAGATCTTGTTACGAATGGTTGTGAGCCACCATGTGGTTGCTGGAATTTGAACTCAGGACCTTCAGAAGAGCAATCAGTGTGCTCTTAACTGCTGAGCCATCTCTCCAGCCCCTTTTTTTTCCTTTTAAAGGAGGTCAAGAGATGGCTCAGTGGTTAAGAGATGTTCTTGCAGAGGACCCAAGTTGGGTCCTCAGCACCCACATGGCAGCTCATAATCACCTATAACTCCCTTTCTAGGGAATCCTTTGACTTCATACAGCTTTCAGCATCATGAGGCTTGCATGTGCCACATACAAACATACATACATACATACATATATACATGCAGGCAGGCAGGCAAATACACTCATGAACATAAAAAATTAAAATAGGGACCAGGTGTGGTGACCCACCCAGGGGGCAGAGTCAGGAAGATCTCTGTTGAGACCAGCTTGGTCTACATAGTAAGTTCCAGGACAGCCAGGGCTGCATCAAGAGATGCTGTCTCAAACAAACAAACAAGCAAACAAATAAATAAATAAATAAATAACTTGGGAAAAAATGGAAGGGAATCAGTTTGGTGTACATTTTATTTTAGTCAAAGCTCTTAGGGTAAAGTAATGCCAAGATAGAATTTAGAAGTCAGGGGTATTAGTTCAAAACCTGGAATCTCAGCAATCAGGTTGAGGCAGAAGGATTACTATAAATTCTAGGTCAGCCTGGGCTAGATTGTTTCAGTCCAGCTTGGGCTAAAGTAAGGCCTTTTCTTAAGAAACCTAAATAAATAAATATTAGACGGATTTGTTAAGGTTATACAGTGTGCTTTAGCAGATGCTGGGAAACCTTACCTTGAGGTAATTCGTGGAAATAATAACATAGCCACCACCTCCAGCCTAAACTTTGAATCTTTTCCATTATTATCACTTGAGGAAATGAACTGACCCCATTTCATCTCCAGACAGTCTCCAGTCTAGGATGTTAAAGGTGTGAATGCAGACAGGCCTGTCTAACTGAAGCCAGAGGGCTATTAGTTGCTTTCTGACTAATGTGAAACACAGAACTTGTGGGCTTCATTTCCTTTTCTTCCCCTCTTTAGGCTGTTATCAGAACTATGAAATATTGCTCTGTATAAAAGCTGATTGTAATAATTAGAAACACTTCCCTTTCATAAGGACGAGAAAATTACAAATTATTTGGGAAGCATTGTTTCTAGTCATGTGTTATTGTTTCTGAGACATGGACAGTTTTAAAAGACTATAATATCATTCCTTTCCCATTCACATGTTAATAGAAGTCTAGAAAGTAAGGGTTCCTCTGAAATGTTCAGTGTTGTTTTTATCATGTGTCAAGTTGTAAACAGCATTCTGTGACAGGTATTTTTTCTCTTTGTCTTCCTTTGAGCTAATTAGTAATTTACACTCTTGAGTAGCATCTCTCCCAGCCTCACTGTGTGAAAATGCTGCTGCTCCATGCTTTCCACGCAGTGTGGGCTGACAAATGAATGGGGGCAAATGTTGGCTGGCACATCAGAAGAGAATCAGAGTAAAAATTAATTTTTGCATGTTGTGAAAGGCTTTTTTGTATGTGTCTCTCTCCCTTTCCATCATGCCCTCCTTAGCTATAGAAATGCTAGGACCTTCTGTAACCCATGGCTACTACCGTGGTTCAGTTTGATATTGTGCGTGCTGTTTCCCACCCCCGCCTGTGCTCTGGGATTGGGGAGGATTAGCAGGGCACTGCATACTTTGGAGCCCAGGAAACTGGTCTTTACTGCTCCTACTCTGGTAGAAAAGCGAGCTTCCAGCTTTGTCGTCAGAAGCTTCCAGGCAATGCTGCTCTTGCTGGGCCAGTGACTGCCCCTTTTCCGGGGTGGGAGGGCAGTGTTGCTAAGGTTAGGAAGATGCTTTTATCTGCCGCTTAGCTCCCCAAAGGAAAGTCGGTCCTACCTGTGTATCAGCTTTTTCAAAAGGCAGCTGAGTGATCAAAATATAAATTATAGCTGAGTTTTAGCCTGTGTCTCCCTAAGGTCCTCCTCTTTCCTACTTCCTGCTCTTTCTTTATTCAGTCTTTGACACAGGGGAGATGTGCATGGGCATTTGTGTGTGTGTTCACTAGCACCACCCTGGGGGGTGGGGGTGGGGGGATGTTAAAGCAGCAAGAACATTTGACTCCGAAATAGCCTGAAGGATTCATTTATCTTGTCAATGTAAATTTTATTTGAAAATTAAAGCAAGGATGGGTAGAGGTTTATTGGTTTATCAGTATTGAGCTAAAATCCTTCTAGAATGGCAGATAAATTATGGTGTTTATTTTTATAATGATAGCTACTGATTTATCAGGATAGTAAGGTCACAGTCCATTGTTAGAGCTAATTCGATTCTCCTTGGGAAAAAAATTGTTACCTGGAGGTAGTCATGAAGAAAATTGGGTAAGAAAATGTGAATAGCTTATTTCAGTCATTGTTACTATTAGGGTTATCATCACAGGCATTGAGCCTCTGAGGGCGAATTGGCACTTATGAACAGAGGTCATCTCATTTATGCAGGCCCTTACAAAGTCTGTGGGTCTGAATCAGTATTTTGTTTTTCCAAACCCAAATCCCAGCTAGGCGTGGTAGAATAGAATATGCCTGCAATCCCCGCGTTTGGGAGGTAGAGGCAGAATGAGCTGGAATTCAAAGTAATATTCAACTATAATACCTAAGCATCACCGGATACCAGAGTTGGGTTCCCAGGACCTACATTCGGTGACTCAAAACCATCAAGTCCAGCTCCAGGGGATACGTTGCCCTCTTCTGGCACATAAACCTCCACTGTCCCATACAAAAAGCTTAAAAAGAAAAAGAAGCAGCAGCAGCCTGGAGAGATAGCTCAGTAGTTAAGAACTCTTATAGTTCTTGTAGAAGATCCAGGTTTGGTTCCTAGCACCCACATGGCAGTTCAAGACTGTCTGCAACTCTAGTTCCAGAGAATCCAACACTGCACCCATGTAATACACATAAACTTATACAGACATGTTTACATACATATAAGTATATTAAAAAAAACTTAAGACTTAAAGTCTATTTGTCACTGTCTTATTGGGTGTGAAAAGACACCATGTCCATGGCGACTTTTACAAGGGAACACACATTTAATACTGGGTTGCTTACAGTTCCAGAGGTCCCCTATCCTCATGTAGGGAACATGCCAGCATACAGGCAGACATAGTAGATGAGAGTTCTACATCTAAATCTAAAGGCAATGGGAAGACAATGAGCTTCTGGGCCTGGTTTAGGTCTGAAACCCAAGCCTACCTTCAGTAACACACTTTCTCCAACAAGGCCACACCTTCTAATCTCTCTCAGGTAGTGTCACTGCCTAATGACCAAGCATTCAAATATATGAGTCTATGGGAGCCATTCCTATTCATATCACAATAAGGAAAAATCCCAGGATATCTAGGATATCTTTGTGGATAGCAAATGCTAAAATTTACCTTTTTTTCTTACATTTATTTAGTGGAAGTGTGTTGTCTGCATGTACCACAGACTTCATGGAAGTCAGAAGACAACTTTTGGTAATTGGTTCTCTCCTTCCACTATGTGGGTTTCAGGGATCAAAGTCATAAGGGTTAGTGACAAACACCTTTTACTGAGTCATGCTGGCTGGCCCCAACATTTACTTTCCTATGTTCATTACAACGACCTATATGTTAGTTTTGTTGCATGCTCATGTTTAGACATTAATTGTACCTCTGTACTTTATATCTTGTATAGTAGATCAGATTCATAAGCAACACTACATAAAATGTGGTCCATATGTATTGATCAGAGAGGTATTATCAGTAAGGAAGAGGTCTAAAGGCTTGGGGGTGTGGCTCAGCGCTTCTCTCACGTGGGCAAGGCCTGCTTCTATTGTTAGAAAGGTAAAAGTAAGTGAGTTGATAAAGACAGGAGCGCGAATCCAAGACCGCAGAGCTGGCGGATCGGTATGCCTCAATGACACGTGGCATGGTTACACCCCGTGCTGAAATCCCTATGGGTCAAGCCTCCCCAGTTACACTGTTAATACGGCTCTTCAACTCATGTTAGTCTACAGCTATTATTCGTTGTAAAATCTACCCAAGCTTTAAATTCAGTAGTTCCAAATATTTACATATAAATAAAATGAAACATATTATTTACTACCCCTTTACCTGTAAGATTGACAAACATTTAAAAGTCAGTGCTAGCCAGTAGGATGGGGACTTGGGAGAGCTGAAAACCTTGCACAGCATTATCAGGAATGGAAACTTTTCTTGGAGCTCAGTTTGGCAATGTTTATTAGAATTTCAAATGTGCATATGTCCCTATCTAGGAACTTGTTCTATACACAATATCCTTGAGATAAAAGGAGAAGTATGAAGCCTGATATGGTGGTTTAACATTGTAGTACCAGCATTCAGGAGAGGGAAGCAAGATGGCAGCCACATGTTTAAGATAGACTGGGCTACATAGATAGACCTTGTCTAAAAAGGTCAGAGAAGTGGGAGGGTAACTAGGTTTGTGTTTTTTAACCCTCATGTTCTATCCTAAGAGGATGTGGAGTAGAACTCTCATTTTGCACTGAACATGGTAATCAGGTTTTTGTGTGTGTGTGTGTGTGTGTGTGTGTGTGTGTGTGTGTGTGTGTCAAAATCAGAGGTCAAACTCAGATGAAATCATACAGGAGCTGTCTTTGTTGCTTTTTTAAGTCAGAGTTTCTCACTGGGACCTAGGGCTGGCCTCGAAAGATCACCAGGGATCCTCCTGTCTCAACCTTTCTACCACCGAGATTGCAAGGGAATTAGCACCATTCCTTACTTTGTATGTGGGAACTGAGGGCTTCATGTTTGTGCAGTAACTGCTTTACTGACTGAGTTGCCTCCTGGTCCCCCGTGAGTCAGGTTGTTAGCATGTGGTGATGAGCACATTAACTATGGCACCTACATAATGTCCTATAGTCTCCCTGTGAAATCTCCTAGAGCTGGACAGTCTGCTGAGGTTTCCAAGCAATTAGAAAGCATGAGGAGTGATGGGGGGGGGGAGGAATTCCCCAAAAGTGTAATTGTTTCCTCAGTGGACGTGTGAGGTGAGTATCTTCCCTGTGGACTGAGGTGTGGAAGTCACTAGAGTTTTAGAGCTGCTTTTGTGTTCCATCCCAGTTTATTTAAAGAACTTAAAGCTGCTTTTCTTCTTCTTCTTCTTCTTTGTATTTCTGGGAGTTTTTGTTTTTGTTCGTTTGTGTTTGGAGATAAGGTCTTGGGTAGCCCAGGCTGACCTTGAACTTCCTATACAGCTAGGACTGGTCTTGATTTCTTGATCTTCTGTCTCAGCCTCCCAAGTGCTGGTGTTAAAAGTATGAGCCACCACATTTGACTCTCAAAATATATTTCTATTTTATGAAAAAAACATAAGTTCCCACATACAAAGTAAGGAATGGTGCTAATTCCCTTGCAATCTCGGTGGTAGAAAGGTTGAGACAGGAGGATCCCTGGTGATCTTTCCGGGCCAGTCCTAGGTCCCAGTGAGAAACTCTAACTTAAAAAAGGAACACAGACAGCTCCTGTAGGATTTCATCTGAAGGAGTAGGGCTACAGCCGAGTTGAACGTAGCACTTGCCCTTCATGCCTCAGGCTCTAGGCGTGGTTATGTGATTACCGGTTTAGGAATGATGAGCTCTGAGGCCAGAGAGATGGCTCAGGGGTTAACAGCTCACATTCTGTCAGAGGGCCTGGGTTCAGTCCCTCACACCCATGTGACTACTCACAATGAGCTGTAACTTCAGTTCTAGGTTATCTGATGCCCTTTTCTGATTTCCATGGACACACATAGAGTACATATACATACATGCAAATAGAACTCATACATACAAATAAAATTGGGAATTGAATTCAGAACCTCTAGAAGAGCAGTCAGTGCTCTTAACCAATGAGCCATCTCTCCAGTCCCCATACAAATAAAATTTTAAAAATCTGAAAAATAAAAGTAAAAAAAGGGAGAGGAAAGAAAGAAAAAAAGAAAGAAAGGTGTCAAGTGATCAAGGAAGGACACTGGTGTTGACCTCTGGCCTACACATGCATATTCCAAACACATGCAGGAGCTCATATGCAACCCCACAAAAACAAGTACATACAACACACACATGCGAGCTCACTGTATAGAGTAATATGCATATTCTAGTACAATTTACTTTTTCCCTGTATATCCAATGAAAACATGTTTTTAAGAGTTTTTTTAGATTTATTTATTTTATGTATATAAGTACACTGTTGCTATCTTCAGAAATACCACCAGAAGAGAGCATTGGATCCCATTACAGATGGTTGTGAGCCACCATGTGGTTGCTGGGAAATGAACTCAGGACCTCTGGAAGACCAGTCAGTGCTCTTAACCAGCTGAGCCATCTCTAGCCCCGAAAACATAATTTTTAAATTAAAAATAAATTCTATTTAAACTTAACTCTTGACATGTAAGAGGCATGTAGAAGGTTTTATTGCATAAATTAATAAACATGTGTGAGTTCAAAGTGGTTTTGTTTTAAGTTTTAGGAGGTTTTGGTTTTTTTGGTTATTGAGATGGAGTTTCACTATGTAGCCTCAGCTGTCTTGGAGTTCATATATAGACAAACTCACAGAGATCCAGCTGTCTCTGCCTCCCCAGCGCTGGGATTAAAGGTGTGCACCACCACACTCTGCTCTTTAAGACCCAGCTATCATGAGGTGTGTATATGTATGTGTGTATGTGTGTGTTTGTATGTAGGTTGGAGGATAATTGTGTGGGAGCTTGGTTCTCTTTTACCGATGTATTGTAGGGACCAACATCATGTCATCAGGCTTGGGGACAACCACTTTTACACTCCATGGTTTGGGTACTCTTACTTTAGTGGCCAAAAGCTGTGTGTTCGTCTTTCTCATATCTCTTCTCTAATGTGTCTCATATAAGCTCTTAATTCTAGATGCGTCTTTGTAAAATATTTAGTAATGGGAAGTGTTTATCTTCAGTCACAGAATATCTGGTTCTATCTTGCTCTTGTAGAATTTGGCTTTAGAATCTCCTGGAAATGCCATCTATCTCTGGTTTTTACTTTGTTTACTATTTTTTGAAGATCTATTTATGCTGGATGCAGACTTAGCTAATTGATCTTAACTGTGACATAGTATTCCATAAGGTGTACATAGATCCCCATAGCAATGGGTACCTAGGCTACTGTAAACAGTACTACCAGTAGCAATCTTGCAGTGCCCAATACCAGCATATTTTAGAATTTCTGGGATACAGACCCAGGATCGCCGTGATGGCATAAAAGCTGTTAAGAGCTAAGTAGACCTTTCACACTGCATCCCACAAGCATGGCATTTCTAAACTGCCCCAGTACTTACATTTCTACCTTTTGCCATTTAGCAACGATGTCTCAGTATAACTTGTGCAAGGCACTAATGAGCTGGAACATTTCTTCCTGTTTCAGTTAATTGCTTCCCTTCTGTGAATTGCCTCTGTATACTCTTTATTTCCTATAGAAACTAGAAATTATATGATTATAATAATCTATAAACTTAGTATCTGCACACTCCCTGGTTGGTTTTAAGCTATAAGAGTATCACCTGAATATGGTCTGTTAACTCTGTGTTGTCCTTTATTGAACTTCATATAGTCAGTAACCTTAATAGGTTTTCCTTATAGCGCTCCTTGGACTTAGCACTCCCAGGTTGTCTCCTGGATGTCTTTCTTTTAGCATTATGGAATTGGTTTTCCTGCTACATTTCATGTGTGTGGAACCCTTCCTGCCTTTCCTCATTCCTTTCCTTCATCTCCATCCTCTCTCCCTTATCTAGGGACCAAGTCTAGGACCTTGGACATGATGCTAAACCAGCCCTCTGCAAATAAGATATCTCAATCCCATGTTGTAATTTTGATATTGTTTTAACTTTTAGGTAATTTAGCAAGAACTGGGAACTTTTCTCTTTCTTTTTTTTTTTTAAGATTTATTTATGTATTTTATGTATATGAATGCTTTGTCTGCATGCATACCTTAACTGCTGAGCCATCTCTCCAGATCTTTTATTTATTTATTTTTTATTTTTTATCAAGTCTCTCCACTTATGAGCATGAAAGAATAAACATAATTTTTTCCCCTTTTTCTTTTGTTTCTTTTTTTTTCTTTTTGGTGGTTTGTTTGTTTGCTTGAAACAGGGTTTCTCTGTATAGCTCTGACTGTCTAGAACACCTCACCCCTGCCTTTTGTCATTCCTGTGCTGACCTTGGTATGTCTAAACCCAGAGTCTCTGTAAGTTACCTTCCTGGAGAATAAACCTCTCAGCCTCAGTCAGTGGCCACTAGTGTCAGAGTAAAAGTTTTTACCACCCTTCAGTTCTGCCTACTGTCCTCCTCTCAAGTCCCTCTCAAGTGTCTTAGCTCCATCCGCTCTGCTTTTCAGTCTCTATCATTTTACTTTTTTTTTTTTTTAAAAGACAGCTCAGGTTGCAGCCCTGGTTGGCCAAGAACTTGACTATAGACAAGGCCAGACTAAAACTCACAGATATCCCCCTGCCTCTGTCTCCATGGTGCAGAGAAGATGTGGCTTTATCAACGTTTACTTTTCTATCCAGGGCTACAACAGTGTCTTAAGTGTTCTTTTCTGTAACTGGGTAATATTCTCTGAAAGAGCCTCTGGCTACCACTCCATGGTGCTAGGATTAAAACGGCCTCAGGCGTGCTAGGCCTGGGATCTACTACTGAACAATCTGTCCGTTGTTTGTTACCAGATGGTCTCTACATTTACTATTGTTTTGTGAAATTTAAGTCATATTTTTCTTCTTCATTGGGGTGTAGTTCTATTTTGGTGAATTAATTAATAATTTATTACAAGACAGGGTTTCTCTATGTAGCCCTGGCTGACCTAGAACTCTGTAGTCCAGACTGGCCTCAGACTCAAGAGATTTACCTGCCTCTGCCTCCTGAATGCTGGGATTAAAGGCATGAGCCACCATTGCCTGGTTTATTTTGGTAAATTTAAAATTAAGAAAAAACTTTGCTTTACATTTAAAGATTTTTTTTTCTTTTGGTTTTCTGTAGCTCAGGCTGGCCCTAGAACTTTATAGTCAGGGCTGGCCATGAAGTCAAAGCATTTCTCCTGGCCCAGCCTCCTGAGTGCTGGGATCTAGCTTTGAGCCACCACACTGGGCTCCATGTTTATATTTTAAAGAACTTAAATGAAGCATTAAAAGGGCTTTTCTACTACTACTGTTCCCTGCTTGGTCGGTTCTAAAAGTGCTTCGTGAAAAAGGATAGGTTCATACATAGTTCAGTAATTGCAAACTACAGACACAAGACTGTAAACTGTGCTCCTTGGTTAGTGGAATGCAGCGATCGAGCACTTGGCCCTGGGTGCCTCTGTCTCCTTGGCCATATGGGTTTACTGGTGCTTGTCAGCCACCTGAGCGTGGGAACCAAACCAACGGCAAGAACAGCCTTTGCTCGTAACCACTGGGTCATCTCTAGCCCATCATTTTGTCTGTCTGTCTGTCTGTCTTCCTTCCTTCCTTCTTTAAACTTTTAAAAATTATTTATTTATTGGGGGTGGTACCCTTGGAAACCAGAAGACTATATTGGAACCCCAGGAACTGAAGTTACAGGCAGTTGTGAACCTCCTGACATGGGTGCCCAGGTCCTTTTGAAGAGCCTGTATGCTCTTAACTATTGAACCATTTTCCATGCTGTTTTCTAGTGTTCTAAGGAGTCCTCCATGACAGAATTACTGTCTTAAAATTACAAAGTTAGAAAGTTAGATTCTTCCAATTAACAGTCTGTATTGTATGTAGAGGCATAAAAGGTAGGACGAGGATTCCAAAGTGATGAAACGGGAGCTCTGGTGCCGGGTGAGGCCGTGGCTGCGGCTGCCTCTGCTGCTGCTCAGCGTAGGTGGGGTGTGGAATTGCTTTGGGAACAGGATCAGACTAAGCCAGTACTCTTAGCTCATTTTATTTTATTTTATTAGTAAGAAGGAATTCTCAGTCTAGAATTCTCATCTAATTATGTCCTTTAGTCCCTACAAAGCTTGGTGGTTAAAACTAGGTATTATTTAAGTGAAATAATGAACCAAATGCCAAATACATTTCAGAATTCTTTGAATTCTGCCTGGATGACCTGACTCTTTGATCCCAGCTTGCTCAGAGCTCCTGAAATGTTTAAATACCAGGGTCTTCTCTCATCAGAATAATATCTCCTGTGTACTTATCTGTAATGCATGTATATACATTTTCTCATTGATTCAGGCAGCATCTTTGGTACAGCTGATGCTATAGGGGAGGAAGTTTAGGGTCCCAAGTCAGAGGTGAGTTGTCCAAGGTCTCTCAGTTCACAATTGGATAACCCAGACCATACACTCAAGCTCCCTGGTTCTAAATCTAAGGCTTTTTAACTTCCATGATCTGTGCCAACCTTTATAAATGAGCAGATCCTTCTACTGTCTTATGGATATAGTGGAATACAGAGTCACAGCTCATTTGAGATCTGTGGTACTGGGATTTCAACTGAGGGCCTTGAGCTAGGCAAGTACTTTATCCCTGAGCTACAACCTCAGTTTCTCTGATGAAAAGTTAAGGTTGTAGACTGGGGATACAGCATTATTGGTAGAGTGCTTGCCTGATGGGGGAGGCCTTGCATTTGATTCTATACTCAGCACCACAGAGCAGGCTAGCCTCTAATTCAGCTTCTAAAGCATTGGGATCAGAAGCATGTGCCACCACACCCAGCATGGTCTTCTGACTAAGATCAAATATAGTATGTTAAACATTAATTCCATGTGGTTACATATCTTACAGCTATTGAGTATAGAGGTGATTTATGTAGTTAGCTGGGGAGAAGGGACATCTAAAATTAAATTAAAATTACTTGGCTTTAACTATAATTAGCTTTGAGGGGAGATGTTATTACTTTGAAATAATTGGGTGAGAGAGAGGGATACTGTTTGAATTTGAGGCTCCATCCATACAATGTCAATGTAGTATGTCTGGGTAAGTGTCTCAGACCTGCAGCCTATACTATATAGTAAGTTAAGTTATAGTAAGTTCCTATAAAGCTTTTGTGAATGTCTCAGTCCTGCAACTCTTTTGCCTTGTGGGCCCAGACTTTTCTTGCCCTCTAGTACTAATTTGCACCAAGTGCACCCAGATGTGAACCTTGGAGTGCCTGATTTTCAGAAAGGCTCTATTCATACAAGGCATTGTGGATTTGTATATCTAACTAAAGAAAGGGAGCAAAATAGAGGTGGAAAGAGCCTAGCTTTGCATTAATGCAGACAACTCTCAGCTGCCCTTGGCCTGAGCGCTTTACCCCCACCCAATCCCAGCTCTGCCCTATTGTAGGGCTCTTCTTTTCATCTCTGTCCTCTCAACATTCTTCTCTCAGTCCCTTTTAGAGATAAAACAACAAATTCTTCCCCTTGTAGAATGCAGAGCAATTTCCCTTTCTCAACAACCATTCTGAGATCTTGACAGCCATTCTTCAAGGAACCGCCCACTCCAAGGAGACTGGACCTTAGAGGTGGGGCCCCATATCAAGGGTGCATATTTTCAAAAAGAAAGTTTCCCTCAAGAGAAATTCTTGTGTTCACTGTTAGGCTGATAAAACACATGGTTAAGTAGCAGCTAACACACCAATTGAGTTTTACTAAATCCCAAATAAAGTGTTGTCAGAAATCTAAAAAATGATTGCATGTGTAATCTATTAAACTCATAAACTCTATCTTAGCTTAGTATAATATCCTTGTGTATCGAATATGTTGCTTTTAAAGATACTGCTTCTATACAGGTAAAAAACCCAGTTAATACAAAGGAACCATCTCACACCCTCTCCAAACCATCATGCTTTGTGCTTATGCATAAATAAGTTTAGCTTTTGGTATTGGGTATTTTTGTTAGCATGATTATTCAGTTCTGACTGTTTCACGTTATATACAAAGACAGTGTGTGATCTTAATAGAAATGCTTTTTTTTTTCCAGAAGAAAAGCTTTAATGCTTGCATTTATGGCCCATTTTCCCTGTAAATGACTGAATCCTTGGTTGCTCTTAGCTGAAACATGGGTCATATTGTTTCCCACTTTTTGAAATGTCAAAGTTGAAAAACTGTAGGGATTTCACTATTGTAATATACTAATACTTTTCTGAAACTATAAATTGTATATAATTGCTTTTTTCTTGTGGTGTATCAGCCCTTACTCACAGGTTGTTCTCCTTGTAGGTAACAGAGAAGAGGAAACCCAGCCAGTGAATATGTGAAAATATGGAAGACGATGGGAGCAGCTTGTTTAATGGGTAAGGAAGAACACTGTGGGAAAACCTTATTAGCGAGACTCATTCAGTCCTGCCAAGGGAGGGAGTAACCATGACCTGTGTCCTGGTGATGTTTTGAACTTTCGATAAAGTCTCGGGTAGCTCGAAGTTTATTGATGGAGAGACTGTGCTTGCCATAGCCTGTCAAGAGTAATTAGCCCCCCCCCTTTTTCTCTGAACACTGCCAGCTGCTGTGATATCAGACTCACCATGGGGGTCTTGTTCACTTGAGCACTGTAGATGTGTCAGGTGGTATTCAAATAAAATTTCAAAAGTCCATAAATATATATTATCCAGAACTCAAATATTCTCAATAACCCAAGCTCTCCAAGAATGCTAGGTCCCTATCCGAGTCCAGAAGCTTGTGCAGCATTTATTTGGGCAGCCTTCTTTGTCAGGGGCAGTGGTTCTTACCCTTACTAATGCTGCCACCCTTTAATACAGCTCTCATGCTGTGGTGATCCCCAACCAGAACCTTATTTTCATTGCTACTTCATAACTGTGATTTTACTACTGTCATGAATTGTAATGTGAATCTCTGTGTTTTCCAATGGTTTTAACCCCAGAGGTTGAGAACCGCTGATCTAGTGGTTGAAACTATGAGCTTCAATACAGCCTACTTTGAGACAGACAGTTGGTTTCAGTGGCAGTGCAGCAGTGATGGTTTTCTTTCTCTTTTCTCATCGCCCATGCCCATTATTGTTTGAGAACCTTTCCTAAACATATTTAGCAGTGTCTTACAGGGTTTCTAGAAAGTGCTCAGACTTTCAGGGGTTGATGGGTTGGTATTATTTTAGTAACAATATTGGAATATTGTTTGTCTTCCATCCTTATTCACTTCTGGGCAAGCAGTGAGTTTTCACAAAACTCCTAACTATGAAACTGACTGGATACAGAAGTAGATAGAAGAACCGATCTCTTCCATAATTAATCTTGGACATTAAAAGGATTTGTAGAAAATGTAGAGACCACTCTTCACTGCAGGTTTGCTGGGAGCCATAAGCCCAGTGTGGGCCAGAGTCTGGAGCCCTGTTCTTTGTGTGGTGTGTTCCTAGCACTTCCCAGACAGTTTTTATTTTGTGAACTTATCGGAGCATCTACTATGTTGCATCCCTATATGTTATTATGTGGTAGGGGCTGGAAACACGGCAGTAAACAAAATGAGAGAAAAAATCTTGCTAGAGCCCATGTTGCTTCCATGTTGAGTTTGTTGCCCCAAACATAGCCCCTTCCCAGGGGAATCTGAGTTAACTGTGCGCGCGTGCGCGTTGCACACATCCAGTGTCTCATTATGTAACCTAGGCTAGCTTTGAACTCCTAGTCCTCTGTAGTGTGTACTACTGTGCCTGGCTATCACTGTGAATCTGTGAATCTTACACACTGAGTCACTGGACTCAACATTTACCAGTGCTTCAAGGATAGTGTGGCTTGACATCTTGTGATTTTTTTTTTTGTTTGATTATTTTTAAAGGACAAAAACTGATTTAGAAAGTTCAGCATTCTAATGGACACGCTGCTCCCCCACCCCCCAGTACAACAGTAGAGATGAGTCTGCCAAGAATTTATCTGATTTGATCTCATTTGTGTTCAAAATTAGGGTCAGATTTGCCAAGATGTTTAAAGGAAATAAAATACAAGTTAGTTTTCAATTTATTCTACTGCTTTTTATTATTTGAAGAAAAATGTACTTGCATGTATGAGATTTTCTTTGGATGGTGAGTGGCACCCAAGACCCTGTAATTTCCTTAAAGAGACTTTTATATAGAAAGACATTACTTGGTTCATTAGATTGGGTCACTTAATAATGATCTGAAGGTTAACTAATATAGCCATCAGACTCCTGCTCATCAGCTACATGTCTAGCTGGCATTCACCAACTCCAGCCATTTCTAAGCATAGACAATCAAGAATATCAACAGAATGCTAATGGAAAAGGAAGCTGACATTCTAAATGAGAATGACTACAGACTTTAGTGGTTATTTTAACCTTAAAATCCACTTTAACAGAAGCTCTTTTTTTTTTTTAACCTGACATTTGGCCTCCCTTTCCTTGATTTTGAGATGGTTTTTAATCAGTGAACTCAAATGGCTGCTGTCCACTCCGCACTGCTCCCTGCCAACTGACTCACTCTTAGCTGTGCTTATCGGTCTAAGAACTGAAATGCCCAGCCGCCTTCTGCTTAAAAAGACAGTCACACCAGGCATGGTGGCGCATGCCCTTAATCTCAGCACTCGGGAGGCAGAGGCAGGTGGGTTTCTGTGAGTTCAGAGCCAGGCTTGTCTACAAAGTGAGTTCCAGGACATCCAGGGGTGTTAAACAGAAACTCTGTCTCAGAAACACACACACACACACACACACACAGAGAGAGAGAGAGAGAGAGAGAGAGACAGAGAGAGAGAGACAGAGACAGAGACAGAGACAGAGACTGACAGAGACTGAGACTTGTACTCAAAGCTCAGGAGCAGGGATTGAGAGAGGTCCTTAGGAAGGTCTCTGTCCTGTTTGGGTATTTTGTCAATTTGATACTAGCTACAGTTTTATGGGAAAAGATACCTATTCCTCTGATTTACATCTGATTGTAATGGAAATAACAGTTTTAAGAGAATGGCAAGGGGCTGGAGTGGTGGCTCTGTAGCAGAGTTCTGGCTTAGCATACAGGGTCAGTGGTTAATCTTAGCACAATAAAGGGAGGGAGGGAGGGAGTGAGGGAAAGAAAGAATGAATGGAGAGAGGAGAGAGGACAAAGGACAGGGAGAGTGAAAATGAATGAGAAAGAACATGTGTGAGTGAATTTTATTCCTTGATGCTGATTGGTGTTCAGGTCGGGAGAACTACTTAGGAACAGTATACAAGTATTGAATTAATGGGAGATGAAATTGTTTTATTAGTTTGGTTTTTTTTGTTTTTGTTTTTTAAAGTATTGTGTAGCTCTGGCTGTTCTGGAGAGAGAGATATAGAAAGGGCTGAGCTCAGACTCAGAGATCCACCTGCCTCTGCTGGAATTAAAGGCTGAGGTTAACACCTGACTAGAAGTGGGGAATTTTAACAGGTGTGAATTTTATGCTTGGGTGAAGATGAACATCTGATGTGTCTTTTTGACATTTGTCTAAATATCCTATAATCACATCATATGCTACAAGCTCTAGAGAACCATCCTATAATTACATCATCTGCTACAAGTAACTAGAGAACCATCCTATAATTACATCATCTGCTACAGGTTCTAGAGAATGGATTTCAGTAGTCACAAGATTTACTACTATGCAATTGGTCATCTTTTATTTATTTATCTATTTTTTTGGTTTTGGTTTTTTGAGACAGGGTTTCTCTGTGTAGCCCTGGCTGTCCTGGAACTCACTCTGTAGACCAGGCTGGCCTCGAACTCAGAAATCCGCCTGCCTCTGCCTCCCAAGTGCTGGGATTAAAGGCATGTGCCACCACTGCCCAGTGGTCATCTTATTTTTAAGCTGATTTCAAATATTATATTTTATTTTTTATTTTTTTTATTTTATTTATTTATTTTTTATTTTGCGATAGAGTTTCTCTGTGTAGCCCTGGCTGTCCTAGAACTCGCTCCTCTTCTGACTCTTTCAGAACCAGAAGCTGTATGGGCAGCAAGTATGAGTGCTTGCTGCAAAGTCAAACAACCTGCATCTGATTACCCAGAACCCACACTGGGGAAGGAGAACTGACTCCTACAAGCTGTCCTCTGACTTCTACATGTTGTGGTGTGTGCACACACAAACACACACACATACATACACACACACACACACACACACACACACACAAACACACATTAAAGCCTGGTGCACTACTTCTGGGTTTGACTGCCTTGAGTCCACACCAGAGACTTGGGTTACTGGGACTATAAACCTTGCTCTCTCGA
Source organism: Tokudaia tokunoshimensis (assembly GCA_036184795.1). Lineage (NCBI taxonomy): Eukaryota > Metazoa > Chordata > Mammalia > Rodentia > Muridae > Tokudaia > Tokudaia tokunoshimensis. Next base: position 37,337,182 of record BTHU01000016.1, read on the forward strand.
AATCCTCAAGTTGCTACTCTTTGTTTTCAGAGCAGATCTGGCTGCACTCCGTGTGAGACCCTGTGCAGAATATACTTACTTGGTCTTACCCATAACTAGAACCCTACAGGAGCAATTAAAAAAAATTCTCAAAAGACAATATAGTAGGGCTGGAGAGATAGCCTTGATTTGCTGTTCTTGCAGAGAACCTGGGCTCAATTCCCAGCACCCATTTGGTGGCTCACAACCATCTGTAATCCCAGTTCCAGGGGATTCAACAGATACATAGCATGCATGCAGGCAAAGCATCCATAGGTATAAATTAAATTTAAAGAAAATCTTTTTTTTTAAGTGAAAGCAATATAATAAAAAAATTAAAAATTCTAATGGGTGGGAGGTACATTTTTTTTTAGTGGTGCAATCAAATAAATTCCCTTCACCCTGCAAACAACTCTAATGAAACTCACTGAGTCACCAAAAAAGTAAAAAGAAATGAAGCAGGAAATAGGGCTGGTTAGTTGGGTAAATACCTTGTGGCCACCTATCCCCTTAGCAATAAGATTACGTTGAAAAATGCAGATGTAGAGAGTCACATCTGACCTTTTGCAGGTAATAATGACAGTCACTGACCAGCAGTTGCTGTGCAGCCAGCAGGTCCCCACCAGCTATACATCCCAGCCTATAGCTTACAGCCGCTGGCCCCGCATTGCACACTTGGTACAGCTTGCTCCTGCCATCTTGTTCAGAAAGAAAGACTCCAGATGCTCACTCAATAGGCGCCTAGGTGAATCTGCTACTGTGATTCTGTCCCCAGTAGAGCTGTACTATTTGAAGTTACATTTCAGTTGTGTTCAAAGTCTTTCTTGGGCAAAATTTACTTGATTTTTCCCTTTTCACCAGCAGCTACCTGGCCATGTGACGCAGAGACTTAGAGAAAGGGCGTGAGAGTGGCTGCTGTCGTGCCTGAGCTCAGTGCCGCAGGCCCTCAAAGCCTCGGGTTGTGCAGGCAGTCAGCTAAAGCCATACCTCAATGTCATGGTAGGTCTTGTGGGACTAAGTGGTTGGGTTTCATTTAAAGAGAACTAGCCGCAACCCAGAGTCATCATTTCCCCAGATGTATTTTGTCTGTTACCTGTATCATTTGACCAGAAGCAAGGGGAGTTTGTGTCTGCCCAAAGGACCTTAACAGGAGCCAGGTAGGCTAGGTTTGTTCACAGTGACTTCTGATCTGAAGGGAGTCCTAGTACCAGTTGATGAAATAACTTTCCTGAGCTCTGTTGGTGCCAGGCATTGCTTGAAGCATTTCTTACCTGTTAACTCATTAAATAGTGCAGTGATTCCATGTGCACTAACAGAAGTGTTCTGGAAGAAACTGAGGTTCTGAAGACACCGCTTGTCAGTCACACAAAGCTAACAGGAAAAAGACTGACTCCCAAGCCAGCTAGCTTGGCTTGACCTAATGGCTGTGCTAGTGCCTGTCAGTGACTGTTAAAATTTTCTCCATTATTATTTTATTGTTGTATGAACATAAAAAAATTTAAAAAGTACTGTTAGTGAAGAAATAATAGTATACAAAAGAAAACATCAGCTTGCATGGGAAGCTCTCTAGGAGAGCTGCGCTCTAGACTCAGAGCCAGAGCTGACAGGGCTCTCCGAGCTGCTGCTGCTGCTGCTGCTCCTGCCCCCCCCCCGCCCCTTTTTTTTTCCCTTTTCAAGATAGGGCCTCACTCTGTAACTCTGGCTGTCCTGGAACTCACTATGTAAAACAGGCTAGCCTCGAAATCTGCCTCCCGAGTGTTAGAATTAAAAGTATGAGTCACCATGCCCAGCTTTATTTTTTATTTTTTTGCATTTGTTTTATTATTTGTGGGTGTGTACATGTATGGATTCATGAGGAGGTCAGAGGGCAACTGCAGAAGTTGAAGCTTTCCTCCTGCCATGTGACTCCCAGGGGTTGAACTCAGGTGTTTCAGTTTGTCAGCAAGCCTTTATTTACCCCCTGAGCCATCTCATCAGCCTGGCTTTGTTATTCTTTTGAGTCAAGAAGCAACTGTATATTTAACATAATAAAAGCATGAGCTATAATAATAAATATACCTGTTTATCCACACCCAAAACAAGATAATAGCAGTTCTCTATTCCAGCAGCCACATCCATGTCAAAGTGATAACAAGTAGTATGTCTGCCAGCCGGAACTGTCTCAGGTGCTTTTGTTTCGTGCTCGCACTCACAGAAACACACACGCCCTAAACTAGAATCTACACGTCACCATGAAAACAAAACACTTTAACATCAAGAATGTTGGGAGATTGGGCTGGAGAGATGGCTCAGCAGTTAAGAGCACTGACTGACTCTTCCAAAGGTCCTGAGTTCAATTCCCAGCAACTACGTGGTGGCTCACAACCATCCGTAATGAGATCTGATGCCCTCTTCTGGTGTGTCGGAAGAGAGCAATTGTGTGCTCATACATAAAATAAGTAAATCTTAAAAAAAAAAATTTGTTTTGGCTGCCATGACAGTGTCTCACAGCATGGAGCTCACTGAGCAGGTTGGCTGACTGTGAGCCTTTCCTCTGAAAAGCTGGGATTACAGGTGCATCTGGGGATCAAACTTGTGCAAGCACTCTGCTGACTGAGGTGTCTTCAGTCACAGGGTTTTTTGTTTTGTTTTGTTTTCTGGTTTTTCAAGATGGGGATTCTCTGTGCAGCCCTGGCTGTCCTGGAACTCACTCTGTAGACCAGGCTGGCCTCGAACTCAGAAATCCACCTGCCTCTGCCTCCTAAGTAGTGGGATTAAAGGCGTGCGCCACCACTGCCCAGCCTAGTCACAGGTCTTATTTGTGTTGTTAAAACATTTTGTTCTCTTCAGAGAGCTGCCCTCGAACTCAGAGATAGTCTGTCTTTGTGCTGGGATTAAAGGTGTGCACCACCACCTAGCTCAGAGTCCTTTCTTTTAAAGTTGAATAATAAATATTTCACTGTATATAATTCATGTATCAGTATTTTGGTGGCTTTTACTTGTTGGCAGTAAAGTAATACATACTACTACTGTGGACATTGCTACAGATATATTTCTGAGACTCTTGCTTTAAAATTCTTGAATGAGACTGGGGAGATGACTCAGTAGTTAAGAGCACTTTCTATTCTTCTAGAGGACCAAGTTCAATTCCTAGCACCCACATTGGGAGGTACTCACAACTGCCTGTAATTTCATTTACAGAGAGTCCTTACCTTCTTCTGGCCTCTGGGCACCCACACATACATGGCAGAGAGTCAGACATATAACATGAATATATAAATAAAAATAATAAAAATTTCAAAACAAATGTTTAAGAAATTGCTTGAGAGCCTGAAAATACACATGCAGTACACATACATAAATGCAGGCCTTCACACACACACACAAATATTTTTTACAAACTGTTTTTGACAGCTGAGGAGGGGGCTCAAACCACCTGTGTAAGCCTGAGGACCTGAGTTTGGAGCCTCAGCACCCACCTAACAGCCGGGCATGGCCTGGCGAGATGCCTCTGCAGGTAAAGGCTCTTGCTGGATACATGCAGCCACATGGTAGAAGTTGAAGTGATTCTCACAAGTTGTCCTCTGACCTCTACACACTTGTTGTGGCACACATGCACACTGGCATGCAAACACAAAAATAAGTGACAGTGACAGTGGTTATCTGTAGCCCTGACATTTGTTAGGCAAGAGACGTGGTCCCCAGAGCTCATTAGCCAGCCAGCATAGTCAACTGATAAGTTCTAGGTTTACTGAGACACCTTGACTCAAACATAAGTTGTATAAACAATAGAGAAATATACCTCACATTACTTGTGCACACGGGTGTATACAAATTTAAAAAAAAACTTTGGCTTCCTTGTTTGTTTGTTTGTTTGTTTTTATGATCCCTCACTGAGGGTCATAATGAACATTCTGCAGACAGAATGAGTCTGCAGCTGCCTAGGAAACCTTCCTGTCCAGAGCTCATCCTCCAGCCAAGCCCCTTCTTCATGAAGGTGATGCTGGAGGAACTTGCGGCATGACAGTGTCCAGAGCTGGGTTGGCTATCTGTTCTAAGGCCAGCAGATCACGCTCTGGTTCTTAAACAACAGTTGTATTTGCATTCAGTGCTTCCCATTTTCTTTTCTTTTCTTTTCTTTTCTTTTCTTTTCTTTTCTTTTCTTTTCTTTTCTTTTCTTTTCTTTCTTTCTTTCTTTCTTTTTCGGTTTTTCGAGACAGGGTTTCTCTGTGTAGCCCTGGCTGTCCTGGAACTCACTCTGTAGACCAGGCTGGCCTCGAACTCAGAAATATGCCTGCCTCTGCTTCCCATTTTCTATCTCCAGGAAGCCAGCAAATAGAAATTGCTGTCAAGTGTCTTTCATGATGAACATGCCTTCCAGAATCTTATGATGGTGGTGGTAATGGCATGAGCACTCTTCTTGGTTGACTAGAGCCTCCCTTCGATGCTAAGTGGGGCTTTGTTATCCTCCCATCAGCCATCCATTCATTCCCTTTCTGTGAAATGTCCAATAAATGTCAAGCCCCATAGTAAGCTGAGTTCTAGAACCCAAGGATTATCTGGAACAGTGGGCAGAGACTCCACTGAAACTTAGTGACAAGTCAAGCTGAGAATGATATCCTTACCCAGGAACATTTCCTCTTCCAGGGATCATCTCCCTATTTCTGCTGTTACTTTCCCCCTTCTCTGTCTTTTTTTTTTTTTTTTTATGGTAGGAGGTAGTTGAGATAGGGTCTCATACAGCCCTGGCTGTCTTGGAACTCGCTCTGTAGATCAGGCTGGTCTTGAACTCACAGATATCTTCCTGCCTCTGCCTCTGCCTCCCAAGTGTTGAGATTACACCACCACTACCCTGCCATTTTTTTAATTATGTGTATGTGGAGGTGTGTGTACATGTGCGTGCAAATGCTCTTAGGGCAAAAAGGGGTTGGATCACCTAGAGCTAGAGTTATAGATAGTTGTGAACCCCTTGAAGTATGTGTTAAGAATCAAACTAGGGCTGGAGAGATCGCTCAGAGATTAAAAGCACTTACTGCTCTTCTAAGGTCCTGAGTTCAATTCCCAGAAACCACATAGTAGCTCACAACCATCTGTAATGGGATCTGATGCCCTCTTCTGGTGTGTCTGAAGATAGCTACAGTGTACTGATATATGTAAAATAAATAAATCTAAAATTATTTTATTTATATGAGTACACTGTAGCTGTCTTCAGACACACCAGAAGAGGGCATCAGATCCCATTACAGATGGTTGTGAACCACCACGTGGTTGCTGAGATTTGAACTCAGGACCTTTGGAAGAGCAGTCAGTACTCTTAACTGCTGAGCCATCTCTCCAGCCCCTAAATAAAATAATTAAATCTTAAAAAAAATGGACTGGAGAGATGGCTTAGTGGTTAAGAATCAAACTAGGTCTATTGCAAGAGTAGTACCTGCTTTTAACTGCTTAGCTTTCTCTTTTGTTTTTTATTTGTGTGTATCTGTGTGTGTGCACACATGTGTATGTGTGCATGTGTACATTCACATGTGGAGGCCAGAAGACAGCTGAAGTTGATGCTGGATGGGTTCCTTAGTCACTTTCCAGTTTATGAGACAGGCTATCACTCACTGAACCTAAATTCACTAGTCCAGCTAGCCAGCTTGCCAGAGTAATCCTCCATCCACCTCTGGAGGCCTAGGATTACACAAAGGCTTGCATAGAAAGTGCTTTGTCAACTGAGGCATCTCCGAGGTCCTCTCTTCTTTTCCCCTCCCTTCTCCTCCCCTCAAGGCCCCTTTTTAAAAGACAGACTAATTCTGTAGACCAAGCTGTCTGAGCTATCCAGGTATTTGGATTACAGGTGTGAACCATCACACTCAGATGCAGTTGAACTTTCAAGAAAGTATTTCTGGGCAATATCATATAAGCTCATTGTAAACTTCATAGGTATGGAGACAAAAGTAGTCAGAATTACTTTGAAAAAGAGTTGGTAGAGAGAGCACACTTGTCTCTCACCTTATTAATGGAAGAGGGCAATACCAGTGGGCCAGTAGAAGAAACGCGCAGCCAAAAGTTTGACAGATGTAAATAGCATAGGTAATATATAGAAGAAACAAGAGGGGATATTCTTATTACATTGTGGGCAAAACGTGATTTTATAAAATACATCATGAGGATATCAACTATAAATCTCATGTATGAAAAGACACTTGAAACAAAAGACAAGCAAAAGACAAACAAAAGATAAAAGCTGTGGTAAAACCTCTGTCTGGCAAGTGTTTGTATATAAAATGTATAAGGAATGCTAATCATTTAATGAGAAAAAGACAAGCCAACTGAAAATAGTGGCTGATTGATTCGACTGCGTAATGTCTATTTGTTTCTGCTAACATTAAGTCTCCAGTAGCTACAAAGCAGTTCCATTCTTAGTTCTGGCAAGTGTCTTGTGTGGATGGCAGGTACAGTGGTGAGTGCAAGCTTTATCAGTTTACAGAAGAGAAAAGAAAATGGCAACTGAACCAGGCATGCTTGTATTAACACTCAAATTCAGACAGTTAATAATCACAACTCTTTTTAAATTTTTATTAGTTTCCTAATTCTTTTATGCATACAGGAGTTTTGCCCGCATGTATGTCTGTGTACCATGTATGTGTCTGGCACCTGAAGAAGCAGCCAGAAGGCATGAGATCTCTTAGACTGGGATTTCAGGCACTTGTTAGCCATCCTCCATGTGGGTACTGGGTATCAAACTCAAATCCTCTGGAAAAACAGCAAGTACTCTTAACCACTGAGCCATCTCCCCAGTCATGTTTTATTTGTATTAATATTATTATTTCTTTTATTTTTCAAAATTATAAATTCATGGCTTATTAATTGTTGTTACATAAGCACATATGTATGTTTATGTCATGTGTGTATGCATGTGTGAATATATTTTTTCTAAATGCATAAGTACAACATGCTTTGATAGTATAATATTACTTGTATATCTCTTTTCAGGATTGAGCATTTGGAATTGAATAACCAGTTGGGTGCTCTTCCCTAGGGAAGACTGTTTCTCCTGCTCCCAGCATTCCTTAGTTGCCTGCAGTTCTACGAGTAGAGTTGAGAACTCCTGCCTCCCACACACATATTAGCATGTCTATTGTGCCTATTGTGTTGTTCTGGTAGACTTCATAGGTGTAGCTTCTGACTTTTGCAAGAGACACAACAAACTCCCTATTCCTCTGGCTGTTACAACTTTTCTATTTTCAGTTGTTTTTTCTTAATATCAAATATTTCAGTTTGATTTGTTTTTATTTTTATTCGAGACAGGATCTTCCTACATATCCCTGACTGTCTTGGATCTCACTTTGTAGACCAGGCTGGCCTTGAACTCACAGAGATCCAATTGCCTCTGCCTCCTAAGTTCTGGGATCCACCACATCCAGTTCTTAAAAGCCAGTTTTGAAGTCTGCCACACAGTTCAGCCATGTACCAGCAATGTAACTATGGAGAAAGTTCTTTACTTTTTCTAAGCTTATTCATGTTTAAAATGGGGTTACAGAACCAGCAAGATGACTCAACAGCTTAAGGGAGCTGCCACCAGACCTGATGACCTAACTTCAGTCTCTGGAACCCATATGATAGATGGTTCCTACAAGTTGCCTCTGACTTCCACATATGCCCTGAGACACATGCTTGCCCCACTCCAAACATAAATATAAAATAAATAAAATGTAATAAATAGGTCAAATAAAAGTGAATATAGTACAATTCTGATGAGAGGGAAAAAAGTGAATATAGTTAGTACCTCACCAGCTTGTCATGGGAAACAAATGTTTATCTTCAGTTTTAGAACAGTTCTAGGATGTAGTATTTGATAATTGGTATATAATTTGTATTATAATCATTTAAAATACCAGTTAATTATAAGCACATGGAAAAGCATCTGTTCCTGATCAAATTTGTCTATTGTATACGCAGAGAGCTTGGATAGAGAGCTACCTAGTCTGAAAATACTGCTAGCTCCAAGCTTCTAACCAAGAGCCCTCCCAGGTGGCATCACCCTAATTCAGTCATCACTAGGGTCTGGACATAACACTGCAAGTTCAGAACCTCAGTTTTGTAAAAACATGATATGATGACCAGCTTTCTTGGGAGCAGACATATGTGTTTGGAATCACCAGAGTGAAGACTCATTTGCAATGAGGAGCAGAACTGTTCAGCACACTGATCCTTGAGTGTGGCGGTTATTGCATTCTGTCCCTGAAGGCCAGCTCCCCAGAAAATCAGTTTTGGTTTTTTGCACAGGAGTAAGTGCAGAGAGAGCCTTGCTGGGTAGTTTTAGTGACTGCTTGAGTCAGGCCCTTTTGTGCCCTCAGCAGGGTGCCTCCGTTGTATTTCTGAGTTGGGAGACCTACTCCCCTTTGTAGGAAGTGGCCTTGTAGGAAGCACATTGACCAATCAGTGCAGAGCCTCTCTAGACCCTAGTCTGTGGTCAGGCATAGCATCAAAGTCCTTGACAGTCAAATTTTCTCTGACTGTCTAAAGTTGTACCTGGGTCACTTTGATCAGTCTGGGGTTCTCAAAACTCTGAAGTTATTTAGCTATCTGACAACTGGTTAATACTAGACCTTAGTGTTGGCATTTTTAAAAACGAATCTCTGTGTATCTAAATCATAACTTTCTTCATTCTTAGGTGTTTAAGCTTTATAAAATGACTTTCATTCTGATATAATTGTCATCTCTGAAGCGTACTGCTTCTGTCTACTAACCTAGGCCTAGTCCTGGAAGCTTCTAGCCTCCATACAATCTAATCTAGGCCTAGAATGTTTTCAGCCTCTGACTTGCTGCTGACTAAGCTCACCCTTTCTTGTTACTTCTGAACTCTGCTGGCTGTTCAGCTCAGGTGTTCTGGCCCAAATTCTTCCAAGATATCTGAATCAGTAACTTAACAATCTATTCTAATCTTCCTGTTCCTTCTCTGGCTCATTCTGTCTTCACCTATGTCTAGCTTGTTCTCTCTCTCTGATACTTGTCTCTGTACAAACTGCCCCAGTAAAACTGCCTCCTTCTTGTCTCTGCACTGCTCCTGAAAGTAGCTTCCCTTTCCTCTCTCTTCTCGTGAGAGTTGGGCATATCCTAGTCTGTCAAATCTTTCACTTTGTCTGCCACTCATTCAGACATCACTTTTAAACTTGGGTGCTTCCTTCTACAAACTAACTTTACCTTCATTGTTTGGGATTAAAGGTGTGTACTAAGACCTGAGCCACACCACATCTAGAAACAGATTTTTTTTTTCAGTAAACAACACAATCTCAGGGTTCACATTATGATCAAATCATCTGCAACAAACCTTAAGCTGTTATTCTGGAAATATTTTATGTCATTGTTATATGTAAACCTAGAGTGCTCGTTCTTTGTGTGTGCGTGTGAGTGTACACACTAATGTTTCGAATCCCTTGTACCTGCTAGGTAAATACTCTAGCAGAGTCTCTCTTCCCTCCCTGTCCTGGGAACTGTCTAGACCAAGCCGAAGGACCTCAAGGTCATAGAGATCCACCTGCCTCAGCATCCCAAGTGCTGGGATTAAAAGTGTGGCCCACCATGCCTGCTTCCTTAAATCTTGAATGTGATTAGTGGTATTATGATGGTTAATCTCAGTTGTCACCTTAATGAGAGATGTAAAATTACCTGGGACAGAAACCTCTGGGACATGTCTGTGAGATCTTATGCTGATCAGGTTCAATGGGTGCCAGCATTTCTGGGCTGGGATTCTGGACTGTATAGAAGGGAAGAGTAGAGAGTCAAGTAAATAGAAGCATTAGTTTGTCTTCCTGACTGGACACAGTGTGGCCAGCTGCTTCCAGTTCCTGCTACCCTGACTTCCCTGTCCCTGGGGTCTGTGTCCTTGAACTGTGAGCCAAAGCCAAACAACACAATCCTTAGCAAGAGCTTGCTTTTGTCGGGGTGTTTTATCACAATCACAGGAAAAGTACCTAAGCCGAGCACAGCACTTAATTAATTGGTCCCACCTCTACCTTTGCATGTAAGCCCAGATCAGGTCTGGGACAATCCTGGGTTAGTTAGTTCCTTCTGGAATATAAATTAATAGCTATTGTTTTAATCTGCCAGTATTAAATAGGATGTTTCTAATTTGTCGTTCCTTCAAAGCAATTTAGTTCTTATTAGCTGTAGTTAATTCTTTAAACGATACATAGAGTGAAGGATATATATGTTGGTACAGTTTGTTGGTTCAAACAAGCTATTTGTGTTTGGGTGTGGACTGCTAGCAACCATTAACTTAAAGATAATAAGCAGGTCCTGGGAGTCTAGCTGCTGGGACAGAGTTGATTAGAATGTGCAAGGGCCTGGCTTGGATCCACAGTACCATGGACAAATAATATGGAAGGTGAGAGTAAGACCAGTGGAGTAAGGGCTGAGTGTGAAAGTATTCACCGTGCAAGCCTGCTGACCTGAATTAGTCCCTGGCACCACACATCATGCATGCACAGATTAATAGTAACTAAAGTAAGTAAAATAAAAATAAATTCATAGCAGGGTGTGGTGGCACACACCTTTAATCCCAGTACTTGGGAGGCAGAGACAGGAGGATCTCTCCGAGTTCCAGGGTAACCTGGTCTATGAAGTGAGTCCAGGACACCAGAGCTCCGTTACACAGAGAAACCCTGTCAGAAATAAAATAAAATAATAAATTTATAGGATCAACAGATTTGGGCAACATGGGATTCATACATGAAAAGTTTACTTTTAGAATAATTACTGCTTTTCATAACTATTCCATTCTGTATTTAACTAGGCTTAGTGTTGCATGCTTGTAGTCTACATACTCAGAAGGCCGAGACAAGAGGATCGCTGGAGCCTGGGGTTTGGGAGCTAGACCAGGCAATTCTGTGTTAACAAATAATAAGATGAAGCCACAAGTGAATGAACTACCTTGTCTTTGCTATAAACATGCCTCATTGATTTTATAATTTGATCACACTATACAGGTGACACGATAGGGATGTGGGGAAATGAAATCAGCAAGGCTCATGTTTTACATTCTCATGTCTTACTGTTCATGACTGATGTCATCAGTCATCGCAGCACTAGGCCTGTCCTTCCTTCTGCGAGGTCTCAGGCCATAACTCCTGCTTCTACCTCTTCTTCTTTCTGCCTGCATTTGCTCATGCAGTATCCTGTCCCCCCCACACACACACACACATACGCATTCCACTTTCTGATTCCTGCTGTGCTAAGTGAACCTGCACTAAGTTATTAGCAGCTGCTTGGCTTGGTTGCTTTCCCCAATAAAATTATGTTTGCCTTGGTATAGTCTCTGATGTCTTAATGGTGGGACTGGATGGCAGGGCATGAAAGCTGGTTTGGTTGGGGGGGGTTGTTTTTGTTGTTTTGTTTGTTTTTGGAAATGGGAGCAGCAGTGCTGAGCTCATGGGACTTGAACTATAAGAACCCTCCCTGCCTGGCGTGTTGGCCTTTGTGTAAGAGCCAGACCAGTCTTTACCTCTTGGGCCTGCTCACTGGGCTTGTGCTCTGTCCTTACACTGGGAGGAGAAAGAGTTCACACACAGTTCATGTCTTTGACGCCTTTCTATGCCTTATTGAAAGAAGGCCCTTTATATTCCTGCCACACAGCACAGTCTGCAGGGCGTCCGTGTGCATCCCTGGCTGAAGGTCGAACTGAGGCTAACTTGGCCTCTTTTATTCAACTGCACTGTTTGCTTTTATCATCCTAATTGGATGTTTACTATCCTCACTTTGTGTTGCTATTAAATAACTTTGAAAGACTTTAGAAAAGTGGAAAGTATAGAATAAAGCCTTTAAATTTATTTTGAAAAGATAATACAGTTTCTGATTTTAACATATTCTCTAATTGCTTACCGTCTCAGTATGAATAACTTGTTAAATAAAGCTCTCTTTATTTAACAAAATAAATCAGGTAAAATCAGGACTTGTTTCTTGGTTCTTATAGGACTCTAGGCTCTGTAGAGGCACCAGGATAAAGCCTGTCTCAGACAAAGCCACCGTTAGCCAGGTCTACTAGGGTCTTGATTAGATTCAGTGACTTATGAAGTATAAAGGGAGTATATGAACAATTCCTTCCTCAGCCGACTCTCCCTCTTAAAAACCCTTCCCTCCCTCCTTCAGACAGGTTAGTTGGGTGTAAAGAGAAAATATGCTGACCTCTAAGCTGGAATATTGTTAGGAGCTGTCTCTCGAGAGAAAGGAAGATCTCATTAGAATTGGGGGAAAGACGGTCTCCTCAGAAATCCATTTCTATGAACAACTTTTGGGACTGACCCCTGGGAAGAAGAGAAATTACCATGCTGCCATGGCTGATATGAAATGTCAGATGATTGACACTTAGGAGATGGAGGCTCGGTTGTTTTGCAACTCTGCAGAAAGCTGGAGAGGGCTGTACTTTGCCGCTCAGAGCTCAGAGAGTTGGAATGAAGAGAGGTCTCTTGCTGAAATGACTAATTTGTAAAAATAGAATCTCTTTGGTACTACATAGTTGTTGTCATTAGACTGCCTGTCTTGACGCTTTGCTTCCTAATGAACGTGTGGTAAACTATATTGCACTGTGTTTAACATTGGTCACCTGGATAATGCTTGAATGTTCACTTTTGTTCATGGGCACGAGTGTTGGTCATTGGCTTGTCTGTCTGAGTTAAGATTTCTTTTTTTTTTTTTTTTTTGTTTTTGTTTTTCGAGACAGGGTTTCTCTGTGTAGCCTGGCTGTCCTGGAACTCACTTTGTAGACCAGGCTGGCCTCGAACTCAGAAATCCTCCTGCCTCTGCCTCCCAAGTGCTGGGATTAAAGGCGTGCGCCACCACCGCCCTGAGTTAAGATTTCTATTGCTGCCACAAAACACCATGGCCATAATGCAAGTTGGGGAGGAAAGGGTTTATTTGACTTATACTTCCAAAACAATATTAATCGTTGAAGGAAGTCAGGACAGGAATTTAAATAGGGCAGGATCCTGGAAGCAGGAGCTGACGCAGAGGCTGTGGAGGAATGCTGCTTACTAGCTTGCTTCCCATGGTTTGCACAGCTTGCCTTATAGAACCCAGGACCATCAGCCCAGGGATAGTACTACCCACCATGGGGCTGCCCAACCATGCCTGCCCCATTGATCACTGAGAAACTTATAGCTGTCATGGAGACATTTCCTCAACTGAGGCTCCTTCCTCTGTGATTATTCTAGTTTATATCAAGTTGATACACAAACCCAGCCAGTACAGTATGTATTCTGAGCCAGAGGCATTGGGTCCCCTGCAGCTAGAGTTAAGGCTGTTGTAAGCCATCTGACATGGATGCTGGGAACTGAACTTAGGTTCTCTGTAAGAGCAACTAGTGCTTTTAGCCACCAAACCATGTCTCCTTCCCCTCATGCCTGAGTTAAAACCATTGAAACACCAAGACTCAATGCTACCTTCTCCTTCTGAAAATATAAGTTTTTCTCCCTCAGACGGTACAGTCTCCTTTCCATCCCTACTCACATCCCCACAGGACAACAAGGTGTGCCTAGTTCCTCCTCATTCTCTGGGCGGCATTAGGCAGAAGGGCACTCATGACCAGTTATACAATATTTTTCCCTTTGCTTTTTTTCACATACTATTTGGTTTGGTTTTTTGAGACAGAGTTTCCATGTATAGCCCTGACTGGCCTCGAACTCACCGAGATCTGCCTGCCTTTGCCTCCGAGTGCTTGGACTAAAGGCATGTGCCACCACATCCAGCTATGTACTGTGTTTTTAATTACACACATAGCCACCTCCTCTCTGCATTTTTAAAAACAAGTAGTGGATTCCATATATGGCTGATTTATAAAATCTTATTGTTGCTTTTGTTTAGCTTTTTAGATGGACTCAGGTAGCCAGACTGGCCTAAGCTTACTTTGTAGCCAAGGATAGCCTTGACTCCATCTCTGCAGCTTCTACCTCCCAAGTGCTAGGATAGAACCCAGGTCTTCGTACATGAAAGGTGAGCGCCGTGCCACCTGACCTACATCTGCAATCCTGACCTATAGCAGCCCTGGCTTATTCCCTAATAAAGTACCTAAAGAATCTCTGTCGCTTTTCTCCTTTAGTGTACATTTAACAGATAGTCCTGCTTGCTGACTGCCTCTTTTTGTAAATTTGTCATTGTTACTCTTGAAATCAAATATTTAAGGTCTGTGGCTGATTCATGCAAGATTCAATGAGTCTTTGTCCTGACAGATACACTTAGGTATGCTGAGGGTAGCCCATGTGCAGGGCTCAGTGTCGCCATGCCTTAGAGCTGACCTTGCGATAACGGACACTGGCATCCATTCCAGAGGGGTAACTTTGGAAACTAGTCAGATAGAAGGCATAGTGTTTGTCCACAGAAATTGCTCCCCCTTTTTTCTCCAGCAGTTCTTAACATATAAATGTGTCTTCTGTACAAATGGTCGTGTGTGGAAAGACATCTTCAGCCATGTGGAGACATTAGGAAGGAGACTCCCAGTTTCACTGCCTGGGCTGCACCCAGAAAAAAAATTGTTGGATCTTAAGTTTCAAGCTTGAATGAATTTTGTCTGAGATAATACATTTGGGCCAAGAGTAGTAGCCCATGCCTATAATCTCACTACTTGGGGAAAGTAGGAGGATCACGGCAAGTTCAAGGCCAGCCTAGGCTACATCAAGAGACCCTGTCTCAAAACAAAATACTTTTGGTAGCTAACTGCTGACATGGTAGTGCTGACACTCCAGGCTCTATTACAGACACTCAGTTGGTTCAATGAGGCTTTCTAAAAATGTCTTTTAGACTTATCATTATTTTATGTGTATAGGTGTTTTGCTTGCATGTATGTCTTTGCACAGTGTGTGTACTAGGGCCTCGGAGGCCAGAAGAGGGCCTGGGTCACCAGGAGATGGAGTTATATAGACTGTTGTGGACTACTATATGGATGCTGGGAATCCAACCTGCATATTTAGAACAACTAGTGCTCCTAACCCCTGAATCATCTTTCTAGCCCCTCCACCTTATTTTCTGAGACAGGATCTGTCAATGAATCTGGAGCTCACTGATCAGCTTCAGCAGTTGGCCACTGGCAGCTAGAGAGGTACCAGCATGCATCACAGTGCTCAGCTTTTACATGGATGTTGGGGGATCTGAACTCAGGTCCTCATGCTCACATTACTGACTGAGTCATCTGCCTATACCCTCAAGGGACTTGTGACATGGCTTGGCAGGAAAAGACAGTTGCCACCAAGCCTAATCAATCATCTGAGTTAGATATGAGGGACCCAGATGATGAAAGGAGTCAGACTGCTCTCACACATTGTCCTCTGACCACCCAACACACTCAGGTACATACAGATTCCCATAAGCTGAGTAAATAAATATAATTTTGAAATTATATCTCAGGGGTGAAGAGATGGCTCAGAAGGTAAGATTTGGGAAAATATGACTTTGAATTCTCAGAACCCATGTAAACCCAGGCATAATAGCACATATCTAAAATATTAGACTCCTAAGATAAGATGGGAGGCAGAGACAGGAGAATCCCCAGAAGCTAGCGGCCAGCTAGCCTGGCACATGGAGTGATGAACAACAAAGAGATTCTGTCTCAAACAAGGTGGAAGGTGACAGCTGGCACCAAAGCTATTCCTTGATCTCCATGGTGGCACACATGTTTTGAACTCATACATGAACATGCACACATATAAATAGGTGCACATCATACACATACCATACACTTCCTCCAACCGCCCCCCAAAAATTCCCAGAACCTTGGGCCATTGGGATGCCTTAACAGATAAAGGTTTTTGCCATGCAAACTTGACCACCTGAGTCCTGTCCTCAGAACCCACAGTAGAAGAAGAGAAACCAATTTCCAAAAATCCCCTGACCTCCAGGCATGACCCAGCAAACTATTTAAACTACTAAGTATGAATCAGGCTTACATATGTAATTCTTACATAGCAACCTCGTTTCTGACTCTCAGCTTCCATTCCTCTGCATAGAGTTAGGGATTATTTTTCTTGAGGTTCTAGGAATTGAACCTGGGGCCTAATCATGCTCAGCAGGCACTCTATCATTGACCAATGTCCTCAGCCCTCTCTTACCTTTTATATAGAGACAGAATCACACTAAGTCGCTTTCCTACTACTGTGACAGAGTACCATGACCAAACAACTTAGAGAAGAGAGCGGTTACTGGGGCTGGCTCACAGTTCCAGAGACTTAGTCCATGGCCGTCATGGAGGGGAACATGGCAGCAGGCAGGCAGGCATGGCATTGGAGCAGCAACTAGAACTTACATCTGATCCACAGGCATAAGGCTAGGGAGTCAGGGTGGGAGTAGAAAGAGAGAGAAAACACTAACTGGGAGTGTCATGGGCTTTTCAAACCTCTCAGGTACAGCATCAAAGGATACTTTCAATGAGAACCTCTGGATCACTCTCAAATAGCTCAGCCCCTCCAGCATCTCCAGACTGTGCTCAGACTATGGGTATCCCTAGCTTGCTCTCTGACCATTCCTTGTTCACAAAGAGTGGGAATAAAGGCAAAGAGAAGCCAGCAGCCTCCACCCCTCCCCTCCCCAACACATACATACTGTCCTTTAGCCAAGGGCTTCTGACCTTAGCTATATCCACTTTTCTCAGTGTAGGCTTACTTTTAACCATAAATATAAAAGTTCAGAAGGCTGAACTTAGAGACTTGCAATGCCTGCCTGCCTGCCTGCCCGCCTGCCTGCTTGGGTCTTTCTTTGTTCTGTCAACAAAGGTTGGCCTATAACTCACTATGTAGCCACTATGTGGCCTTCAATTTGCTGCGATTCTCCTGCCTTAGCCTCCTTAGTGCTGGGGTTAGAGGTGTGAGCCACCATGTCCAGGTAAAACCTTTTACTTTATTTTTTTGTGGGGTAGTTTGTTGTTTTGGTAGTTTTTGTTTTGTTTTGAAAAATATCTATGTAACCTTGGCTGTCCTATGCAGACCAAGCTGGCCTCAAAAAAACAAAAAACAAAACAAAATAAAACAAAAAAAAAACAGAGATCTGTCTAAATACTGGGATCAAAAGTATACACTACCATACCCAGCTTAAACACCTTAATTACATATTGATAATAAATTATATTTTCTCCTACGCCTTAAGAATAAAATATTGGGGCTGGAGAGATGGCTTAGCAGTCAAGAGCACTGACTACTCTTCCAGAGGTCCTGAGTTCAATTCCCAGCAACCACATAGTGGCTCACAACCATTTGTAGTGGGAGCCAATGCCCTATTCTGGTGTTTCAGAAGGCAACAACAGTATACTCATATACATGAGATAAATAAATAAATAAATAAATCTTTTTAAACAGCCGTTCAGTCCTGCAATCCCATTAGGCACCTTTCAAGTACTTAGTAATCATGTGACTAGTTACTACAGTAACAAGATTCTGTCTTGGAAAACAAGATAAAATATTCTATCATTTCAGGTAGTGTTGGTCTGAGTGGAAGAATTTGGAAAATAGCCAGTTATGGTGGAGCACAGCTTTAATCTCAACACTCAGACAGAAGGCAGAATTGGGTCACTATGAGTTTGAGGCCAACTTGCTCTACATTGAAAATTCCAGGCCATCCAGGGCTACAAAATAAGACCCTGTCTTTGGAAAAGTGGGAAAGGATTTGGAAAGTAGAATTCTTTGTTTGGTTTCTGAGTTCTTCATCCCTAATTTGTTGGATTAATGCACCTTTTATAGGGTTTTAGGTGAGAGACCCAATCTCTGGGGTTTGTTTAAAATGGGTATGTGGGCCCTTTTCAGATTCTTATCCCTCACGTATAAAGTATCAAGGAGGTATGTGGGAGCCTAAAGAAGTCTGATCCTGGGGGTGGGGGGAGGCATCAGGAAGAACAGTTTGTAAAACAGAAACTTACCAGTTAAGTAAGTTTGCTTTAGTCTGTTTCCCCCTTCATTTCATGCCTTTCATCTCAGCACTCGAGAGACAGAGGCAGGTAGATCTCTGTGATTTTGAGGACAACCTAGTCTAAATAGTTCCTGGACATCCAGAGGATGACCTATATCAAAATTAATTAGTTAATTGATTGAATTTAAAGAACTGTCTTTAGACTATTTTTAATCCTGGGGAAACTTTGGGTTTCCAAATAATATAACATTTTTTTAAAATATTTGTTGGACTTAATTCCTTTGGAGAAGTTGTCTACTGTATTTCTTTTATGAATATTAAAAAGCAACATTAGAAGCCAGATGTGGTGGTACACACCGTTAATCCCATACACTCTGTGGAGACAGAGTAGGTAGATATCTGTGAGTTCAAGGCCAGCCAGGTACATGTGTGTTCCAAGCCAGCCAGGGAAACATAGTGAGACTCTGTCTCCAAACCAACAAAAAACCCAGGGTGAGGGGGCAGTGTTAGAGCTCAGAAATCCTAGCATTTTGTTCACTGAGGCAGGAGGATCACCACCAATTTGAGGTCAGCCTAGGCTACAGAATCAGTCAGTCGCAAAACAGAAGGGTAGAAGAAGGGAAGCAAGCTTGCTTCTGTTTGCTTGTTTCCTGTGTCTGGGAAGTTGGCTTGAACACTGTCTTCCCAGTAGCCTGACCACCTCTTGTCCTATCAGATCCATCCGTAAATTTGCATTTCAGTAGAGACAAGAGTCTTGCCATTCTTTCTATAAAATGTGCTCTCTTCAGAAAGACTAGCTTATAAAATGTTCCTTAAACTGAGGCTTAAGGTCTGCTTCCTTAGGTATCATTTTTCTTTCTTATCTTTCCCTCATTCTATACCTTTGCTTTGAAATACAATGAACTTGACCTAAGATTTTATTTTGAGGCTCTTGTCTCTCTCCTTGTGGTACTTGAAATACCAGTTTTAACTTTGAAATTAAATTTAAAAAATTAATAAAGATTGCACAGAAATACCAGTTACAACCCTTTTTTTCTAGGAAAATATTTTCCTTAAATTCTGCTTTTTTTTTTCTTTTTGGGGTCTCCGTGGTGCCAGATTAAGAAAGTGGCGACTGCGCTAAAACATGGATAGATGTAAACATGTAGGACGGTTACGGCTCGCCCAGGACCACTCCATCCTGAACCCCCAGAAGTGGTGCTGTCTGGAGTGCGCCACCACCGAGTCTGCGTGGGCCTGCCTCAAGTGCTCCCACGTGGCCTGCGGCCGCTACATCGAAGACCATGCACTAAAACACTTTGAAGAGACGGGACACCCGCTGGCCATGGAGGTCCGGGATCTCTACGTGTTCTGCTACCTGTGCAAGGACTACGTGCTCAATGACAACCCCGAGGGGGACCTGAAGTTGCTGAGAAGCTCCCTCCTGGCGGTTCGAGGCCAGAAGCAGGACCTGCCCGCGAGGCGTGGGCGGACGCTGCGATCCACAGCTGCAGGCGAGGACGTTGTCCCGCCACAGCGCACTCCTCAGGGACAGCCACAGATGCTCACGGCTCTGTGGTACCGGCGCCAGCGTCTGCTGGCCAAGACGCTGCGGCTCTGGTTCGAGAAGAGCTCCCGCGGCCAGGCGCAGCTGGAGCAGCGGCGGCAAGAGGAGGCTCTGGAACGCAAGAAGGAGGCGGCGCGGCAGCGGCGGCGCGAGGTCAAGCGGCGGCTGCTGGAGGAGCTGGCCAGCGCGCCGCCGCGGAAGAGTGCGCGCCTGCTCCTGCACGCTCCTGGGCCCGTGGCCGTGCGCCCTGCCACCCTCGCTACCTCCCGGCGCATGTCCGCGGCTGCCCTCAAGCCGCGCCGCCAGCCGGCGGTGGCCCCAGGTGTCACCGGCCTGCGCAACCTGGGTAACACCTGCTACATGAACTCCATCCTCCAGGTGCTCAGCCACCTCCAGAAGTTCCGGGAGTGTTTCCTGAACCTCGACCCTTCCACCTCCGAGCACCTGTTTCCCCAAGCAACCAACGGGAAAGCTCAGCTCTCTGGTAGGCCAGCCAGCAGCTCTGCCACGGAGTTGTCAGTAAGGAGTGACCGGGCCCAGGGGTGCGAACCTCAGGGCCTCTGCTGGAGCAGCAGAGCCTCCATCAGCAGGAGCCTGGAGCTCATTCAGAACAAGGAACCCAGCTCAAAGCACATTTCCCTCTGCCACGAACTGCACACCCTCTTCCGAGTCATGTGGTCTGGGAAGTGGGCACTGGTGTCGCCCTTCGCCATGCTTCACTCCGTGTGGAGCCTGATTCCTGCCTTCCGTGGCTACGACCAGCAGGATGCGCAGGAATTTCTCTGTGAACTCCTGCACAAGGTGCAGCAGGAACTTGAGTCTGAGGGCTCCACACGCCGGATCCTCATCCCCTTCTCCCAGAGGAAGCTCACCAAACAGGTCTTAAAGGTGGTGAACACCATATTTCATGGGCAGCTGCTCAGTCAGGTAGGTGTGCGCCTACCCGAAGCAAGGTGGGAAGCTTGGGTGGTAGTTTGGGCTTCCAGATCGTTGGGCTAATTAAGTATAGCCAGTGTTTTCTGTGACTCTGCAATGTTTCAAGATGACTGTTTGTACCTGACACTGTATACTGGTGACCATGTTGGTGAACTTGGGTGTTCTCTGTCCACATCTTTAATCAGTCCAGTTTCCAAAGTCCTTTGAAAGAGCCTTCTGTTTTACTTACAAGGAATAGTTAGGAGTATGCCAAAGACCCAAGCTACTGCCCATACAGACCCACTGCCCATACCTCCCCCACCCCCCAAAATACTCCAGTAGCCCAGGGTGCTTTAAACTAACTGTGCAGCCAAGGATCATCCTGCCTCCACCTCTCAAGTGTCAGATTACAGACTCCATATCCCCCACTGCCGTTCATCTTCATGATCTTTAGCTGGGTCAGGACCTAAGCAACGATTCCCAGGCCTTGTAAAAATATGCACAGAAAGAATTTTTTTTTAAATAAGGGTGGGCAACTTAAGGAGGGTAAAGGCTCTACAATGAGTTGCAGAGGTTGTGTGCCTCAGTTACTGAGATTCTGAAAGGACTGATGGGTAGGCTAGAAAAGGAAACTGAGGCCCCTCCCCTCTCGTTCTGCCTGTGAATGGCACCCAGGGGTATTGCAGTGGGAGAGGAGCTCTAAGGTGCTCTGAGGCTCTGCAGACTCGATGGCATGGTCCATGTCATCGTGCCAGCACTTGAGAGGCTGAGGCAGGAGATCAGAGGTGAAGATCAACTGGGTTCTGTTATGAGGTCCAGGCTAGGAGGAAATACATAGTGAGATTCTATCTAGGAGGAAAGGAGAGAGGGAGGAAGGAAGGAGGAAGAAAGAGAGGGAGGGAGGGGAAAGTAAATTTGCTGTGTGGAAGCACCAAGGGAAAGGGAGGAATTTGACAGCAAGCAAAACAGACAGTGGCCTGTCATTTTTTTTCTCATCCCAATTCCTTCAATGCCTCAGAATAGCTTACCATCTCTACTGAGGCAGCATTCACTGGGAGAAGCAGAGGGTGCCCAGTGGTTCCGCAGTTCCAGCTAGTTATAGCATGGTTAGAAATGCAAGCACACAGAATTTGCTCCAGCGCTTTTTAAGTCTGAGTTCTTTTTAAGCTTTTTGGGAGGAGCAGTTGGTAAATTTATATGTGTTCTATAAAACAAACGAAATTGTATGTGAGAAGCATGGAAATTAAAATCTGCAAACCAATCTTGTCATTCTAGGTCACATGTGTGTCATGCGACTATAAATCTAATACCATTGAGCCCTTTTGGGATCTGTCCCTGGAATTCCCTGAGCGATACCACTGCATAGAAAAGGGGTTTGTTCCTTTGAATCAGACAGAGTGCCTGCTCACTGAGATGCTAGCCAAGTTCACCGAGACAGAGGCCCTGGAGGGGAGAATCTACGCTTGTGACCAGTGTAACAGTGAGTGCTGCATGAGGAGGGCAGGGGTTGCAGGTGGAACATGCTCGAAGGAGCTGCTTTGACCCTCAGTCAGCAGTAACACTGACAGCACTAAGCACTCTAAACCACCTTTTAAAGATCTTTTCCTCACAGCCTCTAAAATAGCTAATACAGAATTTACAGTATTAAAAACAGACCTGGTCCAGTGAGATGACTCAGTGGAAAAGGTGTTTGCCACATGAGCCTGCTGTCTTGAATTCAATCCTTAGAACCCACAAAAATGTGGATGGAGATAACTGCCTGGCATGGTAGCACATGCATCTACATGCACGTACTTCTTAGAGTACTAAAAATGATGCCTTCTGCTAGGCGGTGGTGGTACAAGCCTTTGATCCTAGCACTTGGAGGGCAGAAGCAGGCAGGTCTCTATGAGTTCTAGGCTAGTCTGGTCTACAGAGCAAGTTCTGGGACAGCCAGGACTGCACAGAGAAACCCTGTCTTAAAAAACCAAAACCAAACCAAACAAAAAAAGGTACCTCCTTTGACTCCTTCTGACTGGCCTCAGTTATGGGGAAGTGTGTGAAAGTGGCTCCTGAAACAGGGGCAGTGAGAACATTAGTACCTAGCTTTCTAAAGCTACAGTGGCCCTAGGCTCACTAATGTAGTCTCATGGTTCTTGTTTGATCTGAATTGCCACTGAGTGCTGTAGGATGAGAAAGTAGGTTCTTGTACTGAGTCCATAGATCTAAAGTCTGTTAAAACTCATGCTAAAAGATGGGATGATAGGACTAGAGAGACTTCTCAGTTGGTAAAGGGTTTGCTTTGCAAGCAAAAGGGAACTAAGGTGGAGCCCCTAACATAGGGAAAGAGGCAGGTGAGGTAGTATGTGCCTCCAGCCCCAGACCTGAAGAAGTAAATACATATGAATCCTGATGCTTGTGGGTCACCAGCCTAGCTACTTAGCAAGTTGCAGACCAGTGAGAGACCTTGTCTCAAATTAAATAACAAAAACACACATGGACGGTTCCTGAAGAATTGTGTGCACATGCTAGACTGGGGCTAGCAGGATGGCTCAGGGGTAAAGGCACTGCCACCCAGCCTGACAATCCAAGTTTGATTCCCAGGACCTATATGGTTGACAGAACAGACTCACAGGCACATAGTGAATGCCAGTCTTGTAGGTGTTTTCAGCTTTTTTTCTTGACATGCTTCACAGTGTCTCTGTGTCACTGGTTTAAAGTGGGTCTCTTTCTGTGTGATTACATGGGCATCATGTGCAGACCCTTCTGTGTCACCATACTAATACCCAGTGTTCCTGCTGGCCCAGCGAGCACAGACGGAAGTGTATAACAAATATAGAAGCTCATGTCTGCTGATAGCATTTAACGATTTATTTATTTATTTGTGTGCGTGCGTGCACATGCGCACCCCTGTATGTGTGTCTGTGCACCATGTTAATGCCTGCTGTTAGTAGAAGTCAGAGGGCTTTGAATCTCTAAGAACTAGCTGTGAGCTGCCATGTGGACCTTAGGAACCAAACTTAGGCTGTCTTGCAGAGCAGCCAGTACCCTGAATGCCGAGCAATGTCTTCAACCCTAGTGTCCAGATTTTATGACATATAAAGATTTAGAAACAAAAAATACAAAGTTATGGGTTATACAATGACCTAGATAATCAGTTTAATACTATTATGATAAGAGTTGGGAATATACATTGTTTTGTTTTTTTTCTTTTGGGGGGTGTTTTGGTTTTTGTGGTTTTTATTTTTGTTTCTTGTTTGCTGGTTTGTTTTGAGACAGGATCTCTCTCTCTCTCTCTCTCTCTCTCTCTCTCACACACACACACACACACACACACACACACACACACACACACACTTCCCTGGCTATCCTGGAACTTGCTCTGTAGACTAGGTTGGCCTCAAACTTAGAGATCAGCTTGCCTCTGCCTCCTGAGTGCTGGGGTCAAAGATGTGTGCCGCCATACTAGGCCAAAGCTTCCTACTTATAAGGTACAAAAGGTCATCAGCGACTTTGTATCATTCTTAGCTCTGACAGGTTAGGTAGGAAACACTCTCAGTTTTCTAGAAGGTATCCTTTCCAGAAAGCTGGGTGTGCCAGTCAGTCAGGGTTCCTCTCTGCTGTCGATAATTCAGAACAAACGCTTTAAGGGCCTGGACTGCACTGATTTGGGGCTTACGAAGCTTAAGGATCGCCACTCTCCTTCCTCTCTGTACCTTACCTTAATTAAACAGAGACGAAGCCAGTCAGTCTCATCTGAGTCTGTAATTTCTGTTTCTTGATGAATTTCATTTAGGGAAACAAAGCCAGTCTGCATTTTCATCTTAGCTCACATACTCCCTCTGCTGTGCATTGTGGTCATTGCAGCTTCCTATGCCGAGCTCCAGCCTTTTCAAGTCTGATTAACAGGACTAGAACAGGGCAGAGCCTCTCTGAGTGCTTCTTTGCATATCCCAAGTGTCATGACCGCATGGCTGGCCAAGGCTCTCCAGCAGCACGTGCACTCTGATTTAGTCTGCCCTGAGCAGCTAACCGTCCATGTCCCGCGGTCACAGAGCTGTTTTCACACATGCTTCAGACGAGACTTGAAATCAGATGCCATGCCTTCTTCTCAGCTGTGTAGAGACGGTGGAGCACCAATGCTGTGTGACCTCTGACAGATCCGGAGATGCTCACACACATTTCTGACTGAGATGAAGAAAATTTGTTCCCATTGTCTCTTTTCCAAGGATGTAAGGGTCCATTTCACTTACAAGTCAGTCATTTAGAGTCAAAATTAGAGTCCACATTTATTCTTTTGGACTAGATGAACTTGGCTGCCTTCGCACCTTGTCTCTAAGAAATACAGTTCAGCCCAGACAGTGGTGGCACACACCTTTAATCCCACTACTTAGGAGACAGAAACCTAATAAGATCCTAAGTCACTGGTTTACAGAGTGAGCTCCCGGACAGCCAGGGCTATACAGAAAAACCCCTTCTCAAAAAACCAAAACCCAACCCAACCAAACCAAACAACATCCCCCCCCCACCAGAAGAAGCACATTTCAGAAACCATGACATAAAAGCCCAGAACTACTGTCCTAGTTTGCTCTCTGTTGCTGTGATAAACACTGACCAAAAGCAGCTTGGGAGAAAAGGGTTTAAGCTTATAGGTTATATACAGTCCATCAGGGAAAGAACTCAGGGCATGAGCTTAAAGCAGAAACCATGGAAGAAAACTTACTTATTGGCTTTCTTCCAGGCTCACATCAGCACCTTTCTGTACCACCTAGGCCTAGTTGTCATGGGTAGTACAGCCCACAGTGGGTCATGCTCTCCCACATCAGTCAACAGTCAAGGAAATGCAACATGGCCACAGACCAGTCCTATGTAGCAATTCCTCTTCTCTCTTCCAGGCCATCACTACTGCTAGAGTTCATATTTAAATATTTGTGCATACTGTAAGCAAAACATGTTGGAAAAAAATCTGCTCTCATATTCTATGCTTTATTAATCATAATTTATTATCTTTTTCCCAAGCCTCAAAAATATGTAACATTCAAAATGAAAATATATCTCCTACTGAGGGAGTTGAGCCTCAGAGTTTTGAATAACATATTCATTTGATATACAGATAGTTATAAGCAGGAAGTGTGACTAGGACTAACTTGTGTAAAGAAAAACCCTTTTAGACTTAGAATTCATAATAATTTAAATGATAGGAATGTAAAAGCATAGAACTATGCTCACTTTCTATGTCTTATACTTCCAAACAATGAAACATATAGGCAAACAACGGAAACCCAACCAAAGCCCCTTGTTTGGAATGAAGCTAGAAAGCTGTTAATGATCTACAGACTACCTCGGGTTCTCCAGCCACACCTTAAAGATTCAGGTGTGTTCAGTGCAGTGTGCACACTGTGGTAGCAGCCTCTTCTATAGTTTATTTGAAAGCCACGGTGCCTAGAATGGACCATCCTAAAGTCACACCACTTCTGGAAGCTGCTGGTGGCAAAAATTTGAAAGAAGATGTATCAGAATCAGGTTTAGCTGCTGGTCAGAACCCAATGACAGTGACTGTCATATAAAGAAGACTGGAGGACACCCCAAGGCTAGCATGTGGCTACATGGTCATCAAGAAATTGCAGGTTCCTTTCTCAGAGTTTCCTCAGGGTCCCATCACTCCTTTCTCTTAGCCACAGCTCCAGAGGCACTGCATTCAGGCTGTGAGGCTGGGAGACACAGACATGTTTAAGATGCATTATGTTAGCACCTTAGATGAAACCCATGTCCGAGTTCTGATGGATGATGCTCCTCACTGCCTATGTCTTATACCTTTCCAAACCATGTAGGCAAACGACGAAAGTCCAACCCCAAACCCCTTGTTCTGAGTGAAGCTAGAAAGCAGTTAATGATCTACAGACTACCTCAGGTCCTCCGGCTACACCTTAAAAGATTCAGGTGAGCTTTGGGATAGCTGCCTCAAAGGCTGGGGAAGTCAGCTGTTGTTTTTGACATGGGAAAGAAACCTGTTCGTGTGGGGCCTTGCACTTACCACGGAGAGTCACTCTTGTCCAGTAAGACAAGCTAATGTTAGAGCAGCAGCCCGGGCTTCAGCTCTCTTGCCGCTTCTTCTCTATCGTGCACCTACTGTCTAACAGTACCCTCCTCGCCTTGTTCGGACTATGCAAATTCACCCTAAGGACGCAGTATAAAATCACCAGTGAAAGGGGCAGGCAGTAGACTATACAGACTATAGAATCTACCGATTTTTTTCTTTCGTTTTTTGAGGGTGGTGGTGGTTCAAGACAGGGTTTCTCTGACTCTGGCCCAACTGGCAACCCAGGGCCCTCTTGTGGTCTGTGCAGCGCTTCAGGGAGGTCCTGAATAGTAGGGGATGCCTTGACTGTCCTGGAGTTTGCTCTATAGAACCTGCTGTCCTCAAACTCAAGGGATGCGCCTGCTTCTGCCTCCTGAGTGCTGGGATTGGAGGCCTGCGCCACCACCACCAGGCTCTAGACTGCAGCTTCTGGGATTTGCAGGCTCGGATGCTCCAAGGAGCTGTCACAGCAGATATCCACATGGATTTTGATTAGTGGGGGCAGAAGCAAAAACAAAAGCTGATTTCTCACTTCCCTGTTTAACTATCTGTTACCAGTCTTCGCTAGTAAGAAATTCCTTTCCATGTTGTAGGTGGTCTGGTCGTAACCATCGTGAGAAGATTGGGGTCCATGTCGTCTTTGACCAGGTATTAACCATGGAACCTTACTGCTGCAGGGACATGCTCTCCTCTCTTGACAAAGAGACCTTTGCCTATGATCTCTCCGCAGTGGTCATGCATCACGGGAAAGGGTTTGGCTCAGGACACTACACAGCCTATTGCTACAACACAGAGGGAGGTGCGTGTGCTTTACTCTGTGGGGTTGGGGACATGGAAAAGGGTTGATTTGTTCACATCTTACTGCTTTCTGTGATTTCCATCCCCTGGGTCAGCTAGGGACAAATTATATACATTAGCACTCAATGGGAACCATTATGAGGGTTAGGAGTTTAGTAAAGATATGAGGCTATCCTAGGAATGAACAGAACTACCTGTATCAAAGCACTTAGAGCCAGTGCTGGAGGTTAGCACAGTATCTGTCATTCCTAGTATTTCCTATTGATGGGATCACTATGGCTATGGTAATGATAATTCTGCTGACTTCAGCTTCCTTCTCAGTTATGCAGAAATGATGGGGCTTCATGGAGATAGATATGTTGCAACTCAAGTATCTCATCTCTGAGGACACTGAGGGCGTTTTCTGTGTCTTCACTAGCTCCCTTACCTTAAGGACCTTCAACCTTCCCCCAGGGCAGTCTCCTGCCACTGCACTGACGATGAGCTGTAAGCAGGTTTTCAGCAGCCCAAGCCTACAAACAGGACTGCTACTGAGCCCTCTACTTGCTTTCTCTCCCCTGTCCCTCTGCCTAGCCCTCATTGTCCTGCCTGCCTCTGTGGAGGCTTAATAGACAACACAGAAGCATGAAGGAAGACAAAATGTGCTCAGTCAGTACTGCAGGCAGGAGTCTTTGTGGTGTAGTGGGGATGAAAGCCAGTGGTTCCAGGGAGCCTGTGTCTCCCCATCCCCTAGTCATCAGAAGGCAGCTCTGCACCCCACTGTTTGCTCCTCCTCTCCCCACTGCAGCTGTCTGAAAATGGAAACTAGGCTGTCATTCTCTCTCTTTCCTTTGGCTTCCTAGGTTTTTGGGTCCACTGCAATGACTCAAAGCTGGACGTGTGCAGTGTGGAGGAAGTGTGCAGAACCCAGGCCTACATTCTTTTTTACACTCGAAGAACAGTTCAGGGCAGCGCAAAACTCTCAGAACCCCATCTCCGAGCTCAGGTGCACTCCAGCAGCAAGGACGAACGCAGAACATACACATTTCCCTGACTGGGAGGCAAGCATCAAAATGGCCTCCAGTTCTCCTCTTGGGCTTGCCACAGTAACAGATTCCTGGATTTGCCTCACTGGGTCTAGGGGAATCACAGGATGCCCTGTGATTCCTGCTCTGTCAAAAAATTGATAGTCACTTTCTTGTGAAACCATGCAAATCCCCTCCTTTCATAAAAACAATATAAAGGAGTAGCTTCTATGAAGATTCTTTTGTCAGTTGCTTCTGGATAACAGGGATCTGGGTAGAGGAGACAGGGTAAGTGATCAGCCAGCCAGGAGAGCAGCCATGTCTGTCTCTGTCATGAGTTCCCTACTAATCAGGCCCTTCCCGAAGCACTGCACAGAGTAAATGAGGGCCCTGGGCTGACAGCTGGTGGGAAAGACTGTTTCCAACTCGGAAGGAGAAGTCACAGGAGTTAGTCACACTAAGAAGGTAACCATCAAGGGTCATAGCTTGCAGACTTCCTCCATGCCAATGGGAAGGCTGTCTGTCACAGCTTGGCTTCTCCTGAGCTGCTGTCACCTCGTCACTCCACATGGTGAGGCTGAGGCTTGAGCCACCCCTTCCTTCAGAAGAGGCAGTCAGAAGGACACATAAACCTGTGTATGCACGGTCTGCGCATGTTAGGCCGTGGACACGCCTGACTTCCCCAGTCCTGTAGCAAGGCCCAGGCTCAAAGTCACTGTTTGGTTTGGATCTGGTTTTGGGTTAGTTTTCAGAAGCCGTCTCAGAATGTGGTGAAGGTGAGCTGGGCTTGTCTGAATGTCTGCTGCCCCAAAAGTCTCACCTTGTGTGGCATGAAGCTTCTTTCCTGCCTCTAGAACACTGGTGTCCACCAGCTTTGGGAGCTTTTACTCCCTAGTGCGTGAGCAGTGCTTAGGGATTGACTGTATCGTTTGCTTGTGGCCCTTGTCTGTTCTGTCCCAGTGTGCTGTTTATTCACCCCTGCTGCTTTGTCCAGGAGGAATAGAGCAAGACTCCGCCTCTTACTCTGGTATTAGTAAAAACACATCTCTAAAATTCACTCCATCTCTAAGGGATTGGGTGCTCAGAGCCTTCATCCCTGTCAGGCACAGTAAGCTGCTTTCTCTTTGCAGTGGCTACTGCAGTGCCCCACAGCCTCTCCCATGAATGCTCTCTTTTGGTTGAATAGCTCATGTTAATGTTTGAATAGCTCATGTTAATGGTTGAATAGCTCATGTTAATGTTTGAGCTCAGGCAGGGCAGTTGCCACTGGATGGGAGTTGTAGGTGTGAGGAACAGGGACACTTCCAGGCACATCTGTGGTACTTACTGCTGCTCTCCTTTGAGGTGAACTCTCCTGTAGGCCTGCCAGACATCAGAGACATGGAAGAAATCAGACAGACATCCTGACAGGGATGACGAGCTGGATTCAAACTTGCTTTTTTATAACACTATGAGGTTTCTGTAATATCTAGCTTTTATTTGGAAGCGATAAGGTAAGGCATTTTTGTGCTGTTTGGTTTTTACTGTCTGTTGCAGGCTTTTTTGTGAGCTTTGCCCACACTGCCTGAGGTTCTGATGTAAAGCTGTACCCATTCAGGGAGGTCTACATTACTAAGATGGCATGACAGTGATGATTTGTTACCACGGTAGGAAAGCCCATTCCAAAAAAAAGGGGGGGTTGGGGTGGGGTGGGTGGGGCTGGAGAGATGGCTCAGCGGTTAAGATGCTCTTCCAGAGGTCCTGAGCTCAATTCCCAGCAACCATATGGTGGCTCACAACCATCTGTAATGGGATCCCGTGCCCTCTTCTGGTGTGTCTGAAGAGAGTGGTAGTGTACTAACATTCAAAAAAAGAAAAGAAAAAAAAAGCCATGTGTGCTAGTACACCCCTTTAAGGCCAGCACTTGTTAGGCTGAGGCAGGAGGATCATGAGTTTGAAGCTACATTGGGAGGCCCTGTGTGAAAAACAAAACCAACAAACTATTGAGAATAAAAAAAGGAAGTAAAACTGGGTTTGGATTGCACCTCACCTGAAACCCTGTGGTGTTTATTCTAGAAAGAAAACTTGCAGGCAGAGAATACAGATCTGCCTGTCTAGAGGGAAAACACATTAATCAATGTAAACACAGGAATATTAAAAGATCTTATTCAAATTTTAAAAATAGTTTTATAGCAGCTATCAGCAAGACTGGTAAGCAGATTAGGGACTTTATAAAACAAATGCTTAACTGACCCGAACACCCACATAATGAGATTAGTAAAATCACTTAGTCAGAACTGAAACCAACTGTCTCCATTGAGCCAGCCTCATGAAGGTGCCATTGCAACCACAGACGACAATTCAGCACCGGAAGCAGCAGCTCGAGTTAGGGAAGTGGTGCTTAAGGAGAGCTCTGCTGCAGAGGAGCTGTGCAGTGTCAGTCAAAGCAGAGCGCTGTGTCAGCTGCATCCCAGTGAAACGTCCTAAAAGCAAAGGACAGACCCTGACTAACTGACTCCAGGACAAACCCTGGCTGCAGCCTCCGTCTGAACCCTTTGTGATTGGCTGGTGTGTTTACTTACTGCTGTACCCAGCCAAGATGCATACACCCCAACCCTCAAAACTGACTTCTTACCTCAGTCTAGCCTGACCCTCATGCTTGTGGTCGCCTCAAGAACAGCACCCATTACTAGCGCAAAAGCAGCAGGGAGACCCTTGGCACCAGGAACTGCAGCTCTCGTCCCATGGCAGCAGAGCTCTTGCCAGCTTTAATCCAGCCCCTCAGGCTGGAATGGGAGGGCACTGCCACATAGTAAAGAACTTTTAGATGTCTCTTAAAACGTCGAGAATAAAATTGGAAACTGTAGAAGAGTTAATGTGTCCTATGGACTCAATAGCAGAGATTATTTTTGTTCACAGTGGACTCTTGAGTCCATGATTGTATGAGGTCCTTGCTCTGGCTATGCCTTCAGCTCCATCCACATTCAGGGGAAGAACCAATGAGGTGGACTGGCCGGCAGTGCCCGAGTGAGCCGAGAGTTCCATGGTGAAGAATTAGAACTGGGGGTGGGGGGTGGGGGGAGCGAGGGGGGTATCTGAAATTTGTTTTACTGATAAAGCTTTGTGAACTAATTTTCTACAATTCATAAAATTTGGTGCCTTGTACTTGATTGTGGTTTGCATGAGAGTTAAGGGGGAGGGCTCCTTTTTGTTAAGTCAAGTGGCAGATGGGTCTGTAGTGTTTAAAGGATGTGCACTATCAGATTTTTATAGCATTCCTTTCTCTTATGTACGAATGTAAATTGTTTTTACCAGCAAGTTCTAGAGTTTTAATGTCCAAATTGTATTTGTAATCAATCATTCATCAAATGTCTGACTACCACTGTTGTCCATTGCCTCTTATACATGTCTGACATTAATGCTGGCCTTTTCTGGAATATCTACACATCCCTATGTGGGGCTGCAGCTTATGTGTGCAAGGGTTTCCGGCTAGTTGGGAGAGCACAAATGATTCTCTAAATCATGATGAAACGGGGTGACCAGTGGCCGTAGAGTCTGCATTAACTCTGGGGTTCTTCTACATGGATCATCAGGAAGCAGTGTTACAACAATGCCCACATGTGAACCTTCAGACTGTAAGACAGGCCACTGTGAAATATGCAGTGGATCATGGAGAAATGACCGCCAGTCTCCACCACACTTCCTGGGCAGATGACAACTGGGACAGTGCTGAGTGGCTGAGGAAGGCAGTGAGACTCAGTGTGTTCAGTCAGGGCCAGTCCCAGCCAGTTCTTTCACTCCAAACTTAAAGTTTCTACTGAACTTACAAGACTTCACCAAGTGTTCATGAACTTTCCATTCAAAGCATACTCGGTAACTGGGCCCTCAGCTTTGTTCCTAGACTAATTAGATGAAGAGTTTTATCTTTGGGGTGAAATTTTCTAGGGTCACTTGATCTTTTTTGTCAGCTAAGTGTGGGTCTCACAGGTGGCTCTTTTTGTCAGGACTAAAGCTGAAAAGGTCCTGCTCAGGACTGAGCTTTGTCTCTTCTACATTCCTCTCTGCTCTCGGTCCAGGTCTGTAATTTTCACTACTATGTACCCGTCAACCCGTGCTCCACTCACCAAGGCTCCAACTACACCAAGGTGCAGTAGCTATGAAGTGAGGGGTCACTTTGTGAGACCTGCCCATGCTTAAGTTGGCATCTCTCACTTAAAATACAACTAGCAGCTGGGGAAACTGCTCATTGCTAGAGCACTTAGCACTTGAGGCCCTGGGTTTCACCCAGCTACACTAAGCCAGCTTAAATCAAATTGCCCAACCAGCATGATGGATTCAAAGAACAACAGTAAAGTTACTTGGAATTAAACCTTAGATTCTGAATGAAACCTCAATTAAGCTCTGAATGCAATTGTGTCTTAAGTCTTTGTAGAGACTGGTTTTTAACTTAAATCTTTTCATTAAGTGCTCAATTATGGGATCACAGCACTTTAAGGTTTTATTCCTCCAAAAATCAGGTTGCTCTTTCCTAGCGTAGCCAAGGTCATGTGGGTTCTAAGTCTAACACACAGCTTACAAGGCTGCTGCTTCCTGGTCACCTTTTGGGGCTCTGCAAGTAATGGCTTCAAATCGAGGCCTTGTCCTTGTGTTCATACTCATGACCCTGGCTCCCTGGCCCCATTTAAAAAAAAAAAAGTCAGTCTCGCTGTGTAGCCCTGGCTAACCTGAAACTATGTAGAACAGGTTGGCCTTAGAGATCCATATGCCTCTGGTATTAAGTGCGTGCCACCAGGCCCCTAGCCTGTCTTCCTCTTTTCAGAGTATCTGTAACCCCAGGGTATATTCTAGGCCTGAGTTCATTCCTAGAGTGTTTCTCCTGACCATCCACCACATAGGTTCTACCCTGCTAAACATTCACAGGAAAATGGTAATCTATCCTATACCTAGCTAGGCATGTAGCTCAGTAGAGTGCTTGCCTAGCAAGCATAAAGCCCAGAGTTTGATACTAGCACCACATAAAACCAGGCATAGTAAAGCCTTTAATCCTAACCTGTAATCCTAAGAGTCAGTTCATGGCCATCTTCAACTATGTAGCTAAGTTTGAGGCCAGCCTGGACTACAGACCCTGCCTCCCCCCAAAAACAAAAACCACTTTTAATTGTGTGCCCCACCCCAATTATTTTGTGGAGATCAAATTGAAGCCTTTTCTGCAATGAGCTATACTCCTAGGCCACAGAGAACTGACTAGATGAGATATGTATGTGCCAGCAGACCCAGGAAAGCTGTTTTGTCCTGTTTCCTTTAATGAACCACGATAAGTTAGCATCTGCTATAGTCATGCAGCTGTGGCCCAGACACACTGATCCCTTCCAACTCATGCTCTGTAACCCATGACCAGTTCCAAAGGGTCTAGCTCATAAAGTTTTAAAATACCCAGCAAATTGACTAAATGAACCTGGAGACCTCATCTCTGCTGCCACCTGGTTCCCCAGCACAGGAGTCTTTCCGTGCTGGTTACTGCATGCTTGGAAGAACACCAGACAGCCACACCGGCATGAATCTTGGGGTGTGAAGGAGGCTGCCTCCTTGTGCTCACTGACACATTTGCCTCTACCCACACATCACTGTCCTCTCCTGCCACCAAATCTCACTCTGTTCCAACAACGCCTCCCTGGTACCTGGAAAACCCACCTAGCAAACTAAAACGCCAACCTCCATCACCACCTTCTTCCTCCAGGACTCAACAATAGGAACTGCTCAAGAATCAGCTTTGTGGCATGTCTGCATCCCTGTGGAGTGGGTTGTTCCATTACCATTTCATCTCCACTGCAGATCATGTTTGGGGCTCATTCCTGTCTCTTGAGTGTGAAATACAAGTCATGTTTATTTGGTTTTTGTAAACTGACTTTTTACACCTTGTTTTTGTAAGAAGTTTCTTATTAAAAGAATAAAACACCTGTCTTTATGTGCAGGCTTTATTTGAAATCCTTTTCAAGAACCATTACTACTCTTCAGGACAAGTGCAAAGATCACTCTGCAGAAAGTTGGAAACTGCTCACAACTGTGCAGAGGCAACATTTCAGCTGACGCTGGGGGCTGGCCAGGGGGGCTGGGCATGGGGGGAGGTTCGGGCAAGGACAGGGAGTCAACTTCGGCTGCTGGTAGTATCCTGTGGTGGTCACACACAGTAGGCTGTCTTTGGAAAGTTTGAATACACAGGAGTTCCATTCTCTGTAAGCAGATAACAGGTAGCATTAGAAATGGGAAAACACAGGACAACTGCTTTCACTTAGTAACCCAAGGTCAAGGCTTTACCCCAAGAATCTTCCCTACTTCCTGTGACTAGCTGACAGAACATACTGCTATCTTCATCTTTTAGAACTCTTAAAATAGGCAGAGGAAAGTGGCTTACCTGGCTACACCCCTGGCTGAGGTGCCATCAAATCAATGTCACTCAAGTTCCTGGCCAGCCAAACTCCCGCAGCAAAGAGTCCCAAATTGAGGATCAAGTTCCTGGGTAAAGAATACATTTCATTAACCCTACAGTCTGAGGGAGTTTCATGAAACTAATGACATACCATGGGAAGTTTCCTCTCAGCACCACCTTCTGGAGATATTGACTGACACTTGATAGAGTAATATGTCCCCCTAATATGCACATGAGAACTTTAAGTTCACAATTACTTCTAACACAAGCAAAGGTCAACTTAGTATTCTGCCGGGGCTAAAATTTGTTTATGCGTTGGCACCCCTTCCCTGCCTTCTAGGTTAGGGTGACTTCTTAAAAAATATTACATTCGTTAATTTGTGTTTGTGTGCACGTGATACAATGAACGTGTGGAGGTCGGTACAACCCGCAGGATCTCTCCTTCCTTCCACCCTGCGCAGGTCCCATGGATCGAACTCACGTCCTCAGGCTGAACTATCGCTGCAGCCCAGGGCAACATACCTTGAAAGCCACGTGATAGGATGGCTTTTGCCACTACGTTCTCAATGCGATAAAACGCCTGGGGATGCATGCCAGATTCACCAAGTAGGGAAATACAAGTTTATGAGGACCAGAGAGGGACCAGGCTCGGTTACCTCCGGAAGTCGTTCCGATCGGTAGCGAAGCGGTAAACGCCGCGGAGCCAATCTCCTACGTTGTCTGGAACCTCGGAGGCCTCACTGGCCGAGCCGGCGGCGCTCACCGTCACTCCACTGGAAGCCATAACAGCACCAAGCACGTCCTTAACGACTGCGCGTCGCACCGAGTTGTCGTAGGCCGATTGCGTAACTTCCGCCAATCTGCGTACGTGAGCGAGAAGGCCCTCCCTGACCGCCTCCAAGAGTTCGTAGAGCTGGAAAGCCTGGTCGGAGGCGGAGCCTCAGCTCGCGGCCCCGCCTCCCAGTGCCTGGGATCTGTTACCCTTGCTGCACTACAAATCCGTTAGTTTAAGCAAGGTGATTACCGGTGAGGCTAGCCCAGCCTTTGCGGATAGCGGCTGGCTCAACCTGCAGGCGCTGGGCAGTGGTGTGTTCCCAAGAAAGTGTCCTTCAGGTCAGAGAGCGTGCAGTACCAATGGAATTGTCCCGCGTGTCTGCCTGACTGCCTTCAATCTCCGGGTCTTTACACAGCACAGTCTTGTTATCTCGCTTCACAGGTCCCCCCAACCCCTAAACCCACTACCCCGATCTCCAGGCCGCGCCACTAACAAATGGTGCAGTGCTTCCTGGAGATGTCTCTGTCATCTGCTTGGAGGTTTTCGGGGGTCTTCCAGGGATCTGGAAGGCGCTGGCCGAAGAAAAAGCCTTCGGGTTCCGACTCAGAGGAAGAGGAGCAAGTGGGGCAGGGGCTGTCCTCTATGGGATTCCCGGGTATCTGTGGGCCGTCTCTATCCTGCTGTTTGGACGCCCTACTCGGGGTTTCCAGGGTGAGACTGGTAACTGCAAAGGGACGCGCAGCTCGGGAGGTGATCTTGTCATCCGAGGAGGCACGTTTCCAGCCGACGCTTGGATCAGGTCCTTCTTCCCCTGTTCCAAACCCATCAGAATTGCCCATCTCATAGCCCCCAAGTCCCTGTGCAAGAGGCGGGCCAGGGTTGCGTGCGGCCTCCCGCCCCGCCCCGGGCTGTGCCGTGCGCGCCACCGCTGCCGCCAGTCTACCCCAGGGGCCCCCGCCTCCGTCCACCAGTGGGCGACCGCCTCCCCCGCCTGGGAGTGAGTCCGCCGCAGCCCCGCCGGGTGGGTTCAAGAGGCCTTTGGAGCTCGCAGGCCAGGGACGTGCGGTGAGAGCTGTGGGGCCCAAAGCTCGCGTCTGGGGGTTCCGGTGGGAGGACGAGGTGTTGTTGGAGCGGGTAGGACAGCGTGGGGATGGGGCGAAGGGGTTCTGGCCTGGAAGATTACCCCCTTCTATGCTCAGCCCAAGCCGCCGCTCCCTCCCCTTAAAGATGTACACCGTCCCCTCCTTTACCAAGGGACGCTTGTCCTTCCGCTGCCTCTACTGAGCTAGAGCCCGCACTTCTGTAGCGTCTCATAAAGCAGCTAGGGCAGCATGGGCTACCCCCCGGCAGGGCATAACGTCCCCCATTCAGGGGCTCTGCGCAGTCTTGGCAGCAGAAGTGGTTCTCATGCCAGCGCCGTCCCTCGGCCTCAGTGCAGCGCTGGGAGAATATCAGCTGGGTGAGGGAGAGGAAAACAATTCATTCATTGATTCATTCATTCATTCACCCATTCTTTCATCCATCCAATAACCACACCTTATACCATTAACGCTATGCCCACAGACGTTCTGATTTTAAGTACTTTGTGACTTTTGGATTCAGGGAGGGTGATTGGCTTTGGGCCGGATCGTCCACATCCACGAAGTAGGTAGCACAGGCCGAAGTTGGACCCCAGTGCTTCCCTAACCCTATCCCAAGGTTCAATACAGCCTTTCATGTTGATGTGTTAAGATCCTTCTAGCATTGGGCAAGCTCAGCACTGATCATCTAGCATAGTGATGAGATAAGCATCTGTTCAAGAATCCAGAAATATTCTGAGTCCAAACTAATTTAAGGACCTTTGCTCGAACTGGGGGAAAGAGATAAATAAAGGCAACAGGTCCCACATACCCATAGCTCAAGAAAACAAAAGGGAATGGGCGGCCCTGGCTGGTTCCTAGTTCTGATGAGCCTGCAGCCTAGCAAGCTATTCCTTGTTCCCTGTTCCCGTGTTCCTGGCCCCAGGGAAGAATTCCCCTAGTGCCTCCTCTTGGTGCTCTACCTGGTCACAAGCTGGACATCGAGGTCTTAACAGTTCTGCATGATGACGGCCACAGTACAGGTGCCCATCGTGATAGAAGTAGATGAGGTCTATGAGGGCCTGGCCACAGGCCTGGCAAGCAAAGCAGGGTCTGTGCCAGCAGCTCCACTCACCAGCCCTGGCTGCAAACACTCCATACTCCCCTGGATTCAGTAGCCTCTTGCACTGCCAAGTAGGGGC
Organism: Tokudaia tokunoshimensis; assembly: GCA_036184795.1. Lineage (NCBI taxonomy): Eukaryota > Metazoa > Chordata > Mammalia > Rodentia > Muridae > Tokudaia > Tokudaia tokunoshimensis. Next base: position 37,374,806 of record BTHU01000016.1, read on the forward strand.
ACTGAGCTGATCAGAATCTGAAGCTTCTTAGCTCCTCTCATGGCTCTCCCACCACAACCCCCAATCTGACTGTTCTCAGATTGTGCCACAAGCCCCTCTCCACAAGAAAGGCCACCAACCCCCCCACCCCCAAACTGGCTTCCATTTTCCTCTAACATTTACCAAATCACTGCTCCTGAAACCATTTCTCCGCGAAAGTCTCCCAAGGCCCTTCTTCAGAAGCAACAGAGCAAAGGGTAGAGGAAGGGGAAGGCTCAGGGATGGAGTGGGGAGGCAGACTCCCTACCTTCTCACATGTGTATCCTTCAAGCTTAGGAGGCAGTAGCCGGGCCACCCCCTGTCCCAGGGATTTCTGCTTCCGCTGGGCACAGAAGAGTCAAAGTTGGCCCAGTTCCTCCTCCCCCAGGGCCAGACAGTAGCGTTCCTGCTGAAACATGTTCCCATGCACCAGACTTCAGGGTAGAACACCATGAGGACTGAAAAGTTCTGTAAGGCTTAGATACTGGGTCAGAGAGAAGTAGAACTCTGGAAGACAATAGCATATGTGCTGGAAAAAGGGAAGAGGATGCTGTTTGTTTGGTTCACTCTGCTGCCCATGGAAATGGCCACCACTCAGGGCCCCTTAGCACCTCCTACCATCACCGGATAGCTTGGCTCCCATTCCCATGAAGCTAGATCTCAGCATCGCTTTCAGGTCTGTGTGTTCTCTCTGCTTCATAGCTGCCTTGGCTCCCCTAGTGAAGTGTAAGCCTTTGGCTGTACATGGTGGGGCCTCAATAAATGCTAAACGATCTTATTTCTACATTTGTGCATTCCATTCTTGATTTCAAATGCCGTTCATGTCCATTTCCCCATTTGCTCTTGATCTAAGAAAGCTTTGTAGTACTCAGAACAGATATCACTATACCTGTTATTAGACTCAAGCTAAGGGGAATGACTCCCACCAGCTAGTGGCAGATCTGGGCCTTCTAGTCATACACTCTGGATTCTAGACCAAGAGTCTTTCCACTTAGTAACAATGAAAGGGAAGAAAGGGAGGGGAAAAGGAGAGAGAGGGAATCAGAGGGGAGACCCACATCACTGTCCTGTGGAGGGAGCTACTGCAGGAGGGTCCGAAAGCCAGGCCAGTTTGAAGCTTGGTTGATATCCAGGCAAGGCGGGCCCAAGCTCGAGCCTGTAGTAGCCTGAAAAAGGACACAGGAGGAAAAGAGGGGGGGCTAGGATTTCTCTTCCCTTATCACCTCTCTTCCAGTCTACAGTGCTCCCAAGCATCCCTCTGCACCGGGAAGGAAAGCCCTCCAGTTCTTCACTAGCGAGAACAGTGGGCCCACTCCTGATCTGAGGTCTGCCTGAAGGAACTCCCACACACTACAGCACATATTTGAAGCTCCTCCACTCACTCATTCTCTGGGTCCAAGTCCCTGTCATCTGCTCTGACAACTCAGACCAGACCTAGCAGTGCTGCTATATGGAATTTCAAGTCCAATTCCTGACAAGAGAAAGGGTCTACGAAGCGGCTGTGCATCCATGTAATCCACCCACTGGGAGGCTGAAGTAGGACTGAAGGTTCAAGGCTGCATAGCAAGAGCTTGACTCAAAGTAGGGGAGAACAGGGAACAGGAAGGTGGCTCAGCAGGAAAAGCCAATTATCACCAAGCCTAAGTTTGATCCCTGGGACCCACATGGTAGAAGAGGAGAGCTGAGTCCCACAGTTTGTCCTCTGATCTCCACATGTATTATGGCACACAAACTTAGGTGTGTGTACACACACACACACACACACACATTCACACTCATTAAATAAAAAGTTGGAGGGTTGAGAGGGTCTCCCTCACCTGGAACTTGATATTTGCTATATAGACCAGGCGAGCCTTGTACTCACAGAGGTCGGCCTGCCTCTGCCACTGAGTTCTGGAACTAATGGTGTTCACTGTCACACCTGGCTAACAAAGGTTTTGTTTTAATAGAAAGAGAAATGCAAACTATCACCTATTCGGCAGGAAGGGAATGAGGGACAGAGGAGGAGACCACGGAGGTCTCAGAAAGAGTGGGACTCCTACAACCTGAGCAGAGATATCCTCATAGCACTCCACTGGCCGGTGGCCTGAGTCACTGTCTGTGTTGACTGGTGCATCTGACTCCCTGAAGATAGGATTGTCCTGTTGGAGGGACCAGTCAGAATTCTGAACTGACATTAGTAACAGTCACCTGAAAGAAGCAAAACAAGAACACCCCATTCGACCAGAACACCCCATTCAGTAAGAATACCCCATTCAGTAAGAACACCCCATTCAGTAAGAATACCCCATTCAGTAAGAACACCCCATTCGACAAGAACACCCCATTCAGTAAGAATACCCCATTCAGTAAGAACACCCCATTCGACAAGAACACCCCATTCAGTAAGAATACCCCATTCAGTAAGAACACCCCATTCGACAAGAACACCCCATTCAGTAAGAATACCCCATTCAGTAAGAACACCCCATTCGACAAGAACACCCCATTCAGTAAGAATACCCCATTCAATAGGCTTTCGCAGTATGCCAGGTGAGCCAAAGTGCTTTGCAAACACCATCTCACAGCCTTGCCAACAGCTAGGTAACCTTGTCCCCATTTTACAGATGGCCAGACTAGGGCTCAGAGAGCAGTGATATATACCCAAGGCCAAACAACTAAGAAATGGCAAAGCCAGATGGTTTAGCCTCTGGGTTTGTGAAGTTCAAATTCTTGGGTCTTACAAAGTTGGGATGGACTAGAAGAGGAAGGAAGCAACAATGGAAGAAACCATTTTGCTCTCCCATGAGCCTCTGGGCAAGTTGGACCTCTCCTACCTACATCAGTCTTCCCTGGTTCCTCAGTGCACCCTTCCCCAGGACCTGCCTCCTCACCAAGCCCCACTCAAGCCTGCACATTTCCAGCTGTGTCATTCTGGGGCCTGGTTAAAGGCTTCCTCAGCAGGAATCCCCCTCAGCTTCTCTGGTCTGTACCAGTCATCCCTTCCCTGATTCTCAAGGGGAGCATAGTCCATGGCCCCAATTTAACCCCCAGTGTTTCCTCATCTAGCCTAAAATGCCTTGAGGGTACAAGAAACTTTTGTTCACTCATCTGTCTCTGATGGAACCCATAGCCTCTTACAAACCAGGTAAGCCATCTTCCGCTATATAGCTATACCACCTGTTTTTATAGCAGCTTTTAAAAAAAAGATTTATTTTATATAAGTACAATGGAGCTGTCATTAGACACACCAGAAGAGGGCACCAGATCCCACTAACTGATGGTTGTGAGCCACTGTGTGGTTGCTGGGAATTGAACTCAGGACCTCAGGAAGAGTAGTTGGTGCTCTTAACCACTGAGCCATCTCTCCAGCCCCTAGCAGCTTTTTTCTTTTCTTTTCTTTTCTTTTTTTTTGAGACAGAGTTTCAGAGCCAAGGCTGGCCTTGAGTTCCTAATCCTCCTGCCTCCACCCCCAAAGTGCTGAGGTCCAAGGCATGCACCACCACAGCCAGCTTTGCAGCACCAATTAATGAACAGTCCCAGTGCACCTGTTTAGCCGCAGTCCTGATGGGATCCCAGTATCCTTGGTGGAACTAACTACTCAAGTAGAAAAAGATGAGCCCTGCTCTCAGTGAGGTCACAGGCTAGTGAGCAAGAAGAAATGGAGAACAGGGGTAGTGTATGGATTCTAGATAAAGATTGAGTTGTATGGGGTGGAGATAGCCAGAACAAACGTAGGTTTATTCAGTGTCTGAGATTATTCTAGAACTGGGATGGAGTCTGACAGCACCTGGGGTAGGACCGCCAGTAAATCACTGAGTTTTGGAATGGCCAGCAGACTCAGTTTATAACCATCTGAGAGCCTCCCAACTCCAAACACTCCCTCAGTCCCCCTTCCTATACGCAGTGCCACCCTTCCCTATTCCCCACTCCACACCCACCTGCTTCCTTCCTGTTGTGTCCCTCAGGTCAGGTTTCCTGTGGAAGGTGGCCAGAATGAACTGTCCACACTCAGGGCTAGGAACAGTCACACCCCTTAGCACTGGTTCAGCTTCGTATAAGTCGGAGTGTGTGTGTGTGTGTGTGTGTGTGTGTGTGTGTGTGTGTGTGTGTGTGTGTGTGTGTGTGTGTGTGGTAGGTTCTGGGGCCCCACAAGAGGACTTGTACCTTCTTCAAGATTAGTTCTAGTTTGCATGGAACTGTCCAGCACAAAAATAACTATCAGAAAATAGACCTCTACCCAACACCCTTCCTGTCCCCCCACTCAAGGACAACCTAATTCACCTCCCGCTACCATTAGACCCCATCTTACTAACATTCTGGTTTCCTCCCATAGTTCGCTTCTTCTCTCCTCTCAGGTAAGAATAGGCTAAACACTGGCTCGCCCTACCCCCTAGGTGCAACTAGGTTCCGGGGGTCCACCTTCCCCAAACAACACCGGTTCTTGGAAGAATGAGCCCGAGAGGCACTAGAGACGGGAGCAACATGGGAAGGTGTTCCTGACACCCAGAGGAAAAGGGGAGGGGAGTATACGCTTTCACAAAGTGGCCTCTAGGCATAGCCCCCAAATTTTCCTAGAACTTGGCCGGTCCATCCGCAAGGCGGTGGCTCAACATGTGCTTACCGAGTTCGCTTGGGGTCCCTGTCTAGCTGCTGGTTTAGGAGTGGGAATCAAGATTCCGAAAGGGTCTCTGCGTGGCTAAGCGCCCGCGCAGTACAGGAGAGACCTGCCGTCGGCCGCGCCCCCAGGTGGCTCGGACCAGGCGGGTGCCTCAGACCGAGGAAAGCGCTTGTGGGTCTCAGGGCAAGAAGGGCACAGGCACCGGTGGACTTGGCGACGCTATGCACCACCGTCGAGCTGCTAACTGTCCCCAGTCTCTCGGCCCGCCCCCAGCTTAAGCCCCGCCCCCTCTGCGGGCCTTTACAGCCCTTCCTTTTGTCCCTCCCCAGTGGTCCCTCGCCACTTCCCCTCCTGGATTCCGAGTCTTGTCCAGTCTCCTCAGATCCACTTTGCCATAGTGATTCTTTTCTGTTTGAGAGATTGCGCCTACCTCTGTATCCGCCCCGCCCCGCCCCGCCCCGCCCCGCCCGGCGCCCCCTTCTCCAGACAGGCCCCGCCCCCTCAGGAGTCCTAGTCACCGGGCCCCGAGCGCCCTCTGGTGTCTGCGCATGCTCTCTGTCCCCGACTGCAAAGTCCTCCAAAGGGACCTTCTAGGCTGCGCGCCGGTTGCCCCGGCTCGGGTCGGTCGGTCCGCAGCGTCTCGTTGGTGCAGCCAGCGACCTCCGACCCCGCAGGCGCGGGGCGGGACGGGGCTGGGAGGCCTTAGCTGCGGGCGGGCGGCGGCTGCTGCAGCGGGACCCGGGAGCGGGGCCCGGCGCCGCCTGGGCCGCGGGGCGATGTGAGTCGGGGCGCGGCGGGGCGGGGACCAGGCGGCTCTACCGAGGCCGGGTCGTGCCGCACCGCAGTGTCCGCTCCTACCCTGGAAAGCCCCAAGCGGGCGGGCTAGCGGCAGACCCGGGAGCTGGGGGCGGGGATCCATGCTGGGAGCGTGGCCGCGACCTCCGCATTCCGTCTGGGTATCTAGAAAACCTCCTGTCACCAGTTCTGCTTTTCGCTCCCCAGACCCCACCCTCTTCTTCCCCCTAGTTACACCTTCTGGTCTTCAGGATCCCGCAGAATCTCCTCACTTACGCTGCTCCCAACCCTCTGAACCGCCCACAGTAACATCGTTCTCTGCTCAATGGCCCAAGGGCTTCTGCAATCCTGAAATTACTCAGCCTTTGCATAGCCTCCCTGTTCCACTTAGTATAATTCCCCCCCCCCGCCTTGATGGATCATCCGATAATGTGTTTGATATCTCAAAGAAAAAGAGGGGTGTCGGAAAGATGCAATCTCTCTCCCATCTTGCATCCAGTAGCTCTTGACTTCACACCCCTTCCCAAGTCCCTGTTGATATTTTAAACCCGCATTTTTTTTAAGTACCTACCTTTAGCCTATGCACACTTCCTTCAGCCTGCTTCCTCCTTCCAGAGAATAAGCCAGACCAAGCATGGAAACGTGGGGTTCTTTTACTTAAGAGTTGTGCAAGGATGCAGGGCTCCGGTGGGGTGGGGGTGGGGGAACCCTGGGAAGTACTGTTTTCCTGGAACAGGAAGGTGGGATTTCAAGGGTTTTCTTCAGAGTCCTGGGTTTGTTGATTCATCTACCTAGGGCTCAGATGATCTGAGATTTTGCCTCTTATTATAATTGGACCTTTCTGACACTAGGATCAGAAAGTCTGTCCAGCTTTCAAATGTGAAAAGATTTATTTCATGTATGTGATATACTGTCGCTGTCTTCAGACACACCAGAAGACAGCATCACAACACATGGTGGTTTTGAGCCACCATGTGGTTGCTGGGAATTGAACTCAGGACCTCTGGAAGAGCAGTCAGTGCTCTTAACCATTGAGCCATCTCTCCAGTCCTATAACTACTTCTAGAAATTACTCCCGTAGTTGGCAGATGTTTCCTCAAAAAAACAAAACAAAACAAATACAAAAACCCCTGGGGCAGGAGTAGAGATGGTGGAGGGAGAATGACATGCCCCACCCCAGATACATCATAGCAACAAAACATTCTAAAATGTTGGTTTCCAGAGTCCTGAGCTGGTGCTCTTGCTGAGCTAGCACACTGTTACATTGTGTGTCTGAGACAGAAAGCTTTTTATAGGGTTAAAATCCTCTGCAACGGTCGGATGGTGTGTGTTGGGTTTTGGTTTTGTTTGGGGACGTTTTGTTTTTTGGAGGAGAAGTTGTGACAGGGTTTTCCTGTGTAGCCTTGGCTCTACAGACGAGGCTGGCCTTGAACTCAGACATCTCCTGCCTCTGCCCTCTGAGTGTTGGGACTAAAGTCCTGGTCCATCACTTCCCAGCCAGGTGATGTTTTGAGAGGCACATATACCAGGATTCAGAGGGGGCTTCAGTGAGGGCTGTGGACTGAAGGTACTGGGCACCTCAAAGTTCGTTGTCTTTGGTCCTAAGAATTTGTGATCTTTTCATCCACAATTTTGTTTTGCTCATTGGTCTTTCTGACCCACTAGAACCTAGACCAAATAAGTTCAGGTGGGCTACACTGATAACAAGTCTGTTTTCTGAAGAGTTGAGGTTGAGAATAGGTCTCCATTAATGTATGGTCTCTGTCTCCTGTGCTAGGTGAGCCCTAGGTGTAACACACACACACCCCCCCCGCCGGGATCCAGGTGACGTCTCTGAAGACACTCTGTCATGACACCCCACCAAGGACAAGGGGAATAAAGTGGGAACCCTTTCCCATGCCCCTCCCATGGTCAGCTCCCCAATGGCCTGGGTGAGGTAAGAACCATAACTTAGATATTGGCTTTGTAGAGTTTCTTAATGTGGGAGAGGTCTGCCGGGTGCTTGGGATCTATAGCAGCAGCAGACATTCCTGGATAATCCACTGCCTCATTTATTTATGTATTTATGTATTTATTTAGCAGCAAAGCTAACCCCTTAAAACTTCTGGCCTAGGAGTGTTGCTCTGCCTTAGGGCCCCTGTGTAACAAGTATGAAGCGCTGGGTTGGATTTCCAGCATTAAAACCAAAACAACAACAAAACCTCTGTTTGGGATCTCTCCGTGTATCTCTCATCTCCTTAGGTCACAGAGGTCTGAGTGGTGTCCTCTCCATATTAAGGCAGAAACCTGTCAGTTGTGACATGTCATCCGATTACCAGTGTCCTGAAGGGACAAGCCAGCTAAGGTCTTATCTCTGCTTTGGTCTTTGGGAAAAAAGCTCAGCTTTTTTTTTTTTTAGTTGTTTTAGCGTGTTGGGAATCGAATCTGGCTCCAAATAAAATACGTACTCTGCCACTGAGCAGCTACGTGCTGGGCCCCAGCACTTTTTGTTTCTCTCAGTAAAGAAATACAGCATACACCTTTATCACAAGTGCTTGGGAAGCAGAGACAAGGGGGTCTCTGAATTCCAGTGTTCAGACATAATGTGTGTCTTTTTTTTTTATTTACTTTTTTTTTTTTTTGTTTTTTGTTTTTTGTTTTTCGAGACAGGGTTTCTCTGTGTAGCCCTGGCTGTCCTGGAACTCACTTTGTAGACCAGGCTGGCCTCGAACTCAGAAATCCTCCTGCCTCTGCCTCCCAAGTGCTGGGATTAAAGGCGTGCGCCACCACCGCCCGGCTCATAATGTGTGTCTTAAGATCATAATGTGGCAATAGTAACTTCAGAAATCGTAACTTCTGGTGGATATTGGGGTGGGGGCAAGGGAGGAATGAGAGAACAAGGTTGGAGCAGAGCGGGTAAGATTAAAACTGAGGGAAAGAGAGGAACAAGATGGTGTCTGGGCCACCCACGTGACACTGTGCTGAATCCTAATGAGCACCTCCGGCCAGCACACGACTGAGGCGGCCACTCCTTACATCCATCCTGCTTTTCCAGCCCAAGACTCCGTCCATATCACTCCACGGGTCAAAATCCTGTGTGCTTGCCAGGGGCCAGATTGAATGTTAACCTCTGAGAAGCTGTCCATCCTGCCCCCACCTGCAGGAATCCTTAACACATTCTAACTTGAATTAATGTTTATCCCAAGTGTGCTTGGCCACGGATTGAGAGAGAATCCCCCCAGGGTGTGTCTGTGTCATACAGCCTGTTGGACAGAGGATGTGCTCACAGTGCAGTGCTCTGCATAGAGCAGAGCAGCTTGGCAGGGCTGCTGGGACCTGCTCATCTCTTGTCTTTCTCTAGGGCCGATAGGCTGCTCTGACACCATGGGGAGCTGCTGTAGCTGCCTGCACAGAGACAGCGTGCCACACAACCACCCTACCAAGTTCAAGGTACCCAGACCCTCTCTCCACCCAAGTTCCCAATGGCCCCTCGAGGTTAGGCCTCCTGTATCTCTGGGGAAAGGAAAATGACAGGCTGTGATTGCGGGCTCACTAAGACTCTTGATGCTTGTTTGATCTTGGCCTCTGAGGTAGTGTGAGGGGGGAAAACCTAACCCTTGTTTTTTTTATTTTCAGTTGTGATGTCTCTCTCTCCCCCCCCCCCCCGCCCAATAATGTGTTTTAAATAGAGCGCACATAGCACAACAGTGGGTTGGTATTTCGTGAACCTAAGCTCCCTACATCCCATAGGAGGCGCCATCTCCTCAAAACTGGGTTTTTTCTGGGCCTGTGTTTCTCCTGCCCAACTTGAGAGGACCCTTCAGCAAATTTACACAGTTGTGGGGGGTGGAGGCTGTCTGTATTTGTTCTGCCTTGGGCCTGTCAACAAATCTTTAGATTTTGAATTAACAGTTAACCCCTTTCACATTGTTATTTGGCCTTTGGATGTTAAGACCCAGGAAGTTCTTGAACATTGGACAGTTAACCACCTGGCCGGAGAGGTCATCTGCTGACATTTTTCCTGTCTGTGCAAACATCAGAGCTGAGGCTCATAGGAGAGACTTGCCCCCAGAAAACTGTGACCATGCACTGCTCTGTGTGACTAGCTAGGAACTCAGTCTTCTAGCCCCAGTCCTTAATGACACTGCATCCCAGCATCTCAGGTCCCTTGCAGACACTTCCTGGCTTCTCTACTGACCTTGGGTCACTTCTCCCTACAGGTGACAAATGTGGATGATGAAGGGGTGGAGTTGGGCTCGGGGGTGATGGAGCTGACACAGAGTGAGCTAGTGCTGCACCTGCACCAGAGGGAAGCTGTCCGCTGGCCCTACCTCTGCCTGCGGCGCTATGGCTACGACTCCAATCTCTTCTCCTTTGAGAGTGGCCGCCGCTGTCAGACAGGCCAGGGTGAGTACCAGCCTCCAGGAAAGGGCAGGGGTTTGTTATGGAACTGAAGAATAGTCCTTAACACCCTGCCATCAGACATCGGACTTGGTAGTATTGTTCAGAGTAGGGAGAGGTCTCAGTCAAAGGCCCAGAGTATGTTATCGCAGAGTTATGTGGACCCAGACCAGTCCTCTTCACGCCTCAGTCATTGCTGTTCTTCCTATGCGCCTTTGTGGGAACACTTGTTACACAGTGGAAGGAGCCTGTGCTCTTAGACCAGAGTCTACGTAGCAAAGACAAACAACTCTTTCCACTGTTGTCATCGTTTCAGGGTCCTTATTGCCTTTGCAATAGGAGAAAACCTCCTGAGCTTCCAGGTCACACACCCTGGGCTCCATGCACAGTGGAGAGAAGTCAAGCAGAAGACTGGCTACTCGGGCCTGAGTAGCTTGCCTAGAGATATGGGCAGCAGGAGCTTGGGTCTCTCGTATACAGCGTAACCTTCAAGAGCCTGGCCCTCGTCCACCATCACCTGTGGCAGTGGAGTACCCTGTATTCCCCTGCCCATGTGCCCTCTGCCCCCCAGAGGGCAGGGCCAGCAGGCTGCTCATGAGCCTGAGGTCGGGGCATGAGGTCTGGGCTTGCTTCTTAGGTCCACACATGCTCAGCACAAGGCGTCCTTCTCTGGGTGGTGCTGCAGGCAGGCAGAACTGTCTCTCTCGAGATAGCACAAAGCAATGCGCGTTCTGGGTTGATTGCTGAAGGCCCTTCCCTCCATGCACCTCATCCCTGCGGTGCAGCAGGCATGGCGTGTGAGCAGAGCGATGAGGCAGAGGCAGCCTTGCTCCTGGTGAGGGTGGTCTGCACTTGGCACCTGAGGGGATGTCTGAACTCCCAGTTCAGTGCTTCTCTAACGCCAGACTTTTGCTGCACCCCCACCACCCCACCTTCCTTTCTTCCTTCCCCTCTCCCTCCCTTCCGTCCCTCTTCTTCCTCCTCCTCCTCTCCCCACCCCACTCCTTTGAGATGGTCTTGTTATATGTGGTTCTGACTGGTCTCCAAGCTCGCGGGGATTCTGCTCTCACCTCCCAAGTGCAAGATTACAGTCGTGTATCACCGTTTCTGTCCTTCCAGTCTTGTCCAGCTTTCACACAGCATGCTGTCTTTCTCATTCTGTTTATATAAACTTCAGTTACCCTGTACTAGAGCTAGTGGGCAACAGTATGTAAGGGTAATATAATATTTGTGGTCCATATCCCAGTGTAATTGTATCTGTCATTCTGTGGGTGTGGTGCTGGGGGTTAAACTCACGCTAGGAACCCCCGTACACACCCCGGTTTTTTGAGACAGGGTTTTTATGGATAGCTCAGGCTAGCCTTGAACTTAATGATTAACTGTGATTATGTGGTACCATACCTGGTAACATCTATCTTTGCTGTGTATGTATGCACGAGCTATCCCTCAGCCTCCCCTGAATCCCATAGGCCTGTGTTGCAGAGCCCCAGGCTGGCATCTTCAGAGCCATTGAGTTCCAGGTGCTCAGTCAAGTCCTGTCACTTTGGGGACAGACTGGACTTGGAAGTGCTTACAGGCCTACTGTATGAAGGAGCACTGGACTGCCTTGCTCAGTCTCTCCCCAAGTTCTGTGAGGAAACTATGTGTGGAGACAGGAGGCCTTTGGTTTCTGGCAAGCCTCTGGTTTGAATAATCTGTGAATGATCTGGGAGTAGGTCAGACCCATCTGCCTTCAGAGATGGTAGAGATGGGGTAGAGTTGGCTATACCCTGGATGAGGTTTTTTTGGGGGGAAGGGTGGCAGCTGGGAGGCAGGGAGTGATGGGTACAGGAAGATGGGGGCACCTACACATGGTTTTCTCCCCACCCCAGAAGGCACTTATCCTTATGAAAACAAAGGTACTGGGTCTTGGAGGGCCCTCACTGCTTCTTCACCTTCCCCAGGGATCTTTGCATTCAAGTGCTCGAGGGCAGAGGACATCTTCAACCTGCTGCAGGACCTCATGCAGTGTAACAGCATCAATGTGATGGAAGAGCCTGTCGTCATCACACGGAGCAGCCACCCCGCAGAGCCCGCCGGTGAGAGACCCCACCCGTCACCCATCACCCTATCTTACACACACACACACACACACACACACACACACACACACACACACACACATACACACATACACACATACATATACACGGTCTGGGAGGCCAAAGTGAAGGAGCAGGCAGGGGACAGCTGGGGTGAGCCAGCCTTCCTGGACATTTTTCCATCATCAGAACCATTCCTGAGGATGGATCAGTCCCGGGCAGGGCCAGTTGGGTGACTCAGGCTGGAGCTGCAGAGTCCTGGGCCTTGGGTCGACTAATGGTTGGGAAGCAGACAGGAAGACTTTGGGTTGCCATAGAAACAGCACTGGAGCTTTTTGCTTCCTTCCGTCTAGTGGCCTGGATCACATACAAAATATGCTTCTCCTGGCTTGCTGGCACAGCCATCTCTGCTCACATTTGTGTGGAGGCTCTCCCACGATCTGTGCTTGATGGCCACTGAGTCAGACCACACGACCCTGCGCTTTGTACTCCCTGGCCTGTCTGTGAGAGACAGAAAGGCTAAAATGGCCCCTATGTTTGTAAGGTTTCCCTGGTGCTCCCTGGCAAAGCCTGCCTGCCTGGTCATAGTATGGTCCAGGGCGACAGGTGTGCCATCAGTGTTTAATTAGGTCTATGAGAGAGTAGGAGGCCATTCCCAGGGTGGCTTACGAAGGCAGGGCAGGATTTGATTGCAGAGGTACAGGGGAAGGGAGGACTGCCAGGTCAGTGCGGTAAGTCCTAATAGGGCCTTGAGAGCTTCTTGCTGGCCATTGGAGGGGTTGCAGGGCACCCCACATATGTGTGCATGCGATTGCAAATGACTGTCAGGCCTCCCATACCCTGGAAACATCTCGGCTGCTTCCCCTGAACCCACCTCTAGGCTACACCGTCTCCAGCTTCTCCAATGGCTTCCCTGGCTGCCCTGGAGAGGGCCCACGGTTCTCCGCTCCTCGCCGACCCTCCACAAGCAGTCTGCGACACCCCTCGCCTGGGGAAGAGTCCACCCACACCCTCATTGCCTCCGATGAGCAGGTGCACATGTGGTGGGCGGCACTCTAGGTGGACGGGCCTAGGGAAGGTTGTGAGAACAGATTTGTTAGGGCCCTCTCTACTGGAGCAGGAGTGGCAGCTTGCTGGGGGTGGGGGATTGGAGGCCGCAGGAGAAACTCTAGCTCTTTTCCTGTCCTCTCTGGTCCTGTCTCTCTGCCCTCCCCATTCTCCCAGTCCTTGAAACCACTTGATTCACTTAACATCTTTACCCCTGCAGTCTCACACCTATGTCAACACACCAACCGGGGAAGAGGACAGCAGGAGTCGTCACTGCCTGCAGCCACTGCCTGAGGGCCGGGCACCCTTCCCAGCACAGACGCAGGTTTCTGACCAGCGGGATCCACAGGTGTTGCTGCAGCCAGGGCAGGTCAAGTTCGTGTTGGGCCCCACCCCTGCTCGGCGACAGGTGATGAAGTGCCAGAGCCTCTGCCCCAGCATGCAGGACCCGCCCCATCACAACAACAACGAGGGCCCTTCTGAGTGCCCAGCCCAGCCCAAATGCACCTACGAGAATGTGAGCGGGGGCCTGCAGCAAGGGGCTGGCTGGAGACTGAGCCCAGAGGAGCGAGGATGGAGTGGCCTGGCCCACCGCCGTGCTGCCCTGCTGCACTATGAGAACCTGCCCCCACTTCCTCCTGTGTGGGAGAGCCAAGGCCAACAGCTGGGAGGGGAGGCTGGGGATGATGGGGACTCCAGGGATGGGCTCACCCCATCCTCAAATGGCTTCCCTGATGGGGAGGAGGATGAAACCCCGCTACAGAAACCCACCAGCACCCGGGCCTCCGCCCGTAGCCACAGCAGCTTCCCTGTCCCACTGACCCGCCGACGAGGCTCCCCACGGGTCTTCAACTTTGATTTCCGCCGGCAGGGCCCTGAGCCCCCAAGGCAGCTCAACTACATCCAGGTGGAGCTCAAGGGCTGGGGCACAGCCCGCCCGAAGGGGCCCCAGAACCCCTCAGTGTCTGGAGCTCCTGGGACCACCCCACACCCTGCTCGCAGCTCAGACTCCTATGCCGTGATTGACCTCAAGAAAACGGTGGCCATGTCCAACCTGCAGAGGGCTCTGCCCCGAGATGATGGCACTGTCAGGAAGACTCGGCACAACAGCACCGACCTGCCTCTGTAGACCCGTCCTCCACCCGCCCCTGCCTACAGCAGGGGACTCCACCTCACCCACCAGCCCAGGACTCAGAGCTGCTTTGCAGAAGACACCTCCCTGCATTGCCAGAGTCCCCAAAGATGTCAGCCACTGAGTGTCCAGTTCCCCAAGCTGGGAGAGGAGAGGGTGAGCCATGGTGTAACTGTGAAGGGTTCTCAAGGTTGCACTTCGCACCTTCCCTGAAGCCCGTCTGTCTAGTCCGTCAGCTGCCGTGTGTTTGCGCCTTCAGTTTTCTTTTCCTTTCCTTTTTTTTTTGTTGGAGTTTTGAGACATTTTGTACCTGTTGATTTTATTTATCAGTTTATTTTTCTATTTATTGTTTTAAATGTAACTTAACATATTTATTATTAATATAATTATTTTTAAATTCTGGCTCAGTGAGTGCTCTCATCTGTGCAGTGTTTCCAGGCAGGGTCTGGGTAGGCAGGCAGCCTCACAGAGATAGGGGCTTCATTCATGGCAAATCCAGGGGGGTTGTAAAATCTGTGGTCACTCCTTTTTCTTTTTCTTCTCTAAGAAGCCCTGGTCTAAAACATAAAAGTTCCCAGGAATGGACCAGCTCTTGCTTCTGCTAAGCTGGGAGCTAGCTCACTGCCGAGAGCTCACATGCAGAAGGAATTTGGGAAGAAATGTGACTTGAGAGATGATGTTCACCTCACAGGCTACAATGGACCGGAAATGGGGGAGAGACGTTTCACAAGACTCTGAACCTCTCCAGGCAAGCCCCAGGGGCCTCTGCTGTCCGGAATATGTGTTGAGCGGAAGGTAGACCACAGCCTCTCACACAGCTACCCAACAGAACTGCGTCTAGGTCAGACCCTTCACAGGAGATTTTGCTAAAGTCTCAGAAACAGCCAAAGGAAAGCCATTCACGCCTGACTAGCTTTCCAGCTCATCCTTTGGGGCTTTCCTAGAGAACAGCCCAGGATGGAGCACCTTGGCCCACCAGGCCCAGGGAGGGCTCTTGCCCATCCCCATCTATATTCATGCCCCCTGGTGCCCTCTTGTGGCAGGGCCCTGTCCTTCCTCTCAGTGCCCACTGTATCTCCTCTCTGCATTTGACCTAAGGAACGAGGGACCAAGTACCACACCTCTGCGGCATGAGTGAGGGTGAGGCACCTTGCCCAAGACATACACAGGCCTCTTCTCTGGGCACTTTTTGGGTATCAGCTCCCTGTCCTGCGCTACAGTCCAGGGTGGGGCTCACGGTTCCCTCGGCCACTGTCCAACCTCGTTTCTTTGGCTTCTTCTGTGTGGACATTAGATTGACAATGCCCTCCTGACTGTGGGTGTCCCTTATACCTTCTAAAATGGACAGGGGACCAGGGGACTGCTGCCTTCCCATGAGCTGCTGGCTGCAAAGCCTTCTCTCTTTTCCAACCTGTTGACCTCTGAGCTGGGGGACGACTCTCTGCAGGAGAGGTTCACTTCCGCACTGTGGCAGGATGCTGCCGGCCCCTCCGGCTTCCTGAGGCAGCTTCACTGCTGTCCTATGTCCTCCGGTGCAGATCCTGATTGCTTCTTGAGGCCTCCAGTTAGGAGGGCTTGTGTTTGTACACAGGAAGATCAAACAAGGTTGAGGGGCCAGGGCGGAGGCAGATATGCCTCTGCCTGGATCAGAGCTTAGGACCTTAGGCACGCTTTGACAGTTACAGGTCCATGCTGACTGACTCCATTCCTCTCCATCCCTCCCTCTCTCTCTCATCTCTTGCCCTCTACCCTTGGGGCATGGATGTATACTAAGCAAACAGTCCACACTGAATTATACTCCTAGTCCCCCAGACTCCTCCATGCTAAGGGACAGACTACCAAGGGGTGGCCAGACATTGGCTATTGCCAAGAGACCAGATTCTGTCCCTGGCTTCACCACTCTCTGCGATGTCATGCACGCACCTGTTTACTGGAAATGCGTTTCACTCTGCCCCCGGAAGACATGGAGCTAATGTGACAAGTAGCCAACCAGATGATGAATACGACTCCTCTTTGAAAGTAGACAGATTTCAAATATGGTGGCATGCATCTTTACTCCTAGCACTTTGGAGGTAGCTGCAAGTGGATCTCTCTGAGTTTAAGGCAAGTCTGGCCTGCATAGCAAGTTCCAGTGCAGTAAGATCCTGTCTCAAAACCAAAAGGCCCAGCTGTTCCTGACAACAATGAACAGTTGTCCCCACTCTCGAGGTCCCCCCAACTTTAGGCTTGGTCCATTCCTTTATAGACACTTATCCTCATCCTCTTGCCCCCAAACGCTGCCGTGATTCCCTGGGTCCCCCAGAACAAGTCACCATTGCTTGAGTGAGAAAGCCATGCCCCCAGAATTGGCTCCCAGCCCAGTGGGGCCCTTCCCTTCCTCCTCTGCCCCTGACCCACATCTACTACAGGAATTTTCCTCTCCCAGGGAAAGGGTAGAGAGGAGTGGGCAGCTTTCCCACAGGAAGGGATGGATGGGAGAATGGGCACAGTGCCCAGGAAGGTGACAGCTGTCCTTGTGTTGGGACTCATCCCCCAAAAAATCAGGGTTGGGACCTTAGATGGAATCAGCCATGTTATCCAAAGATCATCAGCCAACATGAGTGGCTGAGCACTCCCTTTTCTTCTTTAGAAGCAGGCGCTGCTGGCCTCCTGGGCTTCCCTCAGGAAAGGACAGGATCCAGCATCCTGTCTGTGAGTGACATTTCAGGTCAGACCGGAGAGGCCCTCCCCAAACCCACCCCTGTGTAATAACAAGGCTTCACCAAATATACACACACCGGCTTTCCACAGAGACCATTTCATTTATCTCTGTCAGGCCTCACTGGGCAGGTCTTGTTATCACCCTAGAGAGGAAACAGCCAGGAGGTGAGGAGACTCACCTCAGGCTATAAGTTAATTAGCAGCTTGTGCTGGGGCTGGATGCCAGTCGTGTGTCCTTCCCACCCCATCCCACCCCTGCTCTGGGCCAAGCCTGGCCTGACTGGGGACCACTCCCCCTGGCCAAATGGCTCCATTCTCAGTAGAACCACATTCCACTTGGAAGTCCTTTGGAATTCCAGGACCTTGCCTTGTTACCTACCCAGTGAGCCTGCTCCTCCCATGCTGTCCAACACCTACAGGTCCACCCTGCTTGTACACTCTTGTACGTCCTGGGGACAGCTCCTTCTGTCCATGGGAGGGGCCCAGGCAGGAGTGTGGGAGGCTTGACCTCACCTGCCCTGATTTCTCCTTCTTGTGGGTGGAAGGACCTCCCAGGGCAGGTTAAAGGATCCTGAGTGCTGGCTACTCCAACAACTGCTTTAAAGTGAAATCCTACCCAGAGGTGGGGCAGGGGTCGTGATAGATGCTGCTCATCCTCTGGAAAAGCCATGATGGTCTGCAGTAGAGAAGAGCCTGGATGAACAGGGCTCTGCCATATCACAGCCCAGGAATGTTAGTGTTTGTCTCACTACTGTGACAAAGATACTTGAGCACGGCAGCTTATGGAAGGGATGACTGGGGTGCACAGTCCATCAGGGAAGGAAGATATGAGGGCGGGAATGTGAGGCAGCTGCCCCCATGGCGTCCATCCATTGTGAGGAGCGGAGGGGGGGTGCGGGGGGGATGGGGGGAGCTCAGCCTTTTTTTTGTCCCATCTGGGACCCCAGTCCATGGTGCTGCCCACATTTATGGTGGGTCTTCCTATCTCAATTAAACCTCATCTAGAGAGCTGCTCACGCACAGGCATCCCCAAAGCTTCGTCTCCTAGGTGATTTTAGGTTTTGTCAAGTTGGCGGTCACGGTTAACCAGCACAGGGCTGGGAGAGGGCTTGGTGGTTACACATCCGGCTCTTGTGGAGAAGCCAAGTTCAGTCCCCAGCGTCCATCTCTGTGGGCTCACACAGGACTGTAACTACAGCTCCAGGGAATCCAGCCCCTTCGTCCCCGCCCCTGTGGGCGCACATACACGTGGCACAGACACATTCATGTGCAGAAATTAAAGCAAATCATTTTTTTTAATGGATTAGCCATCACTAGATAGAAGCCCAGCATGTGTGTTCTCCATGGTCCCTTCCTGAGTCTGTTATTCAGTCTGTTCACAGTCTCTCTGCCAAAGGAGCTGTGCCCTGAGGCTTGGTGGCACCATTTGACCTCTTGCTATCAGTTTCTTCATCTGTCACACAGGGATAATGGCAGTCCCTCCCTCCGGGAAGGATTGCAATAGTGAAATAAGAAAATGTCCTCGGACGGTGGTGGCGCACGCCTTTAATCCCAGCACTTGGGAGGCAGAGGCAGGAGGATTTCTGAGTTCGAGGCCAGCCTGGTCTACAAAGTGAGTTCCAGGACAGCCAGGGCTACACAGAGAAACCCTGTCTCAAAAAACCAAAAAAAAAAAAAAAGAAAATGTCCTCCCAACACAAACCATGCAACTGGTTCACAGTTAAGTGCTCAGTAAATGGTTAATGACTGGCACCTGCATTTGGTTTTTCCCAGAATGCCCTCTGAACTCTTGTTTGAGCCATGGCCGAAAGCCACACCCAGGCCTGACTTTCTACCTGCCACCAGGTGTTGCCCTGTTCTAGACATTGCACTTGCACTAACACAGACTGTAACTGCTCATTTCACTACTGGTTCCTGGGAGCTCAAGCCTGGCCAGGGACCATCATGTCTTTTTTCTATATAAAAACACCCGCCATGCTCCTGTCTCCAGCTTCCTCTAGCCTGGGTGTTCTTGAATGGTCCATGCATCCAAGTGTTATTGCCTCTCTGCTCTCTGAGTATGCCCTGGGATTGAGTGGCACCAACTCTTGCTGTGGGCATTGAGGTGACAAAAAATTAGTGATGGGACTCAGGTTTGGAAAAGGTCTGCAAAGAGGGTCTCCGTGGCGATTGGGCCATGAGAGTTTGGCTCAGTATCTCACTCCTTTAACTTATTGCTGCCTGAAGCTTCCTTCTGTGCTAGAGACAGGCAGAAAGCCACCCTGGTCACCATGGCATCTTCTCTGTCTCTTGTCTTGTTCTTTGGGTAGACACCTCAATGGACCCCGTTTCCCCAGGATGGACACTGTTGGCAGAACTGCCCCTAGGGAGGAATTGGAAAGCCTTGGGGATCAAAGACATCACTGCTGTGTCTGATGTGAGCTGTTGTTTCTATGACCACTGGTTTTGAACAGTGCAGGGTGTAGCACTCCTGCTAGGACTGTGACCTAGGTGGCTATGTCTTCCCCTGTCCCCTTCTTCAGTTCTGATCCCATTAGCAGGGAGCTGTGACCCCTCAGAGAGGCTGCGGGAAGACTCTCCCTGTTGCTTCCTTCCACCCGCTGCATTTCTGCCCTTCAGCATGTCCCATTGTCCCTACTGGTAAGAGAGTCCCAGAAAGAGAGAGGCAGGGAGAAATGAGTGCTTAAGACACCCAGCTCCCTGGGGGGTAGGAACATAATCAATGAAATCTCTGGTCTCTGGCCTGTGTGCACCAGGCTGGGACAGACGGGTAGAGCTAGGAGCAGCTAAGGTGCTGGCTGGAGGGCATGGGTCTGAAGAATGGGGGTGGGGAAGAGGTGCCAGGTGTTCCTGGAGGCTCCTTGTCTCTCTTTGCCTAGGAACATATCAACAGATTGATACATGGGGAGGTGAGGCCTGGTTTACACAGTGGCCTTGATTTCCCAAGTAAACATTGGCCATTCAGGATATAAAATCTGGGTTGTGTGGGCTGGGCCCTAACAAAGCCTGGAACTCCCCAAAGCTTTTGTCTAAAGGACAGGATTATGGGACATGTGCTCATGTCTCTGATAGCTGTAGGACCTCAGGCATCCCCTACTCTGAATCTGTTTCTTCAAATATTGTGGGGAACGATTGGTTGGTACCTAGAGTTACCATGAGCAAAAATAAAAAGATGCACATGGGGCACTGGAGAGATGGCTGAGCCGGTAAAAATACTGGCAGTATAAACAGAGGACCTAAGTTCAGTCCCTAGGGATTACATAAATATCCAAGTGCAGTTGCGCACTGTAATCCCAGTGCCTGGGGGGCAGGACAGGAGGGTCTCTGGAGTTAGCAGCTGGCCAGTCATTTTAGCCATATCAGTGAGCTCTAAGTTTGGTGAGAGACCTTGTCTCAGAAATTAACGTGGACAAAAAAATTGAGAAAGACACCAGATGTCCACCTCCAGAGGCAACAAGCACACACATGTATACATATCCTCACACATGTGTGCATGCACACACACACACACACACACACACACACACACACACAGAGAGAGAGAGAGAGAGAGAGAGAGAGAGAGAGAGAGAGAGAGAGAGAGAGAGAGAGAAGAGCACATAAAATTCTCAGTGGTTACTTGACACACAGCACACTCTTAGCCTTGTTGTGGTTTTCATAGCAACAGGCAGCTGATTGATATGGGGCCATTCCAGAAGGAGGTGGATCCTGATCTTGTAGATTTAGGGAAGGACAGAAAGGTGTAGTCCTAGCAATTGGCCTGCTGGGAGAGGAGAGCCTGGAGTGTGGGTGGGGGAGAGGCTGAGAAGATAGCTTGGGGTGGACAGGGAAAGCGGAGGTGGCTTCCCTCTGTGGTCTATGGGATGGAGATCTGAGTGCCTGCGAGTGGCCTGTGGGGGCCAGGCTGTGGGTGGTGAGGAGGCTTGCGGCTCAGTGCTGTGTGAGTGCTCATCCATCCGTGTATCCAAGAAAGTATTTATTGAGCATCTCCCTGCGAATGTGCCAGGCACTATGCTGGGGATCCAGCCACGATGGGACCATTGCAATCCCACCCTCATGGCCCTACATTCCACCGTCAAGGATAATCTCTGGGAGGTTAGATTGGAGCAGAGACATGAGTGACAAGACAAGGACTGAGGGAAATCTCAGGGAAGAAAGTTCCAAGCAGAGGGAATTTCAGGTGCAAAGGCTGGATCATGGAAAAGCAAAGGAAGGGTTAGAAAAGACTAGAGAAACTTTTGCAGGGTGAGAAAGGCTGTGGTGGAGACAGGGCATGTGAGCCTTGCAGGCCAGGCCAGGTGGACTTTATCTGAGAGCAATAGAATGCTTTTGGCGGGTCCTGAGTAGATGCTTTGTAACATAAAGTGTAACAGGGCAGATCCTGCTTCTGGGTTGGCAAGGGGGAGGGGCGGGAAGGAGACAGAACTGGGAGTTGTTATGAACTAAATGTTTGAATCCCTCAGCTCCCGATATTGACACCTTGCCCTCCACTGAGGTGGCATTAGGAGAAAAAGTCTTCAAGGCACGATCAGTCACTAGGGCGGAGCCGTCTTGAATGAATGAGTTCCTGCTCTTTTAACGACTCAGTGCCTTCTGCCTCAAAGGAAAAGGAAAAGGACAAAGGAAAAGATGGCAGGCTAGGAACCTGCAAGTAGTCCCCCGGGTGTCAGACATGCTGGCTTCCTGACTCCAACCTCTAGAGTCGTTTATTATCCAAGCCCCCAGATTTGAGGTATATTCTGGCGGACACCTAACAGGACACTGACGGTGGATGTCTAGCCGTTGCTGTGGGGAGGAGAGCGTGAGTGGAGGAAAGGAGGGCTCTGAGGCTTGTCTCGGGAAGGAGGCGTCACTCCCTGAAGTGGAGAAGGAAAATAGGGGAGGAGAAACAGATCCCAGCAAGGGGCCCAGAGGACAAACCCTCACACTGTGAGCCAGAGACTGTGGAGTGGGTCACCTGACCACTGGACAGTTTGGAGCTGAGCATGCCATACCCTGCCCATCTTGGAGGCCAGACACGTTTCTGTGGGGACCCCACATCAGCAACCCTTCAGTCTGACCTCTGCTCTGAGGGTGACCTGGGTGGCAAGCGTCAGTACATCTTGGACTTTAGAAATGGGGTTAGCAGTGTTATGAGTGGGACCCCAGTAATGTCCACAGCAAGCCTGAGGGGACATGGGCACAGAGGACCCTGAGAGGTCCTCCTTAGGCCATCTGGAACTCAGCTTCAGCTACTCTAGAAAGAGTAGGTGGGGGAGTGCTATACTTAGGAAAAAGCGGGTCCCCCCACCACCCCAGAATCTACTCAATGGGAGCTTCAGAGAGAGTCTATAAGAATCACCAGAGGCCTCTGGACCCGTCCTTGTGGTACATGAAGACGCTCTGAGGCCATCAGTCTCTTGCCTGCTCTAGGCCTCAGTTTCCACCCTGTACAGAGCTAGAGCCTCCATATCTAAGTTGGGTGGCTTCCTGTTCAGGTCAAGCCCCCCAGCCAGGCTCTCTGCTTTTCTCTTAGGAGCCCCATCATGTCCTAGGAGGCCACCGCAGCCATACCTGTGCTCAGGTACACCCAGACCGACCCTAGCAAACCCAGTAAGGCCACTCAGCGGAGGCTTCACTGAGGGCGGGGCAGCGGCAAGGCAGAGGCCAGCGATCACCCCCTGACTCAGCTCGTTATCAGTGTTTAGCTTGGGGCTTCGGGGTCAGGGCAGGATCCTGCTCCTTATCCAGGGCTGTGATTAGATTCTTTGGACTTTGATGTATCCGAGCTTGACACAGGGCTCCAACTTCCCTGCCACCCAATCTCCAAACTCAGCAGTCTCCTCACCTAAGGACAAGGGGGAGGATGTGTGTGTGTGTGTGGGGGGGGGTAGGCTTGCTTAATCCAAACAGCTCATCCTCATGCTCTCTCCCCTCACTGTCTCCTGCTGCTACCACCAGACCTACAGGGCCTCCTGGGGAGCAAACAAGGGAGTTTGGGTCCATGCAAAACCAGGTCCTTGAGATACCTGGATGGAGGGGATCTCTGGTAGATCACAGGTCCCCATGGGCACTGGGCCCTGCTCTCTCCTGCAGAAAAGGAGAAAGGCTATAGAAGGAGACTGACAGGTGAGACCAGGATAGACCAGCTTTCCTGTGCTACTGTGGGTCCAACTGTCCTCATTTCTGCTCTAGACACTATATAGCCACTTTCCCTGATGTCCACTCATCTCCACTCAGTTGTGGTAGTGGCGAGTTGTAATTCAGTAAGGGAAGCAGGGGCTGCAGAAACCTTAGCAAGCCTCCTTGTCCTCTCCAGTAAGGGAGAGAGAGAGAGAGAGAGAGAGAGAGAGAGAGAGAGAGAGAGAGAGAGAGAGAGAGAGAGAGAGAATGAATAGGGGATCTTTGCTTCCTTGCTCTGAAGAAGGTGTGGCTATGCAGAGGAGATGTGTCACCTGTCACCTGTCCCTGGCCTGCCCCACCCACTTACCCAGTGCAGAAAGATCCTCACCCAGACTAGTGTTCCAGCAAAGGCACCCTCACAGAACCCAAGCAGCAGGGCCATCTTGGAATGAAAGACAGGGCTGTTGCAGAGTCCTGTTGAAGCCTTTGAGGAAGACAGGTGCAGGAGCAAGGCAGATGTGCAGCTTGCATGGATAAATGTAAGCCGGTGTCTGTGCATTTGTGCTCAGGAAAACCTCTGACTTGGAATAGCCCTGCCATCGGACACGGAAGCCACCATCTGAACCATAGTTGAGGTTTGGTCTGTTGCTAAGCATTGTAATGTTAAATTCTGCACCTTGGAAGGTCTGAACCCACGAGAGATACAGCTTTTGTTGGGCAAACCTTGCTCCTTAATTTAAAACCATTGGTTGAAGAAAGATGCTGACAGCCTATAGCTGGGCAGGAGAGGTAGGCGGTTTCGGTTCCTGGACTTGGGGTCTGAGGCAGAGACCATGAAGGAAGAGGGAAGGAGGAGGAGAGAGGAGAAGATGCCGCGGGGCAGGTGAACCATGAAAACATGGCTGAATGGACTAAGAGCAACGCAGAGGGACACGGCAAGTTATGACTCGGGGTTATTGACGGGGAAGTAGACACAGTAGCTTAGAGGGAAGAGTCCGCCCAGCTCCAGTGCGTTAAAGGCTTATTATAAAGGTTTTGTGTCTCTTATCTGGCAAGTAAATAATTTAAGATGGGGTAGAAACCCCTGATTGATATTAATAAACACACCAACAGTCCATTCTTTTGAGTACATTGCATTAAAAAGAGACCCTGTGGCTGAAGAGTTGGTTCGGTGGTTAAAAGCTGTACAGACTGATCTTGCAAAGGATGGGGGTTTGGTTCCTAGCATTCATACTAGGCAGCACATAACCACCTGAGACACTGGTTTCCAAGACTCAGACACCTTCTGTCCTCTGCAGGAACCTGCATGTACATGACATATGTACCCATAAAATAAATTAAATCTTTAAAAAGATGTTTTTAACTTAAATAAACAAAGCCAGGTGTGGTGGTTCATGTCTTTAATCCCAGTTTAGAATTTAATCTTTAATCTGTCTTAGAATTTGATGCAGTCAATCAACACAGAATCTGAGTTTTTAAATATATATATTTTATTAAAAATTTTTTGCATATATGAGTATGTCTGTGCATAAGTATGTGCCGGGAGGCAGAGGCAGGCAGATCTCTGAGACTGAAGCCAGCCTGGTCTACAGTGTGGGTTCCAGGATAGCCAGCGCTACAGAGAGAAACCCTGTCTTCGAAAACTAAAACAAAAAAGGTTTTTTTAAAAAATAGAGAGACCTATAAGCTGAGAATGTGGCTCAGTTGGTAGAGTGTTTGCCTAGCATGCAAGAAACCCTGGGTTCAAACCCCATTACTCTACAGACCAGCTCTGCCAGCGGCGGTGTATTCCTGTAAAGCCAACTCTCAAGAAGTAGAAACACCAGGATCAACTTGATCATTAGCTACATGAAGAGTACAAGGACAGCCTGGGCTACAAGACAGGGGTGTGGGGGGGGGGGAGGGAGGGAGGGAGGGGGCAGGAAGGGAGGGAGGAAGAGAAGGAAGGAGGGAGGGAGAAAACACCTCCCTCCCTCACCAGCAGGCTTGCCTCATGACCCACAAATGGGAGAAGACCCGCCATTTTGAAAGGCTCAGTGACGAGGGAGCCGGACACCAGCGCTAGGGTTGTCCTCTTTAACTGGAGGGGAAGACGGGCCCAACTGGGAGGCCCTGAGTTAGATGTACCTGCTGCCCAGCCTTGCCCTGCTTGCCACACAACACCATGAACACAATGTGCACTCCAGCCAGATCCCAGGTGTCAGTGTAAGGGCCGCACACTCATTTTAATTTGTCTTTTTCCTGAGTGTGCTCTCTCCTGCCCCACAATGACTGCACCCCTAAACCACCCCTCCCCTTCCTGCTTGGGTCTTTCCCCAGCTCTGCAGGCCTGTTCCTGTTTTCTCTTTATTTCCTCAATAACATTCACCCATCTGACCCTCTACTTCCCGAGGCTCATGGCCTAGCTCGGGACGGACAGCCTTTCTCTCCAGGTTAGGGTGGACCCAGGGAAGAGCAGAACTTGCTTGTTAAGACCCAATTGCCCCTGTTTCTCTGGAGAGCCATTCGGGAGGTGGGAGAGAGAGGTTGGCAGAAGGCAGGAGTGTCAAAGAAGAACTGGGAATGTTTCCCACTTGCTGTCACGGGAGAGCCCAGGAACACTGTCCCTACAGGGTCCTTTTGAGTCTGGCCTCTGAAGATTTGCTTGTGGCTTTTCCTGCCAGATGACACATGACTGACACGCTGACATCCTATTCCCTGCCCTGCCCGACCTTGCCTTGCTTGCATCCTTTCCTTAAAGGTTTCCCCAACATCTGCCTTCTTTAGAACTTCCTGACCAAGATGGCCCCAGTGCTAGACTCCGCCAGAGCATCTTCAGTAGGGTGCTAATCTGGGATGCGGATACATTTGGGTGCTGACTAGTTTTATGTCAACTTGGCACAATCTAGTGTCATCAGAGGGGGGAGAACCTCAATTGAGAAAACCCCCCAAGATGATCTGGCTGTAGGGTATTTTCTTAGCTACTGATGGATGGGTAGGGCCAACCCTGGGCTGGTGGTCCTGCGTTCTATAAGAAAGCAGGCTGAGGTAGCCGTGAGGAGCAAGCCAGTAAGCAGCAGCCCTCCACAGTCTGCGTCAGCTCCTGCCTCCAGGTTCTTGTCTTGCTTGTTGAGTGTGGGTCCTGACTTCCTTTGGTGATGAACAGTGTGATGCGGAAGTGTAAGCCAAATAAACCCTTTCCTCCCCAAGTTTTTCTGGTTACAGTGTTTCATCACAGCAATAGAAACCCCGACCAAGACAATTTGCTCAAATGGCAGAGGAAGGGGAAGCTGGGAAGTGAGGGTGGGAAGATTTGGGGGTGCATGGTGAATTTATTTTTGTTGTAAATGTTTGGGAGACAGGGTCTCATGTGGCCCTGAACTTGCTATGGAGCTGAGGATAAGCCCAAGTGCAGCGATCATAGGCACCTGCTACCATAACCCCACTTGCAAGGGTTGGTCACCTCTACCTATGGGCTCTGGAGAGAGCAAATTCTCACACTAGTCTATTTCACTATTTCCTTCTCTGCTGCTGTGGCCAGAGCCTGCCCATCTCTGCTGTCAACACCAGTGATGTCAGCTCCCCCCAACCCGCTACTGGGCCCCATGGCTTCATCCTCCCCCTCCCCCGCTACTCCCTTCCAACCTGGGGTGGAGAAAGCCAGTGAACAATGGTGGGGGATGAACACTCTTCACCCAGAGCCTGTGGTGCTGGGCGTGGGAAGGGTATTGGGGGTCATTTTGTCTGTTTTTCCAACAGAAAGAGCCACTACCCGCTTCCCTCCTATCCTTTCCTCTTCCTTCCCCTCTCCCTCTTCTCCTCCTCCTCTCTTACCCTCCCATCGCCTCTCCCCTCTCCTCACGCCCCTCCCTGTCATCTCTTTTCCTCTTCTCTCTTCTTTCTCCCACTTTCCTAACTTCTCTTTGTGACTTCACTGGCCTGGAACTTGGGATCTTCCTGCCCACCGGACACATTAGCTCTGTGTTGGTGTACAGGATGCAGGATGTACTTAGCAGGGGCCGGAGGGTCAGTATACCATACTACACTCTATGCAGCTCCCACACAGCAGAACTCAGCAGTGGGTTGCATTGTTGACCATTGGTGAAACCCCGAAGCTCAGAGAGCATCTGAGACTTGCTTCACGTTACGTGCAAGACACAGCTGGGCAAGGATTCAAACACAAGCCCTCTGGCTTCAGAGCTAAAATTGCTATTGTTATTATTATTATTGATTCTTATTTCTTTTCTTTTTTTCTCATCCTTCCTTTGCTGTTTCTTCTTTTTTTCTTTTCCTCCTCCTCCTCTTCCTCCCCCGTCTTCTTGTTATTTGTTTTTTGTTCTCCTAAGACAGGGTTTCTCTTGTAACAGCCCTGGGCTGTCCGGGACTCACTTTGTAAACCAACTGGACTTGAACTCATAGAGATCTCTGCCTGCCTCTGCCTCTCGAGCCCTGCAATTAAATATGTGGGCCGCCATGCCTGATCTCATTTTATTTTTTTAGAATTTTGTCTATGTGTAGGGGACACTGTGCATGTGAATGCCAGTGCCCGAGGAGGTCATAGGCAATGGTTTCCTGGAACTGAAGTTACACAGGAACAGTTGTGTACCTTCTAGGCAATTGCAATGTGTGCTTTTAACCACTCCACCATCTCTCCAGCCTTGTCATCACCATCACCACCACCACCACCACCATCATCATCATCATCGTCATCATCATCATCATCATCAATTGAGACAGGTCTCTATGTAGTCCAGGTGGACCTGTAACTCATTGGGTAGCAGCCCAGGCTTGCCTTGAACTTAAGATTATTCTCCTGTCTCACACTCTCTTTTGTGCACTTCCATACTCAGCTTAAGATCGTCCCCCCTCCCCCCCCAGGTCTCATTTGACCTAGGCTAGGCTTGAACTGAGGACCCGAGTTAGATAGTCAGGACATACATTAAATTGGAAGGTGAGAACTGACTCAAGTTGTTCTCTCATCTCAACATATGTGCTGTGGCATGTGCACACAAAGAGATGGATGATAGATAGATAGATAGATAGATAGATAGATAGATAGATAGATTAGATAGATGTAATGAAAATTACAAAAAAACAAAAAAAACCAAAAAAACCAACCCTGTGGGTTCTGGCCTTTGGAATTAGCAAGTGGTTGAGTCAAAAGCCAGGAGACAGGAGAGCCGGCCACTTATGACTACTCAGGGGTGCCAATTCTGTTCTTCAAACACCACTTCCTGATTGTTCTCGGTACTGTCCAGATCTGAGGGTTGCAGGGAGAGGGCATGCTGGTTCCTTCCCAGTCCTCAGACTCTGCAAGGCAACATCTTTAGAGGACCAGGAGCTAGAGAAGAAGCTGAGGGTCTGCCTGTATCTGTAGTCCATCTGTCTATGGACATAACATGACCCCAGCCGGATTCCCTAGATGTATGGCTGGGCCAGACAGGATGGATGTATCTGGAAACTTTCCTTCCTCCTGGAACTAGCTTAGGAGCTGACAGAGAAGTCCAATACTTGCAAACTCCAGAGTCTCCAAACCTTGACTTTCGGTGGCCTGGGTGACTAGTCTGACAACCTGCTAACTCCTTAGGAGTAAGGAGCTCAGGGCCTGATTTCTTCCTGAAGTCCTTGTATCTGTTATGGGCATGTGCCACAATGTGTTAGTGTAAACCCGTGACTGTTCATGGGGGATAGAGTCCAGATTACGTCACTGGAAGCCTCTGCCTCTGTATTATGGATGACTATGCATCTTCCACAGCAGACCCGAGAGCAGGGACTAACCCCACACTACTTGGAGTTCTTTGAGGATACACATCCCTTCTGCTTTCTCCCTTCCCCTCCTCTCCCCTCCCCTCCCGTCCTCTCTCCTTATTCATTTTTCTGGACAATAATGAAAGCAGAACCCAGAGACTGCTGGGCAAGTCTCTATCATTTGAACCCTTATTCTGTTCTATTCTATTCTATTCTATTTGTTTGTTTGTTTGTTTGCTTAATGTATGGGAGTACATGTAGCTGTCTTCAGACACACCAGTAGAGGGCATTGGACCCCATTACAGATGGTTGTGAGCCACCATGTGGTTCCTGGGAATTGAACTCAGGACCTCTGGAAGAGCAGTCAGTGCTCTTAATTGCTGAGCCCTCTCCAGCTCAAACCCTTACTCTCTTAACACCATGATTTATTTCTTGCGTTTGGAATTGAACCTAGAACCTCATGCTTGCTCTTCCACAGAACCATAAACATCTCAGCTCTCTTTCTTTCTTTCTTTCTTTCTTTCTTTCTTTCTTTCTTTCTTTCTTTCTTTCTTTCTTTCTATCTTGAGACAAGGTCTAACTAAATACTCTAAGCTGGCCTTGAACTTACTCTGGAATTCTTGTTTTCTGAGACAGGGTCTCCTGTGGTCTAGGCTGGCCTTGAACTCTCTATGTAGCTGAGGATAGCCTTACATTTCTGACATTCCTACCTCCACCTAGGCATGCAGTACTGTATGTATGTAGTTCTGAGCATCAGACCTAGGGCTCTGTTCATGCTTAACCCTCTACTGACTGAGGCACATGCTCAGCCCTCCGTAAAACCATTCTGCAGCCCACCAAGGCCTTGGCTTTGTGATTCTTCCACCCCAGACCTTTACCACTAATGCCTTGTTTAAAATCTTTTCTGCCTTCTCATCCTCTGTAACTGTGGCTTCACTGAATTATGTGTCTACACTGCAGAGCTTTCTCATCCCATTTTATATGGGGCTCAGAGAGCAAGTGGCTTCTCGGGGCCAAAGAACAGATAGACGGTAGACACTAGTTTCCAAAAGAGAATGTAAGGGTAAGATTTGCAGCACATCTTTTCTTATGCACAGAGAGGCTAATGAAGCTGAATGCAGGGCCAGTGGGGCCACCACAGAATTGTGGACAGTTATCACAGTCTTGGTCCCAAACCTCTCTGCTCCTCACAGGGCCTTACTTCTCCCAGAGACTTACAACCAAGTGTTCCTGCCCACCCTCTCCAAGGTGTTTCCAGAGGGAGTAACCAGGATCTAGTAGGTTCCTATCTGCTGGCCACGGTGGATGGGTCCAGGAGTAGGTGCCTGAACCAATAGAATTCTCCTAGGAACTGTGATCTCATTCTTTCTCTAAAAGTGAAAATCTGAGCTGCTGTTTGTCAGCACTATAGAGAAAACAGTTGAAGCAAGGCTGAGCGGCACATGCCCATAATCTCAGCATCTAGGAGGCTAAGGCAGGAGGAGCATGAATTCAAGGCCAGCCTGGGCTACACAGCAAGACCTTATCAGAGACACAGATAGAGATTGGGGAGGAAGCACATGGAGGGAGAGGAGCTATAAAGCCTGGATGAGAAACAAAGAAAGTCACCCTAAGGGTGTTTGATCCCTGACTCTACTTTGATCTTGGGAGTGGGATGTGGGGAGCACCCTTCCTCTCCTTCTGCAGTTGGCTCAGTGTGAGGCTGAGCTTCCCCACCTACCCAGAGTGCCTCTCTCCAGCAGGGCAGGCAAGCAATCATCCGTGAACAATCATAGTTAATCAATAGACCAGAGGACAAAAACAATCTGTCTTTCTATGTATCTGTTGATACAGAGATTTCTTTCCAGATGTTTAAGATAGGAACAGACAAAACTGACTCCTCTATAGGAATCACCGAAAGCTGGATGAAGAAAGAGATACAAAACGCTCTGCCTTCTACACCTTCAGGAATGGGGATGTTTTAGCCGGGGAGGGAAAGACCACTTTCCATCTCAGGTCTAGTTCTTGTGCACAGCAGGAACTTAATAAATTCAAAAGGAATGAGCAGACAGGAAGTCACCACCAGACAGCAGACACCATAGTGATGACTTGTTGGTGCTGGGACCCATTGACAGATGTCATGAGCAGGAAGCTGTGCATGGTGGCACACACCAATGATCTCCAGCACTTGGGAAGCTGAGGCAGGAGGATCTCTGTGAGTTCCAGTCCAGCTTAATCTACATAGTGAGTCCCAGGTTAGCTGGGGCGATGTAGTGTGACCCTGTCTTAAAATAACAAAAGCAAACCAAAAATCAAAGGCGACATTGACAAGAAATGGCTCAAGCCTGTGATCCTCACCCTTGGGGAGCAGGTGCAGGGGGACTGTCTGTGAGTTCCAGCCTATTTGGGGCAACATAGTGAGCCCCTGTACCTCCTCTCCTCAAACAATAATAAAAATAATAAACAAACTTAAGGGAAAAAGTAAAAATCCAAGCAAACACCAGGCACTGTAACTAAAGATTCATGTTGTGAGCTGCCAACGACAAGGATTATAGAACCCCGGTGGTCAGCTTAGACATTCCAGCACACAGGAGAAACTCAGATCCTGGCTCAGTGTCACAGCTAGAGCAAGAGACCCTTGCCTATCTCAGACAGGGTCCTTTGGCCTCTGCTTGCATGCCTCTGATCGTGGGAGACTCATTACTCTATGTCTTTGGATGCATTCTAGTGTGGGAGCCCGAGCTATTGATAACAATGGGAAACTGGAAGGAACCCAAACGAATTGGGCCAAGTACTCCTAGCTACCGAAAAGATACAGCAACATGCAGCCTGGGAAGCCGATAAGGGCCCAGCCTATCTTAATGCATGGAAACGTGTTCCTGTGGCAATCCAACATGATAAGGCCAGAACAGATTTTGCCTTGGTACAGGGAGTGTGGCTGTGTTAAAACATAAGTATGTACAATAAGGGCTGCTGGGTGATTTAAAGGTGTAAATACTTATACTTTAAAGACACCTTGATTTTTTTTTAAATCATTTTATTTTCTCTCTGTTTGCTGATGTTGGTCCTTGAACCCAGGGCCTCATGGATGCTAGGCAAGTGTTCTATCAGTGAGTGATACTCCAGGCCCAGCTTAATTTTCATAAAAATTTATATGTGTATATATGTATGTGTGTGTATCATTTTAAGTGAAACTTAGAATTCCTAATTCTTTTTTTTTTCTTTTGGTTTTTCGAGACAGGGTTTCTCTGTGTAGTTCTGGCTGTCCTGGAATGCACGCTGTAGACCAGGCTGGCCTTGAACTCAGAGATCCACCTGCCTCTGCCTCCCAAGTGCTGGGATTAAAGGCATGTGCCACTACTGCCCGGCTCTAATTCTTATTTTAAATTTTGAAAAAACATTTTTTGTTTATGTATTTTGCATGTGTGTGCCACAGCTCATGTGTAGAGAGCAGAAGACAATCTGTGGGACAATTGGTTCTCTTCTTCCACCATGCGGGACACTAGGGACATAACTTAGGGTGGACAGCAAGTGCATTTATCCCAGAGAATTAAAACAAAACAAAAATACCCAAAATGTTATTAAAGGTCTTGGGAGCTGGAGAGATGATTCAAGATAAAAGATCTAAGTTCATATCCCCAGAACCCACACAAGAGCCAGGTGTGGTGATGCGTGCTCCAGGGATGGTGGGGTGGGGAGAGGAAGAACCCAAGGTTTAGCTGGCCAGCCAGAATACATGAAGTTGTGAGCTGTATGCTCAGTGAGAAAACCTGTCTCAAAAGGATAAGGCGAAGGGGGTGGCTCATCAGTTACTTGCTGCTTTTTCCAAGGACCCAAGATCAGTTCCCAGTATGTCGTATTCTGGGAGCCTCACAACCACCTGTTAATCCATATCCAGGGGACCCAATACCCAATTCTGGCCTCCAGTGGCATCCACACATATAAGCCATGCACTTGTATGTGCATATACATATATAGAAATAAAAATAAACCTTAGGGAAATAAGATGGAGAACTTATTGAAGAAATGCACCCTGATCTCAACCTCTGGCTTCCACACATGATTGCACAGATGAGTACACCTCTTACACACACACACACACACACACACACACACACACACACACACGCAGAGAGAGAGAGAGAGAGAGAGAGAGAGAGAGAGAGAGAGATAGAGAGAGAGAGAGATAGAGAGAGAGAAACTTGGGATGATGGACCCAGAAGGGCTGCAGTCTAATGTCTAAGGCCCTGTCTGAGCACAGTGTGAAAGAATAATACAATTGATTAGTGATGTCTGCCAAGGTGGACTTCATTGATTAGTGATGTCTGCATAGGTAAAGGATAAACAATGGTTGCCATCCTCCCCATGCCCCCATACAAGGTCTCACTATGTAGCTGTGATTGTCATGCCTGGAACTCACTATGCAGACTGTATTGACTTTGTCTCTGCCTCCCGAATGCTGGAATTAAAGGTGTGTGCCACTCTGCCTGGTTTGGTGACCATTCAACTCTGGTTGTCATGTTCTAGAAACACTGCCAGCTCCCTGTATGACTTTGCAATGCCCTCATCTTTCACTGTTTAAGAAGATGTGTGTAGGGAGAGAGACTCCTACTGTGAGTTAGAGGTTGTAGAATTTGGGTAAAGTCATTGGAATAGGAAATAAATACCATAAGGAAAAGAATAACTGTTTTTCACACTGGTTTCATAGTAGGCAGCCACCACAGGGAGGACTCTGTGGCCTTTATCTGGGTCTTGAAAGAGGAGGTAATTTTCATGGGTGGCTTTGCTAAGCAAGAAAACAGCTGAGCTGCTGAGGGCCTAGGAAGGGAATGTGAACTTGGGGTGGAAAGAGGACCACCAGGATAACAGGGCATGAGGAGTAGTAGCTAAGACCCATTGAAAACTATTACCAATCGTTCATGATTTCTGGAGCCCCAGACAGGTAGGAGATCATGAACACACAGCATCAGCACACTGGGAACTTCTGAAATGAAATGCACCAGTGTGGGAGGAGCTGGAGGATGGCTGGAGGGTGGGGGTGGGGTCAGGTGGGTGTGCAAAAGTACTTGTTGCAAAGCCTGGAGGCTGATGCTCAATCCCTAGGACCTGCATGATGGAGAGAAGTGGCCCCAGCAAGTTGTCCTCTGATTGCTACACATAAACCATGGCACACAGGTGCTCAAGTATATAAATGCACATACAATAAATGCATAAATAAATAAGGGTAATTTTAAAATCACTCTGAGGAACGGCTTTGACTTACCTGAGACTGCTGGAGATCCGGTGTGTGGGGTCAGAGGGTGAGTTTGGGCTGAAACCAGTATGTTGGTACCCAATACTACACTATAGGGAGGAAGATGGCTCTGCTGACTTCTGAAGTGTCCTCAGGTCCTACAGATCCACGACACATAAAAAAAAGTGAGCTTTCTAGATATTGGGCAGGGGGACAGACCAGGGGCAGAGGAGGTCTTAGGACATCTGGGAACCCTGAAGTGATTGGCAAGAGCTGTCAGAGGACCAAGTTGGGTAACAGGGGCTGTAGAATCCCTGGGGCCTGTCAGCTGAGTAGGGATATCCTGGTCTGCTGCAGGTCTGGAATGCTCTGTGGATGTGGTGGAACTTGGCCTAGAGATGTGACTGACAAGGACTCCTGGAGTCCTAGTGAGTCAAGGAAAAGGCTGAGGCTATGGAATCCGGCCGACCTCGCAGGACTGAGAACACTCCATGGCTTTGGCAAGTTAACAAAGATTCTCTCACTCTCTTTTCCCTGTTCCTCAAAATCTGGAGATCCCATACCTGACACCACCAATCCAGACTCCAAATGGTAGGTGGTGGGTAGCAGTTGTCAGAGTGGAAAATTCCTACTGGAGAGATGATGTACATGCCTAGCTGATCTGATCCCAGCCTTCTGCCTACAGCGCTATGGTGTGTTAAATCTATATGGGGCCCTGAGTCTGGGGTAAAAGGTGACAGAACTGGCAGGGGACTTTTTCCACTGACTCCAAATAGAGAGCTTGTTGGCGACCAGGTTGGTGGCCTATCTAACTCAAGGCATGGGAAAGGTATAGCAAGGTTAGAGGAATGAAAGAGCGGTTAGTGGATGTGGGTAAGGGCTTTGGAGAGGATAACTGGGGAATATAGAGGGACTTTGAGAAATCCTAAAGATAGGAGAGCCAGGCTTATTGGTATAGGCCTGTAATCCTACCTACATAGTAGATAGGTGCTGATGTTGGGTGATGACAATTTCAAGTACTGCCTAGGCTAGAGAGTGAGTTCAAGTCTAGCCTGTGCAAATTAGCAAGTGTCTGCCTCAAAAATAAAAATATCCAGGCATAGTAGCACATAACTATAATCCCCGAACTTGGGAAGGTAGGGCAGAAAGATGGTTGAGAATTCTAGGCTAACCTGGGCTGCATAGTGAGTTCCAAGTCAACTTGGTCTATAGTGTGAGACTTTATCTCCAACTTAAAAAAAAATAGAGCCGGGCGGTGGTGGCGCACGCCTTTAATCCCAGCACTTGGGAGGCAGAGGCAGGAGGATTTCTGAGTTCGAGGCCAGCCTGGTCTACAAAGTGAGTTCCAGGACAGCCAAGGCTACACAGAGAAACCCTGTCTCGAAAAAAAAAATAGAAATAGCCTAGGTCATACAAGCCTGGAGACTTGAGTTTAAACTCATTGCCCACATAAAGAGCAGGCTAGGAGTATATGGCATGCATCTATAACCCTGGCACTGTAGGACAAAGGCACAGAGAGTCCAGGAACACACCAGCCTTCAGCAAGCTCAGGACTCAGAGAGATCCCATCTTTAAAAAATAAGGTTGAGGGCCAGCAAAATGGCTCAGTGCGTAAAGGAGCTTGCCACCAAGCCTGAGAATCCCCAGGACCCACAGTGGTGACCTGTCACATGAGTGTCCCTGACACCACCACTCCCATCCCCACTCCACCACCACCCAACCCCTTAAATTTGAAAATTTAAAAAATAAGGTAGATACACAATTAAAGGAGACATTCTGACATCAGCCTCTGGTTTCCACATGTATCTGCATAGATGAATGCAGGTGCACACAACATGGAAACACACATACGCCACATGAACACATCCACTAAACCAGCTGGAATATATATAGCTCAGTGGTTGACTGCTACATATGAGACCCTAGGTTCAACCCCCAAATCCCCAGCCAAATAAAGCTCCCAGGTAGCAATGGGGAGGGAAAAGAGACAATGGGGGACACAGCAGAGTGCAGTGTGGCCCTTCATTCACACCCTGCTCTGAGAATATGGCCTGATGGTGAGATTCTCCTCTGGGAGTGATTCCCACTGAATTGGGACAGGACTTCATGCTGAAAGCTTCCACATCACCACTCCATTCTGACTTCATCTGCCAGCCCCAGCCTCAGCATCAGTACTGCCACCACAGACTGCTGCCACTGTGATCGCAGCCACCAGGCTAGTTCCTGGCCCCTCATTTTCTAGACACCCTGAATGCCAGCTCCCAGTAGTTTAATGGGAATTGGGAAACATGACTTAAGTCAGACCTCCAAGTATGCCTGCCGCCTGCTCGTGGACCAGGTGGTTCCTCAACGACTTGTCTCCAACGGGAAACCAACAATGCCTGGAGACATTTTGGTGGCTACAGTCTGGGGTCGGGGTGGGGGCTGCTCTTAGCTTTTAGTGGGAAGATGAGGTTACTGCTAGCACCCTACAGTGAACAGGACCATGCCCAGAAACAAAGAATTATTTTCTTCCAAATATCACTAGTGCCAAGCGTCAGGTTCCAGGCACCTTCTTCAAACCCTCACCCCAAACACCTATATTCCCAGAGGCGTAATCTTTGCACTCCACTGTGCGGCTACTTTGTTCCCTCCTATCGCTTTTACCTCCTGGCCTTCCCTGCTTGAATTTAAAAAGTCAATAAAGCAAAAAGTGTCCTGGTCCTGCTCCAGAAGGAAAAACACACAGAAACTATTGATACATGAAATACAAGGGACATCTTGGCTTGGAGTGGGTCAGGGGAGTGTCATGCTTGCCCAGTCTGGGGCTGGGCTAGCTCCTGGGTATATAAAAGGAAGGAGTCCTGCTCAGATCTTCACTCCACCACAACGGTCGAGCTCGAAGTGATTTCTTCCTGTGAGACCAGCTGCGAATCGGCACCATGAAGTGGATGGTGGTAGCCTTGCTCTGCCTCCCCCTCTTGGAGGCATCTTTGCTCAGGTGAGACTGGAGAATGACTCTAGGCTTTAAGAGACTCAAGTGGGAACCTGGAGCCTGGTGCCTGTGGAGATGTCAGATCCCCCTGGGATGGGCATTACAACAGGTTGTGGGTGCTGAGACTTGAACCCCGCTCTTCTGAGAAAGCCAATAGTGCTCTTAAACCACTGGGCCATGCTTCAGTCCCTTTGTAGGTACTAATAGCGATCTAGAGATACTTTAAAGTAGTGTGGGGATTCATGCGGGTTATAAGTCATACCCGTGGATTTGAGCATCTATAGATTTTCATACCTCACGATTTCTTTCTTTAAAAGTTATGACTCAATATTTTTCTTTTTAAAATTTAAAATTTTGTGTATGTGGGATGGTGAGGTAAGTGTAACCTATGCCACTGAATACACGTGGAAGTCAGAGGACAGATCCAAGGAGCCGGGTCCTCCTTCTACCGTATGGTACTAGGAACTATACTCAAGTCCTCAGGCTCGGCAGCAAGCACCTTTGCCTACTGAGCCATCTTACCAGGCCTGCTACCTGGTGGTTTCTTGGGTGAAAGGCCAAGCAGCTCCTCCCATAAGCCTGCATTGTGCAACCACAGTAGAGGTGAATGGTGCGCCTCCCATGGAGGTTTAAGCAAAGAAATCCTGGAACGTAGAGTCCTACAAGAATGAAGAGTCAAGATGGAAAAGAATAAAAGAAAAAGGAATTCTAGGTTGCAGTTTGGGAGGGTGGATCTGCAGAGACCCTTGGGCAATCCTGGCCAGCCCCTCTTAGACCACGCTTACGGTGACATGGGCAGAAGCCAGGACTCCTAAGCTCTAACTCTGGAACTCTCCAGCCACTTCTCTATGGACTGTTCCAAGAGGCACAGTGATGTCCCCAGGTTGTAAAGTTATCAATAAGTAGGGAGGATCAGCCCTTTTTCCTTTACTCCATGCTCTGTCACATCAACCAGGACTTGGAGTCAGAGGACCACCACAGGAAAGGATACTTTGGGGAGAACCGACTCTCTCTGGCACCTTTAAAAAAGTGTAGCTGTGTGGGCTGGGATGTGGCTCAGTTGGTAGGACACTTGCCTAGCACGTATGCTGCTCTGGCTTTGACCCCCAGCACTCTATAAACTGGGTGTGGCGGCAGAAGGAGAAGGATAAGAAGTTAGAGGCCACTCTTTGATTCATATTAAGTTTGAGGCCAGCCTGAGACACGTGAGACCCTGTCTTAAAAACACAGACACACTGATTTTAACAAGAACAATTCTCCAAGTCACCCTCCCATTCTTGGGGAGAATTGCAGGCTGTAGTAGAGCAGGGGCCCTGGGCAGCAGGCCTTTTATGTGGCGTGAGGATGGATATAGTTGAAGTTGGTTAATTTCTGAATCTTGGAGCAAGCATTAAGGAGGCATTTGAGCGAGGGAGGAAATAGGAAGAAAAAGATGAAGGGAAAAAAAGCTAGAAAGAGGGCTGGAGAGATAGCTCAGTGGTTAAGGGCACTGACCTCTCTTCCGAAGGACCTGAGTTCAAATCCCAGCACCCACATGGTGGCACAAAACCATCCATAATGATATCTGACACTCTCTTTTGGAGTGTCTGAAGATAGCTACAGTGAACTTACATATAATAAATAAATAAATCTTAAAAAAAAAGCTAGAAAGAATCGAGAGTGAGAGATGGGGAGTCAGAGAGATTCAGTGGGCATGTGTGGGGGGCAGACTGGCAGAGAGACTGAGAAAAACCTGTGGAGCTAGGAGACACACACTGTGAGGTATGGAAGAAGAAAGGGAAGAAAGAAGAAGGCAGGGCACGGGCTTGACACACTGCCTTCCACAGGGTCCCCCTGAAGAAGATGAAGAGCATCCGTCAGACCATGAAGGAACGGGGTGTCCTCAACGACTTTCTGAAGACCCACAAGAATGACCCTGTCCAGAAGTACCACTTCGGCAACTTTGGTGACTACAGTGTACTCTATGAACCCATGGCCTACATGGATGTAAGTCTTAACACCCTTCCCCTCACCCAGGGCGTCTCTGTCCCTGTTGTCAAAGGGTCCCCTGCCTTCCTGCCCTGGGTTGTACATCCTTCTTCCAACCTACTATGGGCAACTGTTCTAAGAGCCTGAGCAGGAGTCCTTTCTGTCCTTGGGGCTGAGCGCACAAAGCGCCTTGTGGCTGTCCGGGGCAGGCACAGACTGAGCATCCCTTGTAGCTTGGGGCAGGTTTTGAGGGATGACTTGGGCCAGTGGTTTTGGTGTGGTCTGGAGGGCAGCGGCTGGGTCCCTTTTTGCTGACTTTTGGAGTTGCTGAGCCCTCGGATCCCTCAGAGCTAAATAGTTTACCCTGTGACATCCCCTGCCCATCAGGCTTCCTACTTTGGTGAGATCAGCATCGGGACCCCACCCCAGAACTTCCTGGTCCTTTTCGACACTGGCTCCTCCAACCTGTGGGTGTCTTCTGTCTACTGCCAGAGCGAGGCCTGCAGTGAGTGCTGGATGGGCAGCAAAGGGGACAGACACCTCCCTAAGAATGCTGGGAGGAAATCCACTCTTGGAGAGGATGGTGGTGGTCTGGAGTCACATGACATATCCAAGCCATGTCAAGAGGCTGGCCCTGCAGCTGGGAGGCGCCTTTGCCTTTCTTGCTAAGCAGTACATACCTTCACCTGTGCCAGCTCACCTTACCCACTCCATTATTCCATCTTACCCATCCTGATCACAATGGCATCCCTTTTTCTCCTGGGCAATCTCAGGATCTTGGTATAGGCAGCTTCTTGAAGGGGCGGAGGCCATGGGATGAAAGTGTGCTTCATTCCTAAGGGGGAGGGAGTAGGGGATGCTAAAACCTCCTGGAGTTTAAGCACAGGCTGAGGAGGGATGGCAGGCTCTGGGCTTGAGTGCACAAAGTCCTCCACTCACCGCATGTCCTCTATGTCCTGCCTCCCCTTGCAGCCACACACACCCGCTTCAACCCCAGCAAGTCCTCCACTTACTACACCGAAGGGCAGACCTTCTCCCTGCAGTATGGCACCGGCAGCCTTACTGGCTTCTTCGGCTATGACACTCTGACTGTGAGTGAAGTTCTCTACTCCTGACTGGGGGATGGGAGGACAATGAGGGCCTTAGGCAAAGCCCCTGATGTGCTATGGAAACGCTGTTCATAGGACAGGGGTCAGCACAACAAGACCTACTCCATTCACCTGCTGACCCTCATTGCATGCCAGGAGCCGGGGAAGCCATGAAGAACCCTTTGGTTGTAGCCGTGTTCCTTCAGGAACATAAGCTCTGCTGAGGAGAGAGGGGCAGGCAGGGGCAGGGACAACTGTGGAGTGCTGATCCTTGAAAGGGAATATGGCTCCTGATAGACTTATCAAGGCGGGGTGGGGACTTGAGTGGGGAGAAGGTCTGGAGGAGGGAGGTCCAGTCTGAGTGGTCACTGTCTTGTGTTTTAACCTCCATCCCCAGGTCCAAAGCATTCAGGTCCCCAACCAGGAGTTCGGTCTGAGTGAGAAAGAACCTGGCACCAATTTTGTCTACGCACAATTTGATGGCATCATGGGTCTGGCCTACCCTGGCCTGTCTGCAGGGGGTGCCACCACCGCCTTGCAGGGCATGTTGGGGGAGGGCGCTCTCTCCCAGCCCCTCTTCGGTGTCTACCTTGGCAGGTGAGCAACCACTTAGCAAGCTCTCAGTCCTTCCTCTACTCAACTGAGGTTCAGTCGTTTGAGGGTCTGCGGCTTCAGCCATACCTGTCCCAGCATCCCTCTCCAGTTCCTGAATTTTGCGCTCTCCACCCGGTATCTGTTTCCTGTCCACTCCTATTTTTTTTTCAACATTTATTTATTTGTATTAAAGCAGGGGTTGGAATGCACTCTACAGTGAACTTGTAGAGGTCAAAGGACAACTGACAACTGGCAGGAGTCGCTTTGTTCCTTTTATGATGTGGCTCCCAAAGATGGAACTCAGCTGGTCAGGCTTGGCCACAAACACCTTTACCTGCTGAGCTATCCTGCCACTCAGACAATTGTTCTTTGTCTTTCCTGAATGTGACAAGCTCCCCCTATCCCCCCCCCCACCCAGTGCCCGCCCCACTGAGGTCCCACTCTGGCGGAGACTTTCCATTCATATCTCTTTTGTGTAGTAATCTCCCTTCATCTCCTTTGATCTGTTGTTCCAACTGGTCCTGGAGTCTCTGGGGTGCAGCCCAGGATTGACTTCTAACCTGGTGTTATCCTTCCAGCAGACATGAGCAGGCGCCGCTGGGCTTCACGCTTCTCTCTCTCTCTCTCTCTCTCTCTCTCTCTTTCTTGCAAGTTAGCTACCTTCTAGAGTGTCCATACACTCACTGTGGTTTAAGGGCCTGAATCTGACTTTGTCACCAATTCTGTGGACTTACTTGTTGCCTGTTTATAATCACTACATATCACCTTTGGGAACTCTATCCATCACTGCTCTCTACCTTTAGTGGAGAGGCTACTAGAATATTCTTTCTTCCTCCTCCAGCCAAGCCCCACTTGAAGCCCAGTAGAAAAGAGAAGAGCCTGGCCTTGCACAGGCTTCTGGTAATGGGTGGGCTCTACCTACGCATGAAGTAAAAGGCAGACAACAGTGCTGTAGCTGGTGGGGTTCACAAAGTAGCTGCCCCTTCCATGGGGGCTGGGACTCTCTGAAGGACAGCTTCACTCCCGAGTCTGCAGCACTGAGGATTCTGAGAGGCCCAGACAGGGAGCCCATCTGAGGGAAACACATCCCACCTTCAGGGAGCCCCAGTCTGAAGGAAGCCCCAATCTGAGGGAGACAGAGTCTGTTCTCAGGAAGCCTCCATGCGAAATGAGGAAAGTAGGTGTTTTCCTCTGAAAATGGCTAACCAACCACCGGAATTCTTTTGCTGTTCCCTCCTACCCTTCTTTCTTTTGTCTTCTGTAGCCAGCAGGGGTCTGAAGGTGGACAGATTGTGTTTGGGGGCGTGGACGAGAACCTCTACACTGGGGAACTCACCTGGATTCCTGTCACTCAGGAGCTCTACTGGCAGATTACCATTGACGAGTGAGTCTGGTCACGCCTCAGGGAGTGTCACCTTGTACCTCAGACATTATAAGACATCCACCCATCCAGGCACTGCTGGCGGGGGGGGGGGGGGGGCGGCGGAGAACCTCCTCCAAAGTCACAGCCATCTATGCAGCAGTATGGAAGCCCAGCTGACTTTGGAAGCTAAAAGCCTGGAAGAGGGGCTGAAGCCACACAGGAACAGTCAGCACATATGATCTCAGACATGAGGGAGGCCACACAGGGACAGTCAGCACATATGATCTCAGACACGATGGAGGCCCCTGTAGTCCAAGGCTACAGCTTAGAGTGTTGCACCATCCTTGCGACAACCAGTGACTCTCTGGCTTTCAGTGTGTCTTGAGAATTTGGAAGTAGATTCGGTGGCTATTCAGATGGCCTTGAATAGACTCTAGGGTGATGTGAGGTGGGGTCCCCTTGCCTTCCTGAAGAACAACTTTGCTTCTGTATGTAGCTACCTGTGCCACTGTGGTGGGAAGCCCCTCTGACTGCCTTCATCAGGCAGGGACTGAGGCTGCTGTCTTCTTCCCATTCAGCTTCCTTGTTGGCGACCAGGCCTCTGGCTGGTGCTCCTCCTCTGGCTGCCAAGGCATTGTAGACACAGGCACCTCTCTGCTCGTCATGCCTGCCCAGTACCTGAGTGAACTTCTGCAGACCATAGGAGCCCAGGAAGGAGAGTATGGACAGGTGAGTCTGGGAAGGGGCTCCCTTCCTCAGGGAAGGCCACTGTGTGTGTGTGTGTGTGTTTCTCTCTGGGAACACAAAGATAGCTGAATCCTTGGCCTCCAGGCTTTTAGCTACTGAAGGCACTGGCAGGTAGTGACCCTGGTAGTATAGAAAAGCAAGAATATCTTCTGAGCCAAAGTTGCCTTGAAATATGGATTGAAAACTATCTGGATTTTAAGATTAGAGGAAAATAATTAGAAGATGGGGGCCACATAAATGAGTGACAAGGGACAGCTCTATAATCCACACTCCCCTTCCCCTCCACAAGCTCTCCTCCTCCTCTCAGTCCTAAACCCGGCAGAGAGTTTACCTACTACCAAGCCCATTCTCATCGATTCCGGGCGGGCACTGACAGGCCACATGGTCTACAGATCCGTATGTTAAAGGGCGCTAGCTGAGGGAGGGCAGCAATTCAATCTCTCAGAGAGCTTAGCTGGTTCCTGAGGTCTCCTCTGATCCCTCCCTGTCTGTGCCAATGCCACTGAATGCTGAGAGCTTGGTGTGAGTCAGGTTTCCCTTGACGCTGTGCCCTCCATTCCAAAGCAGACTGTGGGTGGGCCTAAGCTGTAGAACATTCAGGTGGCGGCGTGACGGGCACCCTTCTGAGGGAGATTTTCCTGTCTGCAGTATTTTGTGAGCTGCGACAGCGTCAGTAGCCTGCCTACCCTCAGTTTTGTCCTCAATGGCGTCCAGTTCCCCCTGTCACCCTCTTCCTACATCATCCAGGTAAGTTCTCCTTCCTCTGGGCAGAGCTTCCAGGATTTGGTGTGGGTCTGGAAAAGTTACGCTAAGATTTGAACCCAAGTTGGTCTGTCTTCAAAGCTTAACTACCTGGATGACCTGCTGTGGGCCAGAGCAGGGATGGGAGGTGGGGAGGGGGGAAGATGGGGGTGGGGAGGGTAGCTGTGGAGGAAGGAACTTTCCACCTCTTAGAACCGTTGCTCAGCAGTCTGTGTTATGGAGGGTCAGCTGTCTAATGAGCCCTTTGGATAGTCTTGTGTTATTCAAGGGCTGAAGTTCAGTCCACAGGTAAACAAATGGGCGAATATTGTCTTTCTGTTGAACAGGAGGAAGGCTTCTGCATGGTGGGTCTTGAGAGCCTCTCTCTGACCTCCGAGAGTGGCCAGCCCCTCTGGATCCTTGGAGATGTCTTCCTCAGGTCTTACTATGCTGTCTTCGACATGGGCAATAACAGGGTGGGCCTTGCCCCTTCTGCCTAGATTTGCCATCTAGACACCCCTGTGCCTTTCTTCCTCTCAGCCTGTCCCCCTCTGTCCCTCCTCTCTGCATCTAGCTTTCCTTTTCTGAACCCTAGAGTTTCCCTAATAATAAATAGTCCTCCATATTGACCAGCCTGTTGCGTCATTTGTGTGTAGGGTGTGTGGGGTCAGGGAGCTGGACAAAGTTATGACTTGTCAGATTCCTGGGGTCTTGGGGAACTGTCAGAGTGGGAGACAGGGCAAGCTCCTCTTTGACCGATCTTAGTGGCCACAAGGTTTCCCGGTGGGTTACTCAGGGCCAAGTGAATGGAGTTTGAAGCCAGGCTTGGAGATAGGCCTGTATCCTTCAGTGCTTGGAACCTAGTCACAGATTCCCTCTGAATAGATAAAACAGGCCATGGGGGGAGGGGCTTGTGCCTGACGGGCAAAGGGAAAATACTCTGTTAAACCACTTCCCCAAACTTTCCCACTGGCCTCAAGGCTACAGGAATGTCCACTATTGGCATATGCAGGGGTGGGTGCAACATGATACAACATGTCTCTTCAACTTTGAACCCCTTTTGACTAGAGTTTTCAGAAGGATGCTGTACGCACGTTCATTTCTAACAGTTGTGGATCCTTGAGGAAGCAAGATGCTATTTCTAGTAAACCTGCATGAACATGGGTGACACTGAGGTGGGGTGACTATATCTTTACCCAGTCTGCTAAGTCCCAGGATGTGCGTTGGAAGGAGGGTTGTCCCTCGGCTGTGGACTGCAGGCCAGCTCTTTCTCAGACTTTCTCTAACCAGCTCA
The DNA here is from genome assembly GCA_036184795.1 of Tokudaia tokunoshimensis. NCBI lineage: Eukaryota > Metazoa > Chordata > Mammalia > Rodentia > Muridae > Tokudaia > Tokudaia tokunoshimensis. Next base: position 37,419,369 of record BTHU01000016.1, read on the forward strand.
GTGAGAGGTCTGTTGCTCTAGATTTCATCCTTAGGAGTGTTTTAGAAAGCCCCAGAAACTTGGGGACACATGATGGGGGGAGGAGCAAGAGAAGAAGAGGGAGAAGAGGAAGAAAAGAGAGAGCAAGGAGGGAGAGAAGGAAGGAGAGGAAGAAAAGGGCAGGAGGCAGGGAGAAAAGGAGGTGGTGGGAGGAGGGATGAAGACAAAAGAGGGACCACAAGCTAAGTCAGATCCTAGAGCCCGTAGCTTCCAGCAGGAGGGATGGACAAGGGAGAAGACTGCGGAATTGTGAGCAGTAAAATGTCGGTGCTGACGCCAGGTCCAACTTCTCTCACACTTAGGGGCAGGGACAAAAGGGCAGGATGCAGGTTATGCACCCCATTCCAAACTGAGACAGGATAGATAGTGAAAACTATGGGCGCTCGAGAGGGGAGGAGTTTTACATCCCAAACCCACTGGATGAAGCCAAGAATCCCAGTAACTGTTTTTCCCAGGAAGCATGCAATTACAGAGGGAATTCCATCAGGAGTGTCTGAATAAGTCAGGAGTGGTGACACACCCCTCCGACTACAGCATTCTCGGAAAGCAGAGGCAGGCAGATCTCAGCAAGATTGAGGATAATAAAATCAACTAATGAAGTCTGGGCCAGCTAGGGTTATTGGGTGAGTCTTTTTCAACAAAACAAAACAATGGTAAAACAAAACAATAAACCAGGCTTAAATCCCAAGCACGTGAGCCCTGGAATATAGCCTCAGCGCTCTCCCAGACACTGTCTGGAAATCTCACAAAAAGAACTGTTTTGATTACAGTTAAGATATCCTAACTTCCTTTATAACCTTTTACCTAATCAATTATAATGGTATCAGGTACACCCCAGGAAACATCCTGTGATCTTATTTAAGTTTCTCAGAAGTCCTTTGAAGATAACTGCAGAGCTCACCAAAACAAAAATACAAGACAATGAGGAGCTCTAGTCCTGAGTCTACTCTCTCCCTGATTTCAACTTTCTCTTAATCCCTGTGTTTTAAATCTACATTTAAAAAGGACAGTCAGGGCTATACAAAGAAACCCTGTCTCAAAAAACCAAAAAAAGAAAAAAAATATATATTTAAGTCAGGTGGTAGTGGCACACACTTTTAATCCCAGCACTTGGGAGACAGGTAGATCTCTGTGATTTCGAGGTCAGCCTGTCTACAGAGCAAATTGTAGGACAGCCAAGGCTACATAAAGAAACCCTGTGTTGAGGAACCAAAAAAATATATATATATATACATACACACATATATATACCTATATAAATATATATTTAATAAACTACAGCTCTGCTTCATACTAGCTTGTCCTGAAATTATAATTAATAGAACAACAATAATAATGTTATTATTATTTAACAAAGAAATCAAAACTCTCCCCAAGTGGAAGTTCCTAAAGGATAAGGTAACTTCTCAGGTTGCTGCTGGTAATTTTGGGCGTGTCTCCTGGTGCACTACCTTTAACACAAACCAGGAGGGACCACTTGGGATCCTATATTTTTCTCACATTCGTGCAAAAGCAGCTTGCTATTGGTCCTTTCACAAGATGTAATAATATTGTAAGTCCTATCACGGGACATCATTGATAGAAAAAAAGAGAGAAAAATCTGAAAAGGGAAAAAAGACAAACGTTTAAACTCAAAAGTTGACTCCTGGGGAATCTCGGCCAGTAGAATGGAACTGCAAGTCCCGGCGAGCCCTTCGCGGCTGCGACAGGGACTACATTTCCCAGCGGTCGCCGCGGTAGGCCTATGGGGGGCGGTCCGCAGGAGGGGCGGGTGCTGCCCTCTGCCGGGCGCAGCGGGAAGTAGGCGCGGAGTGACAGCCGGAGCCCAAGCGCCGGGCGCCGGGCTAGGTGACAGCGGAGGCGGCAGCTGCGGGCGGGACGCAGAGAACGGCGACGGCGCCGACGGCGGCGGGAAGGGCGGACGGGGCGGGCCTGGCTGGTGGCGCGTAGCCCGAGGAGCCCGACAGCGGGCGGCGGGCGAAGCTCGGGGGCCGGGCACCCGAACTTGAGACAAGTTGCCGGAACCTCAGGGCGCCGGCGGCGGACAGATTGACCTTCAGAGCGAGGTGAGCGGGACTAGGGGGCAAGGGGTGCAGAGGGACTGGGGAACGCCGGCGCCTCACTTCCCATTCTGTGGGTGCCTGAGACAGGTGGGGGGGGTAAGTGGGGGTACAGACTGGAGCAGGACAGGGTGCACTGCGCCGCCACCCACCCGCAGCCGGTGCAGCCCTGGGTACCCGGCGCGTGGCCCGAGCGATGCAGCTCGCCAGTCGGGGAGCCCCTCGGGCCCCTCCCTTCGGGCCGGACCGGGGGCCGCCTCCCCGCGACCTTATGTAACCGGGGCGGGCACGGGCCTTCCTGGCCCGGGGAAGCTGAGCGGAGCTGGGGCGGGAGGTGCAGGAGTGAACTTGCAAGAAGTTTTGAGGGACTCCCGGGCCCTGAGCTCGCTCCCCCTCCCCCGGTAGAACGGGGGTGGGGGGATCGGGGGAGGGAGTCCGAGGCCCGGGGAGGTGTGCAGGCACCAAGGCCGGCGGGGCCTGGCCCAGCCTGGATGGTCGCGCGCAGTGGGAGGGCCGGAGAGGCGCCACGCCCCGTGGGCTGGGCTGCCTGTGTCCGGGGGTAGTGTGGACGTCCCATCCCTCCCTCCCTTGCTGGTTTGCCTTTCTCCCTCCTGATCTCTTGCAGAAGACACCTCTGGGTTTCAGCCCCTGATGTCCCTGGCAAACTTCTCCTCTTGTACTATCCAACCCCCCTAGGGAGCCCCAACTCGGGGTCGCACCCTCTGTGCACCTTGCTTTTTGCTTCCTTGAGCTTCCAGTCGTCTGCCCTCCTCCCTGAGCCACCCTCTTGATCCTCGATTCCGGAAAATACGCCCCCTTTTCCCTGTCTACCCCAACACCCGCACCGTCCAACCCCAGGCTAGCCCGCCCCGCCAGGTCAATGCCTTCGTCTCCCCACCCCCAACTCCGGACCCCGTCGCCTCTTCCGCCCAGCGCCTCCTGGAAGGGAGCTGGCGGATGCCACCTGGGTCCCCGCCCTCGGCCCCCGCTGTGCTCTGGGTTCTGGCTTCACGCACCGCTGCCCGGAGCTGCTCGGGGCTGCGCGAGCAGGTTCGCGCCGCAGCCGCCCGGCGCGCCCCAACCCGGCGCCCTGGGGAGGAAGGATGGGCGCCCGCCCGGGTGGGGCTGGTCTGCGCCAGCGCTACCCGGGCCCCCGCCCTCCATTCTGCGCCTGCCCCTCAACGCGACGCCCTTCCCCAACCTGCGTCAGTTCTCGCCTGTCTTGCGGGAGACCATTCAGTGTGGCAGTTGCAGGGCTAAACTTGAGCGCTCAGTCCGCTGGGGAAGTGTGGGCTCCACTTTCCCGGACCCGGGGTGAGGGGCTGCTTGATGAAGCAGGGAAGGGGAGTCTCTAGGACGTGGCCTGAGGCCCCTACACCCACCCTGGGCCGGATTCCACTGGCCCAGACTAGGCACTCGGGTTGTTGGGGGGTGAGGAGGGGACGGATCTCCAGTTTCCTCTACAGCGGCCAGGTGCAGATGCTGGCAGATCCGAACGCGGAGGCCTGGCTCGAAGGCCCGCTCCCTCCCGAGCTGCCCGGTGCCCCGCCGGGGAGCCAGTCGCCGTCCTCGAGGCTCTGCCCTCGGACAGTTCCCAGTCTGGAGAAAATGAGCCAGCCATAGTTACCCGCCAGCCAGGAGAGGCAGTAGAAGGGGAAGGGCAGCTGCCTCTGGAGCCTTTACTGTGCCTCAGTTTCTCTCGGCTCATTTGGTTCCCTTCTTTCAGCTCGCCTCCTAGTTACTGGAGAGCCGCGAAACGGGGCGTGATGAAGGGCAGGTCTGTTTGTGGGTTCTCCTCTGTGAGAGGAGTCGATGTCGCTTACACTTCACCGGGCCTGTTAACAGCTGAGTGTTAAGTCTCTGACCCCCTAAGAGGTGGAGCTAAATGGAGACCCAAATCTCTTGGTTCCAGGCCCCATGGAATGAGGCAAGGGACAACTGAAGTGAACATTGAATCTACAGAGAGCCAACTGTGCATTTTAGGGCTGATGGCCTGGTGACTCAGTCAGAAGTGGGCAGGGAGTGGGCCAGAGAAGGCAAGAGTTCATTCAAGTACCGCTGGGGTGTCCAGTGCCCGCCCATCCCATCAGCAATGAGCGGCCCCCCGCCCCTGCCCCCACCCCATTTCCTGGATGCTGGGAAATAGGTGGGAGGGGGACCCACCCCTTGCCTGGCTGCCCTTTGAGGGTCTGGCTTCTGGCCCTGATCCCTCCTGGGCTCTGTTTATGGCTGTAATTGCATCGTTAGTCAGGGTTTATAGAGTTACTTAGCACCTGCCCCCACAGGGAGTGGCCCAGCCACCCCTCCCCCTGGCTTATGTCTCTTCCTTTTCAAAGTCAAAGTTGGTTTTTGCAGGCAGCAGGGGTTTCCCCAACCACAGCTGGCATGAGAGCCAGGTTGAGCCTTTGTCCTAGGGATGGAGGGCAGGGGACACTTGGGGCCCAGCATGGGGCTGCTATAGCAATGGGGACTGAGTTGGCCTCCTCTAGTAGGGAGGTGGGGGTAGGGAGCTCAGATTCTCAGAGCTTCCAGAAGTATCCCTGTCTCGGGGTACAGCCAGCCTCCTCGCACGCCCCGTGAAGCCACCTGTTAGGTCACCGTGAGGATTAAGGGCAGAGAAGGCCAGGTATCTGGTGAGTACGTGGTAGAGTTTGTGGAGTGGACGTGGAACTGTGGAATCAAGTCTCCTTTGTGGCTTCTTTGTAGATGGATTGTGTAGATGGGCATCTCTGATAGAGTCACGAGAACACAACACTGTATTCATTAGAATATTAGTTCTACCAGAGCAGGGCTGTAATAAAACCGAGCTGCAAACACCAGCTACCAGCATAGAATGTGTCTCTTTGCATCAAGGTAGGAATTATTGTTTTGTTATACCGATTCAGAGAAGTTAAGTAAATTGTTGGGAACCACACAGCCTGCAAGCAGAGGGCTGGGGTTCTAAGCCAGGTCCAACTGATTCCAAGATCCACATCCATAATTCCTGAAGAAGACCACATCAGTGTTGGCCATAAGTGTTTGTTTGTTAGTTATTTTTTATTTATGTGTGCATGGAGTGCAGTACCTATGGAGGCCAGAAGATCTCCTGGAGCTGGAATTACAGGCAATTGTAAGTTGCTAGTCAGGGTGCTGGGAACTGAACCTTCCTCCAGCAGAACAGTAAGAGCTCTTCTCCACTGAGCCCCTCTCCCAGAGTTCTCCTGTAGATGGGGTGTGTGTTGGTGGTGGGGAGCCGGAGGGTGGGCTCAGTTAGGAGCACTGGCTGCTCTTTTGGAGGGACTGAAGTTCGGTTCCCAGCCTGCACATGGCCGCTCACAACTCCAGTCCTGTGGATTGGATTCTTCTTCTGGCCTCCTCGGGAACTTCACACATGTGGTACACAGACACACACCAGCTGAACACCAACACACATAAAATAAAAATTAAAAAAAATGTATATAAAAAAGTTTTTTTTTAAAAAGTGGGGATATGGTAGGTAGTTGGGGACCTTATTTTTGCTGCCCAGGGTCTTCTGCCCTGGGGCTACACTTGTCTCCTGGCCTCTTTTCTGAGTTGCTGAGCCAGGTGCCCGCAGGACCACTGGGAGATCCGGTCCTGTAAGGAGATAGGTTCTGACAGCCTTCTGGGTATGTGGCTTCGGCCATGGACAATATGCCCTTTAAGCCACAGGACACCCTCATAAAGACTTGTTTCATCAGATGTGGAGGAAAGGCAGTGGGAGCTTTGGTTGAGAAAGTCACAAGGCCACAGGACCAGGATCCAGAGACCCCATACCATCTCCAATTATCTGTGTTGACTCTGCTCAGTGTCCTTTTGCCTAAGCACTAATCATCGGTGGGGTCCCCTCCAGTAAAGACCTGCCACAGGTCTGTGCCCCAGGCACCAGGACAGCAAGCTTCAGGACAGGAGTGTGTGGGTGGCAGAAGACCTGGGGACTGGTGGAGTCCTGGGATCAAGGCTGCCTCATGTGTCCCATTTCGTCAGGATTTAAGCCCAGTCACCGTGTATTTAGCACTGTACTGAGTGTAACTTGGTCTGGATGATGTGGGGACTTTGGGCTCTGGGGCCCGGCTGCCTGTCTCGGAGTCCTAACACGGCTACTTAGCACTATGGGATCCTAGGCAGGCTGTTTAGCAATCACTGTCTCTGCGTCCATGACTAAGAAGTGTACGCTCTATTAGCTCTACCTAGAGCAAGGGCCAAATGCGTTGGTGCCCAGAATACACAGAGAACTAAAATAACAAACACACACTCACCTCACGAAGCTCTTTTGTCTTGTCATTTTGCGTGTCTAAATGAGAAGCAGGGGACTGCAGAGCTTCAGGAGGAAGAGAACTGTGGAGGGATACAATAAGAGTACTCGCTTGGCACGAACTGTGGAGGGATACAATAAGAGTACTCGCTTGGCACGAACTGTGGAGGGATACAATAAGAGTACTCGCTTGGCACGAACTGTGGAGGGATACAATAAGAGTACTCGCTTGGCACGAACTGTGGAGGGATACAATAAGAGTACTCGCTTGGCACGAACTGTGGAGGGATACAATAAGAGTACTCGCTTGGCACGAACTGTGGAGGGATACAATAAGAGTACTCGCTTGGCACGAACTGTGGAGGGATACAATAAGAGTACTCGCTTGGCACGAACTGTGGAGGGATACAATAAGAGTACTTGCTAGGCACGAAGGAGGCCCTGGGTTTAATCCCTAGTTCTAAATATGCTGGACATGGTGGCACACACCTGTAATCTCAGCACTGGAGAAGTGGAGGCAGGAGGATCAGAAGTTTGAGGTCATCCTCTGCTATAATAGTGAGTTTGAGGTCATGAGAAGCATGGGAGCCTGTCTTTAAAAAGGAAATCAGTAAGTGGGTTTGGAGAGATGGTTCAGTGGTTAGAGCACTTGCTACTCTTCCAGAGGTCTGTATTTCCAGCTCCAGGGGTCTGACACCCTCCTGTAGCTTCCATGGGCATGCATACTCTGCCCCACACCCTACCAAAGTTATACATACATGCACATAAATTTTTTTTAAAAAGGCTGAGGGTGGGCTGGAGAGATGGCTCAGTGGTTAAGAGCACTGACTGCTCTTCCAGGGGTCCTGAGTTCAATTCCCAGCAACCACATGGTGACTCACAACTATCTGTAATGAGATCTGACGCCCTCTTCAGGTGTGTCTGAAGACAACTACAGTGTACTCACATGTATAAAATAAATAAATATATCTTTTAAAAAAAGCTAAGGGTTCCAACAGGCCACCCCATGTATCTAATACTCTAAAATAGAACACCTTCTAGCTGAGGAAGGCCTGTAGATCCAGAGGGTCGAGGACGTCAGGAGAACGGGACTCACGAGACTGACAGTCACGGAGCCTGTATGGGTCTGAGCCACATCCTCTGCACTTGTAGCTTGGTGTTCTTGTAGGACTCCTACAGTGGGGTGGGGGTGTCCCTGACTCTTTTGCCTGCTTTGAGACCCTTTCCCCCCTACTGGGTTGCTCCATCCATCCTTGATATGAGGATTTGTGCCGAGTCTTTTTTGTAACTTGTTATGCTGTGTTCGGTTGATATCCCTAGGAGGTCTGTTTTTTTTTTTTTAACTTTTTAAAAATGATTTATTTATTTTTATTTTATGTGCATTTGTGTTTTGCTTGCACGTATGGCATGTATGTCTGTGTGAGGGTGCTGGAGCCTGTGGAAGTGGAGTTACAGACAGTTGTGAACTGCTGTGTGGGGGCTGGGCACTGAACCCAGGGCCTCTGGAAGAGCAACCAGGGCTCTTACCACTGAGCCATCTCTCCAACCCTGGGAAGTCTATTCTTTCCTGAAGGGAAATGGGGGAGGAGTAGATGTAGAGGAGAGGGGAGGTGGGTAGGGATGAGGGTGGGGGTGGAGAGGGTCTGGAGTGAAGTCAATCTGCAGTTGGGATGTATTGTATGACAGAAAAGAAAAAGCCAAACCAGCACACCCCCTGCAAAAACCACCACCAACAACAAAAAACAACTCCCCCCCCAAACCCCCCCCCCTCCAGGTTGGAAAAATGGCCTGACCGTTGTGAGCACTGGCTGCTGTTCCGCACACACAGCGGCTCGCAACCATCTCTAACTCCAGTTCCTGCGAATTGATCGCCCTCTCCTGGTCTCTGCATGCATGTGGTGCACAGACACACGCGGGCAAAACACCCGTAAATAAATATAAAATAATTATCTGTATATGTATGCATCTAAGGTTTTTGGCCGACTCTGGCCACAGTCCCCGCTACACTCTGCAACCCCATCTCCCATTCCCGGCGTGTTCTCCTCAGTTGACAAGGTAGTGTTGTGGATTTGGTGATGCCTGCAGTGAGTGTCTCTACCCCTTGAGTTTACCTGCAGAGCATCGCTCTGCCTCCCCTCTCCTTGCCATGGCTCTCTCCTTCTCTCTCAGGCCTGCCCCCTCTTCACTCTACACCAGAGACGCTGATCCTCTTGGCTGCTGAGATGTTGCTGAGGGCAGAGATAATAATGTCCCAGCGATAGGGAAGGACCGAGACTTATCTCACCCACAGGAAGTGCTTTGCTGTGGAGTGGGTTGGCAGCGGGGGAGATCGGAGGACAGCCTGGAGAGGCAGAAGATCAGGCAGGAATGTTGTTGTTTCATCACACACACACACACATGTGTATGTGTATGTATATAAATATACATATTACATATGTATATACATATATATTACATATATTATATTACAAGTATACATATTTTCTCTCTTCTGATGCTGGGGTATCAAACCTAGAACCTCACACATGCTAGACAAATGAGTGGCCAGCACATGCCTTGCCCAGTTTTGCTGGGGGACATTCCACCTTGTTGAGAGCTACGATACAGTGGGAGTCCCAGAGTAGGATTTGATGCTATGGAGAAGGATCCCGTGAGTAGAAAGCTCACGTGATCTGGATGCTCTTGCTTTGGCCCTCCTTCCTTCAAGTGTTTTCTGCCTTCCTAGCTTCCTTGCTTTCTCTCTCCAGTCCAAGTTTTCTCTCAATGGAGTCATATCGTTCAAGGAGGCCATTGGACCCTTCCATCTCATGACAGGCCTGGCTGGCGGTTCTAGTCACCTGGGAGCTGGTACAGAGTGTCCCAGCCTCCGGTCTCTGGGTGTGGGTCTTGGGCCTCAGGATGCAAGCAAAGCCCTGTGGTTCCCACGCCCTTTCTCTAGACCCTGGAGTCTAGGGCGACAGCTCCTACACCAAGTCAGCCTGCGTAGTCCCCAGTGGGACTACACCATATCAGCTGTCGCTGCCTGGCTTCACATCTCATGCTTAAGTAGTTCCACAGGTTTATAAGGGTTGGAATTGTACTTTTTAAAAGAAATGATTTTTTTTTAAATGTGCATGTGTTCGTGTGTGTGTATCTGCGCAGTTATGTTCATGTGTGTCACACTCAGCAACACTGTCACCGTCTTTCATACAGGACCTTTCTTTGGTCTGGAGCTCACCTCTTGGGAGATCGACTGACCAGTGAACCTCAGTGGTCCGGTGATCTTGTCTCTCTAGCCCTGGGATTATAAACTTGTACCATCACATCGCACAGTTTTACACGGGCTGTAGGGATTGAACATAGGCCCGTCCTTGTGATTGAGTATTCACTGAACCATCCTCACAGCCAGTATTTTATTATTTTTTTAAGTTATGTGTGTTTATATGTGTCTATATGGGTATGTGTGCTTATGAGTGCAGTTACCCAGTTTGACCAGGAGAGGGCATCAGAGACCCTGGATTTGGAATTACAGGCAGTTGTGAGCTATCTGCGCTAAGTGCTGGAAACCAAACTCAGGTTCTCTGGAAAAGCAGCAGGCACTCTTAATGACAGAGTCATTACTCCAGCCCTATTTTATTTCCCTATTTATTTTTCTTTAAAAATCGTTTTTTTAATTTTTTTTATGTGTGTAGGTGAGAGCCTGACAAGCTCTCACTTCGCATGCATGCAATACCTGTGGAGGCCAGAAGAGGGTGTTGGATCCCCTGGAACTGGAGTTACAGATGGTGTAAAAGATTTATTTTTTTATTTTTATTTTTATTTTTTAAAGATTTATTTATTTATTTTATGTATGTGAATACATTCACTCTCTTCAGACACACTAGAAGAGGGCATCGGATCCCATTACAGATGGTTGTGAGCCACCATGTGATTGCTGGGAATTGAACTCAGGACCTCTGGAAGAGCAGTCAGTGCTCTTAGCCACTGAGCCATCTCTCCAGGCCCTATTTTATTTATTTTTGAGACAAAGTCTCACTATGTAAATCTCAAGCTGGTCTCAATGTTGTGATCCTCCTGCCTCTGCCTCCTGAGTTCTGGGATCACACAAATTTTCAAATGAAGCCATGTGCCTAGTGGTGTTGTCTTAGACTGTTTTGGACTTCTTTGGCTGGTGTCATCTTTCAAGGCAGATCTCCAAGGTAGGGCCTCTTCTGAGTTGTGCGCCACCATTTCTGCCCCAGACATTCACGTATTATTCTGTTTTGAGTTACTATAACAGAACACCAGAGAACCAATAACCCTATAAAGAAAGAGGGTTTGGTTTTAACTCACAGTTTGTGTTGACGGCCAGGGACCACATCTGATGTGACCCTTTTGACCTCCTTGTGTTGAGAGGAGGGTGAAGAGGGAGTGTGATGTGTGTGTGGTGCTTGTGCTTTTTAGTATGGATATGGTGTGTATGCATATGGCTGTATGTGTATATGTGTGTTTATGTATGTATGCATTTGTATGTCAGTATGTGTGTGCGGATATGTGTGTATGTATGTATGTATGTATATATGTGATGTGTTTGTGTGTGTATGTATGTGTGTAATATATGCATGTATATATGTATGTATGAGTATATGTGTGTATATGTGTGCATGTATGCATATGTATGCATGTGTGTACATATGTATGTGTGTATGTATGCATGTGTGTATATATACATGTATGTATATATGCATATGTGTATGTGTAGTGTGTGTGTATGTGTGTGTGCGCGCACGCCAGACATCAGCATTGTGTGCCTTTCATCACTCAACACATTTATTTATTTATTTTCTTGTTTCATTTGTTTATTTATTTTAATTTTTTGTGAGACAGGGTTTCTCTGTGTAACAGCCCTGGATGTCCTAGAAATTGATCACTCAATAGACTAGGCTGGCTCAAAGGTCCACCTGCCTCTGCCTCTGCCTCCCGGGTGCTGGGATTAAAGGTGTGTGCACCATCACCACACAGCTTATTTATGCATTTTTGAGGCAGAGCCTGTCCTTGAACCTGACACTTATTAATTGGTCTAGGCTGGATGGCTTGGGGGAGCTGCCTGCCTCTGCTCACTTAGTGCTGAGATTATAGGCACATGCCGCCTTGCCTGGCTTTTTATGTGGGTTCTGGGTATACAAACCATGGTCTTTCGGCTCTGGCCTTAAAAAGGACTCAATCATAGAGACTCCTCCGTGGTGATTTTATCCAATTCTGATCACTTCCCAGGCCCTACCTCTGAGCTTTGGGTTGTATTTCAGGTGTCCTAATCCCCACTTTGAGTAATGGAGATTAGATTTCAACCCTTAGGGGGCACTTCATCACACCCACATGTGAGCATCCCAGGAAACTCAGCACTATTTAGCCATCTGATTCTTGGTCCCCGTCTGGGACAAGCCCTAAGAAATCCATGCTGTCTGCTTAAGGCAGAGTGAGTGGCATCTCTGAGCACAGTGGCCCAGGCTGAAGCTGCCATTATCAGTGTCCTGGGGTACTGTCGGGACGAGGCTGTTAAACTCCTGTCACCCACCTTAAGGTTCGCTCCACACAGGGCAACCATTGATCACTGCATCCTACTCCTATGGCGTATGATGGGGAGGGCACATGCCAGGGCGTGCATGCAGGGGACAGAAGACAATGTTGTTCTCTTTTGTTTTAGACATGATCTCTCTACATAGCCCTGGCTGCTCTAGAACTCACTATGCAGACCAATCTGACTTTGAATTCACAGAGATCTACCTGCCTCTGCCTCCTGAGCGCGGGGATTAAAGGTGTAAGTCACCATGCAGAGTAGAGGATGGTTTTGTGGAGTTCTCTCCTTCCACCTTTGTGTGGGTTCTAAGACTCAAACTCACACCCTCAGGCCAGCACACGGGCACTCGCATCTGGGAGTCATCTCACCTGCTGCTAAAGCACATTGCACACTATCGGTAAGCATAAAGGACACATACAAGAAATAGTTTTCGGACTGGAGAGATGGCTCAGTGCTTAAGAGCACTGACTGCTTTTCCAGAGGTCAGGAGTTCAGCTCCCAGCAACCACATGGTGGCTCACAACCATCTGTAATAGCATCTGATGCCCTCTTCTGGTGTGTCTGAAAATAGCTACAGTGCACTCATATAAATATAATAAATAAATCTTAAAAAAAAAGAGAGCAGTGACTACTCTTCCAGAAGTCCTGAGTTCAATTCCCAGCAACCACATGGTGTCTCACAACCATCTGTAATGGGATCTGATGCCCTCTGCTGGTGTGTTTGAAGACAGCTACAATGTACTCAAATACATAAAATAAATAAATAGACCTTTTAAAAAAAGGAAAGAAAGTAATAGTTATCCCTTTCTCTGCTCAGAAAGATGCTAGTAGGGCCCCTGTGGGGGACTATTTACTTATACTCCTTTACAGAGTATATTTACTTATAATTATGTGTGTGTTTATGAGTGTGTGTGTGAGAGTGTGTGTATGAGAGAGAGAGAGAGAGAGAGAGAGAGAGAGAGAGAGAGAGAGAGAGGAAGTCATGGTGTGTTTCTGTGGGGGTCATAGGACAACTTCCAGGAATTGCTACTCTCCTTCTACCATGTGGGACCCAAGATCAAACTCAGGACGTGAGGCTTGGCAGCAAGTGCCTTTTCCCACAGAGCTGTCTTGACGGTTTATGCATGGGTTGTTGTTTGTCTGTTTGTTTTTGAGATCTGCCTCGTGTTGCCCAGGCTGTCTTTAGAGTTGCTGTAGTCAAGGATGACTTAAACCTTCTTCCCCCTGCCTCCCTTTTCTAAGCAGTGGGATGACAGGTATGTACCGACCTGTCCGGCTTTGTTTGAATCTGAGGCAGGGTCTCACTGTATATCCCCGAGTGTTACTCAGGATGGTCTTAAACTATAGTCTTCCTGCCTTGGTCTCATCTCCCCCGATGCTATGATTACAGGTATATACTGCCTGGGCCTTGAGGGTGTTGTCAGGAGATGTCAGGTGTCCCTCAGGGATGGAGGGATCTTTAGAAATAAGAGGTTGGAAGGAAGATGGTGTGGGGCAAGGAGGAGTGAACTGGCAGGGAGGAGCTTAGAATCCCATGAAACAGATGATTGAAGGTACCAGACCTCTGATGCCCTCTCAAGACTGGGATTTGGTCTGTTTGGGTCCATTCCTCCTGCCCAGAGGAGAACCTTCGATGCAGTGGATGCCCAGTAAAGTTTTTCAGGATGAATGAGTAAGACAGTTGAGTAAGTCATATGCCCAGAAATGATGCCTAAAGGATGGCTTCTCCATGACCCCTACTCTGTAGGTATTTACCACCTGATACCCAGGACCTCATCCACAGCTCAGCAAAGACCCTGGTCCTCGGCCTCCGCTCCACTCTGCCCTTGCCCTAGCTCTCTGGCTTGCGGTGCCCTGCCGGCTCTCCCTGCAGAAAGACTGCGGGCATTCCCATCCCATCCCTTTTCCATCAGTAGGTATGTGGGGAGAGGCGGGACTTCTGCATGTTTGGCAAGGGTAGTCACAACTTGTCCTCTGGTTTGTTTATAATCAGTTTGGGGACAGCACCTGTTCTGCCCCCTGTAGTCCCTGAGGGAAGTGGAGTGGCCAGGAGGTGACATCCTATACGGTCCACCCCACTGTCACTCATCCAGGCCCAGCTCTCGCCAGGTGTGTTCGGCTGCCCGGCAGGGCAGTGCTGGCTGGCTCTGCCCTGGGCTGACTGGAGCCTTAGCAGCTGACTGGCATGACTTCTGTGTTCTTGAGAGGAGGACAGAGGTTGGGACTTAGAGATCCAGCCGCAGACTAGCTGCCCATGGCCTTCAGGACAATGAGGGGCACCAGATATTTACTGGGCACCCAAGCCTGTGCTGTCCAAGTAGGTGGTTAGGAATGGAAACTTCTGGAAGTCTCAGCAGAGGTCATAGAAAGGCAGCCAGCCAGCTGAGAGAGTGAGAGAGGCTCTTGGGTGAGTCCTCAACCCTTCCTGCCTTCTGAACCCTAGAGAGGGCTTTTCTATCTCACCCTGGATTCTCGTCCTAGGCATCACTGCTACAAGCCCAGGAGGCTTGCTTCCTGGACAGAATCCTTCTTTCTAGGCATTCTGGAGGAGAGGGGAGGCCCCTGGGCCGTTCACCTGCTGTGTAAAAGCCTTGGGGCTGTGAGGTATGTGCATTTGGAGGCCCGAGGACAGTACACTGACTCTTGTCCACCACCAACTTCTCTCTGCCCCCCCACCTCCTACCCTCTCCTTCCTCCACATCTACAGAACCCAGAACAGTCCCAATGTCTGCCTCTAGTTCTCTCTCTCTCTCTCTCTCTCTCTCTCTCTCTCGCACACACACACTTACTTTATTTCTTTTTCTGTCTTCCTCATGCTCAGAGGATGACCCAGAGTGAGCCTCCAGGTCCTGCCATTGGGCACTCTGAGGAATGGCCCATGGGAGAATGAGGTACATGTGCAGGCACCTGCCTGACACAGTCACTCTGCCCTTAATCCGGGACAGGGCATCCTGGTCAGGGTGAAGAAGACGCTGTGGTAGCCAGCTCTGCCTGGCTGAGGGGCAGCCTGCAACCTGGGCCATGTTGGACACATTGACGGGGGGGGGGTGTCTCTATAGAAGAGAGAGGGCCCCAAGCATTATCACGTACTCCAGAACTATGACTAATTATATGTTATCATCCAATTTTTAGCCTAATTATAGTGTTTTTCAAAGCCAGGTGTGGGAAGAAAATATTAGAATTTCTATTACTATTTACCTATATCTTGTCCTCTCCTGCCCTTTTTTTATTGTGAAATATGACACAGTTGCCAAAGACAGCATAAATATAGGCATATAGAAGTGACTGACTGGGTCAGCAGGGTGGCTCAGGTAGGAAAGGAGAAAGTTCAGTGACCTGAGTTTGATCCCCAAACCCACACAGGGAGGCAGGGGAGAGAACAGACTCCTGGGAGTTGCCCTCTGACCTCCTCAGGAGTACCCGTGAATGGTCATGAGCACACAAGTTCTAAATAAATAAAACGGAGGGCGGCTCAGTGGCTAAGGATACATGCTGCCCTTGCGGAGAGGGGTTGGGCTCCCAGAACCCACCTTAGGCAGCTCAAAACCCCCTGTAACTCCAGCTCCTGGGGAGCGGACACCCTCTTCTGGCCTCAAGGGTATCTGTACACATGTATACATACAACAAACACACAAACACATAAATACAATGAAGTCTTTTAAACAAAAAGGACTCCCCAGAGAACAAGCACCTGGATGGACAGGGAGACTGTAACATGAAGTCTAAAAACAGCTCCTGTGAGCTGGGTGTGGTGGCTCACACCTTTGATGCCAGCACTCAGGAGATAGAGGGGCTGGATCTCTGTGAGTTCAAGGCCAGTCTTGAACTGTTTTATATAGGGGGAAACTTGAAGCAAGTATGCAACAACAGAAAGCAGCTTTCGTCACTTCTAGAACTAGCCACTACCTTGGCTTAATTTATTTTTCATTTTGTTTTGTTTTGTTTTTCTGAGATAGGGTTTTTCTGTGTAGCCCTGACTGTCTTGGAACTGGCTTTGTAGACCAGACTGGCATTGAACTCAGAGATCTGCCTGCCTCTGCCTCCTGAGTGCTGGGACTAAAGGTGTGCACCACCACAGCCCAGAATTAATACCCCCTCATCCCTTTTGGTGTTCTGCCTACATGTATGTCTGCGTGAGGGATCAGAGCCTCTAGAATTGGAGTTACAAACAGTTGCGAGCGCTACGTGGGTGCTGGAAATTTGAACCCAGGACCTCTGGAAGAGCAGCCAGTGCTTTTAACCACTGAGCCATCCCTCTAGCCTTATTTGTTAATGTTTTAATTGTGTGTGTGCTTGAGGGTACGTGCATGTGAGTGCAGTTGCCACAGTAGGCCAGAAAAGGTCATTAGATCCCTTGGAGCTGGAGTTCTAAGTGATTGAGAGCCACCTGCCGTGGTTGAACTCACCACTGTGGAACTCACCTGCTGTGGGGACTGAATTCACCTGCTGTGGGGACTGAACTCAGGTGCACTGCAAGAGCAGTGTGGGCCCTCAGCTAGGTCTCTGGCTCCGACTTTGGTTTTATGATGAGTGGCTCCTGATGTCCCTTTGTTGTCCCACGCCCAGGTGACACTGTCCTGACCTCGGTGTTGATCAACTCCCTGGGTCTCTTTGGATTTAGCTCTGTCTGACTCAGTTCAGTGCAGGTGAATGTGGCTGGGGACCTCCATGCCCACGTGGCACTTTTCCCATTCATGGTGGGTCATGTGGTTCTGCTCCCTGTGGCTGGAGCGTGCTCATTTCTGTGCGTCACAGCATCCACCTCCCTGTACACAGACCTTGGGGCGTCTTTCTTTTCCGCTGACGGTAACAGCACCCTGCCTTGTGTGAGTTTCTTGGGGTGTTGGTACACAGATTGCTTTACAGTGCCTATATCCAGAGTGGGATTGCCTGGGCTCTGTATATAGTACAGCCTCACATGTTATTCTAAATGGTTGTACAAACTCGATCCTCCCTGGGGACTTCCTAGAGTTCCTGTTGCTCCAGAATCTTGCCGGCACTTGGTAGTGGTGTTAGACAAATGTTTGGCATACTGGTGAGTTTCTTATCACAGGTGGAATTAACATGCTCATCCTCAACTTTTAAAAAATATGCGCACTGTGTGTGCAGTGCCGGCAGGGGCCAGAGGAGGAACTGGAGTTACAGATGATTGTGAGTCACCACATGAGAGTGGAAACCAAAGCTGGGTCCTCTGCAAGAGCAGCAAGTGCTTTGAACTCCTGAGCCCTCTCTCCAGCCCCTCGTTTTTAGAAATAGATCTATTTTTGCATATATTTAGCAGCATGCATGTGGTATATAGCTGGTCTACACAGTGGGCCCTTCTGTGAGTCCTGCATTAAGAATTCAGCCAGGGCGGTGGTGGCGCACGCCTTTAATCCCAGCACTTGGGAGGCAGAGGCAGGAGGATTTCTGAGTTCGAGGCCAGCCGGGTCTACAAAGTGAATTCCAGGACAGCCAGGGCTACACAGAGAAACCCTGTTTCGAAAAACCAAAAAAAAAAAAAAAAAAAAAAAGAATTCAGCCAACCTCAGGTTTAAAATGTCTAAAAAGGAGACTCAGTGGTTAAGAGAGCTCACTCCTCTTTCAGGGGGTTTGCTTCCCAGCATTGCGATGGCTGTTTATAAACTGTTTATAAACTACCTTCAGCGTCACAGGCTCTGCCTTTGGTGTGTATCCCCACTCGCGGGTGCACACACAGACACATGAACAGTACTGTGCTGAATAAGTACCCAGCTTTTCCTACCACTGTTTTCTAAGCAACGTGATCGTGCTTGGCTTTGCAGTCACCTAGAGCTGATGCAAAGAACGACGGAGGATGTAGTTAGAGTCCTATATGTAAGAGACACAACATTTCTGGATTTTAGCATCCAAAGGGATGAACGCCCAAGAATGGGAATGTTTGTCAGCCACTCCGAGGGGAGGGAACATACGTGACTAGGACTGGCCTTACCGTTCTACCTTTCTTTTTTCAATGGTGGGGGGAGCCTGATAGGAATGGGAAGAGTGCTGGCTTGTTAGAAAGCTATCCTAGCCGGGCGGCGGTGGCGCACGCCTTTAATCCCAGCACTTGGGAGGCAGAGGCAGGTGAATTTCTGAGTTCAAGGCCAGCCTGGTCTACAGAGTGAGTTCAAGGACAGCCAGGGCTACACAGAGAAACCCTGTCTTGAAAAACCAAAAAAGAAAAAGAAAGAAAGAAAGAAAGAAAGCTACCCTTGTTAGGGTTCTGTCTAAGCTCCACCCCATCATTACCTGGCAACAGCCAGGTCTGCCCCTCCCCACAGTTACCAGGCAACAGTCAGGTAGGCCTAGCCCACTATAAAAGGGGCTACTGGCCCCTCCTCTTCCTCTTATTCTCTCTTATTCCTCTTATTCCTCTTTCCCACTTGCTCTTCTCAGCCTCTCTACCCCTCTTGGGTTCTCCTCTCCTCCCCCATCTCGCCACGTGGTCATGGCCGGCCTCCACTTCGCTACTCTCTACTCTCTCTGCCTCCACTACCCCATTAACTCCTGTCTTCTGCCCTGCATAAACTCTACTCTATACCATGTCTGTATGTGTCTGGTCCCTCGGGGGAAGAGATGCCTTAGTATGGGTCCACTGGGGCACCCCCTTCCCCCACACCGCCGCATACCAGTCTCTCTAAACCTCTCTCTCTTTTTATGGTCATAACAACTCTAACCCTGCAAGCTACTCTAATCCTCTCTGAGTACGAAGAGGACCCCAGGTGGCAGTGCCTGCTCTTGGGGCACCCTCTCTTCAGGGGGTGTTAGCCAACCATGCCTTTGGCCCTCTTGCCCAATGCACCTGGCACAGGAGGATTCTGAGCCTTCCATTGAAATTGGGAAGCCCTTGACTTGTAGCTGCTCCTAAGGCTGAAGGTTGTCCCACACCAGCAAATGGCCTGGCCCTGTGACCTCTGAGAAGTCACTGACATGCTTTGTACCTCAGTTTCTCCATCTGAAAAATGGGAGTGGGAGGGTTGCTACCTCTCTCCTTCATGGGGCTAACGTCAGGGTCAGGGAACAGGTGTTGGGAAAGGAACGTTGGGGTGACTGTTTCCCAGACAAGCTAGGCTGTCTAGCAGTCTCCTTCCCTCTCTGGTCCTGCTCGCTGAGCTGAAGGTCTCAGCTGATGAACCCCGTGCTGTGGGTCCTCCTGTGGGGACCGCCCTGCGTGGGGTGCTGCCCTGAGGGCCCCAGGCTTTTGGTGAAGACTGCAGAAATGAGGGGCTCTGTGGGAGCCCTGGGGCCCCTAGGCAGACCTTTGTCCTTAGCCGGAGTCCAAGGTTGTGGGGGAGATAAAGAGGAGCCATGGGGAGGTCCTTATCTGAGGCCCCGCTGCAGGTCCCAAGCAGCGACGGGGCTGACAGTCCAGCCAGGCTCTGTCACCTTTCACGTCCCTTCCTGTTTACTAGCCCAGGGCAAGTCAGAGTCAGAACTGTCCTCCCTGGGCCTCTCTGGCCTCTCTGCCTTTCTGGGAGTCATGCCTGGCCCACTACACTTCGGAAAGAAAGGGCCCAACTAGCTCCTCCATCCTGAGGTCCATCTCACCCTGAGGTGGCTGATAACTGCCTGCCCTTCCAGACAGTACCCGTTGGCACTGGTGCTAGAGAAGCGGCCTGTGAGCCACAGAAGTCCCTGGTGTGTAATGGTTTCTCGGGCCAAAGAGATGGCTCAGCGGTTAAGAGCACTGGCTGCTCTTCCAGAGGACCCAGGTTCAATTCCCAGCACCCACGTGGTGGCTCATAATTGTTTGTAACTCTACTTCCAGGACATCTGACGCCCTCACTCAGACATACATGCAGGCTAAACACCAATGCACACAAAATAAAAATAAATTAAAAAGAAAGAAAGGTTTCTCTTGCTTGGCTGGTGGGCATGCCTTCAGTCCCAGGAGACAGAGGCAGGTGGATCTTTGAGTTGGAGGCCAGCCTGATCTACAGAGCATGTTCCAGAACAGCCAGGGCTACGTAGAATTCTGTCTCGGATAAAAGAATGTTTTCCCATAGGGCAGAGTGCTTTGTCCCCAATCCGCCGGAATCCTTATGGGTGACATTCGGGTCTCTCATATCGAGAGGGGCTATCGATATAAGACTGAGCTGGCCGTCGCTGTGCCTCCTCGGGAAGCTGGAGGAGAACTTTGGTGTTCTCAGGAAAAGCATCAGTTTGTGTTGACTGTTGTCCTCTTTGTCTCTCTGGATGGCAGTGGCTCTAAGCCGAAGCTAAGAAAGGCCCTGTCTAGGATTAGAACCTGAGGTTGGGGAGGTTAGAGCCTGCCTGCCTGTCTGGGTAGGGTAGGCCTTGGGGGGAGGGGGAGGCTTCTGGTCCGAGCTTCCCTCTGAGCCATGAGTAATCCTTGGCCACATTTGCAGCTCCCAGGGGATTGTGCAACTTCCTCTCACTGAGGTGCAGGGGGCTGGGTGAGAAGCAGCACCGGGGGAAATGAGGAAATGGCTTGGGTGGGGGAGTGAGCTGAGTACCCAGAGGCCTCCTTCCAAGGGTTACCCTCTCCTAGGTCCATGTAAGCGTGTGTGTGTGTGTGTGTGTGTGTGTGTGTGTGTGTGTGTGTGTGTGTGGCATTTTCAGAGGAGAGTCCCCTCTGGTCGCAGGATCCTTTCATTGAGACTTTGTCTTACCTTGTGTCTCAGGCTAGCCCCTTCATCTTCTGGGCTGGACTGAGGCAGAGGATGGTGGGGATCATGGGAAACCAGGAGACAGCCACAGCTGGGCATGCGTCTCCTCACCTGATAGACTTGTCTCCAGATCCTAGTGAGAAGGTCATGTAGGTTGTTGGGTCCAGTCATCAGTCAGTTTGAATCCTAGTCTTGCAACCTGATCCTGACAGGTAACTTGCTCTCAGAGAGTCTCAGTTTCCACATCTCTAAAATGGGGTTGACAAGTGTAGTCCCCCATCTTGTGTGCTCATTGTGGGTATTAAGAGACACAAAGTGCTCAGAAATAGAACTTGGCAACCAGTGTTTGAGCACCGTGGGCGTCTCTGCGCCTATGATAGAACACTACCAAGCAGGTGATTTTGTTATTGTTGTTCTGGGGTTCAGGCCTTGCCAGTGCTGTACCCCCAGCCCTTGATTATTTCTGACAGAGAGTGGTTTGTCTGTCTGTACATCCTGGAAGACCTGAGTTGGCTCTCTGAGCCACTTAATGTGTGACTCTGAGCCTCGGTTTCTTCACACTGGAACTGAGGATCCTCACGGTTCCTACGTGTTATGAGGTGGGGAGGGCAGGGCTGTGTGGTACAGAGCAGCACCGCCAGGCCTGCACTGTGGCTGCGCACATATGGAGGGACTTTCCCAGCTCTGGGCCAGGTCACTAATTGAAGTCATGAAATCAGTGCCGTGGCCTCCACGAACAGGATTTTTTAAATTTTTATTTATTTTTATTTTATGTGAGTTGGTGTTTTTTTGCATTTATGTTTGCATGAGGGTGTTAGATCCTCTGGAGCTGTAGTTACAGCAGTTGTGAGCTGTCATGTGGGTGCTGGGGACTGAACCTGGGTCCTCTGGAAGAAATGCCAGTGCTGTTAACCACTGAGCCATCTCTCCAGCCTTGTTTTGTTTTAAATATGTAAACTGGGAGGTGGTGGTGCATGCCTTTAATCCCAGCACTTGGGAGGCAGAGGCAGGCAGATTTCTGAGTTCGAGGTCAGCCTGGTTCTACAGAGGGAGTTCCAGGGCAGCCAGGACTACACAGAAACCCTGCCTTGAAAAACAAAAAAAAAAAAAAAATTATGTGTGTTTCTATGTGAGAGTATGCCATGCAAATGCAGGCTCTCATGGAGGCCAGAGAGAGTCGGATCTGCCCTTGGGCTAGGGTTTCAGCCTTTTGAGAGCCACCTGATGTGGGTGCCGAGACAAACCGGATGCTAAAGTCCTCTGGGAGAGCAGGAAGCAACTCCTTCCCATAGAGCCATCCTCCAGTCGGCTATAAACACTTCTAAAACCAAAAGGAATAATAGAACGGGCTCGGTGGATGGAGCGCTTGCTGGGCAAGCATAAGGGCTTGAGTTTGAAGCCCCAGCGCCCACATAAAAGCCAGGCATGACCACAGACACCTGTAACTCCAGGGCTGGAAGTCAAAGACAGAAGGATCCCAAGAGCTTCTCATCAGTCAGCCAAGGGGAACAGTGAGCCTCAGGCACACACACACACACACACACACACACACACACACACACACACACACACACACACACAGAGAGAGAGAGAGAGAGAAAGAGAGAGAGAGAGAACAGAACAGAACAATTTAGTGTGTTGCTCAGAGCCAGTATATCAGGAACTTCTGTTTTGGAAAGCACTTTGTTTTGTGTATGTGTTTCCAAGGTCAAATGAAATACATCTTTCTGTGAGTCATGGTTAAAAACTTTGGAGCCATCCTTTAGAGACTCTCTCTCCTGTGTGGCGTTTATGCAATACCTACTGAGTATGAGACCCAGCACTCTAGTGAGGTGTCCATCCTAGAACCCTGAGACATGGCTTGGAGGGGGTGCTTCAGGGCCCAGTTCTCCACACGCTCAAGCAGAGGTTAGGTGATCCGGAGTGTTGGCTGGGGGTGGGGGGAGGAGAGAGGAGATGGTTGCTGGCACAGTTGGTTGGCTGTGATCTGGGGTTAAAGAACCTCTTAGAGAGGCAGCTCCTTATTGGTGGAGGCTACATGGCTTGGGCCTGGCAGGAGGCACCAGAGCAGAGTGTTGGGTGAGCATCATCTGGGGACGCAGGGGAAAGCTGTTTTAGTGCTCCAAGATAGTGGGGTGGTGTTGAGGATCCCAGTTGCGACACTCCTCTCCCTGCCTGCAGTATCTGGGGTGGAATGAGGGATTTATCTTTCCTTCTCTTGCTATGTCCCTGGTACCTCCCAGACTTTTTCCTGTATGCCCTCTGTAGCTGCAGCTGACCCTGGTAGGCCTGTTCTGCAATCTGAGTCCTGCTCGAGGTGCCAAAAGTCCTTTTGTGCTTTAAGGCCGAGCCCTGGCAAGTACTTGGACCATTCTGGGCCTCAGTGTCTCACTTGTACAGTGGGCACCCTAACAAATACATAATGTATGTAACACATACATAAGCTGACAGCTGCCGGCAGCAATGCCGGTGCCTGCCTCGTGACTCAGCGCCGGTGACCCGGCCGCAGGAAGTGTGGGAGCTCTGGGTGGGTTAATGTTGTCTCTCAGGCTGCGAGGGAGGGCTGAGGAAGGTCATGAGGACATCAGGTGCCTGTCTGGAGAATCCCCCTTCCTTCCCACCCTGTGACCGAGGGCAGTGGGAGGAGCCTGTGATCATGTCCGGCTGGGGATATCCCTGGCTTTGAGTAGAGATGGTCTGCTAAGGCCCCAGGGGGTGACCCCCAGCCTCTGGAGCACCCCCTGCATTGAGTCTCCTCGGAGTCCCAGCTTGAGGTTTATGTTGCCAGGGGAAGGGGCAGTGCCCAAGGTAGCCGCCAATTTCCAGGAAGCTGTGGGCAGCTTCCAGACTGCGGAGCAGGGAGCCCAGAAGCTCACGGTGTATTAAGAAGGCGGTCTCTGTGACAGAAGAGCTAACCCACAGAACTTTCCAGTGTTGGCATCTGCCCTTGTTTTGAGTCTGCTTCAAATTCTCATGGCTCCTGCCGTCCTCTATGCATACTGCTCGAATTGATAGCCGTGACTCTCCCAGGGGCTTCCCCAGGACGGTTTCTGTCATGGCTTTCAGGTCAAGCAGGTATGGAAGGTGGGCTTTGAAAAGCGAAATATGGGTGATAGAAAATTAGAGGTGCCAGTCGAAGGAGGTGCCTTAATATGACAGGTGCCTTAATATTGGGAATATGACAGGACAATTTGTACCCCTCCCCTTGGGACATGCTGTACAGCACAGCAAATTCAGTGAATTACCATGTCTTATACATTTGAAATGATAAGTTTTTGAGGTGTCAGACATGTTAATTAGCTGGGTTTAATTATTCTACATTGTGTGAATAAATTATAACAGCAATTGTACCCATAAATATGTGTGTGCGCTATTTATTTGTCTTTATTTTATATGTATGTGTGAGTGCCCGCAGTATGGCTGTATGTCATATGCATCCAAAGTGCCCACAGAGGCCAGAAGAGGACATCAGATCCCGAGTCACCATCATGCAGGCGCTGGGGACCAAACTCAGGGCCTCTGCAAGAGCAAGCCGTATTCTTACCCGCTGAGCTAGCTCTCCAGCCCCTACCCAGCAAGACGAGAGAGTCGGGTGTCTGGTAGCATATGCCTTTAATCTCAATACTCGGGAGACAGTGACCGGCTAATGTCTGTGAGTTCCAGGACAGCCAGGGCCACTTGAAGAAATCCTGTCCACATAGACAAAAACAAAAACAAACAAATATTAAAGGTAAAAATGAAGGCTGGGTTGTAGCTCGGTGGCAGAGTGCTTATATAGTATCCAACGTGGGCTGAGTTCTCTGCTGGACGTGCTAGAGCCTTCAATGGGCTACTATCCATGTAAAAATTAAGTTTGTGAATGTGTGCACACGTATGTTGTGTGCATATGTAATGTGTGTGTGTGTGTGCTGTTTGAGTACCAGAGGAGGACATTGAGTGCCTTGCTCTATCAGGCGCTACCTTATTCCCTTGAGACAGGGTCTCTTACTGACCTGGGGCTAGACTGGCGGCCAGCAGGCCCGGTGACCTGCCCCCTGGACAGTGCTGGCAGATGCTTACTGCTGGCTTTCTGTCTGGGTTTTCCTGGGGATTTGAACTCAGGACCTTATCTTTTCACCTGCTGAGTCATCCACCAGCCTTGCTGTCTGTCCTCTTTATGTCTCTTTGATGTGCCCCATGGCACTGAAGTCCTGATATTTAAAGTCACATTTTCTAGATGGACCTGGAGTGAGGCTATGTGTGGTTACCTGTGACATCACTGAGGCTGGCTCTGACTCAGTGACCAAGATGGACCTAGGACCCTGTCCATCTTCCTTCTGTCTTCTCAGAGTGGAGCTTCTGCATGGAGAAGAGAGCCGTGCCCCACTGTCTTCCAGCCTCTACCCCCTGGCTCCCAGCATGAGAATGTCTTGTGTGCCTGGCATGTGGTCCCTGGAGACACTTCAAAGGCTGGTGTGAGGCACTGAGGCTTTGTCTTGCACTCTGTCCTCTGGGCCTGGGCTCCCCCTCTGTAATAAAGTCCCCACCCAGTCTTGCTGCTGGAGAGGAGTTCCTTCTGGAGAGTGGGTGTTTTGTATAGTTCCCAAATTCCAGATACAGTTGTGCGCAAATGAAACAAGCCTGTGATTTCTGGGGGCTGTCAGTGCGTGGAAGGAGACCCCAGGCATGGGGTCCAGTTGGTTGAGTCTTCTCTGGATTCACTGCTGTGTGTCAGCAGTCCTCTAGTATGCTGCTGTCCCTCTATGGTCTCTGCCCACTGATGATTCTGCAGAGAGTTGGTCTGGCTGCCTCTGGATACCCATTTCACAGGTGAGCAGATGTACCAGCCAGGGCCATGGCTTTCTTCTTCATGCCCCAATGAGAACCGGTGTTAGAACAAGGGAAGAAACTTGTCTTGTTGCCTCAGTTTACCTCTGCATAGGGCCTCTCTGCAGCTCAGGCTGGAGGATGACCTGTGTGTGCATGCAGCATACCTTGCCTGGCTGTGCAGGTGCTAAGGCAGGGCTCCTCTGTGAAGGCTGTCTGTGGGCGACTAGGGGGCTCAGCGCAGGGCTGGAAGGTGGCAGGAGGCAGTGCCCCTGGCTGAGTGTCCTCTCCCAGAGGTCTATGTGCCCATTTATTCTTAGTTGTGACTCATCATGGTGTCTATTTTTAGCTTTGGTTCCAAATGTTGCCAACATGTGGTGCAGGGCGACCCCTGTGGATGCTTTGAGGCCTGGAGGAGAGCTGGGGCGAGCCCCTGAATCGTGCACCTGTTGTGACTTGAAGCTGGATGTGTAGCAGGTGTCCTGTTGGTGCTCCTGGGTCACTCTCTCTTGCCATCTCATCCTGCTCCAGTGCTGTGGATGGGGGCAGTGCGGGGCGATGTGGGCATTGCCACTAGTTACAGAGCATAGGTCAGAGCCTCGGCTTCTCAAGTCGCCGTCAGGAGGTTCACTTAGCGCTTGGCGCCCTGCAGATAAGGGTCTCAGAAAAGGGAAGCAGGCCCCATGCGAGGACACAATGAGGCAGCCAGAGGAGGCATTAGCTAGTCACAGGGGATGTGGTTGATACAGGGCTCCCTCCGGCGAGAGACTGAGACAGAGGCTTCTCAGCTTTTCTTTATGTCGGATGCCTCCTGGATGGAGTTCAGAAGAATTGATGTATAACAGGCATGGTGACAGCACAGAGGAGGGTTGGAATCTGGGTTCTTACTCAAGGTTGGGTCCTGTCCCTTGCCATACATGCGAGATCAGACTGTCATACCTGGCCGCGGACCACGAGTGTGCCTGGACTGAAGCCATGGGGCTGCAGGGGAGATGGCTGTGTCAGAGTCCCCGCCTCTTGCTTTGGAGTTGTGGGGAACAGACTGGCGTTTGGAGCCAGGGGCGGTGGCCCTGTCCTCTCTGGACAACATGGCACATGCCCGTCCATTTCTTCTGGCTAGCTATTGGATGAGAAGCCAGGGAAAGCTGAGGTTTTTAAATAAACACATCAATATTAATTTATTTCTTAGAGTATATACTACTATTCTTTGGTGTATGTAGACGCTCTATCTTGATTATACACCCCACCCTATACTTCCCAAAACTATGGTCTTGAGAATGTGAGAGGTCCCCAGGGCTGTCTAGGGTAGGGTAGACCTTCCCTTCTCCTCTCCCTTGCTTTAGTCTAAGGGGACCATGCGTTTTTTTTTCTGAAAATGAGGTTCTGCCACTACAGTTGGCCTCAGGTTCTCTAGTAGGTGACTGTCCGTGGTCCTTATCCTCTGGTGATTTCTGCCCTGCCTCGGGTTGATGACCCCAGAGGGTGCAGACAGCACAGACGCCTTGGTACTGTGTGCCCTCAGAGTGTGGGGCACAGCTGAGATGATCTGGGGTAGAACTTTGAGCCTGGTGTGGCTGCGTCTCCACACTGAGGAGCTGTGAAGACAGCAGTCAGCCTAGCGCTGGTGCTCACAGGTGGGGTGACCGTGGACAGAGTGGCCGCTGCAGCATTGCAGAGGCCCTCACACAGCACACCAAGCTGTGAAAGGGCCCTGGCCTCAGCATGATAGCCCAGAAAACTGGAACTGGCACCGTGAGCTCTCTTCCCACCTTCCTCTTCTTTCCGCCCCCTTTCGGGTTTCTCGTCTCCTGCTCTGTTGATACCTCAAACTACCCCAGCCTTGGATTCCAGACTCCATCATAACCTTGAACAAAGGCTCTTCCCCAGCCTTCTGTTTGTTTATTTGTAAGAGTAAAGGGCTGATCTCCACAAGGCCCCATGGCCTCAGTCTCTGTTCTCAGGGCACAGGAGTAAACTGTCATGGTGAAGATGGGCATTGTGCAAATCCATATGCTCTTGCATACACAAATACACCTATATACACATCCACACACAGACAAACACACATATACCTATACACATATATATACACACACCTACACACAAACACACACATCCCTATACACACAAACACACACATCTACACACAAACACACACACCCCTATACTCACACAAACACACACTTCTACACTCAAACACACAGAGCCCTACACACACACAAATATACACATCTACACACAAACACACACATCTACCCACAAACACACACAGCTCTACACATATATACACACATAGACACATTCACATACAAACACACATACACTTGTGTACACACTCACACACATATCCACATACAAATACACACACCTATATACACATTCACATGTAAATACACAAATACCTATATATACATGTACACATCCACACACACACATCTGTACACACACATCCACACATATGCACACATACACATCTATCCATACATACACCTCTACACACACATCCACACACAAACACACACACACACATACACACAGACATGAATTAGGCATGTTCTGAGACATGGTACTGTGTGAGGCTGACAGGACGATACTCTTGTTGCTCGGTGGCTAGGGATATGGAGGTCTTTGACCATCGGAAAATGAGTGGTCATCTATCTGGGACTGGAGGGCAAAGGTTGTCACTGTGACTTTTGTGTGTGACCTTTGAGGAGTGTGGGCAGAAGCCTGTGGGGCCGCACATTTGTGTGAAACAGTCTGTGAAACCTGTTGTGGGTCCCAGAGGAGCAAGGGCAGTAAGCTCCTGCCCCCAGGTGCTTCCCCAGCTCAGGAGAATGGAAAGTGATTTCAGCAAAGGGCCCTTCCTGTCTGGGCCACAGCCTGAGGTACCACATTGGCGTCCTCCCTTCCCCATGCCCACGGGAGCTCCCTTTTCACTCCCTGCTCTAACCCTGCTTGGCCCTAGGGGACATGGCTGCCTTTTCCGGCAGTTTGATGTCCCTGTCTGTGGTGCTTCAGCCTGCAGCTGAAGGAGGCATCAAGGCCTAGAATGCAGTCACCAGCAATCCCTGCTCCAGAGGAAGTGGCCGGCCTAAGTCCAGTCTGGGACACTGTGGTCAACACCTGATGCCATCTGACTGGTTTTCTACTTTGAGACCTGCCAGGGAGGGGCTCAGGCAGCTGAACCTGCCCACTGCCTGCTTGACATCCTGGCTGCAGCCGGCTGGTGACTCATTCCCCCAGGGAGGATGCCAGCACCTCTCCTGGGGCACCCTAAGACTATCAGTCCAGGCTGTATGGCCAGAAGTCCTGGGTGCCTCAGAAAACCTGTGCAAATGAAGTCCACACTGGACGGGCTGTGGAGGGAGCAGGAAAGTCCTACATGTGGGGCCAGGCCACTCCCTTGTCCCTCTACCCTCTCTGTCACTGGGGCTACACTCCCAGGAATACACTGTCCCTGTCATGTAAGAGGTTCAGAATCCCTCACAAGTGAGCAGGCAACTAGCGGGTGAACTCAGAAGTCCCTATTCCCAGTGGCCTGCCTGCCTTCTCCCTGGGCGGAGGGTGGGAAGTACTTGCCTATCCTTCAGCCCTTGTCCCAGCCCCGCTGCCCAGGAGGGGTGGGAGGCTCTCTTCAGGGAAATGAGTTCTTGGCCTGAGTCCAGATGCTGGCCTGCCTAGCTTTGCTCCAGGGTAATGCCGGGTGCGCACACAGCCCCATTGTGTGCCTGGGCCTCAGGCCTGCGTCATGGGCCTGGCACCAGTGCTATCAACAGCAGTGGCTCCCTAGTCTCTTCAGCAGCTCCCACAGGGCCCGAGCCTCAAACTCTGGTGAGGGGGCAGGAGCACTGGTGATTAGGGGAGACTCCTGTGGTGTGGCCAGGGGTGCTGAACCGCTTCGTTGCTGGTTCACGTTCAGGCTGGACTCCTGAAACTGTATGACCCCAGCTCTTCACAGCCCAGCTGGGAAAGCAAGGCCAACTCCTGCCTGGTGAATAGCGTCCCCTGGGATGTGAAGGAACCTGATCCCTGAGGACCTGGAGCCCCCACGTGCTCTGTAAAGCAGGAAAATAGTAATCAAGGATGGTATGGTTGGTGGGGGGAGCAAGCCTCCAAAGCTGGAAAGCAGGTTTTGCCTCAGTTTCCCTACGCCAGCTGTATTGTATGTACCCTTCCAATAAGGAAACGGAACACAGAGTTGAGCTGTGGACAAGACTGGGCTTAGAATCTCTCTCGAGCTCCATGGACCGGCCCTGAGCCTACTTCCCAGGCCTAGCTTCCACTGGCAAGCAGGACATCCTGCCTCTAGATGCTTCTATTCTGAGAGTTTGGCTTGAGTATCTGTAACTCCTCAGGTTTCTAGCCTGAAGGGGCCTCTGTAGCAAAGGAACCTGCCAAGAGCTGCCTAGTTCCCCGCAAGAAGGGTCCCAAGCTGAAGGTCAAGGGGAGAGTCCCCAAAATGTCCTCTGTGGGGTCCCTGTTTTTTACCTCCCTAGTTGTACCTAGTCCAGGAGCCCAGATTCCCACGACCCACCTTCCTGGCTGCCTTACCTATCCTGGCATGAGGCCTGGCACCTTCCTTCAGTACCTTAGCAAAGGGACAGGGCATTCCTTAGTGCCTGTGAGGCTGTAAAATGACAGGGCTGGTGCATGGGGACAGGTGGAGATGGTAGGAACTAGAAGGGGACACCGAGGGTGGCTCCGTTCCGGATATTCCACCTCCGTGCTGCTCTGACTTACTGCTCTGTTGATAGCTTTCCTGACATCTTGCCATCGTCCTCCCCTCAGGACACAGCAGTGGATAGAAGGAGCTCTCAATGCATGAATATGGCAGGCATGACCCAGAGGGTAGCATTGGGTACTTGAAGGATTGCGGGAGGTGCCAAGGAAGAGAAACACCAGAACAGGCCTTGGAAAGCTTACACACTAACTAGAAAATGGTGCAGGGGACTAGAGATTTGGGTCAGCTGTTCTGAATACTTGTTGCTCTTACAAAGGACCCAGGTTTGATTCCCAACATACACATGGTGGCTCGTAACCATCTATCTTTCCGGTTCTAGGGTACCCAACACTCTCTTCCAATCCCTGCAGGCTCTGGGCATGCATGTGGTACACATACATACATGCATACATACATACATACATGCATGCAGGCAAAAGACACACACATGAAATAAAAGAAAAATTCAAAAATTGGACAGAGACTTCTCAACGCCTCAGTTTCTCAACATCCTGGTCTCCTCCTCCTCCTCCTCCTTCTTCATATTTATTTATTTTATTTGTATGAGTACACTGTAGCTATCTTCAGATGCGCCAGAAGAGGGCATCAGACCCCATCACAGCTGGTTGTGAGCCACTATGTGGTTGCTGGGAATTGAACTCAGAGCCTCTGGAAGAGTAGCCAGTGCTCTTAACCTCTGAGCCATCTCTCCAACCCCATCCTGGTCTTGAGAAGGTCCCATGAAGGAGCACATGAGAAAGCCCTTAAAAGCATCCCCAGCACATGGTGAAGGGAGGAGCAAGGACTGTGCAGTCACAACTACCTAACCAGTCCAAGGCTGGGGACAACATGTAAAATGCTGTCCCAACGGCCTGAGTCTGATCCCCAGAACCCACAGTGAGAGAAGTGACTCTTGAAAGTTGTTTTCTGACCTCCACACCCATGCTGTGATGTGATGCACACACCCACAAAACAAATTTTAAAAATTACTGTATACATTCATCGGTCCATCTGTTCTACAACCATCATAATTATTTGTCTCTCTATATAGATTATGTCAATCTATTCACTCATCTATTCATTTATTTATCAGCCCATCTATTTATCCATTCATTATCTACACATATATCTATCTACCCACTTGTTCATCCATCCATCCATCCATCCATCCATCCATCCACCTATCCATGCATCCATGCATGCATTCACCAACCATCCATGCATGCATCTATTCATCTAGCCATGTATCAATCCATCCATCTATCATTCATCCATCATGCATGCATGCATGCATCCACCCATCCATCCATGCATCCACCTATTTATCCATGCATCCACACATTCATGCTTTCATCATCCATCCATCCATCCATTCATCCATTCATCCATCCATCCATCCACCCATCCATGCATCCATCCATTCAACCATGCATCCATCCATGCTTACATTATCCACCCATGCATGCATGCATCCACTCATCCATCCCTCCATCCATCCATCCATCCATCCATCCATCCATCCATCCATCCACCCATGCATCCACCCATCCATCCATGCATCCATCCATCCATCCATCCACAATGAATGTGTTCATCTCTCAAGGTTTATTGAGCTCTCAGTCTGCCAGATGCTGAATTATATACTTTACACTTGGTCTGTACAGAACTCTCCAGGGTGGAGGTTATTTTCATTTATACATTAGGAACCTGAAACCTTATTAAATGAGATACACTGATGAAGCTCTCACAGCCAGTGAGTGATGGATCTGAGATTCTGCTCGGTCTGCTTCTGAACACAAACACATTCTATAAAAAGGACTGCTGAACAAAATATGTGCTTGTAATGTTGAATCAAATGGTATCCCTTGGTGTCCGAGTGCTTCCTCCCTGAGTTCTAAACACAGCAGCGGTGTTATCAAACAGGTAGTATTCTACCTTTCTATAGAGTTAGAGCTCCGGAGTTCTGCCCTAGAAGTTCCCTGCAGGTGGAGACAATGCCAGGCTTCCTATCCCATTGGCAGTTGCCAATTAGAGCCAGGAACCACCCGACACTAGTGTTCTGCAATTATTCTAGTAAGCCCGGTTTCTTCTCTCGACCTCAACAACTCCTGCATCTTAACCTGCACATGGCCAGAAAGTTCTAAGTACACATTTGGCCACTACATCTGGCTCTGGCAGTCTCCTCTAGTGACTGACTCTTACATCCTTGTTTCTCAGGTCCCCAGGGGAAGTCACCTGTCACTGCAACTGGCCTTTCTAAGCTTGAGAACTGACAGCTCAGTTTCAGTCCAGATTCCTACTGTCTGACAAAAGAATGTGCCTGTAAATGGTTTATTTGGGAGGTTTCCCAGGGACTACCTGGGAAAGTAGGGTCCACGAGTCTGGAAGGGCAGGAATCTGACAAAATACAGATTAAGGAGGTGCGCTATTGGCTCCCTCTCACAGGGGAGGGTCTTAGATCATGCTTTGAGGTTATCCAGGAAAGACCTGGGGTTTTTGGCTAGGGTACATGGGTTCACTGGGCAGGATGCTAAAGCTGGGTAAGTGCTTAGGTGGACGGCTTGTGGCCAGAGATGTGGGGCCAGAGGATGTGATTGGACGCTCAGCAGCTTCTTCTTGGGTTCACCAAACCCAGCCTGGTGGTCAGCCTAGACCTCTTCCTACAACTCCCTTTGGTCTGTGTCCAAGGCAGCCCCTTCCCCCTAGGCCCCATGGCATAGTCTACATTTAACAGACGTAGAGAATCTACAAGTTTCCATTAACTGAAAGAGGAAGTTGGCAGGATTTCTCCCTTGGTGTACAAATATGTGTTTACTGCATTCCCAACACTGGCTGGTTCTTTCCTAATCTCACCAAGTGAGAGCCCCCCAGGGTGCTACGTTTTCATCTAGAAAGATGTGTGACCTTGCTGGGTGTCACATAGCCTGAATCCAACAGTCCCCTCTAAAGTGAAAAATATGATTATTATTTTGTTTGTTTGTTGAGACAGGGTCTCTCTGTGTAGCTCTGGCTGTCCTGGAACTCACTTCCTGAGTGCTGGGATTTTAGGCCTGTGCCACCACACCCTGCTAAGAGACCCCGTCAAATTCCCGAGGCTGTCCCCAATTGCCATTATTCCTTTCTTTTCTTTTGCTGCCCCTGCCTCTTCTCCAGGCCCATGGCTACCCTGTGACAGTCCATTAGTCACTAGTGGGGAGTCGAGCCTTCTGGTGCCCCTCCCTTTGTGTGCCCATCTGAATAAGATGCAATTTGTGGCACATGGGGTGTGTGGGAGTTAGTTTTGCAAAGTCACCTCCTTTTCTTCCTAGTGAAGGATCCGCCATGTCGACTTTGAGGAGAAGGACTAACCTCTGTCTACCCCAGCCCTGCCAACCTCATGTTGTGGGGCTCTACCTAGATGGGAGCCTCTGTAGGTGGGGAGAGAGAATCAAGAGAGGGAGTGGTAGGCTGGGGTTTTGGCTCAGTTGGTGGAGTGCTTGTCTAGCAAGCATGAAACTCAGGGTTTGGTCTTCAGCCCCATGTAAAACCAAGCCTAGTGGCTCAGGTCCCT
Organism: Tokudaia tokunoshimensis; assembly: GCA_036184795.1. Classification (NCBI taxonomy): domain Eukaryota; kingdom Metazoa; phylum Chordata; class Mammalia; order Rodentia; family Muridae; genus Tokudaia; species Tokudaia tokunoshimensis. The sequence continues at coordinate 37,452,962 of BTHU01000016.1, forward strand.
AATCAAGTACTTAGGACACGGAGGTGGAAGATTGGAAGATAAAGGTCATCCTCAACTCTGTAGTGAGTTTGAAGCTAGTGTGGCTACAAGAGATGCTGGGTAAGAAAGCCCCCAGCATGAAGCTGGTGTGGGGCAGGGCTGGGGCTCACATGTCTCCACTGCACAGGTACAGTACATGGATTCCTAGGGCTTTAATTTTTCTTCCTAGCTGTTGCTTGTAGCTCTTCCCTTTGGATGTTTGGTCACAGTTGGGGGTCTTGGTGGTGGTATCTCGCACATGTCTGCCACTGTTGGCCACCCACCTCACCTCTGGGACTCCCTGCTTACTAGGAGTGTCTCCTCTCCAGGTCCACGGTACCTCCCCTTACCCATTGTATAGAAAGGTGGCCATGCTGGCTCCAGGCCCAGATGAGCTGGCCGGGGACTGAGAGCTTTTGCTCAGGAGCTATAAGGTGGTCTTGTGCTGGGTGTGGTTTTCTGGTCCTCTCGCAGGTTTGGGCTTAAGCCTCTTGCATATGTGGGGAATCTGCTGTTGGAATGACACCTCTGGGAGGGGAATGGAGCAGCACAGAGTCCTGGAGGAAGGATGCGGAGATAAAGATAATTATAGCAGCATCTCCCCCATCCCAACACAGTCAGGGTTCCTCTCTGTCTCTCAGGAAGGGCAAAAGGCTGATGTTCAAGGACCAACGAAAGGTAGAAGCGGGAGAAAAAAGACTTCCACGTTTCTCTCATACCTGAGTGTGTGGCCCCAGGGAGGCGGCTGCAGGTGTCTGGTCAGCACTGGGATGCTGATTGAAAAGTGCTTTCACCTCAGGCTAGTGTCCTCTGGCTCCCTGGCTGGTGGGTGGAGAGGCCCAGTGTTCCCAGCAGGGCAGGTACAAGGCTGAGTTCTGGGTCAGGCAGCTGACATCCCTGGAGACACCCAGGTGGGCTAGCTTGGGATAGCCCCCTCAGTAAGGGAGTCTTCAGGGCCTCTTCCCTGGAGCCAACTGTATCTTGGGCAGGATAGGAGGAGGCGTGGAGTTAGGGAAGAAGGGCCCCTCAGTTGAGGGTTCTGGACCACTGCTTGTGGTCGTCCAGTGGCCTCAGTCCATACAGGCCACCCTCTCCTGCCCCCACCAGGCGTGAGTCAGATCGAAAGCAGAAGCAGCCAGACACTGTGCCGGGTGAAGCAAGGCAAAACCAACTGTGCTATTTTGGAACCTGGTTAATTCCCCCTTCAGCTCCACCACCTCCTCGTTCTCAGGGCTTCTGTCCTCTCCTGGTCTTCAGTACATTGCCTTTGTCACGGGGCAGTCTGGATAGTACTTGGTTTCCCTAGTCTGTATGAGGCGTCTGGACTGCTGGCTAAGAGGTGCTGGCTTCTAGGGTACTAGTCCTTGGGTGGGTGTTGGGGCAGAGCGCCCCCGCCTGGTGGGAGCTGGCAGAGGCTAATGACCCCAAAGCGCCCTGCCCTGCCCTGTTGTGTGTCTTTCACCAACTCTCAGGCCAGCTGTCAGCTGTGGCTCCCGGGGAGGGAGCCACTAGAACTTCAGGTGGGAGCCTGTCCTAGCAGTCAATCGCAGAGGGGTGGGGGAGGGGATTTCCTCGCTCAGAAGATATTTTGGGGCCAAAGGCCTTTTCTGAACCTGTGAAATCAACTCTCTGCAACAGTCCCAACTGACCCCCAGAACCATAGGCTCTTTCTTGGGAATGCTAGGCCTGTTTGGGGTTCTGGCCCCCTACTTTGGGGTTTCTGTGGTGCCCACATGAGCTTGGGTTTCCCAGAAGTCCAGCCTGCAGTGGTAAATGAGGTCAGTGGGGTGTGGGATGGGGTGCTGACTACGATGGGGGGTTGGAGGTAAGGTCTGTCACCTGTCCATGGATAGAGTGGACAAGGGCCGTTCCTGAGGCCCTATGGCTGGGGCCAGGGTACGACTACCATTGTCCTGTGTGTCTGTGTGTGCATGTGTGTGTGAGTGAGTACTTGAGAGAGCGTACAGTAAGTACTGGGCATGGCTGTCTGTCAGGGGACCCTGAGGTGAAAGCACCGGTCCGCTGTTGCCTCTCAGCAGCCTGGCCTGGCATCTCTCTATCTACTGAGAAAGAGGGTCAAGCAGCTAACCAGTAAAAGTGTGGATCCTTGCCCATCTTAGGCGAGTGGGAGTTGGGAGTATAGGCAGGCGATAGAGATTAAAGGCAATGGGGAGGGGGCGCTCCTTGGCCTGCTGCGGGGTCTGAGTGTCCTGACGCTCTGTGTATCTGGGGAGCCCTCTGTCTCAGAATCTTCCTGAATGGGGAGGGGGCAAAGTCGCAGGATGGTGTGTTTGTGACAGGGTGTGGGTGCAGTGGTGTAGGTATGAGTGGGTGTTCTTCTTGAAGTTTGTCCTGACTGAATCTCAGAAAAATCTCAGCTTCCCTTCTGCTAGCCCATCAACACTGGGTGTGGATGCCTCTTGCACTGGCCCAGTTGTGGATGAGGCCGCCAGGCCCCCTGCCCTCGAGCCTGTGTGCACTTTGGCTCCTGGGCTGTTTGCTCCGGTTCACAGTGGAGATTATACCTGTGCTGGACCTTTCTTCCAGGGCCTGAACCTACCCTGTTCCCTCCTCCTCCTTGTCCCCAGTTTTCACTCTTGGAATCAGGTGACCAAACCCTCAGAGGTCAGCATGTAAAGTCTCTTTGTTTACTGTTGTACAGATCTGGGAGAGTTTTTGGAATGTAGCTTCTGTCTCTGGGGCTGAACCCTGAGCCTTTGCCCTTCTAACTAGCACTCAGGAGTGTGACACTGTGGTGTGTGTGTGTGGGTGGGTGGGTGGGTGTGTGGGTGTTAGCAGGAGCAGGAAGTTGAGGCAGGATTTTATGTATCCCGGCCACCTTCAAACTTGCCATGTACTTGGTGATCAGTTTGGATTCCTGATCCTCCTCCCTCTACTTCCCAAGTGCTGGGATTACATCACCCCCATCTGATCACATGTTGAAGTAAAGACATAAAAAGACCCTTACCTAGGTCTAAACTGCAATTGATGGTCGGGGGCTGGGAGCTGACTCTCACATCACTCCCTCTGTGCCAGCTACATGTCTACTCTGAGCTGCATTTGTTTACAGATAGGGAAACTAAGGCTGAGATGTTGTGTACCTGCCTGCCATCACACGACTGCTAAGAGGCAAAGCTAGATCTGATGTCAGTTTTGAAGGATTCAGAGCACATGTCCGCTCTCTGAAGCTCAGAGCTAAGTGAAATCGCACTCCATCTGGGTCTGGCTGTCAGAAGTACAGTGCAAGGGGTGGTCCATGGTGGGCCTTAGGTGGAACGAGCGTCTGATGAAGAGGCTGAGTGGAAAGAAGTTCTGGGCGAGGGCTGCACCCAGCTCCCACCTCCTTCCTTGTGCACACTCCAAGCTAACATCCAGGCAGCACGTGCATGCTTGGGAGGCAGCTGGGTATGTGGCTTCAGGGGTAGAGTGTTCTATCACCTCCTTGCATGATGCACATGATGACATGTGACCTTAGGCATGTCATCAATCCCTCTGTGCCTCTTCTATAAAATGGGGACATAGTAGTACCTGCCGCAGGTTGGTAGGGTTGCTTGGAGGGTTAAATCAGTGGTATACGGCCACTCAGGATGAGCTGTGTACATCAGCTCTCAGAGAAATGATGATGGTGGGCAGTTTATGCCCTGGGGCTGCCTAGCTGTGTCTTTCTCCTTCCTTTCTCTTCCCTGCAACATGAGCTGTCTGTTTGTTTGTTCATTACTTGGCAGAACCTGGCTGATGCAGTTAAGAGGCTGTTTCTGAAACACTTAGATAGATCAGAGGAAGTCGGTTCCTCACAGCTATAAGCTGGCAGTGGGAAGGAGGGAGCCACAGAGACTGGGTGAAAGGTCAGGACTGCAGACCCTGAGGGACCCCAGGAACCTGGGCAGACACTGGCCACCGGTACAGCCAGGGGTACTTTGTGAATCCCTACCAAACTCAAGGAGTGTGATGGGGTAACAGGGACCCCTGAGGTCTGTTAACAGCTCAGGAAGATAGAGGGAGGCCTGAGTCTGGAGCTGGTACAGAGCCAGGCCTTGGACCCAGAACTAGAAGTTGCTATGAATTTGACAAGGAGTTTTTCTAATCCCAAGAAAATGTCCTGGAGACTGAAGGTGGAAGAGTTGGGGTGTGGGTAACAGACAGGCTTGGCTCCCAGGGCTCTTGCAGTTCTGGAGAAGGCTTCTAGAATCCTGGGGAATGAACGTGGAAGGCAGCCCTGGCTCTTCCCATCTAAGGCTTGCAGTCCTATCCACCACGGATACACGCCCTAGCTTTGTATACATCCATGCTGCCAGAAGCTTCTGTATGCCAGGCCAGGGCAGGAGTCTATAAAGAAGCCATTTAGCCTCATAAAGGGACCTGAGGCCCAGAGTGAGCAGGATTTGTCCAGAATCACCCAGAGGTCTTGGCCATTGGGCTTCTTTCATCCCTACTCTGGCCCTGGGCAAGCGTTGCTGGGGCCTTTGTAACTCGCCATTGTGAACATAGCTGCTTTTTCACTGCAGGGAAACTGCTCAGGTATCTGGGTGGCACAGATAGGGCATTGGTACTTGGGGTCCTGGTCTTAGAGTCCCCTCTTCTGTCTTCAGACCCCATTCCTGTTTGGAAAGCCATCTAAGAGCTAAACCTCCCTCCGCTCTTCCATTAGGCTCCTGTCTCATGTTGGGTGCCAAGTCTATTTTATGTAATCACATTCTCTCTGACAATTTGAAGTGTTCCCCCAGACATTAATGGCCTGAGTGAGATCAGATAGATGGTCCCTAAGGCTCCTGGCTGTGTATCTTCTTAGCTGGAAGGCGCGGGTATGCTTGAGTCTGATATCCTCTAAGAGAGCCAGAGAGGTCATGCCCAGACCTTTATAGGGACTTTCTGTAGGGTTCACAGAGGGTGGCATGTGTGGATAAGTGAGCAGGACTGGGGGGTACAAGGGTCAGCAACAGAGGAGCTTTCCTGTGCTCCTGTTCTAATGTTGAAGCTAGCGGTGGCACTCTGGGGAGGCCTGAGCTGTAGACTTGCCTTCACTACCCTGCAGCATGATATCAGACAGGACATTTTCCCTTTTGAGTCTCAGTTTCTTCTTTTGCTAATGTTGCTGTTTGCCTCATGAGGTGTTTGTTTGTGGGTCACAAACACAGGGTCTGGCGTGGGCCGTGTGTCATGCATTCAGTAGGGGCTCGGCAGTGCTCACAGATAGAGAGGAGAGGAGATCTGTGAACATGTGGGGTTATTGACAAACATAGCAGAGATCTCTGCACCTCTCCGGGAAGTCTGCTGGATGGACAGGCAGACGGGTTCTGAAGAACTGGAAATGAGGAAACCAGGATCCTGACGGGTGAACAGGATACAAAGACAGAACAGTGGACACAGGAGTGCTCTAGACCAGTGCACAGAGCAAGGAAGGAAAGGTGGCTCAGTCCCTGCTCCCTCTCCAACCGAGGGGACAGGTGGCTTGCCAGCTAAGGAAAGCTAAGACTGCAAAGGCATAGGAGAGAGGGAAGAAAGACTGGGGATGGGAGAAGAGGAGGAGAGAGAGATAGGTACAGATACAGGCAAGAGGCAGAGATAGAGTCTATGTGGAGACTGGGTCAGATCCCAACGTGTCCCAAGGACCTTTCTGATCTCCGCTACCCACCTGTGCGCAGGCTACACACTCTTCCTGCCTCCCCAACCCTCCCATTTCAGTCACTTTCTCTACACAGGAGTCCAGCTGGTCCCTGAGGGACAGGACAGGCATCTCTCTGGTCTGGGGTTGCCTTTGAAGCTGTTCCCTGTGCCCCAGACTCACAGGCTAGCCAGACAGGAGGTGCCAGCTCCCACCCTTTCCTGTGGAACATGGGCTGGGGCCTGAGGCTGAGGACTGGAGGCTGATGGGAAGCTCATGCAATGCTCTTAGCTTCCTCGCCTCTGTTCCCCTCCTACCCACTTGCACCTCTGCTCGGGGTTGGGAAACAAGCCTCTGGCCAGGCCTGGAAGCACTGCTCCATAAAAATCCCAGCTCAATTTAGAGAGATCATGTTGCGAAATAAAAAGTTAAATGAAGACTGGGGTTATAGCTCAATGATAAAGCACTTGCTGGGGGTGGGGGAGACCCTGAGTTCAAGTCCCTGTATCTCAAACATAAAACAGGGCTGAAGAGATGGCTTAGTGGATGAAGTCCTTTCCTGCAATCAAGCCCTGCTGAACTCCTGAAAATGCCAGATCGTGTGGTGGCCTGCCGGTAATTCCAGCACCTGGGATAGGTAGAGGTGGGATCCCTGAACAAGCCGGCTAGCTTGACTAGCCCGTATCAGTGAGCTCTGAGTTTAACTGAGAGACTTTGCCTCAATGGATAAAGTGGAGAGAGACTGAGGAAGACTTCTGATGTCAACCTCTGGCCTTCACATACATGAACAGCACACATTCCATACTACAGACTCACACACATGCACACCATACACATACCAAACACTCACACATATGTAGACCACACATGCACACACATGCATACCATACATACACCACACACACATACACACCACACATACACCACATACACACACATACATGCACACCACACACTCACATGCATACTACAGACTCTCACACATGCACACCACATGTATACCACAGACTCCCACTCACACCACACACACACACCACACACAGATACATACATGTTCAAAGACAGGCCCCAAGTGCACCCAGCCTCCAGCCCTAGCGATGGATGCATGGCTGAGCTTCCTGTCAGCACTAGGTGTTTCTTGGCATGGCTGTGGGGTGCTGCACTGATGTCTGTCACAGTCCCTCTTTTTTGAGCCTCTACATGTCACTCTGGTTTTGGACCTGCAGTTGTTACCTGTAAGGGTCAGGCAGGCCTGGGCTAAGTATTCCCACTAAGTCAATTAATGACCGGCCACATTCTGCATGACAGCTCCTGAATGTCTTGGGAGACCAGTGATTATCAGCCTAGGTGCCACAGGTCAGCCTTCAGAATGAGGCCTCAGGGAATCTTCAGGTGCTTTCCATCTACCTTACATGGTGACTGAATGGGGGAAGGGCATGGCATGGGGGAAGGGCATGGCGTAAAGCTTATGAGCAACACAATTCAGATTTGTGCATTTAAAGTTTACATTTATTTATTTGTTAGGGACACAAGCATCACAGTGCACATGTGGGAGGTCAGAGGGCACGTTGCGTGGGTTGGGTGTCTCTTTAACCGTGTGTGTCCTGGGGCTTGAGGTTAAGTCATCAGGCTGCAAGGTGAGCACCTTACTGACAGAGCTGTCTCTGTGGCCCCAAATGTGATGGCTTTGCTGGAGTTAGGAACCAATACAAAGGAGAGAGACCTAAAGGCTGCTTACAAGTGTCTGTGACTACAGTGCCAGAGGATCTGTCACCTCGTCTGGCTTCCATAGGCACCTGCATATACTCACACACAACACACACACACACACACACACACACACACACACACACATAAATAAAAACCACACATTTAAAAGGCCATAAAAAAAATGTTGGGGCTGGAGAGGTGGCTCAGAGCTTATGAGCACTCGTTGCTCTTGCAGAGGACCTAAGTGTGGTTCCCAGCACCCTCGTGGTGCTCGTAGCTATCCATGACTCACTCTTCTGACCTCTGCAGGCACCAGGCACTAGTGTGGACTGTATACATACATGCAGGCAAACACTTATTAGATACAAAGGTAAAAGTGTGCACCTCTGATCTCATTCTACCTCAGTACGAGGAGTCTTCTAACCAAACAGCATGCATGACTCCAATTTGATGTTCTCAGGGCAGGAAGTGGTTGAGTCTTGTGCTAGCCTTCCTAAGCAAGGAGCCGCTGGTGGGATGCTGGAGTGATGGTCTGCATTGAAGATGCCTCATGTTCTAGGCCTCTGGGGAGCCTAGGGAGCTGGGAACTTCTCTTCTGCTTCTCCAAGGCCCCTCGCGTGGGCTTCGTAATGACCCAAGCTTCGGGAGTGAAGCAGTCTTGCAGAGCTGCCCTGTGCCTGCCTGGAGCCCTGGCTGGGTGTGGGGAATGGATGGGTAGCCAGAGGGATCCTCTTCCCAAAAGGAATGGAGAAAGGACTGAGACTGTGGGGATGGATGGCTCAGTGGATAGAGTGCCTGCTGTGCACAAAGCCCCGAGCCTCCATCCTCAGGACCCGGTGAAAAGCAGGCGTGGTGGCAAGCACCTCTCAGCCCAGTGCTGGGGAAGTGCGAGGCAGGACGGGAGGGTCCTGAAGCTCACTGGTCAGCTTAGTAGTCAGTTGGTGAGCTCTGGGTCACTGAAGACCCTGGCTCAAAATCCAAAATGGAGAGTGATTTAGGAAGACACTTGATGTCAATCTCTAGCCTCCACGTGCATCTCTGTCTCTGTCTCTGTCTCTCTGTCTCTGTCTCTCTCTCTCTCTCTCTCTCTCTCTCTCTCTCTCTCTCTCTCTCTCACACACACACACACACACACACACACACACACACACAGAGCTTATTCAGGGACATTACCTACCCCTGAGCTCAGACAGGTGGCTGACAGGAGTGCTGACACCTCTGTATCCACACTTTCCCCTAAACTGGGCATACTCTGTGAGAAAGCTGGCTCCAACTAGCAAAACCAGACTGACTGGTGGGGAAACTGAGGCAGACATTGAGTCAGGGCCAAGACTGACACTTGAACCCACTGCATTCTGATCCCAAGTCCTGTGAGAACACTGTAGACTCTACCTGAGTCCCATGGCTTCTTCTATAGTAGAGGCGGCCATGTCCTGGGGTATGGTCATGGTGTGGACATCCATGCTAGTTTGACACTTCCCTTGCTCTTTGAAACAGGGTCTCATGTAGCCTAGATTGGCCTTGAACTTCCAATCCTCCTGAGGCCACCTCAGGAGAATGCTGTGATTTCTTGTGTGCACTAGCATGTCTGGTTTATGGGGTGCTGAGGATCATACCCAGAGCTTCATACATGCTAGGCAAGCACCGTACATGCCACCAGGCCTTCCTGCAGCAGAGGCTGCACAGAGGAGAGACCACTCTCCCAACAGGGAATCCTCTTCCCAGACTCCTCCCTTTCCTCTGGCATCCATTCCCCTGCCCAGGCCTTTGTCCAGGGCTGTGTTTCCTCAGGATTGACCCCCAGCTCCCACATGATGTGTGGCTGTAATAGACTCGAGGAGAAAGGATGTCTTCCCACCATAGAGTCAGGCCTGTAACAAATGATTTAAGCAGGTGCCCCTGCTCTGGGCTCACACTTTGTGGTTTCAGACATGTGCTTTTCTGGGAATGCAGGAAACTGCCTCTACCCTTTGAAGAAGGATAGCTGTGTGTCCTATGTTTGGCGGCCCCAGACTGCTGCTGGACACTTTCCTGGCTCTGGGCTATATGAAGAGATCAGCTGCTGAACCCTTTGATGCCTAGGCTACTTCTTCAAGGGGACTCCTCAAATCAAAGGAGGATCCTCACTCAGCACATACAGGACGGAGGTGGTTCCCAGCCCCGGAAAAGCCAGGCCACCAGGCCCCAGCCCTGATATCAGCTCTGTGGCTTTATCAAGCTGGAGTCTGTCTGTCTGTCTCCTGTACTGTAGTTGTGAAGGAACTACAAAAATTAAATCAGGTTGAAGCTCCAGGGTGACGGCGCTTGCTTGTAATCCCAGAATTTGGGAGGCAGAAGCAGGGCGATCAAGAGTTTGGATTAATAGCTACATAGCAACTTTGAGGCCAGACTGGTCTATAAGAGAGACCCTGTCCAAAAAAAAAAATGGTAGGGGGCTGGAGAGATAGCTCAGCAGTTAAGAATACTTGCTGCTCTTTCCACAGGACTCAAGCTTGGTTCCCAGCACCCACTTCAGGCAACTGGCAACCGCCTGTAACCCCAGACCTAGCATCCCTTCTGGTTTCCTCAGACACGTGCACACACATGAGCACACAAGCACTCTCGCACGCAACACACAGACATAGTCTTTAAAACACACCCATGTTCTTGTCCACAAAAGCCAGTGATAATTTCATGTACTTCCTCCTAAGAGGTGTGCGTGTGCCACACACTGTAAATGCAGCACACCATTAGGCAAGAGAAGATTCCACATAAGACTGTGACTTATTGTGTCCCTTCACATAACCTCGTGCTGTCTGCCATAGCACATTGGTGGGGTGCACCCTAGTTTACTGAGCAGCCCTGTGACTGGGCATGGAGAGCTTATTTATTCTTATTTTATGTATGTCTGTGCATCATTTGTGTGCCTGGTGCCCACAGAGACCAGAAGGAAGTATCAGATCCCCCTGGAGCAGGAGTTACAGACAGCTATGAGTTGCTTTGTGGGTGCTGGGAATCTAATCCAAGTTCCCCCAGAAGAACAACAGGCTCTTTTAAAAGCAGGCTCTTGCTATGTAGCCTAGGCTGACCTGAAACTTAGCTACATAGATCAGGCTGGCCTCAAACTTTTACTAATCTTCCTGTTTGACTTCTGCAGTGCTGGGAGCACAGGAAGGACCCCACACCCATCTTGAGACTGTTTTGTTTTTGTTTTTATTGTTGTTGTTGTTTAAGACTTATTTATTTTATGTATATGAATACACTGTAGCTGTCTTCAGACACACCAGAAGAGGGCGTCAGATCCCATTACAGATGGTTGTGAGCCACCATGTGGTTGCTGGAATTGAACTCAGGAGCCAGTGCTTTTAACTGCTGAGCCATCTCTCCAGTCCTTAGGTTTTTTTGTTTTTCAAGACAGGGTTTCTCTGTGTTTCCTTGGCTGTCCTGGAACTCACTCTGTAGACCAGGTTAACTTCAAACTGAGAGATCCACCTGCCTCTGCTTCCTGAGTGCGGGGATTAAAGACTTGTGCCTCCACCACCTGGCTCTTGAGACTGCTTTGATTTTTTTTCTATATAATTACTTCCTTGGGCTAGTGAACATTTGTAATAATAATAAAAAATGTTTGTTGTGTGTGTGTGTGTGCTCTCTCTCTCACACACACACATACACACACAAGAGTGTACAAATGGAGGTCAGAGGACAACTTGTGGGAGTCAGTTCTCTTCTTCCTTGTGGGTTCTGGGGATCAAACTCAGGACTTCAGGTTTACTGACAGGTGCCTTTATCCACTGAGCCGTCTTGCTGGTTACCAAGGAGTGAACTGGCAATTGTGCTGAGGGAGCCTGTCTTGGACATGCTAGGGTTGGGGACCTTGGGGAAGGCAAACTGGTTACTAATTTCTTTTAAACTGTGTAAGGCCGCCTTCCACCTTCAGTGAGCTGAGAGAGAGAGAGAGACAGACAGAGAGAGAGAGAGAGAGACAGAAAAAGAGAGACAGAGACAGAGAGAGAGACAGAAAGAGAGAGAGAGAGACAGAAAGAGAGAGAGAGAGACAGAGACAGAGACACACAGAGAGAGAGACAGAAAAAGAGAGAGAGACAGAGAGAGAGAGAGACAGAAAGAGAGACAGAGAGAGAGAGAGACAGAAAAAGAGAGAGACAGAGACAGAGAGAGACAGAGACAGAGACAGAAAGAGAGAGAGAGACAGAAAGACAGAAAAAGAGAGAGAGAGACAGAGACAGAAAGAGAGAGAGACAGAACACGAGAGAGAGAGAGAGAGAGAGAGAGAGAACAATTTGGATCTGAGCCGCTGGGCTAGTGCTCATAAACAGGTCGCTCACCCACACCTGCAGGAGTCACAGACCATCCTGGTCCCCTCCTGCAGAGTCCTTCTCTGTCCCTCCTGGCAGTCCCCAAGGCCGCCTGGATCCTGATGACTTCTCACACAGTGGCTTTGTGCCTGGGTTTAGCTTTACATTCCTAGATGAGACTTTTGTACAGTTCTGCTTTTTGTTGTTTCTGGTGGTATGGATTTTTGATACTGGGTCTCTTTATGTAGCCCTGGCTATCCTGGAATTTTCAATGTAGACCAGGCTGTCCTTGAACTCACAGATGTACGTCTGCCTCCTCTTCCTCTGAGTGCTGGGATCAAAGGCACGCGCCACCACACCCAGCCTGGCTCTAGGGATTTGAGTCTGGCCTCTATTTCAACACATCTGTGAGAGCCTCTGGCAGTGGTGTGTGGGGTCAGTGGCTGAGCAGTGCCGAAAGGCTGTGTGCAGCTTTTTCCTGGGTGAGGGGGTGTTGGGAGGGGGGAGCGGCCTGGAGCTTGCCTTGTATATCAGGTTGGCCTCGAATTCATAGAGATCTTCCTGCCTCAGTCTTCAGAGTGCTAGGATTAAAGTCATGGCCACCGTGTCTGGCGCTGTGCACAGCCTCTTTATCTCTTTCATCAGTGGACATTGGGTAGTGTCTAGCTATGTTCTGGTCACGGTGCTGCCAGGGGACATTCATCGGTGTCCTTGTGGTTACAAGGGCTGCAGCTTTGTAATCCAGCGTTTATTTTATTTTAATCTTTGAGACAAGAATTCATGTGGTTAGCCTCAAAGTCCCTATGTAGCCAAAGATGACTTTAAGCTTCTCTTGCCTCTGCATTCTCTGATCACAGTTCCACGATGCCCAGTTTACAGTGCTGGGGACTGAGCCCAAGGATTTTACAGTGCTGGGGACTGAGCCCAAGGATTTGCCTGCTAGGCAAGCCCTCTACCAACTCAGCTATCCAGTACCTAGGATCTAGATTTCAAAGGTGCTACCTACAAGGCAGAAAATTTCCCAGGAAGCTGGGTGTGGGTGACAAATACCTCCCAGCTTGTGGGAGACTGTGACAGGAGGATCAAGACTTTGTAGCCAGCCTACACAACATGGTGAGACCCTATCTTTCAAAACAGTGCTAGGGAAGTAGCTTGTTTGGTAGAGTACCTGCCCAGCATGCAGGAAGCCCTGAGTTGGATGCCCAGCAGCACATGAAACCAGATGTGGTGCACAGCTGGAATCCTAGCACTTGGGAAGAGGAAGCAGGAGTATTAGAGGTCGGAGGTCATCCTCAGTACAGACATAGTGAGTTCAAGAGCAGCCTGGATCACATTTGTGCCTCTGTCACTCATGGTCCCCACCTAGCTTAATAGTCATTGCTCTGAATAGGACAGAACTTGGGCCTGGCAAGACAGCCTTTGGGGACAGGGCACTTCTTTTCAGAGATGCATGATCAGATGTGATCAGAATCAGGTGGGGCCCCACAGGCCTCTAGAAGCTAGCCTGCCTCTCACGAGTCACACATAATCACACCGGAGAGTTTTGTGCTTCATACGTGGGGGAAGGGTGGGGAGGAAATCATATAAACATGTCCCTACTTGCCTCTTCCCCAAAAGTGACCACTTGGAGCAGTTTCTTGTGCCAGGGAGTCCAGAATAGTGTGTTAAAAGTAGAGGTGGAGCCGGGCGGTGGTGGCACACGCCTTTAATCCCAGCACTTGGGAGGCAGAGGCAGGAGGATTTCTGAGTTCGAGGCCAGCCTGGTCTACAGAGTGAGTTCCAGGATAGTCAGGGCTACACAGAGAATCCCTGTCTCGAAAAAAAAACCAAAAAAAAAAAAAAAAGTAGAGGTGCGTCTGGGCTGTCTTCATCCATTATTCTCCTTCCTGTTGCTGTGCAACTTGAGACAAGTCACTTCTCTTCTCTGTGTCTCCATTTCTTCCCCGGAAATCTCTACAGTGGTAGGCCTCTCCTTCCAGACTGGCTTGCAGCATCACGGTCCTCTCAGCTTTCTGCCCATCTACACAGTCTCTGCCTAACTGGGGATCCTCCTGCTCCTCCTCCTCTTCCTCCTCCTCCCTCTCCTCTTCCTCCTGCTCCTCCTCCTCTCCTCTTCCTCCTCTCTCCCCGTTCCTTCTGTCTTCTTCATGGTTTGTCTTTTCCTGGATCCAAGACTTTCCTCTGACATGTCTCTGTACTCCTATCCTGACTTCCACTCATCTCCTTAGGAAAAGTTCTACCCGGCTGGTGATACTCAGATGTAAATGACTGGTTAGGGAAGTCCCTGGGCTGGTGAAACCAGAGGAGACAGGGACCCTCTCTTCTGGTTGCTGAATGCCTGCAGGGTACATTCCCCACATTCTCTCTCCTGGGAATCTCACAGCCTCACCAGGAAGAAATAGGGTTTACTATGTAGCCTTAATTGTCCTGGAACTCACTATGTAGACCAGTAGACCAGGCTGGCCTTCAGTTTACAGAGATCTGCCTGCCTCTGCCTCACCAGGGCTGGGATTAGAGTTGTGTGTCGCCACACCCAACCCTGGAAGCACTTTCATTGGTTTGCTTTACAGGGATCAAGAAAGCTAGGCACACTAATAAGATCCCATGTCACTCAGTCAGTGAAGGTAGTCTGCAGGCCTGGGGAGCTCACCCACTTGTGACCAAACTGGACCTGGACAAATAGAAGCTGGAAGTACCCGATGGGTCCTGGTGTGCAGATGGGAAAGGCAGAGACTTTCCAGGGCCACTGAGCCTTCCCCTTAAGAGTTGGTGGTATCCGGGGTAGGGGGTGGGAGAAAATTCTGTCCTGATACCTGTCCACAGAGGCCCCATGCGTCCCATGTGGCAGTGGGCCCTTTCCAGGCTTTGAGGGGCCGGAAGGGAGGGACATAGACTTTGGGCATTCCCTGTCTCTTGGCTCATCCTGGCTGGAAGGCAGAGGCTGATCAGCATACAGGATCTTTCCTCCCCATTCCTCACTAGCCTTTGAACCTCCCCCATTCTCCCAAGCCCAGTAGGGGAGGGTAGAGATTTGCCATCAGGAATATGGGGTGCAATAGCTCTGCCCAGGAGGTGCCCAGGAGCAGGAAAGTGTTTTCTGCCTGCCTCCTCTTTCAGTGGTCATTGACACCCACCAGTCAGCTAGACTTCCACTGTTTACACTATCTGCCAGGATGTTCCGGGGGAGGGGGTGGATTCCCATGCCCATTTCACAGACAGAGAGCTGAGGCTAATGCAGCCAGAGCGGGGCCTAGTGGGCCCTAGTGGGTCCTTGAGGTAGCCAGGCCAACTCTTTGTCAGGGGAACAAGGGACTCCTTCTCCCTAGCCCTCCCTGAACTGGCTGGCACAGCCAGGCGCCTTGGCCCCCACTGGCCATCTGAAGTTGGATTGTCCATGGAGGAGAGGCTGCGGGCTGTCTGAGTGGATGTGTGGGGCCGCATCTGGTCAGAGCTAGGGGTCTGTTTTTCAGTATGATTGATAGGGTGTGGTGCGGAGACAGGGAGGCTGCTCTGTAGGAGCTAGAGAAGGGACGGTGGGTGGGAGGGAGGGGAGACTGCAGCTGGTGGCTGCTACGGGATGGGGGAAGGGCAGGGTGTCATTGCCTGGATTGTTGGGGGCTTCTGTGTAGAGCATGGGCAGAGAATGAGAGAAGGTGCAGTGATGGCTGCTGCATGCTGCGGGGCACACAGGGTGGTGGGTGGGCACACAGGGTGGTGGGTAGTCTCACGCCATTATAGAGCCGCTTACATAGTGGCTGGAGTCTTGATTGTCAATCTGTGACCTGGGCTACACTCCTGGCCCTGGATCAACCAGTTACACAACTAGGAACGACTCTGGCCCCCAGCCCTCTTCTCCCCAGCGTGGGGATAGACCAGATGCCTGAGGTGGGGTCCTAGCTTTATCCTACACTGTGCCTCTGTTTTTCCTTTTTTTTTTTTGGATTATTGAGACAGGGTTTCTCTGTATAGCCCTGGTTGTCCTGGAACTCACTCTGTAGACCAGGCTGGCCTCGAACTCAGAAATCCGCCTGCCTCTGCCTCCGAAGAGCTGGGATTAAAGGCGTGCACCACCACTGCCCGGTTGTTTTTCCTCCTTTATGAAAGACCGTAGTTGAGCAATGGCCTCCAAACAGGGCTGATGGAGGCCTTGGGTGCCAGTTTGGAGACTCTAGCTAGATTGTTCCAGTTTCATGTACTCAGACTGCCAGGCGCTGCACAAGCCCACAGTTTTTATCCCTCTGAATGCAGAGGAAGATACCGTTTAGAGAGGAAGGAACTGAGGCTCCGGGGTTATAACCTGCCCAAGGTCATACAACAAAGAACCAGCACTCTGCTCCACCAGCCCTATGGGGAAGCCATGTCTTGCCAAATCCCTCTAGTCCCTAATGTACTGTCATGGACTCAGATACCGCCAGGCCCAGGGCCTATCAGTCTTAGGCTGTCCCTGAGAAGTCGCTGGGTTCTGCTCTTTCCTTTGTGGCCTAGTGAGGGGAAGGGATTTGGCTCCTGTCACTCAGTGAGCTAGAGACAGAACAGGCCAAGTTACTGGACTCACCCCTACCCCCCCCCCAGCCTTGGGTTGGAGCCTCAGCCACACCTTCCCACAGTGGGTCAAGCTGCAGGCGGTGAGGAATCCTGGGGTGGCTCTTCTTTCTGCACAGGTCTTATCTGCCTCTGAGCCTCCCTTTCTCTCCCAGACTTTGGGATCCCGGAGCCGGGGGCAGGGTTCATCTCCAGTGCCTGGTTCATGGATAATATCCATTCTCATTCTCTTCATGCGTTAGCTCCTTTCTGTCTCCCATGGCCCAGTGGCTAGAGGCCGAAGGTCTGGCAGTAAACAAACAGATGAAATGTGTCCCCTCAGGGGACTCGCATTCCTAGTAAGGGACAGACAGCGAATAACAATAACAAACGTAATAAGAAGCAAAAAAAATGTCCTGTCCTAGATGGTGGCATCTGATATAGAGAAGAGAGGTGGTGGCCATTTTAGCACAGTGGTCCCGAAAGGACTCTCTTAGGTGACATTTGAGTCTCTCGGAGGAGGTGAAGTGAGCCTTGATGGTATCTGTGGAAAGAACATTCCAGGTGGAGGCCACAGCAAGTGCAAGGGCCAGGGGGTGGAAGCATGCCTGGAGTGCTTGAGGATGGTTTAAGGCTGGGGGTATGGCTGGAGTAGGGAGAGCGAGGGAGAGGAGCGTGTGTTGGGGACGGGAGGTCTAAGGGGGACCATGAGGGCGCAGCAGATTACAGAGGGCCATTTAGACTGGGTCCAAGGATGAACTGGGAGCAGAGAGCAGGGCAGGAGCTAACAGGGTGATGGAGCTCCTGTGAGCAGATGGTGGGGGAGGAGCACGGAAGAGCATCTGGAGAATCCTCTGGCCTTCGGGAGGCGTGGCGCAGCCTGGCCTGGGGAGGGGCAGGAGAGGAGGATGGAGCCGAGGCCAGGTATGAAATACTCAGGATGTGGATGTGACAGCGAGGGGTCAGGTGGACTCCCGCAGTCACTGAAGGACAGGGTGTTTGCCTCTGGTCTAGAACTCAGGGAGCTCGGGTTCATGGCTCAGCTGGCTCAGTGGTCTTGGGCAAATCCCTTCTGTCCCGACTCAGTTTCTCCCTATGCACAGTGGGAGCAACCGTACTTATGCCAGCCCGCGCTTAAAGACCACGAAGATGATGAATACTTCATGGACCTGTCTCCCCTCGACTACAGGGAGCCCGAATCAACAGCGGCCATGGCGTCGCGCATCGGGCTGCGCATGCAGCTCATGCGGGAGCAGGCACAGCAGGAGGAACAGCGAGAACGCATGCAGCAGCAAGCCGTCATGCATTACATGCAACAGCAGCAGCAGCAGCAGCAGCAGCAGTTGGGAGGGCCCCCCACCCCAGCCATCAACACCCCGGTCCACTTCCAGTCGCCTCCACCTGTGCCCGGGGAGGTGCTGAAGGTAAGACCCCTGCCTCTTCTTCCATCCCTGCTCCCTGTAGAGGAGTCCCAGCCCCCCACAGCTGTGCCTCCCCCTCCTCAGGTGCAGTCCTACCTGGAGAACCCCACCTCCTACCACCTGCAGCAGTCCCAGCACCAGAAGGTTCGGGAGTACCTGTCCGAGACCTACGGGAACAAGTTTGCTGCCCACGTCAGCCCAGCCCAAGGCTCCCCGAAGCCTCCCCCAGCAGCATCCCCTGGGGTGCGGGCTGGACATGTACTGTCCACCTCAGCTGGCAACAGTGCCCCCAACAGCCCCATGGCCATGCTGCATATCAGCTCCAATCCTGAGAAAGAGGTGAGTGAGGGTTACCGGCTTGGTGTCAGTTGTCTGGGAACAGTCTGGTTTTACGGCAGGAGCGAGGGTGTGTCTTTATGGAGCTCACTCTAGCCAGAGGGAGACACAGCCCTAGTCAGAGACTTACTATCTTCTTGCAACTCTGCTGGGAAAAGGCAGACTCACAGAAGAAAGAAGTGCTCTCCCAACCTGGGAAAGTGTGTCAAGAATTCCCTGTCAAGGGATTCCTGGGGACAAGCCTAAAGCAGCCTTAGGCTCGGCTGTAGGACCCCTCTCAGGTCCATTTCCTCCTCCTCTAGATGAGCAGGCTGGGTGAGGTGGTGCTGGGGCCATCCCCAGATGGACGTTTCTCTTTTCCAGTTTGATGATGTGATCGACAACATTATGCGCCTGGACAGCGTGCTGGGCTACATCAACCCCGAGATGCAGATGCCTAACACGGTACTTTGTGGGCTGGATGGGAGGGGGATGGCACACACAGTGGGTCCCTGGCTGGGGAGAGTTCTCGAGGCAGAGCTGGTGCCTCTGTGGAGGCAAGAGTCACCTCCATCAATACTGTGACAGGGACTCAGGGTCCAAGGAGAACGGAGACAAGAAGTTGCTGGGGATGTATAATCCAGTGCTTGGGAGGCAGAGCTAGGCAGAGGTGGGCGAGTCTCTGTGACCACAGGACCCTTCCCTCTGCCTGATCCTTCTATGGGTCTCATTGGCTTGGGCAGGGAGGGGAGGCATAGGCAGCAGATGAGGAGCCAGGTTTGGAATCAGAAAACCTGGGTTTTCCATCATGACCTTGGGAAGTCCCACCATGATTCTGACACCCCCCTGTCTACTCAGCTGCAAAAAGAGAGTGATACTATCTACCCACCGGGTTATGGGAAGATTAGAAGGGACAAAAAAGAGGGAGGGGTTGGAGAGATGGCTCAGTGGATAACAGGTCAGACTGCTTTCAGAGAGGACCTCAGGTTGGTTCCTCAAACCCATGTTCGAGGTTTACAGTGACCTGTAACTCAAGCTCCAGGGACCCAATGCCTCCTATGGCCTCTGTAGTCCCCGCACAAACCCACGTGCAGACACATACATATACACAAAATTTAACATTAAACGTAAAGTGGAAATACAAAAAACGAAGGGCAGCAAGAGCTACTTCTGAGAGGCAGAGCTGCCAGAGGCCGCGGTCCTGCTGTCTCTCTTTGAGCTCACCTGGTTCTGGTTCCCTCGGCTGGAGCAGAGTGCCATGTATTGCCGCGTCACCGAGGAAGAGGCAGGCAGGCCCTTCTGCCCTGGTGACACCGCCAGGTGACTGCCCACTGCAGTTACTTATCCAGTCTCCCTCAGTGGCTCCTGTCTGTGCAGTGGGTCTCTAGCCTGGCTCAGTGGTTGGACCCAGCAGAGCTCGCTCCTGCCGGGTTGAATTCCGTACTCTGGGGACCTGGCAGAAACTCCCAGACTGATTGAGCCCCTCCCTAGGACTTCTACAAAAAGAACGTGATCCCGACCTTGGTCCTTGCTTGGGTTCCTCCTGTCCTCGCCCTGGCCGGGGGCTACTGAGGGCAGGGCTGTGAGGAGCTGCACTTTCCTCTGAGAAGCCTTGCACGCTGCCTCCCGGACAAGGGGCTCCGGTAACTTTCCTATTGCTGAGAGCAGCTGCTTCTGGGACCATGGGTCCATCTGAGGACTCACCAAGCCCTCCTCCACCCCTCCCCTCACAGCTACCCCTGTCCAGCAGCCACCTGAATGTGTACAGCGGTGACCCCCAGGTCACAGCTTCCCTGGTAGGTGTCACCAGCAGCTCCTGCCCTGCCGACCTGACTCAGAAGCGAGAGCTAACAGGTACCGTCCTTTTCTCCGTACCTTTGGGTCCCCCTCTTCCCTCCCTTTTTCTCCCTCCCTTCTTTCTCATCACCTCTTTTGTTTCTCTGGCCTCCAGATGCTGAGAGCCGGGCCCTGGCTAAGGAGCGGCAGAAGAAAGACAATCACAACCTAAGTGAGTCTTGCTGGCCCCTCCTTCACTCCCCAGGCTGGGGAGCCAGCCCCTGCCTCAGCCCCACCCCAGCCCCTCTACCAGTGTCCCTAGCTTTGGACACCCACTTGCTCCAAGACCTCCCCCACTCTTTCCAGGCTTTTTAGGAAAGTGGGAGGGGCTGCTGGAAGCAGTATTCATGAATTTTCCAGTGTATCAGATTGCAGTCTTCAGGGCCTGGGGCAACAGGAGAGAAGGAGGCTGCCCCAGGCAGCTCTCACTAGAGCTGAACTGGTTTCCTGACCCCGCCCCCTGATTATCTAGACTGCACCCACACCCTCCTCAGCTTTCAGAGGTTTCTCTTTTGTTTTGTTTTGTTTTGAGAAAGGGTCTCTAAATAGCCCTGGTTGCCTTTTAACTCACTGTATAGCCCAGGCTGGTCTAGAACTCACAGAGATCCACCTGCCTCTGCCTCCCAAGAACTGGAATTAAATGCTTGGTCAATACACGGGGCCGTGGGTGCCTCATATTCTAAACAGATTTTCTATGGGGTATCCAGTTTAGGTTGGGGGCTTTGCTTAGGTGGGGGTCCTACCTTTCTAACCATACCCTCTGGACTCTTGCTTAAACTGTAGTTGAGAGAAGACGCAGGTTCAACATAAATGACCGGATCAAGGAGCTGGGAATGCTGATCCCCAAGGCCAATGACCTGTGAGCAAGTTTCCCGAGGGAGGGGATGGGTCTGGCTGGGCAGCGGCTGTAGGCACCACCAGCTCTCTGTTGCTAAGGGCAGCGGCTGTAGGCACCACCAGCTCTCTGTTGCCAAGGGCAGCGGCTGTAGGCACCACCAGCTCTCAGTTGCCAAGGGCAGCGGCTGTAGGCACCACCAGCTCTCAGTTGCTAAGGGCAGTGATGGAGGCAGCATGTTTGAGAAGAAAAGGTTCCTGCTTCTGCTGGGTCAAGACAGCTTCTGTTAGGAAGGGAGGCTTTGAGTAAGGAGGGGACTTGCTGGAGAAGGGGCCTTACTGGAAAAGTGTCTGGAGAGGAGAGAGATGCTGGCCAGGAGAGCTGAAGACAGGAAGATAATCATGGGGTGGACAGATTGCTTGAGCCCAAGGATTAGTGAGGAGCTGGACATTTGTTTCTGCAAACATTTGCACAAGGCTAGGTATGGGCAAGGGTGGGGACAGCTGGGACTCTGAACTAAGCCTAGGTCTCTGGGTTTGCCCTCTGACTCCACCTGGTCGTGGCTGCAGGGATGTGCGCTGGAACAAGGGCACCATCCTCAAGGCCTCTGTGGATTACATCCGGAGGATGCAGAAGGACCTGCAGAAGTCCCGGGAGCTGGAGAACCACTCTCGGCGCCTGGAGATGACCAACAAGCAGCTCTGGCTCCGCATCCAGGTATGACCCAGACTTTGGTCTCCTCAGGTAGCCCTCACGGATCTGATCTGGCTCCCAGGCCCTGGGACAGGGTATAAACATCTGGACACCAGGAAATGCCACCCATAGGGAAGGAAGCTGTATCAGTTAGGACGGGATGCCTTAATGAAAAATGAACCCCAGTTCCTTCAAGCAACATATAGCAGCGGGTTCCCATCTGTGAGACTTTCATTTTGCACTCCACACTGGAGGTCAGACAGAGCTATCACATGAACACACACACACACACACACACACACACACACACACACACACTTGTCTCATTCAAAGACAGGGTTTCTTTGTGTGGCCTTGACTATCCTAGAACCAGCTCTATAGACCAGGCTGGCCTCAAAATCACAGAGATTCCACTGCCTCTGCCTCCCAAGTGCTGGGATTAAAGGCGTGTGCCTCCATACCCCGAAGGCGTGTGCCTCCATACCCCGCTCGGTCTAACTCTTAGAATCATGTTAGAATCTTAGAATATGTTGCTCTGCTTTAAAAAAAATGTGTTTTTGAGAGACAGGATTTTTCTTTGTAGAGCAGACTGGCCTGGGAATCATGGCTCTCCTGTGTCTGCTCCCAGGACTACAGGGCCAGGCCACTTCTGTTCACATATCCTTGGGCAATGCTATACACTGAGCCTAACCATAATAAGGAAGCAGGACCAACTACCCGGTCCTGGGTGTCTAGGAGGCAGCGCTGGGAATCACTGGGCAGAACCACGGCCTGAGAGGGTCAGGGCCCTGCCAGAGCTGTAGCTCCTAGGCCTGGCTGCTCCTCTACACAGCTGGTTCTTAACCCTCCTGACCCTTTAATCCAGTTCTTCATGCTGTGGTGACCCCCAACCATCAAATGATTTTTGTTGCTACTTCATAACTAATTTTACTACTGTTAAGAATTGTAATATAAACATTTTGGGAGGTAGAGGTTTGTTAAAGGGGTTGAGACCCAGTAGTTGAGAACCACTGCTCTAAACAAAGTATGCTTGGACCACAGGTTTTAAACTTGGATTGTTCATGGTGGGTGATAGAAGTCACTTATCCACCTACAAAAATTGAACTTTGGTGGATGAGAACTCACCCTTAATTCACGCAGTGCGTTTTGATAATTTCCATTCTCACCACCACCGCTGCCCAGCTCAGTTTAAAATTCTGAGAGAGAGCTGGCCAAGGTGTGGTATGGTGGCTTCACAAGCCGCTGGCCAGCTGTGCCGGGCAGCCTGGGGAGCTTGGGTCTAGACTCACACTGCCCTCCGCTCTCTGTTCCTCCAGCTGAGGTAGTCCCAGGAGATGGGGCAAGTGGTGTAGTGGGTACAGGGAGGTCTAGCCTGTGCTGTTATCAAGTGTATGGTGGGCTAGCCTGGGACTGGTATCATGTGTATCTCATCATTCCATCCAACCCAAACAGGAGCTGGAGATGCAGGCACGCGTGCATGGCCTTCCCACCACCTCACCGTCCGGTGTGAATATGGCCGAGCTGGCCCAACAGGTGGTGAAGCAGGAGCTGCCCAGTGACGATAGCCCAGGGGAGGCCCTGATGCTGGGGCCTGAGGTCCCTGACCCTGAGCCGATGCCGGCTCTCGCTCCCCAGGCTCCGCTGCCCTCAGCCGCCCAGTCTCAGTCTCCGTTCCATCACCTGGACTTCAGCCATGGCCTGAGCTTTGGGGGTGGGGGCGATGAGGGGCCCACAGGCTACCCGGATCCTCTGGGGACAGAGCATGGCTCCCCATTCCCCAACCTGTCCAAGAAGGATCTGGACTTAATGCTCCTAGATGACTCCCTGCTGCCCCTGGCCTCTGACCCCCTCTTTTCTACCATGTCTCCTGAGGCCTCCAAGGCCAGCAGCCGCCGGAGCAGCTTCAGCATGGAGGAGGGGGATGTTCTGTGACCCCGGCTGCCCCGTGCCAAGGAGCAGGGGCTGCCTGGGGGCTGGGCGGGCTGGGCAGAGCCCTCCCATCCTTCAGGCTGCACTTGGTGTGAAGTAGCCGCCTACCCTGCCTCTCTCCTTCCCCTTGGTTGCTCCCTCCCACCCCGTTTGGACTTAGTGCCTGCCCAGCAGCCGGTGGGGCTTGAGAAGGCCTCCCCCTCGGCTTCGGGCACCCTCCTCTGGCGGCAGTACTATGACTGGGGAAGAACAGGGGTGAGGCAGAAAAGGAATGAGAAGAAACCCTGCTAGGGGAGCCCCTCTCCTGAGCCTGGGCTCTCCCATGAAGGACGTTTTGGAGAAGGGGGTACAAGTACCTCTGAGGCAGCAGCTGGTCTGGGGGTGCCCAGGCCTGCCTTCCTGGGACTAGATGGCACCCAGCCTGTCCCTCCAGCCTGAATTCCCCCCAAAAGCGGGGCACCCACCCCCCATTTGGTGCTAACAGCTCTCCCCTGGTGGTATGAGGGTGGGGTGGCCAGAAGAGGAGTCTGGGTTCAGGGTGGTGAGCACCCCCACCCCCAGACCTCCCACTTTGTGCCTTTAGTAAACACTGTGCTTTGTAGTGTGTCGTTCTGGCTCTGCGGTGCGTCCTCAGCCCACGACGGGGGTGGGGGTGGCAGCCCAGTGGACTCCTTCCTGGATCAAGAATTCAAGTGCTCCATGAAAGATCTGAAGGTTCTGGATTTGGAGGCCAAAGAAACAACCTTGACGGCTTGGGGCTGAGGGCATTGTCTCACTGAGACCACGTGGTGGCGCTGCAGCCATGCTGGTCTAGACCCACGCCTCCAGCTGTGGTCTGAACAGCAATGGTGGTGGGTGTGGGCAGGTCCGCGGGCGGCTTCCCTGGAGTGTGTTGCTCTGGCTGGCCGGTTTTCTAGTGAGGCCTTCAACATTCTTCCCTGTGTGGGTAGCTACAGACCAGCTGGAGACCTAGCTGTTTCCTATGGCTATGGGAAATGGACCCGTTTGGACCAATTTTGGAACAGATGAGAGAGCACAGGACCTTGGCTGGAAGTCAACGCTTAGGGTTCACCTCCTTTCCTGTCTGACGCTATTCGCTAGTGGTGCTCCAGGTTCTGGGCTGTTAGACCCTTTCCCCGGATGCGGAAGTAACCTGGGCAGGGTCTCTATAGGCTTTGCTTAGTTCCTTAATTTCCAAGGCTCTTCTGCCAGGGACAAATGTGGTTTCCCCTCATAGGGTCCTAAAAGGCTAAAGGAGCCTAATTCAAAAGAATTTAAAAAGTTTCTCCTCTTCGAAGAACGAGGTCAAATCGACATTGGAGCAATTAATGTTCAGAGAAAGAAAGGCGTTCAAATGCTGTGGTCGAGACGGCACTAGGCTAGCAGAGCTGAAGGATTAATCTCAAGGTCAGATGGAGCTGTGAGTGACCTTGTAGAACCTGAGTTTGCCTGGGCAGATCTCCTTCCAGTTCCGGGTCCTACTCCATTGCCTAGGAGTTACCCTCATGAGACTCATGTGGGTAAACCCCAAACTCTGCCTTAGGTCAACTGGAGACTGGGATTTGGGGCTCATGGTCTGGAGCCAGCACTTCAGATATTGACGGATCTGATATTTCCATCACCCTGGGGAGTGAACATGCCTTCTACTTCCTCATATAACCCTTCAAACACACCCTGAGTTACCCCTGTCACCAAGGCCTGGAGCTTCCTTTAGTTTGTTCACAGCCTGGGCATTGGGTCAGGACCAGGGTGTGAGTGGGGTTCTGTCCACACGAGGGCGCACAGGCCCAGGAAACAGCAGTCTGGGGAGCTGGTCTCAAGACTGAGCAGTCCACGCAGCCTGGGTGACTTCCATCCTGCCTGAGGTTGCTGATGTCGACCTCTGTGGCTCAATCCAACCCAGGTGCTGCCTCCCGCAGTTCAAGCCACCAAGAAAAGTGTATCTGAGACTGGCTGGCCAGACCGTGACCTGTGGTTGCAAGAGAATCAGGCTGGGGGTTATGACTGCCAGTTAAATAAGGGGACTATGTTCTTCACCCTTAGATGGTGGGTAACCTTTCCAGACGGGACTTCTGCAGGGGAAAATCTCATTCAGACTGACACAGTGTGCTGTGAAGCAGAGATGGCCCCTCTGACCGTTTCCTTCCAGTGAGGGGGTCCCCTTTAGGCCTTGGGGACAAACTCTGATGGGATGAGGTCCTAGGAGCCATAGCTTCCTTGGGTCCTAGGTGGGAGGCCCCGAGGAAGGAGCTAAGCCGGTAGAGCTGGGGCATATGCATAACACTCCATCCCCGTGTCCCAGGTTCCTATGTCTGTGTCTGTCCACACCCACTGCTCCCGCTTCCCTGGCTGTCAATTCTGGATTTCCAAGAGTGGCTACCTGTCATCTACAGGGACAACTGGGTAAGGGACACTGTGACCTCAGGATGTCCTGCTTGGCATCTCCACCTCCACCATTTTTTTCAATTGGGTTCTTCATTTGCTGTTTTGTAGCTTTTAACAAGATGACGGTGTGAGACACTGGTGTCCACACACACACACACACACACACACACACACACACACACACACACACACGTGTTCACAAGGCCTGTCTCCACTCCTGCCTGCCCTCTGCGCCCTCTGGCCAGCTGGAAAGAGCCCCTTTAATGCCTTCCGGTTTCCAGGGCCTCCAGACCCATGGTCCTGCCCCGCCCCCTCCTGCTGTCCTCCAGACCCATGGTCCTGCCCCGCCCCCTCCTGCTGTCCTCCAGACCCATGGTCCTGCCCCGCCCCCTCCTGCTGTCCTCTGGACTCATCTCTGCTGCCTTTTCTGAGGGGGGGTAGTGGAATTTATACAATATTTAAGCAGCCAGAGCCGGGTCCTGGAAGATATTATTAATGTAAAAGGGATGGGCCGCAAATGCTTTTGGACCTGGTTACAATTAGAGGGTGATTTTTCTAAAGGTCAATGAATTCAGATGATATCCACAGGGGGGAGAGAAATTTAATACCTTTTTAGTGAATTAATTAATTATAATATTATATCGGCTTGGGGTTCTTTTCCAGAGTGATTAAGGCAGCGATCTGTCTTCCGTGAACTGGCTGCCATGAGGACCCTGTCACAGGCTTGGCGACTGGGGCCCTTCACTCTCCTCTCAGCCAGCCAGGTGGGGGCTGGGGGGAGGCCGACCGCTCAGAAGGGGCTCCTGCTGGTGTGGTGATTGGCTCTGTCCTGCTCCTCGGCCTACACTCCCAGCCTGCTCCCTGCTCTTGGTATCAAGCCTCAGACCACAGTGACTTTGAGGACTCTCCTTTACACTTGGGGAAACTGAGGCCCATGGACTATGAGATCTTAACTGAGCATGCTGGCTGAGGACAGCCGGGCAGATCTGGTGGCAAACACCATCCACCATCCATTCTTTAAGCCAAGCAGTCTGGACAACCAAGCCTCCATGGGGAGTGCCAATGTGGCATTTGATCTTCCTGTCAGGAAACTATTTTTTTTAAGATTTATTTATTTATTTTATGTATGTTAAGTACACTGTAGCTGTCTGCAGACACACCAGAAGAGGGTATCAGATCTCATTATAGATGGCTGTGAGCCACCATGTGGTTGCTGGGAATTGAACTCAGGACCTCTGGAAGAGCAGTCAGTGCTCTTAACCGCTGAGCCTGTCAGGAAACTATTAGGGGTGTGGAGTGTGCCCACGCAGCTGCAGGGCTGGTGAAGAGAAGCTAAGATTTCTGTCCCGGGGAGACAGGAACACAGCCACGTTTGTCCCTGTCTTCAACCTTTTAACAAACCTTCCGCTGGGTAGCGGTGGTGCACGCCTTTAATCCCAGCACTTGGGAGGCAGAGGCAGGTGGATTTCTGAGTTCGAGGCCAGCCTGGTTTACAGAGTGAGTTCCAGGACAGCCAGGGCTACACAGAGAAACCCTGTCTCGAAAAACCAAAAAAGCAAACAAACAAACAACCAAACCAAAACAAAAGCCTTCATAGGAGATATCTTTGTTCCTTGGGAGTCAGGCTGACGTAGGCATTCTGGAGCCCCATCTAGTCTTCTTAGAGCAGTGGAGAGTGGACGCCTGCAGCTAGAGGAGCATCACCAGGGGACTGCTGAGCGGTCGCTGAGTGCTGACCCTAGCTGGATGTCCTTGGATAAAGGGCTAGACGGACTCGTGAACCACACCCAATGGGGATGCAGACTTGGAGTGTGAGTCGGAAGTCCTGACAGTGAGCTGAGTCTCGAGGCACCAGGTTGACAGGAATGCTCCCCCTGGAGGAGGAGGAAGGGAACGCTCCAGGTATGGGCCACCTACAGTGTAGAGAGATCTGAACGTGCAGAGGCCAAGAGAGGGCCTGGCAGTTAAGTTAGTCCATGAGGCCAGGGTACGGCTGCCTCTGCCTACCCATGTCCCAGATGTGTTGACTGAGACTGTTCCACGAGGCCACAGCAACTGAGTGGAAGGCCAGAAACAGCAAAGTCAATGAGGCCTGCACTTAATGGTGGGCTCTGCCTCAGCTTGCTGTGTGACAGTCTCTCTTTGCCTCAGTTTCCCCATCTGTGATGAGATTGCAATGTATAACTATTCGGGCTGCTGTAGGAATTAAAAAGGGAGTAAGGGCAGCTAAACTTTGCTTTTTACTTTCCTGTCATCCTGGGGGGGGTCACTGCCCCACCCCATTCTCTTTTAAGAGGGCACCAATGGACGCTCTAGATTAGGTGCATTCTTTGTTGGGGGAAGATAGACTTTTTCCTTGACTCTGCTCTCTTCTGCCTGCCTTGTCCCTCTCCCTCAGTGCCCTCTGTGGCCTGGCTCCCCCACAGCCCCTCCCCCTCTGGCTCACTTGCTGTGGGGTGTGCGGCAGGCCAGGGAGGGCCTTCCCATTGTACTATCTTTGGGCCCTAAATTAAAATTGATGACATCTTGAAGTGAGCAGTGAGGGTAATTTTGCTTCAGAGCCGGGATGCTAATGAGGCCCCTTAATGGTGCAAATGCTGAGCTGACGGGTCGTGTGTCACACGCAGCAGCTAGGGGGGTAATGGCCGCCGTAAGTGCCGGTAATTACACCCTGTCTTGCTGTATTTTGGCAGGCCTGGTGGGAGAGCAGAGGCTCAATCACCACTGGCAGAGATGCCCCCACCCACCATGGGACTGACAGCCAGGGATACCCCCTGGGTCCGTCAGGCCCCCTCAACTCCAGCACCACCTAGAATGAGGGTCTTGGAGACAGCCTCGGACACATGCTGTGCAGCCCACAGACAGTCATACCACAGGATACCACTTAGCCTTGCACATTCATTCCCAGAGCCTGGGCACATTCCCAGTGTGCCCTGCACGTGGAGCCATGCACATAGCTTGCCCATTACACTCCCCCTGAGCACAAAACATCCATGCATAGGCAATTGCACACACACAAAATTGCCTTCTCAGCTAGTGTGCATACACTGAGCACCTACTGAGCTTCACATCTAGGAGTGTTCATGTTCCCAACCATATCCTCTCTCTCTCTCTCTCTCTCTCTCTCTCTCTCTCTCTCTCTCTCTCTCTCTCTCTCTGACACAGTCTACTTATTTATTCATGGATTTTGTTTATTTTATTTTATTTTCTATGTGTGTGTGTTTTGTCTGTGCTATACATGTCTTGTTCACAAGGAGGTCAGAAGAACAGCAGCGGATCCCCTGGGACTGGAGTCACAGGTGGTTGTGAGCAGCTACTCTGGTGCTGGGAATTGAACCTGTGTTCTATGGACGAGCACCCAGAGCCTTTCACTGACCCATTCCTCAGACCCTCAATGCTACATTTGAATTTTTTTTTAAGTTTTTTGAGACAGGGTTTCTGTGCTCTGTAGACCAGGCTGGCCTTGAACTCAGAAATCTGCCTGCTTCTGCCTCCCAAGTGCTGGGATTAAAGGCGTGCGCCACCACTGCCTGGCTCCATTTGAAAATGTTAATTATGTGTCTGTGTGTATATGTCCACAGGTCCAGAAGAGGGCACTAGAGCGCTGGGAGCTGGAGTTATAGGTAGTTAGGAGCGGCCACACGTGGTGCTGGGAACTGAACTCCAGTTCTCCATAAGAACAGTCCATACTCTTAACGCAGGCTCAACTCCTAGCACCCACATGGTGGCTGGACCCATCTGTAACTCCATTTCCAGGGGAGCAGATGTCATCTTCTGATCTTGGCGGGCACCAGGCACACAGGTAATGCATATGCAGGCAAAACATCCATATGCATAAAATAAATCTTTTTTAAAAAGCAAGCAAGAAAAGAGGACCTGCCAACAAAATGGGAGGCTTCACAAAGTTCACAGGCTCTTGTCCTGTGGGTATGCTCAGGGCCTATCAGTCACATGATCACAGTAAGGGCTAAAAGCATGGACTCATTCTGACTGCCTGGGATCTCCGTCTAGGTCTATCAAAATGTGCAGTCACTCTGCCTCTGCCTCGGTTTTCTTGTCTGTAAGATGGGGATGATAAGGGCATCTGGGTGTAGACAGGGTTCAATGAGTTCATAGGTGCAACACACATGGTGTCTGGCACAACTCCAGTAAGAGTGTGGGGAGTTTGTGCCCTGACAAAGGGTGCTCTGCAGGATGTGAAGGCAGTGGAAGGCAGAGCAGGGCCACCTTCCTAAGGCTGGGTGGTCAGGGAGGGCCTCAAGGAAGAAGAAGGCTTGGGATTATAACCAGCTTGTCTGTGAACTAGCAACCTCCTGTGATACTCAGCTGTGACCTGGTCCCAGGTAGGTGGTCACACCTGAGCAATGGAGGACAGCTGAGAGAGTCTGGGAGAGGCAAGATGGAGGGCCACCCATTCCATATGCAGGGCCAATAGTATTCCTGCTGTACATGCTACAAGCAGGGCAACCTTGGCCCTATCGGCACACCCAGGAATCTAAACAGGCCTAGAGAGGCCGCATATCTGCTGGCTGAGTCTCAGAGGAGGAGATGATATCTTGGAGAAATATCCCAGAGGATACTCAGAGTTCATCATCAAAGGAAGTCAGGACAGGAATGCAAGCAGGGCAGTCCTGGAGGCAGGAGCTGAGGCAGGGGCCATGCAGGAGTGCTGCTTACTGGCTTGCTCCTCACATACTCCTCAGCTAACTTTTCTCTCTTTCTTTGCCTTCCCTCCCTCCCTTCTCTCTTTCTTTCTCTCTCTCCCTCTCCCCCTTCCTCCTTCCCTTCTTTCTCTCTCCCTCTCCCCCTCCCCCTCTCTCCTCTCTCCCTTCTCTCTCTCCCTCTCTCTTTCTCTCTCTCCCCCTCTCCTTCTCCCTCCCTCCCTCCTTCTCTCTCTCTCTCTCTCTCTCTCTCTCTCTCTCTCTCTCTCTCTCTCTCTCTCAGCAGGGTCTCACTGTGTTGTTCTGGTTGGCTGGCTTGGAACTCATTATATAGGCCAGGCTGACCTTGAACACACAGAGAGCCACCTGCGTTTCCTCCGAAGTGCGCCAGCATGCCCAGCTGAATTCTTGTACTATCCAGGACCACCTGCCCAGAGGTGGCACCATCCAATGTGGGCTGGGCCCTCACATCATTCTTCAGTCAGGAAAATGCCCCACAGACTTGCCCACAGGCAAGCAACAGACAAATTTTCTCTCCCTCTTCCCAGATGACCCTAGCTTGTGTCAAGTTGACTTAAAAACTAGTCAGCATAGGTGAGTACTGATCATTTTCTTTCTCTTTTCCTTACTTCCTGTTGTTGTTATTGTTTTATTGAAACAGGGTCTCTCTATGTAACCTTGGATGTTCCAGAACTCAGTATGTAGAGCAGGCTAGCCTCAACCTCATTGATTCATCTGCCTCTGCCTCTTGATTGCTAGGATTAAAGGCAAGACTACCACACCAAACTCTGGGTACCATTCTTTGAGTTGCTAGTTCAAGGAGAGGTCAAAAGTCAAAATTATAAATCTGTTTTTTTTACTGCATATAATTTTTTTGAATCACCTTGAAGTTAAAAACACACAAGCAAACAACAAAAACCTATGGATGGAATCAGAAGTGGTGGCACTCATCTTAATCCTAGCTCTTGGGGGATAAAGGCAGGAAGAGCAGAAATACAAGTTCATTCTTGGCTACCAGCCTGATTAGACATGAAATCTTGTTTCTTAAAAAAAATGCCGGTCATGGTGGCATGTGCCTCTAATTCCAGCACCCGGGTGGCAGGGGCAGGTGGATCTCTGTGAGTTCGAGGTCACCTTGGTCTACCGAGAGAGCGTTCTAGGATAGCCAGGGTTACACAGAGAAACTCCATCTCAAAAAGCAAAACAAAACAACACAAAAAAGTCAAAAGAGGGGCTGGAGACATGGTTCTGTTGCATGAAGTCCTAGGTTCGATTCCCAGCACCAAATAAGCAGGGAATGGTGGACCACACCTGTGAGACTAGTATTTAGGAGGTGGAGGTAAGAGTAGCAGTTCAAGGTTATCCTTGGCTACATGAGGCCTTGAGGCCATCCTGGGCTACATGAGAATCTGTCTCAGAAGCAATAATAATAATAATAAAAGCAATCCTCCTGAATGTCCACCATCATCAGCTGGGAGGCATGCGCATTTGCATTGTAGAGGGCACCTGGATCCAGACTCCAACAGGGAGACCGACTATTCCTAGTTATCCTCTGGGGTGGAGCTAGGCTGGGGTGGGCTACTGCTTTCAGTGGGCGGAGGGCCTGGGAAAGGGGAGGGGAAGGGGCTGCTTTCTAATGAACAATTAGTGTCTGCTGTGCTTCTAATCATGTGGTTCCGTGTAATTAAGAAGCTAATTAGTGCTGTGTCAATTCAGGTTTAATTAGTCCCCTAATTTCAGAGAAGCCGGGAAGACCCTCATGCTAGAAGCTTCTGGAATAAAAAATGTGGGTGTGGCATGGCAGGTGCAAGGGAGATTCAGGTATGGGATGTGGGGAGCCCCATTTCCTCTGTGACCCTTCCAGTCCTGGGATCAGTGACTCAGGCCTCCTTGATACCTCCCCTCAGTGACCTTGGCCATGGAGACACTGGGGGGGGGGCTCTCCACGACCCCCAGCATCTGTGGGGACACTCAGCTAAGTGCCCTTAAGTTCCCGTTCCCCATTCTGGATTCACCCTGGAACCCATAGTTTACACCCCATTCTTCAAACTTGCTTCCTGGTAAGCACTGGGTACTTTTCCATAGATGGTGGGGAAACAGTACCCAGAAAGCTTAAGCAATCCACTCAAGGTCACACATCCAGTTAAGTGGGGAACCCGGCCTGTCGGACCCTGAGGCCTGCCGTGACTGTGCACACAAAGCTTGGTTTTCACACAGGAGCCACCTGCTCCCTCCAGCACTCAGCTCGAGCTGTTTCTCTGCAATGATGGCAGCTCTCAGATAAATCTCCTCAGTCAGAAAAGCCTCTGGGCCCCGCCATGGAGAACGGCTCACACTCCTTGTTGTATCTCTAATGGAGCTGGGTTACCACCAGGGCCCGTCTCCCACCTGAGATGAAAACTCTTTATGGTGGGCACTTTCTGTTCTGTTTCCGCCTCCTGGCACCTAGGATTTGTTGTGAAGTTATCCGTAGAATGAATGGACAGCCGTGCCCATGGGCATCGAGAGGCCTGGCACAATGACTCTGTGCAGTCTACCTCTCTATCTGATTGGATTCCTTCACCAGCCGTTGTCTCGACTCCTGCCCCTTCTTTTTGTGAAGGTCTCATGTGACCCAGTCAGGGCTTAAACTTAGTATGTAGCAGAGGATGTCCTTGAACTCTTGATCCTCTTGCTTCCATGTCCCACATGTGGATTGCAGATGTGTAACAGAACTGAAAGCTGAGGTTGCTGGCCTTGAGGGACCAAAAGGCCTCTCTCTGACCTGGAGGTATGTGGGCTTCACCCAGTGAGCACAGGGCAGTCACCTAGCTAAGAAAAGTCACTCCAACCACATTGAGGACTGAGAGGCTGGCCAGGGCAGGCTGCCGGGACCTGGATGACTTCTGGCAGACAGAGAAGGCCAAGGGGTGTGTGATCAGATGAAGTCCAATGGGCTGGCTTTGCCTTTGTCACGTCTAGCAGACACCATGCTCAATGGACTTCAAACTTTGATTCGATTTCCAGCACCCATGTGGCTCCTCACAACCAGCTGTGACTCCAGTTTTGGGGGTCAGAAAACCTCTTCTGTACTCTTCATGCACCAGGCGTGAACAATGTGATACAAGACACATGTGCAAGAAAAGTATTCATTCATTCATTCATTCACATTCATACATCTATATAAATATGTATATATGTGTATAAATACATACATATGTTCATACACATATACATATATACATATATATGTGTATGAACTTATGTATGTGTATATATGTATATATGTTGACACATACACACACACACATATATATATATATATATATATTTAAAAATTGGGCAGGTACCTAGAATGCTGTGTGCAAAAATAACATAAAATTCATTTCTGGCTCTGTTTTGAGAAAGGATCTCATATATTCTAGGTGGATCCCCAAACTGGGTAGGAAGGCAAGGATGATCTCAAGTTTATCTGTATGTGTGTGAGTGTGTGTGTGTGTGTGTGTGTGTGTGTGTGGTGTGTGCCTGTGTATTTCCATCTGGGGTGTGTGGGTTTGTGTGCACGCCAATGTGTGGATTGCCTGTGTGCATGTGTGGAGGTCTGAAGCTGATGACACGTGTCTTTTTTAATTGTTCTTCACTGTCCTTATGGAGTCTCTCAGTGGAAGCCAGAGAGAGACACCTGCTAGACAATCTAGCTGGCTTGACCCAGGCATCCCTCTCTCTGCTGCACCTGTCCAGATTTTGGGTTCCAAAGCCTGGTCCTGGGGCTTGTTTGACAAGCCTTTACCCAGTGAGTCATTTCGGTCTCCCCTCTACGTGCTGGGCTCACCGAGCGCACCACACCTGCTGTATGTGCCGCGGGAGGAAGGGAGCGGCTCATGTACGCTGGACAAGCATCTCTCCAACTGTGCTGTGGCCCCGGCCCTCCTCTTGTCTCTTCCCTCTGGCCCCAGCTTTAACCATGCTTCTGTTGTGGCTTCTTATCAGCGGCACCCACCACCCCTCCCCCTGTTACTCAGCCCAGACCTGGTGGTTGGCTACAGAGCAGTCCCGATGACTCTCCCGATTACTGTCAGGAGGCAGTAGGCAGCAGGGCAGCCTGAGGCATGCTGGATGTAGAGGCCTCCAGCTTGAACAAAGACATTTGGAGGCACCCGTCACACACTGTGGCTTTCCCTCTTCTTGCTCAGTCCCCAGGCAGGACACCAACTCAAGCCCTGCATCCGTACTGCCTTCAGCTCCCCTCCCCCACACCCTGGGCAGCTATCCGCTTCCAGTGTCCCAGGGGTGGTTTGTGATCTGTGTCTTCTCTGCACCCTGAGGTCCTCTCTCCCTTTTCTCAACCTCCCTACTCCCTGGTGGATGTATCCAATCAGAGTTTAAAGTCCATTGAGCATGGTGTCTGCTGGACGTGACAAAGGCAAAGCCAGCCCATTGGGCTTCATCTGATCACACACCCCTTGGCCTTCTCTGTCTGCCAGAAGCCATCCAGACCCCGGCAGACTGCCCTGGCCTGCAGCCCCTCAGTCCTCAATGTGGCTGGAGTGACTTTTCTTAGCTAGGTGACTGCATCCCCATACCCTCGAAATAACTCAGCCTAACCTGACTCTCACCAGCCATTGTTTTGTTTCTGGGCATTTGTTTGTTTGAGATGATCTCATGCAACCCAATCTGCTTAAACTCAATATGGAGCAGAGGATGGTTTTGAACTCCTGATCTTCCTGCTTCCATGTCCCATGTGCTCATTGCAGATGTGGAACAAGCCCCCTCCCCTCCCCACCCCCTGTTCCTGGAGTGCTGGGGACTGAACCCACAGTTTCATGAATCCTGGTTGAACACTGAATCAGAGGAGCTACCCCAGGCCTGTGGGGTTTCCTCTTAGCTGCCAATTTCCTGAGCCAAATGTCAACTGTCTCAGGTCCAGAGGTCTTTGCAGCCCAGAAAATCACTTCTGAGCACTTTCCAAATGCAGGCTGGGACCTCCGTCCAGAGCTACGGGAATGACTGATAAGCTCCAGCCCCGCGTGATTCCTAAATGGCCCCGGAGTAAACCACTAAGCGCAGGGGTCCCTGGGAGTAGAAGCCCACTTCAGAGGCTGGGACTACTGATTGGTACCCTCCCTCCCCCACCCGCAGGAGGCAGTCCCACTGAGGGAGGAGAAGTAGAGAGATTTGGCTTGAGGGAGAGATGAAATGAAGAATAGATATAATTGTTCCCGTTTGACAACTTTTTCTAATTAGGGAGCAATTATATCTGCGGGTACCTAACTGGGGTCCTGGTGGATTCTCTAGTTTGCTAAGTAATTAGTGACCAGTAATCCTGGCAGCGGGAAGGCCGGGAAGGGTATATTGCCTCAGCATTTTGGTTTGCTCTGCCTGTGATAGTGGTGATGGTGGTGGTGGTGATGGTGGTGGTGGTGGTGGTGGTGGTGATGGTGGTGGTGGTGGTGATGGTGGTGGTGGTGGTGATGGTGGTGGTGGTGGTGATGGTGGTGATGGTGGTGGTGGTGGTGATGGTGGTGGTGGTGGTGATGGTGGTGGTGGTGGTGGTGATGGTGGTGGTGGTGGTGGTGGTGGTGGTGGTGGTGGTGGTGGTGATGGTGGTGGTGATGGTGGTGGTGGTGGTGGTGGTGGTGGTGATGGTGGTGGTGGTGGTGGTGGTGGTGATGGTGGTGGTGGTGGTGGTGGTGGTGATGGTGGTGGTGGTGGTGATGGTGGTGGTGGTGGTGGTGGTGGTGATGGTGGTGGTGGTGGTGATGGTGGTGGTGGTGGTGGTGGTGGTGATGGTGGTGGTGGTGGTGGTGATGGTGGTGGTGGTGGTGGTGGTGGTGATGGTGGTGGTGGTGGTGGTGATGGTGGTGGTGGTGATGGTGGTGGTGGTGGCGGTGATGGTGGTGGTGGTGGTGATGGTGGTGGTGGTGGCGGTGATGGTGGTGGTGGTGGTGGTGGTGATGGTGGTGGTGGTGGTGGTGATGGTGGTGGTGGTGGTGGTGGTGATGGTGGTGATGGTGGTGGTGATGGTGGTGGTGGTGGTGGTGATGGTGGTGGTGGTGGTGATGGTGGTGGTGGTGGTGGTGATGGTGGTGGTGATGGTGGTGGTGGTGGTGGTGGTGGTGGTGGTGATGGTGGTGGTGGTGGTGATGGTGGTGGTGGTGGTGGTTGTAGCTTTCTCCAGGGAGCAGGCAGGCACACTAGTAATACTCAGGTTGTTTTGCTTTCTCTCTGTCCCTGAGTTCTGAGCTGGGAGCTGGTTGTTTCTTTGTAGTCATCAACCAACACCAGGAGAGTATAGGGACATCCAGGCTTGTGCCTTTTTAGTACCCACGTGTTTACTCAGCTTCCAGTAAGACAGTCATTTTCAGTCTGGAAATTGTTCTAGGAAGCTCATTTGTACATGTATACACACACACACATACACACACACACACACACACATACACACACACACACACACACACACACACACACACACTGTAGCAGAGAGAGATTTAATGATAAAAGTATCATTATCCCTACTTTATAAGCAAGAAAACTGAGATAGATACCTAGTAATGTAAATATAAGGATTCGTCATACAATTATCAAGGTTGTGATATCCGTGGTTCGAAGCACTGCTGCTAAAGGACCAGGGTTCACTTCCCAGCACCCACAGCCATCTGTAACTCAAGTTCCAGATCTGCTGCCCTCTTCTGACTCCTTTGGGTACTGCAGCCTGTGATGCACATATTCAAGCACAGACAAAACACACACAGAAAAAAAAATTTTTTTAAAAATGTGTTTGAAGAGTTTTTTTTAAATGATCTATTTGTTTTTATTTCATGTGTGAGTGTTTCCAGTTTCCTGCTCTGTGGAGAGGTGAGCAAGTGGCCAATATAAACTCCCATCCTGAGGAGTCCCCTGCCGCCATGCCCTCCTGCCTTGACAGACCTAATCCCTCAGACTGTGAGCCAAAGCTAACCCTCTTCCCTGAAGTTCATCTGGTCAACCATGTGCTTCCAGCCACAAGCAAAAATGATTAATACACTTATATATTTGGTGAACAAATATTTTATTATGCATATGATTTGTAGGTATTTTATACTAGCTTGTGCCCCCCCCTCCAGAGTTAAAACCGAGGGCCCTATCCCTGGTAGACAACCACTCTACCACCTCAGTCTTGGGGATTTTTTGGAGAAAGACAAAGCTGAGGTTTGCTGACCAGCTAATATAACCTACCTGGTGAGCTCCAAAGCCAACTAGAAACACTGTCTCAAAAAACAACATGGAGGCTGGGGTGGGGGCACATGCCTTTAGTCCCAGAGGCAAGGACTAAATGCCTTTTAGGCCTCAGTGGTGCATGCAGTGGTACATGCCTTTAATCCCAGGAGCCAGATGTCTTCGTTTGGGGCCAGGCTGGTCTATTGAGTTTCAGGACAGCCAGAGCTACACAGAGAAACTCTCTCGAGATAAAAAAAAAAAAAGCAATAAAATAAAACAAAAAACCAAGACAAAACAAACCCCCAAATAACAACAATGTGGATAGCGGTGCTGGGTGTTTTAGCTCAAGGGGAGAGTGTTTGCATAGCAAGCACAAGGTCCCAGGTTCAATTGTTAGCTGTGGGAAAGAAAAAGAAACATTAGCAAGGCGTGTGGTCCTTGAGGTTTTTAACCTCTACCTATACAGACTCATATGCGCGCACACACACACACCCCAGAAAGTTCAGTGGTCATACAATTTCAGGGCAGACATGACATCAGGAGGCTTTCACTGCTTTTTTTTATTATTATTATTGTTGTTGTTTTTGTTTTCTTCTTCTTGCTTCAGCCTGGCTCGCTCTGGCCCAAAGATTTATTTATTAATTATATCTAAGTACACTGTAGCTGTCTTCAGACACATCAGAAGAGGGCATCAGGACCTCCGGAAGAGCAGTCAGTGCTCTTAACCGCTGAGCCCCTCACCGCTGTTTTTGAGTGAGGGTCTGATTGATTATATAGCCTTGGCTCCAAGTCAATGTGTACAACAGGCTGACCTATAAACTCTCATTTGTCTGCTGTCCCTGTCTCATCTCCTGTGAGCTAGGGTTGCAGGCAGGCTCCGCCATATCCGCAGGAGCCGATGGACAAGTCTCTTCTTTTCAATCTGGCCTCCTTGGGAGCTGTATCAACTTCCCAGACAGGGCTCCTTCTCCGAGCCTGGTGCAGGCAAGCACTTCAGGGTCAGCGCGCTTGCCCAGCACGTGCAAGGCTCTGGGTTTGATAAACAAAGTAAAGGTCAGGGTTATCTGCAGAGAACGGTACTGAGCGCAGAAACGAGAATGCCCCTGCCTGGGTCCTTGCAGCTTCGGCTGATGATCCTCCTGCTTCATTGGCCAGATACCCATTTCTAAACCAATCACTGGCAAGGGTTGGGGAGCACTGTGGCTGGCTTAGACCAGTCATGCTTCCTGCCGGGGACCAGGGGCCTGCTCTCTTTGAAGCTCATGGTTGTCTGGCAGAGACGGAACAAATGGGAAGTCTATTCACAAACAAAATAGTTGCAGCTGGAAAATGGCTTAGCTGGTAAGAGAGCACTTCCTGCTCTCAGAGAACTTGGGTTCAGTTCCCAGCGCCAGTTCCACTGGAAATGACACTCTCTTCTGGTCTGAGAGCACTAGGCATGCATGCAGTGCACAAACATACATTCAGGCACAACACTCCAACATGTTAAACCACATACATGCATGCACATACATGCATAAGAAAGTATGTGTAGAATAACTGTATGGGCCTGATACACTTATTCTACATTTCTTTTTCTTTCTAACCTTTCCCTGCTCCCTCCTCTTCATCCCTTTCTCCTTTTCCTTTTCTCCCTTCACTCTTCCCCATCTCATCCCTCCTCTCCTCCTCCTCCTCCAGGTCCTCCTCCTCCTGGTCCTAGTCCTCCTCCTCTTCTTCCCATTTTCTCTGATCTAGGGATTGAACTTGAGACCTCATGCACACTAAGCAAGCACTCTACCACTAAGCCACACTCCCAACTCAGTTTTTCCATTATTAGACATTTTGGCCAAACGTGTGGCCACCCAGAAGGAAGATTACACTCCCAGCCTCTTGTGCAGCAAACTGTGACTGGTGGCAGCATTCCAGCCAATGGGAAGCTGCAGATGTTTCAGTAGCTCTCGGGAATCTTCTTTAAGGGAATCTTGGCATAAGCCTTGGCTCTCATTTCTGTCTTCTCTCCATTTGCTGCCTGGAATGTGGGTGTCGCTGTACTGGACCATGAGAACAAGAATCGTGGCAGGGAGTGAGTTGCGAGGAGCTTGGGGCTGTGAGACCGAAGCAGAGCCCAGTCTCTGCTTTGAATTAACATGGGGAGAAAGAACAGTAGCACACACTGTCTCAATGGAGACGGCATCATCAGTTACAGGTAGCAAGTGGCCAAGTGAACAGAAAGCCTAAGTCAGCACCCAGGACTTGGACTCCAGCACAGGGCTCACTAGGAAATAATGTAACAGAGTGAGATATGCCCAGGAGATCTGGGGACCTGGCTCAGTGGAATACCCCATTGGAGATGTTACTTAGAAAAGGTTGCTGGCCCAGGTGATATAGGTCAGTGATTCCAGCTACTTAGGAGGCTGATACAAGAGATTTGTAACTTCAGAGCCTGCAAAGCAAGTTTAAGGCTAGTCTCGAAAATTTAGAGAGAGAGCTTGCCTAAAAAAAAAAAAATGTAAAAAAGGGCTGGGAATGTGGTTCAGTGGTAGAGCATTTGCCTACCACACTCAATGTCTTGGGTTTGATAAGAAAAAAACAAAAGGTTAGCTGACTCTGCAGGTTGGTTTCCTCATCAGTAAAAAGGGGACAATGATTCCTGTGAAGGAGAACCTGGGAGCACAGCCTAGGAACTCACTACGCCAGCAATGTGTGAGATGAAGTAGGGGTTGCATAGCCTGATCCCTAGTAAACAGGTTAGGCAGCCGGCTTCAACGGTGACCCCACTGGTTTTAGCTTTCTCAGCTCACCGACTTGCACCCTTCCCACGTCCTCTGACCTGAGTAGGGCTGACTCGGACTTCCAGGCCATTTAGGTCCCTGTTTGGCTGAAATGAATCCTTAGCTCTGAAGAAGCTTCAGTGAGTGACTCAAACATCCCTGCAGCCTGCCCGGAGTGGTGGCACACGCCTTTAATCCCAGCACTAGGGAGGTAGAGGCAAGTGGATTCCTGAGTTGGAGGCCAGTCTGGCTGTAAGTTTTGTAAAAGCAAGTTCTAGCACAACTAAGGAAAAGAGGAAAACAAAAGAGGAAACAAACAACCAAAGGAAAAATAAAAACAAAAAATCCCACCACCACCACCACCAAAAAAAATCCCTGTAGTAAGGTCATACCAGGGACTGAGGTCTCTTGTTGTAGTCAGTACCTACTTCTAGCCACAGAAGTGGTCCACTATCTTAGGGTTTTATTGTTATAAAGAGACACCATGATCACAGCAACTCTTATAAAGGAAAACATTTTTTTAAAGATTTATTTATTTATTATATGTAAGTACACTGTAGTTGTCTTCAGACACACCAGAAGAGGGCGTCAGATCTCATTATGGATGGTTGTAAGCCACCATGTAGTTGCTGGGATTTGAACTCAGGATCTTCAGAAGAACAGTCAGTGCTCTTAACCACTGAGCCATCTCTCCAGCCCAAAGGAAAACATTTAATCGGGGCTGGCTTATAGTTTCAGAAGTTTAGTCCATTATTATTGTGAAGGGAAACATGGCCGTGTGCAGGCAGACATGGTGCTGGAGGAAGTGAGAGTTCTACATTTTGATCTGAAGGCAGCAAAAGGAGACTATGTGTGACACTGGATGTAGCTAGACTATATGATACTTCAAAGCCCACTTCTATAGTGACCCACTTCCTCCTACAAGGCCACACCTCCTAATAATGCCACTTTCTATGGGCCAAGCATTCAAATACATGAGTCTATAGGGGCCATTTCTATTCAAACCACCCAGTTACCTTGGAAGTAGGTCCTCTAGTCCCATCAAGATGACAAGAGATCTACATGATTTAATTACCACCACCATTATCATCATCATCATCACCATCCATTACCAAGGGGTGATTGGAATGAAAATGGCCCCCACAGGCTCATATACTTGAATACTTGGTTCCCCAGCTGGTAAAAATGATTTGGGAAGGATT
Source organism: Tokudaia tokunoshimensis (assembly GCA_036184795.1). Taxonomy (NCBI): domain Eukaryota; kingdom Metazoa; phylum Chordata; class Mammalia; order Rodentia; family Muridae; genus Tokudaia; species Tokudaia tokunoshimensis. The sequence continues at coordinate 37,494,314 of BTHU01000016.1, forward strand.
AGGAAGCATGCCCTTGTTGAGGAGGTGTGTCCCTGAGGGTGGACTTTGAAGTTTCAAAAACCCAAACCACTCCTATTTAGATGTCTCTGCCTTGTGGTTGCGGGTCAAGATGTAAGCTCTCCACTACTGTTCCAACACCATGCCTGCCCGCCGTACTGTGCTCCCCACCATGACGGCCATGGGCTCTGCCCCTCCAGAACCATGAGTTCCAAATTAAATGCTTTTCTTTATAAGTTGGCTTGGTCATGGTGTCTTATTATAGCAATAGATAAGTAACTAATCATTGTCAGCTAAGACAGGTCTCAGATAGCACAGGCTGATCTAGGATTTGCTAAGGATGACCTTGAACTTCTGCTTCTCCTGTCTCTACCTCCCAAGAGGTGATATGATAGATGTATGATTCTGGCAATTGACAGTTTATGTAGCACTGTATGAAACCAATAACTTCATGAATGCTAGGCAAGGATTCCATCTGCTAAGCTACATCCCCAGAACCCCTGGCTACCATCTTGACTGATCTTCCTGAGTGACCCTGGGCCAGACCCAAATCACTCTACTGTTTGCAAATTCCTGAGTCACATTCCTGTGTGAAGCCATGGCTGTTCTAATGGTTTAAAGCTGTTAGGTCTGGGTTTATTTGTTACACAGCAATGGAAATGAGCAACAAATTAGCATAGACCAGCTATAAGTCCTCCCTGCTAAACAGAATTCCTTTGTGTAGCTTTGGCTTTCCTAGAACTAGCTCTGTAGACCAGGCTGGTCTTGAACTCACAGAGATCTGCCTATCTCTGCTTCCCTAGTGCCAGGATTAAAGGTCTGCACCACCACTGCCCGCTGAATTCCCTCTTCTTTCTGGCAAGACTTTTCTTCTCTGCAGTACCCTGCTCCCCCTCGCTCTCTATGTGATCCCAAGTCCCAGAAGTACAGCAAGCAGTAAGATGCAGCAACCTCTGCCTGCTCAAGGCTCTGTGCTACCTGCAGAGACACAGAGAACCCAGAGATAAGGCTCACCTCAGAGGCATCCCGTCTCAGCTGTCATAGGTATCTTGTGAAAGAAGGTGGGATAGGGTCTGGGATGTGGCTCAGGTGATAGAAGGAAAGGAGGGAAGGGGAGGGGGGAGGGGAAGGGGAGGGAAGGGAAGAGGAGGGAAAGGAAGAGAAGGGAAGAGAAGGGAAGGGAAGGGAAGGGGAGGGAAGGGAAAGGGAGAGAAAGGAAGGGAAGAGGAGGTAAGGGAAGGGGAGGGAAGGGAAAGGGAGGGAAAGGAAGGGAAGAGGAGGGGAGGGAAGGGAAGGGAAGGGAAGGGGAGGGAAGGGAAGAGGAGGTAAGGGAAGGGGAGGGAAGGGAAAGGGAGGGAAAGGAAGGGAAGAGGAGGTAAGGGAAGGGGAGGGAAGGGAAAGGAAGGGAAGAGGAGGGGAGGAGAGGGGAGGGAAGGGAAAGGAAGGGAAGAGGAGGGGAGGAGAGGGGAGGGAAGGAGGACTTGGGTAGAGAATGCACCCCATTTGAACATTTTTGTCCGTAGTTGGCAGTGCTGTTTGCAGGTCCAGGAGGTTTGCCGTTGTTGGGAAGCCTGTCCTTAGAGAGGCGCTTTGAGAGTTTAAAGACCTGCGCCATTCCTGCTTGCTTTCTGCTTTCCTTGTGGCTCAGGATGTGACCTCTCCACGCACTGCTGATGCTGCCACACCTGCTGCGTGCTGCCACCCTTCCTTGGCATGACTGGACTCTTAGCCCTCTGGAACCATAAGCGAAAACAGTCTTTCTTCTATAATTTGCCTTGATCAGGGGGTTTTAGCATAGCAACAGAAAAGTAGCTAAGAGGAAAAAACCCAAATGTTTGCCTGCTTCCCAGAAGTCCTGCATGTCCCTTTCAGCCCTACCCCTTAGGGCAGCAATGGGTGACAGTGATTCTGACTTTAACACTGGGGTTGGGTGCCCCTTGACCTCATGCTGTATGTGTCAGAGGCACATGGCACCCTTTACTTCATCTCTGAGTTTGAGAGATGTGTTCATGTTGTTAGAGGCAGTGAGGATCCTGCCTCCTCACTGCTGGGGAGATTTCAACACACTGGCCCGTATGTCTGTTCCACCATCATGAGACAGTCAGATTTTCCATCAGGAGACTATGGTGGGCAGTGTGATGTTTGGTTTGGATGAGTCCAAGTTGTTCTGTACATCCCAAGCAAGTGGTATAGTATGTGTATGTCTACTTAGTAGCCTTTGCCCAAGTAGATGCCCCAACTTGCAGCTGCAGGGGTAACAAGTGAGGGGTAGGACTCAGGTGTATGCCACCCTTAAGAGATGGAACGCTAGCTCAAGCCAAGTAGTTGACAGCTGTCTCTGAATAGGGGAAGCTGGACTTCAACCCTGAGAGTAGGCACTCTGGAGAATCAGGACCACTTCTGGCATCACCTCTGTCCTTCTAGTCAAGGTGACAATACAGATTAGACCACATTGCCACCTTTAATTTCAGCACTCGGGAGGCAGAAGAAGAGCGATCTCTGTGAGTTCAAGGTCAGTCTGGTCTACAAAGTGAGTTCCAGGACAGCCAGAGCTACATGGAGAAATTCTGTCTTGAAAAGTCAAAAACCAGGCCTGTGGTTAAGAGCACTGACTGCTCTTTGAGAGGTCCTGAGTTCAATTCCCAACAACCACATGGTAGCCACAACCATCTGTAATGGATCTGATGCCCTCTTCTGGTGTGTCTGAACACAGCTACAGTGTACTCATATAAATAAAATAAATAAATCTAAAAAAAGAAAGAAAGAAAAGAGAAACTAAAATCCAAAACAACTACCACAAACCCCACATTTAGGTGTCTGCTGTTCTCCGAATATCACTTGGTGATGAAAACTTTGAGCTCTTTGGATGCCAATTTTCCTACCGCTATCCTTAGCTTCAGGGATGTGGTCTTATAGAAGGGCTGAGAGAGGCTGGAGTGAGGGGGGAGGCAGAGGAGGCCACAGGTTGGCGGAGGACCTCGAGCTATGTACCACTGGTCCTAGAAGGGCAAGAGACATGAGAGCAGCTGGTGTCTGGGGTCCCAAGGACAAGGATGACGAGGACAAGAAGACAAGTCCCCCCATCAATCTGACCGTGGGGCACATTATTATTGTTATTATGAAGTATCCTGAGGCTGATGCTCAGCCTGGCCTGGCCGGGGGAGGGGAGGCCCTAATGGTCCCATAAATCCAGGCCATAAAGAGTAATGGGGGGAGACAAATGAGATAATTAGAAATAAATCTCGCCGAGGTCTCTATTCATCAGCGTCTCTGGAACTGGCCAATCTTCCGAGTCATTAGCCAGGGCCTCTAATTAACGCTAAGCTGCCCAGTTCTGTGAATCTCCATGTCTGGGAGGGTCCCAGGCTGCGGGCATCTCTGCCCCCACAGCTCAGGATGGGTGACCTTGGGAGGAGCTGAGGGCCAGGTCCCCACAGCACGCTCCTCTCCTGGTGTCCAGATTCTTGCTCTACCTTCTCAACACTGCCCGGTCTCTTTTGCTTGTGTGTGTGTCTTTGCTTGTGAGCCAGCTCTTCCCTTGTTTTTAGCTCACCCCATGCCTGTGTCTGCTCTATGTCCTGGTATTTCCTTCTCATCAGATGGTTGTTGTTCCTGTGGTTGAGCCATGGAGGGTCTCAGTTCGAAGGCATTATGGGAGGGATAACCCTCCACTCTCTGTCTCCCCTGTCACCTGGTCAACACCAGAACAAGGACCCATGACAATCCATGCCCCAGAGCAGTCTGGGAATGGAGAAGCTGCCCTTGGGGTCTTAGTTCTGTGGGTGCTGTTCATTCTCTGTCTCTCCTAGAGCGGGGCGGGGGGCCTCTCCTATCTGTCTGCCCTTAACTCTAACCTCCATCCTATGGAGCCTGAGAAAGCCTCCATCTCCTCCGAACCCTGGATTGTTGAAAGCATTCATCCTTTCTGAGTTGTGTTTTACCGTTGGAGCTTTCAAGTCCAGCAACCCCACCTAACAGGGTTGATGCTCGCACCCCCCTGCACCGGCCATGGTGGTCCAATCTGATTGTGGTGCCCATCAATGTCACGTGACTCCGACCTAGCCAATCACAGCCTTTCATGATCAGCACCGCGCTAGGCCCAGAACAAAGCTGAGTGAATTGCTCTGTTCATGTCTGTGTAGGGATGGTGGGATGAGAGGTGGTTGGGACAGGGTAGAAAAGCCACTGAGGTACTGTGGTGTGGGTGACTGTGAGCCTCCTCTGCCCAGGAAAGCCAGCACTCAGGAAAGCTCTCAGTCTTTCTAAGCCTCTGTCCCCAAAGCTCCTGCTGTGACTCTTCAGCTTCCCTAGCTACAGTGGAGCCCTACTGCCCCCTCCCCCCAGCAATATGGGTTTGCAGCAGCCCTGATGGCCTCAGAGACCACCCCAAGTCCACTACTGGCAGAGGGCCCAGGGCATGGCTGCACATAGGCCTGTCTGCTCAAGCTGTCCCCTTGAGTGGCTCTGGAGCCAGTGGTGGTGTTCTGAAGCAACATGTGCCCAGCTTTGGGTCAAGAACGGGAAGTGCTGGTTAGCATGAGGCGGGCTGAGGGCATGGGCGAGCATCACCCTCACAAGCAGCCTCTGCCTTGTCTCCACTGCAGCAGCTCCGACCCAGAGCACAAGGTCCCATTGGCTTAGGCCAGGGACACTTCACTTGGGCTCCTCAGCTGATCTCCTCCAAGTGTGAGAATGGCTACCTTGGGGTGGACAGCTCGGGAGTGAGGGGACCTCACAATAAGTGTCCAGGACAAGGATGACTAGGGCACTGCTCCAAAGATCACAGAAAAGCAGGGGCAGGAGCTTCCTGACTCCGGCCATCAGACTTCCAGAGTCCCCCTGGCTTCAGTGCGCAAAGGATGCTCAAGGCCCAGAGAGAGGAAGGGCCTTGTTCTGTGATCCACAGCAGAGTCAGCTGCGGGCAGTCACCCAGCTCTGTCCAGCTGTGAGCAGAGATAGGTGCCACCAGAGGACTGTGGGAGAGAGGAGGTGCCCAGCCAGGGCTTTCCTGGGTGGTTTCTGGTACAGTTGAGGAGAATGTGGCTCTGGGCAGTACCATCTGCTTCTTGGAGGGGCGAGCACCTGGGAAAGGGGTAGGATGCAGAGCAGGCCTGGGAACGCGGGCTGGACTCTGACCTCAGTAGCCAAGTCTAGGCTCTGGAACGTAGAATAGGAGGATACCACGCGGCTATGTGGAACGTGTGTGTATGTGTGAGGGATGTGTACATGCACACGTGTGTGTGGGGTGGGGTGGGGGGTGAAGTAAGGGGTTTCCACATAGAAGAGGGTTTGCGTGAAGACGTGCATAGGAATGAGTTTGCATATGAAGTTGTGTGTGGAAGTGTTTGGATATAAAGGTGTGTGTGTGTGTGCGTGTGCGTGTGCGTGTGCGCGTGCGCTGGGCCTGACTAAATCCTTCCTGTGTCCTGCCCCCATTCTGCTCAGGCTGGGGATTCAGCAACTATCCTAAAGAAAACAGCCTGGAGCCTCCAACAGGAAACCAGTGTTTGGACTGCTGAGGTGCCTCTTCCTGCCTCTGCCAGAAATGTGTGAGCTGAGAGGGGGGTGAGGAGGGGCTTCCTGCCCACCTGGGCCAGAGGCCTGCATGGGTCAGAACCCTTCACCGTCTCCTGTACCCTGCCTTCTGACTCCTCAGCCCTCAGCCCCAGACTGAGGGAGATGTGAGGCTGCCAGGGCCTGAAGGGAAAGCCCTGCATGCACACTTCTGATGAGAAGAGCTGAGGGTAGTGGGAGGAGGGACAGCCTGAGGCCATGTGTGGGTGGACAAGCCCAGAGGCCCACTGGGTCCTGTCAGTGACATGAGCACTCACGGCCACAGGGATGCTACTTTCAGTATCTTTACCTGAGACATGTTCTTACTGTGTGGCTGACTCATAACCTAGCTCAGCTTCCAGAGCGAAGGACTCTATAATGTGCCATTACAGCCACCTTCGATTTCTGGAACATTCTTCAGAGACAGTGCATTCATGTAATAGATAAGATATGGCAAGTCACCCATCCAGGAGCTGGCCATCCACAGAACCAGGCAGAGGCTCTGCCTCAGCCCTGCCGTTACTGAGACCAAAATACAACAGTCTGCCAATTACCCCACACTTCTTATTGAAAAACCGACAACAGAAAGAAGCTGCATATGCTGACTCACGCCTTTAATCCTAGCACCGGGGAGGCAGAGGCAGGCAGATCTCTGTGAGTTCAAGGCCAGCCTAGTCTACAGAGTGAGTTCCAGGACAGCCAGGGCTACATAGAGAGAACCTGTCTCAAAACAAACAAGACCACATAAAATGCAGATTGGACTCTTGAACCTTAGACGTTGAAATAACTAAATAAAAATTGCAAACAAATATAGACAAATTAACAGACGTGAAGGTCTTGGGTGCTTTTCTCTTGGTGTGATCGTGAGACTCCCAGCAGATCCTGCCTGTTTCCAGGGTGATGTAAGAGATTTAAGAAGTAGGCAAAGTAAGGCCATGTCCTGCAACATGGGCCGTGTGGGACACAAGTCCCCTTTGGGGGTCTGTCACAACCTTTAGCTACTGTAAGGAAGCCCACTGTTCTGTAACACTCCTAAAGAGAGTTTGGATTGCCACTGGCCGTTTTTCTGAGTGTCCCTCCCTCCAGAAACCACTCCTGCCACCGGAGTCTGGAAGCAGCACCCACACATATCTTTGGGTGTCCTCCTCAGCCAAGTCTCTCCCTTGGACTCTTCCCTGCCCCATGACTTGATCCAGGTCCCGTGGGCCTGTACACCCCAGTGCGCTCAGTGATACCCATTTTACCTGAATGGGTCACTTGACCCATGACCTCTGAGGCTTCTGTGGTCCTGACATGGCTTCCTTCTTTCTGGCAACTGGGGAAAAGGACATGAGCCATAGAACATGACCCTTGTTCAGGCCACATCTGCCCCAACCCCCAGAATCTCAGGTACAAGTCAGGGTGCGCAGGCCTGGAGTGACCCCTTCCTAGACATCCCTCTGCAGCTGACACAGGGTCAGCCAGTGCCTTGGAGCAACTCCACAGGGAAGCCTGGAGAAGCTGCAGTCGGCAGGAGATTAATTAATCAAAGCCTGAACACATCTGTTGTTAATTACACTGTGCCAAGGTTAACTCTTCCCTTGCTGGACTTGGCTGTCAGCTGGTGGGCAGCAGGACCGGTGGAGGAGTGGGTCTATCCTTTCCCATCATTTCAGGAAGAGAGAAGAAAGCAGAAGAAAAAGAGATTCCAAGTTAGCAGCACAGGTCTGCCCACAGTGCATGCATGTGTGTGTGAATGTCTGTGCAAGCGCATGTCCATGTGTATGTGTATGTCTGTCTGTGTGTGTGTGTGTGTGTAGGGTGCATGCACAGGTCACAGGACAACCTCAGGGTCGGCCTTCTCGTCTTGTTTGAAACAGTTTCTCGTGTGATAGCTGGCCTTCACGCTTCCAGAGATTCTCCTGCAGCCTCCCATCTTGCTGGAGGAGCACCCGAATGACACACAGGTTCCTGCATCCAGCTTTTATATGGATTCCATCAGAGCCGGGTTCTCATGCTTGGGTGGCAAGTGTTTTACCTTCTAGCCCACCTTGGCCTCACACAAGGTGCTGTCAGGGGGCCAGAGAGAAGGGTTTGCTTCCGAGCATTTATGTCTATAGACTGTAGAGTCCTGAGGAGATGGAGATTGAACGGATATCTTTATTTACAGTAATGAATAGAACTGACCCTCCCTCTACCCCCTTCCAGTCTTTTCCATATTGGCCCCCCACTCACTCCCACCCTAAACCCCATCCTCTTGGGTTACTATATGGGTTAGGCCCCCACAAGAGCCCAGTAAATGAGCTGGGGAGGAGAGTGGGGGCCTGGCAATGGGCGGGGCAGGTGCCTTTTCACATTTTCTGTTCTCAAAGCTGGGGTAAGCCAAGGGAGGCAGGCACCCGGAGCCGAGGTAGAGAAGGACATGGGCCTCCCATTCCTGCCCCCTCCCCTACTGTTCACAGTGTTCTGAGTCGTGGCCGCTAACTGGTTCTGTTCTACCAGGCTCTAGATGCTGTGTTCCTGGTCACCTGCAGACCAGGCTAAGCGTCCGAAAGCAGACCTGTTCCGTGGCTGAGGTGGCCCCTCTGAGTGTCCCACCTTCTCACATCTGGGTTGGGATTCTGAGGGGGGCCCGGGGTCAGGGGAGGCATCAAGCTTTGCGAGGCAGCTCCGGGCCCACCCTGTGACATCAGGAGGAGAAACAGAGTCCACAGCACTCCATGCATATCTCCAAGCAGTCTGCTGACTCGCAGCAGGCATCCACGATGCCGCAGTCCAGGTCGCAGGGCAGGTCACAGTCCGCACACTCGCCGGACCCACAGCAGCAGCAGCAGAGGCAGGAGTCCTCAGAGCTGCAGGAGCCACAGGTGGCGCAGTCCAGTACGATGTTGCAGAGCGTCAGGAACTCACAGAACAGACAGGACAGTATGCAGTGGACGCAGCAATCTGTGGACAGGAGAGTAAGCGGCTGGAGCGAGGGAGCCCAACAGAGCTGCTGAGCGCCTGCAGTTTCACATAGCTCCCTTGGTCCCCAGTGCCCCGAAAAGCAAATGAGGCTAGTGGGGATGCCCAATTTCTTTATAGGCACAGCAGCCAAGCAGATCCTTAGGGACTGGAGGGAGCCCAGGGAGTCTACATCAGGAGCCTGTTCTTAGCCACTCTCTGCTTACGTATTTATCAGGCATGTGGGTGAAGAGATGGTCCAAGCACGACTGTAAGTGCTGTGTAGGAAGTAAACTCCATCTAAGCCTCCAGTAACAGCTCTATGATGTGGGCTGTTAATTAGCCCCATTCTACAGAGAAGAAAACTGAGGCACAGAGATTAGCCACTAATATATCCAAAGGGCTGGGAATGTGGCTCAGTTAATATAGTGATTGCCTAGCACGTGGGAAGCCCTGGGTTGGATCTTCAGAGCCATATAAACACATGTAATCCCAGCGTTTGGGAAGCAGAAGCAATAGGATCAGAAGTTCAAGGCCATCCTCAGCTACATACTGAGCTTGAGGTCAGACTGGGTACATGAAGCCTATCTCAAAAACAAAACAAACAAAAAACATAAACAAGAATATATAATCCGGGGGCTGGAGGGATGGCTCAGTGGTTAATAACACTGACTGCTCTTTGAGAGGTCCTGAGTTCAATTCCCAGCAACTGAATGGTGGCTCACAACCATCTGTATGGAATCCGATGTCCTCTTCTGGTGTGTCTGAAGAGAGCAACAGTGTACTCGCATACATGAAATAAATAAATAAATAAATAAATAAATAAATAAATAAATAAATATTTTTTTAAAAAAATAAAGAATAAAAATAAATATATGACCCAGAATTCAGCTCATCCCTCACGCATTGAACTCCCTACACTCGGTCTTTGGCTACACCTCACCAATCTGTCCTCTATCCCACAGGCAGGAAGGAGCCTTTAAAAATAGAGGCTGAAAAAATTACAAATAAAGAAAGAGGCTACACATCAGACCCTGCTTTGCTCAGAGCCATCATGGACCTGACCCCGAGGGGGAACTGCTTCAGTACCCGGTGGTCCTCAGACCCAGAGACCTCACTCTTCCTCAGTAGTCCTGGGTGCCTTCTACCTTGCCCTGTCCACACCGGCTGAGCCTAGGCCAAACAGGTGCCACTCTCTGCCCGGAATGTTCTCACTCCCTTTTCTCCTTATTTCGCCCTGGCACATCCCGCTCGCCTGCATACTTCTGTCTTCCTGGCTCTATCACCTCCCACCATGCCACAAGCTTTTAGCTGATAGGCATCCCATACTCTGCCAGGCCCTTGGTCTGTTAAGCTCTCAGATGTGTCCCAAGTCCCCAGAACAGGATGCAGCTCAGTCAGTGCATGCACAAAGTCCTGAGTCCTACCCCATTCCTGTATGTTGTTGTTCTGCAGGCCTGTAATCCTAGCTCATCATAGGTAGAGGCAAGATGATGAGGAGTTCAAAGTCATTGTTGGCTACACAGAGAATCTGAAGCCAGCTCGGGCTACACGAGGTGAGCACGGTGGATGTTCAGTTGAGTTGGTGAGCTCTAGTTCTCCCCGCTGAGGGCCAGGCCAGGGAGCAGATCGCTTATCGCTCCTCAGCCGAACTGCCCTTTGCTGATGAATGCTCTCCAGCATCCTCTGTGGATGCCTGGCCTTCAATCTATGTGGTACAGCAGCTCTCTTCAAATGCAGATGTGGTAAGTCATTACTGTATTTAAAACCCTCAGTCCATCACAACCATCTGTGTGTGTAGGTTGGCCATCTTTGTACCCCACAACATAGTTGGCATAGTTAATTAGGCCTTCCCAGACTCCCTATGTGCCTGGAGTCTCAGTTTACCTGCCAAATGCCACCATACCCTTTACCTGACACTTCCATGTTCTTGTTCCCTACCTCGCCCTCTAGGCTCTGCAGCCCGTCTTCACTTCTGGGCTGGTGTGGGTATTCCCGAGCTAATGCAGTCTCTGTGCCTGCCCTTGTCACACGGATGATGGCCTCGTGTGCCACCTTCATGAGAGCTGAAGGAGTCTCCGGGCTAGGTCCCCAGCACACAGCAAATGTCCGGAACGCACAGGAGTTATTATTATTATTTATTTTCATGCACCACTGGGACTTGAACCCAGGGCCTTGAACATGCTAGACAAGCGGTCTACCACCTAACCTAGCCACTTCCCCACCCCCAGGGCAAGTTATGTGAATGACTTGTGTATGCCTGTCATACAATACTTCTAACAGAATCTGCCCCCAGGGGTAAGAAGGTTTCAGAATGCCTTAACAAATGCACAGGTGTGTGTGTGTGTGTGTGTGTGTGTGTATATGTGTGTGTAGGGTGGGGGGCAGGGCAGGAGTGCTATGGAGATGGCTCAGTGGTTAGAAGCATTTCTTTTTCTTGCAGAGGACCTGGGTTTGATTCCGTTCAGTTCAATTCCCAGCTCCCACATGGTGGTTCTCAACCATTTGTAACTCCAGTTCCAAGGGGATCTGACACACTCTTCCGGCCTCTGAGGGGAACAGGCACACATACATATGTGTAGGCTAACACTCTTACACACATAAATAAAATAAGTAAATCTTAACAACATCATCATCAATGGCACACTGACTCCTGCTCTCAGGTTGCTAGGCCAGTGTCCCCCAACATGAACAGGGCTGAGATCTGATGGTTTTTGGCTGCTCCAGGAGACCTGTGCCAAACCAGCTGATGGCTGACCTGGGCAGCTGGAGGAGGCTGTGTTGTTGGAACAGCAGCTGGGTGTGGGATGTGAGAACTTCTGGCCTCCCTTGCTGTACTTTGTCCCTACCACATCCCCCCTCACCCTCAACACACATCTCCTCCCTCCCCCACACCCCCTGCCACCCCCACTTCCCCTCTCCCAATCCTTCCCCACTACTCCCCACTCCCTTCACCGCCACATACCCCCAACACTCCTCACCCCCACTTCCTCTCCCCACCACCCCCTCCCTACTATCCCCCCACACCACTTTCCCACCCCCCCAAACCCTCACCATTCTATTCTCTCCTGTCAGTTTGACTAAACTAGGTTGTCCACTCCAAAAGGATTTTTTTTTTTAAACATTATTTGGTTCTGGGGATAGAAAGCTATCTTAAACACGTGCCCCACAACCCCCTTGTGGAAATTTTCTGATTCTGGAAATAAGGTAGCTTACGCCCAGACGCACTTTGCAAGGTTTACCAAGTCGAACAGGACAGCAAGGTCCAAGGCGTCCAGGCTCTCGCACTGAATCCGCTCCGTTACCTTTCACCTTAGCTTCTGCTCTGCCTCTAGCGGGTCTTTTTCCTCATGGTTCCACGGATGACTCACTGGAGGCTGGAGGCCTACCTTTCTATACACATGTACTGGCTGGCTTTGGGTGTCAATTTGACACCAGCCAGAGTCATCAGAGAGGAGTGGAGCCTCAGTTGGGAAAATGCCTCCACAAGATCCAGCTCTAAGGCATTTTCTTAATTAGTGCTGAATGGGGAAGGGCCCCGCCCATTGTGGGTGGGACCATCCCTGGGCTGGTGGTCCTGGGTTCTATAAAAAAGCAGGCTGAGCAAGTCCTGGGAAACAGGCCAGTAAGTGGCACTCCTCCATGGCCTCTGCGTCAGGTTCTGCCTCCAGGACTGCCCTGCTTGGGTTCCTGTCCTGACTTCCTTTGATGGGACTGTGATCTGGAAGTGTAGGCCAAATAAACCCTTTCTTCCCCTTTTTTAGTTATGGTATTTTTGTTGCAGCTATTGAACCACTAAGACATGTATGTTCCCACGTACATGTGGAGATCAGAGGACAACTTGTTGGAGTTAGTACTCTTTTCCCACTTGGGCCTCCTGAGTGCTGGCATTATAGTGGTGTGCGCCACCATACTTGTTATTGCTTGAGACAGGGTCTTGTCCAGCCTCAGGAGATTTATTTATTTGTTTTATGTATACGAATATACTGTTGCTATCTTCAGATACCCAGCAGAGGGCGTCAGATCCCATTACAGATGGTTATGAGCCACCATGTGGTTGCAGAGAATTGAACTCAGGACCTCTGGAAGAGCAATCAGTGCTCTTAACCGCTAAGCCATCTCCAGTCCCAGTTGTTAATCTCTTAAGCAGCAAGCTGGAGATGCTGCCTGTCTGTGGATGCGGACGGCAGGGGCCTTACCTTCCTGCGCCTGGAGGGGCACCTGTGAGGCTGACCGGGTGCTGCCTTTGCTCTTCCTTCCGGCCTGGCTGCCCAGAGATGGATGCGTCTGCAACTTCCGGTGGGCCTTAGGCGCGCCCAGAGCACCGTTCCCCGCATGGCCGGCACTGCCCGGTTCTGAGAGGTGGTCGTGGCCGGAGCCATTTGGCAGTAGTGGGGTGCAGCCTTGGGGGTTCCCTTGAGGCTGGCCTGGAGAGATGAAGAGGCGATGAGCAAAGAGGGTTATCCTCTAGTGATCTGTTTGAATCCTGCCTACTTCATTCCTAGAGGCACCTCAGGGCGGTGCAGGCCGATTTATCTTCTTTACATGGAGAAACTGAGGCCCAGAAAGCAGAAATGACTAGCCCACAGTGACACTGTGGAACAGTGGCAGGCTAAGGCTCAGCTCCCAACTCCTATAGCAGTACTCATTCTAGAAAAACCAAACCCAAAACTAGAGGTACAAAGCGGCGCGGGGGGGGGGGAACCCCACTTTCTTACCCACACGAAATCTCTTGTTTTAGGCTCTGGGATTTGGGCTACAGTGGAGTAGAGGAGACACAGTTGGCTGGGGTCGCTTAAGACGGCAGCGAATTGGTTAACCTTCACCTTGGCTTCTGCCAAACCTCCAGCTGTTTTCGCCTTTGGTGCTGTGGGTGACTTATTGGGAACATCTGTTTGGAGATGCATTCTTGGCCCCTCACAGCAGCCCCTTATTTTTCTGCTTCTTGCCTTGAGCCGGGCAGAGTCCCACCGGGCCCTGCTGTTGTGGGCTGACAGTGCGGAGGGGCTCCCGGGTCTAGGTGATGGGGGATGGGGGGGGCTGGTAGGTGAGAGACCTCCAGGAAGCCCAGTTACCCTCCCAGCCTAAGCAACCAATTTTAGGAATATGAGCCTGCGGGTTCCCCCAAATCCTCGGATCCTTTGTACATCTCATTCAAAGGATGCTCGATTGAGTGGTTTGGCACTAGTCTCGGAGGTGAGGGTATATGTGTGTTATGCTGTTATGGGGATTAGAAGAGGTCACAGAAGGTATGAGACCCCCGGCTGCTGAATGCCTCCTGCAAACATAGGGTATTTCCAGCCCTTAGCAGAGTCCTAGAGGCCTGACTTTTCTAGGCTGCCTTGTGGCTTTAAATTTTACAGGGGGCCTCGGGTGCTCGGGAGAGACAAAGGGGGGCAGACACTCACTGTGTGCTGGCTGGTCACTGTCCCCAGCACTTGCTAATTGTCTTCTCATGGAACCCACTTTATAAAACTCCCCCCCCCCCCATTGGATCTTTTGTAGCCAAAGCTAGACTCAAACAGGCTCTGCAGCTGACAAAGATCCTGTTCAAGTCCCTCATCCTCCTGCCTCCACTTCCCAGGTGCCAGGATTACTGGTGTAGACCACCATGCCTGGGTCACTATCTTTTTTTCACTAATAAGAAACAAAGTTCCAGAGAGAGAGACAGTATGTTTCCCAAGGCCACACAACTAGCAAATCTCATCAGTGGAACTAATTTGAGATTTTGAACTGGATTCAGGACAGAGAGGAGGCAAAGGCTGGGGACTGAGGGGCTGGGAAATAATCTTTTACACTCGCATAATCCCTTTAAAATTGACTTATTTATTTATATTTTATGTGCATTAGTGTTTTACCTGCATGTATTTTTGGGTTTTTTTTTTTGTTTTTTTTGTTTTTTGATTTTTCGAGACAGGGTTTCTCTGTGTAGCCCTGGCTGTCCTGGAACTCACTTTGTAGACCAGGCTGGCCTCGAACTCAGAAATCCTCCTGCCTCTGCCTCCCAAGTGCTGGGATTAAAGGCGTGCGCCACCACCGCCCGGCTTACCTGCATGTATTATGTCTGTGTGAGGGTGTCAGATCTTGGAATTACAGACGAGTGTGAGCTTCCATGTGGGTTCTGGGATTTGAACCCAGGTCCTCTGGAAGAGCAGTCAGTGCTCTTAACCACTGAGCCATCCCTCCAGCCCCTACATAATCATTTCTTATAAGCAGTAGCTAGTTAACATGTTTTGAGTAGGTATTAGGGGCAAGGTAGTATACTAAGCTACTTACACATAATATTGTCTTTAAACGTCACAAGCGATATATTATTGGCCCATTTCTCCGATGAAAAACCTTGAGGACCAGCTGGTATAGTTTGAAAGATTCCACAGCTAGGAAGTGGAGGGAGGAGGCCTGGAGTCTGGTAGGGCAACACCAGGGACAAGGTGGGAAGCGGGCAGGCACGGCTGGGGCCTGCACCTGGTAAACAGGAGCACAGCCTCGGTAGTGGCCAGGCCTGAATCATCCTGGCTCCACACAGATGAGTGGGCAGAGCCTTTGGCCAGCTCCACTGTCCCTTGCCCTGCTGTCTAAGCATGGGTACAGTGGCCAGAGGGAGGGAATGTGTGGTGAGCCCGGGGCCCTGGGAGGTGCTGCAGACACAAAGCTCGCCTGTGGCCTTAGCTGTGGGGTAGCCAAGGGGGTGGGGGTGGTGTTGAGTCACAGAGCAAACACTCAAGGCCACAGACACAGGGGTGTCTGTCCCACTCCCACTTGGGACGCCCTCCCTGTGGCTATGGCCGTGACCTCCTTTTCTCAGTTGTGTGTGTGTGTGTGTGTGTGTGCATGTGTGCATGCAGGAGGCTGAGGACATTGCTCTCCTAAGAGTCAAGAACCCTACTTCCACACTTGGTCCCTATTCCCTAGCTAGAGATCTAGGAGGCGCATTGTTTATGTCGACAAGGCAGGTGGGCATAGCGGCGTGGGGCCAGCAGACTTGAGTGCCAGGCTTGTGTCCTGCTCTGGTCTAGGCCTGTGTGCCTCAGTTTCCTCATCTGTAGAATGGGCTTGCTAAGAGCTACAGCGACGCCTCTCTAGGAAAGCACTCAAGCTCATTCAGAGACAGAAAATCCACTTCGAGGTACAATCATAGAAGGCGGCAGCTGCGTATTACAAAATGATTCCGGCAACCCCTTGCCTGGCTCCCAGGGTCAGGGGATCTCCAACCAGGCTTGGTAAAGATGAATTGTCGCTCCTTTCTCCCCAACTGGGAGCTTCCCTCTTTCCTTTGTACCCTGGTCCTGCCCTGAAAGGTGCACTCTACTGTGTTCCAGCTTCTGTCCCTGCCCAGCAAACCAGTTCTCTCTCTGAGAGGCAAAGGCGCCTCTTGCCCTACATCCTTAAGCCTGGCTTCTTACAGGGCAGAGAAGTAGACAGCTGCTGACTTCACATAGTCCACAGGATGCCTCCCTGTCACTCCCCTGCCTGCATCAGCACCTAGGGCAAAGATAGTGCACTGTACTTCTGACAGCAGATCTGGGTTGGATTTCCCACCCCAAACCCCTGGTCCCTGGGACTCACACGTCACAGCTTCGGTGGGGACATCGAGGTCAGTGCTGTTCAGAGCCTGGTGAGCCCCAAGACCACTGTCTTGGGGCATGGAGGGTGCCGCCTCCTCCAGGGAGCCCTCCTTGGACGATGCCTCTGCAGGGTGAGTGGATCTGGTTACCTCCAGCCCAGCGAGGAGGGACATGGTCTGGGCTAGGGAAACAGCAGATGATCAAAGATTATTTTCCTGGTGTCCTGTGTGCCGAGGCCCAGGTCTGACCTACAGCCCAGAGCACCCAATAAGCCCTCACTTCTGGTCCCTTCACGATCACCCTGCCATCACCCCATCTGGCTGTGGTGTTTGACTTCCAAATCGAAAGTTCCCAAATCATAACTCATACATGTGCAAGAGCATGTGGACGTGCATTTGTCCATGGGTGAATACGTACACGTGACATCAGGAGAAGAGACCTGTGGTATAAAGAGATGTAGGGAGAGAAGAGGCCACAGTGTAGGAGAAAGATGGACAAGCTGCTCAACGCTGCAGCTGAAGCGATAGCCATGGAGACTGGCAGGCACTGGATGGTAGATGGTGGGAGACTGGGTGGGGAAGGCCGAGCAGCTGAGATCTGGTGACAGGCAGTCTGAGGTGAACAAGAGAGTCAGCTACGAAGGAGAAAGACAGAGACTAGACAGGGCCTGGGCCGACCTAAGCAGGGAACTGCTATGAGACAGGAAGAAGGCAGATGTGGAGAAAATGGGTCAGAGAGGGGATGCTGGCATGGGAGAGAAATGAGAGAGCAACCTGGGGGTGAGGAGCAGGGAGGGGCCCAGGCAGGAAGAGAGGCCGGGAGACAGCCAGGAGCACTGGGAAGAGGTGAACCACAGGCCCGTGTAATTAGACTGGCTCTGGGTAGGGTGGGCGGGATGGGGGAACGAAGCCACCTACAGACCGCAGCTCCCTTGGAAGCAGCAGGATTGGGCCCCTCGGGCTCCCAGGAAAGCACAGGGGATGGGAGGTGTCTGGGAGCCTCTAGTCTTGTTGTCTGGGCTTGGGGAGATCTGGGGGTAAAGCCAGGGGTCACAGGGCCCAAGTTATGACAATTTTGGGGTACAGTTGCCTCTTAGCAGACCCCAGACTGTGCTTTGCAGTGGGATGGCGGTGGTCTCAGGGCGTGGCCCTTCTACCTATGTCTCCCCTCATACTTCCCATGCTGGAAGAAAGAAGAAACAGAAGCAAGAAACTCTGAGAGAAGCAGATGTCAGAGGGCAGGGCTGTGAGGAGGCAGGTTACATAGATGTCGGTAGGAAGGAACGGGAGTGAGGTCCAAAGGTAAGAGGCCCCCACAACCTGGATCAAGGATGCAAAAGTCAAATGTCTCTCAGCAAGTCACAGGGCTGAAATGGGTGACAACAGACAAGCAGAGCTGGCAGCCAAAGAGATGTCATGCTGGCTGCTAGGTGGAGCCCCCGCCATGACTGGGAGTTGGACACTGAGTTGGCTTGAAAGAATGCAACTAGGTGCTTGGGTCCAAATTCTAGGAAGAAAAGCCTGCTAGTTCCAGACACCATCCCCTGGCCCTGGAAACATCTCTCAGTGGTCCCGGGCCCTGGGCTGGGGTCCTGACTCTCCCACACCGTGTCATGAAAAAGACCCAAGGAAGAGTAAGTTTCCTAATTTTAAAAAATCTCTATCTTGGAGCTAGAGAGATAGTGCAGTGGTTAAGAGCACTGGCTGCTCTTCCAGAGGCCCTGGGTTCAATTCTCAGCAACCCTATGGTGGCTCACAACCCTCTGTAATGGGATCCGATGCCCTCTTCTGGTGTGCATGAAGACAAGGCACTCATAGACATAAAATAAAGACATAATTTTTTTTTAAAAAAAAAGCTTAACCTTATTTTTAATTCTATGTCCGTGTGTGTGCGTGCACACGCGTGTAGGTTAGTGCACATGAGCATCACTGCCCACAGAGACCAGAAGAGGGCGTCAGCTCCCCTAGAGTTGGAATGCCAGCAGGTTGCCTGATGTGGATGCTGGGAACTGAACTCTGGGCCTCTGCAAAGGCATCAAGTGTTCCTGAGCTGGTGCTGAGCCATCTCTCATCCCTCCCTACCCCGAGTGCCTCTGGTAGATAAAGTCTCTCTCTGTAGTCCAGGCTGGTCTTGAACATAATGTCAATCTTCCCTCGGCCTCCTGAGCGCTGGGATTACACGCATGAACCACCACCACGCCTGGTTTGTTACAGAATGTGAGTTACGTTGTGTGGAAAGGAGGCACGATTACCCAGCTCTCAGAGCAAGACGCACAGCAGAGAGGCCATTTGCCGACTGTTACCCACTTACCCATCTAACCTCGCCTTCTCCTTCCTTCCTTTCTCCCCTCCAGCACTTATTAGCGTCTAAAAGATGCCTAACCTAACCAAGCACCGGGAGTACCAGAATGAGGAAAACCAGACTACTGCCAAAGGAGCCGCCTGTCATGGTGCAAGTGGCTATCATATACACTGAGAGGCAAGAACTGCAGCAGGCTGGCTAGGCATGGCCATGGGGCTCACATCTGTAATCCCCAGCTCTTGAGAGGCTCAGGCAGAAGCTCTGCCCATGGATTCCAGGTCAGCCTGGGTCACAGAATGAGACACTCTCAAAAGCAAAACAAACAACAAATGAGTGTCTGTAGGCTGCTGGGTATGATGGGGCAGATCTGTAGGCCTAGCACCTAGGAGGCTATGAGAGTTGCAGGTCTAGACTGAGCTACGTAGCAAGACCCATCTTAAAATAAAATAAAAGAAACCCCGTCAGGGATATTTACAAGGGTTGATGAGGAAGAGGGCTGGGGGTGTGGTTCAGCAATCAGAGAACTTGTTATAATGTTACCGTTTAAGGATGCCAGTGGGGTGTGGTATCACTTACCTATAATCCCAGCATTTGGGAGGTGACGAAGGAGGATCAGAGTTAAATGCCAGCCTTGGCTACATAGCAAGTTCAAGGCCAGTCTGGGCCTCATAAGACCAAGTCTTTAAAAAAATTTTTTAAAAAAGCACCTCCCCACCCCATGTGTGTAGGTATGTGTACATGTAAGTTTGTGTATATGTAGTTGTGAGTGTATGTAGGTATGTATATGTATATGTATATGATGTAAGGATGTGTGTGTAGGGGTGTGTGTGTGTGTGTATATAGGTGTCTGTGTCTGTGTAATTAGGTGTGTGTGGGGGTAAAGGAGTGTGTGTATGTAGGTGTATGTGTGTGTATGTAGGGGTATGTATGCATGTGTGTGCACATATACATGCCAGGAGGTTCCCTGGAGAAGGCAAAATCTACTGAGTGCAGTGTCCTTCTGAAGAACTCTGGAATTTGGTTTCTTTAAAACAACGACAACACAGAAATCTTCTAAGAATGTGCTTTCATTTTAACCCCAGGTGTGGGACATGGGGCTGCTATGGACTGTCCACAGCAGGACCGTGATTTACCTCGTGCTTTAACAGAAGCGTGGTTTTGTCAGCTGCAGGGGACATTTGGAATTGTGGGTACTCTTCAGAGGGCACATAAATTCAAGGACCCCCAAGAGCAAGCGTCAGTGCTTGTTGGGTATTTAGGGAGGTTGGGTGCAGTTTGTTAGTAGCAGTGGTCAAAGAAGGAACGAAAGGAAAGAAATTCGATTCAGGAATTTTCCTAATTCCTCTCTCCCCTCTATCCTCGTTTCTCTCCTATCTAGTGTCAGGGGGTTGAAACTGGGGCAGGGGGAAGGGTGGGAAAAAAGAAGAACCCACAAAGTAGCAAAGACCAGCTACAACTTAGTCTCAGACCATCGCTGGGTTTGGGGATTGAGAAGAACCAAGCCTCCAGTTGGACGGGCACGAGGAAGCACATGCCATTTGGTGCTACTGAGGATGGTGTTTGGAACAGCAGCCGTCAAAAGTCCTGGGCTTCCCAGGTTTTTTTTTCTGAGATCATCAGAGTGTACAGTCCTGATAGAGTCAAGATTCCTGTTCTTTTAGTTCTTAGAGCTTGAGGAGGAGGAGGAGGAGGAGGGGAGGGGGAGGGGAGGGGAGGGCAGAGGAGGAAGAGGAAGAGGAAATGGAGATGGGAGCCCCCATCTCTGTCCCATTCATTCAAGTGTCTCTCCTAACAAGAATTACCTACATGGCTGGTGACTTGATCCTGGAAGAAAACACAAAAGTTCTAGAGAGACCAGACCATAGCCCGAGGATGCTGACAATGTAGGAAATTTGACTTTCTAGGACCAAGTCCAGTGGTTCGGCCTGGACCCAGAGGGGCAGACCTGAAGCTAGGAAGGTCAGGGTTGCAGGCAGAAGAGGGGAAGGAAGCACGTGCTCAGAGTTAGGCCTGCACTGCTGGAAGGAAAAGGCAGAGTGCTCCGCAGACGCTACCCCACAGGATCTGGACCCCAAGACGTTGGCTGGGAATAGCACTTCTGGGATAGGTGGGACAGAAGAGCCACAGGGCAGCGGAGGCCTTGCACACCAAGAGGCTAAAGAGCCCAGTTTCCTTTCTGTGGCCAAAAGACTCCGCTGTCTGGCCATGGAAGAGCATCTCTGAGGGAATCTCCTGAAGTGTGAGTGTAAGAGAGGGTAAAGGAAAGGTGTAGTTAGGAAAGGCCAAGAGGGAAGACTGTGGGCATGCACAAAGGACCCACTGGATAGAGAGGCACTGATGTCCACAGCTGGAGTCCTAGCAGGTACCATTTGTCCACCTGGTAGTACATCTACCTCATGCCTGACCAGAACGACATCATTCTTTAATGTACACAGTGACCTCAAACACGTCCGTGTCCTGCACCCCTGGTGAAATCCAGGTAGGACTCACTCCGGCACATGCTCATCCCTACCACAGGCTAAGGCTCTGGTCTGCACATCAGAGCTCTAGAAAGGAGCGGAAGTTACATATTTAAATCTACACACTGCACAGGAAAGTCAGGGAGGCTCACAGCAGTGGCAGGGACCTCGTGGATTCCCTCGGCCTGTTATCCATCAGGTTGGGGGGGTGGGGTGGTTCCTGGCCAGGAAGAAAGAGGAGAACCTCTTCCAGGTGGGATGGGTTCACTTCAAGCCCGACCAGTTCCTGTTCTAGGGCTCCAAGTCCAGGCCCCAGCAGTGTCTTTGCAGACAGTGGATCTGAGCTCCCTGCCCTTTGGGCTATGACTATCTCTAGAGAGAGAAGATCTGGACTTCTGGCCAGAGAGTGATGTCTGGAACCCCACATTTCACTCTCTGCCTTACCAGACATTCAAAGCCTCTGGTCACACTCTTCAGAGAATGTACAAAGGTCTTGTGTTCCAGGCAGACTAGCTTATCCACACCCTTGGGCTATCACAGCAGCTTCTGACCAAACTCCCTCTGAGGATATAGTTCCTCATGACCACGCCGCCACAATCCTTCCTAGTCTAGCCACAATATCATTTCTTTCTCCAGAAAGCCTTCCCTGACCCTTGTGACATCAGTCCTTTGTCCAAACAGCCATGTTATAATTACCAACAACTCAGCAACGTAGCACTGGCTTCTGCAGACTGGGCTCTTGTCCATCCCCTTCCCTTTTGTTCAGTATTTACCTCTGCACCTCTGTGACTTGAGTGCTGCACTCAGAACACCCTAGGTTAGGGATAGGAGAAAGATGGGTCATATCGAGGGGTGGCATCTGGCTTTGAACCCTAAGGAGACCGGAGAAGGTGGACTCTTCTGATGTCCATTTCACAAGTGTGAATTCACGAGTCACAGACCCAGGCCACTGAGTGGAGGACTGGAGAGGGTCCGAGCTGCCGCTTAGGCTCAGTCCAGTTGTTTTGAGTCCAAAGGCTTCAATTCCCAGGAAATTGAATTTAGACCCATGAATAGAAATGTAACTTTCCAGTGCTGGGCAGAAATCTGTGGGTTGGGGAGCCAGGCTCTTGGGGCTCTCAGGACTGGGTAAGGTAGAGACCAGGGGGAGAGTCAGCGTCTCAGTGCTCGGCCACCTGTCCCAAGCAGAGCTTCCCCGAGTCCTCTTGTGCTCTTTCTGTGTCTTGGATGCCTGAGAGAGGAGGCCATGCCACTCCCTGGCTATTGAGCCGGCAGCTTCTGCTCTAAGGGACAGTGCAATGGCCTCCCTGCTCTGTGGGCGCACAGGGAGCAAGGGGGATTCTGGTCTCAAAGTCAGGCGCACAGGGAGCAAGGGGGATTCTGGTCTCAAGTCAGGCGCACAGGGAGCAAGGGGGATTCTGGTCTCAAAGTCAGGCGCACAGGGAGCAAGGGGGATTCTGGTCTCAAGTCAGGCGCACAGGGAGCAAGGGGGATTCTGGTCTCAAAGTCAGGCACACATGGAGCAAAGGGGATTCTGGTCTCAAAGTCAGGCGCACAGGGAGCAAGGGGGATTCTGGTCTCAAAGTCAGGCATCTGCGGGCTTTTGGCTGAGTCTCCTGCGGTTTGGGCTTCCTGGGAAGCAGGCAGAACAGAGCAGGACAAGGGTTATAAAAGCATTGTCTGGCCCAGTTCGGGCTGGGGAGGGGGCTTGGTAGAACACTGGGGGCCTCAAATTACAGTCCAGGACTAAGCCTTCCCAGCAGCCCCCCCTGGACCTGTCTTGAGCACAGTTTGCTCCCCCTCCTCTGCTGGGTGGAGAGCAGGTCAGGCAAGGGAGGGGGTCTTGGAAGGAGACATCACAAGAGAGCGCAGAGAAAAAACGAATAAGGGAAGCAAGCATGGAAACGTGTGTGCGTGTGTGTGTGTGTGTGTGTGTGTGTGTGTGTGTGTGTGTGTGTGGAGAGAGAGAGAGAGAGAGAGAGAGAGAGAGAGAGAGAGAGAGAGAGAATCGTCCCAGACACAAAGGCCTCCCAACCTCCTGCTCCCTCCCCACTTGTCCTTCCAAGCTAAAGGAGCCTGGTCCTTGGAGGGGGGAACTTAGAAGTCCAAGTCTTGACTCAAGGGCTCTACCAGAACAGGGACTTAGGGCTGGTGAAGACAGAACACAGACACATTGGTCTCAATTGGCCAGACAGCGCTCAGTTTAGGGAGACCCTCCACCTCTACAGTTGGGAGAGGCCAGGCCAGGTAGACAAGCAGCTGAGACCACCCTTCAAACAAACAAACAAGCTTGGGTGGCCGGGGCACGGGGGGGGGGGGTAGGGACGAGAGGTGGCATGGAGACCCAGGTCAGAGAAGGAGAAAGGACTTGTCCAAGGCCATGATGGGAGTTTGAGGTCCAGGATGGGTTCGGATTTTCATTACTGAGTCGGTGTTGGGGAAAGGAGAGGTTGGTTTGGGTGGGAGGAAGGCAGGGCCTCTGACTGAGCCAAAATAGGGGTTTAAGTCAGTAAATCTGGGCCTACACTTCTGCACCCTGCCCACCCTGACTCTGAACGAATCTGGATGTCTATATGAGCCTCAGAGAAAACTCTAGACTGTGAGGGCCAGGGACTGGAAAGCTAACTTGGCAGGTCCCCCCAGGGAGCCACACACCCTTCCTTAGTCTGTAGCTCCTGCGCTATCAGGGTAGTTTAGCCTTTGAGGTGGGGGAGGGGGCATTTTACTACGTTGTAGATTGTGTGTGTGTGTGTGTGTGTGCCTGTGCCACGCAGGGTAGGGACTGACCAGAGGGAACTTCAGCTAGCAAGAAGGAGGGAAGGGGCCAGGTTCCTAACCACTAGTTGCTGAGACAAAAGTTTTCAAAGAGCGCTGGAGCTACATTCTGCTTAGTTTGGGGGAAGGGAAGAAGAGAGACTCAGACACCGCCCCCCGCACCACCACCCCCCCCCGCCACACACCCCGCCTAAGGCCCTCATAAATATTTACACACCGGGCAGAAATGCTTCGGCCACAAATCCCAATATTATGGGCAGACATCACGGAGTGTGTGTGAGTGAGTGAGTGAGTGAGTGAGTGAGTGAGTGAGTGAGTGTGTGTGTGTGTGTGTGTGTGTGTGTGTGTGTAGCGGGGGCTAGGGGGAGTTGGAGCCAACTCTGCACAGCTATGGCTGCCTGCTCCGGGCCCTGCCTCCTCACCCTAGCCCTCTACTCCCTTCTTCTCCCCTTGAACCTGGTCCCCAATACTGAGATTTCCCACCCCCACCCAAGCTCCTGGGGGCCATCTGCCTGTATGTCTCCAAGAGAACCAACAACCCCACCCCCAAAACTTCTTTCAGCCTTCCACACCACTCTGGTCTACCTTCGATTTCCATTCCCGCTCCTACCTGGGTCCAGGGCAGCGCTGGGGACTCCATGAGGCGCGTCGCAGCGAGAAGGGCACTGACCGCTCACCTGGGACATCGGCCTGGGACCTGGAGAAAACAGCGCTCAGCGGGCGGGGCAGGCCTCCCTCGCGTGTGCGTGGGGAACCGGAGTGGGTGCCCTAGCGCATACTCGTGCAAGCTGCGCGCTGTTGGCCTAGGCAGGTCACCTCGTGGACCCCGCCATGCGACACCCGGGTGTCGCCCGCGCCCCCTCCCCGCTCACTCGCTCTTGGCTCCCATTCCAGCGCCAGCTCGCACCCACCGATCGCCCCTTCCTTCTTCCTTCTCTCGCTCCAGCCCCCTCGCTCCTCCCCTCTTCCCTGGCCCACCCCGTCCCCGCCCCCTCCTCGCTGTCTCAGCCCCCCTCAGGCGTCCCCTCCCCCGTGCGGGACTCGGGGCTGCCAGGGCAGGACACGTCTGTACGCGGGGCGTCCGAGGCCTGAGCCCCCACAGGAAGCCAGCTCGTCTGGTTTCCTCCCCTCGCTCAGAGCCAGGATCTCCAGTCTCCCCAGATCTCCGCCTACCCAGGGCCGGGAGAACCTCGCGGGTTGCACAAGGGGCCGCATGTTTTCCTTCGGTCTTAAACTTTGTCAAAGTTTCCAGAATATCAAAAGAAAGAAGTCACAATCACCCTGGGACGATGGTCTGAATAGTAGTAGCCCTCAAATCGCGTTGTACCGAAGATCAGAGCAATCTAGTTCTTTGGGTGCCCTTTGTCCATGCCCTGAATTTCTACTTTGGAGCTGGGTGCCTGGAGTTTGGGGCTCAGCCCGTCAGAAACTGGCCCTCTGGGAAGCCGAAGCCGGGCTGGTGTCTCATCAGCCTCCCCGGTTCCATAGAAGCCAAAAACATCCCCAGGGTCTGCCACCCCCGCCAGTGCCAGTTGGACATGGGAATTCGTTTTAGAAGTAATGTCCGGGATGGACATCTTTGGGCTCCAGGCTGGCACCCCAACTTTCTCACACGACGGCGAGTGTAGAGGGATTGAGGAGAGGCCAGTCTGTTGGTCTGGCTGGAATTGTAAGCTATGCAGAGGAACTGTCACCAAGAAGTGTGTGTGTGTGGGGGGGGGGGGTTCGGAGACCCTCAGAGCGACTCCAGGAGCCGATTCTGAGAGCTTGTAGGCAACCAGGTGGAGCCATGGAGGTGATCCTCAGGTAGGAAGTCCCTCTGGGACTCACACTGGACCTGAGCTGCCTCCAAGCCCGGCGTCTGGGTCCAACCACCAGGGATAATTAGGGAGGCGGCGGCGCCAGGACACCTCCTCTCAGCCCGCGTTACAACCGAAAGGAAATGTGGAACGCCAAGGATGGAACTTCCCCACGGTCGCCTCCCAGTCCTCGAAGTCACTACTTACAGTTCTTGTAGGTCTACTGGGCGCCGTCGGGGCCAGGACCCGCGTGGCCCCCACGGCGCCCGCAGCTCTCTCGCCGCCCTCGGCCACGTCCCCGGGGATGGGCAGGGGTGGCTGTGCTGGGAGGAAAGCGGGGCGGGAGGGGGTCCCGCCTTGGACGTCTAGATGCTCGCTGCGGGGGACTTGGCGCCCCAGAGCCTCGGAGATCAGGCTGCTGTCTGAAGGCGTCGCAGAGTTTGGGAGCACTCCTCCTTCCTGGTAGCGGCTGAGTCACTGCGACGCGCCCGCGGGAGGGTTTGGCCGCTGTTGCATTCTTCCCGGCTTACCTGAGCCGGTAGGCCAGGCCTCACCTGCCTTTAAAAGCAGCTCCCCAGTCTCTCCTTAGCTTCAGCGCCCCACCTTTTAGGTTTTTCTGTTTCAGATCAGGGCCCCTGGAACTAAAGAAATTCTTGAGCCTCATCGTTTCTAGTTCATCCAAGGGATGTCAAAGTGCCCCACCCCGTCAGAAGCCTGTTTACATCTGTGTAACTGCAGCAACACCTTTACCTTATGCACGCTAGTTACACAGATGCGCTCCCTTTGAGGACACAGCAATCAGAAGTACTAGACAACAGGATTTGAGGGCCACTACTACTAAGTATTGTGATACCGTACCAAGAATCACAAGGGTATTTACTTGTGCAGTAACTTCCTGTTGTTGAGGCAACATGCTGTTCAGTGTGGCTGCAAACTCCTGTGTGATGACCTTCTGCTCCTACTTCCCTAGCGCTCTGATTACTGGGCACCACATCCGGTTTGAGGGGCTCTAGAGATGGGTTTCCTGTATGCGAGTAAGCACTCTTCCAACTGAGCTATATATCCTCCATGAGCTTTTTGGTATGCTACCTAGTATTTGAATAAAAAGCATTTTAGTAAGGAGGGATTAAGGTGAGACAGAATCTCATCTCGTGTCAACAAGCTAGCCTGAAACTCCTGATCCTCTGGCCAGGCATCCTAGATACTGGGATTTCAGGTGGGCACCATTATGCCTTGTTTCATTGAGTTGTTTCTTATTATTATATTATTTTTGAGACAGGGTCTCACTATGTTGCCATGGCTGGCCTGGAACACACTATGTAGATCAGGCTACCCTCAAACACTTGCTTTCCCTCCCAGGGGCTGGGGTTAAAGGTGTATATCACCAGGCCCCACTATTACTAGTACTGTTAATTCTTAGATTATCATATAAAATGAGTTTCATCATGTGTCGTTCTTCCGACTCGTTCCCTCCCCTACGGCCATCTCCTTTGCCCCCTTTAGCTGGTTGCCTCTTTATTACATTTATTCGAGACCCTTGCTCTTCTCTAGCTCCTTCCACATCTCTTTCTCTCCTCTCTTGATCCCCTTTCCTGGAGTTTCATCATATGCACATACAAATCTATAGATGCTTTCACATACATGGTCATACCCATATGCATAATCTTTGAAGCAAGGCTCCACCGCTAAGAGAAGACATGCAGCGTTTGTCTTTCTGAGCTTGCCTTGTTTTGCTGACCATAGTTTCCAGTTTCAGCCATTTCCCCACAAATATCACAGTTCGCCATTCCTCCAGGGCTGCATAGAAGAATTCCATCGTATTTGTGAACGGCATCTTCACAAGCCATTTATCCGCTGACAAGCATCAAGGCTGGTTGTCTCCTCTGTGCACAGCACAGCAGTGAACACGGTGAGCAGGTGTCTCTGCAGTACACGGACTCGAAGTCCTTCAGGTGCGCACCAGGAGTGGTGTAGCTGGGTTGTATGCTAGCAGAAGCTTGCTTTCAGTTTGTTGACGAGCCTCCACATGGATTTCCATCTGGTGCAGGTATGCATTCCCACTGGCAGTGTATTAGGGCACCTTGCCTGCATTAGTGGCTTCCCCTGCCCCCCTTGATGACAGCCATTGTGACTGAAGTGAGATGAACAAGATTGGATGCCCCTTTTATGTCTGTACCTGAGCCAAACATTCCACCTAGTCTTGCCCTGGTACTGCCTCCTCCTGAGAGACTTGGCCAGGTTGCCAAAGATGCACTCCATGTGGCGTAGCACCCAGGCACAGCTCTTCCTTCCTTCCTTCCTTCCTTCCTTCCTTCCTTCCTCCCTCCCTCCCTCCCTCCCTCCCTCCCTTCCTTCTTTCCTCCCTCCCTCCCTCCCTCCCTACCCCCTTCTCTTTCTTTCTTTCCTCTGTAGAACAAGCTAGCCTAGAATTCATTGTTATCCCCCTGCCTCTGCCTTCCCAGTGCTGGGATTAATGATGTGCGTCATCACCACCCAGCTTTCTTGGAACTAACTGTTAAGTACAGAGGAAAATTCAGTCTCAGGAACTGGCAACCTTATATCCCTGCACATGTTCCCTGGCTTTCCTATGTAGACCAGGCTGGCTTTCAGCTCACAGAAATCCATCTTCCTCTGCCCCCCAAGTGCTGGGATTAAAGGCTGGTGGCACCTGCCTGGCTTCTCTTTTTTATTTTTTTCTGTTTTTCTGTTTGTATACTTTGTGCATACGTGTGTGTGGGTGCACAAACGTGTATTGCTGTGCATCCCATGGTTGTTGAGACCCAAGTTTGATGTGGGCTTTCCTCTTTCATCTTATGCATGGAGGAAAGGTCTCTTCTCCATTACACCCAGAGCTCGCAGATGTGGCTAGTCTTGCTAGCCAGCTTGTGCCAGGGATCCTGGACTCGGCCTTCTGTGACTGAGGCCCAAGGCAGGCCTCTGTGCCCCAACCTGCATTTGCATGGATTCTGGGGAGCCAAACTCCAGTCCTCACACATTAACTGCTCCCATCTGCCTAGCCTGTATTTCTTTCTATATTTCTTCTTAAAAAAAGATTCATTTTTGTTGTTTTTAATTACATGTATGTGTATTTGTCTATTGCATGAGTACACACACACACACACACACACACACACACACATAGGCGTGCGTACGCATGGACACATTTTTGGGGAGTGTCTTAGTTAGGATTTCATTGCTGTGAAGAGACACCATGATCAAGGCAACTCTTATAAAGGACAGCTTTAATTGGGGGTGGCTTACAGTTTCAGAGGTTCAGTCCATTGTCATCATGGAGGGAAGCATGGCAGCATCCAGGCAGGCAGACATGGTGCTGGAGAAGGAGCTGAGAGTTTTATATGTTGATCTGAAGGCAGCCAGGAGAGACTCCGTCTTCCACACTGGGTGGAACTTAAGCATAGGACCCGAAAGTCCACCCCCACAGTGATGCACCTCCTCCAACTAGGCCACACCTCCTAACAGTAGCACTTCCCATGGGCCAAGCATATTCAAACCACCACAGGGAGGCTGTAGACTGGAGATTCCCTGGAGCTGCAGTTTCAAGCAGCTGTGATCTGCAGGATGTGGCTCTGGGATCTGAACCTGGGTCCTCTGGAAGAGCCCCCTTTCCTCTGCTCACCAAGTAGGGAAGGGGTTTCATACAAGTCACGTGGGAACAGAGCCTCCCAGTCCAGTGTTCTGCTATCCCCCTTCCAGAGCCGTCTAAATAACCAAATGACAAGAAGCCACTGAACAGGCTCTGTGGCCCCGAGGGCTTCCAGAGTAGAGCAAGCCCTTCCCCTCCAAATCTTTCTCAGTGTACTCACAAAGCCTGGCCACTCCAGTGTTCCACACCCTCCATGTCCAGCAGCACGTGCCAGTCTTCTCCACTTCCTGTCTTGGACAGGGCCCAGTCAGCTGGGCTGCATGCTGCAGCTGGATCACAGCTGTGGGCTCAGTGCCCTAGAAACCAAAGATGGGGCTCAGTCTCTATGAGGTAAGACCCTCCCAGATAAGGAGGAGTCTCATCTGGGAGTGTGCCTAGCCTGACCCCCAACTTCTCAGTTCAGCTCTCAGCCCTCATTTAGCATTTAGCGGGGACTGCCCCATGTACCACAACATCTGGAGGGAGTGGGGATGTTGTGTGTAGTAAGGGGGGCCTGCTCTGTAGGAATTAAGGATCACTTTCCAGCTCTAACTAGGCATACTACACGTGTCTGCTTGCAATTCCAGCATTCAGAAGCCAAGGCAGGAGGATGGTGAGATCCAGGTTAGCCTGGGCTACACTTCCAGACCAGTCTGGACTACATAGGAAGACTATATGTCAAAAGCCAAAGCTACCTAGCAATTTCCAGACCAGCCTGGAATATAGGGAGACTATATGTCAAAAGCCAAAGCAAACTGAGCATGGTCTTGAGTGTCTATAATCTCTACACTGGGAAGAGGAAGTAGAGGGATGAGGAGTTCAAGGCAGCCTAAGCTACCTAGCAATTTCCAGACCAGCCTGGGCTACGTGAGACCCTGACTCAAAAGAGCAATGAATATAGGGCAGGTGAGCCGGATGAGCAGGTAAAGGGGCCTGCCCTGCCAGCCGTGGCAGTCTGAGTTCATCTGTGTCGAAGTGGGTGGAGAGACTGTTCTACAAAATGGTCCTCTGACCTCCGCGTGTGCACTGTGCCATGTGCTCCCTCCCCAATGCACCCACACTTTTGTATACAGGCACATACACAACTATTGAATAAATAAATAAGCAAGTAAATACCACCCAGAGCACAACCCCCCCCAAAAAAAACCCCAACCCTTCCTTGATGCTTTCCACACCCAGATGTAGATATACACTGAGACCCTGTCTTAAAAGGAGTCAGCACGAGACATGAGCTATTTGGTAAAGGGCTTATTTGGTACTCACAGAGCCCTGGACTGTGCACATGCATAAACTGCTTGTGAGGGTGCACAGCTATAATTCCAGCCCTGGTTTGTATTTTTTTCTAAAAATACATGATATCAAATCACTTTTTTATAGGGAGCCTGCATGGGACTGACCTAGGCCTTCTGCAGTTGTGTAGCTTGGTCTTCCTGTGGGATTCTTAACAGCAGGAGCAGGGACTGTCTCTGAATCTGTTGCCTGCCTTTGGGACCCTTTCCTTCTACTAGTATTAAAAGGAGAGGAGGTGCCTAGTCTTACTGCAACTTGATATGCTGTGGCTGGTTAATAGACATAAAGTCCTCCCCTTTTCTAAAGAGAAGGAAGGAGGAATGGATATGGGGGAACAGGGGGAAGGGAAAGATGGGGGAGGGGGAAAGGGAATGAAAATACTGGTAGGGATATAAAAAAAACAAATAAAAATAACTTTTTAAATGTTTTTAGCAGTCAGGCAGTGGTGGCGCACGCCTTTAATCCCAGCACTTGGGAGGCAGAGGCAGGCAGATTTCTGAGTTCGAGGCCAGCCTGCTCTACACAGTGAGTGAGTTCCAGGACAGCCAGGGCTACAAAGAGAAACCCTGTCTCAAAAAACCAAAAAAAAAAAAATGTTTTTATCACATATGTTTTATTACTTATATATCTTCTTTGGTGAGATGTCTGAGTTTCATTCCTAGTGGTTCACTATTTTATAAAAATACAAAAATATAAAATATATAATAAATAATAATGTAACATGTTTTGATAGTGCTTCGTATGATTAAAAAATTGTGTGTGGGTGTGTATGTGTGTGCACCCACCTGTGCTAGGCCAGTGGAGGACTCCAGTGTTCTGCCCTGTCACCCTCACTGAACATGTTGCATGCAGTAGGCTGACAGTTGGCAGACCCCAGTGGTCCTCCTTTCTTACTCCACAGCACTGGGATATGATCAGGCAGTACAACTGTGCCCAGCTTCTTATGTGGTTGCTGAGGATTTGAACTCAGGCCCTCAGTTTGTACAGCAAGCCCTCTTCATCCATTGAGTCATTCTTAACAGCTATGACTTCTGCAAATGTTTTCTTTCAGTCTTAGTGTCTTTTTATTGGCAGTTTTTTTTCTATTATTTTAATGAAATCAGATTTATCAATTATTTCTCCCACGAACCCGTGCCTTTTGTGGTTTAGTACCTAAAGAGTCACTGCCAGGGGTCTTCTGGGAAGTTTGTTCTTCCACATACAAAATGTTTCAATATTCAACAGTCACCCAGTGAAGTACATAATTCAGTGGGCTTTGTTACATTACATTATTGCTTTAAATTGCAGTAAAAAAAATCTGAAGTGTCCAACTCAGTTAGAATAATTATACCCATGATATTGTGCAACAGCCTGTTTATAAGGTTTTCATCACACCACACAGAAACTCTTCAAATATTAAGCAACATCTCCCTGTATTAGATAGATAGATAGATAGATAGATAGATAGATAGATAGATAGACAGACAGATCCTAGTCCATCAATCTTAAGTTCCTTGACTTGTGAACTTATCTCTCTGACTCACCCTTCAGGTTATTTATCCCTCTGGACAAGCTGGAATCCATGTTTGTCATCATGGAATAATGTAGCATAAAAATACAAGCTAATTGAGTAGATCTTCCTGAATTCCACGGTGGCAGGAATAACGGTGTATCCCCCCACCCACCCCCAATTCAGGGGCAAGTACAAACACAATCTCCTATTGCCACAAATTACACAGTCAAGTTTCCCACATTGGGGAAAACCACAGGGTCAACCCATGCAGAGTTCACCTGATGAGCCTCGCCCTGGAGAAGCCACCACCTCACCATCACGAGGTGGCCCCTGCCAGGTAAGTGCCGAGACAACCACGCGTTGCTCTGCCCAAAGGCATGAATATTCTACAGACAGTCTTGCCTAACCTCCTGGCTATTATTTTTCTAGATTCTGTATTCCTTTGACAATCTGATGGTAGCTTTAGGCCCCCTCTCCAAAAGTTTGCTCCACGTGTGAGCAGAATTTCCAATACAATCTTGGGAGATTCTTGATCTTCAGAAAGCTCCTTGGGCTGGGAAGAGAGCTGTGGCCACCTCTGTGGCCCTGTCCCTTGTCAGCTGCCTATTTGACATTAATGATAAAAGGTGACAAAGTACAATATACGGAAATTGGGTTGGGTTTGGCAGTGAGAAGAAAGCACCCCCTAATAGCAGAGAGAATAAGACAGGACTTCTGGTGCCAAGGGAGGTTGTAGAATTGGGCAGAGACTGGGTGTAGCCCTGTGTATCCGTGGACTCCTGTTGGGGGTCACCTGTTGGTTTACCCTGAAGCAGTCAGGCTGATGTGTGGAGCCAGCCTTCCACTAATGGGAGGATCATCATGAGTTTGGGGTTCCTTTCTGCTTTGGATCTTACTATAATAAGAAGCAATAGACTTTTCACTTTTATCATGTGCTGTTTTCTATCTCTATCATCAAGAAAACTGAACCTTCAAGGGGAAGGCTGTGTCAAGCAAGGAGGAGCTGGTTTGCAGCTGTCCCTGAGGGCAAATGGATGCCATGCCAGGGGTAGACAGCTGCTGGCAACCCTAGGCTAGAGCACAGAGACACACTGGCTGGGTAAACAGCCAAATACGGGAACTGGGTGGCTGTACCCAAGGATTGCCACACTCGCCCCACTGCTGCTGACCTCCTCCTCCATGAGACGGCCACTGCCCCGGCATCAATAGTCACCTCCCAAAACAGAGAAGGATGCAAGCCCCCACTCCAGTCCCCTCCCCTCCACACCACCCTACCACCCTGGGGCCTTCCTGTCCCTCAGTTGCTCCTCCCATAGGGATCTGGAGAATTGGGAATGCAGCTTGTTGACTTTTTAGCTCCACGTAAAATTCAGAAGGAGAGAGAGATGAAACTGAGTGCTCACAGGCAAAGCAAAACACCCGCTTCCCTGGTCTCTCTCTTTCCTTTAAGAAACTGTGTTTGAAACTGACTGCTTCCCAGCGCCTCGCTAGAATAGATTCATGGTTTATAAGTACCAAGCATGGCGGTCCAGGAGACAAGGTGCTGTCTCACCCGCTCCACTTTCTCCCACAGCTACGCCCAGGCCTGAGTCAGTACCCACTAGAGATGCTCTCTGACGGCTCCATCCTCTCTCCAACAGAGAGGGCCAGTGTTCTCCGCCATTTATATCCAGAGACGCCAGAGTCCAGAGAACCTGGACTTACCCCAATCAATACAGCTGCTGTGACTTGCCCGGCTGGCCCGGCTAAGGAAAGCTGACTCAGCACTGCCTGCCCCTTGCCACGCCTCCCCAGCTGGTGCTGTGGCTCCCAGCCATGATCTTTCTTGTTTCTGTGAGTTTTGGGATCCAAGGCCAAGAAAGGCTGACTCAGACATGACCCCTTCAAGACCTGCGACTTCCTCCTGCGCCGAGAAATAGGGCATCCTGTGCCTCTGCCAAGAGGACCACAATGGCGGTCGAGGAGTTTAGTGACTGAGGTCTGGGCCGGGGAAAACCTTATTCCCCAGGGTGGGGTTTTCAGGCACGGAGTCGCTGCAGTACTGTCCTGACTACATTTCCCAAACTCAAAATTCTTATCTGTGGTTAAGCACATACAATTGTCCTTGAGAAGAAAATGGGAGAGAGGATTAGAAACAGGGTCTGTCTTAGGGTTTATCAGAGTAGGACCTAGTCCCATCCTCTCTTAGTCACTAGACTTGACTTCTGTTGGGGGGTGGGGGGGTGTCTCTCGGCAGACCTGCAGGATGTCCTCTTTGCTAGGACAACAAGAAGGTGCCAATCCTAGGGAAGTCACCAGACACATTTCTCAGACTTAGCAGCATTATTGACTTTTGAGAGAGGGATAATTCTTTGTTGGGGAGCTATACAGTGAACTGGAGGGTGCAGGACCTCTGCTCAACAATGCCAGGAGCACTTACCCAGAAACCTTCTAATCATGGAAATAAAATGCCTCCAGGCTGGTGAGATGGCCACCAGGTAAAGGCCCAAGCTGCCAAGACTGACAAGCTGAGTTCTGTCCCTGGGAAGAAGGACAGAGCTGACTGACTCCTTAATGTCCCCAGACATGGCCAAATGTCTCAGGGGGAGCGGTGACTAAAGCTTTCTTTGTTGGGGAGTCCTGATCCCAGAACACAGGACATGAGTGTATTGAAGATGTTTGGTGTCCAGGAAAGAGTGGAAGAGAAATTCAGACCTCATAGTGTAAGATCCTGATGCTAGGCTGAGAAAAAGGAGAGTCTCACTCCAGAGAACTTCTGGGCCAAGGGAGGGAGCATGAACAGACAGGCCCTAGGGAGTCAAAAACAAAACAAAACAAATAAACAAAAAAAAACACCCAGATTTTGTGTCTAGAATGTCCAGGTCCTACTCAAAGCCTTCATGGAAGAAGCCATCTCTTCATGGTTTCCTTCCCTTACCAACAAAATGAGGTTCTAATCGCACCTGTTGCAGGATTTAATTAAACTTTTAATTATTTCTTCATATAAAATATTTTGTTTTTAGTTCATACGTATTTATTTGTTTTTAAAGATTTATTTCGTTTTAAATGATATGCTTTGGGCTGGAGAGATGGCTCAGCGGTTAAGAGCACTGACTGCCCTTCCAAAGGTCCTGAGTTCAAATCCCAGCAACCACATGGTGGTTCACAACCATCCATAATGAGGTACGATGCCCTCTTCTGGTGTGTCTGAAGACAGCTACAGTGTATTTACATATAATAAACAAATAAATCTTTTTTTTAAAAAAATAAATAAATGATGTGCTTTGCGTGTGTCTAGGTGTGGGTATGTACATGTGAGTGCAGTGCCCTCAGGGGCCAGAAGAGGGTGCAGGACTCCCTGGAGCTGGAATTACAGGAGGTTGTGAGCTGCCCAAAGTGGGTGCTAGGACCCAAACTCAGGTCCTCTGCAAGGCCAGTATGTGTTCTTAATTGCAGAACCATCTCTCCAGCCCCATGGTCAATTTCATGTAGACTTACAGAAAAGTTGAGGCTAGACTTGGTGGTCCATGCATGTGATGCTAGCACTCGGGAGGCAGAACTGGGCAAATCACAAGATTGAGGCCAGCCTGGTCTCCATAGTGAGTGCCAGGTCAGCTCGAATTACAGAGGGATATGCAGAGTGAGACCTTGTCTTAAAAAGGCAGACCCTTTAACTGGGACATGGTGGTGCACACCTTTAATCCCAGCACTTGGGAGGCAGAGGCAGGTGGATCTCTCTGTTCGAGGCCGGCCTGGTTTACAAAGTGAGTCCAGGACAGCCAAGGTTACACCTAAACCAGGATGTGATGGTGCATGCAATCCTATACTGGGGAGGTAGAAGGATCAGAAGTTCAGAGTCGTCCTTAGCTATACAGGGAGTTTGCAATCAGGTTTGAGTCATATTAGCCACACAGGCTTGGTTTTATGAAGTAGTGGGATGGTTCAGTGGGTGGCGAACATTGAGTCTGATGTTTGGGTTTAGTCCTCAGGACTCCTTCAATGGCTGTGATCCTCTGACTTCCACACATGTGCTCTGGCTCTACTGCAGTAAATAAATTAATAAGAGATTTTAATTTGAAAAATGACAGCAAAAAGAACAAGGCATTCCGACGGAGACTTAGCTCAGTGGTAGAACACTTGCTTACCAAGCGCCAGCAGGTCCTGGGTTCTGTTCCTAACACTGGGAGAGGAAAAAGGAAAAAAGAAAAAGAAGAAAAAAGGAGAGACACAGAGAGATCCCATGCACACGCACCAGCCGATCCTCCCATGGACATTCACTGTAAAGGATAAGCCAACACTGACATCGTTAGTAACTGGACTCCCAGTTAATTCAGGCATCCTCAGCTTTGACCTAATATCATTTCCCAGAGACAGGATCCTGTCCAAGACATCTTATATTTAACTGTCAAAGTGCTCCCTTCTCTTTCTCTCTCTCTCTCTCTCTCTCCAATTATTTTTATTTTTTACATATGAATGTTTTGTCTGCATGTATGTCTGTGCACCAGGTTCATGCCCAATGTCCATGGAGGCCAGAAGAGGGTATCAAATCCCCTGGAACAAAAGTTAGGAATGGCTGTGAACTGCCGTCCTAGTCAGGGATACTGTTTCCGTGATGAAACACTATGACCAAAGCAACTAGGAAGGACAGGGTTGGTTTCACTCACGGTACTATATATAATCATCCAAAGCAATGAGAGCAGACACTCAGTCAGGGCAGGAACCTGGAGGCAGGAGCTGATGCAGAGGCATGGGGGGATGCTGCTTACTGGATTGCCCCTCATGGCTTGCTCAACCCAGGACCACCAGCCCAGAGGTGGCCCCACCCGCAATGGACTGGGCCCTTCCCCATCAATCACTAATTAAGAAATTGCCCTATGGGCTTATCTACAGCTTGATCGTATGGAGACATTTTCTCAATTGAGGTTCCCTCCTCTCAGATGACCATAGCTTGCACCAAGTTGGCAGAAAACTAGCCAGCACACAGTAGGAGAAGGAATGAGCTCCTCCTCTGACAACTATGACAGGAGTGAGACACACACAAACACATAAAGCATAAATGTTCAAAATACAAAAACAAATCAAGAGAAAAGAAAAAACGCAAAACAAACAAACAAACAAACAAAAACACCCCCAAGCCACGAACAGTGCATGTGAGGTGGCTCACCTGTCTCTGTAGCAGGAACAATGTCCTCGAAAGATATCACAGGAATACACGAACACACTGCCTTACATAGCAAAATGACTTTGTAGAAACAGAAGGACACAGACCTTGAAATGGGATGAGCTCCTCAGGAGATCAAAGCATCACACAGTCCCCAGTCTTTGGCTGAGACCAGAGAGGCAGGGTAATTAAAGATCAGAGAACCAAAGCCTGGGTATTCAGTCTTCCCCCCTAGACGCCCCCCAGAAAAGGAAAAAAAAAAGACACAGTCCTGACAACACCTTCAGGTTAGCCCTGTCAGCCCTGAGTTGGACCTCTGACCTAAGAACGTTAATATAAAAAAATTCACAGGTCTTAGTGCTGCTGACATCATGATAATTGCAGCAGCTACGAATGAACGCATGTGCTGGCGGGCGTGGCTGGTCGTGGGAAACAGAGTCACTGGGCAAAAATTACTGCTCACTGCCTTCGCATGAGCTGCCCCTTGGACCTGCAAGTTCAGTTCTTTTAACAACAGTCGCCAAGACAACATTGTGCTGGGCGTGGTGCTTTATGCCTATATTTCCAGCACTCAGGAGCCTGAGGCAAGAGGATTATATGTTCCAGGCTACAGTGAGATGGATCTGTGGGTAAAGAGGCTTGCGGCCAAGCCTGACAACCTGAGCTCAATTCCTGGAACTCAGACTCCTGCAAGTAGTCCTCAGATCTCCACATGTGCATGCCTCCTAAATAAATGTAAAATAATAATAATAATAATAATAATAGCAACAATAAAAGCAATAATAGTAATAATAATAACAATAGTAGTAGTAATAATAATAATAAGCCTTCTAAGTATCAGGCCAGCCTGAGCTACAGAGTAAGAACCCCATGTCAAAAAGTTCCATCCCTGATGAGGCAGAGACAGAGGCAGGCAGACATCTGTTAGTTCGAGGACAATAATACTGAGTTTCAGGACAGCCAGGGCCATATGTCGAGGCAAAACAAACAAGCAAGCAAACAAAACAAGGGTTATTGAGGTGGAGAGAGAAAGAACCAAGCGCACTAAGTTGTTCCAGGATCTCCACGAGGACATTGGTACATGTGGGCCCCACACGGACATTGCACACCTGGGGTAACCATAATAATACTGTTTTAAGGCTCAACGAAACCCAGACATGGTGGTTTGTGTCTGCAGTCTCAGGACTTGGAAGGGCAGGCTGTGTTGATCATTAGCTCCTCATGAGTCAATTGAGGTTCTTCAGGCCACTGAAGTCCTTTAAAGTCCAAAAACTTAGTTGAAGGAATTTGCTATTTTGCCTCCGGTTAAGACTCCCTGTGAAGGTCTGGGTGTAAACACCCCTACAACTTGATCCCCAACTAGTATGACATTTGGGGATGTTGTGGGACTGTCGGGAGGTGGACCCTAGCTGCAGGAAAGTGAATCTCTACTGGGTGGGCTTTGAGGTTCATAGCCTGACCCTGCTTCATGTTGCATCTCTGCATCCTGGTTCACAGAGATGCGAGCAAGCAGCCTGGTACTCCAGCCACAGCAGCTGCGAGTTAGGAGCTAGTTCGACGCCATCATGCCTTCACTGCCAAGATGGATTCACTGAGTATACCTTCGAACCACTAGTCAATGAGAGAAGAAGCTGATATACCTCCCACTACGGTCCTTGCAGAGATTCGGAGTGTCTTGCAGGCATTCATTCATTCATTCCTTTGTCCATCCATTCATGCAATACTTGCTGTATTCCTTACTTTTGTTTTTATTGCTGTGATAAAGCTTCATGACCGTGGGGCTAGAGAGATGGCTCAGGGTTTAAGAGCACTGACCACTCTTGCTGAAGAGTGAGGTTCAGTTCCCAGCACCCACATGTTGGCTCACAACCATCTGTAACTCCAGTTGCCGGAAACATACCACAATCTTCTGGCCCCCTAGGGCACCAGGCATGCACATGGTACACACATATACACACAGGCAAAGTGTTCACAGGCATAAAAATCAAACAAAACAAAACAAAACAAAAAACACAAAAAGACTAATAAACGTATACCCTACCACAGCCAAGGGAATTTCAGGAAGAATGAGCTCATTTTGGCTTATGGTTCCAATCATGGCAGGGGTGTGTGGCAGCACATGGAATCATGTCAGGAGGAGAAGAGAGCTAAGAGATCACATCTTTATCACGAGGAGAAAGAGAGAGAGAGAGAGAGAGAGAGAGAGAGAGAGAGAGAGAGAGAGAGAGAGAGAGAGGCTGAACTGTCAAGCCAATCCCCAAGGAAAGTAACACTTTCTAACACCCCTGCTCCCCACCAAACAGCGTCATTAACTGAGGACCAAGTGTTCAAATGCCTGCACCTGCACCTATAGGGAACATTTTTTTTAAAGATTTATTTATTATGTATAGTCTTCTGCCTGCATATATGCCTGCTGGCCAGAAGAGGGCACCAGTTCCCATTATAGATGGCTATGAGCCACCATGTGGTTGCTGGGAATTGAACTCAGTACTTTCAGGGAACATTCTTATCCAAGTCACCAGCTATAGAGCCCTGGCCCTCACTCTCGGGTTCCAGAGGGTGGATAAGAGACTGATAGATATGAGTGTGGCCTGGAGCAGAGTAGAACTGTGGCCTTCAGGAAACACGTTGTGGTTACGTGACTGGGCAAGAGACACTAAACCATGAGAGTCTGGGAGGCTTCATGGAAGCGGTGTGTTGGCCCTGAACAGGCAAACGTCACTGCAGAGATGATGTCAGCAGTTGTCCATATGCATACACTTAAAAATAAAATAAATCTTTTAAAAGCTAACTAAATTATATTATTAATTGATGGTGGTGATGGCTGCCCAACTCTATATTAAAATCCTTTGAATTACACATTTGAGGGATTTAGACTGGTGAATTATGTGGTGTGTGAGTTACAGTTTAATAAACTGTTACCAAAAAATAACCATCCGTTGGATCATACAAACCTCTCATGATTCCGGGGTAGAAGAACATTTGCCCGGTGTACTCCGGCCTGCCCTCAGCATCACCACCTTCCTCCCAAAAGAAGATCAAAGATATTAAAAGAAAGAAGGAAAAGAGCAAGCAGAGGAGGCCCTGCCAGCCCCGGGCACGCTAGAAGGGGCTTTGTTGGTGTTACTGTGTCCCAGGAGGCCGGGAGGGGGGCCGCCTGCCTGGGGCGGGGGCTGTGGGGGCGGGGGGGGGAGAGGATGGCACAGAGAGCTCTTTCAGGGGAGTTGGCCGAGAAATGAAATAGAAGGAGACAAGGAGCTCCCGAGGGAGGAGAAAAGAGGACCGTCTCTGTTTGTGTTCAGAAGGCGGCAGACTGGAGCGTGTGCTCTGAGAGAAACATCTGTGGAAAGAGAGAGAGGTGAAAACTTCCAGGGCGGAGGGAAGGAAAAATGAAAATGGGGGAGGAATGGGAGGATCCTTTAACCTCATCACCCCCACAACTTTAGACAACGGAATGACCCCTGGTACGAGGCCAAGCTGAACAGAACAGTCAATGTCTTCTCCTGTCTCTCTCATAAGGACTGTCTGGGTCAATACAACGTGGTGGTACCCTCTGTTTGCCAGTCAGAAGACTGAGGCACAGAGAGGTCGGAGACGGCATGAAATGACACTGTGGTTAGTCCTGCTCTTATGTTCTGACTGAGGGGCTCAGAGCCACCATCTGTTCCCTGGAAGGTTCTAGATGTCACAGCCTACGAAAGGAAATAAGTGTGTTAACCAGATGACAGGCTCTGGCCACAGGGAAGCAGCAGAAAGCAGATTTGCTCTTCTGCCTTCAAAGACCACAACCCCGGCCGCAGTGCTGCTTCTTAGCGCTCTTGCCTAGCAGTCACAAAGTTCTGAGTTTGGTCCTCAGCGTCCTTGGCACCTATAGACCGGGTGTTCCATGCCTGTCATCCCAGATCATAACGGGCAGAGGACAGGCAGATGAGAAGTTCAAGGTCACCCTTAGCTACTTAGAAAGTTCAAGGCCAACCTTGGCTGTAAGAGACTCTGTCTCAATGAAGGAAGTAGCATTAGGGAGGTGGCTCAGTCAGTAAAGTGTTTACTGGGCGAGTGTGAGGACCTGAGTTTGAATCCCAAGCATCCACTTAAAAACCAGCGATGCTAAAATGGGTGTGGGGGACCCCCCCCTTCATCCCAGCACTTGGGAGGCAGGGGCAATCGGTTCTCTATGAATTTGGGGCCAGCCTGGACTACCTAGCAAATTCCAGAGCAGCCAAAGCTACAAAGTGAAATCCTGTTTCAAACAAACAAATAAAACACCTTCACCACCACCACCACCACTACCAATAGACCAGACAGGTATTAAGGAAAATTAAATTCACAGATAAATGAATGAAGGCAGAAAAAAAAATCATCCTGAGTGAGGTACCCCAGACCCCAAAAGACAAATATGGTATGTTTTCTCTTACATGTGGATGCTAGCTTTAAAGCCTGTGCGTGCTATAATCTGAGCAACCACTGAGGTCAGGTGCCTAGTAATGGAAAAGAGGAAAGGGAGAATCTCCCAAGGCAGGGGAAATAGAGCATATTGTTATAGAAAGATAAAGAGAACTAGAAAAGGAGGATGCAGGGCAAGGGAGATAGAAGAGAAGGCTAAGAGGGGATACAGGGAGTGACAAGGCCATTTGAGAAATCATAGAGAAATGTACTATTGTAGAAATGTCCTAAAATATATAAATATAAAAATGTAACCTAAATGGAGTTACCGAATAACAGGGAGACAATGCCCCCACAGTACATCTTATATTCCCAAGTAAAATGTCCAGTGCCAGGAACAAATTGCATCTTATTGAGTCATTGGTCAAAGGGGTTCCATAGAAACCCCCAAACATCACAGGCTATTGCCAAGGCTGGTGGTAACTCTCCACATCCTGACACCAGGGCCCTGTTGCTGAAGAGAGCATTTACACATGCCATCAAACCTGGAGAAGTTAAACTGGTGCCTAACTAGAAGTTCACCCCTACTAGCTAGCATTAAGGCACTAGAATGTACTCTGCATCTTATTAGAGGAGAACTGTAGTCATCAGCATCTATGTAACCTGTAACACTGACCTGCCTGTAAGATACAGTGATGCATAATGGTCCAGATGTTGGGAGGGCAACCAATGACTATCTAATTAGATTTAAGGCCCACTCTATGAGTTAAAAACCACTCTGACATTGCTATAGTGTCCAAGAACCTGAAACTAGAAAGGTCATAGGCCTAAGGGAAAACCAAACACTATTATTCTGCCAGAGGAACCTATCTATAAATTAACATAACAGCATATGGCTATACTCATAGATCAATGCCACACTCAGTCCTTGTCAGAGAAGTTTCTGCTTGTATAATGTGTGAACTAACACAACTGGACAGTGTTCAGAGACTGAGAGACTTGGGAGCACTCAGTCCTAAAAGGGACCCTTCCCTCAAGGCTCAGGAACCTATGCAGAAGAGAGATGGGAGGATTGTAAAAGCCAGAGGGGACAGGGACTCCAAATAAACAGCCTTTCAGATACAACAGGAATGATACCTGTATGAACTCACAGCAGCAGCCACAAGGTCTGCCCAGGTTCAAGTCAGACAGGGTCCTATCCTTGAGCTCTTCACAATACCCACTTGCAAAGGAAAATTTAGGTTTTTTTTGTCCAGTGGAGTCTCACTGGATATATTAACCAAATCCCAGGGAAGGGCCCATGCCCAGAAGGAGTTGGCCAACACAAAACAAACTCAGTAGTATTTTTTTAAAAAAGGATTTTCATCTCATTTTTCTTTGGACATTTTTTTTTAAATTTCTTGTTCATTTTGATTTTTGGTATGTGTGCATGTTTCTTTTTGTTGCTGTTTGTGTGGGGTGTGTGTGTGTGTGTGTGTGTGTGAGAGAGAGAGAGAGAGAGAGAATGAACATAAAGTTGAGTAGTGGGGAGGTGAAGAGAATCTGGTAGAAACTAGGAGAGGAAAAAACAAATTCAAAATATATTGTTTGAAAAAAAAAAGTAAATAAATCAGACGTGAATAGGCTAGGTATGGTGATACATGTCTCTAATGCCAGGACTTGGGAGGCAGAGACAGGCAGATCTCCATGAAGTCGAGGCTACCCTGGAC
Organism: Tokudaia tokunoshimensis; assembly: GCA_036184795.1. NCBI lineage: Eukaryota > Metazoa > Chordata > Mammalia > Rodentia > Muridae > Tokudaia > Tokudaia tokunoshimensis. Next base: position 37,537,342 of record BTHU01000016.1, read on the forward strand.
TACAGAGCAACTTCCAGGCCAGCCTAAACTACATAGAGAGAGATTCTGTAACAAGAACAAGAACAACATAAACATCAACAACAAAAACTGCTACTGCTACAACTACAAATACAGCAGCAGCAGCAGCAACAAACCAAGCCCAGACACAGGGAGCTGGGGATATAGTTCAGCAGTTAAGAGTACTGTGCAATTCCCACAGTGGCTCAGAACTGCCAGGAACTCCAGTTCCAGGGGATCAGACACTTTTCTGTCCTCACGAGGCAGCAGGCACACACACGATGCACAGTCTTACAGGTAGATAAAAGTCCCCCGCACATGAAAAGCAGGGTACAAAGAAGCCAGAGTCTGAGCCTCAGCGTCACGCGGCGCACATGAAGCAAGGACAGACCAATGCCTGCTGCTCATGCAGACCACAGGCTAGAGCAGCGCCTGGTGCTCAGGCCGAGCGCATGCTGAGATTAGATCCATACTGGCTACTGCCTGGAACCCTCACGATCCTCAGAAGGGATTTGCCTTAGTGAAAGTCTAAACTAGCCTTAGTCGGCTACTCTGTATCTGTTCCAAGAAGTCTGAAAGGCAAGCATCACAAGGAAACTGTGATCTGGCTGGGGAGATGGATGATCAGAAGTTAAAATGCAAGCATTGAGGACAGGTGTTCGGGTCCCCAGAACCCACCCGTGTGCCAGGTGGTCGTGGGAGGCCACTTGTAGATCCAGCTTTTGGAAGTGGAGTCAGGAGATTCCCAGAGCAAACTGGCTCCCAAGACTTGCCAAACGGGCAAGCTTTGGGTTTGATGGAGACCTTGATAAATAAGATAGAAAAAACTCGGGAATGTGGATCCCAACATCAGTCTCTGGCTTCCATGTGCATGTGTGCAGACACTCAGTCACATGAACATAATTCTCCCATGTGATGCTATTCCTGAAGAGATGTGAACAAACTCATCCCAGATATCAGATCAAAACGAGAACACCACTAAAGTCCACTTGTTGAAGGAATTAGTTTGTTGGGGGTTCCTTACAGGGATACAGGTGGGACAGCATCACCAAAAGCTGGCCACAGCATGGGAGATGCTTCTGAAATCAGCAAACTTGGAGGGCACTGCACAACCTGCAGGCAGCTCAATAGGTTAGGGAGCGCTGTTCCCGGAAATGCAAATGCGGTTTCTGGAAAGAAAACAAAGTATCTTAAAGACAAGATACACTGTGTTAGAGAAAGAGCTGCTTGACTTGGTTGAGGTGGTGCACAGGGAGACTAGAGACGGAGAATAAAGAGATCACCAGAGAGGTCTAGTTTATAGAAAACAATCTAATGCACAATTAGAGACACAGACTGAGAGAGGGGGTAAAATTGCTTTTTATGTGTGGGGCGATATGGCTCAGCAGATAAAAGAGGTTGCTTGGTTGTCACAGGCAGAGGTCAGAGGAGTATGTTGGGTTTGGTGTCCTGCTCTATCCCTACCTTATTCCTTTCAGACAAGGTCTCTCACTGTATCCAGAGCTAGGTGGTCTCTGTCTCTACCTTATACAGTGCTCAGGATATAGGAACTCACATAGTCATGTGGGTTCTTTTTATGTGAGTTCTGGGATTCAAAGGCAGGACCTCAGGTACATGCAGGAAATGCTCTTACCCACCAAGTAACCTTTCAGCCCTTAATGTTTTATTGATTCTATTCATTCATTCATCTATTTATTTATTCACTTTTAGTGATTGAATTCAGGGCCTTGGGCATGTTAGGTGCTCTATCAATGACCTCCATCTCCTGCCTCTGCTTCCTCCCTCTCTCTCTCTCTCTCTCTCTCTCTCTCTCTCTCTCTCTCTCTCTCTCTCTCTCTGTTACTGGAGACTGAACTCAGGACCTCACTATGCTGGGCAAATTCTCTACCACTGGACTACATCCTGAGACCACTTTTATTTTGAGACAGGATTTCACTAAGTAGCCCAGGCATACTTAAACTCATTCCATAGCTCAGGCTGGCCTCAAACCTGGGATCCTCCTGCCTCAGCCTCCCTCCTACTAACTAACTTCCAGAATCACAGGCATGAGTCATCACATCCAGGTTACATTTTATTTTAGTATTGCAAGTCATTGCTACCAATACAATCATTGCATGAAAATCTTGGGCATAACACTCTAAATGTGGGCCAGATGGTTCAGTTAAGAGCACTTCATGCTCTTGCAGAGGACCTGAGTTCAGTTCCTACCACATTGGATAGCTAACTGCAGTTCAGGGACTCGCACCTCCCTCTTCTGGCATCTGTGAGCACTGCACTCGTGTGTACATGCACACATGAGCACAAATAAGAATAAATTATTTTTGGAAAAAGAAAATTGTGACTGATGATTATTAGAGCATGAAGGGGAAGTTTTGTAGGATACACATTCAACAATGTGTGGAATATTGATTTTAAATTAATTATTAAACCAAATATTGCTGCCAGCCCTTCAACAGATTTTGAGGTATTTAATATTACCTACATTCAGTGATTTGTATATTTTTCTCTTAAAAAATGGATGTATGGGAGCTGGATAGATGGCTCAGCAGTTAAGAGCACTGACTACTCTTCCAGAGGTCCTGAGTTCAATTCCTAGCAACCACATGGAGGCTCACAACCATCTGTTATGTAATCTGGAGCCCTCTTCTTGTGTGTCTGAAGACAGCAACAGTGTATTCATATACATAAAATAAGTAAATAGATCTTAAAACAAACAAACAAATGTATGGCAACCCAAGATTTTTGTTGTTGTTGTAAGGACTATATATATATATATATATATATATATATATATATATATATATGTATATATATGTGTTTGTGTGTATACATATATACATATATATATACACACATATATATGTGTACATATACATACACATATATGTGTGTGTCTGTGTATATATCTGTCTGCCCTTCATGGCAGATACAGCTAGTCTGCTGGTGCCCAGTGTCCATCCTGGGAGGATGTACTTCTCATATATATTTCTGGCATATATATTCCTAAGACACACACACACACACACACACACAAACACATCTATATCTGTATCTTTATCTTAGGGTTTTGTTGCTGTGAAGAAACACCATGACCAAGGCAACTCTTATAAAGGAAAACATTTATTTGGGCTGGCTTCCAGTTTCAGAGGTTCAGTCAATTATTGTCATGGTAGGAAGCATGGCAGTGTCCAGGCAGACATGGTGGTGGAGAAGGAGCTGAGAGTTCTACTTTTCTCTGCACTGTGTTAGCTGGGAGGAGAGGGTGGGCGTAGGGTTTAGAAAGAGCAGAAGTGGAGAAGTTTCTGGAAGAGGTCTATAAAGATGCCACATAGTGGAGAATAGAAGGAAATATTGTAGAGGGAAAGTTTGATGGACTGTGGTGTGAAGACAGATTAACGGTGGTAGACGTGTGGGGGGGGACATTGGTTATTTTCCCCCGGGGACAACAGACTCATTGAAAGAAATGCCAGTAGGAGAGAGCTTGAAGCTTGCAGCTGAGCCCTTTTTTGAGATGGCTTCTTTACTCCGATTGCTCCTTGTCACCCTGGGAATAGAAGCCAGTGCCACTTGGCAGTCCTAAAAATAAACACAGGCCAGACAAAGATAGAGACACGCCTGGGTCAGAGCCAGAGACTAGCTAGACTTGCAGAGGAGCTCCTGACTGGTCACATTAAGCCAAGATCCTTATGAATCAAAACCTTGTGATCTGATGGAATCAAACGAATTCAAGGCTTGAGTATGTGGCTCGACTGGTGGAATGCCTGCTTAGGACTCAAGGCCCTGGGTTCAATAGCCAGTACCACATAAAACTAAGTGTGGTGGGAGGCATTACCCCAGCATTTAGGCGGCACGTGCAAGAGAGGCGTCTGCACCGCGCCATTCGCCAGCCCTCCAACCTCCTGCTTGCTCTTGACAATCTCTGTCCTCCCAGCGCCTGTCCCTTTAAGACATCAGTTAAGTCTGGAAAAACAGAGATTAAACTCCACGAGTGACAGTGGACCATCACCAGCCCAGGCTTTGGTTGTTTTTGTTTATTCTGCTAGGTAGCCCAGGCTAGCTTCAATCTCTTCATCGTCCTGACTCAGCCTCCTATGGGTGGGATTACTGATGTGTCCCTCACCCCTGTCCCTAGCTCTCAAGCCTGGTTTTAGAGGGAGCCTAGCTGCTTCAATCTGGATTCCTTGGACTCTGAGCACGTTGCTGAGGGCGGGGGGGGGGAATCCAGACAGCCTGTGTGAATTGCAGGCACCCCAGCAGAATGTGGCCACATGAGAAACAGGATTGCCCAGCAGCCTCACGTCTATGTCACAAGTGTAACAGTAAGTAGTAGCCGTGTTAAGTCACTTAAGCTTTGGAGTGGTTTTTCTTGTTTAAACACTGTCAAAACATGTAGTCGTCCTGGTTGGCCTGGACTTGCTACATAGATCAGGCTGGCCTCCCTAGTGCTAGGATTAAAACGTGTCTTGTTCAGCCTTGGAGTGGATTTTATATGAGACGCACATTCAGAGCTCTGGTACGAGCCTTCTAGATCATTCCATCCCGATATGATCCTTGAGAGTGGCACTTTTAGTTCTGTTCTCTACTGAGAAAACTGAAGCTCAGGGGTAGCCTCGTCTAGCCTCCACTCTCTCAGTTGGGGAGCCATATAGCCTGGCTCCTGATCTAGGTCTGTCGCACTACTAGGAAGTGGGACTGGCTAGAGGAGGGTGTGGGGGGACGGGGGATGGTGTCACCTGACATTAGCAAAAGAGAAGACATGCTCTCCATGCCTCTTACCATTGGGCCATCCTGGGCTACAGAGGAGCAGAGTGAGGGGAAGACAAGGGCCAGCTGCAGTGGTGACCAGGCTCTGCATCTGGGTGAACAATGATTCTTTGTGGTCAGAGGCCCCTTAATCCAAGCTGATTGGGATGGCACCCTCGCCCTCCCGCCCCTCACTTTTTGTGAAATACCCTCCGGTGTCACAGGGTCCTGGTTGAGTACTATTTCCTCAAAGGTCCCCTGGCTTGGCCAGTGCATCCACCTGCTGCCCCATGTGACCAACCTCTGTGTGTATGTGTTTACAGAGTGGCTATGGCAGGGCCACCTGCACCAAGCATTCCCTTGGTATATGGAGAGTCCCTGAGCTGAGGGCCACATGAGACTCTCTTTCCAAATCACTTCACTGGCATCCTTTTCCATGAACTCTCTGTCCCCTCCTGCTGGCTGTCAGCTTGTGACATACTGCCTAATGTTCTCCTCATGGTGTCAAGCTGAACTTGAACCATTTGTTCCCCAGGGGTAGCTGCATTGATCCTCTTCTGATGGACGAGCCAGGAAGGACAAGGTGGCCTGCTAGTGACACTATGCACCTGTGAGCATGACTCTGGAGATCCTGCTGGGTTAAGCTCTGCAGGACTGGTGGGCCAGGCGCTCCTCTGGGTACCTGTGTGTCACCCCAGGCAGTGGGCATTTCTTTGGAAACCTGGGAGGAGAAAGGAACTATTCAGTGCAATCCATTGTTGGGGAAGAGAGAGGTATGTGTGTGTGCGTGGGGTGGGGGGGGGTCCACAGAGGGTAAAGTCAGCTAACCTCAGATTTTTGTCACAACTGAGTCAATAACAAAGTGAAAGAATGTTCTGGAAGCTACTGAATGGATATTGGGGTCTGTTGTGCAGTTTCCTGACACCTGATTGCAACCTGGAGTATGTCTTTGTACTTAAATTATTGATTCATTGATTGACAATTGATTGATTGTATGTGTGTGTGGGGTGTGTGTGTGTAAGTGTGTGTGTGTGTGTGTGTTTGTGTTTGTGTGTGTGTGTAAGTCAGGACAATTTGAAGGAGTTGACTCTCTTTTTCCACCATGGGCTTCTCATAGATCAAACACCAATGTAGGTGGACAGAGCCTTTACCTCTGGAACCACCTCAGCAGCCACACCCTAGACTCTTACTTGTGTGACCTTAGAATAATAAGGTCCCTGCTGTCACCTCTTCTTAGGTGAATTTCCATTCTCTCAGCTTTGGCAACATGACACAGTTCTGTTAGGGCCTCTTCCCTATGCCTCTTCCCATATGCCCTTCTGAATGGTGGCTTCTTCCTCCTCCTCCTCCTCTTCTTCTTCTTCTTCTTCTTCTTCTTCTTCTTCTTCTTCTTCTTCTTCTTCCTCTTCCTCTTCCTCCTCCCCCTCCTCTTCCTCCTCTTCTTCCTCCTCCTCCTTCTCCCCCTCTTCCTCTTCCTCCTATTCCTCTCCTCTCCCTCCTCTCCCTCGCACTCTTCCTTACTCCCCTCCCTTTTCCATATACTGAGGTTGGAAGCAGGACAGGCAGTGTGTTAGGCAAACACTCTCACCCACTACAACCGGGCCATGACTTCTTTTCTTTTCTTCCTTTTGTTCTCTTTGGAAAGCCCCTCCCTCTAGGAGAGAGAGATGGCTCAATGGATAAAGTGCTTGGTGTGCAAGCATGAAGATCTGAGTTCAAATCCCCAGGACCTACATAAAGCTCCTACAGGGAGAAAGGAGGCAGAAACAGGAGAATCTTGGAAGTTGCAGGACAGCACAACAGAAAACAAAACAAGAGGCCCTGTCTCAAGGTGGAAGATGAGAACTGGCATTAGCTTGTATTCTAACTTTCATACATGCCTTGTGTGGGTCCTGCATTCACACATGCAAATGTGTGTGACAATAAATAAAGAATAAAGTCCACTCTTGTCCTCTTGCTCTCTTGTTCTCTCTTGCCCTCTTGGGCTCTTCCCTTCCCCCCTCACTCCATGTGGTGTCGTCATGGCTGGCCTCTACTTCTCTACTCTTTCCTTCTCTCTGCCTTTCTCTGCCTCTACTACCCTCTTAACTCCCCTCCCATGCCCTGAATAAACTCTATTCTATGCTAAAAAAAATAAAATAAAGCCCTCCCCAGGATAGCTGTTTTCCTGTATAACTATCGCCTGTATGCGTCTTACAGTCAGCGTCTGCCTGCCACAGAGACTCCGAGACTCGGGAGTCTGACACTATAGCCTGAAGTTGTCACTCACTTCTTCATAGGCCTCAGTTTCCTAATCCATGGGTGATATGGGCAAAGCAAAAGTTGTCTGCCCTCTGGAACTTCTAGTGATTCACCCCATAATCATGTAATTGAGGGCCTGCTGTCGGACAAGTCCTGCCCAGACTGGTGTGAGGCAACCATGGTGAATGGGGCCTGGTCCGTGTCTGTGTGGTCTTGACTCTTCACACATACACACACACAAATTACACACATGCTCACATTATACACATTCACATCACACACATCAACACATCACACATACACATAACACACTTGTACTACGCACACAAGCACACACACTAACACTACACACACACAGACACACATGCACTTACAAACATAAACATACACACTCACACACAAACACACTCACTACATACAAACACACACTCATACTCACACATAAAAACATACACATGAACACAAACATCACACACAGACATACACTATACACACAAACACACATACTTATACTCACACATAAAACACACTCATACAAGCACACACACTCACACACACACACACACACACACACACACACGTGTTTTAAAGAGACTCTGTGACCTTTTCAATTTCCTCCTTAGCTATCAGTTAAAGTCTTTCTCTGAAAAACTCATATTAAAATTTCTCATCCACTCTCCACAGAGTGGACGGCGCTCAGAACCCCTGTCTCCCGTCTCCAGTGTGAGACAGTCCCTGGTTACCTGGGGTCGATGCTGCTGTAATCAGGGCTAAGTGTTACATATAAACAGGCTTTCTGTTGCTATGACTTTCCTTTAGACATTTCCCTCTCTTGACCTCTCTCCTCCTCTTCTGTGCCTGTCTTCTTTGTATATATTAGTGATCTTACCCCTAAACCTGCAGGGTAGACACCATTACAACACATTCCAAGGTTAGACTCCAAACTGTCAGGCTGGACCTTCGGGAGGGAAGAACACTTGCAGGACCCTCGGAACCCTCTAGTCTGGCTGGCCCTGATCCTGGTTCAGTGTCTCCATATCTCTTTCTCAGGTTGACCCTGGGCTTTCCTTGTATTGTGTGTAGGAGGTGGAGATCTACCCCATCACTGTGAGAAACAGTGAACTTGAGCTCTGTATGGGGAATTTGCATGTCTCCACAGTTCCCCCTGGTGCGTAATTAATAGTCAGGCAGGGTGAGTTTCAGGTTGGGGATAATTTCCCCTTAGAATGTCAAAGGCAACGCTCTCTCTTTTTTTAAATGGTGTGGTTGAACAGTCAAGCACTACTTTGAGTCTCCGCTTTTGATGTGTCTCTGCCTTCTCTCTGTGAGTCTGTGAGATCTGCTCTTTCTGCTGGCGTTCTGAAACTCTGTGGTGGTGCTCTGGGGAATAAGTTTATACTTGCTCTTTGGCTTACACAGCTTGGAAATTCAAGTTGAAAAACTCTTAAATTGCTCATTTTTTCTCTCCTGTTCCCTCTCCAACTAACCCCCACTTGTCTCTTTTGAGAAGTCTTCAATGTTGCCTGGACTGGCCTTGAAGAACTGGGCTGAGGTATGTCTCCTCCCTTGGCCTCCTTAGTAGCTGGTTCTATAGGTACCATTGTCTTTCCTGTTTTCTTTTATGGTCAATGTGGTGTGTGTGTGTGTGTGTGTGTGTGTGTGTGTGTGTGTGCATATAAGTGGTTATTTTTAATATGGTCTTTATTTTATCATTAATTATTATACTTTAATAAATAATAAATATTAATTTATCTCCAGCTTTTAAATATTTACTTACTTACAGATTTATTTATTTTTATTCTATTTATATGAGTGTTTGTCTACATGCATGTATGTGCACTGCATGTGTGCAATGCTGCTGAAGGCCAGAAGAGGGTGCTGGATTTCCTTAGACCTGGACTTATAGATGGTCCTGAGCCACTATGCGGGTGCTAGAAAGTGAACTTAGGTTCAGTGGAAGTGTACAGTATGTGTTCTTAACCACTGAGCCATCTCTCTCCAGCCCCTGTTTTTTCTTTATTTTGAGATTGGGTCTCTCATATCCCAGACTGGCCTCAAATTCTCTGGCTAGCAGAAGTTGTTCTTGAGCTCCTAATCTAATCCTCCTGCCTCACTCTACCTCCCAGTCACTGGCATAAAAACTGTGCCTGGCTTATGTAGCATGAGACACCGAGTCTAGGACCTGTGTATCGTAGGCAAACACTGTACTGGCTGAGCTACAGCCTTGGACCAATTTTTTTTTTGTTGTTTTGATTTGTTCTTTTTTGAGACAGGGTTTCTCTGTCTGTGTAGCCCTGGCTGTTCTGGAACTCATTTTGTAGACCAATCTGGCCTCAAACTCATTCTCATAGAGATCTGCCTGCCTCTGCTTCCCAAGAGCTGGGATTAAAGGCATGCACCGCTATGCCTGGCTCCTGGCTCTATTTTATTTTACAGACATGATCTTGCTATATAGCCCAGGCTGGCCCTCCTATCTCAACCGTCTCAGTGCTGAAACTATAGATTTGCACCACCATACCTGGTCAGACCCTGCCTTTAACTTCCAGTCTTCCTGGCTTTTGTTTTCATTTTTGCTATAATATTTTTAATTTCTAAGACTTCATTTTGTTCTAGAAATGTTCATGTTTATATCATGTGAGCTGTATTTTATGGATATAGCATGATATATAATAATAAATGATTATTTTAGGCCAGGCATGGTAGTGTACACATTTAGTCCTAGCACTCAGAAGACAGAGGTAGGTGGAGCTCTGTGAGTTTGAGACCAGGGTTGCATAGTGAGACCCTGTTTAAAACAAAGAGAAGAAGTGAAAAAATTAAGCAGAGATTTACTCAAGCATAGTGGGGCACAGCTTTAATCCCAGCACTTGGGAAGCAGAAGTAATTGGATCTCTGCAAATTCAAGGCCAGCCTGGTCTACACAGAGACTTCCAGGATAGCCAGAGGTGTTCAGAGAAACCCTATCTTGAAAGAAAAAAGTTTATTTCAGATTTACTTATGTGTTTCTGTGAGTCTGCACATGTGTGTGCAGGTGGGCATGAGCTGAGTGTGTGAGTGTGTGTGCAAGTGGGTGTGAGCTGAGTGTGTGTGCGGATAGGCATGAGATGAGTTTGTGAGTGTGTGTGTGCAGGTGGGTGTGTGCAGGCGGGCGTGAGCTGAATGTGTGAGTGTATGTGCATGTGTGTGCAGGCGGGTGTGAGCTGAGTGTGTGAGTGTATGTGCATGTGTGTGCAGGCAGGTGTGAGCTGAGTGTGTGAGTGTATGTGCATGTGTGTGCAGGCAGGCGTGAGCTGAGTGTGTGAGTGTATGTGCATGTGTGTGCAGGCGGGTGTGAGCTGAGTGTGTGAATGTATGTGCATGTGTGTGCAGGCAGACGTGAGCTGAGGCACCTCGTGAGTCCATTGTGAAGGACGGCTGCACCGAGGCTCTCTCCCTGAGTACTTGGCTGCCCCTGCCGCCCTCCCTTCCGCTTTCCCCAGCTTGTCGTCTTGTCTTGTGTTCATCTTCTGGATTCTATTCCTTAAAATAAAACAATGTCTCCCGTGGCGTCTCCAGCTTCAGGAGGCAGGAGGGGAAGGGCATGAACTCCGTCCGTCCATCCTCCATCTTTAATTAGAAGTTGCTCCAATTGGGTTTTCTGTTGTCATCTCAAATTCTACTGGACTCGGAGCCTCTCTTTCATCTTCCACCACAAAATGAGCTCCTTCCCCCAAACCCTTGGTCCTGCCCCTGGTTTCCGCCACTGGTACCCAAGCTTTAAAACCATAGGGTCCCTTTTGTATCTTTGTTTTCCTTGCCTCCTATTTGTGGAACAAGGTCACCCTTTTCTCCTTCCTCATGGCTCCACCCCCCCCTTCCTCTCTGTGCCCACGGAGCTGCCGCCCAGACCTGTCTTCTCTCAGCAGGGCAGGAATGAAAGGTTTCGCCCTCACAGCTGATCTACAAAATGAACATGTCTGTCTAGTTTTAGTTTTCTTTGGTTCCTGTTTAGCTTTTGTTGTTTTGTATTTTCAGACAGGGTCTTGTTATGTAGCCCAGGTTGGCCTCCAACTCACAATGCCTTCCACCTCAGTATCCCTAACAAGTCTATTTAAGATAAAAGAAGAAAGAGGCTTGAGAGCTGGCTCAGGGCTTCAGAGCATGCTCTGCTCTTTCAGAGGACCCACATCCAGTTCCCAGCACCCACCTTGGGTAGCTTCCAACTGCCTGGAACTCCAGTTTCAGGACAGCTCAGGTCTCTGGCCTCAACACCAGCACTTACATGCACACAACATCCCCAGTCCACATACACATACCTGCAAAATAAATTTTTTTTTTCTTTGTAAGACTCTGAGACTGGAGAGATGGCTTAGTGATTAAGAACATTGGCTGCTCTTCCAGAGGGCCAGGGTTTGATTCCCATCACCCACATAATGGTTCTCAGCTACCTGTCGCTCCAGGTGCTGAGGGTCCAATGCCCTCTTGTGGCCTCCTCAGGCACTGCATGCATGCATGCAATGTACAGGCAGACACTTAAATAGTAAACCAACAAAGCAGGCATGGTGATGCATGCCTTTAATTCCAGTATTTGGGGTAGGGAAGGCAGAGGCAGGTGTGAGTTCAAGGCCAGCCTGGTCTATATAACGAGTTCTAGGCCAGCCAGGACTACATAGTGAGACCTTGTCTGCAAACAAAACAAACAAACAAACAAAAAAGCCAAGAATAGAGCTAGAAGAGGAGGATGTGATGTGCATGTCTATAACCTTTGTCCTTGGGAGGCAGAAGCAGCAGGTCCAGGAGTTCAAGGTCATCCTCAGAGCCAAGTTGGCCAGAGTCTTTTTCAAAACCCAAACTAACAACAACAAAACACAAACAACAAGGAAACAATAGGCTTAGCAGGTAAGAGCTCTCGAGGCGCCGCGTGAAGACGTGAGTCCAATCTCTGCAGCACACAGAGAGCCCGATGCTGTGATGAACATGGGTCACCCCAACAGCACTCCTGCTGCAGAGGGAGGTGGAGCTTGGAGCAATGCCTAGAAGGCCAAGGGCTAGAGAGCTCGGAGCGCAGAAATGCACAGCGGCAGAGACAAGAGTGCCTGCCTCTAAAGTGGGAGTCTCAGATTGCCACATATATACTGTGGTGCGTGCGTGCACAGGCGCTGGAGCACACACACACAGACACACCCACACACCTACACCCATGCACACACCTCCCCACACACAGACACACATACGCACATGAGCACACACAGACACAGACCCACACAAACACACCCACACACACAGACACACACACATGCACACATACACAGACACACACATGCACACATACACAGACACACACATGCACACATACACAGACACACACAGACACACACTTGCACACATACACAGACACACACTTGCACAACCCCCACACACAGACACACATGCACACACCCCCACATACACATATGCACAATGCCCCCCCACATACATACACAGGCATGCACACACACATGCACACCCACACACAGACACACATGCACACACCCCCACATACACACATGCACACATGCCCCCCCACATACATACACAGGCATGCGCACACACACACGCACACACACACACACCAGACACACATGCACACCCACATGTGCACGCACACACAGACACACACACACCTGCAACAACAAGAGCAATAATTAAAAAACCAGAGATGGGGAAGAACTGTCCCAGCCACCACACATAAAGTGGGCTACATCCCTTTGTGTAAACATGGCTGATGTCCAGAGTGGGAGTCCACGTTTCTGAGGTGAGCAGCAGCTTCCTCCATATGACTCTGCTCCAAGCTGGCGCCTCCCTCACCCTCTCAGGGTGCTTCCGTCCTTCCCAGCCCCTCCCTCTGCCTAATCGGCTCCCATCACTCAAATGCCCAGGGAGTCACACAGACAGAGCCTTTCCTAGGTTCCCCTACCTCCTGCCTCTGCTTATCATCTGGCTCCCAGGTCTTTGAGGAGAGAGACTGTCTAACACATTCTGTATTCTAGGGTCCCATCAGGGTCTAGTATGCAGGACAGCTTCCACCAATTTTGAATGTGTGAGTGATTGGCCCATTCCATTTCATCATTTATCTCTCTCGTCCTTCTCTGCAGCTGCCTTTGCTGTCCTGTATTAATAACGCTCTTTATTGGAGCCCTCTTAAATAATTAAGGCACGTGGGCGTGTCAAGAAGGACTCTCTCCCTGTGGAAAGGTGCTCAGAGCAGAAGGTGCTGGAATAAGTTCTTTCCTTTTGTGGGGATGGGGAAGGAGGATGTCACTATGTAGACCAGGCTGGCCCAGAACACACAGTGATCAGTCTGCCTCTGCCTCTGGTGGGCCACCATAACCAACTGGAGATGGTTCTTTTGAACAGTCTTTTACGTTTTGTGCGTGTGCGTGTGTGTGCACACGTGTCAGCTGTTATTCTTCAGAAGTCATCCACTTAGTTCTTTAGATAAGGTTATCTTTCTAGCCTGGGCTTCCTTGAGTAGGCACTGGATGATCTTTGAGCCCCAGCAAGAAGGATTTCTGTCCCTGTCTCTCGAACGCTGATGTCAAGTATGCACCATGCCAGCCCCTGCACCTGTATCATGGGCTTCTGGGGCTCAAACTCAGGTCCCCATGCCTGTGCAGCCAGGCCTTTACTGACTGAGCCATCTCCGCAGCCCCAGCTGAACCGCAGCCCCAGCTGAATGCTAGCTTTTGACTTAATAGTTGACTTCATTACACATTGATGGCTGTTTTACCATGTGTTCTGTGACCCTCCGCGAGGCCCCCAGTACCAGTCTGGGTGTAAAGAAAGAGACGCAGTTAACGCTGATAACCTGGCTTTGGACTCTGAGGTAGAGAAAGACCCACGAGCCAGTAAGGACCCTTCTTCACAGTCAGGCTGATGTGCTGAGCCCCTGCCCTTCCCCCGACACTTGCTTGTTCCTGCCTTGGTGCCCAAGGGAGCCCCAACTGTCCGGGAGCCACATCTTATCAAGGGCACCCATTAGGCTCGGGCCTTGGTTGGTGGAAGATTCTCCCTCTCTGTTTCCTCTTAGTCAAACTCAGCCAGGTGATGGTTTCCAGACACCTGCAGGGTCCCACCCCTCTTCCTGAGCAGTGAGCTGAGTTCTGAGCCGCTTACTTGGTGAGTGGGGGGTGGGGTGGGGTGGAGGAGGGAAGGGTAAAGACATGGTCCAGAAAAGATGGAGGCCTAGCCCTTGGTAAGCTCAGAATCCTGTTCTGTCGTCCAGTCATCTTAAGAAGCACTGAAGCCAACACTGGAACCTCTCAGACCAAGGCCATGGCCCCTTCCCTGGTCATCTGAGAGTCTGCTCTCTCCCATTTGTGGCTAAAATCTCTGGACCGGAGCCTCAGTTCTAGATTTCCCTTCCCCGCACTTGCTCCCCAGCTGTCTTCTGACACAGTCCTGGGAGCTGTCCCGTCTTAGTCCATTCTCAGGACTCTGCCTCTAGGGACCCCGCCTTGGCCTGGGCTAGCCCTCTCTTCTGGGCCTGTCTTCTGAGACTTGCCACCTTGGTTTTAGGCTTCCTCCGTGGCCACGCCTCTTGCTTCATAGCCGGATGTGCTCCACTAATGTCCCTTTGTCTGCCTGCCTGGCACGGGCAGCTAGGCAGTAGACTTAGATGAGAATTAATCCGCTTTGTTCTGGCCTGAGTTGAGTGGGTAAGGATTCTTCCTGGGACACAGGCCTCACGCCTTGGAATAATCCCCTCCTCCTCTTCCTCCACCTCCTCCTCTTCCTCCCCAGAAAACGGATCCCTTGAGGCACCAGCCCAGCCACTGAGCTTTACCCAGTCTTGGGTGAATCTTTCCTGACTTATGTATTCACTGGGGGAGGGTCACACAATTATACACATGTGGAGGTTCAAGAACAACCTGTGGGAGTTGACTCTCTCTTTTGACCATGTGGGGCCTGGGATTCGAACTCAGGTCTCGGCAGCTAGTGTCTCTACCTCCTGAGCCATCTTGCTACCACCTGTTGACTGTTTCAGAGATAAGCTATCGATCTACTTGTAGCCAAACTATCTTCAAGTTCTGGAGGCTTCCTGCCTCAGCCTCCTGAGTGGTCAGACTACAGGCATATACCACCATGTCTGGCTGCTTCTCCTTGCCTCCTCCTCCTCCTCCAGGCTAGCCTCAGACTTGCTGTATAGTCAAGGCTGGCCTTAAATTCCTGGATTCTCCTGTTTTAGCCCTTAAGACACAGGTGTTTGCTACATCCTCCAGCCCAGCGAGGCTCTTCTTTGGAAAGCGTTACCACCCTTATCGATTTACTTACTGTGTGTGTGCACACGTGTGCCGTGGAAGCATGCAGAGGTTGGAGGTCAACTTTAAGGCGTCTCTCCTCTCCTTCCACCATGTAGACCCCAGAGATTGAACTTGGGTTCCGCTAAGGAATTTTACCACTACTGAGCCATCACCCTGACTCCAGCTTTTCCTTTTCTTATTTGTGTTTATTCATGTTTTGAGACAGGGTCATGTGTGTTGAGACAAGCCCAAGCTGGCCTGGAACTTTCCATCCTCCTGCCTCAGTCTCCTTTTGTTCCAGCCCAGGTAACGGAATGACCCACGCTCTCTCAGTCCAGCTCAAACTTGACATCAGTAACATATCCGAAACCCCTGAGGGGTCTCTTCTCTTACATCCCCTTCCCCAGAAGACAGCCAGATCCTGAGGGCTTAGCACTTCTATAAGTTCATTAAATCTCTGTTACATGTATATATACCTGACAGAACATTGCTACACATGGTTGGTTTCAAACACACTATAAATGTAAGAACTCTGTCTTCCATCATCATCATCACCATCATCATCATCATCATCACTTCAGTTACATTGGTCTTGCTGCTGGGACCTCTTACTTATTCCTTTTCTTTGCTGCAGACTATCCCACTGTAGCGTGCCTGAGGTTCCCCCATCTCTTGTCCCAACACTAGCAATACCCAGCTCATTGCCCTGAAATGCATGGACTTTTCCCATCTCCACCTATTTCTGGGACATAGGAGCAACTGTCCCCTGACAGAGGCTTTTGTCACTGTCCTGCCCACTCTGCTCCCCACAGCAGGGAGCAGGTGGTGGCCCGGCATGACCTGGGGTCAATCCAGGTCCCAGGGCCTGGGGGTGGGGCTGGTGCAAGGACACACCCATTTCACCTTGACACTGCCAGCTAGCTGAGCTACTGAGGTGGCCAGCCTGGACCATCCTGCTAGGATAATGGACCTTTCAGGCCAGGCAGGCACAGGGACAGTCTGTCTTTCTAAACCTTTTTCTTTTTACATCATTTATTTATTTTATGGGGAAGCAGGGAGGACTCAAGTGTGCCAGTCAGAGAAGAGTCAGTTCCCTTCTTCCACCATGTGGGTCTCTGGGGCTTGAACTCTGGTCCTCAGCTTGGCAGCAAGTACCCTTATCCCATGAGCCGTCTCAGCCCCGTTTTGTGAACTTTTGATCCTGAGGCCCAGGGAGTGGGCCAGGCCCAAGTGGTGGTACCTCTCTGCAGCCTGTGGAAGGGGCCTCTGTGTGTAAACTGATCAGTGACGTGTGTGCATGCACACGTGGGGCCGTCAGCTCCCTCTCTGGACAAGGCCCTCTTTGTCTGCCTTGCCCGGAGGTGCTGCAGAAGACTGCAGAAGGCCCTGTGAGATTGTTTCCTCAGGGTGGTTCAGTCTTGCTCCGCTGCAAACCTGGCTTTACCTCATTCTACCTAGGGAAGCACATCAGTGGGGGAGTCTCGGGGTAGAGGGCTCAGAAAGCCGCTGTTTAAACCTTGCCTCTGAGGCTCTCTGAACTTCAGTTTCCATAATGAATATCTCCAAGGCAGTAGGTACCAAGTATCTTTCTTTTCCCCCCAGGGGGTAAATTTAGCTCCCTACCCACTCTGTAGCCCAGGCTGACCTTGAACTCAATGCTGGTCTTCCTGCTCAGCCTCCTGAATGCTGGGACTACAGGTACAAGCCACCCTGTCATCTGTATAACCTGTTAGCTAATTAGACCATGCCTCAGCTTCCCTATCTGAGAAATGGGGATACAGTATCTAACCCAGAGCTGTGGGGGATGAAATGCAAAGCTCCTAGAAGCATCTAACACACAGTAAAGTCTCATTAAATGTTAATACTTTTTTGAAGGACATTTTTAAGACAGGGTCTCATGTAGCCTAGTCTGGCCTAGGTCTGTATTCATCAGAATGTCCTTAGACTCCTGATCCTCCTGCCTCTCACATGCTGAGATCTCAGGTATAGGCTACTACACCAGGCTAAATATTGGTACTAATCGCTGTTAGAACTGGTTTCATCTCTCCTTGTGACCGGAGTGAGCAGGTGGCGTGGTCTCTGTCTTTGGGTCCTCACATTCTTATTCCTTTCTTCAGATCGTCTGTTGAATGTCTCATAAGACCCATGTTGGAAGAATCTCGAAAGCCCCCCCCCCCAATCAAAAGGAACCCTGGGTTAGGCGAGGTTCTCAAAGGACTTAGCTCCACCCTCTTTGGGCACGCAGCGCTGCAGGTCCTCTTTGTTTGGAGCGCCCTCTGCTGGCCGCGGGCAACAGGCCCTGGGACAGAGTGGTGAGCTCTGGAGGGAAGGACTGACGGTCTGGGGTGTGCTGGGAGTCAGGTTTCTGAGAACTTCTCCAGGGCAGAAATGCTAAGACCAGGACCAGGTGCTGGCCGCAGCCAACACCCAGGCGACGGGGGTGGGGGGTGGGGGGTAGGGGATGTAGGGGGCTGGGGGAGAGGCTCAGCAGTTAAGAGCACTTGCTGCTCTTGCCAAGGGCTGGAGTTGGATTCCCAGCACCCACATGATGGCCCCAAAATCCATTTCTAACTCCAGTTCCAGGGGATGTGATACCCTTCTCTGGCCTCTGCAGCACCAGGCATTTACATACAGGCAGGCATTCATATAGGTAAAAGAACCTTTAAAAAAATAAATAAAATAATCAGACCCTGTAACAAAACAAAAGGATAGAAGCTAGACTGAATGGAGGACTTCCTGGTGGGACAGTGACCTAGAGGGAAGATAGCTGGTGCATGGTGGCAGACATCTGCAATCTTAGCCCTGGGGAGGCAGGGGCAGGCTGTTTGCCTGAGTCTGGGTCCAGCCCAGTCTCTGTACTAAGTCCCAGGACAGCCAGGGCTGTATAGGAAGATCCTGATTCAGAAACGAAAACGAAGACTTAAGGTCAATGATGCCAGCAACTTCCTATGTCATATACTGTGGGGACAGTTTTCATCCACATCCAAAGCAGACATTCAGCCTTCTTCTCCATGTAGTTTAATGTTTCTGATAAACATTTCCATCACTCTATGGAGGAATGGAAAGACAAAAACAAAAACCACTAGGATTCTAGTTGAAGCAGGAGAAACTTAGGACTGCTGGGAGAACTATCCTGAGTACAAAGTCTGGGAGTTAGGGGCAAGGATGGCTTCTTGTCCTTTCGAGGGCTGCCCCTGGGAATTGCTATCAGAACAGATCCTCTTGTTACAGGGGTAGGGTAAGGGAGGGAGTTTGGTGCTGGGCAGCGAACATCCCTGGGTTCTCCTGAGGCCTTCTGTGGAGCTGGGAGAGGGTAAAGGAGAGCAAAGGTGTTAAGAGGTCATGTCAGGTTAGACCGCCCTGTAGGTGCTGGCCAGAGTAAGCAGACACCACATTGCCCTTTGGAGGGTGTGGAGGGCAGATCAGGGCATCAGCAAAGCCGCTGTCCGAGCGAGCTGTGCGCGCGCGCGCATGCGCACTCGTGTCTGTCTGCCGGACTCCAAATGAAGCCCCGTCCAGATCGGGGGGGGGGGGTGTGGTGTGTGTGTGTGTGTGTGTGTGTGTGTGTGTGTGTAGGGGTGCACAAGGAGATCATCTGTGTGTGTGTGTGTGTGTAGGGGTGCACAAGGAGATCATCTCAGACTCTTGCCAAGTGTACAGAGGACCAGGTGGCAGAGTGGAGGAGCTGAGGTTGGGGAGAGGGGTCGGTGAGCCAAGGTTAGACGCCAAGGACAGAGCAGAAGAGGTCAGCAGGCCGTCCGTGCCACAGCCAGTCACTGGAAAGGCCCAGCAGCTTGCGGGGGGGGGGGGGGAATGATAGCACTTAAGTTTGCTACTTCTCTTCCGGGACCCTCCCCCATTCCCGCCAGCCCATCAGCTTCCCCAAGCACCAGCAAACTAACACCGACTGGCATGGGAGATGAGGCCCTAGTGGGTGCTCCGGGGAGCAGTATTCAAAGGTGACATCACCCACAGGTAGAACTCGCCTTGGGGATTAATAGTTGGGCCACTTCTCACTACCCAAATACCCCCTGAATGGATTAAACCATCTAGTCTTAACCCAGAGCACTATGCCTCTGCAGACACGCACCTTAGTGCCAACAGGTAACCCACCCTGGAGTGTCAGTTTGCACATATGCCCATCCAGGTGACATGATGGCTTAGCTGGGCACCGTGCATGGAGCGGCACACAGCCACAACGACAGAGCCCAAGGTAATGAGCTGTAATACTCTCCCAGCTGGAAGAGAGCGTCCTAGCAGAGAATCCCCTCTCACCAATCTGAGCTGCAAACCCAGGACTCAGAAGCCAGGCATCCACACCAGCTGAGAGAGGAGGAGGAACCCAGGATCACCTGTGCCTGGCTCGCCTGCTGCTCCTGCATTCAGCAAGTTGTCTGGCTCCAAGGGCCCTCTCCTTTCTCACCTCGGTGACACACACAGGGCCCGGTAAATAGAGGACTTTAATATTTCTGTGCTGGTCAAACGGAACACAGGTGGGGATACATGGAGGAAGGCCGGGGGCGGGAGGGGCTTGCCTCTCAGGAGGGCAGCTTGTGTGGGGTAGGGATAAGGGGTTGGTGGTGAATGTGGGGTTCTCCTGGGAATATCCAAGAAGTCTTTCTCAGGAAAGGGGCCTGGTCAGGGTGTTCTGGGCATCCCTTACACCCAGTCCGTGGCCTTGGGTTGTGGGTCCCCCATAGGGGGTCTGTGGAATCTCATCGTCTCCAGCTCTTCTGCTAGAATCCACACTCCCAGCATGGCGGGGACCTGGTCCTATGGAGGCATCTGAAGAGCCCCCCAGGAAAGCAGCCCAGGGTTGGGGGCAGGATTCTGCCCTCTCCTGTCTCCGTAGGCAAGGTAAGAGCAGAGGGAAGTGGGTAGGACCCCTGGACCCTTGGGGGGGGGAGGGAAGGAGGGGGTCTTGCCACCAACAGACGCTGTAAACTTTGGTTTAACACAATAACTTAAGTGAAGGGAAGGCTTCCAGCCTGGGGCCGGGGGCAGGGTTGGGAGGGCAGGGTGCTGGGGAGGCGGCAAAAGAAAAAGCCAACAAAAAGTTTTGGTTTTTGCTTCCGGCATAAGAAAGGTCTTTGGTCATCCGTTTAACTGGGAGGGGGAGGACAGGAAGAGGTGGGGGAGGGTGAGAGGACCCCATTTCAGGGACCTGTGGGCTGGGGTGAGGGTGGTTCCAGCCTGGCTTTCTCCATGCTGTGATGCTCAGGGTAGAGGCCACCTATGCACACAGCTCTGAAGGTGCCCCGCATGGGGTCCCAGTGCTTCCAAGTCGGGGTGCTGCAGGAGTACCCAGCAGACAGGGTGGGGTGGAGGCCTGCTTAGACTGGGTCCTGTCTCAGGTGGGGGGGGGAAGGGCAGGGCACAACTTGCTCCACCCCAGCAGCTGAGGGGTTGGTCTGCACGTGTACCCCCAGCCTGCTTGCCCCACTGGGCGGGAAGCTGGGGCTGGAGAACTAATTTTCACAGTTGGGAAAAGAAGATGAGGGAAGCTGAACCAGGAAGGGTCCTCTGGCCAGAAACCTCTGCCACAGACAGGACAAAGGGGATGAATGTAGGTTTGTGGGGGTGACTCAGCCCCGCCTGCGGGTCTCCCCTTGTGCTAAGGGGCCTTGGAGGGGAGCGCTGGTGGGGAAGGAGAGCCCTGCTGCTGCTGCTGCTGGTGGTTGGGAATACAGGGAGGGTCTGAGAGGGTCTGGGCCCTCTATGTCCTCTATGGGTCCCAGTCCACGGGTTCTGTGTTCTCTAGGGGGGGCAGGGATGTGCCCGCCCCCAGGCGTCTGTCAGTCAGGTGGCGTGGGAGCTACTGGCCCAGATCTCCCCCGTTCATCTGAGTCCCCGAAGTGCCTTGAGGTTGGAGGGGCAGCAGAGTTGGGGGTGGGTGGGCGGGGTCCAGACTGGGTGGCAGGGTTTTGGCCTGCCCTGCCTGCCCACCCAGCCCTTAGGACATGTCCTCTCCTCCCAGGTCCTCCTCCAGGTCCCTGTCTTCTGGAGGCCCCACAGTGCTGGGGTTGGGGGCACCCAGGGGAGGCCCCGGCCGTCGGTCTTCTTCTGCCTCTGCAGGCTCCTCTTTGACTTGTATCTGGTGGCTGGATGGAAAGGGTGATGTGGGTGTGGGGCTGCCAGGGCCCCCCTTCCTCCCACAAATAGACCCAGAAGTCCAGGGCCCTGCTAAGATCCCACCACCTTCCCCAGGCTCTGTGTACAGTGTGTGTGTGTGTGTGTGTGTGTGTGAGAGAGAGAGAGAGAGAGAGAGAGAGAGAGAGAGAGAGAGAGAGAGAGGCAGAAGTGGGAAGTGAGGACGAAGAGTCTAGAAAGATGGAGGAAGGGAGGGAGGAAGGGAGGGTAGAGAGAATTGTGGCGAGACCGTCCTTGCCCTTTCCATAGAGATGTTATGGGAGGATGAGGCAAGGGGTTGTATGTGCTCACCTGTACTGAGGAGGGGAGAGGCGAGGGGGGCTGCTGCTTCCGTTGCTGGGTAGCGGCTCCCCGGGGGCACCCATGTCATCCTGGCTGAGGGGCAGAAGGCTGCTGGCTGAGCCAGGGTTCAGCATGCTGGGGCTGCTGAGGAGAGGGAAGCTGCTCTCTGCCAGGGCAGCCTGGAGCACATGGGCGGGGCTATCAGTGGCTGGACACCCTTCCTGGTTGTCAAGAGCCCTCATGCAGGGGGACAACTGATGGAGCTTAGTAACACCTCCCCACCCACCAACACATACCAGCAAGAACTCTTCACTCCATCACCCAGCTTTCCTGGAAAATTGGTCTGGCCTAGCAATGCCTGCCCCCACTCCCACCTGAGGACAGTGGACCTAGTCTGAGGGGCTGAGGGACGGGACTCAACCCTGTCTGTTCCAAGTCTGCACGTGCTATGCCCACCCTTTCCTGAATTCAGGTTTGAAATCTGAGGTGCACACTGGTATGGAGAGGGGCTGAGGGTAAGAGTGGGGCGTGGTCTTCACCCTCCTTCCCACCTCTAGGGGAGGAGGCTAGGCAAAGCCTGGGGCAGGGCAGTGGGGAGCCTTGGGCTCAGTCACCTGATAGCTGGCATTAAGTGCCCCGTAACTGAGGCCCGAGATCATGTTCTTCACCAGAGTGGGGCTCCTGCGGGAGAGAAGGCAACTCAACTCACACATCCACAGATGACCTTTCCCTGCTGCAGAGCCAGGGTGAAGAAGTGCACCTTACTCTCCCACTGCTGAAGGAACCTCTAGCTGGATCCTTTTTACTGCCCCTGCTCTACTGTTAAAGCACACAGATTGTGGGGAGCAGGGACTTCCAACCTTAGAATGATTGGGCCTGAGGGCTGGAAAGCAGGAGCAGGACTCCCAGAATCCCCCTTTCACAGGGCATGGCTAACACTTTCTCTCTCTGACCATTCTCTCACATTCTAATTCCGCCCCCTCCCCAGGGGCACACCTTTAATCCCAGCACTCAGGAAGCAGAGGCTGGCAGATCTCTTGAGTTCAAGGCCAGCCTAGTCTACAGCATGAGTTTCACGACAGCCAGGTCTACGCAGAGAAACCCTGACTCATAAAACAAAACAGAGAACTTCTGATCCTCCAGCTTCATCTCCCGAACACTGGGTTATGGACATGCACCATCATGCCTATTTTCTGAAATTGGGCACACAAAGCCTGACCTACAGCTTATGTTACCCCTTATACATGAAGTCCACTTTCTGGAACTCTTGAATTCAGGGCAGGTGAGCCATGTGCTCAGACCTGTTTCCAGGAACACCATATGCCAAGCAGGCTCTAGAAGCCAGCAGTACTGGGGAAACCGAGGCTCGGGGCTCGCCTCCCCCCCCCCCAATAGAGCCTCTCAGAGGTTGCACAGTAGGGGAGAAGCAGAGGAGCAATAGAGTCCAGGCTGGTAATGAGAGAGACACTACCAAGCGAGGAGGCTGGAACGTGGGCATTCCACCATCTCACCCTGCCCCTGCTACTCTGCGGTTGTACAGCAAGCTGTTGCTTGGGAGAAGAAACATTGGGTACTAAAGGTATCTTAGCCTCCTTCAGGTCTCCCCTAAGCCAGGAGCCTGGTGCCAATGCATGTAGGCAAGAGAGTAGGTGCTGGTGGGATAGGGATAGGTTCTGACCTACTGTGTGCTGCAACAGCATAAATCTGATGCGAGGCCTGGCCCTGGACCCAGCTCTGCCACCAACCTGCTTTCCCGCTGGCTTCCCGCCAGTCCCTGGCCCTCTCCTCTCAACTCCTCCACTGTGAAATAAAGATGTGGGGTCCAGGATTCTTATCCTATGGCACGAAGAGTTTAGGATGGCAGCCGTCACCTCAGCCCACACGCCAGCTCTGGCCATGATTACCGAGGTCTTCATCTCTCTGGTACCCTGTCCCCCCTGTGACTTCTTCTCTTAGAAGTGAGAATGGAGGATGGCAGTGCCCATCTTGGGATGGCCAGTCACGTCCACGCAGCCTGCCAAGCACACTGGTCTCCTCCACCCTTGACACCCACATTCCCTTCTCAGAGGGGCATCTGGAACCCAGGGTGTCCCTGAGAATCAGGAGCTCGCAGGTTCAAGCCAGGCTGGGACAGCTCACCCAGCTAGGGCCCACATACCCTGTCATCTTTGGCGGTCTCCGCTTCTGATATTCCCGCTCATCCACAGTCCACACAGCCCCCTTGACGTTCTCCACACGGACGAAACACTTGTGCAGGCTGAGGTTGTGGCGCACGGCATTCTGGGGATGCAGTGAATGGGACTCACCTCCGTTCCGGTGAACACACATAGAGGATCTTCCCATGGTCCCATATCTCACATCCCAGAGAACACTAACCACGTTCCCGGCACAGGGATAGCGAGAGGGAAAGTTCTCAATGTCTGTCTCATCTCAGAAAGTGTCGTCTCAGATAGGGTGTGATGGCACACACCTTTAATCCGAGCACTCGGGAGACAGAGGCCAACCTGGTCTATACAGGGGGTTCAGGCCAGCCTGGGCTACCTAGGGGCCCGGTCTCAAGAAAAATGCTGTTGCCAATGAAATTAAATTGTTCCTTTTTCCATCTTCACTGACCGACCACACTGGCAGAAGTCATTCCTGACTTCTGATTTTAAGATTGCACGGGGACCCTGGTGACTGAGAAAGGCTGGGACACTGTGCCTCAGGCACACAGGAGCATTGCAAAGAACGTTGGCACCTAGCTCATGGTCCGCACTTCCTTTACTGAACCCTTGGGAGTCTGGGGGCTGAGGCTTTGAGCTGGGGCTCTGGACAGATAGTTTCCTGGGAGCACAGGGAGGCAATGGAGCCTAACAGATACCTGGAAACCAACTGCTGACTTGAAAAGGCAGCCTAAACGTACAGCAGTGAGACAACAAGACAGGGAGAGGGTAAGACATCTCGTCACTACCTCCTCCTGGAAAGAGAACTTCAGAAATTGAGGTCACCTGGTTGGTAGGACGCATGGGCGGGGGCTGCTGGGCCCAATTCCCTCTGGAAGCCTGGGTGACGGCGCTGATCCACCCATCTCCCATCCCCAGGTCCCTTGGTCCCACCTCCATATCTCCGCTCTCAGTTTTTCTGTCTCTCACCAGCAGCCCCAGCCCTGTCCCCATTACATGTCCCCACCAGTCTCCTCCAATCGGCCCATCCCGGTCTCCTCTTTACATTTCTAAACGGGGAAGAAAGCGGGCAGGGCGGGCAGTGGGTGCCCCTAGAGATCCCCTCTCCCTCTCTCCCATCCAACTCTTGCCTCTTGCAACTGGCCCGATTTCATTACCAATTTTAATTTGCCTCTAATTAAATCCTGTGTATTTTTCCGACTCGCTTGCTAACCCACGAGGGAGGCGGGCGGCTGGAGTGGAATCTCACGGAGCGATAATTACAAAGGGCCTAATCACGCCGGGGCTCCTGCCTCGGAATAAATTTGCCCGCATTACGGGGCTCCGATCCTCCGCTTTGCAAATGAGAATGACCCCAATTTCCGAGGGTGGCCTCGCCGGGGCTTTTTTCCCTCGTTTCGAAGCCTGATTCGTGACGAGAGACTAATTCGTTACGCTGAAACATTAACGGCTATTTAAGGGGTCTGGCGGGGGCTGCGTAAACAAAGGATGGGCCCACAACACAGGCCATAGGAGGGGATGGACATGGGAGGGCTGCTGAGGACCACCGACTTGGCAGATGGTAGCTCTGTCCCTAAGAAATGGCAGCTGGCTTGGCACACGCCCGCTCCCAAGCCTGGATGCCCTAGGTCTAAAGCAGCCGGCATGGTCTCTTGGATGGGGACCAGAAGGGATGGGGGTGGGGATCAAGAAACCCAAGTGATGTAGAGAGAGATGATCTGGAGAAGGTGCAAAATAGATGGGACAGAAGCAGAGGGGAGAAACCACCGGCTACTCTTTCCCCAGTAGCATGAATGAAGTTGGCTGGCTGCAAAGAACTCTCAAAGTCAGTGTGGATCTCAAGCCAACACAGTCTGACCTGACAGGGCAGTGTGGCACCCCTGGGTGGTGCAGATAGCAACAAGCCATAGTGTATCGGGACCAGATTAGGGTTGTGTGTGTGACGGATGAAAACAGAGACCAAGGCAAAGCTTTCAGCATGGCCACTGAGACGCTGTGAAAGCCACCAGAGCCAGCTTTACACTGTAGTCAACTTTAGGTGATGGGATTTTATCATCTGTAACGTCGGCCATCTGACCTGGCCTAGACGTTGGAGGCTGGACCAGGTGGCTCCTAAAACAGCGATGCTAGCTCAAAAAGAGGGCAGGGCGGTTGCCAGGAAGTGACATCACTCATAGCCAATCAGAGTGGCTGTCCTAGCTACATAGTCTCTTTAAGCTTTGGGAGCTTGGCATAGGAAAGGGAGATGCCATAAAAGGCCCTTCTGATAGTCCTTTGTACATTACCAAGGTAGAAAAGGCTGGGCAGCTGCAGATCCTACCCAGTGCTTGGAGGTTTCTTGGCACGGAGGGCGGAGGGCCTCCTCCGTTACATTGTGGAGAGACCCGTCACACTGCAGGAGGTGGTCCCTTTGACTGCAGTTTTTTCACTGGCCAGCAGGGGGACCCGAGAGCCAGGGATACAATTAGGGTTCTGGGAGAGAAGCACTCACGAGAATCTAGACTTCCTGAAAGGGCCAATACTCCACCCCCACTTCCTCCTCCTTGTCCAACGCCGCCTTAATTTAGATACCACCTTTCCATCTTGCTTCATAGTGCAAGACACACACATGGTGCGCATGCATACCCTATCTCGACCATAGAATGTTTTAGTGTCCCAGCCTACATCTCTGGCCCATTTTCCTAGTGCCCTGCATTCTTCTGGTCTCCAAGGAAAATGCTTATGGCTGAAAGTGTTAAATGACTAATTGAATAGAGACAATTATCTCCCTGCCACTGGTGAGCTGGGTGGTGCATGTATCCATTTGTGTCCCTGGGAATGGTCTATGAGCCTCAGTCTACTCATGTATTGGGGCCAGTATACACCTTCAACATCCTCCTGGACTTGATTAGTTATGAAATCTAGACCCATGAATTTACCCCAAGACCTGCCACTGACTGAGCTGACTGTCAACCCTCCCGAGGCCCTGTCTCAGAGGGCTGGATTCTTTGTACCATACACGAGAGAAGTAATTTCTTCCCGTTAAAGAGACAGTGCAAGGCTGGCCAAGGTCATTAAAAGGAAGAGACCGCATGTGTCTAGCACACACAGGGCTGGGTTCCATGCCCAGCAACTGCCTAACAGGTGTGATGATGTTCACTTGAAATCTTGGCTCTTGGAGAGGTGGAGGCAGGGCGATCATTTGAACCCAGGGTTTTAAGACCATTTGTTTTAGTTTGTTTGTTTTTTGAGACAGGGTTTCTCTGTGTAGCCCTGGCTGTCCTGGAACTCACTCTGTAGACCAGGCTGTCCTGGAACTCAGAAATCCACCTGCCTCTGCCTCCCAAGTGCTGAGATTGAAGGCGTGCGCCACCACTGCCCAGTTAGACCATCTGAGACCATGTAGCAAGTCCCCGATTTACAAAAAGGGAGTTAGGAACACTGGGGTTCCTGCTGAGGGGATCGATTGGGGTGAGGGCTGTTTGTGGCCCTGGTGGGCTATTTCTGCAGAACTGTTGAAGGGACAAAGTGTTAGGTAGCCTTGGTCTCAGTAGGATGGTGGCAGTTTGGAGAAGAAAGTCAGGATGAGGGAATAGGGCAGGCCTTACCTTCCAGGTGGCCGTGTTTCTTCGGAAATAGGCGAACATCCTGGTGAACCAGTTATAGATCTCATTTAGAGTCAGCTGCCTATCTGGAGTTTCCAGAATGGCCTGCAGGCAAGGCAAAGGCAAAGAAACCCTCAGC
Organism: Tokudaia tokunoshimensis; assembly: GCA_036184795.1. Classification (NCBI taxonomy): domain Eukaryota; kingdom Metazoa; phylum Chordata; class Mammalia; order Rodentia; family Muridae; genus Tokudaia; species Tokudaia tokunoshimensis. The sequence goes on from BTHU01000016.1 coordinate 37,564,901, forward strand.
CTAGATCTGGAGGCCTCACGGCCCCATGTTCCCATCCTTCTATGTAGCCCCAACTCACTCCTGAGGGCAGGAGACCCACGCAATGTGTGTGGACCAGATGGATAGATGCAGAGTCTTTTGAGAGGCAGGTTGGGAGTCCCCACTAGGCTAATGAGCTAAGAGAGCTGAGGGACTGGAGCCCGGCCTCAGAGGCTGCACGTGTGCACAAGGGGCATGGGAGCCTCTTTGGGGTTGGGGTGAGGGGAGAAACGGCTTCACGTGCCCTACCCTGAGGAAGTACTCTTGTTGAGGCGGTTGGGAATTTTCTTTATTTGGGCAAAGTGACAGTGTGAGAGAACGCACACCTGCAGGAAGTACCACAGAATAGCCTCGTGTGTAAGAGTAAGTCCGTGTGCTTATGAATATCGAGTGTGAGCATTTAGAACATGAGGACTGTGGACAGGAGACAAGGGACAGAAGGAGGAGGAGGAGGCCAAGTGTACGTATGCAGAAATGAGTGTCACACTGTTCACACGGACAATAAGAGTGAACGGGAACGTACCCGTGAGCTCAGGCTAAGCTACAGCCTGCAGGAGGCAGAGGGGATTGGAGGGGCCCAGGAGGAAGGGACCTCATGGCCAGGCATCAGGAGGCCTGGGTGCAGCTAACGTGCCTTCCCCATCCTTCTTGCCTTCCATGCTTACCTGGCGGATAAGGGAGGCGTAGGTGAAGGGGGGCCTGACGTCAGCGTTCTTGTAGAACTCATGATTCTGGGCCAGCTCTGGGGGAGACAGACCGAAGGTGAGGCAGCCGGATGGGGACCCCACATCGGTGTGGGGGGCGGTATCCCTCGTACCGCAGCCTCACCTGAGGAGATGGGGGAGCAGAACTTGTCGCTGCTTCTCCTGCGGGCAGGGCCCCCACCGTGCAAAGAGGCAGAGCCCAGGCCAGGGGGGCGCAGGGGTGTGACAGGGGCAGCGGCCGAAGTTGGGGGGTGAACGAGGCCATCTGGGAATGGGTCTGCGGAGACGGTCACCTTGGAGAATGAGGAGGAGCCAGGGGCTGGGTTCAGCTGTGAGTAATGGGGTAGGTGCTGAGAAAGGCACCCAAAGAGGCTGCTCCCTGAAGGCCAGGGCTGTGCTTGGGGAGGGCTTGGGGATGCTGGGAAGTGGGGGCAGGGCACTCACTGGCTGGCTGAAGGGCTTGGGCTCTGAAGGCCGCATGTGCAGATGTGCCATCATGGCCTGCAGCCGCTCACTCTCCTTGGCCAGCTGTGAGGAGGCACAGGTAAGGAGGGACGCAGTGGGGGGATGCGTTCTTATCTCCTACAGGCTACCTGCCACCATCACTAAGGCCCCTCAGAAAGTCCCAACACACACACACACACACACACACACACACACACACACACACACACTCCCTCCCTTTCCCCACCTCTCACACAGATAAACCCCTCCCACCTGTCTCACACACACATACAAGCACACACACATATATATACACAGGTGCACACGTATGCGTGCGTGCACACATACACACACAGCATACTTACCGCCCTTTCCTGACCTCTTTTATACACACACACACACACACACACACACCACCTCTCTCAGTCACACATACACACATACCTCCCTCTCCTCAGCCCCCCAGGTTTGTGCACACTCGCTCACACACGCGCGCGCACACACACACACACACACACACACATCTACCTCCCTTTCCCTACCTCTCTCTCTCACAGACACACACACCCCTCTCCTCTCCCACCTGTCACATACACATGAACACATGCACACACGTGCTCACATACACAACTACCTCTTCCCCCCTCTCTTACACACACACACACCTCCCCCTCCTGTCTGTCTGTCTGTCTGTCTGTCTGTCTGTCTGTCTGTCTCTCTCTCTCTCACACACACACACCCCTCCCCCTCCTCTCTCTCTCTCTCTCTCTCTCTCTCTCTCTCACACACACACACACGCACACCTTCTCCTCCTCCTCTCTCCACAGAGGCATCATCCCTCTGAGCCTCCTTCTGAAAACTTGCTAAAGGCCTTGGCCAGTCTTTGAGGCTCTGGACTCCCATCTCCTCGGGACCAGGATGCGAGGCTCTCTCTCTCCCTTTCTCCACAGCTGTCCTGGGCTCACACCACCTTACACACGGCAACCTTCTTCCAACCTTCTTCCCTTTCTCTCATGGAAGGCTGAACAACACCCCAGTGCCTGCCTGGCTCACTACTGAAGAGGTATGTGGGAATGGATAAATGATTCACTTCCTCCATTCATAAATCTGATGCATCTTTTACAACTACCTTCTCTCCACCCTGTGAGGAGCCAGAGATGGTTAATCATAGATGGCTGATTCGGTGACTCTCTTAAGGACTCGATGCCAGAACGAGGGTTCGAATCCCAGTCCCTCCATTCCCTGAGTGGCTACTTGAAAGTTACTGAGGTTCCCTAGGCCCGTGTTATGTGGAGATGACAGTATCCTGCAGGCAGGCTACTCTGAGGATGCCTTGAGCAACCTAGATGGCGGAGGAAGCACGCCGGCGGGCGCACGGCGGGCCTGCACATTAGCTGTTCACATGAGTCTTGTTTCTACGTAGCATTTCAAAACAGCTCCTTGCACACGGGGCCTCGGCCACGCTCACCCTCACCACTCAGCTGTCCTCACCTCACATGGTGGTAAATAAGACCTGGAGAGCAGAAGATGGACTCCGACCCCAGGACCTCCCTGGACCCTCCCTGCACACCCGAGGTCACACCTGGATCTCCAGCTGTTGGACCACCTGCATCTGCACGCGGCACTGGGCCGTGCTCCGGTCATCCAAAGCATGTTCTGTGTTGAGGTGTCTTAGGGAGGAGGAGGGCAGGAAAGAGAGTGAGCGCTGGGTTTTCCTACTTTCCGGCTCTAACCCATCCTCCAAGCCCCTGTCAGCCAGCCCTTAGCCAGAAAAGCAGACAGAAGAAGAGATACAAAGAAGAGAAGGGTGGAACAAAGGGGGGGGGTGCGGCAGTTGAGGAAGCTTTCTCCTCAGCCGCCTTTGATGTCTTAGCTAAAACCGGGCTACAGAGAGATCTAATTGCAAATGAACTAATTAAGTAAACCTCTGACGAAGCGTGAAAACAATTTGTTTGACCCTGATGCTGCAAGGGTCCGGGAGACAGCGGAGTTAATCAGTCAGTGACAGAGCTTGGCACTGTGGTGGCAGCTGGCCGCCTGCTGCCAGCCGCCTGTCTGCCTCCCACCCTGCCTGTCCTCGGCTGGCCGTCCTAGGCCATCACTCTCCAGGATGTGGAGAGATAGGCTTCCTCCTCAGACACCCCTGCCCTGGAGTGGGGGAGAGTTGGGGGGAGAAGCTGCCAGCAGGAATATGGAAGGGGGGAGGGGAAGCAGCGGAAGAGCTAGGCCACCCCACTGCCTGGCTGCGCTTGGCTCAGCTCTGCTAGGACACTAGGACCCCAGGTGACAAGAGCAGGCTGGACAGAAGGTTCCTGCAGGGAGAGGGCTGGGTGACACCTACTTAATAAACTGGCCCAGGTCTTCACACAGGGTCTCACAGCCCGGCCACTTGCATTCCCCATGTCCGTAAAGAGGGTGGGAACTGGGGGTCTCCTCATGGGAGAAGCTGGAAGGGGAGGAGAAGGTAGTGGTCAGAGCTGCTGACGTCCTCTCCTCAGCAGCCCTGGGCCCAGCTTTTATCTCTACCACTGGTTTAGCATTCTGTTCTCCCTGGGAGAAGAGGTGAACTCCTGGGTTCCCCGAGCTCCAGCCCCTCCCTCCCTCTGGGTCCCCACCACAAGTGCCACCCTCGAGGTTCCAAGGACAACCCAGAGCAGAGCCTTGCCACGTGCTACCCCCAGGGCCATCCATACCTGTCTTTCCGAGATGTGAGCACAGTGGGTTGTCCGTTGGGTAAGGGGTGGTGGGAGAGGGGTGGGGAGACCTTGGGGGGGCTGGCGAACGAGGTAGCAGTAGCAGCTGTGCTGGCGAGGTCCAGCCCCTCCTGCCTGCCGCTGTCCTCAGCAGGCTGCCCTGGGGCACCCTCGCCTTTCCACAGCTGGGGCAGGTCTGTCGGGCACACGGCTGCTGCAGGAGACAGAGGCCGTCTGGCTGGGAGCACAACCCAGGCAGGGCCTGTGCCTTATCCAGGGCTTAGAGAAAGCTGCGGGGTTGGGGGCGGGGTGGGGCATCGCTCACCTTGCGGGAGGGCCTGGAGGGGCCCTGAGGCTTGGCTAGGCTGCAGGCTGACCAGCCCCTGCCTCTGTAGGTTGAGCAAGTGCTGTTGCTGCAACTGTTGCATCTGCAGGAGCTGTTGCTGGAAGGCCAACTGTTTATTCCCCAGAGCCTGGGAGGGAGCCCGAGGGGGTGGGCAGAGAGGGGTGCCGTTGGCCTCAGCCGTGCCATCTGGCCCCCACGCTGCCGCCACCCCCTCCCAGGGCCTGTCAGCCCCTGGAGCTGTCGTGGTAGCGTCTGCAGCTGCAGCTTCTCTGCTCCCGGCCCAGCTTCCATAGGGCTGCATGCCTTCTCGCAGTAAACACACGCATGCACGCACGCACGCACACGCGCAAACACACACAGCCAGACCCAGACACGCAGCACGAAGCCCTCCCTCCTCCCTCCTCCTCCTTGGCGGCAGCTTCTGCTATGCACACTGCAGCTGTGTGCTGGGGAGGGTGAGGGGTGGCGGTGGTGGGGTCTCTCTCTCTCTCTCTCTCTCTCTCTCTCTCTCTCATCACAGTGATTGATGAGTCTGTCAGATCTGGGGACCACTCCCACCTGGAGGAGACCCTCCCCACTTGCTCAGGGCCCCCTTCTTCTGGGGTGGGGGAGACTTCACCGCCCCCCCCCCCAAATCCCAGCTTAGTTTAGATACAGTGCTAAAGGAGTGGACGGGACATGACCAGCCTCAGCTGAGTCCTGGAACAGTGACGTCACTGCTGCCCAGACACAAGCTCCTGCATACATGTTCCCCCACCGCTCCCCATTCAGTTCTTCACACAGGCACTGACAAGTCAGGCTGTCAGCAAGTTTCCTGAGACCAGAAAGCCAAGCATGTCGTGGATGTTTGGGGATGCAAGGATCTCTCTGCCTGCCTGCCCTGGAGGGTGGGCTGGTGTATATTGGGGGTGGCAATTCATTAAGGCAAGAGGATAAACAGCTTAGAGAATCAAAACCAGATCTGGAGCAGTTGAAAACACACTGTGCTGAGGGCGGTGGGATACCTGGCTACCATCATTGCAGCTTTCTGGGAAGGGGCAGCCAGGAAGTGGGATGACAATGTTGTCAGGAAGGAGACGTGTCTAGGACACAAGGGACCTGATGTAGCCTCTCAGGAGGCACTTCAGCAGAAGGTGGAGCAGAAGGCTGGGCTGGGGAGTTACAAGGATAAACTGGTGAGGGTCGCACAAGGCATCATGGGACAGGACAGAGGCTAGGGCAGGCTGAGGCACGGAGGTATACCGCTGAGAGCCATCAGGATGGGACAGCTGGCTCTCCAGGGGACAATGTTAGCAGGGAGATGGCATGACAGGAATCTGCAGTACATAAGCAAAGACCGCCACACACATCTGATGGCTTGCTTGCACACACACACACACACACACGCACACACACACACACATATACACATACACACACACACACACACATACACACACACATACACACACACACACACACACACACACACACACACACACACACACACACACAGAGACAATACAGTCTGAGGCACAGAGAGAAAGAACGGTTAGGGATAAAAGGCTGGAGGCATGTGAGTATTCACCCCTGACTTCTCTCTCAAACTTCCTTACAACTTTTTTTTTTCTTTCTGGTTTTCTATTATTCCCACAAGGCCATTCTTTTTATCAGGCTAGAGAAGGGGGGCTGGGCTGTAGGTGTTGGGACTGGAGCCCTCAGGAGACATCACTGAAGGAGGCTGGGCCCGCAGTCGCTCACCTCTTTGGGCTGCTGTTTTCCAGCCTGCTGCTGGGTGAGGAGCTGCAGGTGGAGCTGTTCTTGCTGCTTCTTGTAATATTCCTGCAGCTAGGGGGACAAGAGGGGGCAGTTTCCAGGGGCTGCTAGAAGCAAGCCCATCCCTGCCTTGCAGGCAAGACAGGGGAGTTCAGTGAACAGGGCCAGGCAGGGAGAGAGACCTAATCTCTTCGGCATGTGTGTGTGTTGGGGCCTGGGAGGCATGGTGTTCCAGTACTTCAACCTGCTCCCTCAGAGTTCTAAAGTGAGGTCAGCACACAGAAGGAAGGGTGGAAAATACTGGGGACTGTCCCAGGAGCCCTGGAGGAATGCAGATCCACCTGGCATGGGCAGTCTCTCTGGTTTCTGCCATAGCCTAGGTCCTCAGTGAGACTCAGGGAGGGAGCAGTGGGGGGTGGAGTGGGGGTGGGAGGGAGATGGGAGGTGCCTGCCCTGGGGCTAGACTCACCTGCTGGAGCATGAGAGCCTGTTGCTGCTGCAGCAAGGCCTGCAGCTGAGGTGGTGACAGGATCTGCTGCATCTGCTGGGGGGTAAGCATCTGCTGGGACATCATGGCCACAGACACAGGCACCTGTGAGATTCACCCCATGAGTCAGAGGCAGGGTCCAGGGCCTCACCCACAGCATGGCAGAGTAGCCCCCAGAGCGCCTGCCTGGCCTCATATTCTGGCTCCGCCACCTATGAGACTGTGTCTCTTTTGACTTTTTGCTTTATATGCTTATATTATTATTGTTATTACTATTACTATTATTATTATTATTTTGTTATTTTTTTCCAAGGGGTGATGAGACAGGGTGTCATTATATATCCCAGGTTGGCCTTGAACTCCTAATCTTCCTATTTCCCAAGTGCTGGGACCACAGGTCTATACCTCTATACTTCATTTGTTTTATTTGAAGACATTCCCATTCTGTAGCCCAGGCTGGTTTCAAACTCCTCTTGCCTCAGCCTTCCAAGTGCTGCGATTACAGAATGAGCCACGCACTCGTCAGAGCTTTGGCTCTGACATATGATTTACTCTGTTCTCTGATAAAAGGTAACCAGCCACAGCATCAACCTCTTCAGGCTACTAGAGGATTAACAAGAACAGCAGTCAGAGGCTAGCGCCTAGCAGCGGCTGACTGTGGTTGCGGGAAGCCTGGTTCCAAATGTGGGAGATTAGATGGCACTGGAACAGGCCACTGGGCCACTTCCAGCCCCTATTTAGCATGTTTGAGACTACTAGCCAAGGTGGCCTGTGCAGGAGGGCAGCCGAGACAGGATCAAAAGCTGCCCACTGGCAGGACATGGTGATGACTGCCTGTAATCCCAGCAAGCAGCCAGATCTTGTGAGTTTAACATCAGTCTGGTGGACACAGTAAATTCCGGACCAGCCAGAGCTATATGGTGAGATCCTGTCTTCCCCAAAGCAGCACACTTGACATGATCACACTCTGGCACCAGCCCAGAGCAGAGGCCCAGAGAGCACACACTCCTGGGACAGTTCTGGTGACTGTGCATGTGAGTGGAGTGGACAGCATAGTAGGCCAGCAGGTTTAGAGTCGCTTGCCCTCTCTGGTATGTCACTGTCCTCAAACACAGGAGTTGGGCTTCAAGCAATGAAATCAGGATTCCTGAAGCCCAAAGAGAGGGGCTGTCTGTCTCGAGATCCTGTTAGCACTCTCTAGGAGGCACAGGATTCACCTATAGTAAAAATGGCTTCGAGAAAAAAAACAATGACATCATATTTTCCCCTTGGTCTACCTTCTCTGAGCTCAGACACAGCAATGCAGTTTGAGCCATCACACAGTCCTATAGTGGCAGCCAGATGCTCCCAAGGGACTGTCTGTATCCTCACCATTCTGTGAGTCTGGCACACACATGACTTTTTACTCCTGTGCCCTAAGGCAGGATCTGGGGCACAATAGGTACTCAGCTAAGCACTTGCTCCCAGAACTGAAAGGCCTTTTCCCAACTGACCAGAAGTTTCTTTGTAGGTCCTAGGACCCAGGGGGAGGGGAGGGGGATGGGCTGTCAGGAAGCAAGTCAGCAAGCAGGTCCTGGGTGGAGACAGGTGTCTAGGGGACCCTTCCCTCGACCCCAACCTGGCTTGTGAGTTGCCCTCCCTCCCCTCCATGCCCCATCTCAGGCCTCAGCTCTGAGCTAACCCTTAAACCAGAGATTAGAAAGCTCTCAAGCAAGAGGAACAAGCCCCCCTGGACGTCTCAATGTCCCTAATTCTTCTTTTCCCAACCCATAACCAGTGGCTGGGCTCTACTCCTGACCTTTCCCCAGGACTCCGAGCCCAGATCTGTATTGAAGCCCCCAGAAAGGAGACAATCCAGTTGTTAGTCTCAGACACATGCACACACAGACCCTTGTGGGCTTTTGTTTTTAGATCCCATTCCTATCCAGAAGTGAATTGGACAGGTCAGATAGCTATGACAAGCTGGGATTTGAGCTCTTGTCTACAAAGGACAGGGGTCCCACCACAGGCAGGCCTAGAGGATGGCATATAGGGACTGGGCTAGTCTAACTTGAAGTAGCCGTGTGGCTCAACTCTCAGGGTGACTGCCCTTTTTGAGGCTTCAACCCCAAGGCTAGGGATGTGACTCTTGGTACAGCACTTGCCTAGCATGCAAAAGGCCCTAGGGTTGAACCCTAGTACTGTATAAAGTTAGGTGCTAAGCATTAGAAAGCAGAGACAGAAGAATCATGAGTTCAGTCTTATCCTCGACTATATATTGAGTTTGAGGACAGCTTGGGATATATTCAGAATGTAATATAATAATAATAATAATAATAATAATAACAACAACAACAACAACAACTTTGCCAGGCAGTGGGGGTGTTCACGCCTTTCATCCCACCATGCAGGAGGTAGATATCTGAGTTTGAGGCCAGCCTGGTCTACAAAGTAACTTCCAGGACAGCCAGGGCTATACAGAGGAACCCTGACTTGAGAACCCAAAAATAAATAAGTAATTACATAAATAAAAGAAAAAGGACAGTTACCACCAGGTCAAGGAACCTAGGTCACCTGACTAAGGAACTCAGGCTTGAGAAGTGTCAACCTCTCAGCTGGGGCACCCGTGAGAAGAGGAAGGGAAGGCCAGCCACAGAATATGCTCAGTGTTGGGGTGCTTCCGCCTGGGTCCCTGCGCTGCCACCCACCCACCTGCTTTTAGGCACAGGACCTAGCTCCAGACAGACACCTCAGCAGCCTAGCCCTAGAGAGATCCTGTCTGGGGTAAAGTTTCCTCCTCCTCCTTCTCCTCCTCCTCCCATTTTTTTTTAAATTTTATTTATTTATTTATTTATTTTTGAGGCAGGGTTTCTCTGTATAGCCCAGGCTGTCCTGGAACTGGCTTTGTAAACCAGGCTGGCCTTGAACTTAACTCAGAGACCCATCTACCTCTGCCTCCAAGTGCTGGGCTTAAAGGTGTGCGTCACCACTGCCTGGTTTATTCTTTTTCTTTTAAAACTATAATATTACTGTTGTATGTGTATGTAGCTGTGTGAGAGAAGGGGGAAGGGAGGGAGGAGAGAGGAAGGGAGGGAGGGAGGGAAAGAGGGAGGCAGGGAGAGGGAGAGAGAGAGAGAGAGAGAGAGAGAGAGAGAGAGAGAGAGAGAGAGAGAGAGAGAGAGAGAGAGAGAGCGCGTGAGCGAGCTCTGCAAAGAACAACTTTTGGGAGCTGGTTCTCTTCCATGATGGGTTCTAACTTCCAGGCTTGGGTGGCAGACACCCACCGAGCTACCTCGCTGCTCTTTGAAATCATTGTCCCTACTGGCCCCTGGGATTTGAAGACTGCTGACTTAAGCGAGTGCCAGGCAGGTGGCCGGGCCATTTGTCCCTGAGTGTCCAGAGCAACCACTGAGTCCTGTCCAGTAGGGAGACCAGAAGATCCTTCTAGGCACCAAGGTGTGAATGACTGACAATGTCTCGCCCTATTCTTCCTTTGGGCTTTCTCACTTGGAGGCAGAGGAATGGGAGAGACGATCTTAAAAGGCATTTCTGGCCCCTGTGCCTCTTGCCAGTTGGCTGCAGAAGCCTCGGTGGACACCTAGACAGCCTTCGCTCTGCGTTCGGTCTCCAGGTGGCTGGCCCACCGGGGCTCTGAAGTGAATGGAGGCCCTCCTCTCATGGCATCCTTGAGACTCACTGGGCTGGGCCGGGTCAGTATGAACACTGGTCATCTGGGAGGCTCAACAGCTGAGAGCCCATCGAGAGACCAGTCTAAGCAGCTAAATGGCCCATAGTCCACGGCAGGGAGCATGCTGGCTGAATTTTCAGCTAACTCTGCTCGGGCCTAGACCTCCACCTACTTTGAGTGCAGGAAAGACAGTGGTGGCCAGGAATGGGGTGGAGCGTCTATGATCCCAGCACATGGAGTCTGAGGCAAGAGGATTATCTCAAGTCTGAAGCTAGCCTGGGCAATATAGTGAATTCCAGGCCAATCAGAACTACAGTCACGAGACCCTGTTCCAAAGAACTAAATAAAATGGGGATAGGAAGGAGGGTAGGAATGTAGCTTAGTGGTAGCACTTATCCAAATTCCCACAGAGCTCTGTGTTTAACTCCTAGCACTATACAAACCAAGGGTAGGGTTGCATGCCTATAATCCTAGATGCAGACAGAAGGACCTCTTCCTCTATATCTACCTACAGAACTGGAGGCTAGCCTGGGCTACATGAGACCCTATCTTTTGTTTTGTTTTGTTTTTTGAGACAGTTTTTCTCTATGTAGTCCAGGCTTTCCTGGAACACCCTCTGTAGACCAAGCTGGCCCTGAATTCAGAGATCTGCCTGCCTCTGCTTCCTGAGTGCTGTGATTGAAAGTGTGCTCCACCACAGCCTGACTGGGACCCTATCTCAAACAAAAAAAAAAGAAAAAAAGAAAACTCCATAAAACACAAAGAAATGGCACAACTTTCGGAACTGTGGAGCTGACAAGTCAATAACCCTGACCCTGGCTACCTCCTGGAAATTCCTGGTGCCTGCTCGGCCTCCTATGATTGATTTCTACCTGTCTACAGCGACGGTACCCCTCCCTCGGCCTCAGTGGTATTTGGAAGCTCACTGATGTTGGCTGCAGGAAGACAGTATATGAGGTAAGGGACAAGTAGCCTGTCCAGGAGCATAATGTGCCCACGGGGCCCCAACAACCTCCCTCTGTGACCCATGTCACTCAAGTCCCCAACCCACAGCACACAATTTCTGGTAAGCTGCCAGTCTTAGTCTCCAATTTCCCCACCAGCCCAGAGCCCACAGGAAAGCTATTTCTAGGCCCCTAGGCCCTGAGTCCCACTTGAGGATAGTGTTCCCACTGTCCCTCCTTAGGGACAGTGAAGATGGCATATGGGTGACAGACATGGAGATCAAAGCTGGCTGCAGGATAAATAAGGGTGTGGGGAAGCTCAGCTTCAGCTAACCCCAAGGACCCCACGTCCCTGGAACCCCAGGGGCTTCAATGATCGAGCAACCTCATAAAACTGAGTTCTGAAGCCAGTTCTTTGGGCTCAGTGTGCTCTCTGCCCTTGTTTGCAGGGTGTGATGGTTTTAATCGTCAACTTCACACAACCTGGAATCACTTGAGAATAGTCCCAGTGAGGGACGGTCCAGATCAGGTTGGCCAGTGGGACTGCCCGTAAGGCATGGTCTTGATCACATTAATTGACAGGCACATGGGGGTGGGACTTAGCCTGAAAATGAGCTGCATGTTGTCGTCGCTCCCTGCACTGTGTCAAGAGGAGAGAAGGCAAGCGACCCTGGGCATGCATGCATTCATTCTCTCTGCTCTTGGACGTACCTAGTCACCTTGAGTTCCTGCCTTGATTTCCCTGTAATGAACGTAGCCTGGGCTCGTGAGCCTAATAAACCCTCTCTTTCCTAAACTGTTTTGTTCCAAGGTACTTTATCACAAAATTAGGGCATAGAGTGACTTTGGACTAGTTAGACACCCTCTCAGAGCCTTGGTTTTTTTTTCTCATTTGCAAATGGATTAATAATAGCAGCTGTCCCGTGGGTATGAGGGCCAGCCTTGGATAAGCACTCTGCATCCAGGCTGTCGGGGTGGGGTGGGTGGGGTGGCTCATTTGGTAAATGCTTGAGAAGTCCTGGAGTTTGAACTTTAACACCCACCCCTGGGACCTGTTGACCAGTCAGTATGCTACTGAGACTGTCTCAGATGAGGCAGTGAGGATCCTGAGGCTACCTTGGGGATGACACTCGAGGTTATCCTTCTGGCCTTCACATGTACGTGCTCATATGTGCACATAAATATGCACACATGTGCACACACGTGAAAGAAAAAAGAAGCACTTGGTATCTGCTCAATGCATAGGGTGAGGGGGCGTTGATTCCTGGGAAGTGAGAAAGTAAAGAAAGAAGCATCTTTTCTCTCTTAGAGTCCAACACAGCAGTTCTCTTAGGCAGGGAAGGCGTGCTAAGGAAGTGACTTTCAGATCACCATCCCAGCCCCCAGCTGGAAAGTCCCCCCTGATGCTGGTTCTCCTCCAGAGTCACCCAACTCCTCCTGTCCTGCTGGGGGTCATGAGGCACTTTTCAACTGCAGATGGGGGCATCAGAGGTCAGGGTCCTGTTCCACAACTCACACCTCCCAGTTTTACAAGGAGGTCCTAAGCCAGACCAGCATGGGGAGGACTGCTGTAGACCCAGAGAGCATCCATGGGGAGATCCCTCATCCTATGAGACCTAGTCTGACAGCCCTAGAGATCTGCCCCCACTCCCTCCTTCTGTTGCCTTTCCAGACTTTGTACACCCCCCAAGCCACACCCCTTTGCCAGCGCCCAGCTAGGAAGATCTTAGGAGTGTGTAAACTGCTGGGGGCCACTGACCATAGTTGCACACTATGTCTGGCACCTTGAACTTTTTCAAAGCCCTTTCCAAACATAAGCTTTAAAAAAGAAAACCCAAGCATAGATAACTTGTGTATGGGCGCTGGGGCTGCGTCCTGAGAGCACCCTGAACCTACCTCATGTCCCTGTTCTCCGCCCTCCAGGTCCTCTAGGACCCCAGGGGTCTCGGGATCAACACTGCAGTGCCCACCCCATTCCCCCTTACATAAACTTCCTATCAGAGCCTGGCTTAATCTTCCCCTCAGCCCCCAGCCCTCTCCTGTCCTGTCCCCCCCCCCCCACAGCCCCTCCCTGCTGTGGGCTGGAAGGAAGGCGGTTTGCCAGAGTGGTGACCCAGTGGGACCCAGTCTGCAATTCTCCCAAGTTCTTTGTGACACAAAAGGTAAACAGAAGGCCAGGCTTCCCCACCCCCTCCCGCTCCCCCTCCCCCTCCAGCCAGCCAGATGGGCCGACAGGCTGGGGGGGAGGGGGGAGGGAAAAAAGGGCAGATTGTGCAAAGGAAAACAGAAGAGACAGAGAGATGTCAAGAGACAGGAAACGGGGAGAGACTGGGAGAGATGGGGGGAGGGGAGACTTAGTGATTCTTCCACTGAGAAACCTGGGAGGGACCTAGACTTAGTTCAGGGACAGGGTAACACGTGGGGAGGAAGGAGGGCTGCCGGAGAGCCAGAGGGAGGAACCCCAGTGAGTCAGGTCCAGAGAGGTGCAGACAAAGAAACTAGGCAGCCCTAGCCCTGGCCGATCAGGTGGAGACAAGAGAGGTGTTGGTGTCTCCGCCCCACCCTGCAATGACTGTACTTCTTTCAGGAGCATGGAGCTGGAGAGTCTCTCTGACAGCCCCCACCCCACCAAGAATAACCCCTCCAGCCCTGTCCCCCTTTCTGCTCCTGCCTAGTCCGGGTGGGTCCCCCCTTCTCACCTGCACTGCAGAGGCCGTCTGTTTACTGTCATTGTTCCCCGGGGAGTTCAGGCTGGAGGCTTGCTGCAACAGGAACTGCCGGGCCACCTGGAGAGCCTGTAAGACAGGGGCTGAGTCAGTGAGAGGCCCCAGCAAGGCCTTCAGAAGTGGCTGGGATCAGGGATGAGTACACGGAAGCGGGGGTGGGGTGGGGGTGGGGGATGGAGGGGGTCGGGCAGTAAGGAGGAAGGCAGAAGGTAGTGAGGATCACAGGTCTATATGGTCTTGGGGTAACGATGGAGGTAGGAGTCACTGAGAACAGGGTCACAGTGCAGCCTTCAAGGACTCACCCAGGGCTCAGAGAGTCCATTGGTTTTCAATGAAGACAACAAATGAAAGGGTCAAGGGTCAAAAGGACTCCAGGTAAAAGTGCAGGAGGGTGAGCTCAGGGTAGAGTAGTAGCTGCTTTTTGCTGAGCATCCACGTGACTGGGACTTTACGAATGTCTATCTGTCTGTCTGTCTATGTATGTGTTTTTGAGAAAGACTGTGGCTGACTTCTCTGGAACTCACTATGTTTGAGGCTAGGCTGGCCTTGAACTCCTAAATCTGCTGACATCACTCAGGGCTGCAGGCAAGCTCTTGATCTTCCTTTATAAAGTTGTGAGGTAGCTTATCAGCTTCCTCTTCCAGATGAGGCAGCTAAATCCCTAGGAGGTTAAGTAAGTAACTTGTCCCAAGATCAGCTGATCAGTTCCGGAAGTCTGACTTAAGGAGAGGAGGGGGGTAGGTGTCAATCAAGGAGCTCTGGACTGGCCATGCAGCGAGGGTGCACAGGTGGATGGAGGGGAAGGGTCACTGGCCCCAAGGAAATCATATTTGAAGGCTGTGTCTAAACGATTAGTCACATGGGTGCCTGGGCTTGGTGGCCAGAGCGACAAAGGACAGAGCCAAGGGGATCACAGGAATAGGATGTGGAGTGGGGGTGCAGCTAGGGATAGGTGGGGAGTGGTAAGTCTGGCCCGAGACTCAAGGGTTAAGGAGGGCCAGGAATCTGGGTCTGGGTCAGGAATCTGGGTCCAGCCAAGACCTTGTCCCTAAGACCTGGAGGTGGAGGTGGTGACAGTGGAGATCTGTCCAGTCAGCTCCAGGTCCCTTAAAGGCCTCCTAGAGAGCTGAAGCACATGCATCCAGGCCCTGGAGGCAGGGCTCTGGCACCAGACAGATGTATGTTAGTTTGCTGGCTGTGACCTTGGATAAGTCATCCCATGTCTCGGAGGTTCCATCTCTTTATCCCTCTCTTTATCCGTAAAACTGGGACACTACCCACTTCAGGATCACTCAGAGGGATTAAAAGACCCATGCCCGCTGCCTCATTGGCATTCGGGACGTCTGTACTCTTTTCTTCTCAGTAATTCCCAGGTGGTTCCCTATTTAGCAGCCCCCCTCAGCCCACACTTGTTAGCTGAAGGGGCCCAACTCGTGACTGGTTCTCACACTACCACTAACACCTGCTTCTTTCTCACGTGGGTCCCACTCTTCTACTCCAGGATCTTTTAGGATGAAACTCTTTCCTTTCCTTTCTCCCTGTACCTCTTTCCAAGGCTTCCCCCATTTGATCAGGCCCAGGGCCTCCTCCTACACATCCTTAGGCAAGCGCTCTCCCATTGAGCCACACCTCCAGCTCCGGCAGCACCAGGGATGTGTGTGGTGGACACTCACAGCTCGGCAAACACCCTCTGAGCACCCACTGTGTACCCAGGGTAACTATTTATATACAATCTACCTGCGTGGCCCTTCCCAGTGTTGACTGGCACAGTTTCCTGGGGTTTCAGCCTAGTTTACCTTCGGACACTATCTAAATACGCACTGGTGTATCTATGGGAACGTGTGCTCCTTGGCAGCCCCGGACCCTGACCACTCCAGCTCCTCCCCGCCCCAAATGTTCCAGACTTCCAGGCGGAGTCAGAACACTGCCTCTCCCAAAAGGTTTTCTTTAGAACGCAGAAATCTGACCTTCCTGGGTGGAGAGACTCTGAGATCACAAGGAGGGAAAGCTGGTGAGGAGAGGCGAGGAGGTAGCCTGGGGCCCCTCAGGAAGATATTCTGGCCTCTGCTGCCTAGCTTTTCTGGCTTCCAGGTCTAACCTTACATAATGCTTCTTGGTTTCTAAAGTTGGAGAGCAATGAAAGGGCAGCCAGGGTCAGAAACGACCCTGTGGGAGTGCGGGTTGACCCCAGAGCTGACCAGTACAGGTGATTCAAAAGAGACACTGGTCAGTGGGAAGGGGACAAACCCCTGATGTGTGTGGGGGAAGCAACAGAGGGATTTCTAGGTGTGTGTGTGGGGAGTGGGGGGGGGAGAGCCTGCCCAGTCTCTGGGGCTGCAGAGTAGCCAGGGGAGTTGAATTTAGTCCTCATCCACTCTCTTACTTTGTGGTTCCCTAGAGCATGAAATTACAAGATTTACAGGGTGGGGGCAATGGAGGCAGCAGGTCCTCCGCTCCCCACCTCATAAGCTCCCTCTCCCTCCCACTCGGGTCAATTCTTCCCACTCCACCTGGCAGGCTTGTCTGCTCCTTGCCTCCTTTCTCTTCCCCACTTTCATTAACATGAAGTACCTACTGTGTGCTGGGTCAGGTTAGGAGGTAGGGGCTCCTGTCCCCACATGGAAAGACCTCATGTGCTGTGGAGCTCTGAGCAGACCACCCAGAGAAGTCCTGCAGTGGCAGCTCACCAGGGGACAAGGAGGAGAAAGAGAGGTAGGTGTTCCTACAGCAGTGACAGCACACAGGAAGTGACATGTGGCAGGGGCAGAGGGGACTGGAAGTAACTCCCATGGCAGGCAGAAAGCTGAACTGTGCTGGGGAGGAAAGACTGGAGAAGGATTCAGGGGCACCAGAAGCTGGACATTATGTCTCCAGGCACCCCAGTCACCCACTCATTCATTCATTCACTAACTCACCCTCCTCTTCCCACCACACGCAGGCCTTGGCCTGGTGATGGGAAGCCGGTGGTAGACAAGGTAAGTTCCTTTCTCATGCTTGCCTGGAGCCAGCCTTGACCCAGCAGGAACCTGATACCACCTAGAGAATACACTGTAGGTACCAAACGATGTGTGTGAGCAGATCCCAGGGCTGTGGTCTAAGCTCCCCTCCTTGGATGGCCATGGCATGTCACACAGCGCTCAGGGGACAATGACTGCTGTTCTGGGCTCTACTTTATGCCATGGGCTTTGCTGTCCACACATCTAGGCCCTGGCTGAGGATAGTGCTCTGGGAGTCTTGGGCATACCCCAACCCTGGGCTGCCTTTTTGTACACTGCTTGCCTAATGAATCAGGCAGGTCTACGACACCGGAGCTTCATTTGAGTTTCATTTCTCCATCAGTGTGAAGCACCAAGTGTCAAGGTCTTTTCTGCCCCTGCGACTGAGGGTTAAATGAACCACTGGACCCGCACTTTGTGGGATATGGAAGCAACAGGCCCTGACCTCACAGACCAGCTCACCAATTTTAATACTGATCAGACTGGAGCCACCCACTGTGTGTGCATGTATGTGTGCGTGTGGGCACCTGTGCATGTAAGTGTGCATGTGTGCATGTATGCATGTAGGGATTTCTCCTTTATATGGATTCTGGGGTCTGAACTCAGAAGGTCAGGTTTACACAGCAAGCCCTTTACCATCTAAGTCACCTCACTGGACCAGGAGCCCCTTAAGAACACAGATATTGTCAATTACAGCTGTGAGCTTCCTATCCCAGCACACAGAAGTCATTATCCTTGCACACAAAGTCCATATGGGTCCAGGCTGAGTATGGAAGGCTGGCACAGGCTGATCCCAGGTCAAAGGCAAGCCTTGCACTATCCAACTTCTGGAGAACATCAAGGTAGCTAAGAGGCCCACAGTGCCAGAGCCGAAGTCTGAGGACATTAAAAGAACTCAGGAGGAGCAACGCTCTTCACCCCCAGCCCTGTACTAAGCTAGGCCAGGCAGGTGTAACTATGTTCACTTTAGGGGACAGAGAGATGGCTCAGCAGTTAAGAGCACTGATTGCTCTTCCAGAGGTCCTGAGTTCAATTCCCAGCAACCACATGGTGGCTCACAATCATCTGTAATGGGATCTGATGTCCTCTTCTGGTATGTCTGAAGATAGATCATTCATATACAAACAAAAACAAACCTATATTCACTTTTAAGACAAGGAAATAGGCCCAAGGTAATAGGGCCTCATGAAGGGACCCCAAGGCTGTAAGCAGAACCATGGGGTCTAAGCTTCCAGTACTTTGAACAGGCAAGGGTTGGGGGTGAAGCAGCTGAAGGAGACCAGGCAGCCCCAGAGTTTCTGAGGAATGGCACCTGAGAGGAGGGAAGGAGACCAGGCTGCCCCAGAGTTTCTGAGGAATGGCACCTGAGAGGGAAAGCTGTTCAGATGCCCAAAATGGGACAAGCCACCCAGGAAATCTTTTTGGTTTTGTTTCTGTATTTTTGAGACAGGGTCTCATTATGCAGTCTTGGCTGCCCTGGAGCTCATTGTGTAGCCTGGCCTCAAACTCAGAGCCCTGACTGCCTCTGACTCCCGAGCGCTGGGGTTAAAGCGTGCATCATCAGGGAAATCTTGAGGAACAAGAAAGGGTTGATGAGACTGAAAATTAGGGAGCAACCCCCAACCCCCTTTTCTCTTCCCAGTCTTTGAACTGAAAAGCAAATGTGGGCTGGGTCTGCAGCTTACCATATATATTGTATACCGTCTGCACGTGAAGTAGTAGACTGTTTGACTTGCATGCACAAGCTCTTATCATGAAACAGGATGAAACTGTTTCAGCTCCATTATCACATAAAACCAATCTAGGTGGCAAGTGCCTGTAATCTCAGCTCAGGAGGTAGAGGCACTAGGATTAAAAGTTCGGGGCCATGCTGGTGGTGGTAGCAGCAGTGGCAGGTGGTGGTGGCGGGATCCAGGAGGCAGAGGCAGGTGGATCTCTTAGTTCAGAGGCTAGCCTAATCTACAGAGAGAATTCTAGGGTAACCAAAACCAAAACTAAAGAAGAGGTATAAGGAGGAGGGGGGAGGGGGAGGGGAAAGATAGATAGATAGATAGATAGATAGATAGATAGATAGATAGATAGATAGATAGATAGATAGAAAGAAAGAAGGAAAGTAAGTAAGTTCAGGGTCATCCTTAAATACATAGTGAGTTTGAGGCTAGCCTGAGTTACATGAGACCTCATCTCAAAACAAAACAAAACAACAAAAAAGCAAACACACACAATGCTATGTTTTGTGGGACAAGGTTATCCTCCTCTAGGGGAAGACTGTATCGTTCACTCAGCACATAGACCCTGGGCAAGAGACAGCGACCTCCTCCTCCCCCTTTATGCTGAGTGACCTTAGGAAAGCCTGACCCTCAGTCTGTTTCCTCTGAAAAGCTGGAGTAGCTCTAACTGCCCTTCATGTGGATCCTGCGTAGAAACACATGGGGCAGCATACGTGGGACTTAGCTCAGCACCTGGGGCAGCATACGTGGGACTTAGCTCAGCACCTGGCACACAGAACCAAAGCACTGTCATTATCACGGAGCTTCTGCCGAGGGCTCACTGTCGCCACTGCACCTGAGTGAAGGTTGGGCTCGCATCACCTCTCCGGGCTCACATCCTACACACACACACACACACACACACACACACACACCCCTCCTCAAGCTTGAGAACTCCTTAAGGGAGCTGAGCTCCCCTCCTGCACTGCAAGGCATCAGTGGGATCTCCACAGCATCTGTGGCAGATGGGTGGAATCAGAAAGCATCCAGGAAAGGTCTAGAACAGAGGCTGAAGCTGCAAGCTGAGAACAGGGTTGGCTGCATTGAAAAGAACAAGTCTTGGGGCTGGAGAGATCGCTCAGAGGTTAAGAGCACTGGCTGCTCTTCCAGAGGTCCAGGGTTCAATTCCCAGGACCCAGATGGAGGCTCACAACTGTCTGTAACCCCTGTTCCAGGAGATCCAACTTCCTCACACATGCAGGCAAAACATCAACTTACATAAAACAAAAATAAATAAATTTTAAAAAAGAAGGAGTCTCAGAGAAGAGGGATTTCCCACCTCTGGGCTGAGGCTATGCCATTGAAGATGGTGCAGGGATGCTGAGAGCCTTCTGCAAGGCTGAGGACCCCAGTTTGTGTTGGCCCCTCCCCACCCCTCTGTGTGTGTGTGTGTGTGTGTGTGTGTGTGTACACCCAGGAATATGCTGGAAGAATACACTGTTTTATCCTCTGCTTGGGAGACTTGAGTGTTGGAGGGCATCCAGCCAAGTGGGGTCCAAATGGTTGGTTATAACCCAAGAATTGGTCCGAGTGTCCTATCGGTAAAGGAATGTCAGATAGGTCAACAAAGAAGATGCTTATCCAGAGACACAAGCAGGACCAGTGTCCACCAGACCTAAAGCTGGGTTCTGCAGGGAAGCGGATTGAGAGCCACAGGTGACTGGGAAATGCCACACCAGCAAACTACATTCACGGGTGGTGCTGCGGGCAGTCCTAACCAGTAAACACCACACTTTCTCCTGTGCCTCTGGAACTAATTGACAAAACTGGAATTCAGTCTCATTCATACTGTGTTATGTGAGTTTCAGGGATTAAACCCAGTCCTGTGCTGATCAGGAATGTGTCTGGGGCAGGCTGGATTTAGGTGGGATTGAAGGGGAGCACTGGAGGCCTCTAGGGATGCTACTTAAGCCCACCCGCCCCCTCCCAGCGTCTCACATCCAAGGAGCATTCTTAGTTCTTCAGGCCCAGGAGAGCTCAGTCACTGACCATACTGTCCCTGGAGCCACTGTCAAGGTCAAGGAAGAACTCTTAACTGCCTGGGCTACCTAGTTTAGAGGGCCAACAGACCACCAGACAAACAAATCCTGAGGCAGCTAAGCCCTGTGCTGAGGAGATTATGAAAAGCACCGCAGGGAGTCTTCTGAGGAGACTCCTCACTGTAGAGACCCCTAATCCTTGATTACTCCTAGGGGGAGTATTCAAGACTGAGAAACAGGTGGTGCAAAGGCCCTGGGGTAGAAAAAACAAAACACTTATCGCACATGTGTGAGCCTGCATGTGGAGGCCAACGATCAGCACTGGGTATCTTCCTCAATAGTGCCCCCTTTGACGAGTTTGTCCATTTAGTTGAACTAGCTGGCCAACTAACTGCCAGGTTCTCTGCCTTTATAGCACTAAGATTCTAGACCTTTTAAATGGGGACAGGGAATAGGACTCAGGTCTCCATGCTTGTTTACCAAGCACTTTGCTTGACTGAGTCATGTCCCTGGTTTTGCCTTTAATATTATTTTTGAAAGAGGTTTTTTTAAAAAAAGATTTATTTATTTATTTATTTATTTATTTATTTATTTATTTATACTGTAGCTATCTTCAGACACCAGAAGAGGGCATCGGATCCCATTACAGATGGTTGTGAGCCACCATGTGGTTGCCGGGAATTGAACTCAGGACCTCTGGAAGAGCAGTCACTGCTCTTAACCACTGAGTCATCTCTCCAGCCTGTCTTTAATTTTTTTTTCTCTTAGTGTATATGGTCTTTTTTGATTGTTTTTGCCTGCATGTGTGTCTATGTACCACCTATGTGCCTGGTGCCCACAGAGGTCAGAAGAGGGCATCAGATTAAAGACAGTTGTGAGTCACAGGTAGGTGCTGGAAATCAAACCCCAATCCTCAGGGAGAAAGTCAGTGTTCTAAAACACTAAGCCATCTCTCTAGCCTCATCTATTTCTGTTTCTTAAAACAAAATCCTGTTATTTGTGGGCTAACCTTAAACGTATGACTTTCCTCCCTCAGCCTCTCGGCGCATGGACCACAGGCTTGCACTGCATGCCAGGCAGGTCGGATGAAGGCTGCCTCATTCAACACCCGGTGATAGGCGGGGGGTCGGGGGGTGGGGGGGTGGGGGGTTGGGGAGATCCTCCGGAAGACTGAGCAGAAAGTGACACCTAGACCCCGGCTAGTAAACAGCCAGCATCTAATAAGTGTTCCTACATGCTCATCTACTCCTTAAAACTCTTTTTGGACAGATAGGAGGGGGTGGCAGGGAAAGTGGGTCAGAGGCTTGAGGTCAGTGGTGGGCACCACGGAGGGAACTAAACTCAGGAAAAGACACAGGTTCTTGACCGGTAAGGCTTTGTCTCCAATGAAGAGACAGAAAGACAAAATTATACAGGAAAAGGGGGGGGGGCAAAAATGTGTGGTGGGGAAGACTATAAAACCCCCAAAGTGATTCTACTTTTCTTCCCTTGGATCTCTCTCTCTCTCTCTCTCTTAAAGAAAGCTTTTTGGAAAAGGCTGTAAATTTTTTTTTACACCAACCTCGTAAAAATGACATCGGCACATTCTCAAATTAGAACCATTAAAATGAAACCCGGTGAAGCACACGCAGACAGGCCCTCGAGGGTGGGTGACATCCTGGTACAGTCGCAGATTCTCCCTGCCAACTCTACAGAGGGCTCCCTCTCATGAAGAAAGAGGTCGGCCTCTGCAGGTGCATAGCAGCCAAGGAAGGGAGGGTCTGCAGCACAGAAAGGACGTGGTCCTCGGAACACTCCCCATCCTTCCCTTGTAGGCACCAACACAGGTGAGCTTAGCTCACAGTGACAGCCAGAGCCAGCCTGGCACAGTGTTGCGGTGTTGTAGTGTTGTGGTGTTGCAGTGTTGTGAGAGACAGGACAGCAGTCCCAGTGCTTGAAGGTATGGTATCCAGCCGCTGACAAGGACCAAAAGTGCAGAGGTGGAGAGGGCGGTTCATAGTCAGGTCCTCTGTCTTAGCTGTAGAATTCTCTGGAAGCAGGTCTATTCTGCACTGCCTGGCCCCAGCTAATTCTACAGGGGCCTGGGTTTAGACTACAGACTGGCAGATCCCTTCCTTCCCCTGACTCCTATTAGAGCATTCCAGAACAATACTAACTCCCACTGAAGGTTTTAGAGGAGCCCTATGGGCAGCTAGGATACAACCTTCCCCTCTTCAACCCTCCCCTAAAAGCCCATTGCCTTCAGGTGAAAAAGATCCCCCAAATTCTCCTCCAGTCCCTCAACCCTCCTCAATGGGGACAAATCCTCTGCCATGAAAAGGGGGGTCCCTCCCCCAAGCCTCGGGCCCTTTCCTCTCTCCTAAAGGGGCCACCTCTTGGCAGAAGGGTGACCTCCAGTTTACTAATTCAGAAAATGGAGGGCAGCCTTTCCCCATCGACTTTTGTGTGGAGGTACAGTTCCGAGCGCTCCCCATCCTGGGTAGTATCTCTCTGTACACCCCAGCTCCTCTGGAGAGGAACTCCATCTCCAGTGGGACAAAGA
Organism: Tokudaia tokunoshimensis; assembly: GCA_036184795.1. Classification (NCBI taxonomy): domain Eukaryota; kingdom Metazoa; phylum Chordata; class Mammalia; order Rodentia; family Muridae; genus Tokudaia; species Tokudaia tokunoshimensis. The sequence goes on from BTHU01000016.1 coordinate 37,587,971, forward strand.
GAAGTTAGTTACAGGGACCAGCGCTGAAGCAGAGGAATCCAGGGCATGAGGCTGGAGTCCTGAAGACATGGACCCCTGACCGGCAGGAAGCCTTCAGACAACTGTTGGCAGCCCGTGTGCAGTGGGGCGGGGCTGATCCCCTCTGGAAGCTCCTTTTCCACCCAGTCCTTCTAAGTAGCTTGGGCAGAAGAGGGCCAGATGGAGGAAAGACTCTTTCTATTCTTCTTCTCCCCTCCCCCAACCCCCTAACTCCCCAACCCCCATCTCGTTCTCTTTGGAGGGGGTGAGTTAAAAGCCCATTACTGTGCTGAGCCCCCCAACCCTTTTGAATCTCCCTCACAGGATGTGATCAGGGTGGGATTTGGCCCGGTTGCTGTGGCAACTGCAGGGGGAGTTCCCAGACGCTAGGCAACCCTCTGGTGACCCTCCCTGACCTGTCACCCCTGCAACCCAAGGACAATGGAAACGCTGGGGCTGGGGGCCCAGGACGCCTTTCAGCTCGGCCAGCCAGCGGCTCTGAATCCCCCCACCCTGCCAGCTCAGCCTTACTGGCTCCAAGTCCAGCTGTCTGCCAGCAAACCGGACCAGTCCCTAAGATCTTCCAAAACCAGGAGCACTTATCTCACAGCCCAAACCCAAAGGGCATCTGTGGATCCACACAGCAATTTCAGTAGGAGAGGCAAAATAAGCCTCCAACAAGGTCACTTGTTCAGGGTGACCTCCAACTCAAATAAGGTGGCAGATGACCTTGAACTTCTTAGGTTTCTGTCTCCACCTTTCAAGTACGGGTGCTATAGGCCTGCGACATCTTGCCTAGTTTATGCTGGGGATCGAATCCAGAGCACTAGGTATGTGGAGCAAGCACTCTAGCAACAGAGCTACACCCCTTGCCCTAGTGTTTCTGCTAAAGGATCTGAAAGGGCTGCCGCCCTCCCACACCACCTTCAGAGGATCGAGTCTCCAGAGTATAGACTTGGGGAAAGCCCTAGAGTGACTAACCAGTGGCTCCAGTGGCTCTGTTACTAATAAACGCTCTGGGAAATACTGAAACAGGGCAGCAAGGGGCTTGGCCAGTCGGAACTGGCCGGGCAGCTCAGCCGGGCCACCCCTTCCTTCACCTCTGTTTAAACAAGGTCGCAGCCTGCGGTTGCATGGAGACGCATGGAGAGGGAGCACCAGCTCTTGTTCCCAGGTGCTGGTGCCGGTGCCGGTGCCGGTGGTGCCGGTGACGTGGCTGCCCTCTTCAGCACTGTTTGCTCCAGCCTAAAGTCCTGCTACCGCCTGACATCTCACAGCCCTGTCTGGCTGTCTCTCAACTCATTACTCCTAAAGGCCAGGACTAGATTTGTTTACCCACAGCAGACAGACAAGGACCCACAGACAAAGGGATCAGGGCTCCGACACCCTGGAAGGCAAGATGACAGAATGTGACCTGCAGACTTATTCTGTCAAACCTCTGCCTCTAAGCAGGCACCATGAGTGGCCACTTAGGGCGGTGGGCAGAGTCCTCTCTGGGGTCCTCTTTCTGACACAGGGATTCATGTAGGCTAGCCTCCAACTCTATGTACCGGAGGATGATCTTGAATTTCTCAGTGTCCAGCCTACCACCATGCTCCGCAGGGATGCTTGTGCATGTGTGTGTGTGTGTGTGTGTGTGTTTACATGAGTGTGCCACCGTGCTCACCTGTGCAGGTGCATGGGTTGAGGTTGACAGTGGGATATATTCCTCAATTGCTTTACCACATTACTGTTTAAAAATTTATCTATCTATTCTTCAAGGATCATGGACCTGTATGTAATGTATTTAAACTGTATCAACCCCCAGGCCCCTATGCAATGTATTTAAATTGTATCAACCTCCAGGCCCAGATTCCCAGTGTCTCTCACTTAACCTGGAGGCTTATAGTTTCAACTAGACTAAATGGCTGGCCATATCCGAGGACTCCTCTCTCTCCCTGTCACCCAAACACATCGACGCTGGGATTACAGGTTTATCCCATGACACCCAACATGTTTGTGGGTGCCAGGGATTCAAGCACAGGTTCTCATGCATGCACTGTCTTCACTCAGCCATCCCCAGAGCCCCAGGACCACTGAGGTTTAATCAGGGTCTCACCAAGTAGCCTAGACTGTTCTTAAACTTGAGATGCTCCGGCCTCAGCTTCCTGGGTGCTGGGATTCCTGGCATGCGTTGACTATACTTGGCATACTTGTTTTCTGCATTCTTTAATTAAGTTTTGACTATTAGTGTGTATGTATGTGCATGCTGGTGCCCAGGCACCATGCTGGAAGTGCGTGGACAACTTTCAACAGCTGGATTTCTCCTTCCACTGTGGGCTTTGGGGCTTGAGCTCACTCAGCTAATGACCCATCATCTCATGGATCTTGCCTCTTTTTCTTGTTTTAAGAAACCCTTACAGTCAAGCAAGAAGTATTCTTACTCAGCAAGCATTCACACATGTGTTTAGCTCCTACTGTGTGTGAGAAGTTCTTCCTTCCACATCAGACAGGGGACTGGGTGCCTGTAGTGGGGCCACTGGAGGGAATGCTTAGTCAGGAAGGAGTGCTCAGTCAGGAGTGCTCAGCCAGGAGGGAGTGCTCAGCCAGCAGGGAGTGCTCAGCCAGCAGGGAGTGCTCAGCCAGGAGGGAGTGCTCAGCCAGGAGGGAGTGCTCAGCCAGGAGGGAGTGCTCAGCCAGCAGGAGTGCTCAGCCAGCAGGAGTGCTCAGCCAGCAGGGAGTGCTCAGCCAGGAGGGAGTGCTCAGCCAGGAGGGAGTGCTCAGCCAGGAGGGAGTGCTCAGCCAGCAGGGAGTGCTCAGCCAGGAGGGACTGCTCAATCAGGAGGGAGTACTCAGCCAGCAGGAGTGCTCAGCCAGGAGGGAGTGCTCAGCCAGGAGGGAGTGCTCAGTCAGGAGGGAGTGCTCAGTCAGGAGGGAGTGCTCAGTCAGCAGGGAGTGCTCAGTCAGGAGGGAGTGCTCAGTCAGCAGGGAGTGCTCAGTCAGGAGGGAGTGCTCAGTCAGGAGGGAGTGCTCAGTCAGGAGGGAGTGCTCAGTCAGGAGGGAGTGCTCAGCCAGGAGGGAGTGCTCAGTCAGGAGGGAGTGCTCAGCCAGGAGGGAGTGCTCAGCCAGGAGGGAGTGCTCAGCCCTGAATGAAGCACCAGGAGGCTACCTGCTGCCTGTGATGTGGGAAGGACTTAGCCCCCTCCCCAGGGAGGACAAGGTAACTTAATGACATTTAACGACAGGGTGAATCCAGAAGTTGTCTTCTGCAGACTTCCTGCTTGTGGCTGAAAGGCGGGTAGACCCAACAGAGCAACTTCCTTTTCTCCATCTTGCCTACCCCACCAATAATAACATAACATCTGTGTTTGGGGGGTGGGGGAGGGGGAGTAGGGACACAGCCTCCATTTGTCAGTTAGAAGTGGGAGAAGGACCCTCAGACTGTGGTTTCACTTTAGTTGAAAATTTCATAGTTTGAGCCAATGAAACCTTTTTTTTTTTTGAGTCTCACATATTTTCCTTGGGCCTGGGCACTTTGCCCATGGTAAACCCAAATGGATAAAACGGACCTCCGCCTGCCTCCCAGTCCCCATCCTGGTGTATTTGTGAAGTCAGTACAGGACTTTCCAGGACTTTGGGATGGTACTTAAAACAAACAGGAAAAATTGGACTGAGGAACTGTGATGGGAAGTCTGTCCGGGCAGAGCCCAGAAACTTGATCTGTACAGGCAGTTCTGTCTCTTCCACCCAAACATCTCCCAGTTACCCAGAGGCCTGTGCTTATGCCTTGTGGCAAGCTTTCTATTTTGCTTTTGAAGATTACATTTTATTTATTTTGTGAGTATGTATGTGTGTGCATGTGTGGAGGTCAGGAGACAGCTTGTTGGAGTCAGTTCGTTCCTGCTACCTTGTGGGTCCTAAGGATTGAACTCAAGCTGTCAGGCTTGGTGGCAAGCCTCTGAGCCATTTTGTTGGACCCAGGGTTTTTTTCTTTTTTTTAAATAAAAGTTTCCAGTTTAGGTGGCTGTTCTGAACCCCAGCCACAATTGAAATTGTGCATAGTTCTCTTTGCAAAGAGATGTAGTGGGGTCCAAAACAGCGATATGAATCATGTGGCCTCCGGAAACTTCTAGGGGTATTTTTTTTTTTAATATTTTTAATTATGTGTATTTTAAATTATGAGTGCAGGTGCCTACAGAGGCCAGAAGAGGTCACCAAATCCCTTGAGACTGGAGTTGGAGATGATTGAGATGCATACCAGTACTATGAATCAAGCCTAAGTCCTCTGCAGGAGTAAGTGTTGTTAACTGCTGGGTCACCTCTCCAGCCCATGTTCGGAGAATGTGTGTGTGTTGTACATATATGATTATATGTACATGTGTGTATGTATACATGTATACATATATATGTGTGTGTATATATATATATATATATATGTATGATTCTGCTCTATCAGAAAGCACAGACTCAGTGGGTCTCTTCCCACAGAGACTGCTTAAGAAGGGAGAGGAGATTGCTCACCCATTCCCAAGGACCATATATCCCCGAGGACTCTGTGATCCCTCAGTCACACATGGTAGAAGAAGAGAACTCTCTGAAATTTCATAAATGCACTGTGGCATATGAACACTCCACACACACACACACACACACACACACACACACACACACACTTTCACAAATGTAACATAAAAAATAAGATACCAGGTATGGTGGCATCTTTAATCCCTTTAATCCCAGCAGAGTCAGGACCTCTGTGAGTTCCAGGCCAGCCATAGCTACATAGTGAGACCTTGTCTCAAACCAAACCAAACAAGCAGAAACAAACCAAAAAACCACACAAAGATGAAAAGTGACTAAGGCAGGCACCCTGAATCCATCACTGACCTCCACGCACAGGAGCACACATATGCAAGCAATACTCACAGAACCCTTTCAGTTCATACCTACTAGAACAAGGGTCACACCTGTTTCTGGTTCTAAGAACTCAGCATTTTCGTGGCTGAGGTCATACGGCTGATAAAGGCGCCGGCTGAGACTGAGGACAGGTTCCTTCTGTCCCTGAAGCCCTCTGATTAGTTGAAGCACCAGTAAGCTGCTTCTAGTACAAGCCTGAAGCCTTAGGTGTTATGGGGATGTGGTATGGTGTGGTTGAGGAGCCTGGGTTAGAGAGAAGGCTGGGAGGCATGAAGGCACACAGAGGAGGATGGTATGGGGCACATCTGGGATTCTCCTGTTCCATTTCCCCAGATGTGCCCCTAAGGGCCAGGCCACTAGCAACAGTTTCTTTTTTTCTTTTTTCTTTTTCTTTTTTTTTTTGGTTTTTCGAGACAGGGTTTCTCTGTATAGCTCTGGCTGGAACTCACTCTGTAGACCAGGTTGGCCTCGAACTCAGAAATCCACCTGCCTCTGCCTCCCAAGTGCTGGGATTAAAGGCGTGCGCCACCACTGCCCAGCTCACTAGCAACAGTTTAAGAGGCAAAATAAGACAAGGCTCCAAGGCTAGGGTTGGCAGGTTGGTTCTTTTGAACTCTGTAAGCATGATCCCTTCCACCCTAACCGCTGGGCGGAGCTGGGACCTAGGGGCTGTGCTCATTCATATCTATGCTCTCCACCTAATTAATGCCCCTGCATCTTCAGAGAGGCCAGGCTTGAACTCCTGGACCCCGCCCTTCAGGGTGGAGATTATAGGCATAAAAGAGGAGCAGGAACACAGTCTGGGTTCCTACTGTGAGCTTTTAAATAAGAGCCAGCTGGAGAGGTGACTCAGCAGTTAAGAATATTTGCTGTTCAACCAGAGGTCCTGAGTTCGATTCCCAGCACCCATATCAGTTGGCTCATAAACATTGATAACTCCTTGGTACCTGACAGAGTCTTTGCAGGCACCTGAACTCACAAGTGCATACTGTGTGCAAAATGCAGACATACACATAATCAAAAATATAAAAATAAATCTTAATAAGAATATATGTATGTATGTATGCATGCATGAATGTATGTATGTATGTATGTATGTCAGTCACTGACTTTCCCCTCCCTTCCTAGTACCTCCTTCATATGCTTTGGCCACTGGTGCCTGTAAGTTCAACCTCTTCACAGCATGGCTCAGGGACCTAGGCAGACTTGGAATGGTGGATGGCCCAAAGTAGAAATAAAGACATTCCAGTGTGCACAGCACCTCTCCCAACCCTGCTAATACAGCCAGTTTCCCAGCCACGTGCCTACAAGAGCCAAGACACCCACGCTCAAAACAGACTTTCAAAGCCTGCTGCCCAGGCGCGGCTGTCGGTCCTTATGGCTTTGCTGGGACTATTTCAAACTCCATAAACTTGGGCTCCCAGTACCACTTAGAGCTCCTCAGGCTCAGGCTAGCCATCAGAATAGGAGACACACAGGGAAGTCCCTGGAGGCTGACTCTTCTCACGGATTGAAAAGCCAGGCTGCTGGGCGGGCGGGACAGAGCAGTGACCCAGAGGGTGTGGGATAAAGGCCTGGGAAAGTCAGCCTGCTCCTACCTGTTGCTGTTGGAAGTGCAGAAGCTCCGCCGGGCTCATCTCGCCATTGCTGTCAGCTCCGCTGGCCGCTTCCCTGCCCGAGGCGTCCCTACCCGCAGCGGGGGCCGCGCCTGCGGTCCCAGCCCCACCGCCGCCATCAGCCTGCGCAGAGTGGCTGCCCACGCCGTTCTGACCAGACGGAGCCGACCTGATTGTCTCCGATGCAGACTCCACCATCATTGCCGCTCTATCGGGACCTGGAGAAGAGACATGGGGGAGGGGCTGAGGCTCAAGAATAGATGGGCAGGGCAGGTTCTACCTGGGACTGCAACGGAAAGCTGGTCCCACCCATCATCCACCTCACCCATCCCCGTTCTGAGGTGCCTCAACCTCCCAGGAGCTCCTCTTGAGACCCTCTTAGTGACATCCCTTCCTTACAGGTCTGGTTGCGGGGCAGCTAGCAGCATATTGAAGCTGAGGCTCCTTCCCTGCAACCTCCCATTTCCTCCTTCCAGTAAGACTAGATGCAGGAGGGTAGGAGGTGAGCCTTCATCTCTTCCCTCGGGGTCCTAAACCTGTTTCAGTCTCTCCTTATAGCTGGGACCTAACAAATCTCTTCCTTTTCCACTAGCAAATGGCCCTTGCCTTTGTTCCTACCTAGATACAGCGTTCCCTGGGGGCAGGAACCGCTTTCCCCAGGCCACAGAAGGCTCTAAACAGCACAGGAAACCAGCTGTCCTAAGCCCCAGCTCACAACTATGGAAGGGGTCCCAGGCCCACTACCCACTTTCAAGTCTTAAGTCCTTAGCCCAGCTACCAAAGCTGTTGTATCTTATTTCTTACTACCTACAGCTCATGAGTCCTCCTCACCAGTGCAACAAGGTCTCTACTTAAGACCCATTTCACTGATGGGAAAACAGAGGCTGGGGGGGTATAGGCTTAGATAAAGGCTTAGCATGTTGGATTTCCTAGATCCAGGCCATAGCAAGCCCCACCTCATGTAATTCAAGGATAGAGTGTGGATTTGGCATGTGGGGCTTTGGCTTCCATTCCCAGCACTATATAAATGGGGGGTGGGGGAGAAAGAAGGAAGGAAGGAAGGAAGGAAGGAAGGAAGGAAGGAAGGAAGGAAGGAAAAAACCTGTCACATGTATAATCTCAGTTTGGGAGGCGTGGTAGGAGGAGCTCCAGACCAGCCTGGACTACAGGAGAACTTGCCTCAAAAACAAAAACACAAGGCTGGAAAGATGGCTCAGAGGTTAAGAGCTCTTGCTTTCAGTTTCCAGCACCCGCATAGGAGTGCTCACAACTGCCTGTAACTCCAGCTTCAGGCGATCTGACAATCTCTTCTGGCCTCCTCAGACCCCGCCCCCCCCCAGACACACAATCTGAAAAATAAAAAGCCCAAATGAGCAAATTAATTAAAAGCCACGCCTTTACCCAAAGCATGAGGGAGCGAGGCCTGACTCTCCTTTCCTTAGACACCGTAGGAGGCAGCGGCTATAAATTCTCCAGAGAGGTGTGTTTGGAGCAGGGAACAGCAGGGAGGGGCAGGGATGGTGGAGTTCCTTTCCCTTAGATGTAGAAGTCCGACCTCTCACCAGCTTGACAAACTGACTTCAGAAGGGGGACATTTAGTACAAAAAGCCATTCTGAAGCTAGAAGAGCGAGTGTGTCTTTGACCCCAAGTGCATGCCTGCAACGGAAACAGAAGCATCTCAAGTTCTCATGACTAGACTGAGCTCTACAGTAAGACCTGCCTCAGCTATGCCCCTCACCAGCACTCGCTATTCACTCACACACACACACACACACACACACACACACACACACACACACACACACACACACGGATGGGCACACAGACACAAGGCTCTTCTCAAATTCTAGTTTCTATTACCCAATGAATAATTGGTTGAATAATTGAATGAATAATGGATTGTTGTTTAACGTATGTCTCAAACTCCCTAAATCTCCTTGTCCTAAATTTCCTTGTCTGTCAAAAGTATTTAGTCCCAGTCTCTTGGAGTCCTTTCAAGACAATCAAAGCACCTGCCCCCACCAGCCATTCCCCAACTACATAATTGTGAGCTCAGAGATGATAAGCTCAGAGAAGTTAAAGATTCGTCTGACATCACACAGCAATCAAGTCACTTGTGCAAAGACTGGAGATGGCCAGCCAGGTCCCACTGTCTCTCTCAGTCAATAGGATGAGGAAACTGTAGGAAGGAGCTGAATTACTTCTCTTCCCAGGGTGGAGGCTCCCAGTAGCATCTTCCTCTCATCCCTACATTTAAGCCTTTCTCTCTCTCCCCCTGGACCACTTGCTCAGTCTTTATCCCTGCTGGAAGCAGTATGTGTGTGTGTGGGGGGGTGTACTGGGGGGTGCAGAGAAGCTACACACCGGAATAGAGGCCTTCTCAGCTTTTGACTCTGGCTTGTCTCTTGTAGGGTTGGGAGAGGGATCCACATACTCCTGAAGTGGCCTTAGTCTCACTGTGTTCTCTCATCAGTGGCTCCCACTCCTGAGTTCTGAGAGGAGCTGGAGCAGGGTTAGGGTGTGGGGGCGACGGTTTGGAAGAGATTAAGCACTCGGTTCCAAGCCTTTAATGGTGGTGTCAGCCCCAGGGCTAGTAGCTGCCAAATGATGGATGGGGTGGGCTCTGGTCTCCACCCACCACAGCACAGGACTTCAGCCCCCTCCCCTGAAACCACCCACCCCGTAAACTACAGGAGCAACTCCCCCCACTCAGGCCTGTGCCTCAGCTGGGGGTTGAGGAAATAAGAAGACGGCAGGGAGGCCACTGCCCACTCAGCTCTCTGGTTCCTCTGATTCCAGCCCTGCTGGGGTAGAGAGCAGCTGCCAGCTCAGAATCCCAGACTAGCTGCTCTGAGATCTGAGAACTCCTGGGCCCCAGGGGACAAAGACTAGAGCCTCAGGGGTGTAAGCACACGGCAGAGAAAGCAAAGAGAATCTGGCAGCTACTTCCCCCAGGGAAGGGAAAGTGGTCCCCTTCCAACCTTCACAGAAACACAGCAAAGTTGTAGCTCTGACAGCAAGTTTTGCAAAGGGAGGATGAGAGAGAGGAGGATGCCAACAGACGTGTCCCCTCCATCCCGCCGGTCCGGGGAGCGGGAGGGGGTCTAGCAAAACCAAGTGAACAACATAATTGTGGCCATGTGCCATGTAATAATAGCTATTCAAGGGCCGATCACTCGAAGTGAACAGGGTGAAGCAAACCTCTCATTTGCATGCTTGAGATTATATGCATTTGAAAAGTCATTTCTGCAGGGTGGATGAATAGCAGCCGTTCCCTTAGGGAGGGCTCTGCCCTCTTCCGGGGCCTTTGCCCGCTGACACACACCTAATGTATCTCCTTCCAGGCTTCCACCCACCCACAAGCACCAGCCCCTCAAACCCACATGGCAGGAATTTCCAGGTACTCTAGGAATTCTCACTTGTGCCCTGGGACACCTGCCCTCTAAGGTTGAGCATGCCAACAGCCAACAGCCTCAGGACTCCTACCCACCTCTTTGCAGTACGCTGTAATGAAGACAGGGAGTCCGGCTGCTCTGTGGGAGAACAAGCACTGGTGTATGGGGCCCAGCCAGCTCGAGGGTTGAGGGTTCAGTGGGATGGGGTGCTGGGATATGGAGGCACGTGGGGGCAGATCACTAGGAGAGATGGCAGCCTAAACTCTGTCACAAATCAGCCAGGAGCCCTTTGCCTCCCTACATCTATGGACCTGAGTTTCCTTCTCTCCATGAGAAAGTAGTTTCTCATGGAGAAAATTGGGGATTTAGGGAGGGGTGGCAAAAGTCCCCAGGGCAATTGGTAGATGTGAAGCCACAGAGGTATTTGGGCGCTGCTGGGTGCCACCAGGAGGCCACTAGATGCAGGGCTGTAGTTCCTTATCCTAAAGGCTCCACCCAACATGGGTCCTAGTCTGCTCTGGGCACCCCTTCATTCCTACACTCCCACCTTACTGATTTCATATATTTCTGCTCCCTCTAAATACAGACTCACCCCTTCCTGCAACAATGTGTAACTCAATGTCTGCACAAGCCAAGACTAAACCATTTAGTCCCAGTCGGGTGACCCTGGGCAAGTCACTCATAGAAGAATCTCCCCAACTCCTAAGCTTGGTGTGTGCTTCTGAAATCTCAGCACTTCCAAAGGGTCCGCAGGAGTTCAAGTTCAACCTCAGCTGAATCACAAGTTAGCAGCCAGCAGGCCCTGCTTTTCCCTCACTCAAAAAAACAAAAAACAAAACAAACAAACAAACCAATAAGGAGTGGACATCAAACCTTTTCAAATTTCCCTATAGTTTGCTAAGACCAGGCTTCTCTCACCCCGGTATTCCCAGACCACACTCCCGCCACATGTCGTGGGTAGTGGAGGACAATTTAGTCGGTGTGTAGAGCTGGATGAGGCGTGATCCAGGATTTGGAGGCCCCCCAGTCTCCCATTCTTCAGATTCCCTTGGTAAAGTCCGGTCACTTAAGGAGCTGTGGCCAGTCCGGGGCTCCAGTAGGCATCGTTGGAAAGAAGCTAGGTCAAAGTCGTCACAGTCACTTCTTCCGCTTTGGGGAACTCTGCGTCCATCTGGGGGCTCCCACTTTCCCTGAGGCTTTTGCCTCTATGACGCACCCCAGCGGGAACGAAGACAGCAACGCCTTCTCCGAACCAGCCAGGGTCCGCCCTGTCCCCTCCCTGCCGGAAGTGACGAGTTGCACCTAGCTAAGGGCCAAAAGGGCACTCCGGGCCTGGGGTGCTTTGGGGAGGCGGAGAGGAAAAGACACCAGAGCCCCACACGTGGACAAACCTTTTGTGCCTTTTCGCGGGCCCATATGGCGTGGGGAGTATTAATTACCATCGCGTTTTAATTAACAGTCGCTTAATCTGAGCCGTAACATTTGCCACGACACCCTGTGCCTCGCCGCGAACCCGCGCCGCCCGCCCTGCCAACTCATCAATTAATTTTTATTGACGTTTTCGTCCCCCAAACAGGCACAATACCAGGGTTTTCCAATTAACACCTCCGCGATCTCTAATTAGTGCAATTAACAGACTGATGGATGCCCGGAGTTTACCCGCGGGGGAGGGAAGAAGGGAGGGGACCACGCAGTTTCGGCGCGCTCTCAGGGCGCTCGTCCGCGGGGGAGCTGCACGAGCACCCGCAGCTGGCGAGGGGGCAGATGGGGGCGTGGCCACGGGTCACCTGTGCCCAGAGTCCTGCTGGCTCCCAAGTCGAACGTGGCGCTACGGAGAGCCTGACACTTAGTCTAGCTGCAGCCCTGTGGGTCACACAAACTTGCTGAACGCACTTGGGGCGAGTAAAAGTGAATATTGTCTACTTAAAACTCCAAAAGGAGACGACGACGAGGAAGCTGAGTGCAGTAGGGGACAGATAGAACATTCTAAAACCTAATACCATAGAGGAGAAGGAGCTGAGGAATGAACCAAAACCTCGGCGTGTTTGTACTGAGCTCCATTTGGGAGGCTAATTCTATTGGTCTGAATAGGATGGTAATTTGTATAGACTGTCTCCAGCGCTGCCGACCAGCATGCTGGTCTGAGGCAGCAGGGCTCCCAGGACCAGAGCAAACGTCAGTGAAGAGCTTTCCTGTGGTCCAAACAAGCTGATGGACCACTAAGGTCATGTATTCACTCAACAAGCACTTAGGGTCCGATTAAACTAAAAACTTAGATCTAGCAACAAGAGCCTGAACCGGTCAGAAAGGACTCAACTGGGACAAGGCACCTAGCAGCAGTGAAGGTCCCGCCCCTGTACCCGTTTTCCTGAGTGTCTGTGTCTGAAAGTGTGGACACTTGTGGGGATTCTCTCTTCCTATGTGCGGCTAGCCAGCCAGGAGTAAGGATGTTGCACTAGCAATAATTCACCTAGAGTCTCAAAAAGCGTTTAGGCAGCGGCGGTGTGCCAGGCTGGTTATGCAGAGAGTAGGCATCCCCCTGCAGTTCTGGAGCTCATGTTCCCAGGAGGGGAGACAAAAGGAAAAGACACATAAGTGGCCCCTCTCAGCGGAGATGGAGGCTATCCGACGTGTGTACGCAGAATAAATGGCACTCATTTAAATATATATAATGCTTTTAATCCTCGAGACTTTCATATATACACAGTGTCTTTAGAGCATAGGAAACCCCTTCCGGGGCGCTACCTTAAATGCAGACTCCATTTAAGGGAAGGCCTCTTTTGCTGAAGGCTTAGCAGGAAGGCTTGGCCAGGCAGACTGGCTTGTACGTTCCAAAAGCACACGCAAAGGCCCTACTGGGTTCAGACCTTTCTAAGGCTACGGGTGTCTGACACAGAGACATTTCCTAGGCACATATAAAGACACACATGCGTGTGGCATGGGGTACAGTACAGGGCCTGCCTTAATGGTCTAGTCTTTTCTTTCTGATTATCCTGCTAACGGATCTTTAGTAAGAAACAGACAGTAAATAGCTTTTCAGAGCCATCAACCTTGGTCCTACAGGCAGCTGAGTGCACATCTCAAGTCAAGGACCCAGGCACGGCCTCTCTCAATGCATCTATGACCTTCGCTGGCTGCAGGGTACCAGGGGTAGGGAGGGGTCACCTCACCCACACAACCCTTGACTGGGCTAGGAAGCATTGTGGGGGATGGTCCTCTCCTAAGTTTCAAAATTTTTTATTTTCTAATTCTAAAAGCAACAGACATCTTGGTGAAATATCCTGGGAGGGAGGGATGTATGCTGGGTGTGGTACTACATGCCTAAAATCCCAGCACTGAGGAGGCTGAGGCAGGAGGATGAGGTTTCAGGCTAAGCTGAGCTGCATAGTTAGATCCGGTCCTAAAGAAACAAACACCCAGGTCTGGCTTCACAAGCCTATAAATCCAAGCACTTAGAAGGCAGAGGCAAGAGGGTCACTAGGAACTTGGGCTCAGTCTGGCCTACATAACAAGTTCAAGCCCTCAGGTTAACCCCAGAGTCTGAGACCTGGACATTACCTACCTTCACTTATGAGAACAGGATACAGTACGGTTTGCTTAGAAGAAGGTACAATCATTTCTCCTTTTTCGTCTTCTCTGCTCTTCAGTTTGGTTTTGTTGTTTTCAGAGACATGATCTTACTAGGTAGACCCAGACGGCCTGGAACTCCCAGGGTCCTCCTGACTGTCTCAGTTCTGGGATTACAAGGACACTGGAATTAGAGTTTTGGAGACAGGGTCTTGTATAATCCTTACTGAGCTCAAACTGGCAATTCTGCTGAGGATGACCTTGAACTCTTGATTCTCCTGCTTCCACTGCCCAGGTACTCAGATCACAGGCTTGTGCCATCTCTGCCCAGCTTTTTAACTGTGTACCTTTAAAGCTCTTGAGTTCATGTGTCCACTGATTGGCACCAGTTTGACCTTTCCTCCCGAAGGCTCAGAAACCTCTGGGACCATGTCCCTCCATTCTTCACAGCTCCTTCTTTAAGACAGTCTCAGCTCTATATAAGGACCCAACCTTAAGCCCATGCAGCGTACACAAGTCCCTGGAACAGAGGTGGGAGTGGGCCTGGTTCTGCAGCTGGTGCTGGGTACATGCAGGGGGAGTCTTGGCAAACAGAGGTGAAGAAAACACAGCCCTGGCTTTCGGTGGAGTGAAAAGAATCCTAAGCAAACAAAGGTGCTTAAGGCTCCTCTGAGGGATGGACGGAGACTTAAAAACAAACCATTTTTCCTCCTCACCCATGGTCAGTTAAATCAGACTCTGCAGAGTGGGATGCAGGCATGGGTACCTCAAACAGCTTTGCAGAATTCTACAAATGTAGCCATGGTGGAGAAACTGTCATACACACACACACACACACACACACACCCTCCATTCTGCAAATGTTATGTTAGGCATGGAAAGGAAGGATGGGTGCCTCAATAGGGTGTGGTACTCTGGAAAGGCCTTCTGCAGGTGACTTCTGAGCTAAGCAGTAAGGCCTCCAAAGCACAATTTCTTGATGTAGTTTATTCTCTCTGTGTGTCTGTCATTCTGTATGTCTCTCTGTCTTTCCTTCCTTATGGTACTGGAGATTGAACCTCAGTCCTTATGTAGGGTAGGCAAGGGTACTATTACCACTGAACTATGACATCGACCCTTCAAAAAACAGTTCCCCCTAAAGCAGGAGACAGGTTTTTCCTTAGAGAGCCTTGAAGACTAGCCTTGAACTCACTCTAATCCACACAGGCCTTAAAAGTGTGTCTGTCTTGCCCCAGCCTCCTGAGCAGCCCTGATGATAGGTCCAGACCTCTGAGTGCATCTCATGCTTCTTAGTCACAGCCGGTCCACTCCTGGTCCCTGACTACCTCCACCATTCCCAGACCCTCTTCTTCTCCACACTCCTGGGGCTCACTCTGAAAGAGGAACCAGTCTCAAGACAACAAACCTAACAAGGTCATCTAGCCGGGGAACTTTCCCAGCACCCCACCCCAGTGGTAACAAATCCACAGACCTGAGACACTTTGCATGACATTTTTTTCTCTATTTCACCTTTTACCAGGAGAATGGGGACATCACAATGCCCCACCAGGCCCTGGCAAGGAAGCCTCATTCAATGCTCCTTCCTATTACCTCGACCAAAAGGAAGGATTAGCAGAGAGGCAGAGACAGAGAGAAGTGAGAGAGAACCGAAGAGCCCACTCCATCTCATTAGGAAAGTAAACATAAGAGCCATCTAAGTGTCTAATTAAGCTTCTAATTAGTCCCTGCTTGTTACTAATGCAAATTAGATTACTCCGCTTAACTACAGCATGTCCACAACACCCTTGTTAATTGCGGCCTTTTGAAATTAAATTACTCCCTAATTAGCATATCAAAGCCATTGATTCGGAGCTGGGAAAGATGAGGGCAAGAGGAGCCTAATGCCAAGTTTGGTTAATCAGACACAGCTAATTAAATAGTGACGTCTTACGTGGGGGGCCTGCCGGTTCAGGGGTAGGGGCAACCCATTCAGGGCCCAAGTGACCATCTGGAGCCTGTCTGGAGTCTGGTTCGGGTGTTGCCCTTGGCACAGAGGGCTCCTGTAGGCCTGCAGCAGACCACCTGGTCTGGTACGCCACGGCCCTTGACCCAGCCCTGGCCCCTCTGTCTCCCCAGCAGATTTCTAGGTATGGCATTCAGAAGGATCTTAGGTACCAATTCAAGGACATCTAAAACACAGCAACAAGCACATCCACAAATGCTGAACACCCCTGCACCTCTCTGTCCATGCGTCAAGATTGGTTTAAAAAAGTGCCTTGTTCTCTCTAGGCCTCTGTAGGCCAGAACCCACTTGTGAAAGGAACAGAGAGAGAAAGGGGGGCGGGGAAGATCCAGGGTTGGAGAGATGGCTTAGTGGTTAAGAGCACTGGCCTCTCTTCCAAGGGATACTGTTGGAGCCAGGCACACATGTGGTACACAGACATACACGCAGGCAAAACACCCATACACATAAAGGAAGAGAAAGATGCTAAGCAATGTGCCCCCAGTAGCTACGGTAGCCACTGAGGAGGCCAGGGGAGAAGCAGCTGCCACTCAATCTAATATGTCCTCACTGCACAGAAAGGCAGGCTGTGTTCGATTGTCCAAAGGAAGCCCAAGCAGGGAATATTTATGTGACATTTACCATGAGTTGAACTGTATGGGAACCAACAAAGGTCACCAGGGGTGAAGTCAGTCAATAGGTGGCACCTCTCCCCCTGCAATAACGAAGCATTTCAAGAGACCCGTTCCAGTGGACAGGTGATTCCAGCTAAGTCAGATCACCTCCCTGGACCTGGATCCTTGAGCTGTCATAACAATAATAGTCACACCTCGGAGGCCACTCCAGGATATGGGGTAGATGAGGATAAAGTTGTAAAGCAGCGTCTCAACCTTTCTGACACTGCAAGCCCACCACACAGTTCCTCCCGTTGTGGTGACTCCCAGCCATACACAACAAACAGTACTGCCTTGCTACTTCATAACTGTAACTTTGCTACTGTGGCGAACACTAATGTAAGTATCTGATATGCAGGATGTCTGATTGGGAACTCCTGCAAAGCACATCGTTCCTTGTAAATCCTAGAATGGGGTTATCTCATAAAACCTCCCCACCACCATCTTTCATTCAAGGGATGATCCAGGAATTGCACATGATTCTGAATGATGTTGGGAGCTGGTTCCTGCACATGGTTAACTTGGCTGTTAGGGAGCTGGGGTAGAGGACCATACTGATGCATTCTGTCCTGCCAAGGGCAACAACTTCTAAATAACTCCTAAACATGGCGGAATAGGATGGCAGGAGGATGGATTAGTGAGATGGCTCTCTGCAGGTAAAGGTGCGTGCCACCAAGCCTGACAACCTGAGATTGACTCCCAGAACCCATGCAGTAGGAGAGAACTGACTCCCGAAAGTTGTCCTTGGAACTTCTACATGTTTGCCATGGCGCATGTTCATGTGTGCACACACAAACAAAATGTTAAAAAAAAAAAGTTGGTGAGAGATTCCCTATTTTGCGTGTTTCTTTTCCTAACTAGGATGTAGCTTCCCAGCCCCTCCCAGGTTCTAGCCTGTGGAGCACAGAGGATCAGGGTCAGAGACAAACCCGGAAGGGTGAGATTTTGTTTGTTTAAGGAGAAACCAAATAGAGAGGAAGACTGTCTGTAAAGGTGAGTCCAGCCAGGACCCAGCTGGAGGGAGCCATTCAAGCCAACTCTGACCAGGAAGCTCACAGCAGTGCTTTGATTTTAAAATATATGTGAAATTAAAAGCAGAAAGAAAGAGTTTCTGGGGAGGGGAGGGAGAGGCTGTCCTGGTAAGTGGGGGGGGCGGGGGGAGGGGACAGAAACACATAAGGACCAAGCTGCAGCCACCTCTCTCTCAACGAGATTCAATTAATTGATAACAAGAGGCATCAAATTAATTTCTGGAGGATGTGAGATTCTGATGAAGGGAAATTTCGTCGATGGGGATCAGGCAGGAGGAGGCGGGCAGCACTCCTTTAATCAGGCTCTGCCTGTCTAATTGGTTAAAAGGAGGTTTTTGAGAGTCACAGGGTCTCTTGCCCTGAGTTCCACAGCGCCCCCTTCAGGAAGTCCCTTCAAGGGCAGAAGGCCAGGGACACACAGTTGGGATAAAGATTGTGTACATCCTCAAGAAGATTAGGCCAGAGAGAGGAGGCTGCCCAATCATCACCTGCACAGTAGGAGACCTGATAATAGCAGAGAACAACAGGCCAAAGTCCAGGCAGTAAGTTAGGCATCCGTAGCAGTGCCTTGCAGGGACCCTCCACAGTACCTGAAGGACCCATAAAGTCTGCCTTCAGCACGGGGGCACAGCGCTGGGCGGCGCTCTAGAATAAAACGTAGATGGTGACGCCTGAGCACCCACAATACACAGTAGCATCCGTAGGTCCAGGTCTTCGTCATATGCGACCTTCCATCAAGAGACAAGGACACTTGATGCTCTTGGGGTTGGGAGGAGATGGTGGGGTTGGGGGAGGCGTCAGAACTTCCATCACTACTGTACTCCAATTGGGAAGGGCAGGCACCTTGTGGTCTCTGGGGTAAACCCAGGGGAGACTGTCCCAGGCAACCAAAGATAAGACCCTGACCGCAGCCTACTGCCCTGAGGGCTATTAGCCCCTGGCTTCTCCGCCTGTACCCCCAGCAGCTGCCCCTCAGGGGACCCTGGGTGCATCTTGATGTCTCAATATTCCTCTCAAACTCTCCCTGGCAGGGCCTTTTCCTTCCTTCACACAGGAAATTCCTGCAGAAAAGGAGGAAGCCACTCTCTTTGGGAGTGACTTCTTTAGGCTAAGGTCTACTAGAAATGCGGACTCCCAGAAAGGCCTGAACTGTATCCCAGGAGGTTGCTCTGGCTCAGCAGGGTTGAGAAGAGCAGAACTCAGTCCTCCTTACCTGCCCTCCACTCTCCCCTCACACTGAGATGGGATGGGTAAGGCAAGAACTCTGCCCCCACACATGCACCTTGTCAGAACCCCAGCTGGTCTCTCTTGTCCCCCGCAACCATCTCCATGATCCACATTCCCCTACTTGCTCAATTTTGGGTTTTCTGAGTTGCATTTCCTGTCTTCTCTGGGTCTTTCCAATGTGTCTGCAAGCACACAGGAAGGATAGGGGTTGAGACTGGACATGCTGGAAAGCCTGTCTCTATTTCCCAAGTCTTATCCTCAAGCTTGGCAGCCATCACTTTTCCCTCTCTGCCTGCCTGCCAGTCAGAATTTTGAGACACGCCATGTCCCATACCATGACTGACTGATAGACAGACAGACAGACAGACACAGACAGATTTGGGTTGCTTCTGCCCCACTCCTTACTTCAAACAATTTTTCTGCACACTGTCCTACTATGAGAAAATCCACCATGGGTCCCCTGAACATTTACACCATTGGTTGGATCCATCAGAACCAACCCCAGAGGGAAAGCAAATTCTCCTCACTGCTATCTGGCATCACACAAGCAGCCCGGCCATCCCAATGCAGTAGTAAAGAAGGGACCCGGGCGACGAGATGACTGTCTGGGGCTGAAGGCACAAGCCTAATAGCTTCATGGCTTTACTGCAGGTAACTGAATATATATATATGTGTGTGTGCTTGTGTTTGGGGTGTGTGTGTGTGCGTAAGAGAGAGAAAGAGGGGGGTCCACTTACCTACAGTAAAGCCATGAAACTTCTCCCCTGCTCCCTTCCCCCGTGTGTGTGTGTGTGTGTGTGTGTGTGTGTGTGTGTGTATCCGTCCGTCCATCTGTCCTAGAACCAAGGAGGACCACCCAACCAGGAAGACTGCATGACTTGCCACCCCGTGGTTCTATGCAGTAGACCTTTTGTGGGGGTGCTCTCATTTTCCAGTCCCCCAGTCTCTCCGAGAGAGAGCCCTGAATATGCACAAAGTCAGAGGCTAAGGAAGCAGGGTTTCTCCTGGGAGCCTGGGCTTAGCACAGCCAGGAGTAGGCAAAGGTGCTCATTTCTGTAGAGAACTCCAGCCAGGAATGAAGGACAGTCAAGTTCAGGCTCCTAGCAAGAAAGGTTCTTGCCTCTTTGAGATGACCATTCAGTGGTAGTTCCTAAATCTGAGACTCTCTGCCTGACAGTTTTCTATAAGAACAGGAGCATCCATTCCCAAACACTAGGACTCTCTCTTTTGAAAAGAAGAAACAACAGGCTTCCAGTAATTTTTCCCCTTCAGCCTTCTGGAGAAGTCTATCTCACTTGTATTTACCTCTATTAGCACCTTAAGAAGGCCTAAGGGACAAGCCAGGGTAGGTGGCTGTAGGGAATGCAGATTCTTACTAAAGGTGAGCAGGAAATACAGCCCAGACACACTAGGGGGAGAGAAGGCTGGGCCAGGCTGCTGAAAGGAGTGGTCAGCCCCTCTATTCCTGCCCTTCTCCCTTACCCACAGCAGAGGCTCCTCGCTCTGTGCCTGAACAGAGCGGAAAACCTCACACAAGTCGCCACCTCTCGCTGGCTTCACTTCCCAGCCTGTAAAATGAAGGTTTACACTCCAATATTTCCAGTATTCGACCCAATAAGTGGCCTGGCAGTGCTGCTAAACTAATTCTAAAAAGAAGGAAAATGAAGCAAAGGCCATTAGTGGATGGCACTCAGATGGTCAGACACTTGCTGGGCTGTGGAACTTTACCTCTGATTCAACTCCCAAGCTGCTCTTCTACTCTGGGCATTGTTGACCTACTTTATAACCTAAGAAAATGGAGGTTCCGGCAGCTTAATTAAGTTCCCTAGAGCCCTATCTCTAGTGCCAAGTTCCAAAGCCCTTTCACTCTGACACACCTACAGCCCTAGGGACCCATGAGTTCTGTGCCTCAGGTTCTAGGGCTCCGGAACCACCTCAGAGGAAGCTATTTTGGCCAATGGAGGCACAGAATCCTGACCAAAAAAAAAAAAAAAAAAAAAAAAGCTGGGTTCATGACTGCCTTGGGCCTGGGGACGCCGAGGGAGGATAAGAAAGCGAATGAGGGCAGAGAAACGGAGAAGCCCCACAAAATAAAGTATTTTGTGCTGTTTAGGAAATAAGAATAAAAGCCCAGGCTGGAGCATATTGTGTCTGGAAGGGAAACCTTCCAAAAAGTACTATGGGCAGCGAAGGGTTAAAATGTAGAGAAGAAAGGATGGCTTGGGGGAGATGCCCTTTCCTTCCCTCAGGCAGTCCTCTGAAACCAAACCCCTCCCAATGCCACCCAACCCCCCCCCACACACACACACATATCTGAGGTCCACAGAGGGGATCCCCCCTCCATGACAGCACAAGGGTATCCTAGTACCCAGCCTGGGATCTGCCTAGACAGGGTAAGGAACTCAGCAAACACTGAGGAAATTACCAGATCAAAGAAAGCCACCCTCTTCCAATCCTCTGGGGGCCCTCCCCTGCTAAGAAAAGGTGTGTTTGGAGTCCGGGCCCAGCAGGATAGGCACATTCCTGGCAAAAAGGGATCAACCTGCCAGAGAGTCAGAAAGGAAGTTTCTGTCCAAAGGTAGAGGAAAGAGGAGGGTAATCTAGGAAGGAAAGGCAGCAGGTCCCCCAGCAAGTTTGGCTTGACCAGCCCTGCTCCCCCATGTTCAGAGGCTCCTCAATTCCACCCCCCTCCCAGGGGCCCAGCCTTAGCGCCAGAAGAGACTATAGCCGCCGTCTCCTCCATCTTATTGCCAAGGTTGGAACTAGGGTAAAATAAAGTAGGCGCCTTGGTGGAGTGTGTGTGGCACACCTGTAATGCCAGCATCCCAGGGGCTACTGCAAAAGAAGCACACCGAGTGTGTGGCCAGTCTAGGCAACACAAAGAGTCACTGGTTCACGTCTCTCCCTCCTCGCCCAGAAAACAAACAAACAACACACCAGAAGCAACAACAACAACAACAACAAAACAACCAGGAACTTAACGATCCCCACAAGCTGAGATTCGGATCTCACAGGATCTGCAGCGTGTGTAAAGGGGGCACAACATCCCGGTACCCAGGCCACCTTTCTCAACAGCCTAGACTGGTGGTCCGCTGCGGTCTTTACACTATCTGTTCTCAGGGCAACACAGAGCCAGCAAGCCACTGAAGTGTCTCTCCAACCTCCAGAGGACAGTCCCTGAATCACCCTAGCAAGGGAGAAGTTTCTTAAGTTTAACGAGAGAGAGAGAGAGAGAGAGAGAGAGAGAGAGAGAGAGAGAGAGAGAGAGAGAGAGAGAGAGAAAGGAAAGGAAGAAGAAAATCTTGCAGACTTCCCTACAGCGGTTTTCCGCGGGGGCGGGCAGAGGTCGTCTGAGGCCGACCGCTCCCCTTCTGGAGGCTCCTCCTGGCTCCTCGGTTGAGATCAACCAGGGGCTTAAAATGCCGGTGCCGCAGGGTACCTAGGCCAAGGGGCCAACCCACGGAGGTTCACGTGGGTGGGATGGGAAGAGGGTGGTGGAAGGTTAAAGCTTCGCCAGGAAGCGGAGGAACAGCATGGACCACTCGTTCCTTTCTTCGTGGGACACTCGGGCAAACCACAACGACGGTCGCTGAAACAGCGTTCTCTCTCCCGACCCTGAATTACAGACCCAACGCCGTCGGTTGCCAATCTAGGCGGGTGCTCTGCAACCCGGGTAGAGGCGTTTTAAGTTCGAGGTAAAAATCCCGCATTAGCCAAAATTCTTCTGGGATTGCTCCGGAACCGCCAGACAAATGGCTCGGACTCAGGCTGGTTCCTCCCGGCCCCCAAGTCTATGCTCGGATCATAGCGCCGCGGTCCGCCTGGTCGGGAGACCAGTGCAAGGGTGCGGGCCACAAGTGCTGATCTCCAATATCTGAAATCCCAAGTGCCAAGGAAGGGAACGTGGAAACCCGCAGGGCAGTGTTGGCGCAAGAGGCCCAGGGTGCAAAAAAGAGGGGCACTGTCTGAGAGAAAGGACCCCCGCTAATACCCCCGTCCTCCCAACCTACAGAGTCGCCGGATGCAGTATCAGGGTGTTCACGAGGTCGCTTCAGTTTGGGGGCTGGGGAGGAGGTCAGTCTGTGATGGTTATAGCCTTTGCCTCAGAATCCGCGTCCCACGAAATCACACGTTCCTTCACACAGGTGGCCTCGGCCCCGGGTCTCTCAGGACACCTCACTACCGGGAGCCGCCGGGTTCTGCTCCGGTGAAGCCCAAGTAGAAGTTTTATGGAGAAGCAAAGTGCAAGGTTTGAGCGCCGCGGAGGATGGCCGCGGGCCAGAGGGGACCTGGGGAGACTGTCTAGCGAGTCAACAGAGTCCTCGGTCTGGGGGATGGAGTCCAGATTGGTCACTACGGCAGTCTCATCTCTGGTGGCCTTGGGCCCACCCTCCGTTACCTTATCCCTCCCCACTCTCGAACCTCACTAACCCGCAGGAGCTCTGTCCGAATGAGGGTATCCACTACTTCAGTTCCCACCGAGCAGTTCCGGCGCGCGCGCGCGCGCGCGCACACACACACACACACACACACACACACAAATCACAGGGACCATTACCAGTCTCTCTCAAGTCCCCAAGAAGTTTTCCGCTTTATCTTAGATCAGATTAAGGGAGGCAGAGAAAAGGGGTCGACTAGTTTCAGCACTTCCGAAGTGTGATCTCCGCAAACCAAGGCGACGAGGTGTTTGATATTGTTGGTCCCCCCAACCCCCAAGCACACACACACACACACAGAGAGAGAGAGAGAGAGAGAGAGAGAGAGAGAGAGAGAGAGAGAGAGAGACTCAAGTCCTTCTGTTTGTCCTGGGGAGTCCCGTGCAGACTGGACTTGGGGGGATCCCAGTTCACCACTTCCCTTCCCGGCTCAGGAAAGTCCGGGCCGGGAAGTATTCTTTGTCTCACTCCGGGAGGGGGGGGTCGCGCCCCCTAACACCCCATTCCCAGCAGCGAGGCCAGGAGGGGGCGGAGCCCAGATTCTTGGGGCAGGGCGGGCCTCTCCAAGCCGCCCCCCCCTCCGGCCGGCTTCCCGCTGTCCCCCAGCCCCGCGCCTCGGCCCCCACCTGTTCCCCAGACAGCTCTGATCGGCTGGGGGCCCGGCCCGGGGGCAGGGTCTCTCAACTCACCAGGGTCAGTGCGCCGCGGCCGGCCCAGCTGGAACAAAGTGCTCCGGCC
Source organism: Tokudaia tokunoshimensis (assembly GCA_036184795.1). Lineage (NCBI taxonomy): Eukaryota > Metazoa > Chordata > Mammalia > Rodentia > Muridae > Tokudaia > Tokudaia tokunoshimensis. The sequence goes on from BTHU01000016.1 coordinate 37,611,551, forward strand.
CCGAGCCGGGCTCCTCCCGGCGCCCGACGCGCCTCGGGCGGGCAGTTTGCAAACACAAAGTGAGCCAGGGAGCAGGCGAGAGAGTGAGCGAGCTGGGGAGTTGGACGAGTCGCCGGCCCAGCCCCCACCCGGATCCCTGGGGTCCCTGGATCGACCACCTACCTGTCCGGCCCGGCCGCTCAGTGCGGGCTCCGGCCCGTCAGCCCGCACGGGGCATGGGGCTCGCTCGGGTCGCAGCCCGGGCCCGCCGCCACTCGCCGGGGCTGCCCCTGCGCTCCGCGCCGCTCCGAAGCGATCTTCCTAGCGCCGATCGCCCTGCGCCTTAGCCCCTTGGGGGCATCGCACTTTGTAGGATGGCTTGGTTCTCTCCGGCTTCCGATCGCCCTTCTCCGGGCTCCGGCGACGCTCCTGAGCTCGCTCCGGCTCCGGGGCTCCGGGACCCCGGCGTCCCCGCCCCCGGCCCAGCCCTGGTTCCGGCCCGGGCTCCTCCCCGCCGCGCCGCGGCCGCCTGCGCCGCGCCCTGCTCGCGTGCTGGGGGGCTCTGTCCCGGCAGCTGGTGGCACTGTCCGGTCCGCAGGGGCGACCGGCTCCGGACTCCGAGGGTCTGCGACTGAGCCCCGGCTGCGAGTGGCTGCGAGTGGCTGCGAGCTATCGACGCGCGGGCGGGGCGCACCGGGCGGGGGACCGGAGGGGTGGAGGGAAGGAGGGAGCGCGCCGAGCGACGAGGAGGAGGGAGCGAACGAGCGAGCGGCGGAGGGAGGGGAGACTAACTTCTAGTGCTACCATAATTCGCCTAAAGCAGGTGCAGCCACTTTTCCCCCTGTGAGGCTGCCAGCGGCAAGCCGAAGAGGACCACGTGGACCAAACTTTGGGGAAGGAAAAAATGGGGACGTGAGGCTACAGATCTGCCAGAGTCGATAGGCCATAGAGGTTCACCGTGAACTGGGGACCCATCGGATGGGAGGCTTTATTAACTCTGGCCTTTTCAAGGAGACTGGAGGTATCGCCAAGTCCTGCTACTAGCACACTGTTCACTGGTTTCGGGCGGGCTGCGCCTGGCCCGGGGAGTGGTCAGCCCCCCCCCCCAGTCCGAAGCCGACGTCCAGAGCGGGCCCTGCCGCGCCTCCCTCTGACTCCCCACTGTGTGGGGGCTGGGGCTGGGGCTGGGGAGGCTCTTTCTGGGCTTTGTGAACAGTCTTTCTCCCATCCCGGCGCGCACGCGCTGCCGCCTCGGTCTGCAAAGGGGAATTTCCTATAAAGTACTGTGAGAACCGATGGAGAGGGGCTTCAGGCTGGATCCACGCTGGCCAAGCACAGAGCAAAGTCGAGGCAATTATCTGAACAAATTAGATTGTAAACAAAACTCGGCGTCCCTGAATACCGCTTGTGCCTAGGGGGACCGGGAGAATGGGGGTTGGGGTTGGGGACGCTGGTGTGTGTTTGGGTTGGGAGGGGGAAGTCCGGGCACGGAAAGGCCCAGGTTCCGAGGGGGGAGGGCCAAGTTGGGTAGCAGGAGCCAGGCTCAGACTGGTGGAGAACTGAAAAAAAAAAAAAATCCTCCCACTATCTACCCCAAACATCTTCCCTTTCGGGGTGTGTGAAGAGGGGCGCCTCAGGGACCCTCCGTGTTTGGCCCACCCTGCCCAGCGAAGCCAGGTCCCCAGACCCCTGCTATGGGTTGAGCACAGGAAGGCAGCAACCCCAGGAGACCCTGTTGGCTTCGCGTTACCTTGAGGCAGGTGACCAAGGGCAGGCAGATCCATGCCCCATGGAGGATGAACTGGGTAAGGACTGGGCCTAGTTTCCTGGGGATAACATATTTTGGAGAAAACTCTTTTTTAAAAAACGGGGTCTCCGAGATAACAGCGTAAGCAGCTTCTGCTCATCGATTCTGCCCCCTTTTCCGTGGGCACTGCAGCCAGGAGCTGAAGGGTGGTAGTTACAACCCAGGTCTGAAGCGTCTCTGTTTTCCCAAGTGGACAGCCGCAAGGCAGACACAGAGCCTGCTGAAGTTTGGTGGACTGTAGGTGTCAAGCTGATGAGGGCTGCTATGCACTTGTTTATGTGTTTGTGCTACTGGAAATCAATCGGGCCTCAAAAAAATGCTAAACACATGCTCTCCCACCTAGCCACACCCACAGCCCAGTCATTTATTTGGACACCACAGTGACCTTTCTAGTAGAAATGAAAAGCAAATGACAGTAGATGTAGTGACCAGCTCTTGGGTGGTAAGGGCAGAAGGTTCAGCAGTTCAAGGTCGTCTTCACCTACAGAGGGGGTTCCAGGCCAGCTTGGGCTACAAGAGACCCAGTTTCAAAAATCCAAAACAGTGCTGGCCAGATTGCTCAGTGGGTAGAGACACCTTCTATCACCTCCTTATTAATCTAAGTTGGACCCTGAGACCCACATCTTGAAAGTATTCTCTGACTTCTGCGCATGCATGCACGCACATACAATAAATTATTATTATTTACCTTTAAAGCATCTTTTAATCCAAAACAAACAACAAAAGTCAAGGACTAGATGACGTGTGAATCTCGCCTCATGCCAGGCCTGGCTCTTTGAATCTTCAAGATTATCCCATGGGGAAAATACTTCGTTAGCTCTGCTTTATAGAGGAAACTGAGGCACAAAGGGCCCTTGCCATGTATAAGTTTACACCCTAACTGGACGGAGCAGTTCCAACCAGAGCAGTTTGTCTCGGACAAGGTTTCATTCTGCTCTTTAACCAGGGAATCGGTCTTTTTTTTTTTTTTTTTTTTGATTTTTCGAGACAGGGTTTCTCTGCATAGTCCTGGCTGTCCTGGGACCCGCTCTGTAGACCAGGCTGGCCTCGAACTCAGAAATCCGCCTGCCTCTGCCTCCCAAGTGCTAGGATTAAAGGCGTGCGCCACCACCGCCCAGCGCTTTTTTTTTTTTTTTTTTTTTTTTTTGGTTTTTCGAGACAGGGTTTCCCTGTGTAGCCCTGGCTGTCCTGGAACTCACTCTGTAGACCAGGCTGGCCTCGAACTCAGAAATCCGTCTGCCTCTGCCTCCCAAGTGCTGGGATTAAAGGCGTGCGCCACCACTGCCTGGCGGGATCGCTCTTCTTTGTATTACCTTGTGAGGAGAGGCAGCTGGGTGAGCATCATGGTGTGCAGACAACCAGGGACTGTCGGGCTGGAGACCCCGCTCTGCAGTTTCCTTCCCATCCTGTCTGCAACAGGGGCTAAGGGTGAAGTCGCAATGAGAGACTGAATAGGAAAGAGAAGGTAAGTGTGGGCTGTCACAGAACTCTGCCCCCTACAACAGACCCTTCCCCACTCCCACAAGGCATGCTGGGAAAATAATTTGTTTTTCTTTCATTTCAGTTTACCCCTCTACTCAGGCCCACTCAGTCCTCTATGAGTCACAGTGGAAAGCCCAAGGGAGTCAGAAGACCCCCATCTTTGAGGGAATTCAGGGGGAGAAAACAGACTTCTTGAAAGAAGGTAACAGAAGAGACAATGTCTTAGTCACAGTAGCTAGTTCAGAGTCCTTTCTCTCAGAGTTTGGAGGGGCTCCCCACAGGAACCCTAAGTTCCCCAAGGGGAGTCACTGTGACTCCTCCTATTCCAGCACGCAAGGCAAGTGCAGAAGCTCAGGCAGTACCTGCAGGCCTGACTAGAAGAAAAAGGCCAAAGTCAGGACCATGAGGGCTGGAGTCAGATAGTCTTAGGTTGAATGGCATCCTTGGCTCCTGCAGATGTTTGACCTCCCTTCAGTCACAAAATTGAATGCATGCCTTCCCTATTATTATTATTATTATTATTATTATTATTATTATTATTATTATTATTTTGGTTTTTCCAGGCAAGGTTTCTCTGTATAGCCCTGGCTGTCCTAGAACTCACTCTGTAGACCAGGCTGGTAGAAATCTGCCTGCCTCTGCCTCCCAAGTGCTGGGATTAAAGGCCTGCGCCACCTCCGCCTGGCTGAACGCATGCCTTCGTGAGGAGGGTAGCATGGAGAAAGCTTGTGGAAAGCTTAGTGACCTATGCCCAAAGTGTTTTCCTTAAACACTTAGCTTTTCTTTTGTGAGACCTGGTTTTCCTTTTCTTTCTCCCTCCCTCCCTCCCTCCCTCCCTCCCTCCCTTCCTTTTGTTTGTTTTCCAAGTCAGGATTTCTCTGTGTAACAGCCCTGGCTGTCCTGGACTTGCTCTGTAACTAGGCTAACCTCAAACTCACAGAGATCCATCTGTCTCTGCTTCCAGAATGCTGGGATTAAAGGCGTGCACCAATACACCTGGCTTTCCAACACACCTGGTTTTCTTATGGTGACCTCAGAAGGGTCAAATTATAAGCGCTGTCAGTTAGGAAATCCTGGAGTGTACAAGGCCATCTGCAGTGGCTCTTCTCTCATTCTACAAGCAAAGATGGCTCCCAGAGGTGGAATACTTTGTTTGGGATCACAAAGCCAGGAGGAGCCCAACAAGTGCTTGCTATCAAGTCTCCTTTGAGCTGGGAAACAGACTTCCCAGGGCATGAGCTGGCCAAGGATTGCTTCCAGCAAGGCCTGAGATCACTTTAGAGGCCAGGATGGTATGCATTTAGAAACAGTGTATCTAATCCCGCACTCTGAACACATGCAGATATTTTGTTTCAACTCATCTAGCTGCTAGGGAACTTATCTTTTTTTTTTTCTCCTCAAAAGTTTTCAATCATTTTTATCTTTTTAGATTTATTTTTGTGTTTATAGAAGTGTTTTACCTGCATCTGTATTATGTGCACCACATAAGTGCAGTGCCCAAGGAGGCCAGAAGAGGGCGTCAGATCCAGCCCCTAAAACTGGAGTTACAGATGGTTGTGAGCCTCCCTGTGGGTGCTGGGAACTGAACCCAGGTCCTCTGCAAGAGGTGCTCCTAAAGACTGAGCCAGTCTCCACTAGTTTCTGAAAGATTTTTTTTAACGTATACATATGTGTGTGCGTGTGTGTGTGTGTGAGACACATACAAGTGTGATGGGTGCCTGAGGAGGCCAGAAGAGGTGTCAGATTCCCTAAAGCTGGAATTACAGGTAGTTGTGAGCCTCCTGGTTTGGTTGCTTGGAACCCAACTCTGATTCTCTGAAAGAACATCATGTGCTCACAACTGCCTCCTCTCTGGCCCTCTCTATCCCCAGCACACGGGAGGCCAAGGCAGAAGGATTCCAAGTCCTGACAACAAATTCAAGGCTAGTCTGCTGTACACCTGGATCTCTCTGACGTGGAATATACCATTCCGCCGTCTGTGTCTGTCCCACCTCCCTGTCACTGATGGACAGTTAGACCCTGGATGTTTGCCCCGCGTGGCCTCACTGAAGTTCCCTTCCTATTGTGACCCCCATTTCCCTTCTGCAGAGTTGTTCCTCCTGTCTTTCCTCACCCCCCAGGTCCCTCCTTCTCTGGAATTTTCTCCCCTCCCCATCTACCATTTGCAGATCTTTCAGAAAGATCTGTGCCGCTTGGAGGTGGGGGAGGGACACAAGGGCAGCTTTTTTTCTTCCCACAAAGGCCTTGGTTCCCCAAGATAAATGACAATTTAAACAAAGAAATATTTCATTAAGGGTTGATATCTTAATGAGCTGTGCCAGGATCCTTCCAGGCACTCTGTAGACTCCCCCTTACACCGAGAGGGGGCTCCAGCCCCTGCAGGAAGCTTATCAGTTTACCATATTGGCCCGAATAGAAGACCATGCTGTGGGACTGGCACGGTGAACTTGAGACCCACTGACCTATGTGCCGGAGCCCTGGAAGATGCTTGCAGCAGCTCTGAAATTACCTGAAAGACTATAGACACTTAGATTTGTGTCTGTGGTGGTGGTGGACACAGGGACTTTGGGATGATTGGTGGGGAATCTCTCATTAAAGATCAGGAAATGAGCAATACCACGACAAGCCACGAGCAGTTTTCCATTAATTAGAGAATACCAACAACGGGTCACAGGAGAGCTCCGGTACAGAGAGGTTTCTGTGTGAGGAGAGGTTTCTGTGTGAGGAGAGCGGCCCTGGTGCCTTAAGCTTTCCTTTTATGGTTCTTGATGCCAATGAAATTCAGTGCACATGGCAGGGGCAGGCAGATCTCTGTGAGTTTGAGGCCAGCCTGGTCTATGTAGTGAGTTCCAGTACCCAGGGCTACATAGTGAGACCCTGTCTCAAGAGAGAGGCAGAGACAATGAGAATAGCTCAGGCTGGTCTCAGGGCCAGGACTGTGACAGTCCTCCCTCAGCCTCAGTGTTGGACTGCAGGTGAACGCCTGCTTCTCCTTTCCCCAAGGGTTCCCTCCAAGTATCCGAGCCAACTACTCCACAGGGAGGAGTACATAAATGTGGGGAGTTAATCCTCTCTCCCATAACAGATAGGATCGGATGTATAAAAAAATAAATCTACTCATGCATGGGTCAGTGGTAGACCACTTGCTTAGTGTATATACAACCTTGGGTCGGATTCCCAGCACTTCAAAAGAGAAGGGGAAGGAAGGAAGAACAGAAACGATTATAATTAAACAATTATGTTGGGCTGGGGGAGATAAAGATGTGGCTCAGTAGTTAGGAACACTTGCTCTTCTGGAAGAGGACCAGGGTTCAGTTCCCAGCGCACATATCAGATGGTTTACAACCTCCTCTAACTCCAGTTGCAGGGATCTTACACTCTTTCTGATCTCTGAAGACATCCGTATAAATGCGCACAGACATACACACATACATACAAGTAACCACACACACACACACACACACGTATAAGTAAATACAAAATGTTTTAAAGATTTTTTTTATGTGTGAGTGTATGCCACATATGTACAGGTGGCCAAGGAAGCCAGAAGAGGGTGTTGGGTCCTCTGGCACTGAGGTGACCCATGGTTATGAAGCACCTGGATGCTGTGGATGCTGTGGTGTGTCCTCTGGAAGATTAGCAGGTTCCCTTAACTTCTGATCGTTGCTCAGTCTTCCTTGGCATTCACGTGTCTCGAAGGTAGAAGGTGAGGGCGGGTAGGTCCAGGGGACACAGGCAGGACATAGAAAGTATTTCCGGGCTCTTCAGTCTCCTGCGCCTCCCCTCGGGGCCACTGGCTGACAGGTCCAGTCAAGCCTGGGATTTTAGACTGAAAGCTGAGAACAGTAACATCTTAGGGCCAGAGTCAGGGCAAATGAGGAGGAGAAAAGCCACTAGGAGGGTGGGGCAGAAGATGGCTGGACTTGGGACTCGGAATGACAGCTGAAGAATCTTTCCAAGCTTTTGCTTAAACAGCATTCTCCACAAAAGGGCAATTGAGGTATGAGAAGGAGGTTCTGCTGTTTTGTGGTGCTGGGGACTGAACTGAGAACCTTTTATATGCGAGGCGAGTGTTCTACCACTGTGCTACATGCCCAGTCCAGGAAGGAATTTCTCACTAAAGTATGTTCATCCTCTGAACATAGGGTGTCCCCTGTGAGAACCTTAGGACCAGAGGACATATTAGTCTGCTTCTTTCAAGAAATATTTATTTAACGTGTGTGAGTGCCCCCCTGCCGTATGCATGCACATGTACCACATACAACAGCCCATGAGGGTCAGAAGATAGTATCATATCCTGGAAACTGGAGTTATAGAAAGTTGTGAGGTGCCATGTGGGTTCTGGGAACCAAGTCCAGGTCCTCTGCAAGAGCAATGCATGCTCTTAACCATCTCTCCAGCCCTCACAGTCAGCCTCTTTTATTAATATGGGTGTGGAGGCCGGCACCGCAGGCAGGATGATCCAATGCCTTCTAAGCTGGAGAGGATGTGATAGACTCTTCTTGCCTTACATCCTCCCAGAGGCAGGGCAGCCATAAGAATTCCAACGGTGCTGGGCAGTGGTGGCACATGCTTTTAATCCCAGCACTTGGGAGGCAGAGGCAGGTGGATTTCCTTGACCAGACACGCCCTCCCCACCCCAGCAAAGAGCAGGTGTGGCAGTCTAAGTTCATTATCAAAATCTGGGAGGAGAGGGAAGGGTTCCGGCACCTGCCACGCTCTGCCCTCCTTAGCTTTCCCTTTGTGTGGGTTTCGGTGGCTTCGTCTCTAGTCCACTGTCCCCTCCTTCCTCTGCTCTCGGGGTTTCCATGCTTCTGTGCTGGACCCAGAGCTACGCTCACATTGTCTTCTTGGGTAACCCTGTTGACTCTCCTAGTTTGCTTTAGTTTGAAGTTACTTTGTGCTGCTTATCGAGATCGTATGTGTGTACATGGTCACATATGCTGTGGGGCATGTGGGGTCAGAAGGGAACTTTGTGCAGTTGTTTTTCTCTTCTCACCTTTATGTGAGTTCTGGGCGCTGAGCTCAGCTTTTCTAGTTTACATCATTGGGCAGCAAGGCCTTTAACCCCTGTGCCCCTTGCTCTCTAGGTTTATCTTTATTTTATGTGTGTGTTGCCTGCCTGCCTGCCTACATGTATGTATGTATGTATGTATGTATGTATGTAAGTATGTATGTATGAATGCTTACCTAGCTCCTGCAGAGGTCAAACGAGGACATCAGATCTAGAACTGGAGTTACAGGTAGTTGTGATCTGTGATATGGGTGCTGGGAACTGAGATCTGGTCCTTTGGAAGAGCAGCAAGGGCTCTTAACTACTGAGCCATCCCTTTATCCCCTTACTCGCTTGGATTTGACTACCACCTGTATGTTGGTGGCTTCTGGTACTATCCTGCCTTAGATTTTTTTTTTTTTTTTTGGTTTTTCGAGACAGGGTTTCTCTGTGTAGTCTTGGCTGTCCTGGAACTCACTTTGTAGACCAGGCTGGCCTCGAACTCAGAAATCCGCCTGCCTCTGCCTCCCAAGTGCTGGGATTAAAGGCGTGCGCCACCACCGCCCGGCCTGCCTTAGATTTTTATTCCACACCTATTCCTGTGGGCCTTGAGGGATATCATACCCAAAATGTCTCCAGCCCTAGTCATCATCACTGAATTTCCCATCCTCCTGCCTCCACCTCCTGAATGCTTAGATTACAGGTGTGGAGCATCCAGCCTGGTTTATGTGGTTCTGGGGACCAAACCCTGAACGTGTGCATACCAGGTGACCATGTCGCCATTTGAGGCACACCTCCAGCCTCACACTCATTGATTTTAAATGATTTCATTTAAAACATGCTTCTCCTGTGGGTCCACTAAGAGCCACTTTGTTCTCCCATCTCCTCCTCTACACATCCTGTCAGCCACCTGTCCTGCCAAGTGGCTTCCGGAGCCTCTGGAAGAGTAGCCAGTGCTTTTAACCACTGAGCCAGCTCTCCAGCCCCAAATTCTGGTTTCTGAACTGGACCCTTATGTCCAGTCTGATTCTCTCTAAGAACCTCCCCTCCAATGCATCCATCACCTGTAAGGATCAAAGCGCTCTAGGCTAGGGGCTGGAGAGATGGCTCAGCAGTTAAAAGCACTGGCTGCTCTTCCAGAGGTCCTGGGTTCAATCCCTAGCACCCACATGGCAGCTCACAACTGTCTGTAACTCCTGTTCCAGGTGATCTGACACCCTTGCACAGACATATGTGCACAAAAGTACACAAAAGTAAATAAATGCATATTTTTTTAAAAGCTCTAGGCCAGACATAGTGGTCCACACCTCTAACTCTGACAAGCTGGAGCTTGAGTCAGGTGAACCGCAAATGGAAGGTCAGCCTGGGCTACACAGCGAGACCCTGTCATAAGGGGCAGTGAGGACTGGGCAGGTGAGACTATAGCAGTTGAAAGAGTGCTTGCCTAAGACTTGTGAAGCTCTGGCTGTAATCCCCGTGACCAAATAAACAGGCACTATGGCACACGTCCGCAAGCATGGTATTTAAGGAGGCTAGAAGATCAGAAGTTCAAGGTCATCCCTAGTGAGTTTGAGACCAGCCTGGGCTATATATTTGACCCTGTAGAAAAAAAGAATAAAAAAATCATGCCTGGTGGTGGTGGTGCACGTCTTTAATCCCACCACTTGAGAGGCAGAGGCAGGTAGATCTCTATGAGTCTGAGGCCAGCCTGATCTACAGAGCGAGTTCCAGGGCAGCCAGGGTTATACAGAAAGCCTGCCTCAAAAAACAAAGAGTTATATGTTCAAGAAACATATGTAAATAATAATAAAAATGTTTTTAAAGTTTCTCCACACATTGCACGCACACTCCATAGCACTGGGGCACCTGTATCATAGTCATACCCATCATACACACACGCACACACACATGCACACAGGCACACACACACATGCACACAGGCACACACACACACAGGCATGCACACAGGCACACATGCACACACACACACATACACACACGTATACACACACACATACACACACACATATACATACACACACGTGCACACACACACACAGGCATGCACACAGGCACACATACACACACACACACGTATACACACACATACACACACGCACACACACACATGCACACACACATGCACACACACACACACAGGCACACATGCACACACACACACACAGGCACACACACTAATAATAATTTTATTTATATATTTTTAATTCAGCACCCTGACCAAACACATGGAGTGCAGGGTGTGCTTTTTCAAAACCTCCTGTCCTGTCTGCTCTGTCACCTGACACTTGTGCTGTGCAGCCAGGCTTCCTCTAACCCCTGCCCTCCATCCAGAATACCCTTTCTCCCATTTGCTTTCGTTCCGACTCTTAAGACCCATCTTGATGCACCTCCTCTTGGAAGTCTTCCCTGAGTGCCCCAGGCTGGATTACACACAGTTCTTTTGTGAGCTTGTATCAGTGCAAGCATCAGGAAAGCCACTTCAAAGGCGCCTAGGTAACAATGGAAATGGATCAGATGTGTTCCTGGAACTGCCAGACCCAGTGTTGAGGTTTGCTGCTGTTGCTGTGTGCTCTGGGGCTTAAAATAACACAGTAGGGCCTCCCATTGCTAACTTCTGCCTTTCTCTGAGTGAGCTTTGTTCGCAGAGGTCCTGACTGCCAGTAGGCTTCAGGCTCTCACCCTGCCCAGTTTGGTCCAGGGAATTGTTCAAGCAAGCACTGACTCGTCTGAACCTTTCGGAGGCTTTCCTTGGCCCATCACACATCAAGATGGCCAAGGGTTCCCAGAGTCCTGCTGGAAAGGCTGAATCCTGCCCTCTATCTATCTTCTCTGTAAGTCAAGTTGCACTGGGGCTTGGCCACACCCATCTGCTTACGCTCGCTCAGGGCGCTCAGGGCTGTATAGTGGCATGGTGGCAAGTGGTAGAAGCGAAGACCAGAACTCTTTTTTTTTTGGTTTTTCGAGACAGGGTTTCTCTGTGTAGCCCTGGCTGTCCTGGAACTCGCTCTGTAGACCAGGCTGGCCTCGAACTCAGAAATCTGCCTGCCTCTGCCTCCCAAGTGCTAGGATTAAAGGCGTGCGCCACCACCGCCCGGCTTTTTTTTTTTTTTTTTTTTTTTTTTTGCAGTGATAGAGAGTAAATATTTTAGGCTTTGTAGCCTGAGAGACCAAACTAAGGATGATATATATTGATTCACAAAACGTGTTATTGATGAACAATTAAGATATAATTAGCCATTTCTTTTGTAGTGGTGGTCTATCAAAGAGACGTAGACTTCAGGGAAAGGATGTACTTTGTTCTTGTGCCTTGTTTTGTTTCCGTTTTTTTTTTTTTTTTTTTTTTTGAGATGGGACCTTAATATGCAGTCTTTGCTGATTTAGAAAAACCAGGCTGCTGAAGCTATATATATATATATATTTTTTTTTTTTTGGTTACTTTATTGGGTTCTTGTGTATACCACCCTTTTCCACCCCAATCCCTTCCAACCCCCACAACACTGGGTAGGAGAGAAAGAAGGTTGATTATAGGGGGAAGGAGGCATAGATCTCTTTAGACTATTTCCTGCTGATTAGGGGCATCAAGTTCCTTGGGCAAGTCCAATCTTTGTCAGCAGAATAATATCTCCAACCAGCAATCCAGCAATAGCAAAAGTAGCAGCAGGGACTGAGAGCAGCAGCCACTACAGGCCCTCTCGGGCCGCTCACATTTATACCCTCTCCAGAGTCCTAAGAATTACAAATGTAAACTATCTGCAGCTGGCAAAAATCACGCCCTTCCTCGCACATGAGGTAAATCATAATTGGTGGCGGTGGACAATCTGAAGTGGCCCCATATTCCATACCTGGGATTAAAATAAAAACATCCACATAGCATAACTGGGTTTTTAAAGAAACCAAAATTCTCAGTAGAGGATGGCCTTTAAACTCACAGAGAGCCTCCTGCCTCTGCCTCCCGGATCTGGGATTAAAGGCACACTCCAACATTGCCTGACTTCTGTTCTCTTTCCACAGTGTGAGTCCCAGGTTTCAAACTAAGGTCAGCAGGCTTGGTGGCAAGCACTTCTATTTGCTCCGCCATCTTGCCAGTCCCAACATTTTCTCAGGCTTATGAGTTGAATGCTTGGTCCCTAGCTGGTGTTCAATATTTTGGAAGGTTTTGGAAACCTTGGAGAGGTGGGGCCTGGCTTGAGGAAGTTGGTTGCTAAGGGTAGGTGGGCCTTTGATGGGTGTGTCTGTCTCCTGTGTTGTTCTCTGCTCCCTGCTTGGCCATGATATAAAGAATATTTGCCGGCATGCTCTTGACACCATTGTCTAAGCTGTTCCTCCATGTCTGGTTTTCTATGATAGACTCTCTGAAACTGTGACCCACCCCAGCCCCTCCCACCCTAACCCCACCCCTGCCCCGCCCACCTTAACTCCTGCTTTTGTCCCTCCCAACCCTCGCATCTCTGCTCCCTGCTCAAGCTTTGTGCTTTACCAGAACTGTGGTCTGGGAATTGCAAAAGTAACAAGTACAGCTAGACGCAGTGACACATACTTTTAATACAAACACTAAGGTGGCAGAGACAGGTGGATCTGTGTGACTTCAAGACCAGCCTGATCTATACTTGGGGAGTTCTAGGCCAGCCAGGGCTACATACAGATTATCCAGTCTAAACAAACAAACAAATGAAAAAAAAAAAGGAAAGAAAGAGAGGGAGGGGAGAGGAAAAGAAAATGTAGTTGGATTCAAACCTAAAACTTTCTATTATCAAAACAATGGTAAATAATTACTTATTACAATCAAAGCCAGTCTGGGCCTGGGGATGGAGCTCAATAGACAAAGCTCTTGCCTAGCAAGTGTATAGTGATAAGTTTGCGCTCAGCACTGAAACCCTGGTGGAATTCTGTGCTTCTATAACCCCGTATCCCAGAGATGGAGGAAGGAGGAGCAGAAGCTCAAGTTACAGAAGTTGGTAGTCAGCCTGGGCTATAGGAGACTGTTTCAAGCACCCCTGGGGGGCTGGAGAGATGGCTCAGTGGTTATGAGCACTGTTTGCTCTTCTCAAGGTCCTGAGTTCAAATCCCAGCAACCACATAGTGGCTCACAACCATCTGTAATAGACTCCAATGCCCTTTGTGTCTGAAGACAGCTACAGTGTACTCGTATAAATAAATATATCTTTAAAAAAAAAGCACCCCTGTACTTAAGCGCCCACACACACACACATACTCATACATTCGAGCACACAGACACACACACACACACACACACACACACACACACACACACAGACACACACACACTCACTCTGGTGGCTCATTCGTACCATCCTAACTTTTGGGACAGTAGATGCAGGAGGCTCAGGAGTTCAGTGTCATGTGTGGTTATATAGTGAGTTCAAAAGCCAACCTGGGCTAAATAAAATCTTGTCCCAAAACAACAGAACTGGTCTGGGGCTGTAGTCTTTTTTTTTTGAGACAGGGTTTCTCTGTGTAGCCCTGGCTGTCCTGGAACTCACTTAGTAGACCAGGCTGGCCTCAAACTCAGAAATCCTCCTGCCTCTGCCTCCGAAGTGCTGGGATTAAAGGCGTGCGCCACCACCGCCCGCCTGGGGCTGTAGTCTTAACCCTGCCTGCTTAGAACGCATGAGACCTTGGGTTTGTCCCCAGAGCCATTACACAGGAGAGCAAAGAATATGCTTAGGGTCTTGGGGAGAAAGGAGTTGAAAGGACTGGCTGCTTTTGCAAAGGACTCAGGTTTTGTTTCCAGCACCCACATGGTAGCTCTCAACTGTCTGTGACTCTAGTTTCAGGGTACCTGACACCCTTTTTCAGCCTCTGAAGGCACCACATATGTAGAGCACATGTGTATGAGCACCTATATACACAAAATAAAAATAAATAGATCTTAAATATGTATATGTGCACAATTAGCTGGCAAACTATAAAATACGAAAGCAGTCGATTTGTGCTTCCCATAGTCCAAGGTCACAAATACTGGAATATACTACCAGGACCACACACCTCCATGGTCTCATACAGCTCAACACAGGCCTTCTTGCTCCATGCTCCACACCACACACTCAGTGATGGTCACACTCAGAGGCCACGCTGGGGGAGGTCATGCTCGGAGCCCTAGACGCTTGCAGCCTTAGACTAGCCTTCTGGTCTCACATCCCTTCCCACTCACACAGCCTTCTCCTTCTGACTCCTCCCTTCTGCTCCAGCCTTCCCCACCATACCTGAACTTGTCAGCTCTGTCCCATCCTAGATGGGCCACCAGAGGATGCCCCTTTGCCTTCTAGAATCAGGTGCCCCCTTACACACTGGCTTTCCTCCCTCAAGAGATCCTTCTTCACCCCTCTACCCTCTGGCTTCATGAGTAGCAGACATATTCTCTTTCTAACACACACCCCCACACACACACGAGACCAAGCCTCTCTACCACACATACACATTACTACACACACACAATATAGCCTCTCTATATACATATACACACACATACACATACTTACACATGCATATACACACATGCACACACGAGATCTAAACTCTCTAGCATACACACACATACACATACATAATACATACATGCATGCACACACACACACACACAAGACCAAGTCTCTCTACCACACACACATATACACATTAACACACACACAATATAGCCTCTCTAACACACACACATATACATATTTACACATGCATATACACACATGCACACACATGAGATCTAGCTTCTATAATGCACACACACAAGATATAACCTCTCTAACATACACACACTTACAAATTCATATACACACATGCACACACACACAAGTCCTAGCTTCTCTAACACACACACATGCACACACACACACACCTATCCCCTTCAACAGCCCCTCGGCAGCAGTCTGTTCCTCATTATGGGCCAATGTGCCTGTTTACTCACCCAGCTGGAGCTGGTTAGAGAGTGATAAATAATGAAAGAGAAAACAGGCTTTTCCCCTCTGCGACTTCTATTTATGTAACATGTGTCACAGCGGACTCAGAGACTCTGGTTCGGAGGTGATTGCAGGAAATAGTTTATTTTTTCCGGACAGTGGCTTGAGGGGTGGGGTAGAAGGCCAGGGTTTGGGTTTCTGGTCTCACACCCATGGGAGTTTCAGAATCTGGCTTCCAGAATCCCCTTATGCTGCCTTGTCTCTTGACAAGATCTCACTGTACTGCCTCCCACCCTGGAATCACACCCAGGCTTGGGACTGCCTGATAACAGGGGTTCTTCCAGTGCAATTTTTGGGAAGGAACCTGCCTGGTTGGGGCCCCTCCCAGCCACCTCTGAAACCTCCCAAACAGATGGGCTTGCTTTAAGAGCCAGCCAGCCCGCTAGAAGCTGGGGATTCGTGAAGAGAGCCCGTTGGAAGTGGAGCTTTGTAGGCAGCCGCACCTGTCATGGGGAAGGATGTGGAAGAATTCAATCTCAAGAGAATGAAGGGCCAGAGAAATGGCTCAGTGGGGAGAGCACTTCCTATACGTCCAGAGGGTCTGAGTCTGGTTCCAAGCACCCATATAGGGTGGTTTACAACCGCCTATGGCTAGCTCCGTGGGACCCAACACCACGGGCCTCCATGGGCCCTTGCATTCATGTGCAGCTGCCCATAGGCAGATGCACACACACCTTGATGGCTCGTGCCTTTTAATCCCAGCACTCAGAGGCAGAGGTGGAGACAGAGGAAGGAGGATCTCTGTAGCCAGCCTGGTCTACACAGTGAGTTCCGGGATAGCCAAGGCTACACAGAAAAACCCTGTCTCGAAAAACCAAAACAAACAAGCAAACAAACGAATGTAGAAAAAAAAAAGAAATCTTGTTTTAAAAAAGTAAGAAAGATAGATTCCTAACCTGGTTCACTTTGAGTGTTGGGAATCTCGGTGAGGCGCCTCAGCACGGATTTCCCAGATGATGGGAAGGGCTTGCTCTGTCTGCTCAACCAGTCATGGCTGCCAGGACTTCAGACTCCAGCCCGAGGTTCCCCTAAAGGCCTCCCTGTCCCACTGCCTCTTTTTCTGTTCAGCACCCACTTGGTAAGACTGGCCTGCCTCACTGTGCTAAGACTGATGGGAATCTATACAGAGTTAGAATGTTTGGAAATGTGAGCTGTGGGAAATCTTAGAAATACCCATTTGACCCTTCCCAAAGGTGGGCGAACTGACCAGAAGGCATCAGCACACAGCTGTCTACTCACGAGCCCCCAGAGCGTGTAGTTCTGCTGAGCTTGCTTTCCCAGGGTAGGGTGACAGGGCTTTTGTTGAGCATGGAGCCCCAGGGGTCTCTGAAGAAACTGCTGCTGGAACCCAGAGGCACCGAAGGACCTAGGAGAGGTAGGGGTCACCATTGGAAACTAGAACAGGAAGCATTCACCTTTACTAGTTGTTGAGGAAGAGTTCAGGATTCCAGGCCAGAATCCAGCCTGAGGTCTCAGAGTTATTTGAAGGGTGTCTTCTCCCGGTCATCGGAAGAAGCTTGCACAACCCCAGCAAAGCACGAACCTGACATCTTGACAATATAAAGGACACGCAGTGTGCCAGGCAGTGCTGTTTCATGCTGTTAATCCCAGCACTCAGGATGCAGAGGCAGGAGGATCTGTGAATTCCAGACCAGCCCGGTCTAGAGAGTGAGTTCCAAGACAGTCAGGGATATAGAGAGAAACCCTGTCTCAAACAAACAAACAAACAAACAAACACACAGTGTGACCCAGTGCAAGACAGAAAAGGCTGGGTTTTATTGTTGTTTGTTTGTTTGTAGCCCTGGCTGTCCTTGACTCACTCTGTTGAACAAGCTGGCCCTAACTCACAGAGATCCACCTTCTTCCGCCTCTAGAGTGCTGGGCTTAAAGCCGTGCGCCTTGATGTCTGGCTTGGGTTTTCATTACTTTTGTTTCTTTTTATTTTATTTATCCTCTCTCTGCGCATACACACATGTATGGATGTCAGGAATTGGTCCTCTCTTTCCACTGTTTGGGTCCCTGGGTTTGAACTCAGATTGACAGCCTTCTGAAGACGGTCTCATGTTTCTCGGGCTGGCCTTGAACTTGTGATTCTTTTGCCTCAGCTTCCCAAAGGTTGAATTGCATGTTTGCTGTGATATCTAGCAAGGGGGTGTGGGTCTTCAGCAGGAAAGGGAGGCAGGTTCAGCATGGCTTCTTACAGGATGCTCCCCGGAATCCCTCTTCAGCAGGTCAGGGGCAGGGTGTCCAGGGTCAGCCTGCAGGGACCAGTTCCTAGGACTACTGAGACTAGCAGTTGGTGGTTTCCCAAACATTGGCTGCAACAGTGGCCTGAGGGGCCCTGAAGGTATTCCCCTCCACCATACCCAAAGACGGAGACTGAAGTACCTGGTCCAGTTAGGGAGGAACTCCCCCAGAGTGGAATCCCACTGGAGGCCAGGAAGGATAACATTGGTTTGGAAGGAAAGAAAAGAGGAGGAAGATTTTATCAACACCTATTAGGGACCAGGAGATGATATGACATTTTGACCTGGTTGCTTAGAAATATTGGGCTGGCCAGACATGCTGCAATGGAGAGTTGAGGCTTTAGACTCTTTCATTCTGCTGTGGCCACTCACAGCAGCTTACTCTCATGCACTGATCTCGGATACAGTACCATTCATTCATGCATTCATTCATTCATTCATTGACAGCATCTCTCTGTAGTCTTGGCTCTCTAGGCGCTCACTATAGACCAGGCTGGCCTGAAACTCACAGAGATCCCTCTGCCTCTGCCACCCATGTGCTGAGATTTAAGGCGTGTACCACCATGCCCCGTCCAGTACCATTGTTGAAGATCCCAACACAGCTGCAGAGATGTATCCTGGGAGACATTGACTTGGATGGTGACTGTCAATAAAACCCAACTGCTCTGCCCTCAGGACTCTGTCTCCCCCATGCTGCTGGAAGGAAGCCATCACTGTCACCACTCCCAACCTTAGAGAAGAGAGGCAAGGGGCTCAGGAAGGCGAGCAACTGGGCCACAGCTACCATATGGCAGGGGAGGGCTTGGAATTAGCCTCCCCCCCCTTGCCTTTCCCAGATGGCTTGTAGCACTTGGCAGGTGTAAATGTTGGTCCAGACCCCACACTACCAAGTTCCTGGATTGGTTGGTTTCCTTCCTTTCTCTCTCTCTCTCTCTCTCTCTCTCTCTCTCCCCTTTTTGTCACCTGAATATCTCATTATTTAAACCAGGCGCTGGCCTTGAACTCGTAGAAGAGACCTGCTTGCCTCTGTTGGGATGGAAGGCACGAGCCACCACATTCAGCTGTCTCCAAGTTCTTTACAACAAAACAAAGTTTCCCAGAAAGCATGCACACACAGAGACATATTCAGACATGTGCACACGCACGATCACACGTGTTCACCACACAGGGCACATGGAGAGGTCAGAGAAGAGGAGTCTGTTTTCTCCTTCCACCCTGTGGGTTTCAGCTACCAAACTCTGTGTGTCAGACTTGGCTGCAATCACCTTTACCCACTGAGCACACTCTGACTTCCTACAACTAAGTATAACCCCAGTTTCTTTCCCGCCCACCACTTTAAATTCCTAGCCTCAGTTTCTCCTTTGCCTTTCATGCCTGCATACCTGAGAACCCGACCCCTGCGCTGCTTTGATAGTCAGGCAATACTGGTTGGGCCTCTGCCCCAGGCCTGACCCTCACTCCCGAAACCTCTCTGGGACCCTGCCCCCTCCACCCTGACTCCTCCTCAAGAGCATCAGAACTGGCCCCGCCCCGCCCTCCCACCCCCACATCCCCATCCCTCCTCCCCGCAGCCTCCTGGGAGCCCAGGTTTTGCTCGAGGGCATCGGGAGAAGCAGCCTGTAACAGAGAAACCTCGGGCTCCTCTTTAAAAGTCCCCAGAGGAGGTAGATCTGAGGAAGGGCTGCGGAAAAGGTGCCTGCAGCAATGTCAGCTCAGAACAGCGGCTGACAGGATGCTGAGCAGGGATTAAGGACGGGATCAGGGAAGCCGGGGAATGAAGGCTGGTTCCCTGTCTCCCTCATTGCTGCCACTACCGTCGCCTCTGGGTTTGTCTTGTTTGTTCTCTTGTTCTTGCTCTGGGAAAGTGGGTAGGGAGGGAAGTGGGCAGGGGTGACTGGAGAGGTTGGGGCAAGGACAGAAGACGAGTAGAGAAGGACAGACGGGGGCAGAGAGAAGAAGGCTAGGCCTCCTATGTCTCAGGGATGAGCCAGACATGGGACAGATGCCCAGACAGTTTTATGTCCCAGTCAGGCTGGCCGGGAGTGAGGCACAAGTCTTCTCCCCGGTCACCCGTTTCCGTGTGGTCACAGGTCACATTAAGAAAGAACTGGGTCCTTGTGAGACACTCCAGGAGGATCAAGCAAAATCCACCTTCAGAAAGAGGAAAAGCCTAGTCTTGGTGTCAAGTCTGATCCCGGAAGTGGAGGAGAGTTTGGGAAAATCAGGAGTCAAAGATGATCTCCAGCTATATAGCTAACTTAAGATCAGCTGGGCTACATGAAACACTGCCTCACACACACACACACACACACACACACACACACACACACGCACACACACACAAATAAACAAACAAATGAATAGTAGTTTGTGTATAGGGTGGCTGGTGAGATGGCTGGAGGGGTCCAAGCACCTGTCATGCGAGCCTGTTGAACTAGGTCAGTCAATGGATCCCACTGTAGGATCACCCCGAGAGCTACTCTCTGATCTCTACACATAAACTGTGCTCTTCTTCAGACACACACTAAATAAAATAAAACTTTTTTAAAAAGGTACTTTATTTTATGTGCATTGATGTTTTGCCAGCATGCATGTCTCTATGACGTCAGGTACCCTGGACCTGGAGTTATAGACGGATGTGAACTGTCATGTGGGTGCTGGGAATTGAACCTGGGTCCTCTGGAAGAACAGCCAATGCTATTAACCACTGAGCCATCCCTCCAGGTCCAAATAAAAGTTTTTAAAGAGAGGGCCAGGTGTGGGGGCAAACACTTCTAATCCCAGCATATAGAAGGCAAAGGTAGGAGGATCTCTTTGAGTTCAATGCCAGCCTGGCCTACATAGCCAATTCCAGGCCACTGATTGCTACATAGTGAGACCTGTTCTCAAAAGTAAGTAAATGAAAATAGATAGACAGACAGACAGACAGACAGACAGATAGATAAATAGATGATGTTCCCTGAGAACTATCTAAAACTGGCTTCTGTCTCTGTCTTTCTTTCACACTCACGTTCTTCTGTATGTATGAACACACACAAATTGTGGGATTCATTATAGAGTTATAATGGTGTATAGTTAATAACTGTTTAAGACTCATCATCGGGTGTCGAACACTGAGGTCCAGGCAGGTACTGGATCTTCATGAGCCAACCCCTCCCCTGCCCGCTGGGCTGATGATCACCTGCGGGTGCAGGCATGTGGTTGAAGCTAGTCACACTACTTTCAGAGTTCACTGAGGAACCAAGGGGTGGTTATGGCCGCTAGGCTACATGTCTATCTGCTGGTCATTGGCCAACCCTTCCCCGATCCCTGTATACTCTGGACATCCAGCTGAGGTGAAGAGGGGATTTGGATGAGATGAGGTTTTGGGATGGGCATCTGGTGATTTGGGAAGGGTCTTGTTTCTAGGGTAAAACCCTGGGCCAGTTGCCAAATCTCAGCATAAGTATGTGGGGAGTCCCCACTTCCCCTTGCTGGGAATTTGAACTCTAGGGTGCTGGTTCCTAGAACTGCTAATCTGAAAAATGCCATTTAATTGCCATTTTATGATAATCAAAGTTATATATATATACATATATACACATACATATATGCATATACATATGTATATGTACACACATACACACATATATTTTTTTTTTCAGAAAATATACCTGGGCATGGTAGTGAACAGCTGTGATCTTGTCACTAGGAAAAGGAGGTAGGAAGATCAGGAGTTCAAGGTCATCCTTGCTTAATAGACCAAGTTCAAGGCCAGTCTGGGGTACCAGAGACCCTGTCTCAAAAAACAAAAACCAAAACATACATACACATACAGAGGAAGACTTAGAAAAATACAGAAAGACACACACACACAAAAGGAGACAAAGATTATTTATAATTCAAAAGCCCAGAGAGACAGGCACGATGACGCTTCCTGTATACACTGGATCTTTTGCCATGTGTGCACATTTACAGACTTGAGGATGCTCACTGTCAGTACACACATAGAGCCTCATATAGTCCAGTGTTCACCTAGCATGCCCAAAGTCCTGGGTTCATGTCCCAGCACCCAACAAACTGGGTGTGGTGGCACATGCCTATCTTCCCAACAGTTGGAAGCAACAGAACTGAAAGTTCAAGGCTGGGGGCTGGGGAGCGGCTCTGTGGTTAGCTGTGCTTGCTATTCTTGCAAAGGACCTGGGTTCAGTTCCTAGCACCCACAAGGCGACTTGAAACCATTCATAGCTCTGGTTCCAGGGAATCAGACTCTTCGGACCTCTGCAGGCACCAGGCATACTAGAGGCAAACACCCATACACGTGAAATAAAACAATAAATCTAAAACAAATTAAGGTCACCCTTCTCTGTATAACTCTGTCTAGGCCAGTCTGGGCTACTCAGAGGAAGACCATGCCTCGATAGATAGACAGACAGACAGACAGACTGACTTCAGGAGATCCAATACTCTCTTCTGACCTCCATGTGTACTATACACACTGCACACACTCATACATACAGGATCAAATACACATTTTTAAAATGTTTTAGAAAGAAGAGTGCTCCTACCTTTTGGTTTATTAGGAAGCATCTCGTCTCACATATCCAATGGTTGGTTATACAGATTGTTTCTGGTTTTTTTTTTTTTTAACTATGATAGACACCATTGCAATGGGCATCTTTAGAGAGAAACTGTTGAGGGGGGCGACTGTCCAGTAGTTGTTTGCTTGTATGTCCATCTGTTCCCACTTCCCATTAGGACAGGACGGCTCTGATTTATCCTCAGGACCTGGGAGCCTAGCTTGGCCTGGTTCCCTGTGGGTGACTAGAAACCAGTGAATTGAGTGTCCTGGACCAGATGCCCTGGATGATAAGAAATGAGCCTAGTTTTCCTGTTAGAACACTCGGAGGTCTTCACTGGCCCTGTGCTGAGCCCGCAACCTCTCCTAGAAAAAAAGATATTCCTGGCCTCAACATTACTAGATTTCAGATTCCCTGAGCAGTCCACCCCAAGTCTTTTGAGGTAAACCTGGCCTCTCCCCCCAGGCCTAGGCTCTTCCCCCTCAGACCTCCATTCCTAACTCTCTCTGGTTCTTTTGTTAAGTTTAAAGCCCACAGGGCCCTTTCACTGGTCCCCTTGTGTGGCTTCCTGGCTTCCCAAGGGGCAATATTCTTTCTGATCCTGTTTTTAACAGTACCACCCAATTTGCCTCCTAGGGTCTGCTCCCCACCCCCACCGGCATCCCTCACCCACCATTCTCCCAGCCTCCCACCACACCTAAGACACTTTGTCTCTACCCCAGGGAGCTCTAGGCAGAGGCTGGTCTTCTCACACAGATTTGACCACAGGGTTAATCGGAAGGGAAGATCCACCTCCCAGGCTTTCAATGGTCTTCTGGAGAAAAGGAAGGAATCCCGCTGAGAATGTGGCTCAGTAGCTAGCATGCTTGCCTAGCAAGCACACAGGCCTGGGTTCAATCCCCACTACCGCCTAAGCCAGGCTTGATGATACACACCTATAAAAGCAACACCCACAGGGAGGGCTCTGGAGGCAAGAGGATCAGAAGTTCAAGATCCCCCTCTGACCTGGGGTAGAAGAGAGCCAGAGTGAAAAACAAAGCAGACTAGAGAGACTGAAACGTACTAATTTGATTTCTTTCTGTCCAGCACGTGTTGTGTTCCCGATTCTGTGGTGTTTCCTCTGTGATTTTTTTCATGCCTCTCCGCTCTCTCCCTATTCTGCCTTCTCTTCTCTCTCTGCTCTGACCCACAGCCGCCCACCCTCCTGTCCTCATCTCTCCTCCTCTCCCCTTTCTTTTTTTTTAAGTTTTTTTTTTCTTTTAACTTTCAAGGTCATTCCGGACTCCTGATGCCGCCAGTCCCTCAGTGAGACGTGAGCGCCATTGGCGTCCGTGGCCTCTGTTTCCGTGGCAACCCAGTAACCATTAATTTTCAATTAAAGGAGACAAAAAGCTGGATGACAGCTCTGGGTCTGCTGAAGATGTCAAGAATCTGTATTAATATACAGCAAGAGAGCATAATTGTGTGTCCATCTTCCAGAGCGGTGAAAAATGGAGGGATAATTACCGGCTCGAAAGCCACTCTGTAATTTAGTTCTTACTGTCACCACAGCCCTACACATTAGCATAAATTAAAAGCAGGGTTTATTGTTATCAAAGTGCATTGATATCGCCAGACCCGCTTTCTTCCTTTTAACTGTTTGTTGTGGGTGAAGTGACTCCCCAGTTCTCGCCGGGGTCTCCCAGGGATAGAGGGGAAACTCCAGTGCTAGACCTGGAAGGTTGTGACCATTTTTTTTTCTGCCATCCTTGGGTCCTCCAAGGGGGTGTGGGGGACTAGAGGGAAGGTGGTGTCTCCTGACAAGGGCTGCGGCTGATGGGCAGCTGTGCTGTCTGTGTTCTCACCTATGAGGGTGTCGTTATGCTTAAGAGTTCTCCAGCTCTTTCTCAAGGACATCACTGCCCCATCCAAGTTCATCTTAAGTGCATCTCCAGTCCTGCTGCGTGGGTCCAAGGTGGGGGCGGGGGTCCTTTAATGTGCAATAGGATCGCGATCAACCTGTTAGAGGGATGGGTCAGCACAGATGAGTCTCCTCTTCCTGTCTGGAGATGGAGATGTCAGGAGATTCTCGATTTCATAGTTCAGGCTATTGTCGGCTAAAGTGGAGACACTCCAAACGAAGCCAAGCACCTTCTGGGCCACCTAGAACCTGGCGGCCCCAGACAGAGCCCTCTGGAGCTCTCCCCCACCTCTCTGTTTGGCCATACCTCCCTGTGGCCTTGAGTCTTGTCACCCTGCAGTCTCAGCTCAGAGTGCCTCGAAGTACCTCTCTGGCGGAGTGGAGTGCGGGTGACAGCCACAGAGACCCAAGCCTTTCTACGAACAGGGGTATGGTGTGGGGCTTTTCTTGTATTCTATCCAGAGAGAACTGTCCCTCAGAGGGGAATTTAGTGTAATTACCCTTAAGAGAGAGATCCTTACACAGCCAGTCACAACACTGACCTCCTAGCTGAGGTTTGACAGCAAAATTACAGGCTGTGTACTCAACACAGGGGTATCCTCCCTTTTTGAGGGGTGGGGGGAAGAAGGAGGAGGAAGCAGCGCAGGAGATACAGACGCTTTGAAAGGAAAAGGGCTGGCTTCCAGCTGCCAGGCGCGAGGGTTCTCCTTGGCAAGGTATCAACAGGGCAAAGAGAAGGAACCCTGAGGTCCCCTGGGCACTCTGGCTGCCAAGGAGGAGGGGCTGGTTCAGCAGCCGACCCTATTAATGTCTGAGCCACAGTCTGCAATCCTATGATCCCAGCAGAAGTTCCCTGATTCCAGGATGAGCTTTGGAGCACTAGGAATTATGTAATAAAATACTTATAGCATGTCTCCCAAACACATGTGTCCCTCGGACCTTCCCGTGGTGCTGGAATGTTCTCGTACCTCAGAGAGAACACATTCAAGGCCCTGTAAGCCTCACCTGTGTTGCCTGGGTAAGGCTCCACAGACTGATGTGTTGCTGGGTTAAACTTAGCATGGGCTTATCTCTCAGATGCGGGCTGACCTGTCACCTGGCAGGACGTTAAGGACAAACAACAGATGACTTTTCTTCGAGTGGATTCGAGATGCGCTTGGTGGACTTTGGAATCCCTGCAAGGAGTGGTGGAGATTTTCGAAATCTTAATGCAGAAGCAGCTCGAGAGACTTCTCTGAGGGGGGGGCGGGCACCCCTCTCCTTCCATCTCTCTGACTTACCCCCACCCAGCCCAGGAGCTCTGTGCCTCCAAGTCCCCTCCACTAGTCAACAGCACTGACTTCTTGGATTTCCTGCTGAGTGGGACCAAAAACCCATTTTTCTGGATTCCTACCCACCTTGTGAATCTCTCAAAGCCAAACTGGACTTTCACCAATGAGAGGGTCTTTCCAGTGCCTGCAGACAACTTAGCTACTCCCCACCTCTTCCAGTTCTGGAACCCAGTAGACGGACCCCTCATTTTCTAGCTCATCAGACCCCTCATTTTCTAGCTCATCTCCCCAAGAGGGAGTAGCAGAGAAGACAGAGAGCGCAAGGGGCCCAACTGGGAGCCCCAGTGTTTACTGAGCATCTACTCTATATACCCACACACGGACACCCACCATTCTCCCTTCCGTCTTCCCGCCCAGGTCACCTGGTGAGCAAAAGGCAGAACCAAGATGGAAGCAGGGATTCCCAGTTTCCACCTGAGGACTTGCCACACGGCCTATGCTGCTCCTGATCTAGACTCATGGGTGCCTTCAGGTTGGAAGTGTGTCAGGAGTTGCCTGTCGCCCTGTCTTGAGAGCTTGTGTCCTTGCTGCTGGAGGTTCACTGCCTGAAGGTTCACCAGCCCATACCCACCTCAGCCAGGCCCTGGGCAGCACCGTGGTTCTTCCTGACCATTGGACCTGTTCCTCTAGGCATCTGCCCTGGCAGGAGGTCCTGCCCCACCTCAATTGGGGTCTCTGTAGCTGGTGCATGGTCATCGTGTGTGCAGAGCCTTACTTTGTTCTTTTGAACCCTAAGTTCTCCACATGGTGGAAAGCAACTACTCTGTAGATCTGGACAATGGAAGGATGCATACTCAGCATACTGAGACACTTCGGCAGGCCTGCCAGTGTCTCAGGGGATGAGTAGGTCTGATGTATGTGAGAGATCACTCTGGTGTGCGTTGGATTTCGAGGTGTGAGGTTTATGGCATAGGCCGGGACCCTACTCCTGTTTTGAACTTCGAGTATGGCAGAATGGATTCCTGGGAAACTTTTTTTTCCCTTTTTAATTGTGTGTGTATATGGGTGTGTTGTGTGTGCCGTATTGTATGTGGGTGATGTGTGTACATCTTAGTATAGCTGTGGTAGTCCATGATCGACTGTCTTTTCTCAGCTGTTTACCGCTATTATTATTATTAATTACACTTTATTTATTTGTGTGTGTGTATGTATATAGGTATGTACAGCTTGCATATGTATGTCAGAGGACATTTTGCCAGACTCTTTTCTTCCACCACGAGGGTCCTGGCAACTGAATTCAGGTAGTGTGGCCGGGTGGCAAGTACCTTCTTCCCCTGAGCCATCTTGCTGGCCCTCCCTCTCCACCTTTACCTTTTGAGACAGGGTCTCCCAATGAACCTGAAGCTCATCAGTTGGGCAAGGCCAGCAGACGAGTAAACTTGAGTGATCTTCCTCTCTCCACTCCTCACCTCAGGTCAGGCTTTTCACATGGGTTCTCCTGCTTGTGCACCAGACATGCTACTGAGGGAGTCACATCTCAGCTCCTTCGTGTGGGGTTTCTGCCTCCATTCCACCAGCAGATCCTTCTGGGCACCTTCCTTTCTAATGGCTGCAGACCGAGAAGGGCTCCTTTCAGTCCCAGCTGCCGTTAACCCAGGAGGACCTAGAGCTCCAGCCTGGCTCTTCTCCCACCCCCAAGACTCAGGTAGCTTACCTGGGCAGGAGTTCACACCCAGGAGTCCAAGGGCACCCCTGGGAGGCCCCCACCCTAGCCTCCAAGTGACTCTCCTCCCCACAGATGGTAAATCCTGGCCCCAGAGTGGCCACACAGAGCATGCCTCTTAAACAAACACTACTCCTTGCTGTTTATCTCCCTGGCCTTTAAACAAACTCTTTCAAAGGTTTCTGCTGATAGTGGGAGATTTGCTGAAAACCATTCCTTGCTTAAAAGCCCTGGGTTTATGCTGCAGGGTGGGGGTTGCAGGGCCTTCGGGCCTGGCGTTTCTCAGCCTCGGGACCACATGTTTATCCTCTGGGCCTCGATAGAGAAGCAGCAGAGGCTAATCTTTATGGAAAAGAAAAATAATAAAGCAGAAAAGGGGAGTGGGGAGGCGGGGAACGTTTGGTTCTTGTCACAGACTCCAAGAGGCTGTGGCAGGTTGGGGTGTGGCAGTGCCCACCAACTCCGCGGTGGGGGTGGGGTGGGGTGGGGGTGGAGCTCAGTCCCACGGTGGGCGGGGCCCCCTGGACTTTGTACGGAAGGCAGGTGAGCCTCCTCTTGGCCTTCCATCCCCTACAGAGACTGGAGTGGGCCTCTCCTGGGAGCTCTGGGCAGGCACAGGGGTGGGGGTGGGGCCTGATGGCAGTCACGTGGTCCTGCTGTTTGTCCTCTGCCTTCAACCTGAATTCTGGAAGCATGGCGTGCCTTTTAACATGTCCTTCAGCATGCCCGCTGATCTTGTTCGAAAATCATTCACTTAATTCAGTGTTTCTCAACCTGTAGGTCGCGACCACTTTGGGATTGAACTACCCTTTTACAGGGGTCACCTAAGACCAGTAGAAAACACAGACATTTATATTATGATTTGTAACAGTAGCAAAATTACAGTTATGAAGTAGCAATGAAAATAGTTTTTTGGTTAGGGGTCACCACAACATGAGGAACTGTATTAAAGGGTCACAGCATTAGGAAGGTTGAGAACCACTGATTTAATTCCTACACTACAACAGATCCCAGGAATAGATTTTGTAATGAGCTTGGCTTTGCAGCTGGGGAAACAAAGGCATAGAAAGATCACTGGGACACATCCCCGAGGTGATGACCTGTGGGGTGTCAAATTTGAAAATGACTCTTCCAAGTGGGAGGCTTTTGTTGTAGGGAGTGACACTACTTCCCTCAATCCCCCATGATCCAGATTGTTCTCAGTTCCACACTGTCATTGACCACACCAGGATTTTTGTTTTATTGTATTTTGAGACAGGGAGTCTCATGTACCCTTGGCTGACCCCCAAACTCCATATGTTGTTGAGGTGACTTTTCTTTTGTTCAAGATAGGGTTTTGTTTCTATGTGTAGCTCAGGCTGTCCTGGAACTCATTCTGTAGACCAGGCTGTCCTCGAACTCAGAGATCCACCTGCCTCTGCCTCCTGAGAGCTGGGATCAAGAGTGTGCACCACCGCCACTGCCTGGCAAGATTACCTTTTTGTTTTATTTCTGTGCATGTGTGGGTATCTATGCGTATCCACATGTGAGTGCAGGTGCAGGAGGAGGCCTGAGGTGTCAGATTCTAAATGCCAGAAAATTAGCATGTACCATCATGTCTTATTAAGCACATGAAAGTAAAGATAACGAGCCTTCCTAGAATCTGAGGTTTGTGGCTCGTTGTTCCTGTTGCTTTTAAGACTGCCTCTCTTTATAGCCCTGGCCCTCTTCACACAGAGATCCACCTGCCCTCTCCTTCTGTGATGGGATCAAAGGTGTGCACTTCCATGGCCAGCTTCATTCTGAGGTTTATGAACGAAGCATCAGACAGGGGCTGGAGAGCTGGCTTAATGGCTAAGAGCACTGGCTGCTCTTCCAGAGGACCTCAGCTTAATTCCCAGCACACACACAACTCACAACCATCTCTAACTCATCTCTAACTCCAGCACTGGGGATTCAATGCCCTCTTATGGCCTCCATGAGCATCTGCAGGCAGGTGGTGCATAGGCCCCCACACACACATAAAATAAACATAAATAAATAAATAATAATAGAAATCAGATGTAATGAATCTCCAGAACAGTGGGGCGGGCACGCGTGGGTGATTTGCTCTCATCTCACAACCCACCTCCAAAGCCTCAAGGCAATCATATGAACCCCTGAGGTGGGAAAAGCTGTGGTGACTGGAGTGGCTTAGCCTGTAGAGTACTTGTCTGGCATGTGTGAGCCTCAAGTGTGAGCCCCAGCAATGCAGAAAACTAGTTGTGGAGGTGGTGCACACCTATAATCCCAACACTTGGGAATGGATCAGAGGTT
Organism: Tokudaia tokunoshimensis; assembly: GCA_036184795.1. Classification (NCBI taxonomy): domain Eukaryota; kingdom Metazoa; phylum Chordata; class Mammalia; order Rodentia; family Muridae; genus Tokudaia; species Tokudaia tokunoshimensis. Next base: position 37,640,801 of record BTHU01000016.1, read on the forward strand.
CAAGGTCACCTGTAGCTACAAGAGACCCCGGGGAGTAGGAGAGAAAGGTGCTGAGACAAAGACCAGAATGGACCGTCTACATCTCTAAGACCCACTAAGATGTGGAGGCGGGGTTTGAACCACACTACATGGCAATGTACTTAGTTCTGATACCTCTCCTTTTCATCTTTGTCCATTGACTCTGGAATCCAGAAAGGTCAAGTGCTTCAAGATGGCCTTCCACAGACTGGAAAGTGGCCCAGGCCAGGGGTCTTAGGTAGTGCTGGCATAGGCAGGCTCCTGGGCTCCTGGGTGCTAAGTTTGTCTGAAATCTCTCAAGGGCAGAGGCCCGGGCAGGGCAGGTGCCACGCTGACTTCCGTCTTTTCCTGGTTTGTTTGTGAAGTTGCTCCAGAGGTAGGTTGGGCTGGAGCAGAGGGCCAGGTAGGAATTTCCACAGCTAGCAGCCCAGGAGCTCAGGCAGGAAGCCACTCCCTCCTCTTGTTGACAAGCCCAGAGCCACACCCCTCAAGTTAGCATAGGCTGACATTACCCTCCCCCACCATCCTGCTCCCTGCCAAATACCTTTCCCTTCCAGAAAGCACCTTTCAGCACATGAACTGCCCCTAGGAAGGAAGGGAGAGAGAGAGAGAGAGAGAGAGAGAGAGAGAGAGAGAGAGAGAGAGAGAGAGAGAGAGAGAGAGGTCGAAAGAAGGTTGAGGACAAGAAGAGATGAGGTGGGAGGTGGGGTAGTAGTTCAGGTTGGGGTGGAGCTGTATAAGTGACTGTCTTCCACCTCTCCTCCCGTTTTGTATTGCTCTTTCTTTACAGAGAAACATCCGGCTTCCAAAACGTTTCCTTCCTCCCAGTAACTCTTGCTGTAAGGTACGTGATTCACACCAAGGTAAACATGACTAGTAACGGCCTCCAAAGCAACCCTTTCCAGGTAAGAGTCTTGGCAGCTGGCCCCATTGTGGGTTCTTTGATTCGCTCAATAATTTCCTTGGGTGTTCCTGGGGGAAACTCTCTCGCTGCCCCACCTCTCACTGCCCATGCTGGGACATCTCTCCAGACTGTTTGGCTAGCCACTGTCTAAGCTTTGGGCTTTGTGGGTAATGATAGCCTGGTTATGTGACTTGCGTTTAGGTATACTGCTAGTAGCCCTAGTTCTATGTTACCCCCATCTATATGAAATGTTGGGGGACACTGCCCAGATCGTAATGGGGGCTGCCTAATGACAAGCCTTCAGGTGGAAGCTGCCTGTTCAGTTAGGTGATGGAGAGGAACTGCCCAGGAAGTTCACCCAGGATGCCAGACCTTGAAGTGGAATGTCCACCAGGGTCTCTACACAGGAGCGTTTCTGTATCCTCAGAAGAAGGGCCTTCTTTGAGTTATCAGGAGACACAGGGCTCAGGGATGTCAAGGAACCAAGCATTCATCTGGCCTCAAGGCTTAGAGAAGGTAAGCCATGGGGATATAGCTCAGTTAATAGTGTCTGCCTTGTATGCATGAAGTCCCTGCGTTCAATTCTCAGCACTGCAGTAATCAATTTAGTGGGGGCACACTTGTAACCCCAGCATTTAAGAGTCTGGAACAGGAAGATCATGGGTTCAAGGTTAGTTAGCCAGGACTATCTAAGGAGTTCAAGTCTAGCCTGGGCTGCTTCAGTAAACCTGGGCTGCTGCCTTAAAAAAAAAAAATCAATCAAACCAGGGGCTTGATTCAGAGTATCATTAGTGACAAAGTCCATCTGAAGAAGTCTCCTCAGGGACAGTATAAGGAGGGAGTCAAGGGGAGGGGAATGGAGTCTCCCCTAGGAATGCCCAAAGAAATTGTTGAGCGAATCAGAGAATGCAGAAAGGGGCTTCTGCCAAGACTTCTCTTGCAAGGGTTGACAAGCACAAAGGCCTGAGTTTGGGTCCCTAGTACCCATATAGAAAGTGGTGCTATAGCCCATGGCTGTAATTCCAGCACTGAGGAGGTGGAGTTACAGATGGATAGATTTCTGGAGCTCATGGCCAGCCAGTCTAGACCAATGTGTAAGCTCCCGAATCAGTGAGAGACTGTCCCTGAATGTATGTATAGACCTAATCACTTAGGAGGTGGAGACAGGAGGATCAGGAGTTCAAGACCATATCCAGCTGCATAGAAAGTTCCAGGTCAGTCTCAGCTATGTGAGATCCTATCTGGAAAAGAAAAAAGGAAACAAAGGGCTGGGGAGGAAATTTACTGGTTAAAATCCCACTCCCTCCTGAAACCTAAATAAGTGCTGGGTCCTCACAAGGCTGAAACCGGATTCTCAGAGCAAGCTGGTTAGGAAGACAATCCATACTGATGAGCTCTGGGTTTGATTGAGAGAGTCTGTCTCTGTGAAGAAGGTGGAAGAGTGATGAAGGAATGATTCTGCACATTAACCTTGAGCCTCAACACACATGCTCACATATGCACACAATGCACACACATGCACACATGGATACGTGTGCACATAATGCACATACATGCACACATGAGCACACATGAAAATACATAGTACATACATACATGTATTCATACCACACACACAATAGAAATTAAAAAGAAAAAAAACAGTAACAATAAAACAATGGGGGAGGGGCAGCTGGAGAGATGGCTCAGTGGTTAAGAGCACTGGCTGGTCTTCCAGAGGTCCTGAGTTCAATTCCCAGCAACCACATGTTGGTTCACAACCATCTGTAATGAGATCTGATGCCTTCTTCTGGTGTGTCTGGAGGGAGGAACAGTGTACTCACATTAAATAAATAAATAAATAAATCTTAAAAAACATAAAACAAAACAGTGGGACTGTGGCTCAGTCGGTGGCCTGCTTGTCTATATGGGGCCTGGGCTCATTGAACAGAACCCTATAAACTAGGCATAGTGGTAAATGTCACAGTGAGTTCAAGGTCAGCCTAGGCTATTGGCACTGTCTCAACCCCATGACACCCCCTAACCCCCAATGCCGTCATAGACCTCAGATGTATGTATCCTGCTTCAGGCTTGGCCTGCAGAGTGTGACACTGTCTTCAAGGTCAATTTCAGAGCGTTTTCCTCTGTGGAGCCATTCTCAGTCTCCCTCAGGCTGATGGTTTTTCTTGTTGCCCTTCCTCTCTCTCCTCAGCACCCCCCCCACACACACCCTTTCTTCATTTCTGCTCACTGGGGGCCAGTATAACTCTGAAGCATCTAGTCCTCCAGTCAGCACAAGATTGTTTCCAAGGCTGCCGGCCTACTTTCTGGGGTGTTGAGTAGACACTTGGCCACACGGGTCCGGGACAAGGACGGATTGTGTACTGACTTTAGAAAACAGTTACTTGAAGACAGAGGGGAGCCACAGAGCCCTCCGAGCCTGGTGACTAAGGTTGCCTCAGCTCCTGGCAGGTCTCCGTCTCAGTGCCAGCGGATGGACAGCAGAAGTAGGAGCTGAGGAGGAGCCTGGGCCCTGGCACCCGGTGATTTCTGGTTTGGGTGTCCTGAGAGCTCAGCCCTTGGTCTCCAGAGCCTCCAGCACTCCAATGGCTGCTGATACAATTACATCTGCAAGTGCTCAGCCCTCAGCTTAATTATTTAAAAGCCACTTGAGGCTCAACTGACCTAGAGTCAAGCCCTGTTTGGGCAGGGAAGGGAGGGCGGCCCAGGACACGGTCCGGAACTACGCCACAGACCTTCCTTAATGACCATCACTGGGGTCACTGGGGATGGAATCACTATAATCCATATGTCCTTCCCCACCTCTCCCATTAGGAAACCCACTCCCTAACCTTTCCTTAGACCCCTTCCCATGTAAACCCAGAATCCTTTGGGTGGTTAGACAGGATGTGTCTCCAACTACCAAGCCTGAGAGTCAGAAAGTAACCAAGCGAGAGTATCTGGCTGAAGTGAGGCTCCTTATCTGGAACCCTCTTCAGCTGCTGTTGGCATGGGAGGGGATTTTTATTTTTTAGACTGTAGAACAAAATGGGAGGCACTGGTAAATAGTGATCAGGGATGACAGAGTGACGATTATTATTATTATTATTATTATTATTATTATTATTATTATTAGTAGTAGTAGTAGTAGTAGTAGTTTCTTTCGTTTTGCTTCAGACAGGGCTTCTGTATTCCAGGCTGGCCTCAAACGCCCTATGGGATTTACAGGCATGGGACAACTTGCCTAGTTTTGGTTTGCTTTGCCTTTTTGTTTGTGTATATATACCGCCTCACCTAGTTGATTTGGTTGTGGGGATCAAATCCAGGTATTTATGCAAGCTTGGCAAGCCCTCTACCAACTGAGGCACATAAAGCCCTGCTTTATATAATGTTTCGTGCTGCTGGAGATTGGATTGAACATGCCAGACCAAGTGCTCTACCACTGAGTTATAGCTGTAGCCTTTGATTTTCTGAGACAGGGTCTCTCTATGAAGTCCAGGCTGTCCTCGAACTTGGGATCCTCCTGCCTCTTCCTGCCAAGCGCTTTGGTTCCTGATGGTGTTCCTATCCCCAGCGGCAAAAAGATTTTAATTTAAATTATTTTATTTTATTTTTAAATTATGTGTCTGTGTCTGTGTGGGGTATGTGCACGAGAGTACAGGTGTTCTCAGAGGCCAGGAAAGGGTGTCAGATCCCCTGGAGCTGGAGTTATAGACAGTTGTGAGCTACTCTGCCGGAACAGTACATGCTGTTCACTGTGAGCCATCTCTCAAACACTTTAACAGCATTATTAGTATTACAAGTATTTACTCGTGCACACATGTGCAGCCACTCATGGGGTGAACATGGCGCGTGTGGAGGCCAGAGGACAACTTTCGGGCATAAGTTCTCTCTCTGCCAAGGCCATGGAGGGATCCAATTCAGGCACTCAGGTTTGGCAGTAAGTGCCTTTACCCCCTGAGCCGTTTCACCAGCTGCAAACACATTTTTAGAAGGGTGTTGATGCTCACATAGACCAGCCTGGGGTAGGTCGGGGGGGAGGCAAAGGGAGCAATTAGGAAGCTATTGAGATGGCCAGCCAGACGAGAGGTGTTGGTGGCCAAAATCTGGAGAGATGGCCCGGTTGTAGGAAATGTGTCCCATCAGATCCATGTGTCAGTGGGTGGGCTGTTGGTGACGGACAACTGCAGGAGGAAGCTGAAGCTCTTGTGAAAGGAAGAGGGTTGACGCATTGGTGACGTAAATGCCAACTGGTAAATTGGTAAAGTAAAATAGTCAGATGGTAGACTGATGAGCTTAGAATGTACAGAGCCCTCCCTCCGTGTTCCAATCCACCGCACTGCATAAGCCAAGCAAAGGTGCTTGTAATCCCAGAACTCAGGAGGTCAGGGGGGAGGATCAAGGACCCAAGGTCATCCTGGGCTATATTATTTATGAGTTAGAGGCTAGCCTGGGCTACACAAGATCTTGCCATGAAACCAAACAAAGGCTACAGGTGCTTGAGGCTCAGAGGTGGTTTCTCCCTGTCCAGTCCTGGGTAGAACTCAGATCTTTAGAAGGTACAGGCAACAGCCTAGAGGAACAGGGCTCGTTTTATTTAAGTTTGCTAATATGATTTATCACTTTCAAATATTTAGACATATGGAATGTGAACCCCCATTTGTACTTTTGCCCCATCCAGGGATGAATGGAAAACTTCTGAAGGCTGGGATCATGTCTTCTCAGGCTTGATCACCCTACTCTGGGCCCCTGGTAATTTCCACCAGACTGGAAGGAGAAACAGATCTCAGCCTGGCAGTAACACATGTACACTCTGTGTGCCCTGGGAAGGGCTGGATTGTTCAGAGGTCTTTAAAAGATGTGTTCTGGCACGGGGTAGGCAGCTTATCCCAAGGCCAGGGGAAGGCAGTATAGGTTGGGAACCCAGTTTAGCTCTGAAGGATCTGCTGTGTTTAGCTCCTGGCCTGTCTTGTCAGTCAACATGATGCTTATAACTCCATTGGCCCACCTCTCAGTCAGCCGGGGAGACACGGGGGCTGGCATGCAAGGACTTCTAGAAAGCATCGATTATTGCTAGCTCATAAAACAGCCCCTTGGAAGGGATGTTTGAATTTTTAAATTACATTTTGTTTATCTATGTGGTTCTTTCCTTCCCTATATGGGTCTGTGAGATGGAACTCATGTTGTGGAGTTTGGCTGCAAAATGCCTTTATTAGCTGGGCCATTAACTGGAACGGGCATGTAAATCAAACTAAGGGTCAGGGCAGCCTGCCATCTTGGCACTTGGTGGCTTAGGCAGAAGGACAGACAGAAGTGGGAGCTGCATGAGGCTCTGTCTCGGAACCAAAGGATCTTGGACCAGTGAGAGGGCTCAGTAGGTGAAGGCACGAGCGGCACAAGCATGCACATCTGAGTTCAATTCCCAGGTCCCACGCAGAGGAAAGAGAAGTTGTCCCAAGTTTTCCCTCTGACCCCTGTGTGCCCATCATGGTACACTCCTGCTCATTTTTTTTTAATTTAAAAATTTTTTTAACAAGAGCCAGGCATGATGATGCACACCTTTAGTCCCAGCACTCTGGAGGCAGAGGCAGGAGGATCTTTGAGTTTGGGACCAGCCTGGTCTACAGTGCTAATTCTAAGACATCCAGGACCACACATGGAAACCGTGTTTTGAAAACCAATAAATAGGGGCTGAGAGATGGCTCAGAGGTTAAGAGCACCAACTGCTCTTTCAAAGGTCCTGAGTTTAAATCCCAGCAATCACACGGTGGCTCACAAACATCTGTAATGAGATCTGACACCCTCTTCTGGTGTGTCTGAAGACAGCTATAGTGTACTTACATATAACAATAAATAAATCTAAAAAAAAAAAGAAGAGAAAACCAATAAATAAAGTAAGTAAAGAAAAATTTAAACAACAAAATAAGTCCAACTAAAGTGTGGTTCCTAGCATCATGTGTTGACTGTGGTGACACACTGTCCCAGGTCATCTGTGTAACTCTCCTGATCTGTTTCTTTAAGTTCTACCCTGTTGTCTCCAGGAACTCCTCCCCTTTCCCCTTCTCCCCTTCCCCCCCTCCCCTCTCCTTCCCTTCCCCCTCTCCCTCCCTCTCCCCCTTCCCACCCCCTCCTTTTGATTTCTTTAAATCTCTCTCTCTCTCTCTCTCTCTCTCTCTCTCTCTGTGTGTGTGTGTGTGTGTGTGTATGTGTGTGTGTTCATGTATTGCTGAGTCCAGAAGAAAGCATTACAACTCCCCAGCTGGAGTTGTAAGCCCAGTGCGGTTTTGGGGCACCCAATTTACTTCCCCTGGAATGTCAACAGCTGCTTTTAACCTCTGAGCCACCTCTCAAGCCCATATCTAACTCTTTGATACTCTTGAAACTGGATTTCATGCAGCTGAAGCCAGCCTCAGACAAACTATACAGCCTTGACTTTGTCATAATCCTCCTGCCTCTGCCTCCTGAACGCCGAGACTATTGGCCCGGACGACCATAGTTTATTTGATGCTGGAATTAAACTCAGGACTTCGCGCATGCGGAGGAAGCATTCTTCCATTTGAGCAGCGTTCTGCTTCCTTGTTTTCGGAAACAAGCCCAGGCAGGTCTCAAACTTGCGATCCTCCTGTCCCAGACTTGAGACTGCTGGGATAATGTGTGTGAGCCCCCACATTAGAGGGCTGTTTGGAGGGTGAACATCGGAGTCTATTTAAAGGCCCACAGCAATGCCTGGCAACCAAGGGAAGTTACAAGATTGATGCTAAACACTGTTGGACCAGAATAGCCCCCGAGGTTACAGAAATTCTGCTTTTGCCTTTCTGACTTTTGGCCCAGATTATGTGATACCTTGAAAATCAGCTTCTAGCACCAGAGTATGGCAGCACACAGCTGTCATCTCAGCCCTAGAGTTTGGGTTATTTTGGAGTTTTCAAGTATTGATTTATTTATGATTTACTAGCGTGTGTGTGTCTGCGTGTCTGTGTGTGTGTGTGTTTGTGTAGAGATCAGAGGACAACTTTTATGGAGTCAGCTTACTCCTTTACATGCATTCCAGGGATTGAACTCAGGTCATTAGACTTGTATAGCATGCACTTTTACTGGCTGGGCTGTCTTGTCAGTGATTGTATGATATACAGTATATGACAGACACCATATGATGTGGTAACACTGTGGTATGATAAACACCATAACCAAGAGCACTTTAGTGGGGAAATAATTTTCTTCAGCTACAGTTTGCAGTCTGTTGGGAAGGGAAGTCAAGGTAGGAAGCAGGAGACAGGAAGTGCAGCAGAGGCCATGGAGGAGCACTGCTTACTGGCTTATTCCTTATGATGTACCCCGCTTATTCGCTTATATAATCCAAGATCATCTGTTCAGGCTTGGCAGTGGGCTGGACCCTCCCAATTAAACATTAATTAAGAAAATTCCCTATAGGCCAATCTGATGTGTGTGGGGCGGATTTTCTCATTTTAGGTTCCTTCTTCTCAAATGACCCCAGCCTATGCCAAGTTGATTAAAACCTAACCACTACACCATATTTATTTATTTGAGTGTGTGTGTGAGTGTGTGTGCGTGTCTTCACATGCCATGGGCACACATGTGGAAGTCAGAGGGCAACTTAAAGGACTTAGCTCTTTGTGTCTATCACGTGGGTTCTAGAGATCAAACTCAGGTTGCCAGTTGTCTTAGTTAGGGTTTCGTTGCTGTGAAGAGACACCATGACCACAGCAACTCTTATAATGGACAACATTTAATTGGGCCTGGCTTACAGTTTCAGAGGTTCAGTCCATTATCATCATGGAGGGAAGCATGGCAGTGTGTAGTTGGATGTAAAGCTGGAGAAGGAGCTGAGAGTTCTACATCTTGATCTGCAAGCAACAGAAGGAGACTGTGTGTCATACTGGATGCTTGAGCATATATAAGACCTCAAAGCCCGCCCCCACAGTGACACACTTCCTCCAACAAGGCCAATCTTCCTAATAGTGCCGGTTCCTACAGGCCAAGCCTTCACACACATAAGTCTATGGAGGCCCGTCTTAGTCAAACCATCACACCAGTCTTGAGGGAAATTGCTTTTACCTACTGAGTCATCTTGACCCTATTTTGTTTCTTTGACATAGGGTTCATTATGTTGCTCAGGTTGGGCCCAAACACTGGGCAGTGGTAGTAAACCTGCTTCAGGCTCCTGCATACTGAGATTACAGGTGGTGTCTACTAACTAGCAGGCCTGGTGATCCTAGCACCTTGGAGACGGCAGCAGCATGATTCTGAGTTTGAGACCAGCCCAAGCAACATCACAGACCCTTATCTCAAAATATAAGCACTATGGCTAGACAGCAATGCATACCTACATCTAACTCTTGGAGGATGAAGTCAGGAGAATCAGAAGTTCAAGACCAGCCTTGGCTACATAGCAAGTTTTAGGCTAGCCTGCTGTCATGGTTTGAATGAGACTGGCCCGCATAGACTCATATATTTGAATGCTTAATCATCAATTGGTGGACTGTTTGGGAAGGATTAGGAGGTATTGTGTCTTTGTTCGAGGAGGTATGGCCATGCGAATGGGGTTTGAGGTTTCAGAAGCCCACACCAGGCCCAGTGGCTCTCTCTTCGCCTGGGGATGAGGATGTAAAGCTCTCAGTTACTGTTCTAGTACTATGCCTGTCTGCTTCCCATCCTGATAATGGACCAACCCTCTGAAACTGTAAGCCGGCCCACAAGTAAATGCTTTCTTTTACCAAATTTGCCTTGGTCATGGTGTCTCTTCACAGCAATAGAACAGTAACTAAGGCACCTTCCTTTCATAAGACCTTTTTTTAAACAACCAAAAGCAAACCAGGAAACTAAGAGGGACATAGTTCAGCATTAGAATGTTTGCCCAGGATGCCCTAAACTCTGGGTTGGAGCCTTAGCACCACCAAAAAAAAAAAAAATGCTGCCTCTCTGGAGGCAGAGTCAGTTCAAAACCAGTATGGTCTACATCCCAAGTTCCAGTACAGCCTGGGCTACATAGTGAAACCCTGTTTCAAAAACTAAAGGGGTAGAGAACTAGAATGTCTCGGTTCAGTAGTTAAGAGCCTGCACTGCACTTGCAGAGGACGTGAGTTCGAGTCCCAGCTTCATCAGGGGTGAGACTGATATTATGTGTGCTCACAGGTGGCAGCTCCAGCTCCGGGCATCTTCTAGTCTCCTCAGGCATCTGCGTTCCCATAAAGAAATTTCTCCTCCTCACCCCAACATAATGATGCTCCTAAGGATGATGTTGAGATGCCTGTTCTTATGGGTGGTGTGTGTGTGTGTGTGTGTGTGTGTGTGTGTGTGCGCTTCAAGTATCACTCCTCAAGACCCATGTACACATGTAACCTAATGAACCTCCTTCTCTGGATCTTTACTCTGGTGGCGTCCTAGCCACATCCCCTTCAGACGCCTGATTTTCCTCCCATCCTGCTCCAAGCCCACACCTTGCTTTGCCCCTCTCTCCCTGCCCCCTCCCTGCATTATCCCCCCTGCTTGCCATAAATCTGCAACTCCACAGTGTGTGGGGATGTGGGGGTGAGGGGAAGAGGGGGAGCCTGGTAGAAACCTGCAGCAAAGCAAACCAACCTCAGCTAATGAAAACGGTGATAAATCTCTGTCTATCAGGTTGTTGTAAGCACAAACATTGCCAAACAAGGGCGCAGCTGGCCTACAGGCCCTCCTCCCTCCAGTGTGCAGAGCTTTAAATGGGAATCGTTGCTTTATACATCTGTTTACTGCTGGGATGCTGTGGGGAAGTACTGAGACCAGAGTTCTTAGCAAGGAAGTGGGAAACATGCTAGGTGGGAACCCTCCATCCCCTGTACCTGAGCACAACCCTAATGGCCAGTCCCAAGCCAACTCTGTCCCTGTCCTGATGAGTTCTCTCTGATACAGTCCACTGGGTGCAGATATGGGGGACAAGATGCTAGGCCTGCGCCCCAGCTAACTGGTATTCAAGACTCCATAGTAAGGCCTTGATTTACCCCAAATCATGCATTTCTGGCCAGTTAGACCCATTTCCTGCTCTTTTCAAAATTCTTCATCCTGCCTGGAACTTTTCATCCCTCAGAAGCATCCCTAAACCCCACCTCCTCCAGGAAGTCTTCCCAGCTGGTCTTCATGGATCTCCCTGAGTGCCAGTCCATTAACAGTAGCCACTGGAATCCACACGCATTGGGAGACCAGAACCAACCGGGCATGGAGGAGATCTGCACTCAGGCATCACCACCCAGACCTGGGCAGGCGAGCCTATGCCATATTCTCACTCTGTAGAAAAGGAAAAAGTAGACCTGGGGGTGTAGTGAGATTTGTTGCCAAGCCTGACTCCCTGGATTTGTGTCCCAGCATCTACACGGTAGGAGAAAACTGACTCCTGCGGGTTTCCTCTGACCTCCACGTGTGCGCCACGGCCATCATGTGTGTGCGTGTGAGCAAATGCATGTGTAGGTGCACATATTATAAATAAGCAAATATGTATGTGTATGTGTATGTAGGATTATTTATGCGTCTGTGCGTGGATGCGTGTACATGCAAGCGAGCAGGTACCCGTGGAGGCTGGAGTTACAGGCTGCTGTAAGCTGCCTGAAGTGGATACTGAGAACTGAACTCAGGGAACTCGGGAAGAGCAGCAAGTGCTCTTAGAGCTGTTGTCTCTCCTGCCTGCCAATAAACTAAATAACAATGTAATTTGTCATTGGTGTTTTCCGAGACAGAGTTTCTCTGTGTAGCCTTGGCTGTCCTGGAACTCACTCCATCTTCTGCCTCTTGAGTGCTGCGATTAAAGGTGTCAGTCACCACTGCCTGGATGGAAACTTTATTTCTGTGGTTGTTATGAGATATGAAGGGACACAAGACATCCTAAAAGGGCTGGGGGACAAACCTTTCTGACTTGTTCTGTCTTGTTTCTGAGATAGCTTCTTGCTATGCAGCCTAGCTTTGCTTTAACCTTTTGACCCTTTTACCTCGAAGGTTTGCCTCTGTATCTGGCCACATGTGTACAATTGTTTTGTGGGAGATTTTTTTTTCTTTTGAAAGAGTCTCACTATGTACACATGGCTGGTCTGGAATTCATCATGTAGACCAGGATGGTCACAAACTCAGACTCCCACCTGCCTCAACCTCCCCAGTGTTGTGGATGTTTATATCATGACTCCTAGAATTTTTTTTCTTTTAAATAGAATCTCATATTATAGTCTTGATAGCCTGGAGCTGGTGACAATCCTCCTGCCTCAGCTTCCCGAGGGATGGATTAATAGCTTTGTGTCACCATGGTATATGCGGCTTTTCCTATTTGGCTCAGGCCTGAGAAGGTCTGGGCCAGTTGTTTTGTGTCAATTTGACACAAGCTAGAGTCATTTGGAAAGAGGGATTCTCAGTTGAGAAAATGCCTTCAGAAGATTGGCCTGTAGTCAAGCCTGTGGGGTATTGTCTTTCTTAGTGATTGATGTGGGAGGGAGCAGCCCACTGTGGGTGGTGTAACTCCCAGGCAGGTAGTCCCTGGTTGTATAAGAAAAAGCAGGCTGAGAAAGCCAGAAGAAGCAAGCCGGTAAGCAGCATCCTCCATGGACTCTGCATCAGCTCCTGCCTCCAGGTGCCTTGAGCCTTGACCCAACTTCCTTCAATGATGAATTGTAATGTAGAATTGTAAGGTAAATAAACTCTTTCTTTGCCAAGTTGCTGTTTTACAATAGAAACCCTAAGACACCAGGAGAGCCTGCTCTCTGCCCCAGTCCCTTGAGGTGAGCAACACTTGATGCTCATTCAGACTGTGACCTAAGCAGAGATGATGGAAAGTCCTGCCTAAGATGAGGCCCAGAGTAGCTATGTGTGTCTCCTGGGATCACACAGCAAATGTAAGTCGAGCACCAACACCTGGGCATGGCAGCCCCTGCTTGTGGTCCTAGCATCCAGGTGGTCAGGGTAGAGGGCTATGAGTTGGAAGCTAATCTGGTCTACACAGCAAGTTCCAGGCCAGCCTAGGCTACATGGTGAGTCAGTCTCTCTCTCTCTCTCTCTCTCTCTCTCTCTCTCTCTCTCTCTCTCTCTCTCTCTCTCTCTCTCCCTCCCCTCTCCCCCTCTCTCCTCTCCCTCCTCTCTCTCTCTCTCTTCTCCCTCCTCTCTCTCCCTCCCTCTCTCCCCCTTCCTCCCTCCCCCTCTCTCTCCCCTCCCTCTCTCCCTCTCTCTCTCTTTCCCCTTCCTCCCTCTCTCTCCTCTCTCTTTCTCTCTTCTCTCTCTCTCTCCTCTCTCTCTCTCCTCCCTCCCCCTCTCTCTCCCCTCCCTCTCTCCCTCTTTCTCTTTTCTCTCTCTCTCCTCTCTCTCTCTCTCCCCCTTCCTCCCTCCCCCCTCTCTCTCCCCTCCCTCTCTCCCTCTCTCTCTCTTTCCCCTCCCTCCCTCTCTCTCCTCTCTCTCTTCTCTCTCTCTCTCTCCTCTCCCTCTCTCTCTTCCCCTCTCTCCTCTCTCTCTCTCCTCCCTCCCCCTCTCTCCCCTCCCTCTCTCCCTTTTCTCTCTCTCTCTCCTCTCCCTCCTCTCTCCCTCCCTCTCTCTCCCCCTTCCTCCCTCCCCCTCCCCCCTCTCTCTCCCCTCCCTCTCTCCCTCTCTCTCTCTCTTTCCCCTTCCTCCCTCTCTCTCCTCTCTCTCTCTCTTCTCTCTCTCCTCTCCCTCTCTCTCTTCCCCCCTCCTCTCTCCTCTCTCTTTCTCTCTCTCCTCTCCTTCCCCCTCTCTCTCCCCTCCCTCTCTCCCTCTCTCTCTCCTCTCCCTCCTCTCTCTCTCCCTCTCCTCTCCCTCCTCTCTCCCTCCCTCTCTCTCCCCCTTCCTCCCTCCCCCTCCCCCCTCTCTCTCCCCTCCCTCTCTCCCTCTCTCTCTTTCCCCTCCCTCCCTCTCTCTCCTCTCTTTCTCTCTTCTCTCTCTCTCTCCTCTCCCTCTCTCTCTTCCCCTCTCCTCTCTCCTCTCTCTCTCTCCTCTCCTTCCCCCTCTCTCTCCCCTCCCTCTCTCCCCCTCTCTCTTTTCTCTCTCTCTCTCTCTCTCTCCTCTCCCTCCTCTCTCTCTCTCCTCTCCCTCCTCTCTCTCTCTCTCTCCTCTCCCTCCTCTCTCTCTCTCTCTCCTCTCCCTCCTCTCTCTCTCTCTCAAAAAAAAAAGGGTTTTGCAGTACAGAAGGGAGGTAGCTGCTGAACATGTCAGCAGGCCTTAGCTACTCATGTCTGTGTGGATGAGTTAGTTTGCTTTGCTACAGAACCATAAAAGCAGGCCAGCTCACCAGGAGGCTCCCCCACAGCATACAGTTGAAGCTCCTTGTTCCTGAGGGCAAGATCTAGTCACATCTCCTGGGAGCAAGAGTGGACACTGAGGTCTACATCCATGAAGAACAAAGACAGAGATAAGAAGGAAAGAAAGATCCAGGTCAAGTCTGACGTGAAAGAAGGTAAAAACCTTAATACCAGAGTTACGAGGCTACCAGTTCTCAGTACCCGCCACTCCAGTGCTTGGGGGTACTGAGGCAGGATGATGAGGAGCTCAAGGCCAGCCTGGGCTACATAGAGAGACAATATTTTAAAACAATAAAACAAGGGGCTGGTGAGATGGCTCAGTGGTTAAGAGCATTGGCTGCTCTTCCAAAGGTCCTGAGTTTAAATCCCAGCAACCACATGGTGGCTTACAATCATCCGTAATGAGATCTGATGCCCTCTTCTGGTGTGTCTGAAGACAGCAACAGTGCACTTACATATAATAAATAAATAAATCTTTTTAAAAAAAACAATAAAACAAAGTTGAGCTTGCATGTACTGAAGCAGCTTGGTTTTAAGGGGTGGAAATGAAAATACAAGTCATATTTTACAGGGTTTAGGATGTAGGTCAGTTGGTAGAGTGCCTTCCTAGCATTCAGAAAGCCATAGTGCTGAATAAACCCAACATAGTGGTTTGTACCTGTAATCCCAGCATTTGGGAAGTAGAGGCAGGAAGATCAGAAGTTCAAGGTTATCCTTCACTATGTAGAGAGCCTGAAGACAGTCTACACTGTATGAGACTTTGTCTTTAAAATAATCATGTTGTGATATGGTAAAGATTAAAGGGATGACCAAGTGAAAACAGGCACATATATATTAAATATATGAAATACCAATCTATAATATGAAATCTATCTCTATCTATCTATCTATCTATCTATCTATCTATCTATCTATCTATCTCTGTCTGTCTATCTGTGCAGCTGGCTGGACCCTCATAACGTCCCAGTGAGATTCTCCCATGTTTACTGAATTCAGCTTTGACTACAAAGCTAGGGATCTTTTTAATGTATGTGTAACACGCATATGTATGTGGATAGGTATGTGTGTATATGGAGGCCAGAGGGCGAAGCCCATGTCTTCCTTTATTGCTCTCCACTCTTTATTTCTTAATATTTATGCATTTGATGTGTGTGGGTGCTGAGCCTGCACCTGTGTCTGTGCAACACATCCATGCCGGGTGCCAGTGGAGGTCAGAAGAGGGCATCGGATCCCCTGGAACTGGAGTTACAGGTGGCTGTGAGCTTCTGCGTGGGAGCTGGGAACTGGAGTCCTCTGCAAGAGCAGCCCCCACCTTACCTTTTCTTTCTCTACTGAACTGGCCACTCACTGTTTTGACAACACTGGCTAGCCAGCAACCCCTGGGATCTGCCTGTCTCCAGGCTGCCCTGAACCAATCTCTGGGGTTCTAGGGGTGTGTGTGTGTGTGTGTGTGTGTGTATGTGTGTGTGTGTGTGTGTGTGAATACATACCATAGCAGTTATGGAGAGGTCAGAGAATAACTTTGTAGAGTGGGTTCTTTCTTTCCACCTTAACTCTGGTTCCTGTAATTGAACTCAGGTTATCAGGTTTGCCTGACGAGGGTCTTTACCCTCTGACCCATCTCATCTGACTATTTTTTTATTGTGTGTGTGTGTGTGGGGGGGAGAAATATCTATATGAAATATCTATCTATCTAATCTATCTATCTATCTATCTATCTATCTATCTATCTATCTATCTATCTATCTATGGATCTATCCATCTATCATCTATCTATCTCCAAAGCTGGCAAGTGCTCCCTGGAGGTCAGCATCTAGGGGGATGTACTGAGGATGAAGAACATAAAGAGTGGGGAGCAATAGAGGAAGACATGGGCTTTGCCCTCTGGCCTCCATATACACATGTACCCGTGCGCATACATATGCTTGCCACAAACACATACAAAAGATCCCTGGTTTTGTAGTCAAAGCTGAACTCAGTGAACATGGGAGCATCTCACTGGGGCATTATGGGAGTCCAGCCAGTTGGTACAAACAGAAGACTGTCCCACTCATCACAATACTTACCAAGGAAGAAATCAGATCCTTTGTTTCTGTTTTTCAACACTTTGTAGCTTTGTTTTTGAAACAAGGTCTCAGTATTAGATGGACCTAAAACTGACTAAAGAAGGGTGACCTTGAACCTCTGATCCCTCGGCCTTCCAAGTGCAGAATTGAACCCAGAGAGCTTCCAGAAGGCTAGGCAAGCTCGCTACCAAGTGTGCTACACTCCCGAGAGACTCCAACAGTTTCTGAAGTTTAGTTTGTTGACTTCCGATCTGTCTACGCATCTTGCATCTTTACTAAAAATGTCAACCTCGCTGGACAAGCATATGCGGGTCATGCAGCTATGTCCCCTAAGCCTGACGCAATGTGTGACCGATATTTACTCCACGAGTCAGTGAAAACTCAAGAAAGCCTGTCTGAAAGGGTTGGAAGGCTCACTGACATCGTGAGAACCGCTCCTCAGTTTGGATCCTCCCCAAGGAGGACCCGAAGCTGCGCCAAGAGTCCTGTTAGAGGTCGAGAGAGTTGGCCTCTGGTCCTTTTGCTGTCCAACTGCAGAGCCACTTCTCGGATGGCAAAGCCCTCTCTGTCTTGCTGTGTGCTTCCCTAGATCGTGGGAGACCAGCGTGCACAGGGCTTTCCCTCTCCCACCCCCTCGTAGACGCTGGTCTCCAGGGAGTTCCTGCCAGTTGGGGAGTGCAGGGATTTGGGGATAATTCAGTCACTTAATTAATGGAGAAGAAGGGGAAGATAAAGGCAGGGGAGGGACGAAATCCCGGAAGAAAAAGTCACCCTGGCTGGCCAGCTGCCCCAGCCACTCCCTTCTCTGCCTGCCCCGCCAGTTCCCGCCGCCGCCTCTGACTTTCTGACTTCTTAACTTGTCAGCAAATCCCAGAGTTAAAAATGCACACGCACCCCGGCCAGCCGCCAGCAGGCCCGTCTGGCCGCGGCTCCAGATGTGGGGCCACCGCGCGGGCCGCCCGCCCCGCCGCGCAGACTAAACAATCGGCCTTGGCCGTGAGCGCAGCGCAATTCCAGATGCCGCGTCGCCCGCGCCGAGCGCTAATTGGGCCGCGGGCGCGAGGCTCTGTCAGCGCCAGTACGGCCCTGCCCCGGGCGGCCTTGGCAAGACGCCGGCCCGCTGGGCTACCTAGGGCGGGGACGGAGTGGGGAGACTGATTAAAATGGGGGTGGTGGTAGTGTAGAGGGAGTGAGACTCAGGCAGCCGTCAGACAGACAAACAGACACACAGACACAGATACACACACACACAGGCACACAGTCAGGCAGACAGACAGACAGACAGACACACACACCCACACTCTGACCTCAGAGTTTCGAAGATCAAGAACACAGGGACAGATTCAGGAAGGGTCAGAGACAGCCTCGGAAAGGTTTAGCTACAGAGACAGGGAGAACCTCCCTGCCTGGAGGCAGAAGTCAGGAATTGAGACCCAGAGCTGGAGACAACTGTAACCCGCGGAATGACCCCGGATCCAGAGAATCACCAAGAGCACCGGTGGACAGCAGCGTGGCGGGTGGCCAGCGGCGGACCTTAATAGGTGTCCATCCCTCTGTTCCATGGTCTCTTCTTCCCACATTTTCACCTTTTCTAATTTTTCCGGGGTCTGGGACTGAGTCTGCCCGCCAGCCGTGTGACCTAGGCCTATCTTGGCTGGGTGAAGGAGAGGCCCCTGTCCCCACACGAACCTGAAATGTGGACATTTCACCCCCAAACACAAGCTTGGAAACAGCAATTCGCTTTAGACATCGTGCTGATGAGACTCTGCTCTGAGGCAGAGGGATGTTCCAAAAGACTCCTTGCTCCCCCCCCCCCCCCGGCAGCCACACAGTCGGGGCCCCTCCTTTCCTATGTGCTAGGGAAGAGGGTTTTCCACCAGTTCCGAGGTTGGGGGATGATCTGCTAGTAGAGGCCAGAGGCAGGGAAGTCCAATGGGGACCACCCGTGGGAGCCGGGAACCGGGCGTCCCGCCCCAGCTGGCGGCCCTGGCAGCCCAGGGGGCGAGCGCCGGGGGCAGTGCGGCGGCCGGGGCGGCTCTCGGAGGCCCCTCTCTGACAATCTTTCCTTTGTTTGTTTTCTTAAATCTGGGAGGCCCGAATTCCTGCCGGATTCCGTAGGTTTCACTCAGGAAGGAGGCGCCCCCATCCCCCTCACGCCGGGCAGGGGCTGCGCCGGGGAAATGGCAGGTTCTTCCCGGAGGAAGGAGGCTGGCAGCCCCGCGGCCCGGGCAGGCGGAATCCTGGGCGCCCTGCCCGCGCGTGCCACCACGCAGCCCCAACCGAGGGCAGGGAACATTGGAGTGCGGGAGCCAAGATCGCTTAAACACACACACACACACACACACACACACACACACACACACACACACGAAAGGTACTCCATCCCAGACTCATCCCACACCTTTCCACCTTTCTCTCCCTCCCCCCCACCCATCCCTCTCATATTTTGGTCTCCAAACTTGAGCCTCATTAATTTCCAAAAAAAATTTCCCCCAATAAAAGGCAAACATGGAAAGAAAAACAAACTATTAGAAAACAGAGGAGGGCGGAAATGTTATTTAAAAGGTTACCAGACCACATCATTTTCCAGTGATATTATATACTCCCAGCAGTATCCAAAATATATATGGGATCTGGGCCAAGAATGAAAAAAAAAAAAAAACCATAAAAACCCCTCACTTAGACACAACATCTGGACCGGAGAGCGAACAAACCCTCCATTTATCACACTTAATCCTCCATAGAAGCAATCGACGGTTGACTTCTGTTTTGCTAATTTAGCTGCTTTCAAGCGACCGCCCAGTCCAGACTGGGAATTCCGTGTCACTTGTGGAAGGCCCAGCCCTGCCCTGCCCCCGACCGTGTTAGCTCCCCCCCTTCGCAGAGGGGAGGGAACAAGAGACCATTAAAGAACACCGTTTTATGAATTCTCTTCACTACCGCCCACTCCGGTCAGTGAAATCCTCGCCTCTGCCCTCGATCTGTCCCTTCCCTCAGCACCCTGACACCCACTTCCTTGCGGGCCACGCCCCCTCTCCTGCGCAGGCTCCTTAGAGCGATGGCAAGGCAGCCTGTCCAAAAAGTCAGCCTGGTCAGCTTGTCCCTCTTGCAAGTGTTGCCAGCCACCTACCTGGGCATTGCCTGCTGACCTGGAAGCAGGACCCTTGTGCCAGCTGGGAGAGGGCAGAGGGGAGTCGTGTGCTTGGAAGTGGGAGGGTCTGTTCCCTGGAAGTGAATGAGAGGCAGGAGATCTTGAGGTGGCTGCCCGGGGCCTGCAGCCGGCTGGAGAAACAATGGAAACTTGTGAGAGTGCCAGGCAGTGGAGAGTATATCATTTGGGGATTAGTCAGTGAATCCCTGGGACCCTGGCCCAGTAGGGCTGGTGCCAGAGGCAGGGCTGGCCTCTAGTGCGGACCTCCTTCCTTTCTCCGTAACCTTTCCTAAGGCCTCCTGCCTCTTTCTTGCTGCCTCTCAGCCTCTAAGGGACTCTCGATTTTGGTGTGACCTTCCTCCCCTGCTGGGAGCATGGAGCTGAGAGCAGCTAGCTGGGGTTCTGTTTTCCAGCACCTGCTGAGAGGAGACAGAGACCTTGTGCCAACTCCAGCTGCCCCCCTCAGCCTCTCTCTGAGTCTTGGCAGAGCAGAGCAGAGCACACTCTGCCATACACGCCCAGAACGCCAGTACCTTCTGGGCATGGTGGCTCGGGCCTTTAAGATTTATTTTTATCTTTAATTATTGGGGGTGGGGGAAGGGTGCTGTGCATTGGGCACACGAGCGGCTCTTGATGCTTTCCAGAAGATTCCGGTTCAGTTCCCAGCACTCATCTCGGGGCAGCTCACAGCCACCTGTAACACCAAGGGATCTGACGCCCTCTTCTGGCCTCTGGGGGCACCTGCACTCACGCGCACAACCACATATAAAATAATATAAAATAATATATAAAATATAAAATAATATATAACATATAAAATAAATCTTTTAAAAAAGAGATAGAGGCTTGGAGAGATGGCTTAGCGGTTAAGAGCACTGACTCCTCTTCCAGAGGTCCTGAGTTCAATTCCCAGCAACCACAGGATCTGATTCCCTCTTTCTGGTGTGTCTGAAGACAGCTATGGTGTATTCATATACATAAAATAAATAATTCTTTAAAAAGAGAGATAGAGATAGGGGGACCAGGTAAAATTAGGAAGTCCATTGAACCTTGCCTTGAAGTGACACTAGGCACAGCAACGTGCATGTGACCCGTAGGCCTTCCCCTGACTCCTGGCTTGAACAGGCATGATGGATGGCCTATTAGCTCCCACATCTCTGGAAGACAAACACTGCTGGACCTCCCCTCCCCCAAAGCCTATTTTTACAGCTCAACGAAAAAAAAAAAACCTAAGAAATGTCTTCTGGCCCAAAGCCACCATTCTGTAACTTGCTGTGTGTCCTTGGCCAAGATGGACTCCCCCTCTGGGCCTTGAACAGGATCCTGATAAGTTGGACAGACTCCTCTGCAGTTTCTGGGGGATGGATGCACCTGCCTCTTCCTGCCTCTGTCCCTCCCAACCCCCCCCAGTCCTTGCTGGAACCCTCATATCTCCTTGAGGTTTTCTGTTCTCCCCTACTTCATCTGTCTGTCGCTTTTCCCTGGGAGGGCGCTTCTTTGTTCTCTTCCATCTCCCTCTTTTTCATCATCTTCTGCCACAGGTCCAGGGAGGGAGAGTGTGTGGACAGACAGCACACTGCACTTCCCCATGGCAGCTTGTCCATAAACGCAGCCTGACTCCCCACCCCCCGTCCCCACCCCACCCCCAGAAGCTGGCCCTCTCCATCTGCTTTCTTAGAGGAGGGTCTATCTCCAAAGGCCTTCCTGGTGCCCTGACCTTTGACCTCTGACCTCTGACCTCTGGAAGAGCAAGAGAATGGCATCCCAGCTGGACTGAGAGAGAGTGCCTTATATGGGTTTCCAGTCCCAGGAGGGCAGTGGGCTCTGTGTTCTCACGCCCCCCATTCCAGACTCAGGCAAGGGGACAAGAAGGGAAGCCCTCTCTATAAGCCAGCTGATACGCAGCCACCCACCTCCTTCACAATGCCATCTGCACTTCAGAAGCTTCCAGAACTCCTTCCTAGAGCTCCCCCCACCCCCTGTGCCTAGAGGTTGTTACTGTTACCAGTGTGTCCTTTAAATCAGTCAGCCATGTCTAGAGAACCTATTGGGTATCTTGTTGGAAGAGAGAGTTTGGCAGTAAAACAAAGGTCGGGGGTGTCCTCAAGGAAGATACCCTCCCACATGCGCACAGATACCATGCCTGCGGCTCCTGAAGAGAGTGCTTGGCAATGCCCGTGCTGCGTGGGCCTGCTCAGAGTGGCTCCTGAGAGGAGGCCAGCTCCTGGGGGCAGGGGAACAGGATGCTGTGTGCTGTGTGTGGTGGAGGTGGGAGGGGACTTGGGGCCAGAATAGGCTATTGTGCTCAGGACTCACCTTCAAACTCCTAGAAGCTGGGTTCCCTTACTCGACCTCATCTCCAGCTGGGCTGTACAAATATCAAGACATATGGAAGAAGGGTGCAGTCATAAACAAAGGCTGTGTGGAAGGTGACTGTCATCTGGACTTGGATCCCCTTCTGCTCTGAAATAGACCACGACAGACTGAGGTGCTGGGCTGGGTGCTAAATGGCTCAGCCAGTAGGGGACAAAACGGAGCGTCCGGTGTCTGGTGTGTGTTTGATTTGGTTCTTACCAAGTAGGTGACAAGGTCCTGACCTCAGTCCAGCCACCAGCCAGCTATGTCTGTCTTAGCCCTCTGTGCCCTCTGTATATACCGCTGCACAATGCAGTGAGAGCTGAGAATCACACACACACACACACACACACACACACACACACACACACACACACAGAGTCCAATTTGTGCTGCTCCATACACTCACCGGAGTGTGGTCAAACTCCATTGATTAGCTCCCAGCAAAGAAAACAGAGTCCTTCCCCACCTCCACAACCTCCAGAAGCCACCAACTGTGGAGAGCCACCTCAGTATCTCCATCACAATTCCTAAGAGTTCTCTTAGGTGACATCTTGTTTGGGCTGCTACTTTTTCGGGGGAAGTGAGGGTGGGGTGGGAGAGGAGTTGTCACAGAAGCCTTCTATGTCCCCCTTTCTCAACCATAAGTCTGAAGGCATCAATACCATGGTAAAAGTATCTTCTTTGCCCTTTATAGCCAGCGGGAGCACAGATCATGGACTTACACATGGTTACTGGCTACAGCACAGACCATGAATGTCCACATGGTCTCCAGTGTCAGCACACGCTTCGGACCACAGCATGGTCTCCAGTAACAGCACAGACCACCGACATCAGTACAGTCCTCTGCCACTGCATGGACCAGGGACACCATCAGAGCCTTCAGCACAACATAGGAGGGACATCATGGCCTCAGGTGGCAGCACAGGCCACTCACATCAACAAGGCTCTCAGCTGCAGCATAGCCTACAAACATCATGACTTCAAGTAGCAGGACAGACCACAGACATCCACATGGCCTTTGGTGGTAACATGGGCCAAGGACATCAACACAGACCCTGAATGCAGCAGAACCATGGTCCTAGACACAACCCTCAGCATAAACCACAAACATCTGCATGACCTTCAGTCAAACACGTTATTTTAAAATGTTCATTATCTGTCTATATGTGTGAGTATGTGGGTACAGACGTGCAGAGGCCAGAAATGTGGGATTCCCTGGAGCTGGAGTTACAGGCAGTTATGAGCTTCCTGATGTACTTGCTCATCAAAGTCAGGTCTTCTCCAAGAGAAGTATGTGCTCTTAACCACTGAGCCATCCCTCTAAGCCTGATTCCAAGCACTTTATGTACATTCACTTTTCAAACCTTTTTCATTTCTTAGAGCAAGAATCTGAAGTTCAGAGAAGGTGCATCCATTGCCTGAAGTCACACAGCTAGTAACAGTGTCAGAATTCACGCTGACAGTCTGACTGTAGCCTGGGGCTCTTGTGGTGCAGTATGCACAGCCTGGGGTCTCAGGGCACAGTATACACAGTCTGGGGTCTCGGGGCACAGTGTACACAGTCTGGGGTCTCAGGGCACAGTATGCACGGTCTGGGGTCTCAGGGCACAGTATACACAGTCTGGGGTCTCAGGGCACAGTATACACAATCTGGGGTCTCGGGGCACAGTATACACAGTCTGGGGTCTCAGGGCACAGTATACACAGTCTGGGGTCTCAGGGCACAGTATGTACAGTCTGGGGTCTCAGGGCACAGTATACACAGTCTGGGGTCTCAGGGCACAGTATGCACAGTCTGGGGTCTCAGGGCACAGTATACACAGTCTGGGGTCTCAGGGCACAGTATGCACAGTCTGGGGTCTCGGGGCACAGTATGCACAGCCTGGGGTCTCAGGGCACAGTATGCACAGCCTGGGGTCTCAGGGCACAGTATGCACAGTCTGGGGTCTCAGGGCACAGTATACACAGTCTGAGGTCAAGGGGCACAGTATACACAGTCTGGGGTCTCAGGGCACAGTATGCACAGTCTGGGGTCTCAGGGCACAGTATGCACAGCCTGGGGTCTCAGGGCACAGTATGCACAGTCTGGGGTCTCAGGGCACAGTATACACAGTCTGGGGTCAAGGGGCACAGTATACACAGTCTGGGGTCTCAGGGCACAGTATGCACAGTCTGGGGTCTCAGGGCACAGTATACACAGTCTGGGGTCTCAGGGCACAGTATACACAGTCTGGGGTCTCGGGGCACAGTATACACAGTCTGGGGTCTCGGGGCACAGTATACACAGTCTGGGGTCTCGGGGCACAGTATGCACAGTCTGGGGTCTCGGGGCACAGTATGCACAGTCTGGGGTCTCGGGGCACAGTATGCACAGTCTGGGGTCTCAGGGCACAGTATGCACAGTCTGGGGTCTCAGGGCACAGTATGCACAGTCTGGGGTCTCAGGGCACAGTATACACAGTCTGGGGTCTCAGGGCACAGTATGCACAGTCTGGGGTCTCAGGGCACAGTATACACAGTCTGGGGTCTCGGGGCACAGTATACACAGTCTGGGGTCTCGGGGCACAGTATGCACAGTCTGGGGTCTCAGGGCACAGTATACATAGTCTGGGGTCTCAGGGCACAGTATGCACAGTCTGGGGTCTCAGGGCACAGTATGCACAGCCTGGGGTCTCAGGGCACAGTATGCACAGTCTGGGGTCTCAGGGCACAGTATACACAGTCTGGGGTCTCGGGGCACAGTATACACAGTCTGGGGTCTCGGGGCACAGTATGCACAGTCTGGGGTCTCAGGGCACAGTATACACAGTCTGGGGTCTCAGGGCACAGTATACACAGTCTGGGGTCTCAGGGCACAGTATGCACAGTCTGGGGTCTCGGGGCACAGTATACACAGTCTGGGGTCTCAGGGCACAGTATGCACAGTCTGGGGTCTCAGGGCACAGTATACACAGTCTGGGGTCTCAGGGCACAGTATGCACAGTCTGGGGTCTCGGGGCACAGTATACACAGTCTGGGGTCAAGGGGCACAGTATACACAGTCTGGGGTCTCAGGGCACAGTATGCACAGTCTGGGGTCTCAGGGCACAGTATACACAGTCTGGGGTCTCGGGGCACAGTATACACAGTCTGGGGTCTCAGGGCACAGTATACACAGTGTGGTCTCTTGGGGCACAATATGCACAGTCTGGGCTCTTGGGGCACAAGATGTACAGCATGTGTGAGCCTGTGCTAACTAGGGCAGATGGCAGGGAAGACAAGGTTGGGTTTAGTCTCTGCACTAGTGGAGAAGTACAGGATCAGCTACTTCCCCAGCTTCCCCAGGGTAGACAGAGTGAAACTGGATCGTCTCAAAGCTGGGCAGTTTTGCAGTCTCTTAGAAAAGGAGGTCAGGGGACAGGCCTAGTGATATGAGGCTGTAATCACAGTTATTCAGAAACTGAGGCTGGAAGAACCAAGTTCAATGCCTGCCTGAGCAATTTAGAGAGAGAGAGACTCCTATCTCAAAGTAAAAAAAGAGGGCTGGAGCCTTAGCTCAGTGGTAGAGTACTGAGCACGGGTGAGGTTGTGGGAGGAGGGTCGCTGAGTCGGGGAGGCCAGCTAGGGCTGTGTAGTAGGGCTGTGGGGTAGTGTTAGACTCTCCTCAAAACAGTTATTCATTCATATTCTCTACCCATCCTCCCTCCCTTTCTCCAAGGCAGGAAGCCAAGTCTGCCCCTTAAAGATGGGGGTGGGAGGGTGGAGGTGGGGAGCTTAGGTGGGGCAGGCTGGTTTGGATAGGTCCTCAGTCTCCCCATTTGCCCAAGGTCCTTTCCAGTCCAAAGCCCTGTGCTAGAGACCCTCAGGAAGTCATGGCTGAAGGTGACATCTACCCCTTAGATAACTCGAACTTCCTGAACCTCAACACCTCTCTGTCTCCTGACCCCTCTTTTGTCTACTATGTACCAGGAGCTGGGTGATATAAAGTAGGAATGAGTGATCGCGGACAACCAGGGAAGAAGGAAGGTGAATTTGAGCAGTATCAGTGCCAGAATGGACTCAAACACTCAGAAAGAGAGAAAGAGAGAGAGAGAGAGAGAGAGAGAGAGAGAGAGAGAGAGAGAGAGAGAGAGAGAGAGAGAGAGAGAGAGAGTGTGTGTGTGTGTGTGTGTGTGTGTGTCCCAGCTGCATGCAGTACCTTCAGTGACCAGAAGAGGGTACCAGAGTTCCACTACTGAAGTTACATTGTGAGCCACTGTGTGGGTGCTGGGAAACAAAATCCTGTAATAGCAGCAAGCTCCTTTAACCGCTGAGCCAATTCAGACTTCAGACTTGCTATGTGGCTGCAGAAGGCCTTGACTCTTGACCTTCTCATACATCTTCTAAGAACTGGGCTTGTAGGACTACACCACCATGCCCAGTCCCATCCTCCAAGTTTGTTTGAGATTTGAGGGAAAAAAAATTAATGACATATTTATATTGTATTTATTTTGAGATTTAAATTTTTAAAACTTTTTTGGGGGGCTGGGTAGTGGTGGTACAGGTCTTGGGAGGCAAAGGTTGGCAGATCTCTGGGTTTGAGGCCAGCTTGGTCTACAGAGGGAGTTCCAGGGCAGCCAGTGCTGTTACACAGAAAAAGCCTTGTCTCAGAAAACCAAAAACAATAAATAAATAAAACAATAAAACTTTCCTTTTAAATAAAATGGTATTTTAAAAATATACCTTTAATTTATGAGATATCTGACCATTTTTCTTGAAAATTCAAGGCTCATAGGCTTCTAAGATAAAATATACAGGAGCTGGAGAAATGGCTCAGTGGTTGAATACATTTGTATTCTTGCAGAGGACCCACCCCCCTCATGGTGGCCCACAACTTGCTACCTCCAGTTCCAGGTGATGCAGCGCCATCTCCCTTGCTGAATGACCCTGCATGCGTGTGATGCACACAAACTCACCCAAGCACACACAAGCAAAGTTAATTCATTAAGCAGAGATATAAGACGCAAAGGTTGGGGATAGCTCAGTGGCAGAGTGCTTACCGATCCTCAGTACCACACACATTCATATGTGCCTATACAGACACACAATGTGTAAGATGTTTAGGATTTAGCTGGTGTGACAGCCTGTGGTTGTAATGTCAACACTAAGAAGTCTCAGGAAGGGAGACCATGATGTTGAAGCCAGACCTAAGCTCCCTGGGTTAGACCATGTCTCAGAACTAAAACAAAGTCAGGTCTGATGGTGCACGCCTTTAATCTCAGCCCTCGGAAGGCAGAGGCAGGTGAATCTCTGTGAGTTCAAGGTTAGTCTCGTCTAAATTTCAAGTTCCAGGACAACCAGGGCTAAAGAATGAGTTCCTGCTTTGTCTAAATGGGGACAAGCAGGGTGGCTCAGTGGGTAAAGCTGTTTGCCACTGGAGCCTGACACTTCTTGATCCCTGGAACTACCATAAAGGTAACTGTGTCCACACGGCTGTCTTCTCATTTTAACACTTAAGTGCTCTCTCTCTCTCTCTCTCTCTCTCTCTCTCTCTCTCTCTGTGTGTGTGTGTGTGTGTGTGTCTCTCACATACACATTAATAAAAAATTTAAAAACTAAATTAAATATAATGAATGGATTGAGAACACTGCACTGGGGATAGGGTAAAAATGTATCTGTCTGTATGTTTACTTACATAACCCTCAAAACAGCCCTTAGTTGTAGCAACTACATCCTCCTCCATTTCAGAGGTGAGACACTGAGGCTCACAGGATTAGAAAACTTACCCATATAAATACGCAGTCAATTTTGATAGCTGTCAATCAGGGGGAGCAAGCCTCCCATTTTCGGTCTCCCATTCTAGGGGAGAAAAGAGGACCAGGGTATAGAGAAGCCTCCAGAAATAAGGGCAAGAATGGGGGTCCACAAAAGGGAGAAGGAGTTGATTATCAAAGCTGAAGAGAGTGGCTGGGGGAAGGGAAAAAGGAGGCTTTGGGAGTTGAAGGTCATGGGGAAGTTCAAGGGCTGTGGGGTCTGGGAGCCTGGGTTGGTGGTCAAGTACTGTGGGAGGTGTCTGGGAAGGAGGGCGGGAGCAGAGCTTTCAAGTTGTTTTTTAAGCTGGGTTGGGGGTGTTTAATATTAATAGTAATGACTGTGGCGGGAAGATAATAGGCCTTAGTCAGATTAGAAGGGGTAAGCGCTTATCTGCGGCTGCTGAAGACAAGTCTTTCACCTGCTCCTTTAATATCCCCCTTCGTCATTCCCCCACCCACCCCTCCCATCAGCCTAGAACAAAAGCAGTATTATAGGCCAGGGTGTTTTCAGGCTGCAGGCCGGGTCCTCCCCCTCCTCCTCTGCCCTCCCCCCTCACCCCCCCAGCCCCGGTGTGAATGAAGCTTTTTCCTCCCTAGGAGATTAGCTCCGTTTGACAAGGCAGTGAACTTTGGGAGGGGTAAGTGGGGGTCCCCAGAGAGCAGCCATGATGAACTGAGCGAATGCTGCCAGGAAGCGACCCTGAAAGAACCGTCAAGACAGACACATGAAGCCACAGTAGACAGACGGACAGACAGAGGCAGAGGCAAGAGGCAGAAAAAACTTCAAGGTGGACCCTGAGACCAAGACACACACACACAAACACAGAGATATATATATATACACACACACAATGCACACACACACATACATATGCACAAATGCATACACACACTTACATACATATACACAAATACACACATGCACACACAAACACATAATACAATCAAACACAATACACACAAACACACACATATACACAAACACACACACACAGAAACACACATACATACACATACACACATATACATACAATCATACATACATATACAAAACACACACATACGCACAAAACCACACACATACCCAGTGCACACATCCCAAGATGTCAGGAAGTGAGAGAAGAAACATACAGGAGACAGGAACATCCACAAAGCAGAGACAAAAACAAAACAAAACAAAAAATATCAAAAAACCCAAAACACCACACACCCTTGCCACTAAAGAGAAGGACCAGGAGAGAGACAAAAGCAGACACAGACAGAAACAAGGAGAACAGAAGATTTAAGGACTGGATACCCAAGAGACTCACACAGGCAAGAGTAAAGGACCCAAGAGAGGGACCTGCAACACAACGAGAAGCAGGGGACAAAAGGAAGGTTGAAGTCAAGTTGCACAGAAGCTCCTGGGCCTGCCTTGACTTTCCTGGGTCTGGCTTTGTTGACTCTGGCCCTGTCCCCATAGAATCAGGCTCTGGAACGACAGCGTGACTTGAGGGGCCTAGACCATGGGGTGGCGAGCTAAGGTGCTACTGGGAAACTGTCCTAGAGACAGTCAGAAGAGAAAATGCCTTAAGGAATTATATATTACTTGGCAAAGTGGCTGCCACCAGGGAGACTGTTCAGCAGGCATATCAACTGTGTTGGTGACATATGGGGGCCTGGGCTCCATGCATGGTCCTTTGGAGAGTTACACATAAAGATGACCTCATGGGGTGGGTATGTAGCCAGCGAGCCTAAACCTGGGCATGGTTTATAATCCCAGCCTTGTATGGTAGAGATAGAGGGTTTGAGTTAGAATGCCCCACACAGGCTCACATGTTTGAAGACTTAGTCCCCAGTTGATGGCACTTTTTGTGAAGGTTCAGGAGGTGTGGCCTGACTGGAGGAAGTATATTACTGGGTGTGGGCTTTCAGCATCAAAAAGCCTGTACCAGTTTTAGTTTATTCTCTCTGCTTCGTGCTTGCTTCAAATGGGAGCTCTCAGTATCCTGTCCCAGTCAACATGTCCTCACTGTGTTGGAGCCTGTCCCCATGGCTTGACCCCATGGAACTATAAGGCAGACAAACTTCCTTTTATAAGTTACCTCAGTCATGGTGTTATGACAGCAACAGAGAAATAACGAGTACAAAGAATCATAAGTTCAAGGTCATCTTGGCTACTTACAGTGTCTAAGGCCAGATTGTAGAACAGAGACAGCGAAAGACTCATTACTGTTTATGGCTGGGTGCGGAGAAAAAGAAACCAGACCCATTCCCACAAGTGAGGTCTTCATTCTCGTCTCTATGCCCAAATATGTCAATGGCACCATAGCGACAGATCTGGGCTTTTAGGTGCAAACCCCAACTTCACTACCACGTGACTTCTGATAGGGGACCTGATATATCTCACCTGTGTGCTTCCATCTGTAAAGTGGGACTAGCCACAGCATCTCTTGAGGGTGGTTTCAAAACTAACATTAAGATAAGATACTTGGGGCCTTTGGGATTGCAGAGGAGCTATTTATAGTCTGAGGACCTGTTATAAACTGTTTTTCACATATAATTTTATTTCCGAGCACCCTTCCATTCAACATACACTACAGCTGTGGTAGGACAGCTAGCTGGAGCTCACCACCAGCACTTCTTGCATAGAGTTCCTTCCTTGTCTGTAAGCCATGCAATCTCAGTTCCGCAGGTGGGAAGGGGTACTCTCCCTTTTGGGGGAGAAGTCATTTTTAGGCCCCTTCAGAGGCTGTCTGTACTGCTGGTAGAAAGCAGAGGAGGCAGTGGTGGGCTGGTTCTCTAGGGGGAAAATCTCATTTGTCAATCTCCATACTGTCAATATCCCCTCCACCGTGAACTTCAGGCCGCCAACATGGTGTTTGGCAGTCTGGGAGTTAGAAAGCGACGCCAACCACGGCAAGTTCATATCACACAAACGGCCTCCCTTAGTGAGGTCTGTCTGTGAATCCCCTTTTACCTTGGAGCTTCCAGCCAGATCCAGGAGAAATGGGGACATCTTAGTGCCCAGGCAGGTGCTGAATACAGCAGTGGCAGAAGCCGATGGATGCTAAGACACGAAGACATGGAAGCAGGCATCTTAGAGTCCTAGCTCTCCGGAGATAGAGGCAGGAGGATTAGGAGTTCAGGGCTACCCTGGATGATGTGAGATCCTAATCTCAAACTCTCAAACCAAGAAACTCAGGCAACGGTGGCTATGATGACGACGACGACGACGACGATGATGATAACAACAACAACAACAACACTAAAAGAAGCTTAAAAGTAACAGGAGAGAGATCCTGGAAAGCAGAAGCAAGGAACCGCACAAGATTTAGGCCAGCCTGGTCTTCATAGTGAGTTCCAGGCCATCATGGACAACATGAGGCTCTCCTAATGTAGAGGAAGGGAGCATGGAGACGACTCAATGGGCAAAGTACTTGTGGCGTCTGATGATTTATTCCATCCATGGAACTTTTGTCATAAAATGGAATGACAAAATCGATCCACAAAGTTGTCCTCTGTTTTTTACATGTGAACCACAGCAAGCATTGGTCATTCTACCTGTCAACAATAGTAATGGGTTCCTCCTCCTCCTCCTCCTGTTCCTTCTCTTCTTCCTCTTCTTTTTTTGAGACAGGGTCTCACTATATAACTCTGGCTGGTCTAGAAGTCACCACACAGACCAGGCTGGCCTTGAATTTACAGATTACCCTCCTGCATCTGCCTCCTGTCGTTAAATAGTGTCCTGCACTATTACTCAGCAACAAGGAAAATAATTCAGGGAGATCATTGCTCCAGAGGACAGGGCATAAAACTCAGGTACACTGTAGCTATGTTCAGACACACCAGAAGAGGGCATTGCATCCCATTACAGATGGTTGTGAATCACCATGTGGTTGCTAAGAATTGAACTCAGGACCTCTGGAAGGGCAGTTAGTGCTTTTAACTGCTGAGCCATCTCTCCAGCATCCCCCAGGACTTGATTTTTAAAAGAAGCATTGTCATGGTTTCCTGAGGGCCGGGTGTGGTTGTGGGAGAATGAGAGAATTCTTGTGTGGTTCTAGCATTTCAGCCAGAGTAACTGGAAGGCTGGATTCTAGTCCCCAGTGAAGTAAGAGAACTGTAGAAGGAACAGGCTTGGAGACAGACTCAGAGTGAGAGGTGGTTACCAGTTAGTTACCAGTTCCTCTGAGCACCACGCAGGACTGTGGTCACTGGAGCAATCAACACGGTGGACCCTGTGTGAGTTGACTGAGTGTGATTTTGATCGCAAAGACCAGACAAGTGGTTCTGTGGGTAGAAGACTCAGTGTGTCTTAGTGAGTACAGACCCCTGGGTTTGATTCCCAGCACTACATAAACCAGTCATGACAGCTCGTGCCTGTGATCTCAGCACTTAAGACGGAAAGGCAGAAGGATCCGAAGGGCATCCTCAGCTACATAGTGAGTTTGACGTTAGCTTAGGATACATGAGATCTCTCCCGACCCCACCCCCAACCTCCAACCTTCTCCCAAAACAACAGAACAATGAAACAAAACACTATGACATTAACTGTTGCTTTAAATGTTATTTATCTTGGTGGCTAAGGTTAAGGTCCTCCAATTCTCCTAAGTATCGTCCTGGCATCTAGGTCCTGCCTCTTTCTGATGTCCATGACTCCCGGCTGTTCTCGCTGTACAGAGTGGGTTTGCTGACAGGGACCGTGAGCTGAGGAGAGACCAGGCAGTGAGAGTACCCAGGGCAGGAAATGAGGGAAA
This sequence comes from Tokudaia tokunoshimensis, assembly GCA_036184795.1. Classification (NCBI taxonomy): domain Eukaryota; kingdom Metazoa; phylum Chordata; class Mammalia; order Rodentia; family Muridae; genus Tokudaia; species Tokudaia tokunoshimensis. The sequence continues at coordinate 37,673,064 of BTHU01000016.1, forward strand.
GCGGGGGGGGGGGGAGGGGGGGCTGTGTGGGTATGTTGCTGGTTGACCAGAAGTACCAGGAGAGCGTGCGCCCATCGGTCCCAGCCCACCTGCCCGTGATGGACGACATCTGTCTCCTGCTTTATTAAACTCACTCCAAGGTTCAGCCCTGGATTTGCAAATAGCTTAATAAGCATTTGGGAGGCAGAGGCCTGGATTTCAAGGGGGTTACCAAGACCCAGACAGGAAGGAGCTTTTGCCCTCAGTGAGATCCAGAAGGGAGTCAGGTGTTGCAGTGGGCAAGTGTTGTGTGTGTGTGTGTGTGTGTGTGTGTGTGTGTGTGATTTGGTTTCACAGAGTGACTTGTGGCCCAGAGATGAGGACACAGGCCTCTGCTGCAAGCCCTGTCTCGTGCTACTGGTCACACACTAGGAAATGTTCTGGCCACTGTTGGTACTAAGCAGGCTGAGGGGACAGTGGATGAAGGAAACTACCCTCCCAACCACCCCCTGCAGGCTTCACATTTGTGTGTGTGTGTGTGTGTGTGTGCGCGCGTACACGTGTGGTGTGCATGTGCACTTGTGTATACATTTGTGTGGAGGCCACCAGTCCATGTCACAGGTCTGTCTCAATCAGTTCCCACCTTATTTTTTTGAGCGGAGGTCTTGCCCTGAACCTGGAGCTTAATTAGGCAGACGGACTGGCCAGAAATCTCCCAGAATCCATCAGTCTCTACCTCCTCGGTATTGAGATTGTCTTCATTGGAACTGCGTAGCTTTTTACCTGAGTGCTGGGCATTCCAACTCTGGTTCTCACGCTTGCGCAGCAATCTGTTTACCGACTACAAAAGAAAGGAAAGCAAGAGTTTTAAATCAGGTCCTTTCTAAGATTTATCAGCATCTCATATAACACAGGCAGGCCTTGAACTTCATATGTAGCCAAGGCTAGCTTTAAACTCCCAATCCTCCTGCCTCAGCTTCCCAAGTACTGGCATTACTGATGCATTATTCGAAATCTGACTCCTTCTAACAGTTTAGCATCTTTTGTGGTTGGGAGATGACTCAGGCTTTGAGGATCTTGCCATATAATCTCCAGGACTAGAGTTTGATTTCTAGCACCGGAATAAAAAGCCAAGCGTGGTGGTGTACACTTGTAACCTCAGGACTAGGGAGGCAGACGCAGTAGGATTCTTGGGCCCCACTGGGCCAGTCAGTCTAGATGAACCAAACCAGTAAATGCTAGATGCTGGGGAGAGATGCTGTCTCAAAAAACCAGGGTGGGGGGGGTGCATAGAGGTGGCTCAGGGGGTAAAGGTGCCTGCAGTACAAGCCCGGGGACCCACATCTCATTCATAGAACATAAGTAAAGAGAAGAGCAGAACTGACTTGACAAAGATGTTCTCTGTCCTCTGTGTGCGTGTGCGGGGTCCCACAGCGTCACATACGCACAGACACAATAAATTACAGAGTGTCAGAAACAAGCCAACAATGCCTGAGAGCATCTGAAGTTTACCTCTGGGCTCCTCTCTGCACACACCCCCACCCCACACAGAGATACAGATTTTCATCCTCAGATAGCTTAGTGTGGTTTGTGGCTTTACACGGCTTGGGTTCAACTCCTGGTACCACCCACTCTCTACCTGAGCCAGGTAGATGCTCTCGGCCTCTTTTGTTCCATCTCACAAGTGGGAACATTTCCTTTCTCTACCTCAGAAGACCACCGTGATGACCACCCGAGAGAAGGAATACATCATGTGCAAGTGGCTTAGAAAGCCACATTCCCTTAGTGATAACTGGTTCATGATCACCCATGGCAGAACAGCGTGGAGAATTCTAGAATGTTATAATTGGCTTTTCGTATTCTACCAAACACATGTATTTATGAATAATAACAGTGGCAAACACTTTTCCCCCAGGAAATAAAATGGCCGACAAGAATCGAAAGGCAGGTCCCATTCCTAGCGTACTGGATCAACCCAGCCAGTCTGTCAGATTCTTTTAAGTCTTGGCTCAGAGGTTCCTGGTCCTCTGCACCCAGCCTCACACCCGCCATAGGCTCTCTTCCTGGTCCTCCCTGCCTGTGTCCCCTGAGTCTGCGCTGCTGATCCTGGCCCAGACCAGAACTCCTCTTGCCCAGCTGCAGGAGCCAGGCGAGGGAGCCCCAGCTCAGTGCTGAGCTGGGCTGGGGGCCAGGTCCACATCTGGCATCCATTACCAACGGTGGCTGCCGAGTGGACGCCTCTGCCTGCCACTCACCTATCTACTGGGGTGACAGAGGAGATGTGGAAAAGGTTTTCACAGCTGGAATAAATTGAGGGAAAGTGGAGGGGGAGGGTCGAAAAGAGACAAAAAACAACATTGAACTCAAGACCGAAAGAAAAGACAGTATTTGAGGAGGTAATGAAGAAAATATGTGTGTTTTCATGCACCCGGGCTTGCATGTGCATGTGTGTCTGGGGAAGGTGTGAGTGTGTGCCTGTGTTTGCAGATCAGTGTGTCTGGAAGAGTATGAATGCAAGTAGATTTGTTTACATGGCTATGTAGAGTACATATAAGCATGCACACATGTGTATTTGTGTGTGTGCAGTAAGTATATGCATGTGTCTGGGATAAAAGTGTGTGTGTGTGTGTATGTGTGTGTGTGTGTGTGCGTGCACGTGCTTGCAATGGGATGTGTTTGTGTGTGCAGTAAGTGTATATATGTGTGTCTGGGATAAGTGTGTGTGTCTCTGTGTGTGCGTGTGTGTGTGTGAGTGTAGGCAAATCAACCATGACCTTTAATTTCCTGTTGCTTGTATTTTATTTGGGAGTTCTGCCTATACCAACTAAGCCTGGGCAGAAGGCCTATTTCTGCTCTCCTAGGACAGGCCACATTTGAGGAAGGAGAAAGGGGTTGAAAGAGAACAGGGAAGGAAGGGGGATGCCAGGCATGATGGCACGAATCTTTTTGATCCAACATCTGCAGGCAAAAACAGACAAATTTCTGAGTTTGAGACTAGCCTGGTCTACAATAGTGAGTTCCAGACCAGCCAGGGCTAAGTAGTGAAAACTTGTCTCAAAAAAAAAATGTGTGTGTGGCCAGACCCCCAGAGCTCCCGGGGACTGGACCACCAACCAAAGAATACACATGGAGGGACCCATGGCACGGGCCGCATATGTGGCAGAGGATGGCCTTATCAGACATCAGTGGGAGGAGAGGCCCCTGGGTCTGAGGGTGTTTGATGCCCTAGTGTAGGGAAATGCCAGGGTGGGGGGGACTGGAATGGGTGGCTGGGGGAGCACCCTCATAGTGGCAGGGGAAGGGGGGATAGGATAGGGGGTTTCCGAAGGGGAGACCTGGAAAGGGAAAAACATTTGAAATGTAAATAAAGAAAATATTCAATAAAAAATTTAAAAAAAGTGTGTGTGTGTGTAGGGTATGAGAAAGAAAATAATGGAGTAGCTTGGACTTCAGAACAGAAAAGGCGGTGTGCGTCCTGAAGCCCCGGCAGCCTCCTCTCCAGTTTGCCACCTGGTGCTGGTTCCCTTCTCCTCTGTCTCCTTCTGTGCCACACCTCAAGCCAGGCAGCAGAAATTCCCCTCCTCCTCCATCTGCTCCCCATTGACAGGACAGAGCTTTCAATTGCCTGCTCATTAGTCACCAAGATTCCCCCAACCACCCCCTTCCCCTCCCCTTCCCCTGAGCCAGAGTACAAGGGTCTCAGCCTCCCACCAGGCCCTTGTCTACAACAAACTGCTCTGTCATAACCTCATCAGACACTGAGGAACTGGGAGTGGAGCCGCCCTCTGAGGTCTCTGAAGTGTGTTTGAGGGGCCCCTGACTGTGAGCGGCCCACTTTAGGTAGCGGCTGCCCCCCTCATAATATTAGCCCTGTTGAGTTCATAAAAGCCCCCTCTAGTGTTACAGCATTTGAGAGACTATTAAGTTTTAAGGCTTTGGACCTCCAGGGAGAAGGCACCGTGTCATAGGTGTGGCAGTCAGAAGCGGGACTGACTGACTGCCTGCAAAGGCCACCAGGGCCAGACTTAGTGTAGGGGAGAGTTTGGGGCCCAGATATCACTCAGTAGCCTGATCAGGCTCAAACATTCCATGTCCATCAGACTGGACTGCCCTGGAGTGAGTGGGTTCACAGGGCTAGGAAAGGGGTTGAGGGCCTCTTGGCTTTTTTGTATGAATGTGGGGGGTGGGAAGGCCTAGCTGGGACTGGCTCCTCAGGTGTCACTTTGCTCTTTGAGACAGGGATGTGGCCCCTGGGATCTGCTGGCACCTGTAAAAGGCCAGATTTAGGCCATTGATATGGCATAGAGAGTAAATGTGCTTGCTGTGGGAACTTGACCTGTGTTCCACCCCTGGGACACACACACACACACACACACACACACACACACACACACACACACGTGGAAAGGGAGGACTCAGGAAAGTTGTTCTCTGATCTCTATAGGCACATCTCCCCTCCCCGCCACCCTGCCTCCTGCCCCAAGATTGATTGGTTTCTTCCTTCCTTCCTTCCTTCCTTCCTTCTTTCTTTCTTTCTTTCTTTCTTTCTTTCTTTCTTTCTTTCTTTCTTTCTTTCTTTCTTTCTTTCTTTCTTTCTTTCTCTCTTTCCTAATAGTCAGACTTGGTGTGTGCATCTTTAATCCCAGCGCTGGGGAAGTGGACACAGGGAATCCCTGCTGTTGACTGTCATCCAACCTGAACAAATTGCTGAGCTCTAGGTTCTGTGAGGAACCCTAGTTCAATAAATAAGGTGGAGAATGACAGAGGAGATACCCAGCATCAACTTCTGGCCTCTGCATACACACACATGTACATACATTCACATATGCACATGCATCCTCTCTCTCTCTCTCTCCCTCCCTCCCTCCCTCCCTCCCTCTCTGTCTGTCTCTCTGTCTCTGTCTCTCTCTCTCTCTCTCTCTCTCTCTCTCTCTCTCTCTCTCTCTCACACACACACACACACACACACACACACACAAAGACACAGAGAGAAACACAGACAGAGAGATGGTTTTCTAGTTATTCTTAGCATGAAGTACATGCCTTCACTGCCAGTTCCTCTGGACCTGTCTTTTCTTCTCTGGATATATAGTGACACCCCCCCCATCACTATATGTAGAAAGAGCTGGGGGTTAGTCACCCCAAAGTACTTAGCACACAGATAGCCAGTCTGGAGGGTTCCTTGTTCTTAGTTACTGCTATGATTGACACTTTGTCTCCATTGTCCCCATAGGCTGGGAGAGCTGGCTTCAGCCAGTTTAAGAGCACTATTTCCCAGAGAGAGACCACCCAATGGAGTCACTGCTACCCAGGGTCGATCTGGAGGCAAGAGGAAGCTAAGGAAGGCTGCCCCCAGCCCTGCGCCTGCATCTTTTTTTCCAGGGACTCATGACTTGGAGGTGACTGTAGCAGTACCTCACATTCATAGAGCGCTGGCTTTAGAATTCCAATTTAATTCGACAAATATTTGCTGTGCGTCCAGCATGCGAGGGGCCATCAGATTGATTACTTTCTGCTAATAGGCAGACGGTCTCCCCTGGACCCAGCCCTACAGCCCCTCCACTTACTTGCACACTAGCGTGAGCCCAGACACACACGTACACGTGTGCACACTGTAGGTGGCCCTTGCGGCTGCCTCTGCCTTCAGAGATGCTTTGCTATCGACTCGAGTAAGTTCACCTTGGACTCTGAACCTCTGAGCAGATGGAGCTGCTGACCTCCGAAACCTCCAAAGCCCTCTCAGGAAGTGTGGTCCCAAGGGTCACGGAGAGGCAGGATTCTGGGTGGTTATCACAGACTTGAAAGCCACCAATCCCCGTTCAAATTCTCGCTCTGCTTTAACATTTTGGGTCTCTGGACAAATGACAGATTTTGGTGCCTCAGCTTGGTTGTCTGTAGAGATGATGATAGCCACCTCTTAGGGTCACCGTGATGTGCAAGGAGGACTGCAGGGTAGTCATTAGATGCTGACTTGATGTGTTAACTGTGTTCCCAGCACTGATGACTACTCACAGGTGACACAAACATCTCTGTGGGGGAACCCAGTGGAAATATGTGTTCCTTGGGTGCTCGCAGTAAATCCTTGGTGATAATGTATTTGTTCACTCTCAATAGCTTACCTTCTTCACATGAATGTGTTTAGCTGATGAGGTTCCCCCCCCCCAAAATGCTTCCTTATCCCTTCCTGTGTGCAAGGTCTTGGAGAGAGGCTTATATAGAGAGGTGGGACCATCAGGGCCAGGAGGGCTCTGAGGAGGGGGAACTCAGGAGAGGACCCTACCTACAGATGGTGGGAAGGGCTCTGGGAAGGAACCAGGAGGAGGAGGTATGACAACAGTTGTAGGGACCAGAGATTAGAACTGAGACAAGTTCAGGACTACATCTCTAGTCCTCTACCTATTCTGGGAAACTTACTAACATTGTTCAAGTTTAATCAGAGGTCTAACACTCCACCCACATCCTACCTCTCTTCCATTTCATTCATCCATTCACCCATCCATCCATGTATCCATCCATCCATCATCCATCCACCCATCATCTATCCATCAACCATGCATGCCTGCATGCATCCATCCATTGTCCATCCATCCATTCATCATCTATCCATCACCCATTTGTCATCCATCCATCCTTCTATCCATCCACCCATCCATCCATGTATCCATCCTCCATCCATCCATCCATCCATCCATCCATCCATCCATCCACATATCATCCATCATCCATCCATCCATCCAGCCATCACCCATGCATTCATGCATCCATCCATCCATCATCCATCCATCCATCCATTCATCATCTATCCATCACCCATCCATCATTCATCCATCCATTTATCTATCCATCCATTCATGAAATAGGCTCTCATATATTCCAGACTGGTATTAATCCTAGGAAACTCAAAAAGGATTATTTTAAGCTTTTGAGCCTCCACACCTTATATGCCATCGTACCCAGTCTGTGAGGTGCTGAGAATCAAACTCAGAGCTTTGTGAATGCTAATACAAGCATTCAATAAACTGAAGTAGATATCCAGCTCTCCCCTGTGTCCATATCCACCATATCCATTTAAAAACACTGTGTGTGTGTGTGTGTGTGTGTGTGTGTTTTAGTGGTTAATAGCATTTGCTGCCCTTGCAGAGAACTGAGGTTTAGTTTCCAGTATCCACATGGCAGCTCACAATCATCAATAACTCCAGATCCAAGGGTCTGATGTCTTCTTTTTTTCATTGAAGGAAGACAGGACAGGAACTCAAACAGGGCAGGAACCTGGAGGCAGGAGCTGATGCAGAGGCTGTGGAGTATCAGTTCTCAACCTGTGAGTAAAGGCACCTGGGTGTGTGTGTGTGTGTGTGTGTGTGTGTGTGTGTGTGTGTGTGTGTATGAAATGACCCTTTCACATTGTTTCTTAAAACCATTGGAAACCACAGATACTTTCATTAAGATTCATAACATTAGCAAAATTACAGTTATGAAGAAGCAAAGAAAATAATTTTATGGTTGGGGGTCACTATAACATGACGAGCTGTATTAAAGGGCCGCAGCATTAGGGAGGTTGAGGACCTCTGCCGTGGGTGACTGCAAGCAGGCAAAGAACCAAAGCTGGAAGCTGTGCCCACAGGCTTCCAGCAGGAGGTGTGGCCCAGATTAAAGGTGTGTCTTCCCACCTAAGATCCTGATTAAAGGCCTCAAAGGTCCGGATTAGATGTGGATCTTCCTACTTCAAATTAAGCACACCCCTCACAGGCGTGCCCTCCACTTTTGGATTTTAGGTAACTCCAGATTTAGTCAAGTTAACACCCAAGAATGGCCATCGCACCTGTCCAAAGCATAGCTTCTCTTTTTTTTCTTCCTATGTCTTCTTGATTTTTAAATTTTATTGTATGCATATGACTACCTTACCCGCATGAATGTCTATGCACCATATTCATACCCTGTGCCTGTGAAGGTCAGGAGAGGGCTTTGGATCCCCTAGAACTGGAGTTATAGTCAGTTGTGAGCTGTCAGGTGAGTGCTGGGAACTGAACCTAGGTCCTCTGTAAGAGCAGCCTGCATTCTTTTAACTTAAACAAAACAAACAAAAACCAACTAAATAGCCCACTCCCCACCCCAGGCTCTTGGCTGACCTGGAACTTACTATGTAGACCTGGTTGTCCTCAAACTCGCAGACATCCACCTGCCTCTGCAGTTCTGGGATTAAAGACATGAGCCGCCATTTCCAACCTATAGCCAGTGCTCTAAACACTGGACCAGCTCTCCAGACCCAGCCTTGAATTCTTAAATACTCTTGTTCTAAGCATTTTAGATAAGGTCTGCTTACCAAAGCCACACACACATATACATGAATCTGAGTGTACAATGTGACTACTTAATGCCCTACTGAGCACACCTGTATAAACAACATTCTGAGGAAGAAATAGAAATTGGATCTTTGTTTGTTTGTTTGTTTGTTGTTTTGTTTGTCTGTTTGAGGCAGGGTCTCATGTAGCCCAGATTGGTCTCAAACTCTCTAAGTAGGTGAGGCTGGCCTTGAACTCCTGACCCTTCTGCCATCACCTTCTGCATACTGGGATTACAGATATGTGCCATCACACTTGGCTCACGAAACAGAATCTTGAGCAGCATCCTGGAATGTCGCACAGTGCTCTGGTTAGCCACCATCCACTAGATAATCTTAGCTTCTAATATCATCAGTTTGGCTTGCTGGCTTTCGAACTTCCCATCCATGTATAGCTGGCATAATGGCTTCCATCACTCAAAAGTATATTTGTGAAATTTGGTGATATTGTTACACAAAGAAGTAGTATTTCTTTAAGTGTTGATTCCTTGATGTGTATATACACATGTGTGTGATATGTGTATGATTGTGTGTGTACACGTGTGTGTGATATGGTGTGGGGGGGCATGCATTGGATGCAGAATGCATGTGAAGTTCAGAGGACAAGTCTTCAGAAGCTGGTTCAGTTTCCTCGTCTTACCAGGCAGGGTTTCTCCTGCCCCGTGCTGTGTACTCTGGGCTTCTGGGTGAGTTTCCTGTCCACCTCCCGTCTTGCCATGGGAGTCCTAGGATCCCAGGTGTGCACTATCGCATCTGACTCTGGCTTCTGGAGATTAACTCTGGTCATCAGGCTCTGTTGACTGTCATCATCTTTAGGGGCTGAGCTGTCTCGTCCCTGTCACTGACATTCTTTTCCTTCATGGTGTCCTACTGTGTGGCACACTTTGTTGATTACTGCACCCCACTCTTGACTTTTTCAAGATTTTTGCTCTTCTATATCACATGACAGGAACATTTGCCAGCAATAGAGTTCTGGGTTATGCATATGCTTGGTTTGGTAGTTAATGCTAAGAAGGTTATACTAATTTGTTGAACCAATACATACTTCCCATAGTAGGGCAGCAGAACTTTACACCACCAACCATCAACCACTTGGCTGGCTGTATTCACAGTGGTTTTGCAACATGGTTTTAATTTTTACACTTCTCTGAATAGCTAATAAAATTAAAATGGAATATTTCTGTCTTAATTGTTGTATTTTTAATTGTACAAAATGATGGGCTTTAGTATGATCCTTGATAATTTTTGGATTATTTTATTCTCACGTATATGAGTGTTTGGCTTGCATGTATAGATGTATACCACTTATGAACCTGGTACCTGCAGAGGTCAGAAGGTTATGGATCTGAACTAGGGTTCTCTGTAAAGACAAAAGTGCTCTTAACCTCTGAGCCCTATCTCTCCAGCACTGAGGGATTTCCTTGATCAGATTATTTGAAGTAGGAAGACCTACTTTAAATGTGGATGTCACCTTCTGGTGGCAGCCCAGATTAAAAAAAAAAGTACAGAAGAAGGAAGCTTTGCCTTTTGCCTGCTTGTCCTCACTCTTGCCGACAAGTTCACCTACTCTGCTGCGGTGGCACACCTTCATGGCTATTAGAACCTACTACTCTAGGATTTCAACATAGCCTGAAGACCAGCAGCTCTCCAGGAATCTTCCAGGGCTTTTTTCAGTGCTAGACTGGGACCTCAAAGACGTCCAACCTTATGGACTGAATGCTTGACCACTGGACTCTTGGCCCCTCCAGTGTGAGACAGCCACTGTAAGTCAATCTAATAAATCCCCTTTAATAATCGAATTCATTCTATCAGTTACATCTTGTTATGGAGCTTTGCCTAAGACACCAGGCAAGCATTGCACCTCTCTCTGAGCCTTGTTCCAGCTCATTTACATATTTTGCCCAATTTTCTGTTGGTTATTTATTTATTTATTTATTTATGAAACAGTTTACTGTGTGGCCCTGACTGTCCCGGAGCTCACTATGTAGACTAGGCTAGTCTCCAACTCACAAAGATACACTTATCTCTGCTACCCCAGCGCTGGGCTTAAAGGTATGCATCTATCACGCTCTGTTATACATAGGATCTGTCTGTCTCTTTGTCTCTCTATCTTCTGTCTCCTGGGTGTGAGTCCTTAGCTGGGTTTGTGTTTTACTAACTCTGTTCTCGACCTATTAGACTGTCTTGTCCCTCCATTACAGTATCTTTTGATGGAGAGAAGTTTTAATTCTCCTTTTGGCCAATTTTAGCAGTTCTGTGCTGTAAGTACTCTTTATGTTTTCTTTATAAACAGAACACACACACACACACACACACACACACACACACACACACACGCACGCGCGCGCGCGCACACGCACACACACACACACACACACACACACACACACACACAGAGGGAGAGAGAGAGAGAGAGAGAGAGAGAGAGACTGTTGCCAAACCCACAGCCTCAAAGATATTCTCTGTTTCATCTTAGAAGTTTCTCTGCTTCATTGTTCCACTGAGCACAATCCATCTGGAGTCTATGTTTGTATATCCTGTGAGGTAGGGGTCAAGATTCATTTTTAAAATGCGAGCTAGCACCATCTTGACCTCTGACCCCACCCACTCCTGATGAAAGACCTACTTTAATCAAGAAGGGCTTTTGTGTCCAAATGTATACTTTGACAGCTGAATTCAGGAGCAGCTTTGGGGCCTCCGGGTGGGGTCAGGGTGGCTCACTCAACATGGGAGGTCTTGAACATGTGCGTGTCTCATCTCTTCCAGGGACAGGGTTTTGAGAAGAAGGGTGTTTGGATCCAGGGAGGAAGTGCTTCCCTCAAGTATCTGTCAGGACTCTTGTCACTAAACCAAGAAGGTTCGTAGAATCTCAACTGCGGGATCCTTCAGGGGAACATGGGGCTGCCTGCTCGCAGACACTGTCCACACCATTCACCTTAGTTTGTCTGCTCTGCACTGGTCAGTGAAGATGCAGTGATGCACAGAACAGACAGCAGAGCCCTGCCGGTGCATACCTGGAACATGAGTCAGGAGTTCAAGGTCACCCTAGGCTGCATAGCAAGTTGGGGGACAGCCTGAGCTCCATAAGACCTTGCCTCGAAAGCCTGGGCGGTAGTGGTGCATGCCTTTATTCCCTGTGAATGACTTCTCCAATGATAGAATAAATTGAATTGAGTTGAAGTTAGAGTAAAAGAGTCAGGTTTATTGGGGAAGCTCTCAGTTCACTGACCTCACAGGAAGAGGTCAGTGAATTCACAAGGCTGGGCTGGGGTAGGGACTTCCTAAAGGGGAATTAGGTGAGGTCCTGGGGTCTTGTTTGGTGAGTTTAGGGCCCTATAGGTGGGTCTTAGGTCCAGTGGTCACTTTGGAATCCAAAACTAGGAGCTGGCTTTGTCCAGTGTTCTGAGTGGGCTTTTGCAAGTGTGGGCTCCTGGTCAGAAGAGAAGGGCAGGACCTCTTGGCTCAGGCCATGCTGCCTTTGTCCCAAAACCCATGGCCCAACACCCAGCACTCAGTTGGCAGAGGCAGGCAGATCTCTGAATTGAGGGCAGCCAGTCTAGAGAGAAAGTTCTAGGACAGCCAGGGCTGCACAGAGAAACCCTGTCTCAGAAAAGAGGAGGGGAAGGGACAAGCAAACAAACAAACCAACAAACTCTTCCCTGTTCAAATAAAAATTTAGAACCTCCATTCATTCAGGTGGGGAAGAAAGGCAATTAGAACAGTAGTCAGTAGGGCTGCAGAGGAGGCTCAGCTGGTAGGAGTGCTTGTGTGGTTGTGAGGATCTGAGTTCAAATCCCAGAACCCATGTAAAATGTCAGGTGTGGGGCTGGAGAGATGGCTCAGTGGTTAAGAGCAAAAACTGTTCTTCCAGAGGTCCTGAGTTCAATTCCCAGCAACCATATATGGCTCACAACCATCTGTAATGGGATCTGATGCCCTTTTCTGGTGTGTCTGGAGACAGCTACAGTGTACTCATACACATAAAATAAATATATCCTTAAAAAAAAGTCAGGTGTGACTGTTCAAGTAAGTGTGTGAATGGGGGTGTTTCAGTGTGTGTGTGTGTGTGTGTGTGTGTGTGTGTGTGTGTGAGAGAGAGAGAGAGAGAGAGAGAGAGAGAGAGAGAGAGAGAGAGAGGCAGTTGGGCTCTGCACTTTAGCATCTGTCACAAGCATAACGCATGCTTGTGGGCAATGCAGAGTGAGAGAGAGAAGAAGTAAAATGGATACAGAAAAATATGAAAGAATATGGTGACTGCTACAGGAGAGAGATAGAGCAGGGAAGGGAGTTACCGCATGCCTGGTGGTTAATTTCAAAGTTGGGGGCTTCGTGGAGAAGGTGACACTTGAGCAAAGTCTAAGAGCTCAGGGCTGGGGCTGGGGGCGGGGGTGGGGTGGGGTGGGGGTGGGGTGGGGTGGTGTCCTAAGTATGAGAAAGAACAAAGTCAAAATCCCAGAAGGGGTGACAAGGGTGTGGGTGGAAGTGTCTGTATGGGAATTCAGGGACGATGGTCACCTGAGGACTAGGGTGTAGAGCAGCGGCAGCCAGAGGGGCTAGAAGTACCTGGCTGTCTGTCCTACTCCTCTCTACTCTCCACTGGCAAGCCACTGATAGGGGAGCTAGGAGCAGCAGCCCCAGGAACAGCCCCCGAAACAGGAGGGCAGCAGGATAGAGGAGAACTGGATTGGAGGAGTTGCAGGCATGGCTCAGTTTGTAGAGTCTTTGCCTGGCTTGCAGGGTCCTGGCTCGGACACCCCCCAACCCCCGCCCTTGGCACTGCATAATCTGGGTGTGGAAGGTAGAGGCAGGAGAGCCAGAGTTCAGGGTTATCTCTACTACACAGTAAACTTGAGGGCAGTCTGAGATATATGATTGTGGGGGTGGGGTGGGGGAGGGCTGAGTGGTGGTGGTGGTAGAAACTCAGTAAGGGAGCAAATGGAGAGAGAGGGGGTGGGGGGCTTAGATAATTGCTGGCCTCACTAGAGCTGCCATACAAGGGAACAACCAACCCCTGGCAGGAACAGGAGCTGCAGGATCTCAGATGCACATGACTCTAAGACAATGAAACCACACGAAAACTCCCTGTGAGCTTCTAACCCAGTGGCCAATCTCATCTAACTTCGAGCTAGTGATTTCACTCTTAGGAATATTCACTCAAGGGTAAGGAGAGCGTATCTCCACTAAAAGTCTTGTACTAAGGCTGTGAATGTGGCTCCACTGGTCTAGAGTGCACCGAGCCCTTGGTTTGATCCCTCCCGCAATCCTGGCACTCTGGCCGTAGAGGCAGGAGCACGTGAGATTCCATCTTAAAACAAAGGCAAACAAATAAGATATGCCTGGGCACAGCTCAGTAGTAAAGGGCTCACCTAGCATATGTGAGCACCTACTAGGATCATATGTGAGGACCTACTAGGGTCATATGTGAGGACCTACTAGGATCATATGTGAGGATCTACTAGACTCATATGTGAGGACCAACTAGGTTCATATGTGAGGATCTAGGTTCAATTTCCAGGACTATCCAAACCAAACCAAACCAAACCAACCAACCAAAACCAAACACCAATACCACAGAAAACAGCATTAAAGAAAAAAAATAAAATTTAATAAACGTCCTTATTTATTTATTGGTGTGTGTGTGTGTGGGTGTGTGTGTGTGTGTGAATGTAGGTGAGTTAGGTAGTCAGAGGCATCAGGAGTCTTTGGATCTGAAGTTACAGGTGGCTGTAAGCTGCCTAACATGGGCGCCTGGGGGTCAAGCTGAGACGCTCACAAAAGCAGTACACATTCTTATCCACGGTGCTACCTCCCCAACCAGTAAACCTTACCTATAAAAAAAAAAAAGTCATGCCAAGGGGCATGGTGGGTCATGCCCATGCCCAGCCCTCAGAAGGCAGACAGGAGGATTTCTATGGGTTTGAGGCCAGCGGGCTTTATAGAGAACTCCACAGCAGCCAGGGCTACAGAGTAGACCCTAGTTTTAAAAAAAAGGGAAGAGGGGGAGGGGGAGGGGAGAAATCAGCTGTGGCATACTCACCCAGTGGAATACTCACCCCTGTAAAACTAAGTTTGCATCGGGAATGCAAGCATTAGCGCTGTGTGACTTTCTCTGGCATCCCTGCTGGGAGAATCTCCAAGACACTATCCCAAGTGAAATAAAACAGCTGCAAAAGAGGGACAAGCACAGGGGAGATGCAATCTCGTGGTCCCATTCATAAAAATATAGAGGCAAGGAAATTTAATCTACGATAAGAGTTTTTTAAAAGCGGGGGTGGGGGTGGGGCTTGCCTGAGGGCTTGAAGGGTGGAAGGGGAGGCCTTCTTTGAGAAACCTACATCCATATTCTCGGAGTCTACTTAGATTTTTCTCCCCATGTGTTTTTCTACTTTTTCTTTTATAGAATTACTCGTTTATCTTACGTGCTATGGATGTTTTCCTCCGTGTGTGTATGGTTGTACCATGTATGCGATGTATAGGGTTTGCAGAGCCGCATAAGATCCCCCTGGAACAGGAGTTACAGACAGCAGTGAGCCTCCATGTGGGTGCTGGAACCCGACCTGGGTCGTCTGTAAGAGCAACAAGTGCTCTTAACCGTGGATCCAGCTCTCCAGCCCGTTTCTCTATTTTGAAGAAAATCTCTATTTTGAAGAAAAGTCTGCTTTATGCCGGCTACTCCTGGGTCAGAGCCAAGAACTTAAGTCCCTAAAGGGTTAAGGGAACCCTTGGGCTGCAGAGGGTAACAGTATGGAGCTGTGTCTCTGTCCCGCCACAGCTGATACAAGGACCGGAAGTGAGGAAGCAGAGGTCTGTTATAAAGGTGGAGTCTTGAGTGATTGACAGCAGAGCCTGTGTAAGCGCTGACTAATGCCGCCTCCAGGGCATCTCTAGGCTCTGTCCACCTCCCTCTCCAGCCCCATTTGCAGTAACTGGGATCCAGTCAAACCAGTCTGCCCGACGTCACTGTTCCCTCTCATTGGCTTGTCTAATTGAGCAGGTGTCCCCTGCCGTTCAGCTTCTACAGAATACCGAAGGTGTTCTGCCTTCGTGGTCTACACCAGCCAAACCTCTCCCACGAAAGCTGGGGAAGGAGGAGGGCCAGGCAAGCTTCCACAGTGACAAAAGAAACAAAGCGTTGACTGGTGAGATGGCCCGGCAGGTAAAGGCATTTGCTCCCAAGCCTGCCTACCTGAACGGGATCCCCAGGATCCACACGATGGGAGAGAATCAGTTCTTAAAAGTTGTCCTCTGGGCAGGGAGTGGGGACGGGGGGAGGGGGAGTTGTCCTCTGATCTCTACAAGTGTGCTGTGGTGGGGACACACGCCCTCTCTCTAAATAATAAGTAAATAGATATAATTGAAACAGTAAAAGGAAATAAAGCTAATTCAAGCCCCACTTCCCTGGTCAGGTTCTTTGACTGCTTAAGCCTTGCTGGTCGCCAGTGCGAGCTCCCTCTGCAGAGCTTCCCAGTCCTTCCCTTCTTCCCATCACAGGACACTAAGCTCAGGGTCCAACTGGGCTAATTTTTACCCCTGAATTGGATGCCTTTCATCTGTATGTGGGTTAAGAGTCTTGTGTTGAGCGAGGAGCCTGTGCTTTGAGAATCCTACTCAGTGAATGAATGATTGGAAGTAGAGCAGCTTATGGAGGGCATCCAATTTCCCTGCGAGTGTGGTTTCTCAGGCTTAGCTTCAGCCCCAACCTAGAGGTTGGAGTGGACAGAGATGCATGAGGGTTGCCAGGCATGGTGGTATACACCTATAATCTCAGCACTTGGGAGGCAAGGGATGCTCAGAAATTCACCGAGGTCATCCTCAGATTCCTAGGGAGTTTGAGGCTAACCTGAATTACGGGAGACTCTTGTACCCCCCCACCCCCCAAAAAAAGAAGGAAGGAAAGAAAAAAAGAAAGAAAGAACATAACCTACTTGCAGGGTCACAGGCAGGAAGGAAGTGACAGCCCTGCCTATATCTCCTTATATGGGTATATGGGGGGTTTGCCCATATAATTATTAGTTGTTTATTGAGAGGAACTCTCCTTATACTACATGTTTATGTTTCATAGGAACACAGGTCAGTGATGAATGTCCATGGAACGCGATCCCAAGAGTCCTGTACATCCTGGAATCGCTTTGTTTTCTGAACAGTACCAGCCTCCTCATCCCATCCTCCATGAAATCATAATTTCTGTAGAAATTTGTATACACCTTCTTTCTTGGTTCAGCCATGACGAACTTACAGGCAGTTGCAACTCCTAGGGTCACAATGTAGGCACCAATAGCATGAACCTGCAGATGCTTGGCCAGAAGACCAGGCGCCTGAGGTTTCTACAACACACCAGAACTCATGGTAGTGAATGTCCTCTATACAGATGTCCTTCCCAGGTCTTGGAGAAATGGAGACTCATTGTATGTTTACAATGACTGAATGCCATTGACCACACAACCGAGGCCAAGAGTGTACCCTACTCATCTTGGGTTTCACATGATTGTGGGTGTCAACTGCTTTTCACGCAGTGGGCACTTGATAAATGTTTAAAGTCTTGTTGGAGGATGAATGAGATGATGATTCAGCAGATTAAAGCTCCTGCCCAGGTCTGAGGACCTGAGTTCAGTCCCTGGAACCCACACAACAGAGAGAGAACTGACTCCCAAATGTTGTCCTCTGACTTCTGCATGCGTGTGTGAGTGCACATACACAGACATGTACAGACAGACACATACACACATACAAACAGACATATACACACACACATACACACACACACACACACACACACACACACACACACACACACACACACACGCTAGGGGTTTACCTGTTTTGATGGCCTGGTCCTTGTAGGCATTAAGTTTTTCTCAGCCTACTTTAATAAATGTTCATTCTCTCCTCTTGCCTACCACCCAGCAGAGGTAGTGGAAGAGAAAAGTAATTAGGATGTGGGGGAAGTGTACCTGTTTAGCAATAGCCCTTTGGGGGCGAGCTTGATCTTCTTCATCAGCAGTTCAATCCGTAGCAAACACCAAATAGGACTCAGTAGCTGCAGACCAGTCCTCTCGGCAGGCAGACAGGCAGACACCACACATGAACCAGAAGCTGTAGTCAATCCTGATAAAACTGTAAGGCTCAACAACTGGCCCAAGGCCCCTGAAGCTGCTGAAAGCTGCAGGAATCTCATGAGTTCTTTGTTGAGTTTCTCTCGATGGCGGCATTACCACTAGTGGAGCTCAAGAAGGCTAGGTAAGGCAAACCAATACATGCCTGTTGTTAGAGGAGCATAGCAAGGCAGAACAAACCAAACCAATACTTTCTTCCCACTGTCCGTGGGGTCGTATTTATATTCCTTCATCACGAGTCCTTTCATGTGTCTACTTTAGCAAGACATCCTTTTACCCGTGTGCCCCAGCAAAACATCATTTGACATAAATGATTTTCCAACGACACTAGAAGTTTCCACTTCAGGTACTGAGCAAGTAAAGAGAGTTTGGAAGGGCTGCTGGGAATTGCAAGCCATGGATATCACAATGGCTATGTGTGCCGGCTTCTATACCGAGGCCCTGAGCCACCAGGCTTAGGGGCTAGATAGAGTCCAGGATGAAACCTCTGAATGGATGTGACTGGACTGGGAAGAGGGAGTCAGGGTTGGGTAGTGAATTAAGGCATCTAACAGCGAGGGTGTGACCCCAGTGCTCTGTGGGGTCCACATTGCTGAGATTTATACCACTCTGATGCTTCCTTGGGGCCCTAAGTCCTAACTCTCGTCACAGGATTATTTATCCCTGGTGTGTCAGCTGAGAAGATGGATTTCAGAGCCTCTCAGCAGAGCACACAAGGGAATGAGCTAGAGTGGGAGACAGAGCAAGAAAGCAGTGCAGACAGACAGACAGACGACAGCCATGCAGACAGGCCACAATCCACTCATAATTCTACTTCCTTTTGTAAGAACAGACAAGTCCCTGTGCTATACCCAGGACCCACTCTGCAGTTGCCTGAGGAGCTGTGGAGGTTATTTTAAGGTTGTTTTCATATCCTTATCTCTCCCACCCTCATCCAGCAAACAGTCAGACAGAAAAACAAACAGGCCAGGGCCTACAGGGACTGTTCACAGGGAGAG
This sequence comes from Tokudaia tokunoshimensis, assembly GCA_036184795.1. NCBI lineage: Eukaryota > Metazoa > Chordata > Mammalia > Rodentia > Muridae > Tokudaia > Tokudaia tokunoshimensis. The sequence goes on from BTHU01000016.1 coordinate 37,691,492, forward strand.
GCCAACCCTGCTCTCCTGTCCCAGCCCCAGATTCCGCCTGTCCCATCCCTCCAGGGAGGGCCCCTTTGCTGGATCGGAGGTCGCATCCCGCCATTCATCGACTCTTCCTCTCTTCTAGAAAACTCTTTTCCCCAGTTCTACAAAACGTGGTATCTTCTAGAAATCCTCTAGTAGAGTTTTGGCTAACATGAGATTGGGCTTTTGCTAACACTCTGAGCTGAGCCTGCCATCTCGACCATTTGGTCAGGGATGCCAAGGGGACTTTTCTTTTCTTTTTTTTTCCACATGGTGATTTGTGACCTGTCAGAGTCTGGGGAAATGCTCGATTCCTATCTGTACGGACCTGGAAACCTTACGGACATTAAGGAGAGTTCAAGTCAGATTCTAGGGGGCCCTGAGAGGGGGTCTACTGTGGGTTCTAGGGTGATTGGAGGACAGAGCTTACAGATGTAAAAGCAGATGTCACTTATTTTGACAGTGTGGTCCCAGTTCCAGTGGTAAGAGGTCTGACTGTCTGGGGTGGTGGTGTGGGGTGGTATGGGGTGGAGTTCACTGGAATTTAGATTCTAGTTGATAGGGTTGGGGCCTAGGGGCGAGGATGCTGGAGCAGAGGAGAGGAGGCAGAGAAGCCCAGGAGGGTTGGCTTAGGGTTCCTGGGGCCTGTGAGCTTTAAACAGCACAGAGCCTGTCACACAAAATGGGAAGGGCAGGGGAGACTTCTTTCCTAGACAAAGTCTGCAGTCCATGCCTTTGCTAAGATAGAAAGGGGCTCCCTGAGGGATCTGTGACGTGGGGTTCTCTTCCAGGTGTGTGCTGCCCTGGTAGAAACAGGGTGTAGTTTCCAGCTAGCTGAGTTCTGAGGTGGCCTGTAGGCTTGGCACACCAGGCAAGGCTTCCTACCCCTCTCCTACCTCTTGCCGCTAGCCCTTCCCCCAGTCTGCCCCTCACTCCCCATCTGTCACTCCAGGTGCTAAGCAGGTCTTGCTCCCATCTGACTTAGCTCAGGTCCTCGGGAGTTCTGAGTCTGGGTATTCGTGCCCTTTGGGCAGTCACAGGGCAAAGGCAGCCCGAGGCACAATGACGAGCTGACCCCGGGATTTATGGGCCAGCTCTGGTTCGAGGAATGGAGTTCTGTCCCCCATCTGCCCCCCTGTATCTCTCTCCACTCCCACATTATCTCTCCTCTGTCACTGCAGGCAAAAGCCCCTCCTCTATTCTCTTTGCAGGATGGATAGTCTTAGGGCAGATTCTGAGTTGCAAGAGAGACCAATGAAGCCCATTAGACAATTGGCCAATCAATCATCATCCATCAACCATCGTGGGAGGGATAAAACACCAACGGAGACAAAGCTCACTAATTTGGAGAGTTTGTGGGTATGTAATTAAAATGGACAACTCTGCCCTGCTTTGGGATTAAAAGTATCCTTCCTGGACTTGTCTTTTGGTGGCTTTTGTTTTCCCATGGAGGAGGGGAAAGAAGGCAGTGTGTGTGTGTGTGTGTGTGTGTGTGTGTGTGTGTGTGTGTTTGTGTGTGTAGCCTGGCTGGAATTCTGTATGTGTAGACCAATTTGATCTCGAACTCACAGAAGTCCATCTGCTCTCCAGAACTGGGATTATAGGCATGTGCCAAAGTAGGCCAAAGTAGGCAAGCTCTCATAATTTCATTATTAACTCTGCATAGGGCCTGAGGGCTAGTAAGTGAATGGGAAGTGTGTGTGTGTGTGTGTGTGTGTGTGTGTGTGTGTGTGTGTGTGGTGTCTTATCCTATATCAACAATTCTTAACTTATAACCCAAATGTGGTGTAAAGGATGAATGTTGTCCTGCTGGAGGCCTGAAGTGTTGGAAGTCAGGGTTCTGTCTGCCCCTTAAGTACCCAGAGACCCAACAGGTGCAACCCCTTTCCCCAGGTCTCTGTCTTCTTCTATTCTCTATCTTCCTGCCCAGTCTGATTGACATCTGCATGGATTGGACAGAGAGGTGATAACAAGTCTCTCACTGCCTATTAGGGCCTAGGAAGCCCCAAAAGTGATCAGTGGCTGCCACCTAGGAATCTAGAGGCTCCACTTGGAATTCCTTAGGATCCATGTTGGACCAACTGACTCTGCTCCCTGCATGAAGCCAGCAGCATCCGCACAGAAGTGCTGCTCAAAGCCCACAGGCTCAGGTATCACGGCTGCAGCATCTCGATCGATATTACCCCCCTTCCCTCTCTGCCGTCTCCCTCCCAGCCTCTCCTCTCCAAGGCCTGGGCAGCACAACTCTGTTCACCATTTCTCTCCATGGCCACTTGGTCTTGCAGTGTGACTCGTCTCCCAAGTCGAGCAACTACTGGGGTCTGGTGCCTGGGAGATGGTGGGTTGTCACTCTCTCCAAAAGTGACAGACACAGGCCTTGAGCTTCTGTGCCGGGCAGAACCACTTGCTCTCTGGCCCAGCTTTGTGGTGGCACCTTGCATCCACGTTTCCTAGGAGCCTGGAATGCAGGGGTGTAGGGCACCAGGGAGCTCCCAGGCTGTCCAGGGTTGGCACAGAAGGCATCTCCTCTTTCTCAGCTAAGGTGAGCAGATTAGAACAGTGTTCTGAGACACAGGGGAGTGACACACTTGCTGCCCTTGTCACCCATGCCTTCTCGAGGGGATATACAGGCTGAGGAGTGAGAAGTGTTTGAGGAATGCAGACGTAGGGTGGAGGTGCTCAGTCGCTCACTTCAGAGCTCATGTGTCACCTGTTCTAGGGTATGTGTGTCTCTCTGTCTCTCTCTCAAGTGCATCCCGATTGCTGGTCCCTCCCTGTCTCCTTCCTGTGCCCTCATCTCTCTACCCACCAGCCTCGTCTTGTTCTTTGTCTGACTGTCTGTCCGTCTCTGTCACTGGTGGGTCCTCTTGCTCACTTGGAGTGTTTATTGAATTGTTTTTCTGCAAGCTCCAAGGCAGGCTCTCCTGCCGTCAAACTCTGCCATCCCCACTCTGCCCGTGTAATTTAAAGCTATAGTTAAATTATGACTTCTCTGGACCTGTTGTGGCACCCACGCCTAAGCCTAATTAAATGATCACATCCATTCTGAAGGCAGCTCTCCTCTCCCCTCCAACGTTAATTACAACATAAGAGGCTTTAATGGCCCGCCTCACCTCCAGCTCCTGGAAAGAAAGGTCAGGCGATTAATTTTCATCATTAATCTTTTCCCAATGTGGACACTGTGCTGTCATCGGAGCCTATTAAACCCCCTTTGTCCCCCCTGCCAGCCTCCCTCGTCCCCTCACCCCCTCCTCCCCGTGTGACTACAGAGAAGGAAAATATTTAAGAATACTTGGTCTCTTCGCTTTCCCGGAGACAGCTTCTCTTTGAGGGTGTTGGGGGTGAGGGGGGCACACCCTGGAAGACTGCGCATGTCTAAAGTGCTCTGAATCTGGAATTAGGCTAGAGGTCCTTGAGGTTGGGTCTGTGGCCTTCAGTCAGTCCTGCTGTGTGTGGGCCAGGGGTGGGGATGGGGGGGCAGCCCTGCTGTTTGTCTTTGCCTTGGTCCTTAGAGGAAGAACTGAAAGGCATGTATTGGTACTCAAGGATTTCCATGTACAACTGGCTAGTTGACTCTGTGGTGGTCTAGATCCCTTCTCTTTCTTTTTCACTGCAGCTTCAGTCTAGATGTCTGCAGTCACAGAAGGCTGAGTGAAGGTGCCTCTGGAGACACCAGCTCTACCAGAGGCCATCGTTAGGAGCCTGGGTTCACTCTCCAGGGCGGACAGCAGTCTGTAGTGTTGGGTGTACTGTGAGAAGCATTAGTAGAGATAAGCTGCAGAGGACTAGCACACAGAAAAAAAACTGTCTTGGAAGGCTGAGAAGTGCATGAGGCAAGAGTGCAGACGAGCTGCGCCCAGGAGAGCCAGAGGAGGTCTTGAGGACAGGCAGAGGTTGTCTTTCTCAACTTGCTAACGTCTCAACCGAAGAAGGAGGATGGTCAGTAATCTCCCTGCAGACAGCGTCTGTTCCAAACCCAGGATTTATTTGATGAGATTCTAGTGGAAGTGTGGCCTGTGGGGTAGGCCTGTAATCCTTGCTACTTGGGAGCTCACGTGGCCTCCATTGTCCCTCGTCTCTCTTCCCTTGTCCTGCCTCTGCTCAGCCTCTGGCCATGGCTGGTGACTTGAGCCTGTAATTGTAGCTGTTCCAGAAGCTGAGGCAGGAAGACAGAAAGCGGAAGGTCTGCCTGCGCTACAGAAGAATTGGAGACCCACATGGGACAATTCAGCTTCCAAATATAAAGTAAAACTGGGGTGGAGTGGCTGGGAAGATGGCTCAGTTGGTGAAGTGTTTGAGGTGAGGCTTTGAATCTGGGTCCCTAGGATACACGAAAGAGCTGGGGTGCATGTCTGTAACAGGTGCAGGGATGGAGACAGGAGGATACCTGGCACTTGCTAATCTATATCTATCTATAATTGGTGAGCCCTAAGTTCAGAGAGAGATCCTGTTTCTAAAACATTAGGTGGATACAGTGGGGGGAGGACTCTAAAAGTTGATCTTGCCCTTTTCAATCTCTTGTACCCACACACCCAACAAATAAGCACACTGTGAACACATACACTCACACAGAAATCAAAGTGAGCTTGAGATGTAGTTCAGTAGTTGAGCACATGCTGCCATGCACGATGGTCTGTTACACCAGAAGGAAGGCTATGGCCAAAAAGGAGAGTTTCCCGGAAGAAGAGGAGGTGAGACTTACCCAGGAAGGACTAGCTGACCAGACCAGGAAGTGGTGAGATACGCAGGTATGAGATAGACCAAGATATACAGGCAGTCTGAACTTGGCCCCCTACAGCTCTGACTCCCTATATGGCCCACTGAGAAGATGGGGGGCCCTTTGCACTCCACTCTGTCAGGGGGGTGCTTCTACTTCTGGATAGGGGCTGGGCACAGATGAAGACGGTGGTTCATAGAACTGCCTCAAAAGCCCTACAGTGAGCTGAACTGTCTATGTCCAGCGAGGCTGGCAAAGTTCCAGGCACTGGCATTTGGGTATAAGACATGCCAAGATGAGCTCATCCTTGAGATGAGCATGTCACATACCACCCACCCTCAATCCACCCTATCCCTGTCCCCAAAACCTGGATCCTCCTGGCATCTGCCCAACGTGGGCATCTGAATACTCGTGTGGCCCAGATTGGATCTCTCCATCCACTGTCAGCCCTCCCCGGTGCCCCTTATACCACCCCAAGGACATTGGGGACATCACGTCTACAGAGCCCTGCACGATGGGTAATAATAATTAATAACCATTAGGAACAATAAGACCAGTGCCCAGTCAGCCCAATGTGCGGCTCTGGCTTTTTTTTTCTTCTTCTTCTTCTTCCTTTTTTTTTTTTTTTTGATTTGACTTTGAAGAAAGTGACTTTTTTTTAAGTAAAAGCTGGATTGAGTTCCTCCTCGGCCCCTCCCCCTCCCGCTGCCCCCCTTCCCTTCTGAGCTCCTCCTCTCATCTTGCCCCCTCCCCATTTTTCTCTTTCCCTTTTTTCTTTTTCTTTTAATACTCTGCGTTCTATCATGCAAATCCCCTTTCAAATTATGAGAGTATTAGAGCCATCAACGGTAATGTCACCGCCACAAAATGAGAGCGGGGACTTAAGCACCTAACGAACAATGAAATGTGCGAGCCGTGGGACAGGACAATTAAGAACTGGGCTTAGCCAGCCAGGGAAATTTATTGCTATCAAATCCATATTTCTATTTTCCCCCTGAACAGTAACCTATTTGAATATGATTAAAGGGTTTCATTACGGCAGAGAGAAAGGCCCGTGTCCCGCAGTTCCTTGTGAGCTCACAAACACGGGCTTGGAGCTGATCCCATAGGGGAGGCAAGGAGGAGGAGAAGGCTGTGGAGGACTGGATGGGGGGAAGGTCCATATATTGACCACTGGAGCTTGGCTACCAGTGAATGATGTGGGAACTAGAAGTTGTCATGCTGGAAGGGTCCATAGCACATGTGGAAACTGAGGCAATAAGTTGAATAAGTTGGTGGCGAAGGACACTCACATTGGGAGATGGAGCGGCAGATACAGGGATCCGAGGGTCAAAGTTCAGTGCTGGTCTGTCTCTCCTAGCCTCCCTCTCTCTACTCTTTTCTTCACATCTGTGCTAAGTGCCACAGCTACACACTAGAACCAGGAGCACAGGCCACACCAGGGGAAGACACTCAGTTTCAACTGCTGAGACCTAGACAGAGAGTGCTGAGGGTGGCTGGGGACCATGAATGATGGATGAATTGCATCAGCTCAGGGTGAATTGTGGAGGAGCTCAGAGGGTCAGCAGAACACATGCACACACACACACACACACATGTACACATACATGCATGCACATGCATACACAGCACACATACACAGGCACATGCACACACACGCAACACGTACACACAGGCACACACACAAAACACACATGCATACACATACATACCCACCCACCTACACAGACCACACATGAACACAAACATACACATGCACACACACACATATCACACATACACACATGCATGCACACACGTATACATACATTGCAATACATGTATACACACATGTACAACAAGGATGCACACATGCATATACAGGCACATGCACACATAACACACTACACACATGTGCACACACAAAATACACATGCAAACACATATATACCCACTCCCATACATACCACACATGCACACAAATGCTCTCTCTCTCTCTCTCCTTTTCACACACACAAACACACACACACACACACACACACACACACACACACACACTTTTTGGCCCAGGAGTCTGTCTGTTGCACCGCTCTCTCTCTGACAGACCCTACCCAGATTGGCCTTTGTCCCTTCCTGCTTTGTCAGTTGTACTCAAGCCAAGGGCAATCCCAATCAAACCCCAATGCTCCTGGAGATGTGTACTGATAAAACCCTTTCTTATCCCTCATGTCAAATCCTCAGAACACCCCCCTTAAAGGAGGCGGGTTTGGGCTGGTGAGATGGCTCATCAGGTAAAGGCACTTGCCACCAAGTCTGCCGACATGAGTTCGATCCCAGAGGCCCACATGGTGGAAGGAAAGAACTGATTTGATCAATCTGTTTTTGGATCTCCACACACATGCTGTGGTACATATGTGCCCCCACCTCCTGTGAACACACAATTAATAAATAAAAGTGTGTGTGTGTGTGTGTGTGTGTGTGAGAGAGAGAGAGAGAGAGAGAAAGAGAGTTAAATAATAGAGTACAGAGAGGTCAAACATGTCCAAAGACACCGATGACAGATGACGGAGCTGGGGTTTGAACCAGGCTCTGACTCTCAGCCGTGCTCACAGGGCTTCTGCCTGGGACTCACATGTGGGCCACGGAGCTGTTCATACTTCCTATTTGTATCAGCTTCTTGCTCACTGGCAGAGGAGATCTCGGCCTCACCATACAGATCAGCTGTGGTGTTCGATTGATCCTGGCAGGTAGCAGGACAGCTACTCTGGAAGATCAGCCTTGCACAGGGCACATGTGCACAGGAACAAGCGGAGACTCCAAATGCTGAGTGGGAAATGGTGAGGGACTGGGCAGGGAGGAGGCCAGTGTAGGGACCAAATGGTAGCATGTGGAAGTCCAGTCCTGCCCTTCCAGGGGACCTAAATGAGGAGAAGAGGGTTGGGAGCTGACATCAGCAAAGACCTGCTTTGATAATCTGAAGAAGGTCAGAGACATGGTGTGACTGGAGTCAGGGACAAGGCTGACACGCTTCTCAGTTCTCCTAATTTTGTCACTCTCCCACCTCAGAGTCTCATGTTGCCTTGGCTAGCCTCTAGCTGGTTATGTAGCTAAGGCTGGACTTGAACTCCTGATCTTTCTGCCTCTACCTCCTGACCTATGTTTTCTGACCTGCTCCTCTAGCCTTTCTGGTAGCATCTCATCCCCTGACTCTTGTCAAGTGTTAGGCCTGGAGCACAGGACTTGTGCCCTGCTGTGAGACATGGCCTTACTGACAGGAGGATATGCCCCATGTCATCAGTAGCTGGCTCACCACCAAGAATAAGGGCTGGCTTGGTGTGCAGGAAGGGAGGGTGCACAGAGGGGCTGGTCTAGGTGAGAAGATCCCGTTGGTATCCTCCACGGTCCTCCCTGGGGATGCGTTCCCAGCCTTGGCCATCTCATAACAGCTGCCACCCCGTCAACAACCTCTTATCTTTAATACCATTGCATCAATTCATTCTTCTTGCTTTGTCCATCATCCAAAACAAAACAACCAAAAAACAGCAACAACAAGATGTTTTACCCTAAGTCCTCATGTTTAAGGAGCTCCTTGTCTATTAGAGAAGCAGATGTGTTCAGCATGCACAGGGCACAGCAAAGAATAGTGACCCAAGGAATGGGAGACAGACTTCCCACCAGACACACCCGCCCTCCCAGGGGCAGGGCAGATATTGTCCCCACTGGAGGGGTGGCTACACTGAGGTTCAATGAACGCAATTGAAATCTAAGGTGAAGTCGAATGAAGAGTCAGAAGCCAGCCCATCTGTTTCTACCTACACCCTTCCTCTAAATCTTCACCTCATGTTCAGCCATGTTTTCTGTGCATCTCCTCACCCTCCCATGAGTGTCTGCTAAAGTACCAGGCCGTGAGAACAGATTCTGGTCTAGCCCTGGAGTCTGGTCCTGGGGCCCTCTGCTGGGCTCGTGCTAATAGTCTCTTGCTCACTCTCAGGGTCATCCAGCAAGTCCCAGAGTAGAGGCTAAGATGGTGGCGAGCTGGCCTTTGCCTGGCTACAGCAATATATTGTTCATCCGTTCATCCATGCTTCTAATGCACTCATAAGCTCATCTCCCCACTCCTGAGGCAGGAGGATTGCTGAAATTTGGAGGCCAGATTGATCTACACAGTGACTCTGTCTTAAAACAGCAACAGCTGACAGGTATGGTGGCATATGCCTTTAATCCCAGTACTCAGTACCTGGGAGGCAGAGGCAGTCAAACCTCCATGAGTTCAAGGCCAGCTTGGTCTATATAGAGAGTTTCAAGCCAGTCAGGACAGAATAGTGAAATTCTGTTTCAAAACCAACCACCACCACCATACTGGCAATACAAGACTGAGTTTTAAGGAAATGAAGATCGATCTCCCAGCTTCCCCTGGAACTGTCACATGCTCTGTCTCCTTCTCTAAAGTCCTGATGAATCTCAGTTCATTGTCACATGTCTATACATCGTCTCAGAAGCTGGAGACTGTGTGCGGACTTAGACACAAGCTGCCTCCTCTCTCTCTCTCTCTCTCTCTCTCTCTCTCTCTCTCTCTCTCTCTCACTTTCTCTCTCTGGCAGGAGCCTCACCTCCTGCAGAGAAGGAGTGGCTGGATTCCCAGTTCTTCCATGCTCCCTTCTCACCCATTTTCCTTCCTTCCTGGGGCTGTCAGTTTAATGGACAGGTATTTAATTCCATCCTGGCAGGTGTCTGGAAATGCCAGCGCTGCGGCACATCAGCGCGTGAAGTTCACTCTTAGGAGAGCAGCAGATGAACCCTGCAGTCTGCAGATCAGCGCGTCTCTCTTTCTGTGTCTGATGTTTTTCACTGTGTGGCACAGCTGAGCTTGGGGAGCTCGTGGAGGGACAGAGAGCCTCCCCAAGTGCTGCCCGTGGTGGCTGGCTTCCCGAGTGCTGGTGCCATCAATTATAATTATGTCCCCGGCATGTGATGGGACTGGTTTTAACTATTGAAAGCATGTAATAGCTAAGACATACCTCTCCTGCAGCCTGGGGCAGAGAGGCAGCTTGCGGCTTCTCCAGCCTGTACAGTACTGTTCTTACTATCAGCCTCTTGTCTGCTCACTCTTAGCCTGGAGAAAAAGTGGAGGAAGTGTCTTTGATCCGCCCAGTGAGCTCTGGAATCATGGATACGGGGGCTGCATCATGGGTACAGCTCACTGTGTTAATGTCACTCCCAGAAGGATTGCATTCTCAGCCCCTCTATGAGTCTTAGGGAGGAGGGCCGGGGCTTTCGTTAGACATAGGCCTACAGTTGGAAAGGATAGTCTTAGCCAAGTATAACAGTGGCACATACCTTCAGTCTCAGCACCTGAGAGGCAGAGGCAGGGGGATCTCTGTGAGTCTGAGACCAGTCAGGTCTGCAGAGTGAGTTCTAGGACAGCTAAGGCTACACAGAAAAAACTTATCTCAAAAAAAACAAAACAAAACAAAACCCAAACCCAAAATAAAACAAAAAGGGGGGTGGAGATGATCTTTGGGGGTTAGGGGTGAAGCTTGAGAAACTGGGTCAAACGTAAGAGACTCCCAAGTTAGTGAAATGGTTCATCTAATAAAGGCCACCAAGCCTGATGACCTGAGTTTGGTCCCCGGGACTCATGTGGTGAGTGAAGCCAGGACTCACACATGTTGTCCTCTAATCCCACGTTGGGTCACGTGACCCCTCCCACATACCATGCGGAGACTCTGGAGCACAGCAGCTACAGCGTATGGAAGAAACTAACAGCACAGCTCAGGGGAATCCCCTGAGTGACATCTCAGAGGAACCATGGGCTGGGGCAAGCAGACCACTGCAGCTTCCTTCTGGTTATTTTCCCACCCACCCACGTCCACTCCTCTCCTGCTCATTTATCTATTTCTTCCTTTTTTTTTTTACCCTTTTACCTGTCCCCAGTCCCCAAGTCCATCTACCTACCCACACACCCCAATGAGGCATCACGATTCCTAACGAAATGGAACCACGGCCAGACGAAATATATTACTATTAAATACTTAATTCTTCTAGTGAGCAGAGAGCAGGCAGTATGAATACGATTATTAAAGAAAATTACTTTGGCTGATCAGATATTTCTGCATGCTAATTTCTGACCCTTTTTTCCCTCACTCTCGTTTCTTGTCCCTTAGAGACCAGGACAGATAAAATTCCATCACAAATAGCTGATTACCAAGGCTTGCATGAAAAAAAAAATCACGTTTTCCCTCGCCTCCTTCTTTCTCTGGTATCTTCTTTATGCTTATGTCCTTGCTTCGAGAAGTAACCCTAGATAGCGACTACGGGTTGGACATTAGGGAAACCCTGTTCTTTTTTTTCTCATTCCATATCTACTATTCCCACTGGTTCCCACGACAGGTATATCAGCTCAAGAGATTGCTCTCAGGTGTCTAATCACAGCCTCCTGCTTCGGCTGTTTGTGCCTAGGTTCATGGTAGGGCTGTCTACCAACCAAGATGGCTGACCGAGCACAGGGTGTTTGGGGGTGGGACTTAAGAGAGGAGAAGGAAGTTACATGGAGGCCCTGCCCTGAGGGGAGGGACTTCCTTACTGTTCAGAGCTTTCTGATTGGAGAAGTTTTAGGTTTCTATGTGAACATCTAGGGAAGGCCTTTCGAAATTTATTCACTCATTAAGTCCCCAAGCCTTTATGTGTGAATAGATGATCTAATTGTATATCTAACATCTAACTCAGAATTAGTTTGTGTCTATGCCTTTTTTTTTTCCATCTGCAAAATGGACCCTCTTCCCCCATGGTGTGTGTACCTCATGATATTGGTGTGGGGATTCATGAGTCAAAGGTTTTGTTTTGTTTTTTTTCCCTTGGCTGGTCAAGAGCCCATCATGCAGACCAGACTGATTTCGATTTGATTTTACAGAGATTAGCCTGCCTTTGCCTCTCAAGTGCTGATTTGTGTGTGTGTGTGTGTGTGTATGCGCGCGCGCGCGCGCGCGCCCCTGTAGTCTTGCTATGTAGCCCTGAGCTCATCTTTCTGTCATAAGCCTTCAGCCAGAGGTCTGGGATTACAGATGTATATCACCGGGTCCTAATTTGACTTGGTTCTTTTTAAGTTTTTATATCTATCCATCCATCCATCCATCCATTCATTCAGTTCATGTGTGTGTTGTGTGTGTGTACGTGCTGTCAGTGTGTGTGTGCCACAGTGCGCTTGAGGAGGTCAGACTTCTGGAGTCTCTCCTATCCTGTAGGTCCTGGGCATTGAACTCTTGGTGCTGACCCGGTGGCATCTTTACCTGCTGAGCCACCTCTTCAGCCTTTCTTAACTGCCTCTGGGATTGGCTTCTGAACAATCCCTAAAGCCTATTGGGAACCCCTTCTCAGCTGAGCTCCCCAACGCCAGAGCTCTTACCACGGTTCTGACAGTTGGAGGTGGTTGGAGGAGCTTGCTAAAAATACAACCGTCCCCACAACCCCAAAAGCCTTCAATTTACCTGCTTTTATAAAAAGATGCTTTCTTAGGTGTCACCCAGAGGAAGGTATAATTACAACCTGGGAATGTTAATTCCCTTACTCCTGGTATGCAGGAGCTCTGCTCTGCGGGGTTCCTGTCCTCCTCAGAGCAGTGGAAGAGGAGATGGGCAGGCACAGGGAGGGGACCACGGTGGGTGGCATTCCAGGCCCGGAATCTGCAGGGTGCGAACCTTTAGTGAGACTGGACACAGGACAACCTGGTGAAGCCTAGCAGAATCTCCTGCATGTAGAGCTGGACAAGGCTGTACCTGGCGCATAGACCCGGCCAGGCTGTGGATGCTGGACACAGAGTCCTTCCCTCTAGGACACGGTGAGATGACATACCTTTGGGTATATGGGAAACATCTCCTAGTAACCTACATTGTCTTTCCTTCCTAACAATATTTTTCTTGCAAACCCAGTGTACTCTACTTTGAAGTAGGCACTGGTCACAATGGCAGAATTCACAGTATAGACAGCAGAAGACAAACACAAACAAAAAGAAAAGAAATCTTAGGCTGCGTATGCTGGCGCACACCTTTAATCTTAACACTCAGGAGGCAAGGGTAGGAGGATCCTCGAGTTCAAGACCAGCCTGGTCTAGATGGTGAGTTCCAGGACAGCCAGGGCTCAAACACAAAACAAAACAAATCTGAGCCTATGAACTGAGTGGAAACTAAGCTTAGGTTGGGGAGAGGACTCTGAGGTTAAGAGTACATGCTGTTCTTGCAGAGGACCCAGTCCATTTCCAGCACCCACATGGCCGTTCACAACCAACTGCGACTCCCATTCGGGGGGGGGGAGGGGAATCTGAGACCCTCTTCTTCTAGCTACTGCACACACATGGTGCACAGACATACATGCATGCCAACACTCATACTCATAAAATAGTATTTAATAAATCTTTACTAACCTTTTGACATCTATTGTTTTATTTTTTTGTATCTAGATAGCTTGTCTGTATGTATGTCTGCACAGCATGCGTGGGCACAGTGCTGGAGGAAAGTCGGAAGAGGGTATTGGGTTCTCCGAAACTCGAGTGACAGATGCTTGGTTAGCGGCCATGCCGGTGCTGGGAGGTGAACCTGGTGAGCCGTATTTCCAGTCCCCATAAAATAAATCTTAAAAAGAAAGTGGAGGAGGAGGAGGCAGAGGAGGAGGAAGAGGAAGAGGGATCTGAATGGAGCTAGATAGACCTTGGATCCCAACCCCAACCCCTAGGCCTCTCAGCATCTTTGGAGGGAACTCAGAAAATGGTTTCTGAATGAGACAATTGGCCAGAATGGCCTGGGAGGATGGGGTAGCTGTCTCTCTCAACAAACCCTGGTCTCAGAGGGAGAAGTGGAGGACTGAGCTCCACCCGTAAGCCCGTCTCAGGTCAGGGCAGCATAGATGAGCCTGCAGGGTGATCTAATGGTCCAGGGTGAGGTGGCCCACCTCCACTCAGTGGAGGATCTTGGGAGCAGAGGTGGGGCTGGGGCTCACTGACCCTCTGGGGAGCTGGCTGGCCTGAGATGCTGTGGAACACTGGTCCCAAGGCTGTATATACACAGGGCCTGGAATGTTTATTTTTCCTTATTGACTTTCTCCAAATAAACCCCTGGCCAGCAGAAAGGGGCTCCCAGCTGCAGCTGTTTACCCAGTGTTTGTGATAAAGGGCCTTCTCCATGGCAACAGGTGGCAATGTGCCGTTCTTGGGGAGCAGGGTTGTGCTTACTCAGTGGGAAAGAGGAGGAGGAGGAGGAGGAGGAAGGAGAACTGGATGGAAGGCAGGAGAAGAGGGAAGGAGAGAGGGGAAGGGACTGAAAGAGGGAGGGAAAGAGAAATAGGAAAGGAGGGAGGGAGAGAGAGAGAGATCCATTAGGAGATGGGTGATGCCTGGTGGAGGGTATTGGGGGGGGGTGGAGGCTGGAAAATGAGCAGAGGGAGCAGGGAAGAAGCCCTGAAGGAATTAAACAGTTTGACTTCATGACAGCTTCTTTTTCTTAACAAAAATAGGGCATATATAAGTGTATATGTACATGTAAGTATAAATGTATATATACATATATATTGATTGAAGAGTTTCTGTCTTCATGCCAGCTGTTCTTTCTTAAAAATATATAGTGTAATATAAATGTATATGCATACATGTACATTACATATAAATATATATGTATATAAATGTATATATGTAAATATATTTGTATATATACACAAAAGTATAAAGACACATTTGTTTTATGTGTGTGATTTGCTTGCACACATGTAGGTACATCACAGGTAAGCCTGGTCTGTGTAGAGGTCAGTAGATGGTGAAACCGGAGTCACAGATGGCTGTGAGCCTCCATGTAGGTGCTAGAAACTCAACCTAAATCCTTTGCAAGAGCAACGAGTGCTCTTAAGCACAGAGTCATCTTTCCAGGCTCTAAAGATTTATTTTACTTTTATTTGTGTGTATGTGTGTATGTTTCTCTGTCTGTATATACATGTGGCTGTCCAGGGAGGCTAGTAAAGGGCATCTAGAGTCACAGGGTCCAGTGTCTATCTCCGGCTTCCACTTCTGGCTACTACAACTAGGGAAGACCATATTCCTGTTGCTGAAAGACACTAAGGTGGTAGGTGGTAGGTAGTGTGTCCCTAAAGAAACCCCAAGGCATTAATACCACTCCCTTCTCCGTTTAACACTGGTAGGGGCATGTTAAGTGCACCCTCCCAGCTGAGGGAGTAGATATTTGCCTGGGGGCTCCTGGGAGGGAGACACACACATACAAAATAACTTAAATAAATCTTTTACATTCATGCTCCACCCTAAGGCTTGCGAGTCCATGTGACTCTCCACCAAGTAGGTGGCCATTGGTGGAAGTCTGAGGTTGTCAAGGGCAGCTCCAGGACTCTGCCCCTCTTCCTGCTTCGGGTGCTGGCATCCTCCATGCTTCTTGGCTTGCAGATGTGTCTGTTCTTCTTCCCACTGTTAGATGGCATGCCCAGTGTTTCTACAGAGACAGCTGGATAGTTTCCCTTTCAGAAGATCACCAGCCCACACCCAGTGTGACGTCACCTGATTACAACTGTGAAGAACTGATTTCCAAACCAGGTCACATGAGCAGGTGTCAAGGATGAGACCTGAAGGTATCTTATTGGGTGACCTAACTGTAGCCATTGCTAAGGTGTCACCAGGTAGAGAGAGACAGCTGCATGTAAGACTCTCTTAGAGAGCAGATAGATACCTTCTTCATCCATTCCCCACCCATGCCTTCTGTTGTTGCAAAGGTGGCATCTTCCTGCAGTGGGGAGGAGGAGGTCTTGGAAGGAGAGGGGGATAGAAGGTGACTTCAAGAGTGCTGCCTATGGTGGCCCTCCCAGCTTCTTTGACTGTACTGACAGTGTCTCAGTCTCATGAGGATGTGGAGGGAATCTGAATGATGGATGGAACACAGCAGGCACAATCTCTGAAGTTGGGTTCATTGTTGCTCTGTTCCCACGAGCCTTGCTTTCTCCTTAGCTGTATATGGAAACTCACCTGGGAATCCCCCACCAGGATAGTATCCACTCTTAATGACTGTGGCCAATGTTCAGTGACCCAGGGGTCAATGCAGGCATGTGGCCATGACTCTGGCAGAGTCTGTCTCAGAAACCTGGAGAAGGTGAAGACACTAGTGAGGAATCTACGGGCTGGATGCAGGGCAACCACACCATCTTCGAGTTCACCAAGTGCTCTTGAGAGAAGTCCCAGTGGGAACAATGTGACAGGACTCAGTGGCCAGACCGAAAGGCCACACACATGCATTTCAGAGATTCAGACATGTGCACACCTCATAAACACACCTGCATCTCAGACACAACCTGCAGACACACTTCACATGTACCCCCCCCACAGACACACCTTACACATGAATAGTTCATATACCTTATATGCACTCCTCATATATAATCATAGACATACCTTATACATATTTTACATATACTTCTTACACATACATACCTTATAGTATACTTCAGACATATTTCATATATACCTCATACACACACATACCTCACAATATACTTCAGACATATTTCATATATACCTTATACACACACCTCACACATGTCACATACTACTTCACACACTCATCTACCTCATGCACACATCCCACACATTTCACAGACATCTTTAACCTGCATATACCTCATGCACGTCTAACACACACACACAGACACACAGACACACACACACAGACACAGACACACACACACACACACACACACACACACCTTCTGTATACCTCACACATATATACCTCCCAGTCTCTTTCACAGGCACTTGGAAACTCGTCTCCCATCCCTCACATGGCAGGAGTCTACAGCAGCATAGCACCCACACACTCATTTGTTCATGCTCAATCTTCCTTGATTGACTGTGTGTTGGGCACCGCTCTAGTCCTTGGAGAACCCTTAGGCCACAGACATGGAGACAGACACCAAGAAAACCAAGCAAGTCACACTGTTTGGGAGAAAGCGTTTAGAGCTGTGAGGAGAAAGGCAAAGGAAAGGGGTGGGGACGAGTTAAATGCCAGTCCAATTGAGGGGGCAGCATTTGCCCGGGGGCTCCTGGGCCGCTCCTGTGGCCTCTGTTGGGGTCCCTAGCAGGCAGGCCTCCCCAGGATACATTGCTCTTACTGCAATGTCAGCCTTGTTACTATTCTCATCCTCATTATAGAACTGTCCTCACCCTCAACACAAGCACGCAGCGCTGGCGGTGCCGTGGGGAGACAGGGCATCTTGAGCTGCTGGAGAGGGCGGTTACAGCCACTGGGAGGGAGGATGAGTTGATGCCTTTGGTGGGGGCAGGGTAGGCAGCCTCAGCTGGGTGTCAACTCTTTCTCTCCTCTCTGTCCTGTTTCCAAGCCTTAAGGAGGCTCCTGCTAATTGTTTACTATAGCTGGTGCCTGACACCAGCTCTTGGGTGAGGCCTTCCGAGCCCACCCTTGCCTTGTTCCTCCTCTGTCTTTGCAGTCAAGCATTTGTAACACTGCCAGGTACTTAGTAGGTGCTTTACAAAGGATGCTTAGTGGGTGCTCTATTAATACCACTCAAAAGCAGGCCAGGATTTGAATAAAACCTGATATAGTGCTGGTAGTGATGTTTTTCTGGCTTGATTATGCTCTAGCATCGCCAAAACGAACTAATAATAATAAGCAGAATTTGCTGTTGCCCTCGTCCTGTGGGTGGAATGGATGTAGGATGGATGCAGAAAGAACAAAACCTCTCCTCACTCTCTCCTCAACAGTCTAGGCTTTTCCAGAATCAGTCTTTGAATCTTTACTATTATAGACTTATCCCTTTGTGTTTAACTCCCTCCAAGCCCTGCCTCAGCTCTCCTGGGAGAGGCCGATGTAGCTCCTGTGAACAATAATGCACTCGGTGACCACTGATGTGGAATGGAGTGACCTTGATTGGATCCTGGGATTTCCCGCCATCACAGGAGCCTGGTGTGTGCAGTGGAACACTGTTTGTGCTTCCCCACAGGTCCAGGGCAGGGCTGAGCAGGTAACCTGTCACACAGCTCCTCCGCACACCAGCTGGTAGCTGCTGTGTGGCTGATGTTGGTGTATGAAGCAGGTGGGTGCCTCTCAGGCTGGGGTGGGATGGAGGAAAAATGGCTCACTGTCTCCCCCACGGTTACTGGTATTGGGATGGCTAGACAGACTGAGGAAGGGGAGAGTCTGGAGGGCAGAGAGGAGGGGCCCTGAGGGATCTGGAAGCTGCAGCAGCTGGATGGGTTCAGGCCCCTGGAAATGGCTAAGAGGCAGACATGGAAGGTGAAGAACAGGAGAACTATCAGGTTTTCTTCCCGCCCTGGTGATGAGCATAGGGGAGACAGCTAGAGAACAGAGCCCTCAAAGTTTCCAGTACATTCCTGCTAAAATTAGCCCCGTCTTGCCTGAGCAACTATATTTAAACCAGCGGACTGTCAGAGACACTGTGTTGAACTGAGGCACAAGCCAGAGGGGTGGAGGGCCAGAGAGATACTGAGGTGGTCCGAAGGGCGTGGGCAAGCTATCCAAAGCCTGGGTGAGGCCTCGGCCACATGGCACCTGTTGGTGTGGAATTTCACCACGCATGGGGGTATACAGGCATAGGACTCCCAAACGGGCTCCCAGGATGCCCAGCTCTGTACCAGCTGCAAGGCAGAACCCAGACAGACAAGAGAGTGCACACACAGACAAGGACTGTAGTCCTGCGCAGGCAGGCGGAGGGAGGAGCACTCTAGGAGGAGGAGGAGGAGGAAGAGGAGGAGGGACCAGAAAAAGAGGAAGGGGCGAGCACAGTTCACTATGCAGGAGACTGACTAATTCAAGGAACAGTTGTGGTGGCAAATGGTCCAGGAGATACCAGCCTTTCAGTGAGGCCTTGCCTTGGACTATCCAGTACCAGTTGCTCTAAAGTGAACCCAAGCTGTCCCTTCACCATCTTTTCTTATTTTCTGCAGCCTCTCCATGGAGACGGTGTGCATTTCTGATAAGACACTCTTATCCAAGGCCTGGGCCATTAAGTTTGATGATGAGAGAAGGGAATAGTTTATTGCCTAAGAATCTGTCTGCATCTCTTAGTGAGGTCTAGCCCAGCCCGGACCCTGGTTGCAGCCCATTCAGACAATTTAAATTGCCTCTATTTGTCCCTGATGTTCTGGGTAAGCATTTGACTTAGGCATTTGATCCATTTGACTTCTGCCCTCTTTGCTTTACTGTATGTATGCATGTATGTGCATTTGTGTGCATGTATATCTGTGTGTTCCTATGCTAGGAACAAGGTGACCCACAAGATCCCTCTGAGAGCTGGTCTGTCTCAGCCCATTCTAGGGAGCCCTGTGTGCTTAGTTCTTCAGACTTGCTCAACCAAATTCAGCTGGGCAAAGTCCAGAGCCTCCTTACCTAACCCCAAAGCCTGGCACAGCACCCAGTGTACGATCCACTTAAGGTGGTGTTCTGTGGACTGAGGCTACATCTGTTCTGTCTGCCCCGACAGGTTCTCATCTTCCTGTCTCTTACCTCCCTGGTTGACCAACCCCATATTCTAGTCTTGAAAGGAACAGCTTTCCAGGGTTGGGAAGGCAGGCCAAGTGGGTAAAGTTTTTGCTGTGCAAGTGTAAGGTCCTGAGTTCGAGCCCCAGAACTCACACTAAAAAAACAAAGCAAACAACAACCAAACAAACAAAACCAGCCTGGTGGTGGCCTTTAATCCCAGCACTCAGGAGGCAGAGGCAGGTGAATCTGAGTTCGAGGTCAGCCTGGTCTAGAGATTGAGTTCTAGGATGGCCAGTACTACACAGAGAAACCCTGTCTCAAAACACTGAGACTAAAACAAACAAACATCCAAGTGGGTGTCAGTGTTTTTTGTCTTTTTTTTTTAAAGATTTATTTATTTTATTTATATGAGTACACTGTAGTTGTCCTCAGACACCAGAAGAGGGCATCAGATCCCATTACAGATGGTTGTGAGCCACTATGTGGTTGCTGGGAATTGAACTCAGGACCTTTGGAAGACCAGTCAGTGCTCTTAACCACTGAGCCATCTCTCCAGCCCTCCAGTGTTTTTTAACTAAACCGAGATTTGGAGACGCAGAGTCAGAGGAAGCCTAGCATCCAGAGCT
Source organism: Tokudaia tokunoshimensis (assembly GCA_036184795.1). Classification (NCBI taxonomy): domain Eukaryota; kingdom Metazoa; phylum Chordata; class Mammalia; order Rodentia; family Muridae; genus Tokudaia; species Tokudaia tokunoshimensis. Next base: position 37,711,321 of record BTHU01000016.1, read on the forward strand.
CAGCCAGTCTAATCTACTTGATGAGCTCTAGCCACTGAGTGACCTTGTCTCTGAAAATAGGAGAATACCACTAGAGGAAGACTACTGGAGGCTCTCTAGCTTCCTCATACACGTGATCCCACGCATGTGAGCGCGCGCGCGCGCACACACACACACACACACACACACACACACACACTTTTCCTGAGAGCCCACAAAGCTCAGATGAGATTCATGTGCATGATCAGAGAAAGGTTCCAGAACGGATCTTTGGCCCAAGGCCAGTCTGACCCCATCCTACCCTGTCTGTAGCCCCAAGATAGGAACACTCATGATTTCAGAAGCTAGACCCTGTTGGCAGCCTCTGGCTCCTGGGGACTCTGCCATAGTCCCCGCTCACTCCTGGTGCAGATGTAAACCTCACATAGGGTACGGGAGGCACAACTCTTGCGGTTCACTCCATATTCAGAAACCCTTAGTGAAATTACAGCTTTAATTAAGTACAGCTGGCTGTATGTTATACTCCGTATAATTATCATGTTATTATTATTATCACTTAGACAAAAGTTCAAACAAAGTTTATTGTAAATACTGTTTGGCAGAAAGAACTGGGGGAACTGAGGGCTCTGGGCTTGTCCGAGTGGCAAGAGGGATGGAGGTGAAGGAAGGGATCTTCTGGGAGGAGCAGGTGAAGTTTGAGGAAAGGATGAGCAGAGGAAGGAGGCCTGCTAGGCAGCTCTGCCACCTTGGACAAGGTCTTCTCCTGTCTCTGGGTCTGTTACCATCCCTCGGATGGAGGAGAACTCACACAGTCCACAGATAATGACTGAGATCTATGTTATAGAGTTGAAAGCTAACCAAGAGATGTAAAAATTAAGCTTGCAATATGGTGTCAGGGAGCCGAGGGTGTACAGAGGGGAAGGCAGCAGGGGCAGGCAAAGGACTATGGTGGTAAATAGGGATGCTATTTCAGGAGAGCCAACTCATCCATTTGACCGAGAATGGAAAGAAAAGGGGAGTTGGGGGGGGGAACCATTTCAGTGGAGGAACCGTGAGTTTTCTCTGAGGCAGGAGCCTGGCTGGCATTGTCAAGGAATGGCTACAAAGCCAGAGCACACGGAGCAGAGGAAAGTGAACAGTGTTAAGAGGTGATTTTGGAAGGAGACTAGGGCAGAGCCTATGAGACCTGCCAGGCCTTGAAGCAGACTAGAATTTACCCAAAAGGTGACCTGATGGGCTCAGCAGGGAAAGAGTACTTGCTTGTCCTTTCAGAGGACCCAAGTTCAGTTCCAAGCACCCACAGCAGGGAGCTCACAACTGTTTCATGGGATCTATCGCCCTCTTCTGGCCTCTTTGGGTACTCCAGTAGCATTCATTCACCTGGATATACAGGTACATAAAAATTTCAAATAAAATAAAACCTTAAAGAGCGATGGGAGTCTATTTTAGGGTCACAATAAGATCAGAATTAGATTCAAATTAGGGATGCTGGACTGGGGGGGGGGACTCAGTAGGTAAGAGCATTTATGCCTATCTAAAAAGCCAGGTGTGGCGATGTGCTTGTGTGTCACTAGCCCCTGGGAGAGGATCAGGAACAGGAAAACCTATTAAGACCTGCTGGCTACTACCTTAGCTGTGGGATCAGTGAGAGACCCTGTCTCAATGTAATGAGATAGAGACTGACATTCAGGACATCTGACATTCTTTGCTGGCCTCTGGCTCTCCATGCATTGCACACATGTGCACACACACACACACACACACACACACACACACACACACACACACGCAAATGAAATAGGATTGCCAGAGTTTCTTCTGACGCTCCTACCTCTAAGGGTCCTAAGACTTTATTCTTTTGGACAGATTTACTGTCTGTCACAGCTGCACAATGGCTGGGCCCAGCAGGGTGTCTTTTCTGTGGGGTCTCTCACTTGGTTCCAACAGGAAGCAGCTGGGACTGGAGGCAGACAAGGCTGGACTTGGAGGGGCATCTAGGCTTTCTGTTTCACTCACATGTCTGGCACCTCAACTGGGGTGGACACAACTGCTGGGCACTGGGCCAGGCAACCTTCTCACTCTGTTCTGGTGACCCCTCCATGAAGCTACTCAGGCCTTCCTCATCGTGGTGTGTTCGGCCAAGTGGACTCCTCACATGGTTCTTGAGAGAGAACTTGACAAGAGGCAAGCTCACTGTAGTCTACTCTTGGATGCCACACAGGGCTACTTTATCCTGCCCATCCTAGACTCAACAGGAGAGGTCCTTTCCGCGCACGGGCATGAATTTGAGGCAGCATGTTAGCGTAAAGCTACCTTTGAACCCATTAGAATAACAACAGCGGCTATTCCTCAAGAGCTTCCTGTGTGTTAGGCCCTCATCTGATTTCCACACGTTAACTTGTTAAATTCTCTTACCAAGCTGTGAAGAAGAAGGCTGTGTTACCGAACACAGTGTCCACGTGGGAAACCCAGGGCACAGAGAGGCTAAGCATCTGGCTCAAAGTCACTCAGCTAGACAGTGGGAAATGGGATTGAGTCCAGGCTGTCTGACTCCAGTTCTGCTCCAGCAGATTCCAGCTTCCTCAGCAGCTGAAGGAGTACTGCAAAACAGCTGGAGGCAGGGAACCCTGCCCCGGCCTCCCCAGCCTCCCCCTGCTCTGGGGTGTGGCAAGTAGCTGTGTGTGTGCGCATGTATTTACTATGTATATATATGGGTGTTTTGTTTGCATGTACGTCTGTTCACCACATGTGTGCCTGGCACTGTTAGAGGCCAAGAGAGGGTGTGTGACCCACTGGGACTGGAATTAACAGAAGGCTGTGAGCCACCATGTGGGTAGCTGGGAATGGAACCTGGGTCCTCTAGAACAGTCTCTGTCAATCTGTCTGTCTGTCTGTCTGTCTGTCTGCCTACGAGGTCTCTCTACATAGCTCTGGCTGTCCTGGAACTCACTCTGTAGACAATGCTGGCCTCAAATTCACAGAGATCTGCCTGCCTCTGTCTCCTGAGTGCAGGGATTAAAGGCATTCGCCATCACACCTGGCTTCATCGTGTGACATTCTCCAGTCTCTGAGTTTGTTTTATGAAATATGTAGAACAGAAGGAATGTTAGTGTGCAGAGGCCTGGACTCCACCCTGGCAATGCCTAGGTGACTTTAAGGTAGGTTTGCATCCCCGGCTCCTGATGGGGGTGTGGGGGAGGCTAGAAATGGGCTTGCATAGACTTGCATGGGCCTGCCACGCTTTTCTCTGGGGTCTCAAACCCACTTTACCCCGATCTTGAAACAAGGGGCAGATTGCTCTGGCAGTCCCACCCCTGTCAAGGACCTGGTGTCTGCCTTCTTCCCTGCCCATCACCTGGCTGGGCCCCCAGACCAGGTTGTCGCTGACACCGGCAGAGGTTCCCAGGCTGATACCCCATGGCAGCCACACTCGCACAAATCTTTAATTGTTTAGTTTAAAGAATTGTGTTTTGACCGCGAGGGGATTTTGGCTGGAGCTCAAGAAGTGATAACGATATTCCGCTGCCAAGACGTCTCCGCCGCTCTCTCTGTGTTAATGTGCACTTCCAAGACGCTCCAATTAACTGCATCAGCTCTGGGAATAGAAAGGGAGAGGGAATCGGCAGGGGGAGAATGGGAGGAGAGCAGACAGGGCCCCCCAGTCTTTTTATTAGCAAACAAGGGGGGGTGGATGGGTGACAAAATTCTTCAAGCCTGGTTCCAGTGAAGTGGTGTCTCCTGCTGTGGAAGCAGGAAGCTCTGGTGAGAGAGATATGGAAGGAGAGACTCAGAAGGCAGCCACCTAGCTTACGGAGAGGCCACAGGCCAGGAGTTCTCCACAGAGACCTGCCCCACCTGCGGTGGTTGTCAACTCCCCAGTGCTGCCGTCCTTAAATATAGCTGTTCATGTCGTTGTGATCCCCTCCCCCCAGTTATAAAATTATTTTTGTTGCTACTTTATAACTGCAATTTTGCTACTGTTGTGAATCATGATGTAAATTCCTGATAGGCAGGAATTTACTGCTGTGGAAAGGATCATTTGACCCCCCTCCCCAAAAGGGTGAAGACTCACAGGTCTCTAACCACTACTCTAACGTCTCCTCCCCCCCCCCACCATCTTTCCCCTCTCTGTGCCGGGCTCTGAAGATAGGCACTCAAGGATTCCCTCCATGGGGGAGGTGCAGGGAGCCAGCGCTGGAGACTCCTGACTCATCTCCAGCCCCTTACCTCCCCAGCCCCTCTGTTTCTCTCCCACATTTCCACAGCTATTTCTGGAACTTTCTGGGCCAGGCTTACTTTGGGACAGGGACTTTTCCAGGTGCCTGTTCCTTGGCTAGACATACCAGGTATCTACTGAGCTGGCTTCCTCACTTCCCAGAGGCCTCTAGGCTCATTCCCAGCATGGGACAGCACACCCCCGTCACTTGCTAACCTTTCCTAACTTTGTCCACAGTCTTGGCCGCTGGGTCGCATAACCACCAGTAAGCACAGAGGGGCAGACTTCATGCTTTCCTCTGTCCCATTTAACGTGGGACAGAATGGGTGCACAGGAGAGCCTTTTGGTACTCAGGATTGACCCAGGACCTCACCCACATAAGGCAGGCAAGCACTCCACTACTGAACTGTGGCCCCAGATCCTTTTCTTTCTAAGACAATGTCTCCTATATCCCAGTCTGGCTTCTATGTAGTGGAGGATAACCTTGAACCTCTGATCTTCCTGTTTCCATCTCCCAAGTTCCGGGGTTACAGGACACAGCTTCATGTACACTAAAAAAGGGCTCTACCGCCCAGCCTTTCTGTTTGTTTTAGGCAGCTTCTTGCTATGTAATTCGGAGTGGCCTGGACTTTGTGGCAATCCCTCTGCCTCTGCATCCAGAACGCTGGGATTAAGTTGTATTCCACTATACCTGGTTGCTTGCAGAAGGAATGGCGTTTACTTAACCCCGCAGGCCTTACCAGGCACACTTCCCCCCTTCATCTGTGCGGGCATCCTTAGCACATCTGCGATTCCCTGACCCCAGCCCTCAGCTCTGTGTCTTGACCCTTGGTCTTGTTGACTCTCTCTTGGGTTCAACAGCGGGCCTAACCCTGCCCTTCACCTCTGCTGTAGTCCCTCCCCCATTCAGACAACCCTCTTTTAATTAACCGCCCTCAGCCTTCAGAAGCCTGAACTCGCAAGGGGTGTTGGGATCCCACTTGACCCTGGTCCGGACTGCAGCCAGGCAGATCCTGAAAATCGTATTCAGGGTTCTGCCAGGTTTCCAGATGGTGCTGGCCAGGGAAAATCTGACCCTTCTCTAGCCTCCTAGTGGCCTATGAGGAGGGTCTGCAGGTGGCTCTGTCTGGGCCTGAGGTGGCCAGGCGATGACTCTGCTCTCTTCCAATTCCACTAGGAAAAAAAAATGAATTTTCCGCATGCGATCTCCCCCCCCCCCGCCCACGCCCCAACCAGTCCACCTCACACACACTTACTTGCATACCCTATTCTACCCCGAAGAATCTAGAAGCAGGGGGCTCCCTTTCAAAGAAGCAGGCACACATTCCGTTACTTCAGCATCCCAGGGTGGGGAGAGACCCCCGTGACTGAGGGACCAGGGCAGCCACTGAGATGGGAGGGAGGTGTCCCCAGCTAAGTGAAGCAAAGAAGGCTCAGACTTTCTTGGGCTTCCCCCTCCTCCAGCAACCCTCCCGGTCCCCCTAGGCCTCCGGGGGAGGGTCAGCGCGGGAGGCTCAGGTTACACGGAGTCGAAGACAGGAAGATTTAGCGAGAGAGCCTCACAGCCGCACAGTGCGCCATTTGTCCGCCTTTGAAACCGGAGGCTGCGGGCCGAGCTGGGGGGCGGCGGGAGGCCGCAGGACGCCCGGGTGAATTATCGCCCGCTCGGGCCCCCTCCCCCAGCCCGGCTCCTGTTTCTCCAGGTGCTGGGGTGTTTTGCTACGTGTTAATTTGCCCCAGTTGACGCGCCCATTCGTGGCCCCGGCCCCGCAGCGGGAGGCCAGCCCGCCCTGGGGTGGCCCACAGGAACCCTGCAGTGCACAGAGGGGTTGCGCGAGCCCTCGAGGGATCCGGATTGGGTGGGGAGTTTGCAGAGCTGGGGGTGTCCGCACACAGATAGATTGCACCCCCGCAGCTCCACCAGTGCAGATGGGAGCGCTCTCACAGCGACCCCTGCAGGCCCCTGGCGCCCCTTTCCCTCCAGGGAGCCGATTGGGTTTGAGGATGCTTGCAGCTTCCCAGCTATCCTGTCACGGGATCCTTTTAAGTCTAGTCTGGCGCCAGCAGCTATGATTAAACAAACAAACAAAAAACAAACAAAAGATTTATTATTTTTTTGTCTGTGTGTGGGCCTGCATGAGTTTATGTGCATTGTATGTGGCAGGAGTCACTGGAAGCCAGAAGAGGGCGCTGGATTCCCCCAACTGGAGTTAAGGGTAGCAATTGCCTTGTAGTTGCTGAGAAAAGGAACCGAGGTCCTCTCCAAAGGAAGAGCTCTAAACTGCTGAGCTATGTTTCCAGCTCCTTCTGCCTCCCTTTCTTTTTGAGTCAGGGTCTCACTGTGTAGCCCTGGCTGTCCTAGAACTCACTATGTAAAGCAGGCGGGCCTGGAACTCACACTGACCCATCTATCTCTGCCTCTCCAGTACAGGGATCTAAAGGGATGTATACAATTACACCTGGCAGCCCGCATCTATGATTGTAGAGACAGAGAGACTGAGGCTCTAAGCTAAGCAGTTTGCTTAAGGCCACATGGCTATTAAGAAGCAAGACCAGGAGGAGTGTGGTGTTCTGAACCCAGTGTTCTTGGAAAGAGATGGGTGGTCAGTGGTCAGTGTCCCCATGGCTGGGGTGGGGGTGGGGATGGGGGAGTTGGAATGGCGGCTAGCAATCCGGAAAGAGTGGGAAGCTAGTAGCCTGTCTTTGCCTCCTGAACCTGAATGCTTGATGCTCTCTGCTCCCTGGAGGCTGGGCTAGGGAGAAGGCTTGGGTGTGAGTCAGCCACTTATCCTAGCTGACTCTCAGGGTAACTAGCCATCCTGAAGGGCAACCCCTTCTCCCCACCTTCTGCCTTCTCATGTTGTCCTTAAGAATGGAAGAAGGGATGACTGCAAAAGCCAACCCCTCGGATCTGACCTTTCTACTCTTCCCTTCTGATCTCCCTCCTACTTGGGGCCTCTCCCCTTCCCTTCCTTCCTCAGAATGATGTAACTACTTCCAGGGCACTTACAATTCTCAGTCCCACAGTGACCTATCTCTGTAATGGCCTCCCTCCCACCATGTCTCCCCTCCTACGAGCCTTGTAAGGGTTGTGGCAAAGCTAGTCTGGGAAGGGAGGATAGCTCCCTTCTTCCCTATCCCGAGGAACAGGAACCCCCGAACAGGACAGAAGCATTCAGAATGTGGGCACTTACATCTCCTCCCTGACCATCTGCTCCTCTCACAACCCCCTCACAGCACAGGGCCAGCCTGAACCCCCAGCTCACACCTTGACCTCGTCTTTGACTTTCTGACTTGCAGGAGGGGTATGGTTTCCTTACCTCCTGCTCTTGTCCAGACCCCAAGGATGAAGAGGTAGATAACGTGTGAAGGGTGTGGTGAACATACCCAGGAAGGGTATGATGAGCATACCCAGGGAGAGAGAGCTTCCAGCCTTTCTTCCAGCCCCACTAGGTCGAACATAAGCAAGTCAGTCGGCCTTGGACTTGAGCTGACTCTGGTGTGCCCTCTCATGTGGGAATCTCCTTTGCTGACCTGTCTTCTGGAGTGGTTGTGAAGTTAGGAAATGCTCAGAACACAGTATGTGCTTTGTCTATGATAACCTTTTAGGCCTATTGGCCAGTGGTGCCTGTGAAGTGGGAGGAATCAGGAGACGGTGTGCCTGTGAAGTAGGAGGGGTGAGGAGAGAGTATGTTTGTGATATAGGAGGGGTTAGGAGTGGGAGGGGTTAGGAGAGGGTGTGTCTGTGATGTAGAAGTGGTCAGGAGAGGGTGTGTCTGTGAAGTAGGAGGGGCCATGAAAGGATGTGCCTGTGAAGTGGGAGGAGTCAGGAGAGGGGTATGCCTGTGAAGTGGGAGGAGTCAGGAGAGGGTGTGTCTGTGAAGTAGGAGGAGTCAGGAGGGTGTGTCTGTGATGAAGGAGGGGTCATGACAGGGTGTGTCTGTGAAGTAGGAGGAGTCAGGAGGGTGTGTCTGTGATGAAGGAGGGGTCATGACAGGGTGTGTCTGTGAAGTAGGAGGAGTAAGGAGAGGGTGTGTCTGTGAAGTAGAAGTGGTCAGGAGAGCATGTGTCTGTGAAGTGGGAGGTGGTCTAGTAGGGCTTGGCCTGTGAAGTAGAAGGGTCCATGAGAGGAGAATTCTGTGGAGTAGGAGGGACCAGGAGAGGGTGGGTTTGTGAAATAGGTGAAGCTAGGAGAGGGAGAGCCCATTAGTAGGTGGGGACAGGTTTATAGGTTGCTCTGGAGTAGAAAAAGGGAAGGGCAGAAGATGACTCAGGTCGGGGTTGCTAGGTGGTAGTTTCAGTAGTGAGTACATGTTAGAGTCATTCAGTAGAAGGAAAGAAAGCTGCAGGGAGGCTCTCTGGACAAAGAGAGCCAAGGATGGGGGCAGCTCAAGTTCCCCATTTTCCTAACACACTGACCCTCAGTACCACTGGCTCTCCCTGTGATGTGCTAGTAGCTGGTCCCCGTAGGTATCTGTTGTCTTCCTTAGTATTGTGATGGGTCAGCGATCCCTCTGCTGTACATGAGCCCACTTACAAGAAAGATTCTAGCTTCCAGATCCTTGTGTAGCTCAGCGAGACCTCGACACTGTTCGGACTAAGGCTCACGTGTCAGTTGGGGTACTCAGAGGATGTTTTGCTGCTGACTGAAATGTGGGTGTGATTGCTGGAACTTGAGGAGACCTATTGGATCATGAGGTAGAAGCCATGGATTCAGGAAGATGACTCGAGGAGCTGCCTGGAATTCTGAGGACTTCGTGAACTACTAAACTAACTCTGAGCTTAAAAAATAAAAATGTCTGTGTATAACGCATGCGTGTGGGTGTGTGTGCGTGTCTCGTGGCACACACTTAGAGGTCAGAAGACTCTGTGGAGTCAGTTCATCTTTATGTGCTTTCTGGGGACTAAACTCAGGTCCACAGCCTGTGCTGCAAGCCATTTACCCACCTAGCCATCCTGCCAGACCCCTGAACGTCTTAAGTATGAGCTTCCCACTGTGGGAGAAATAAACTTGTATCTCTTGTAAGTAACTATTATCCTGAGTTTTCAGACATGCACATTTAATCCCGAGGAAAACACCAGCAAAGCAGGGGTGTGTAGGGTAGGGACATGTACAACCTTACAGGGAGGGGCAACACTGAGATCTACCCCAGCATCACACTCTGGTTTTCTGGCCAAGGAGGGTTTTGGAGCCTGTCCTGGATGGAGAAGATGGGGTTGTGGGTGGTGGGTGTGGGTGAGGGGTGGAGTATGGGGGAGTGGAAGGGTGGGGATGGGGAGTGAGGAGGATTTGCTCAACCAGGTCTGGGGAAGGGATGACCCTGTCAGTTCTTTCCCCAGGATGCTCCTGTCGTGTCTTGTTCCTCACCTCTGTCTGGGCTCAGGGAGGTGGCCGCTCCCTTTCTCTTGGGTGTGGTCAATAGGAAAAGCTAAGGATGGGAGGATGAGGGTGGGGCAGCCTGGAGTCTCTGGAGAGACTGTATTCTGATGTCTGCAGCTCCCTTAGGGCCTCTGCTCTTCTCTGCTCTTGCAGGTTTGCAATCTTTGCTGGACTCAAGACATGGCCGCCTAATTACCCTTTCCGGACAGAACCGACACTCAGCACTGCCGGCCTCTGCAGTGTCTATGCCCACGGCTCCTCCTCTGGGCTCCAGAAATGGCCTTTCTATAAGTCCTTGTTACAACCTAATTCTTGAACCAACTCTGAGGGAAGCTGCTTTCCTCTTGGGACCCTGACCTGACCCTGACTTTGGGACGATACCTTTTGCTAAGGTCCCGAGAAAAGCCAGGGGCAAAGGCAGACCCAAGGGCAGGAGAGTCACCAAGGCAGAAGCAGACAGCACAAGGCAGAGAGAGCAAGGGATGAAAAAAGACAGCAGGAAGCAGACATGGGGGGCGAGGAGACTAGAGATGGACAAAGGAAAAGCTAGGCATTGGCGTTGGGCATGGGGGCGCATGCCTTTAATCTCAGCGCCTGAGAGGAAGAGGCAGGTAGATCTGTGAGTTCAAGGCCATTCTGGTCTACACAGTGAGGTCCAGGCCAGACAAAACCATGCAGTGAGACCCTGGTGGTTGGGGGTAGGGAAGTCATGCGTGGAAAAAGGGACAGATGAGGATGGCAGAGTCAGGGGTGTCAGAGGAAGGGCTGGCACCAGGAACAGCAGAGACGGGGTGGAAGGGGGTATACAGTCAGGGAGGAGTCAGAAACGCCACCAACATAGAGAGAGGGAAATTCTAGTTACTTCAAAGATCTCAGCTGTGGGCCAGGGGGATGGCTCAGTGTGTATGATACTTGTGCAAGCAGGAGCGTCTGAGTTCAGATGGTCAGGATCTATTAAAAAGAAAAGCTAGATGTGTCAAGGCAGGGTTCTTGAGACCATGTCAAAAAGAAAGAAAAGAAAACCTTTACCGCTAGAGGTGGGGACAGGAGGATTCCAGGAGCTTGCTGAGCGAGCTGCTTCAGCTGAATCAATGAGCTTTAAGTTTGGCGAAATGTAAGTTGGGTGAGTGGTGGGGAGGGGATGTGTGGCTTATCAGTTAGCTCTGGCTACTCTTCTAGAGGACCTAAGTTCAATTCCCAGCATCCACATGGTGGCTCACAACAATCTACAACTCTAATTCTAAGGGATCCCAATGGTCTCATCTGGCCTCCTCGGGCACTAGACTTGCATGGGGTGCACAGACTTCCACCCAGGCAAATGCCCACATAAATTAAAAAATAAGGCAGGCCAGTGAGAAGGCTCAGCAGGTGCAAGGGTTTGACACACAGACCTGGGGACCTGAGTCCCCCTGGCCACACTTACCCTGGGTATGAGTTGGCTCCATCTGAGTTAGGTTCAGTCAGGCACCTCTGAATGCTGGGAACTACAAAGTCATAGGCATCCTTCGTCTCTCAGAGTTCAGCTTCTTCCTTTGCCGACTCAGGGTGGATTCATGCCACAAAAACCTGTGCATGGTGGCGAGAATTTATGAACTGAACTGGCAAGGTAGAGACAGATGGACCCTTGGGGCTTGCCTGCCTGCCAGTCTAGACAAATCAGCAAGTTCTAGGCCAGCAGGAGACCCTGTATTAAATTAAATTAAATTAAATTATTTTGTTTGTTTGTTTTTGAGACAGAGTTTCTCGGTGTAGCTCTGGCTATCGATCCTGAAACTTGCATTGTAGGGGTGGCTGGCCTCGAACTCAGAGAATCTGCTTGTCTCTGCCTCCTGAGTGCTGGGATTAAAGGCATGTGCCACCATGGCCAGCATGAAATCCTGTCTTTTAAAAAAGAAAAAAGATGGCTAGATGGGTAGCATCGAAAAAATGATAGCTGAAGCTGTCCTCTGACCTCTACTTATATATGCATACGTGCACACATGCATACATGCAACTGTACATGTTAATGCACCTACACACACACACACACACACACACACTCACACACCTCTGACTGTAGTAGTAACAAGCACACGTAATACCCACCTCTAGGCTTTCTAAAAAAAAGTGAGTAGGGTACCTTGGAGAGACAGCTGATTCTAGACCAGGATAGGACACTCACAAGTCAGCAATGAGTTTTGAACACTAGCTTTTACCTTGTTTTGAAACAGGGTTTCCCTGTGTAGCCCTGGCTGGCCTGGAACTTGTGGCAATCCTCCTGCCTCTAACTTCCAATTGCCAGGATTATAGGTGTGTGCCACATGCCTGGCTTCCTAGTGCTTTATAGTGAAAGGGTGCATGGAACTGCTTAAATGAGCCAAGGCAAAAGAAGCTTTTCTTCATCAAAGCTCAGGTCGACAGGCGTATGCCAAAGGACATGGGATACAAGGGCAGAAGCCCCCCATGACCAGAACAGGAACAACTTGAGCAGCTGAATAAATGTGCCAGCATTAAATACTCCAGGTGTAACATAAATGTCCCCAAGTCCGTACTGACATAAATAATTGAATAAATGAGGGTGAAGTCTCCCGTGCCGGAGCGATGTAAAATAAAAAGCCAAGACTGAGCTCAGACTATACACTGGGCATTGTGACCATGCCTGTAGTCCAAGTACTCCAAAGAGAGGCAGGATTAGAAGGTCAAGGTCTTCCTTGACTGTATAGCAAGTCTGAGATCAGTGTGGGAAGCAGGAGACCCTATTGGGAGTGGGGGATGGAGGAACCTGACCTATGCTTCAATCTTTTAGAAATATTGTGAGGACTACACGAGCTAATACACCTCAAAGTGCCTAGAACTCTGTTAGACTGTTGCTGGTGTAACAAAAATATTTATTTTGAAGGAAGATGAGGCAAAGGATTGCCCCAGGCACCTGGGGTGTGGGAGGCCTCCTTGGCAGAGAGTGTGTGTTGTCCCTTCAGAGCAGAGCTCTTGGAGGGAGGGTTGATGATAACCGGAGGCCACACTGACATTGGGGTCTGCTGTCGCCCACTCTTGGGGATAGTAGATCTCTTAGGGGAGACCTTGGGAGTAAGTCTGGGAACTGCTCTGGGGGTCTTCAATCTGGACGCAGGTAGAGGCTCCATCAGAGGCTGGCTTCTTAGCCAGCTAGACTCTTCTCTAGATGCCAGTGTGGGCAAGGTTTTAGGGGTGGGGCAGGAAGTCATGGAGGGTAGGGGGTGGAGCCTCATATTTGAGCCCAGTCTGCAGCGGCAGAGGCAGAGTCCACGGAGTGGGGGCAAGGAGACATCTTCCCACCACCGGGCTTGCTCTGGGGAGGGCCTGGGCCAAGCCATCAGGCCCCACACTGAGTTCTGCTTGGGTACTCCGAGAAGGGCCTTGATCCTGAGCAAAAGGAAGGAAGAGTGGAGTCAGGGAGAGGAGATTGAGGAGCAGAGGCCAATGTGGCCATAGACAGAGGATCTCCAGGGCCGGGAGGGATGGGAGGAAGAAGGAAGGTGCTGTATCTTAACACACCTGCTTTGTTCTTTCTCTTGCTCTTGGTCTACATTCTCCTCCGTTTCTTCTACCTCCTCCTCTTCCTCATGCTTTTCTTTGTCCCAAATATCTTCCACTGATGAGATCTTGGAGATAGGATTGAAGATAGAACTCACCCATCTTTCCTCTTTAAAAAAAATAGGGGTGGTAGGAACCTCACATCAAGAGAATCCAGGCTTGACAGATTCAGGGTTGGGGAGAACCAAATCTCTAGGCCCCACCTTCCCCAGGTAACCCTCTCACCCAGATTTAAGCTTTAGGTCTATCAATGCTGAACTATTTGGATGCTGATCTTGCTGCTTAGAATATATTGACAAACCCCTTAGCATATATATATATATATATTGAGGCAGTGTCTCACTACATAGCCCAGGCTGGCCTCAAACTCTCAATTCTCCTGGCTGGTGCAGCCTTCCAAGTGCTGGATCACAGATATGCGATGCTACACCTGGCTCTCAGTCCCTCTGCCTGACAAAAACTCTACCAGTTTGGTGAAGCAAGCCCAAAGCCTCGCCCATTCATCACCTTGACAGACGCCTCGGGTCAGTCCCCTCAACCCCTCTCTCCTCTCCGATGGTTACCATTACCTATGTTTGTACCAGGCATGTCAGGGACGCTTACAGAGAGCCTTACTGAGCCATAGTGGGGCTTTCTTCCTTGGATACACACACACACACACACACACACACACACACACTCCTAACCAGTACTTCTATATAGATTTGGGTTTGAGATTATTGCTGCTCATGTCTGTCCATGACACAGACCTCCGAAGTCACTTGCCCAGTGGCTGACAGGCCATGGGACCTGCCCATGCCACTCCATCCTATCCACTCGGGAGTAGAAGGGAAAGGAACATGAGGAAGAACTGCTTTATCTTAGCTTAAAGGGCAGAGCCACACCTCCAAACCTATTGTGACATCATCCTTGTGAGTCATATATCCAGAGGAGCGAGGAGGAGAGTCTTTACCAAATCTGGCTCCTTAGGCTCTCTGGGATATTGGAGTAGTCCTTCCATTTCCCCAGCTCCGCTGTGGAATGGATGACATATCACACAAAGCCCACAGTTCAGCTGGGGACCCCTCTCCTCTGAAGAGTCAGGTGCTGCTGGGATTAAAGGCTAGCACCAGCAATGCCTGACTGTTTTTGAGGCCAGATCTCCTTATGTAGTCCAAGTTAGCCTGGTACTTATAATCTGTTTGTCTCCACCTTCAAAGCTGAGTATATGGGCAGATACCATGGTGCCTGACCTGGAGAGTGTTTCTAGACATTGATGATAAACTTTGATGCTCACTAAATTCAACTGGAAAATGAGAATCTGATGTGGGTAGCTTGTTGATCGGTTCTTGATTTTGTTTTTGTTTTTGCTCTTGGCAGTTCTCTTAGTTAGCCCAGGCTTATTTCAAACTTGTTATCCTCCGGTCTCCGCCTCCTGAGTCCTGGAACAGCAGGCATGGAGAGCCTAAATTTTTGCAGTTGTATAGCTGGAGTCCTAAGCTTAGGCTGATTTCTGAGCAGGAAAGCGAAGAGTTGGCAAGCTCTCTCTGCCCTGCAGTCGGTGCCGAAATGCCTGTGACCTGGGACACACAGCCTCTGTTTCTGCTATAGAGCTTTAAGGTGTGTGATTGTCTTGGGAGTGTGCAAGGGGGTGGGGGACTACCAAGTAGCCTGTGAGATTCTTTTGTTGTCTCTCTTCCTTGTTTTTATTGGCCAGAGTAAGAGCAGGCTCAGCAGCACAGCTAGTCTGCCTATCTAGGGAATCTGAAAGGAGAAGAGAGGTCTAGGGTTTGAGGACTCAGAAGGCTGAGGCACACGATCCAGGCTGAAGGAAGTCTGCAAAGCCTGTGACTGCAGGAAGAGCTAAGTATGGGGAAGTGAACGCTTGGGATTTCCTTACTGGTTACCCTGGGTAACCAGCTCCATCTCCTAGAGCCTCAGTATCTTCATCTGCAAAGTGGGAAGCCAGTTAGTTCCCATCTCTCCAGCTTGTGCAGAATAGATGGCACAAAGGAAAGAAAAGTAGTGGCTGGCACATAGTAGGACCTCAGATATTGCAAATAATACATATCCCCGGCAACAAAGTGTTGCATGCTTTCTTTTGAGTTCCACCTCTCTACCATCTGCCTCTACTTAAAAACAATCCCTCCCTCCCACGTGAGTAATTTCCCCTCTCAGTAGCTCCCTGCAGCTGACAGCAACCAACTCTGGGCGGAGTCCGGCAGAGGTTCCTGCCCATTAGTCAGGGTTTCCAAGGCCCTGCCTGGGACTCCCCCCTCCTCCCTCTAGGCAAGGACAGGAAGTGGGGACTTTGAGAGTTGCAGTCTTCCCCCGCAGTTATTATGCCTGGAGTCAGTCAGTTTCTCTCCACGGAGGGTGAAACGCTGGCCACCTGCTTCTGCCTTCTACTGTTCAGCCCCTGCAGGGGTCCGGACGGCTGGGCAACTGGGTAACCCGTGTGGGCCTGTGCTCTAGTATAAATTTTACTACGTGACGTTGAAGAAGCTTTTCTCTGGGTCTCAGTGTGATAAAAGAGAAAAAGCGGCTGCCCCTTGCTGCCAAGTGTAATGACCTAAGTTCCATTCCAGGGACCCATAGTGTGGAAGGCAAAATCTGGCAACTGCCCCTCCCCCAATAAAAGTTAATTTTTTTAAAACAGCAACAACAATAAATTCAACAACAATTTCATGATTTAATGATATATGTTGTTCAGATAGAGGGAGAGGAGGAAGGAAGTTGAAATGGGAGTTTACCCAGTAGAGTCCAGGCGCTGGTCTTTAAGGGACATCGATTCGGGAACTATCTGAGTTATGGTCTCCAATTACCCAGGTATTCTCAGGATCGAGAACAGTTTGACCAACATCCTGCTAACTTTTCTTCTCTAGTTGCAGCCGCGGAGGATGGTGGTGGTGGTGTATGTGTGTGTGTGTGGTGGTAGTGTAGGGGAGCCTTCCAAACGTTCTAACCCTGTTTACAGAAAATGGGAATTTGCATGATGAAAATAACTCCGGCCGGACTGCGAATTTTTACTGCGCTTGGCACGGGGCTCGGAAAAAGCGGCTGCATAGCCAATTACTGGAATTTTTAAACACAAATAATATTTTATGGGATCAGTGGGCTGGCTCAGGGCCGCCGCACCCGGCTCAGCTCCTCCGCCTACAAACAAGCTCGGATTGTGCCAGCGAGTCAGTGTGCCAGGCCTCGGACTGACCCGGGGGTGTGGGTTGGGGGGTGGGGGTGGGGAAGAACACCGTGGAGTGGCGGGTTTGGGAGGTGGTGGGGGTAGAGGGTGGGTCCTGGGTGCAGGCAGGTGCAGCGAAGGGCTCTAGCCTCCCCGCCGGCAGGGGGCGTCCGCGAGGCTCAGTCTGGAGCTACTGTGCGGGACGCCAGGCTCACCTGCAGCGCCGAGCCTGGAAGGGAACCGCGCGACCAGCGGTGTCGCCTGGGAGGCCCCTGGCCGCCGCAGGGCCTCCGGAAAGCCGGCTTCCCGGAATGGCCGTAGGCCGGCAAGTAGTCGTCGCCTCCTTCACTAAAGCCACCCCGATTTGCTCTCCAGCCTACTGCGTCCCACCGGGATCCAAGGGCACATCCGAGCGCATCGGGAGTTCTGTCTCTATTGGGATCCCTTTTGCTCCTGCTCCTGCTCCTGGAGATCTCCAAGCCTGGCCAAGGACTCAAGGGAGGTGTCCCCCAGCCTCTGCTGCGGGTTAGTCCGCCCCCGCCAACCCAGAGCTCAGCACGCACAGGGTTAAGAAGGAGCAGGTGTGTAGCCAGATGCTGCGGCCGGTCCCCTCCCCCGCGGCCCGGTCGGCGTCCTCCTCCTCCTCCGCCCACCCTCTCTGAACCCAACAGTCCCAAATAAAAGTGCCATTGTTGCCGGGCCTTCCCCCACCCCCGTCTCTGCCCCGCCACCTGGAGCAGAGCCCGGTCTCTCTTCACCTGCCCCCGGGCCGACTGGGGGTGGCGGGGAGTGGGGCCTCGGAGCGGGAACTTCCGTTCCTCCTGCCCCTCCTCCTCCTCCAAGCCCCTGTCACTGACCCCTGAGTCCCTAAGGGCAGGGCAGACACCGTGGCTTTGTGCTAGGGTTTCTTTCGGGCCCGACGGCTCCACTCTGGCCTGTCCGTCCCTCTAATCCCCTCATTCTCCATGACTAGAGAGGTGACGTTGCTGTACAAAGCTGGCAGGACACAAGGCCTGGTGCCAGGAGTCCAGAACAGTGCCACGTTCGTCAAGAACAGCTGTTGCTTTTTTTTTTTTAAATCTTTTGTACATCTATAGATCAGGAAGGCAGGGCAATAGCGATTCCTTTTATACAGAAAAAGAAACTGAGACACTTTGGAGAGGAGGAGCGTTGAGCTCATAGGGCTGGTAATTAAGAAACTCAAGTCCATCGACTCCCCTGGTGGCATGGGGTCTCCAATGCTCATTGGATAGCCGAAATATTGGGCACCCCAGACACTGGCACAACTTTGGGGTTCATTGTGGTGTCTTGGGCAGGTTAGGTTTCCCAGTTCTCACACTGCCACTTGGAATCCAAGGAATGACACCCAGAAGATCTGGGAGACCCAGCCTGGGACTGCATGAGGGGGTTCGGCAATCGCAGCCTGGCCTGTCGCGATCAGGAAGATTCTTCCTTGTCCTTCCTGGGCAGCTCCAGGAGGCCGATCAACAAGGTTAAGTAAATGGCTCTAGGAAATGAGTCAAGATCGTTGAAGGGACAGAGAAGAAATCCAGACCTCAGAGGAGATCCGCCCCTCAATCATAGGACCCACAGCAACTCCCGCAAGGAACGCGGAGTCCTGGCCGCTTCACTTCGCCCAAGTTCCCGCAGATAACTCGCTGAGTACAGGCGCCGGCCTAGTCGTTGAGCTCCCGCAGCTCCGGAGGCAGTGTGCGCAGTTACCGTATTTCTTCTTTTGCGCCCTAACTTTCTGGAGCACGTAGCTCCCACGTGTCCATTGTGTGTGAGAGCTTGCTTTCTTTTTACTGGGGAAAGAGTTCCCTTGGGAGCCGGAAGACCTGAGTTTTTTCGGCTTTGTTCTTTTAGCTCTGCCATTTATCTGTCCTTCTCTTCCACCCGAAGACCCAAGAATCCAGTTTCCTGTTACCACTTGAACATCTAGTAGGGATCTCAGATTCCATCCATCCTACTTCAAAAACCTGGTCACCATACTCCACACTGTCCCAACCATTTGTCAGTCCTTTTTACCTCAGGAAAGGGCAAACTCTTCTTCCCTGAGTCTCCAGATCTTGGGGGTACTTACCAACTCTTCCACCTTCTGTGGTGCCTTAACATAGTTTATTTTTGCCTCCAGAGTAAGTCCAGAGTCTGCTGTTCTCCGTATAGCTATGGTCCCAAGCCACTATATTTCTTGCTTCCTTTCCTTCCTCAGCACTGCAGGCATGCAGGAGCTGGGGAGGCCAGAAGCAGGTGTCAGATCTTTGGAGCTGGAGTGATAGACTCCAGTGTGAACCACTCTGTTGGACCTAGAAAACAAACTTGGGTCCTCTGCAAGAGCAGTAAGATCTCCTAGCATCTGAAACATCTCTCCAGCTCTTTCTTTTAATAAATATTTATTTAAAAAAATAAAAATACAAACACACACACAAACACACACACACACACACACACACACACACACACACACACACACACGAGCTGTTGTCCCCAGAGGCCAGAAGAGATCCTGGAGCTGGTTATAGGCAGTAGTGAGCCATTCCTGCTGGGTGCTGGGGACTAAAGAGGGTCCTCTGAAAAAGCAATCAGTATGTGCTAATCTTAGGTGCTGAGCTATCCCTCCAACCCTTCTTTCCTCCTTCCTCCATTCCCTCCTGTTCCTTCCTTCCCTTCCCTTTCTTCCCTCCCCTCCCTTTCTCTTCCCACCACCCTTGGTCTTTTGTCTCCCAGGCTGATCTTCAAGCTAGATATATAACTGAGGATAAGTTCCTGGTCTTCCTGCCTCTATCTCCTAAGTGCTAGGATCCCCACATCTGGTTTTTGCTGTTCTGGGGATGGAATACAGGGTGTCATGCATGCTGGGCAAGTACATGATCATACAAGCTTCACTCCCAGCAGCCATGTTTTGGTTTTTTTTGGGTTTTTGTTTTTATAAAGATTTATTTATATATATACAAATACTCTATCTGCATGTACACCTGCATGCCAGAAGAGGACATCAGATCACATTGTAGATGGTTGTGAGCCACCGTGTGGTTGCTGGGAATTGAACTCAGGACCTCTGGAAGCGCAGACGGTGCTCTCTCAGTTGCTGAGCTATTTCTAGCTGCACCCTGCCCCCAGCCACCATGTTTTCTTTTCTTTTTTTAAAGATTTATTTATTTATTATATGTAAGTACACTGTAGCTGTCTTCAGACACCAGAAGAGGGCGTCAGATCTCCTTACGGATGGTTGTGAGCCACCATGTGGGTGCCGGGATTTGAACTCATGACCTTTGGAAGAGCAGTCAGTGCTCTTACCCACTGAGCCATCTCTCCAGCCCCCACCATGTTTTCTTGATAGAATATTGTTGCAAGATATTTGATCATATTGTGAACCCCGAGATTGTGTGATTTACTGGAAAAACCTGGTTTTAGTTGTGATGTAGCTCAGCCTTAGCACACACCTTTAATCTAAGAGCTTTCTGCTTGAATACTGTAAACAAGATTAAATAAAGTGAACCATAGGTCAAGAGTTGGAGCAAGCAACCAGTCAACAGGAAGCAAACACAGGATTATTAAGAAAAAAAAAAACAGAGAGTAAGTTGGAGTCAGGAGGACAAGTAGATGAGGAAGTAGAAGGGAGGGACATTCAATTGAAGGAGACTTTTTTTGAGACAGGGTAAGAGAAAGCATTACTTCTGGGACGTTGGCTGAGGAGGAAGGCTAGCTGGGCACTCTCTCTGGCTTTCTGAGCCAGCAGGGTTTTACCCTAGCATCTGGCTCCTGAGTCTTCATTGGTAAAATCAAACAATTGAGATTTTGTTTAAAACAATAACAACAGTAGCAGCAGCAACAACAGAGTACTGCAATCCTGTCTTTGTGCCCTCTTGCTCTCAGATTCATCCTCCATATAGCAGCAAGGGTTATTTTGAAACCGAGGTCAGATAATGTTTGCCTTCTGTCTAAAATCGTCCAGTAGACACACCTGTAATTCAGCTTTAATAGCAGGAGGCTCATGTCCTTTGCCCCACTCTCTGGGGCTGGTGGCATTTATTGCTATATAGCATGCTGCATATTTATACACTGAATTCTCGCTTCTCCTTCTAACGCAGGTGTCATGAATACAGCAGCTTTGACTGCCTTTAAAAAAGAAAAAAGATGGGGTCTCTCTGGGAGGCAGAGGCAGGCAGATCTCTGAGTTTGAGGCCAGCCTGGTCTACAGAGTGAGTTCCAGAACAGCCAAGGCTACACAGAGAAACCCTATCTTGAAAAACCAATCCTTCCCCACAAAATGAGAGAGAGTTGAGGCCTCATGTGTTCAGGCTGGTCTCTAACCTACCACATAACCAAGGACGACCTGTCTCCATCTTCCTAGTAGTTGGGATTTGAGGTGTGCAGTATTACACTTAGTTTCTGTGGTGCTGGTAACCCAATGCAGGGCTTATTGCATAGTTGGGCAGCCCTCTGCTACCTGAGCCCAAGGTAAGAGGCTCTGAAAGAAATCTGAACCCACTTCACTCCCAGAAAATTGCATGCAAGGAGCTCTAAGGAGGTATCTACCTGTTTTTGAGGTGAACTGGCCACTCGCCCTGGCTGCAGCTTACCTTCCTCATCCGTATGAATGAATCAGACTCCATGTCAGTTGCCTTCTGCTTCGAGAGTCTCATGGTCAGAGAAGGTTGGGACTTGGGGAGGACAGATAGCGAACCTGAGACCTTAACTCTGTGCCCTGCGGACCAGTGCAAAATAGAGTTCCCAGAAAGATTGTCCAGTCAGCTTTTCCATTCATCTGTCCATCATCTTTCTATCCATGCATGCCTCCATGCATCCACACATCCATCCATGCATCTATGCATGAATCAATCCATCCATGCATGCTTGCATCCATCCATCCATTCATCTATGCATGCATGCATGCATCAATTCATACATGTCTTCTATCCATCAATTCATCCATCTATCCATTCATCAATCCATTCATCCATACAGCCATGCATCCATTCAGTATTCACCCATGCATCCATCCATCAATCCCTCCATCCATTCATGCATTCACTCATGCATCCATCCATCCATCCATCCATCCATCCATGCATCAGTCCATGCATTCACCCATGCATCTACTCATCAATCAATTCATCCATTCATCCATCCGTCAATCCATTCATCAATTCATCTATGCACCCGTGCATCACCCATCCATTTATGCATCCTCCCATGCATGCATGCATTTATGCATCATCCATCCACCCATGCATCCATCCATGCTTCCATTCATCTCTTCTGTAATATGCTCAGCTGGTGTAAGTTCCTGGAAGAGTCTAGGACATCAGAAGGAGACTTGGACCCGCAGTCAGGAGACCTAGGCTATCAGGCTATCAGCAGCTCTGCTGGGGGTTGGTCATGTGACCCTATGTGAGTCTTGGACCTCTGGGAACCTCAGTTCTTCCAACTGTAAAGATAGGTCGTCTGCCTGTCCCATGGCCTACTGAATCGGTAAGGAACACCTAAAGCCAGGTCTCTGTCCTTCAAGAGCTTAGAATACAGTCTTTGTGGCTTAGAGCCCTTTTCCTGGGTTCCCTAACCTCCAATTTCAGTCTGGCTCTCCTGACCCCACACAGTCAAGTGAAGGCGCCCCCTTGTGGCACCTCCTGAAACAACAGTACTTTGCCTGAGTTGGAAGAGGCCAAAAAGACAAGCCTTGGAAGGAAGCAGGTCCTCACAGAGAGTCTCATGCTGGAAGGGCGGGGGGGGGGGGGGGATGGGGGCGTTCCTTCATAGGCCTGGGAGTGTGCCACACCCCTTGTCTCCTGAGGGCCAGGGTCCTCTACGGATGGCTATGATATAGCACGGTAGCCTCTTCCAGGGCAGGGCTTCCTCAACGCCAGGACAAGTGACTGCTAAACTTCTGACCTAATCTCAATCACCCTACCTCACCCCGCCCCATCTGCACCAACACTGGAGACAAAGCACCTGGTTTATCATCTCCTATCTTGTCCCTTTCTCCTCCTCCTTTTTGAAACAGTCTCAAATAGCCCAGGCTGGCCCTAAGCTCACTATATAGCCCAGAACTTCTGATCCAAATTCTGGAATTGAATTTGTGCACCACCTCCCCGGGGTTTTGCAGTGTTTAGAATGGAACCCAGGGCTTCATGTGTGCTAGGCAAGCATTCCAGTAACTGAGCTGTATCCCAGCCTTTCCTGGATTTTCTCTTCCTACTGTTCACAGGCAAAAGAGAGGCAATGGATGTGCAAGTAATCTTACCTAGAGATTCAAAGTGGCCACTGAAACCCAAGGGGAGTGTGTGTGTGTGTGTGTGTGTGTGTGTGTGTGTGCTCACATGCCTTCCCAGCTAAATTACAAGAACCCTGACATCTGAGTCCCTGACTACTGTCACAGTACAGACAATATTAGCAGCTTGCCCACGTCTCTGGGCTGTGTATGTGTGTGTTATAGTTGCTAGCATGTAGTACTTTATCTGAAATTCTATGTTGTTGTTGGTTTTTGTTTTTTTTTTAAAGAACCAGGACAATGCATTTAGTCCTTGTTGCTATAATGGATTTTGGCTCACTTTGGAAACAGTGAATCCCCAAAAGTTAAGCACAGTGGATGTGCTCAGGACTAAAAAGAATTTTACAGAAAGACTGGTGTAGTGTACGCAGAAGGTGTTCACTAGGTGTACCTCCTGTCCAGAAAACTGCCTTTTTGGGGCTGAGATGATTTTAGGAGGAATTCTCCCTAGTCTGTGGCTGTTTCCTGATGCAGGGAGACTTCCCTCTGCTTTCCTTGGGTCCTGAAGTCTAGAGGAATCTTTCGTCTGTGTTTTAGAAAAAGGAGGAGGTAAGGTTTGGGCTCAACGTAGCAGCAGAAGAGGAGGCCATGACAATCTGGGTGGGGAAGTCATACAGGCCTGAGCTGAGGGGTTTCTGAGTATTCTTTTGGCTGCTGGTTGGTGGAACCCCAGCTTTCTGATCATGCCAGTAAGCTCAAGGGTCTCTGGTGTCACTCTGTCCTAGTCACACGAGTGTGGGGACTAAGTAAATGAGTGAATCCTTGAAATAAGGAGTTGGGGAATTTCCCTGGCACCATAAGGCCTAGCACTGATCAGAAGGTTACCACTTGCAGGCTCTGGGAACAGGCTGCCTGGACTCATGTGGTAGCTTCCATTTTGGTAGATCTGGTGTCACCTGTCTGAGTCTTAGTTTTTTAGTAACATGGAGAATGTCCCTACTCAAACATTGTTGGAGGCGTTAGATGGATGGATCATTTGAAGTGCTTAGATAATGCCCAGTGGTTAGTAAATACTCAATAAATGCCAAAACACTGTCTAGTCTCAGGAAAGGACCTTCTGTCTGAGTTGGGTCAGTTCACACACAAAGGCACTTAGATCCTAAAATCTCTCTGACTGTAACATTCTTCTGTGGCTCTGGGGTTGTCTTCTGAGTCTAGAGGAGGACATCAAGGCCAGAGGAATATCATATTGGATGGGGGTCTTGCTCAAACCTTGGTTTCCAAGGGGATATCTCAGGGTGATGCCTCTCAGCATCCCAGGGTCATAGGTCATTCTCCCCTTTGAGGAAAGAGAGTCTTCTATGGACAAGTGATAAGCTGGGAAAAGCTCCTGGCCTGTCATGTTTACCGAGCTGCGCTGACTTATGATTGGATGCGGAGATCTGGCTGCAGGCAATTGCCTAAATCATTTAGGGGTGACAGGGAGGGGAGGGAGGGGACATGGGGGGCTGGAGGGAGAATGTCCCTGTAATTCTTCGGTCTGAGGTACATTAAGGAGCCATAAGCCATGTCGAGAGCTTGAATTACATTAGGGAGATTATTCTGTTACAGTCCATAATCCTGGGTAATATACCGTCATGCTGCACACCTGCTGTGATAAATCTCACCTGTAATGGCCTGACCCTGGGGACCCAGGGACGCCAGGGCAGTTGGCAGGGGCTGTCAGAGAGGACAGAGAGACACCTGTGAGCCATGGGGTCCTCCTGACTCATCTCTGGGCTTTGTATGATGGGAGGGAACATAGCTAGAACCCCAAGCTTCTTCAGTCTGCCTCTCAGACTTATAACCCCAATCACAACCCCAGGACCCCAGTTCAGACCCTTCCTGTCTTGTTTGCAGACTCTTCTCAGTGCAACCCCTCCCCCCCATCTCTCCAAAATTATCCTGACTATGCCCACAGAGACCTCTCTGAGGAGATAGTGAAATCTTCATTTTGGAATGGATGCATCATTGGCCATCTATGGACTCACAAAAGTTTTTTCAAATGTCTTTCTTGCTAGATCTCAGATCAGGGATTGTGATGAAAGCCACTATAGGGCTCTGTCCTAGGTCACTCACAAGTGTGGCCTCTCTTGTCATGAGCTGTTACATCCCTAGGGAGTGATTTTGTTTTATACAGAGGATCATCACAAATTCAAAGGACAACTCTCCTTGTGTGTCTTTATAAGGGCTGGTTCCTGGAGCCTTCCAGACTCGCCCTCCACCTTTCTAGGAGCTGGGCTTGACCAAATCTTTCTCAGCTTTGCCTCTTAGCTTCTTTCCAGTTGCAGGGAGGCCCTGGAGGAATGAGGCGCTTGTTGTATGTTTTTGTGTGACACACTGAGCCCCACCTACCTGATTCTGCTTCAAAATCCCTTACTGTCCCTAAGCACACATTCTGTGTGCACCATTATGTGGGAATACATACAGGACACATTTGGGGACCTCTGGGTTGGTTATGGAATGGTTGTCATAGCTACCATGTGTCAAACACTCCCTAAGTGTCAAGCACTGGGTTACACTTCCCCTGTCCTACCTTATTTACCCCATTACAGTTTTAGGGGGTAGGAATTATATTATTTCAAGTTTACATAAGTTTAAGGCAGGGCCTAGGACTCAGGATCCTCTTACTAGGGGCTGAGGAGATGAGGTGACTCAGAGGGACACAGGCATGAGGACAGGACCCACAGAAATGC
The DNA here is from genome assembly GCA_036184795.1 of Tokudaia tokunoshimensis. Lineage (NCBI taxonomy): Eukaryota > Metazoa > Chordata > Mammalia > Rodentia > Muridae > Tokudaia > Tokudaia tokunoshimensis. The sequence goes on from BTHU01000016.1 coordinate 37,736,554, forward strand.
AGGTGGGTGTGCCAACCTGCCTGTACAAAATCCAGCATTGGAAAGTGGAGGCCCAAAAGCAAGCTGGCTCTCGAAACTACCTATATCAGTGGGCTCTGGGTTTGAGAGGTCCTACCTCAATGAATAAGATAGAAATGTAACGTTTCCTAGTTTCAGCTCTAGGCTTCCAAGATAACCCCACACATGCCCATGCTCTCTCACACACATATGTGTGACCACTGCATGCAAACATGTATACACATACAAAAAATTAGAGAAGAGAATCCTCCTGTCCCCACCTAAGCACAGCACCACGCCCATCTCTGTGCTGACTTCTGTGACGAGCACCCAGCTGGGGTGGGGTTGGGGGGGGCTGCTGCCTCATCTTCTCCTTGCCTGGCAGCTTCTCCCCCTCCCCCTGCAGCAGTCTCCAGCAGCTTTCCCCACACCCACCTGTTGCCAGATCTGAGAGGTCCTCCGAGTTCCACATCTCTCACCGTGGATTTCTCCCTCTTGTTCCCAAGTCTCCCCAGAGATAGAAACCACAGCAGTTGGATAAAATATGCACCCACTTACTTCATTCACTCATGAATCTTGGGAGGGCAGGCAGGTGAGCTCATTCAGTAGTTTTTAAACCAGAATGCACTTTAAATTATTTATATTTATTTGTGTGTGTGTGTGTGTGTGTGTGGTGTGGTGTGTACATGCTCTGTGTGTGTGTGTGTGTGGTGTGGTGTGTACATGCTCTCTCTCTCTCTGTGTGTGTGTGTGTGTGTGTGTGTAGTGGCTGTGTGTATACCATGTGTATTCATGAACCTGCAGAGCAAAAGAGGCTATTCAGATTCCTGAACCTGGATTTACAAATGGTTGTGAGCCACCATGTGGTGCTAGAAACTGAATCCACATCCCCTGCAAGAGCAGTAAGTGTTCTTAACCCCAGAGCACTCCCCTTTTAAAAGGTTTTTAAAAGGGTGAGTATACATGTGTATATATATGTGTGTACATGCGTGCGTGTGTGTGTGTGTGTGCGCGCGTGTGCGCGCGCACGCGCACGTCATATATGTTTAGGTGCTGGAGGAGAGCCCTGGATCCCTGGAGCTGGGGATGCAGGCAGTTGTGAGTCTCCTGACATGGGTGCTGGGAATCAAACTCCGTGGAAGAGGAACAGGTTCTCCTAACTGCTGAGCCGTCTCTCTAGTTCCTGGAAAATATTTCAAGAAACAAAACAAAACAAAACAAAAACCAAAGCTTCTGTGAGTCTTGTAGAGAGATCAGACTCACAGTGGAGTCCAGACTCCGGGCACCTGAGGCTCCACCCCAACCACGGAGCTCCCCTGATGTAGACTCCCTGGGAACAGCTGGGAAGCAGGTGTCCTATTGTGGTGTGCAGCATGACACAGATGTTTTGGACTAAGAAGAGCCACCTTGCTTGTCAGTGGCTGTTCCCAGGCACCCAATTCGTACAGACCTTGCTGCGCTTCCATCACTAACTGAGGACACATTGTCTATCACTAACTGAGGACACAATGTCACAATTAATTCATTGTTTCGATGCTTTGAGTGGCAGGGACATGAACTCTAACCTTGACTCCTAATCCCTACCTACAGACCCATGGGACCTTGGGCAAGTCACCCTCATAAGCCTTATGGCCCTACATGGGAATAACAAGTCTGTTGGTGTGGGTTTCCTACTGCTATATAAAAATCCCATCCCAAACATAAGGGCTACACACCAATATGCCTTCCACTGTGAAAGCAAGACAGGGCCATCAAAGTTCGGGATCATTCTTGACTACATAGTGACTTTGAGTCCAGCCTGGGCTACATGAGACCCTGCCTCACCCCTCCTTCTTACAAAAAAAAAAAATTCCTACCCAAAACAGAATTCAAAAATGAACCATCATACTCTCTTGTCCCGGGCAGGGCTGGCTTGGCTTCGAGGGTCCTCTCCAGTTGTTCTTGACATTTCCAGGTGAAAGGTGGGGCGGTCTTGTGTAGGACTTACTGAGGTGCTGGCCCGACTCTGCTTCCTGTTCTCTGGGCATCCGAGAGAGGCCTCTCCTCTTGTCATTGTCTATAGCCCACCATATTCTGTGTGACCTTGAGACAGAAAAGGACAGAATCTTTTTGATCTTCGCCTGTGTTCTCATCCATGATGAATAAAGGCAGCAGGGATGGAGGAACCAGTTCGGCTGAAGAGTTCACGAGGCCCTGGTCTCCATCTCCCACACCCCCTACACCACACAGGGGGGCTCACGACTATAATCAGTGCTTGGCAGGCAGAGCCACGGGGATCAGAAGTTCAGGGTCATCCTCTGCTATGAAGTAAGTTCGAAGCCGCCTGGGCTATCGGAGACCCTGTCTCAAGGAACTAACTAGCTCACTAACTAACTGAGTATCTTGGGCAGTAATGTACCTCCACAATGTATCCATGTAGTAAGTACTCTCACGTTACCTGGGGTCATTTTTCTTTCTACTCTTGCGTCAGGTGACTGGTGGGGACAGGGGTGGAGTGAGCAGTGGCAAACACCCTTTGTACTCCTGATAATAAATAACACGGTTCTGAAGATAAAAATAAACAAAGGCAGGGAACAAATTCAAGGCATTGGGCAATCGGGGAGTCCAGGAGAGGTGCTGATAACGGGTCCTTGAGGAAGTCGGAGGGCGAAGAGCCTGGATGTGGGGGCAGGGGCCAGGGAAAGCCTCAAGAAGCAAGAGGGCGCCCTCAAGGGGCAGAGTGTGTACTGGTCAAGGCACGGGTACAGGAGAGGTTTCAGACTCTAACTCTACCTAGCTTTGTGTTCTAGATGAGTTGACTTGTCTTCACCTTGGCTTCCTTCTCTTGTAAAGTGTGTTTCAAAAGGCTCAAATAATGAGTTTACTGCCCAGAAAGGAGATGGTAAAGCAGGTTATTGCAACACTATAGGCTTGAACTGGGGATGTCCCCAGCTACCCATGAGGGAGGTGAGGGCAGGCAGGGAAGGTGGCTATTTCTCGGGGGTTTCTAACATTTTGACCTATCATTGCCATGTACAAATTTTATTGCCTGAGAATCAAGCAACAGATTTATAGAAAGAAAAAAAACACAGCAAACATCTCACAACGTTTTAAGTAAGTTTATGATTTTATATTCAGCTGTATTTGTCCAAAACTGTCCTATGAGCCACGGGGTAGCTGTGCTTGTGAACCTGTAGGAGAACAGTACCTTGGGTCCATTGCACCTATCGTGGCTGGCAGGGTCTGCCCTGACTGCCTCCCTCTGGGGCAGGCTTGAAAGCAGTGTTCAGGGAGGAACAGAGAAAGCAAGCCAGGAAGCGGGAAGGACGCAGCCTGCCTCACCTAGGGCGTGGGCTGGCTTCCACCTGGTCCCTCCTGGGCCCAGAGGACCAGTTCTGGGAATTTGGCTGTGACTCAAAGCAGGCTTCAGGCCCAGAATGGCAGACTGTGAATAAGGACCTAGAGCTTCTTGTTTCTGTGTGTGTGTGTGTGTGTGTGTGTGTGTGTGTGTGTGTGTGTGTGTAGAGAGAGAGAGAGAGAGAGAGAGAGAGAGAGAGAGAGAGAGAGAGGAGAATGAATGTGAGGAATATGTGAGACAGAGCTTGTTTGAATGAGCGTGTGTGTGTGTGTGTGTGTGTTTGTACATATGTGCAAGTATATGTGTATGTGTGTGAGTGTGTGCCTGTGTGTGACGGAGTCTGTGAGAGTGTGATGAAGAGAAAAGAGGGAGGACCATCTGTCTGTTTTCTCCCAGGAACGGCTGTCTCCTTAAGTTAGTGAGCACGTCAGCAAGAGAAATGAACAAGATACATGATTGGCTCATACACAGTGGTCTGTGGATGTTAAGTTTTCTAGTTTTTTCAAATATGCTGCTCTTGTTATCTCTCCATTTCTCACTTTCTCTCTCTTATTTTTCCTTTTCACCTTAATTCAGAACCATTGATTTTACGTATATGTGTGTCTGGTCTGCATGGATGCCAGTTGCATGTATGTCAGTGCGCCATGTGTGTGCCTAGCTCTGGTGGAGGCCTGAAGAGGGAGTCAGATCCCATGGCGCTGGATGTATAGATGGTCGTGAGCTGCTTTGTGAGTGCTGGGATTTGAATCTTAGTCCTCTGGAAAAGCAGAAGGTGCTTTTAACTACCAACCATCTCTCCAGCTTCCTCTGCCTTTTGCTTGTTTGTTTGTTTTGTTTTTTATTGAATATATTCTTCATTTACATTTCAAATGTTTTACCCCTTCCCGGTTCCCCTCCACCTCTGCCTTTTTTTTTTTTTGAGACAGACTGGCCTCTAACTGGTGATCCTCCTGCTTCAGGCTTACCAATGTAGGATATTAGACATGTGGTCATGTGTCTGGCTTTATGCTGTGTTTTTATCCTGTTTCTTGCAAATCTGTATATATATATATTTATACACATATATGTATATATAACATATTAAAAGTATATAATAGAATAAATGTATATATTTGTATATATTTTTAAGTACATGTACATATATTTGTTTATTTTAGTTTATGCGTATGAGCATTTGCCTGCATGTATGTATGTACATCAGCAGCTTGCCATGCTCATAGAGGTCAAAAGAGGGCATCAGATGTCCTGGAGATGGAGTTATGGATGGTCTAAACCACTATGTGGGTGCTGGGAACTGAACCCACGTCCTCTGTAAGAACAGAAAGTGCTCTTAACTGCTGGACTAACTCTCCAGCTCTAATATTCATTCATTCATTCATTCATTCATTCATTCATTCATTATATGTGTCACACATGTGGAGGCCAGAGGACAACTTTTGGGAGTCAGATTTATCCTTATCAGACAGCCTACAGCTGGTGTTCCTCTGTGTGGGGCTTCTGACATGAGGATACTCCCTTCCTGCTCCAGATAGCCCTGAAGCCATAGCCCCACTAGGAGTTGGGTGGGGCTGGCTACAGACTAAGTAGCTGTCTATCCCCATCCAACCCTGGGTGCTGCCCTTCCCAAGTTCCCTCCTCTATTAAACACTTGGGCTCGTGGTGGAGCTCAGGGGTAAGATGTTTATCTGGCCCACACATGCCCTGGGCTTCTTCACCTATGGGTGGGGGTGGGGAAGCATCAGACACTTAGTGTCAATCATTGGTCTGGACCCAAGATCTAGACTCCATGATCCCCAAGTTCCCCTTATTGATGCCCTTGCTTCTAAAGGGTGGGAAGGACAGGGAAACCCCTTTCCTTCAAGAGGGGAAGGAAGGTTCAGGAAGCACACCCTGGAGAGGTCTTCCTGCTTCCCTTCTCTGGGCTTCTGTCTTCCTGTCTGGAGAGATGCTCAGGGAAATCTGAGCAGTAGAGAAACTGGTTCAAATTGTCTCCGCTAGGCAGAGGAGCTGAAGGCAGACCATTCTGTCTCTCTGGTTAAGATTATGATGATCTCTACTGCTGGGTTGTTGGGACAAATATTGGGGAAAATGATCTCATGCCTAGTGAAATGTAATCTTTCCTCTCTTCTTATCCCCTTTCTCCATCCATCCCCATCTCTCTTCTCTCTTTCTCCTCTTTCTTTTCCTCCTCTCTCCCCCTCTCTGTTCTGTTTCTCATCTTTGGCCCTCTCTCTATCTCTCCTCTCTCTTTTATCTCTCCTCTCTCTGTCTCTCCCATTTCTTTTCTTGTATCCTTTTTCCTATATTCATTTATGAACGACTCACTAAGTGTACCTGCTCTGGAGCCACAGGGAAGGCAAAGCGCAGGAATTCTGCCTGCCCCCTGTCTGTCTCCCCAGGGAAGGAAGAGCCGAAGCCTCCAATCCTGCTCCCCTGGTCTCTGCTTTCTTCCGGACCCATCTTCTTATTTTGGGGAATTGGGAAGACACTGAAGACATCTAATCAGATGAGTGTCACGATTAGAACCTGTGATTTGAAGACACTACGTGTGTGTGTGTGTGTGTGTGTGTGTGTGTGTGTGTGTAGAGGGGGGAGACCTGGGGCAGTGGAGCCTTTCTCTTCCTTCTTTCTTTTCCTTCACCTTCCCTCTCCGTCACCACAATACAGTTCTCTCTCTCTCTCTCTCTCTCTCTCTCTCTCTCTCTCTCTCTCCACCTCTTCCCTCCATCTCTCTCTTCCCTCAGCTCCCCCTGCGGCTTGCCAGCTGCCAGGATATGACATCTCCTTTCATGTTTGGGGCTGAGCGCGGCTTTGAATGTTCGTTTGATTCCGTTAAGATAATAGCTGGTTCACTGTCAGATGCAGACTGATCAGTTAAAACCTTAATCACTGCCTGTCTCCTCACACGGCACTTATTTTTTAAGAGATTAATCCCCTCAGCCCTGCTCCGGCTCACATTCAGCCTGGAAGAAAAAAAGGCAGCGTTTGTGTTAGCCGTGTTATTGTTATCATCGCTGTTCTCATTATTCTGTGGTGACCTCCCTCCCTCCGTCCCCTTAGCTATTTCGGTCTTTTTTGCTTCTGTACGCTCAATCTTCCCCAGATGACTTGTATGTTCTCTCTCTCCCTTGTATACACGCACATACATGCACAAGTACATGTGTGCGTGCACGCGCATACACACACAGGCTGACACACACATGCTCTGATATGGCTTTCCATAGTGTGAGCTATATCTATCTGTGCATTTAAAGTGAGCCTGATATTCTCATGTGCACTTACGTGTTCTCCACACCATATAGGATAGGGACACAGTTTCCAGCACACATAAGGGAAGGGCAGCTCAGAGAAGTGACTGTGCGTCTTGGACAGAGTTGTGTTTTCCAGTCCCACCAGCCCACGGATAACCACATCACGTGGCTTCGAGAGGAACTCCATTTCTTTTGTCTTCACAGTGCTTGAGGGGTCCATCTCTGTTGTCCATGCTGGCTCCAACTCCTGCGCTCTGGTGGTCCCCTTGCTTCCCCCCCCCCCGCCTCCAGGAGTTGGGGCTGCAGGAGCATGCCATGCCATAACTGGCTTCTCTGAGCTGTTTTACTACTAAGTCTCATCTTGTTTCCTCTTAGTAGACAAACCCTAGCCAGGTAGGGACGGGAGAGTGCCTGAAGCTAACTCCCTCCCCCCCAAAGGCTTCCCTTTGACATTTGTAACCAAACATAAATTTTACAGAGAAAAATGGCCTAGAATCCATTTAGCCCAACCCTTCAAAGTACACAAAGAGCGGGAAAACGTAGACAAGACAAAGCTGACTTGTCCCTAGTCTCACAGTAAGTTGCGGTACTGGTGCAGTGTTTGGTTTTGGCTCTGCCTATATCACCCAACAAAGTACCATGTGCTAGAGGAGCCACACAGGGGTCCCTGGGTAGCAAACACTGCCCTACCACAATGGTACTATCTTCCTCTGAAAGCTTTCAGGGTGTACGTGTGTGGAAGGGTGGGACTCGGAGTTGCGTAGCTGCAAGTAAAGAGCCAAAGGCGAACTTCTGGGAGTCCCTGAGGATGTAGAACCTTTTCCTGGGCTGCAGCACCAGGGCCAGGGGAGAAGCCCGTCTAGAAGTAAGGAGCTGTGTGCACATTCCATGTTCTGGAAGGGAACAGACACACTGGCACAATGGGGTTTGCAGTTGCTGGTGTTGGCATCAGGTAGAAGGAAAGAGTCTGCTTCCAAAGCACGAGGACAGGTGACTCAGAAGTCTAACATCCTCACTGGCATAGTTTCCCCCTTGCTTCACAGGGCAGTGTGGAGAGCTGGGGGTCTGGTGCTCTCTGGCTGGGTTGGCGTCATCACTAGCAGGTTGGAAATCTTGGAGAAGTGACCATTCGGTCTGTCTAGGACTCAGTTTCCTTTTCTAAAATAAAAGTCACTAGTGGAACAATGGCTGACTCTTGCAATTCCAGCACTTGGGTAACTAAGGCAAGAAAATTGCCACAAATCTGAGCCTGGGTTATGTAGTGAGTTCAGGATAGCCTGAGCTACTTTGTGAGTCCCTGCCTTAAGCAAAAGAACTAGAGTTGGCTGTGGTGGCTCACTCCTATAAACCTAGCACTTGGAAGGCTGAGGGTGTGTGTGTGTGTGTGTGTGTGTGTGTGTGTGTGTGTGTGTGTTAGCATGAATTTAAGGTCAGCCTGGACAGTTTAAGATCCTGTTTTACAAAACAAAAATAAAAATTAATAAAATGAAACATGCTTAGTGCTTGCCGCCTGATGAATAGCAAGTGCTACGTGTTAGTCATGCCTGTTCAATAAAGGCACACTGAACATGCACATGTACCCTGTATTGTACTGGGTACCATGGACACAGAGTTGAATGAATTGTCGTCTCCTCTCTTTGTGCCTGTTCATCTGAGTGCATAGGCAGAGAAGCCAACTTGTACGTATGTGTGTGCTGGGGACTGTGGGTATGCGTGCACTTGTGTGGAGGCCAGAGGTTGATGTCTGTCCTATCAGGCTTTACAGGAGCAGTAGGATGACAAGGGTCCTCTGGATCCAGGTTCTGATTGGAGCCCAGGACATGGGGACCTTGCTATGGGCAGGAGTATGGGAAAGATGGGGTGATGGGAATGGGACTGAAGGATGAAGGAAAGGCTGAGGTCTGGATGGGAGAACGGAGTCACAGAGGTGTCTACTGCTTCCACTTCCAAACAGAAGCAGGGGCTGGGAAGGGTTGGAGGGGGCTGACACATCCTCTGGCTGCCTGTGCCAGCAGGAGGTGGCCCGGGGTTAATGGCATGACATCCCTGCGGCAGTCTGCCCGATGGGCTTCTGATGCCTTTTCTAATTTGGTAGTGCTGAAGATTAGAAGGCAGGGAGAAGAGAGTTTTCCTCTCGAAGGTTATTATCCTGCCGACTCCCCTGGCGCCCAAGGGAGGGAGTCAGCGTGTTCCAGGAGAAGAGGAAGCAGGGCCTGGCATTCTGGATCGGGTGCCCCTGGGGAGCCGGGAGGGAGCTGAGGCTGGAGCAAATAAAATTGATGCTATAAATGGATCTGGTGCTGGTTGAAATGGGAGCAGAGCTGTCTCAGCTGCAGAACTGGGAGGTGGTGGGGGAAGGGACTTCTTACAAGTAGACCTCACAGATGCTAAGAGCTGAAGGTCTCTCTACCTTGAAGGGTCCCCAGATTTACCTCCTTGTTCCCCCAAGCAGAGGGCAGTGCCACTAGGCTGTTGAAACTTTTTCCACCATGAAAACTCTTGGAAGCAGGGTCTGGGAGCTAACCTGGGCTCTCCAGAGCAAGTTGAGAGTCTCTGGACGGCAGATCACCTGGACCCTGCTCTGGAGGGTTCCATTCATATCTGACCATACTCTCAGCATACACTGGAGACAGAGAAGGAGGAAAGACAGTGTCAAAGGTGGGATGGAAGGGGGAGGGGGGAAGGAATCAAAACACAAAGGGGAGAGGGAGAGAGAGATGGAGGGAAAGAATGATGGCTAGAATTCAGGGTGCCAAGCTACGCTGAATCACTGAGTCACTGAGTCGCAGGAGGGACAGGAAGCAATGAAGGGAGTTGGGACCTGGGGACTTACTAGAGGAGGCAGACCACATCCATGAGCAGAGGCATCCAGACCTGTTGACGGCTGCATAGGATAACCGGTGGCATCAGGAAAGTCAAGGTGGGTGACTCCCCTCCATGTAATCCCAAAACTAGTGCTGACGCAGCTGCATCTTCAGATGGACACAGCCCCGGCCATGTAGTGAGCCTCCGTTGTCAGAGAGAGGTGCTAAGGCGAGGTACTGAGTGTCCCCATCTTGATTTTGGTGCCGAGGAGGGCTGGTACCCTCTTCTGAAGTGTCTTCTTCTAAAGTCAACAAAACCTCCACCTCTCCCTCCCTGCCTGCCGTCTATGATCGACATTCCGGATCTGTTCCCACTTCCCCTGGGGAGCTCTCCTACCACCACCTGAGCTTATAGCAGAAAATCTACTTCCATTCTAAAAACCTACATCTTTGTCTTCAAGGCTTGCTTGCTTTCCTTTGAAAGCAGTGATCTTGCCTATTTTGTTTCTGTATCTGCCTCTCTAGCACAGGCCATGTGCACAAGAGGGGCCAATGAGAGTACCTGTTTGATGAGAGAAAGGAATATATTTTTTAATGTCATTATAAGAGGTTTGAGGTAGGACAGAGAGTTCCAGGCCAGCTCGGTCTGTACAAAGATGCTGTTTTTGTACACAGGAACAAACCAAACCAAAGCAGCCATCAGCTACTGTGTACTGAGAAGCCACCAGCAACCAGAGCTAGAATGTGGCTGGCGTGGGGTAGGGTAAGGGGGTAGGTATTGCCTAGTCTGTTCTACCAAGAAGCGATCTTCATTAGACTGTGTTGAATGTTTATGGAGGTCAGGAATCCTGAGTTCAGTTTCTACCATGACCCATGAGCTATCCTGATGTCCTTAGGTGGAGAACTGTGTCTGGGTCTCAATCTCTCTAATATACGAGAAGCTGAACAGGACACTTCTGAGGTCCCGTTCAGAGACTGTGGCCTCTGTTAAGCACTAGTCCTGAGGTCACACCTTGGGCACTCTGAGAGTTTTCCTTACCCTGGTGTAATTAAGACTCAATGTGACAGGAAAGGACAGCTTGGGGAGGGGCGATGGGAAGGGCTTGTCTAAAAGAGACCTGGCAGAGAAGGCTGGGAGGACACCAGTCCACTCCCCGCTGGACAGTCTGATGGCCCCTGGTGAAGGAAGTCTGAGATCTGAGCAGGGGTGGCCTCTGGGGCAGTTTGTACTCAGCGTTCTCTTTCCAGGCCAGTAAGGTATCTGATGTATTAGATATTTCAAAGGGGCCATTTTTAACAGTCCATCACGGTAAAATGGAAATATATAACAGCTAATTAATATTGGTAGCCAGAAAGAAAATGCTAGTTATCTCTATAACTATATTAGTAAGCATTCAACTAAGCACTAAAGGATAAGAAAGCAAGGTGGAAGTGGGCCAGCAGTGGTGGTGCACACCTTTAATCCCAGCACATGGGAGGCTGAGGCTACTGGGTCTCTGTGAGTTCAAAGTCAGCCTGCTTTACTCAGGGAGTTCCAGGACAGCATGGGCTACATAGTGAGACCCTGTCTCAAAACAAACAAATAATAAAAAGGGAAGAAAGAAAAGAGTAACTGGTTATATCAGTATATCATTCTGGAGGTGGGGTGGGGCAGAGACCCGTGGAAGGCACACTGAACAGCAAAGAGTTCATTTTAGAAGCTGAGAAGTGCAGAGATTGGCTTAGAGACTTCGGGTCTGTCACTTTGACTCTGCAGATGGGTCACTGTGTATTTTTGAATCCTTGGTTTGTATCCGCTGCAGTCACAGAAGTTGACACAACCTAACTGAAGCAGTTCCAAGTGCTGGGATCAGTTTTCTCCAAGAGACTGGCTGGAGTCTGCCTGTTCTGGGATGATGCATACATGAGAATCTGTCCAGTGAATTGGGGGAGTCATGTAGGGCACACTCTTTAACATGGGATATGTAGCTCATGTGTGAGTATTGCTTCTTGGAACCCAATCTCAACAGCAGTAATGGCTTAGAACATAGCATTAAAAAAAAAGCTTTTTTCTTTTTTTAATTTAATTTAATGTAAAGTTGCGGCTGGAAAGATGGCTCAGCAGTTACAAGTATTGCTGCTCTTTCAGAGGACCCAGGTCTATTTCCTAGCATCCACAGGGTGGTTCACAACTGTCCATAACTCCACACATACATAGCTTACATATATCTGGATAAAACACTTATATACATAAAATAAAAATAAAAATTCTTTTAAAATGTAAAGTTTTTATTCAATTGTTCAAGGATCAATTGTTATCACTGATCTAAGACAGTTGGTGGATGATAATAATAGAAAGCAGATGGGTATTTATTTATTTATTTAAAGACAAGTTCTTACTATGTAGCATTGGCTGGCCTTGTACTTGCTCTGTAGACCAGGCTGGCCTCAAACTCACAGAGATTCACCTGCCTCTGTCTCCCTAGTGTTGAGATTAAAGGTGTATGCATGGCTGGCTGACTTATTTTTTAAATTAAAAATATATTTTAAATCAGGGGCATATGCGTCTTTGTGTGGGTATGTGAATGTAAGCACAGGTGCCCGTTGAGGCCAGAGAAGGGCACTGGGTACCCTGAAGCAGGAATTACAGGAGGTTGTGAGTCACCTTGTTTTAGATGCTGGAAACTAAACTTGGGTCGTCCACAGGAACAGCAAGCACTCTTGGCTGCTGGGCAATCCCTCCAGCTCCACCTTTCTTAGTTTTGCTTGGAGCATCTCTGCTGCCAGGCTCGGTGGTAGAGCTGGTAGAGTGGTTGTCTAGCATGGCTCTTACAGGGGTCCCTTTGAACCAGTAGCTCTCAGCTGTCTGCCTCCTTCCCACAGACGTTTGGCAGTTCCAGGAGGCACTTCCACATTTGCACCCAGGGAAAGGCTGAATGCAGGGGATATTAGCAGCTGATGGGTAAAAGTCAGGGTGCTGTTAAATGTCCCCTGAGTCACAGGACCACCCTGCAGCGAAGACTCTGCCAACCCTGCTCTAGATGCCCAGGGTGACCCCTCTCTCTCTCTAAAACTTTATGACCTGATAGCACGAGTGGCTATCCCCAAATGACCCACCTCCAGGGTGGTGACTAGTGCACAGATGACCAACTCCCACCTGCTACAGGCTCACGGGAGCCAGGTTATAGCTTTTGTATTTGACTGGCTCTTTCCAGATACTAGATAGAATTGTACCCCACCCCCAAACTCAATTTTTAAAAAATTATTATCTGTAAAAGGAGGATTTAATAATATGGACTTCACCGGCTGCAGTGAAGATCAGCTGTGATAACGTCCGAGAAGGTAATTGCGACCGTGAGTCTAATTATGGGGGAGATATGCGGGACATGAGTGAAGCCCGAAAGCCTGAGCCTGCCATGATGGGGGAAGGGCCTTCTGACTCCTCAGATCCCTCCCTTTTTCACAGAGAAAGGAAAGAAGGAGCAGGGAGTCCCTGACCTAGAAGGCTCCCAGGGAAGAGCTTCAGGATCCATTCTACCAGGCCTGGATGCCACTTCCAGACAGTAGCAATTACAGCATTCAAATGGTTGACACCAATGACAGTACTGAGAGACTACAGTGGCTGTGCTGGTGCCTTGGCTTTGCATATCTTCAGGGACTGACAGAAGGCTGACCTGCAGGGCCACCGGCTTTTCCAGCTTTCAGCTCTTCCTGTGGTACCAATTTCTAGAGTCAAATCACTGCCATGGCCTGGCTGGTTTGCAGGATAGAACTGTGTCCACTAGACAGAGCTATTCGCATCTTCTGGGCCCTGCATAGTTCTTCTGGTCAGAGCACACAGATGGTAAGGCTGCACTTTCCAGAGAGAGAGTGTGTATGTGTGTGTGTGTGTGTGTGTGTGTGTGTGTGTGTGTGTGTGTGTGTTCTATCTAGGTTCTCCCATATGGTGCAGGCAACCTTCGTTCACTGCAGACCAGTCAAGTTCATTCTATCTGCTTGCAGTGGGACTGTGTCATTGATCACTCCCCCCCTCAAGGTAGACATGAATAACGTTGTATCTTTCAAGAGTGGGTTGGCATGCTGGCCATAGTGCAATGATCGTGGCCAGAGAAAGCTCCTGGAGATGCAGATCCCACACAGTGTATGTCTACACAGTTGTCAAGGGACCCAGTAGGACGTCGGAGACACATGGGACCTTGTTTTGCCGTCCTGTTTAGTTTCCTCCCTCCCTCCCTCCCTCCCTCCTTCCTTCCTTCCTTCCTTCCTTCCTTCCTTCCTTTTTCTAGGCAGGGTTTCTCTGTGTAGCCTTGGCTGTCCTGGAACTCACTCTGTAGATCAGGCTGGCCTCGAACTCAGAGATCTGCCTGCCTCTGTCTCCCGAGTGCTGGGGTTAAAGGTGTGTGCCGCCACCACCCAGCTGGTTCTTCCACAAGTTAGCTATTCGGTCCCACAAGGGCAGTTTCTTCTCCTGCCCCAGCTTTCTCGCAGCTGGCTTTCATACCTTCTCTTTGCCTCTGCTCCTTCTCTAAACCTTGTTCTATGAGCTGTGGAGGACTGTGATGGGAGCCATGACCAGGGTAGCCCTGCTGTCCCCATCTCAGCCAGGGAAAGGGAGCAGTTACTTTGAAAGAAACTTTCTCAGACAGTATTTTTTTTCTCACTTTCTTTTTTTAATTCATGTAATTAATTAATTTTTGAGATGGGAGGGTCTTACTATGTGGACCAAGATGACCTTAAATTCACTGAGTTCCACCTGCCTCTGCCTCCCAAACAGTAGAAATAGAGGCATCTGGCCAGGAGACCATACTTTCTTAAAGTGACTCTGCCTTTCTCCTCCCAGAGCACAGTTCCTGAGAGTCCCTCCATTGACTCCAGCCGGTCAACCCGACATCATCTCTTAGTCCCAACTCCATCCTATTTTCCAATATTGTGATAAGCCATTGGGAAACCGCATGCTCCTGCTTCTCCCCCATATGTGTGGCGCTCCCCGCTGTACAGATTGAGTGGGTACAGGGCTCCGCAGCAGATCTGGAACTGCAGCTGAGATTGCAGGTGAGGTCCTCCTGGCATCACCCCAAACTCACATTTTCTGGACGCCCACTGCTTCTTGGGGATGTCCATCCTCTGGCTACACAGAGTGCAGACAACTATCCTACTTTCTAGATTTGGCCGGTTTAAGTCTCAGCCATGCTCCAGGCCTGGGTGTCTCCTCTGAAAGCCTAGCTTCTGCAGGGATTCCCAGAAGCCATTTCTGGCCGTGCCTCCTGTTAGCACTGACTCAGACTTCATGGCTCGAGAACCGGGATTCTAAGCTTCCTCCTTCTCAAGACTCCAGATGTTGCTGTTGTGTGGTTAGGGGCTTGGTCTTGACAGGATCAGCAGTGCAGGCACCAAGTGTTCCAGGCAGAGGTGTGGCAGGAACCCCCTTGGCCCCTAGCCTCTTTTCTGTATCCACTGGGTCCCTGTTGGTTGAATTAGTCACTGCCGGGGCCTGTGCAGACACTCAGCTTGGGTGTAAGGTATAGTAAGTGCTTGAGATTATGGCTGTGCAGTGAGTGTGGACACAGAGGGAGTGGGACCCTGCACAGGTCTGCCTGCCCCTGTCCTGTGCACCCTCCTCCCTCAATGCATGAGCACTAAGTTCCCTATTGGCCCCCTGGACATCTCCAAAGCAGACAGAGTACAGGATGCCAGCAAGTGCACCAGTCCTAAGTGGGGTTTCTGGGAACTGCTTTAGCATCAGGCCCTGGGAGCCCCGCCCTCTCCTCTGCACTTTTCCCCAGCTCAGGAACAAGAAGCAAGGAAATCTGTTGGAAATGCATCTCCCTGCCGCCCACCCCTCCCCTTCTGCTGCTTTACCGACTTAAAAGAAAAATAAAATACGTTCCAGGAACCAGAACGGCTGCAGAACAAACTCAAACCAGAAATGCTTAAAGATGTTTTAATGACTTAAACACAGGGGCTGGTTTGTGTCTAAAACTTTCCACATTAAAAAGAGAGAGAGAGAGAGAGAGAGAGAGAGAGAGAGAGAGAGAGAGAGAGAGAGAGAGAGAGAGAGAGAGAGAGAGAAAGAGAGAAGCAAATTCAATATTAAATATCCTCCTGGTCCCCCTTCCTCAGTGCCCCCATTTCTGGAGCAGCAGCCTCTGGGCCCCACGGCTCCCCGTTTCCCTCTGTACACAGCTTTCAGCTGTGGGTTATTAGCACCCGGTGTGAACAGAGACCAGGCCCCTCTATAAAGTTTATATTCACATTCCAAAAACAGAAGAAACAAGGAAGAGGGAGAAAAACAACACCCTAGGTACAGGGGCCCAATAGCTTCTGCGGAGCAGAGGCCCCGCCCCCAGCCCCCAAGCTCCGGCGGCAGGAACTGTTAACTGGCAGCTGACAGATGGTTACAGCAGGAATTAGGCCCTCATTTGGGTCAGGATTAGTCCAAATCTTCCATCTCATTACTGCCCAGCCTGTGGGACACGCCCCCCTTCTAGGAACTGGAGAACTGTGTAGGTGTTTGGGGTACCGGCCAGCATCTCTCACTCTCACTGGGAATGAATGGAGCAAAGACAGAACAGACACAGGGAGAGGGCGAGACAGGATTAGGAGAGGCTGGCGGGAGCCCAGCAGGGGTTTCTTTTACTTTATACTTTGAGATGGACTCTCAGGCAGCCGAAGACGTCCTGCTGCCTTCATAGCTCCCTTCTTCTGGTCCCACCTCCTAGGGCACAGCATCGGCACCCCTGGCTGTGTGCAGCTCTTAGGGATGGAACCCAGCTTTGGAAACGTGCTTTCAAAGCGCGATCTACAAAGTGAGCTGTGTTCCCGGTGTTATGTCCAAGTCATGGGGAACCCCAAAGACCACGGAGGAGCCAATTCTGATGCAAACACATCTCTATTATTATCACTAGCAAGGTCTCTCACTGTCCCAGTCTAGGGGTGCAGGGTTTTTATTGTAGTTTCAGCAAGCTTGGGGAATTTCCACAGGGGTCAGCAAGTTAATATTTTAAAAACTGCATTTCTGGAGTAATCTGCAGGAACAGAACATGAGGGCAAAACCACCTGACAAGTAGGATGGTCAGGTTATCTGTTCTCTGCAGGATGTCTTAGGTTATCTCCATGTACCTTGGCCCTGCTATTGGGAAGTTTATTCTAGTGGACTTTGTGGTTTTCTTCCTGGAATTGGAGTTTAGACCCTGTTCTCACACAAAATGGCGTTTCTTCAAAAAGTGAGTTGGTTGGGGCTTACACCAGTATGAATTTTTTTTAAAGATTTATTTATTTATTTAATGTAAGTACACTGTAGCTGTCTTCAGACACTCCAGAAGAGTTGTGAGATGGTTGTGAGCCACCATGTGGTTGCTGAGAATTGAACTTGGGACCTCTGGAAGAGCAGTCAGTGCTCTTAACCGCTGAGCCATCTCTCCAACCTCCAGTATGAATTTCTTGAAGTGTGTGTCCGCCGGAGTGAGCTGGTGACCCATCTCAGCGATGCAGGTGATCACAGGCTGAGAGGGAAGCGTCAGCTTAGAGACTGGTCCAAGGAAGTCTTCATTCTGGAATCATGGAACTACCTTTGCCGTGACATTTGTCAAGCAGTCTGTGGATCCCCTGTGTGTATTCCTTGTGGATACATGGAGTGGGACTCTAGAGTTCTTCTTACACAGTTTTGCAGGCACCATTCTAAGGCCAAGAGAAGGCAGGTAACTTACCTAAGGACATTGCTGGCAAGTAGGAAAAGCAGGGTTTGAACACAAGACAGAAGCGGGGTGTGTGCTCACCTGTAATCCCAGTACTTGGGAGTTAGAGGCAGATGGATCTCTGTGAGTTTGAGGCTAGTCTGGTCCACACAGCAAGTTACAGGCCAGCCTGGGCTACATACTGTCTCAAAAAAAAAAGTAGAAAAAAGAGGATACAAGATTAAGATAGCTTAGGACTTTATGCCTGTATAAAATACTTTTTAAAAGAGCACTCATTTATTCTTTCATTCATTCATTCATACCTATCTATCCATTCATTATTTTTTCTGTCTCTGTCTCTGTCTCTCTCCCTCTCCCTCCCTCCATGTGTGTGTGTGTGTGTGAGTGAGTGAGTGAGAGAGAGAGAGAGAGAGAGAGAGAGAGAGAGAGAGAGAGAGAGAACAGGTATGCCCATGTCATGGTAGGTCTGTGGAGGTCTGAGGACCATTTTCTAGAGTTGCGTTCTTCTTCCTACCTTGCTGAGGCAGGGTCTCTGTTGTTCCTGCCATTGTGCTGGATACTGCAGGGTAGCTGGCCTGTGAGCTTCCAGATGCTCCTGCCTCTGCCTCCCACCTTTCCACAGAAGTGCTGCATTGCAGCTGTACAACCTTCATCTGGATTTTGTTTGTTTTGAGACCAAGTCTCACTATGTAGCCCTGGCTGTCCTGGAATTTACTAGGTAGACCAGGCTGGTCTCAAACTCGGAGAGATCCCCTTGCCTCTGCCTGAGGGCTGGGGTTAAAGGTGAGTGCCACCATGCCAGGCTCACATCTGGCCTTTTATATGGCTTTCTGGGATCGACTTTGAGCCTTGCATCTAAGCCATCTCCCCAGACTCCTATGCTGTGTCTTTTGACCACATCACAGTGGGTTCCTATGCTATAAATGTCTGTCCTTAAGCTCATGGAACTTCTCATCATCAGATGCTGTGGCCTAAAATCAGCCAGCATCCTGTCATCCCCTACCAACTTTATGTGGGATCATAACCCTTCCAGTGACTGACTTATAGGGGCTGATTAGAGCCTGAGCACAGAGCTCTCCGGGGTGAACCTCCTGCTTCCAAAGAATCCCCAGAGCCCTTCTGCCCCTGCAGCTGCGTGAGGACGCAGAAGCAAGGACACACCACCGTCTTTGAAGCAGGAATGACCTCCCCAGGCTCTCTGGCTCTGTTGTCAACCTTGACCTTGGGCTTCCTATAGAATCCCAAGCAATAAACTATTTATAAATTGCCAACGGAAAGCTTTCTGTTGTAGCGGCCTGAGTGAATTAAGACTCCTACTAGGATCTTAAGCCCAGATTGTTGTCAGTCCCATTCTGACCAGTCCCCAGGACCTGTTCTAAAATAAAGACCAGCGCCTTGCTCTCTCTTGAATTGGGTACACCTCTGGATTCAAGAGCACCCCAGTGGACCCCTGTGGGATTCTGCCTTCACTTATGTGTGACCTTGAGCCACTGACACCATTTCCAGGTGATGATCCCCTGAGAAGTCAAATGAGGACTTGCTAAGAGGTCTTTAAAGACTGAATCCCATTCCAGGGTGGAGAAAGCTGGACCCAGAAGTTGCCCAGACAGTTGTCTCCTAGGAACTTGATTTTGCAGAGATGGTTCTGGCTGTCCTTGCCCCTCTCCAATCCATGTATATACACACACACACACACACACACACACACGTATGCACTTTTGTCTCTGTGTGCATTCCTACAGAAGACAGAGGACAACCATAGGTATTTTGTCCCAAGAGACATCTTCTTTGTTTTTTGAGATGGGATCTTTACTGGCCTGCAGTTCACCAATTTGTCTAGACTGGCTGGCCAGCGAACTTCAGGACGTTTCTGTCTCTGCTTCCCTAGTGTACCTTGTGTGTGTCTGTGCTTGCACACACACACAGATACCAGAGAGACCAGAGGTGTCAGACTCACCTCGAGCTGGTGTTACAGGAGCTTTTGGGCCCCACCATGTGGGTGCTGGGAACCAAATTCAGGTCCTCTGAAAGCGTAGTTTGCATTCTTAACAGCTAAGCCAACTCTTTAGCTCTTCTGCTCCGCTTTTACCTGTGTTCTAGGAAAGGAAAAGAGGCTAACCAGGCCAGTGCTTTCCTAACTGATCTATCTCTTCACGTCCTGGGGCCTCTTGTCCCTTTAAGGTCAGCAGAGGTGAGTGTGTGTGTTGGAGGCCATGGTGGTTCGACATAAGGGCACAGAGCTCCTTTCTCAGTTCCAAAGTGCTCTTCCCGAACCACACAGTCCTGTGGACACGACTTAACGTTTGAAGGTCAACCTAGAACAGAAAAGCATTGGCGAATTCTGGAGCTCTTCAAAATCCCTTTTTCTTTAAGTAGATATTTGAAGACATTTTGAAGCACTCGGAATACTTAGACTTTAAGTGCCCCTTGCAAAGTTAAATCACATTGTCAGTTTAAGGGTGTAAGTGTTTTTTTTTTTCCCTTTTCTGTACGACTCGCTTTTCTGGGATAATCTTCACTTGGACACATTCAGGAATCTGAGGCCAGAGATGGAGAAGCAGGAATGTGAGAGAGAAGCCCCAACCACCCTGGCTGGCAGCAAGAAACCATAGTGTTTAATTAGCTTGTTTTATTTTCTGTGCTTTCTTTCCCCGGTGGTTACATTTGTGTGTGGCTCTGGAAGGAGGGTGTCAGGAGCTGCCCCATCTCAGAAAGGAGTGCCTTGGGGACAAAGCAAAGGGAAGAGACGACAAGACAGGCAGAGTACGGGGGCGGGGGCTGAGGTGAGGTTTCCTAGGGGTTTGGAGGGAGGAGAGGCATGGCTTTGTGCAGAGGTCAGCCATGATGCTTTAGCTGCTACCCTTCAGCAGCAGCCTGAAGTAACAGCATCTCCCTGTTCTATTGCTCCAAACTCCCTCCTAAGCATAGATCATTTCAGCCAACACTGCTTAGAGCCTTCAGGAAAATGAGCATAGCATATTAGACCCAGGCGTTGCCTCTAGGGAGCCTGATGTAGGCCACATTACAAGATGCCAACTGCTGCTTATTAGTATTTTCTCTCAGGCAGCTTTTATGCTATCTTGTATTATAGTGTGACAGTTGAATTTTTTTAAAAAAAGTTTTAGAAGTCATAGTGTGTGTGTGTGTGTGTGTGTGTGTGTGTGTGTGTGGTTGGTGGTATGTGTATGCATGTGTGTATATGGTGTGTACAAGTTTGCGTGCGTGCATATATTTGTGCCTGTGTGCCTGTGTGAGTGTGTGTGCATGCATGTGTGTGGTGTCTGTATGCATGCATGTTTGTGTGTATGTGCATGCAAGCACGTGTGTTTGTGCAAATGTTTGAGTGTGTGTGTGTGTATTTGTGTGTATGCGTGTGTGTGATGTGGTGTGTACTTGAATGCAGGTGCTCACAGACCCAGAAGAGGGCATTGGACACTATGGAGCTGAAGTTGCAGGCACCTGATGGGGTTGCTAGCATCCAAACTCAGGCCTCCTGCAAAAAGAGCATATATTCTAAATCACCCAACTATCTCTCCAGCCCCTCAATGCGCATTCTTGTTAGAACTGGCTAGAGGAGGGCTAGGTGCTAACTTGGTTGCTAACTTGCCTTCCCAGTAAGCATGAGGGCCTGAGTGTGTTTCCCAGAATTCACATTAAGAAAGGCATATTTATAAACTTAGCAGTACTCACATACTTATAATTGTAGCACCAGGAATGCAGAGACATGAGGATCCCTGGGGCTCATGGTCAGCCAGGCTAGCCCAATCCTGAGTTCCATACCAGTGAGAGCCCTTGACTCTACATAGGTGGATGACTGCTGCTGACTGATGCCCAAGGCTGTCTCTGACTTCTACAAGATGTATTCATACACAAACATACACACACACACACACACAGACTCAGACATACACAGACAAAGACACACACAGACACACACAGAGACACACAGCACAGACGGACACATGCATACACAGACACTACATGCACAGGCACACAGACACACACTCAACCACATACAGACACACACACACACACACACACATACACATGCACATACACAGACATACACTCAACCACATTTGGACACACACACATGTATACACATGCACACACACAGACACACAAATACCACATTCACACGCACACAGACATAAGACACACACAAACACAACACACATTCAACCACATATGGACACACACACATCCATACATGTGCACACACACAGACACACAAATACCACATTCACATGCATACAGACACAACACACACAAGCACAACACACACACACACAGACACACACTCAACCACATACAGACACACTCATGCATACAAATGCACACACACAGACACAAAGATACCACATTCACATGCACACAGACACAACACAAGCACAGATACACAGACACATACACAGGCACAATACACACACACAGACATACACTCAACCACATACATATATACACACGCATACACATAGACACACACAGAACACATACAGAGACAGACAGACTGACACACACATATACATATGCATGCACACACATGTACACACATACTTCTTGTGAGGAGAGAGGGTGGTGGTAGAATGGCCAGTCGGAGGTGAGAGTGTAGGCCTGCGTCCTGGCTGGGGGTTAGTGTGAGAACTGAGGAAGCTGTTAGGCAGTGGGGATGAGTAAGGATCTGAGCTGGGAGGGGCACACACCCTTTATCTTGTCTCTCAGGAAGACCAGACTGGTCTACATAGTGGGATCCAGAGTTACCTAGTGAGAGCCTGTCTAAGAAACAGAGAGGGGGAGGGAAGGGAAGGGAAGGGAAGGGAAGGGAAGGGAAGGGAAGGGAAGGGAAGGGAAGGGAAGGGAAGGGAAGAAGAGGAGAAAAAAAGAAGGAAGGAAAGAAATAAAGATTTGAACTAGAAGAGGAAAATATTTTTCCTTTCCTTCTTATTTTATAGGTTTGCTTAGAGTCTACCTTGTTCCATTGCAGACTTTCTGCTGGATCACTGACTTGCGAAACTCTTCCCAGAGTGTTTATCTGCTCCCTATCTCTGGGCTGTGTGATCCAGTTCACATGAGCTAGTTCCTTATCTAAAAATTAGCATAATTTCTATGTTCCATCCCTCCCCCCAAGTCAGGGTTTCTCCATGTAGCCTTGACTGTCCTAGAACTTGCTCTGTAGATCATGCTGACCTTGAACTCACAGAATCTTCTGCCTCTGCCTCCTGAGTGCTGGCATTAAAAGCAGTAGGCCCAGCTGCAAAATTTCTCTCTTAACTGGGCCATGGCAGCTGGATTTGAGGCTCAGCCCTGACTCCACTGATGTATCACCTACAATAGCACATGCGTCTCCTCTCCCAAGTCCTCCTGAATTATGATTGGAATGGAATTGGACACAGGAGTCAGAGCACACATAGCAAAAACCCTGGTCAAGGCTGCTGAGGTGGCCAAGTGGATAAAGGTGCTTGCTGTTAACCAAGCTTAATGACCCGAGTTCAGTCCCCAGAACCCGTAATAGAAGGAGTGAACCAATTCCCACAAATTGTATACTCTGATCTCCAAATGCATGTGATACCCACATACTTCCAAAATAAATTAAAGTGATAAAAATCCCACTCCTCAGAAAAGAACTCTGCTCACACAACGTGAATCAAGATGCTATTGATTTATGGCTGTGCAGGGCTCTACCTAGAGGCATGTACATACTCCATGCTTTATCGACCTCAGAAGCTTCTGTGACCCTATAGACTCCTTTCCCCTTTTGTGGTCACAGATGCTCTGCTTCCCCTCCCACTTGCAGGTGGACACCAATGTCTTCCCTAGGGCCTGAATTTGTCCTGATGAGAATGTGTGCCCAGAAGTTCTAGGGCTGAGACACACCAAGCTGAGGAGCTTCCGACTTTATTTTTTGATTGACACATCATAATGAGGCCACCTAATGGAGCCCGTTAGGGTACTTCCATATATGCATTGTGTACTGATCAAATCGGGGAAATTATTTATGGGAGTAATGTTTATTACCCTAAATATTTGTTATTTCTCTCTGGTGAGATAGTTAAAAATTGTGTGTGAGTGTGTGTGCATGAGTGTGCTGGAGACTGTGTGTTTACATGCATGTGGAGACCTGTGGTCAATCTTGGATGTCATTTCCTCAGATGTCTTCCATTTTCTTTTTCGAGACACTGTCTCTTACTGATCTAGAACTCTCCAACTCTGCTAAACTATCTGTTCAGAAAGCCTTAGGATGAGGGTCTTAAAGCCCATGCTCACAGTGACACACTTCCTCCAACAAGGCCACAACTCCTAATAGTGCCTCTCTCTGGGCCAAGCATATACATGACTCCCTGAGTACGTTCAGGGGATTGAACTCAGGTCTCATGCTTGCACAGCAGACACTGTACCAAACAAGCTCCCATTCCAGTTTGAAATATTACTGTACAGGACACTATTGTCTGCTTCAGTCACTTTAGGAGGTTGCCAGAACTTATTTTTCTATTTAACTGTGATCTTGGACCCATCAGCCCATCTCTCCCTCCTACCCCTGTCAGCCTCTAATAATCAACAGTTGCTCTGAACTCATAATAGATCAGTCTTTAAAATCACGTTTAAAAAATAAAGTCATCTGTATGTGCGTGCCTGTGTGTGCGCATGTGCACATGTGTGTGCAGGAGCCAGAAGAGTCTGCTAGATCTCCTACATCTGGAGTTGTAAGTGGTTGTGAGCCACCCAAAGTGCATGCTGGGAACTGAACAGTGGTCCTCTGGAAGAGCAGCAAGTGCTCTTAATCACTGAACCATCTCCTCAATCGGCAAACACCAAACACGAGTCAATAACAGTGGCTCAATCTAGAAGACACTGTGAGGCTCCTGTGGAAGTGGCAAGAAGTAGCCGGAATACCACAAGTTCTTTAGTTTGACTCTGTCTGTGAATTCACGACAACCGAAGATCAGTGAAGAACCGCAAAGCATTGCAAGGTGAACCAATGCAAGTCGCTCACTGTCTGTTGGGTTCTACTTCTACTCTTTCCAAACATCACACATCCTCTCAAGGGTCTGCCTCGGCAAAACATCTTTTCATAAGATAGCTTCTAGAAAAACATCACATCACAATTGAGTCTCCAAAGAAACCAGAAATGTCCACTTCAATCGCGAGCTGCCATGTTGGGTCTGTGGATGGAACCTGGGTCCTCTGCTAGAGCAGCAATTGTTCTTAACCGATAAGCCACCTCCCTGGCCTCATCTCTGGGTCCTTTTAATTTATAGACTTTTATACACACAAAGGTCTCAGAGATAGGAAAGGGTCCCAAGCAAGCTGACAATAAGCCCTACTCCACTCCCAGCTCTGCCTCTGCCCTTGAGTCTCCTGAATGCTGTGTAAGTGATCGGACATGATCTGGTAGAGTGATATTCCAAAGGGAAAGATAGTTCAAAAAGTCAGGACAAAGCAACAAAATGAAAGGTGTGTGTGTGTGTGTGTGTGTGTGTGCGTGTGTGTGTGTGTGTGTTTGCTCACACCCTGTCTTCCAAACCTTATTTTGGTAATGTAGACTGTCAAAAAATAAGGTTATAGCTCTGCATTTGCTTTCATCTGTGACTCTAGAATGGGGTAACTAACCCCTTACTCCATAAAAAAAAGGGAATGTGCTCCAGGGCCGGCAAAATGACTCAGTGGGTAAAGGTGCTTGCTGCCAAGTCTGATGACTGAGTTCACTCCCCAGGACGCACAGGTGGAAGGAGAGAATCAACACTAAAGTTGTCCTCTGATGTCTACATGTGCACTGTGATATCTGTGCACCACCCTTGTTTACAATAAAAAACCAAAAATGGGATAAAAAAAATTAAGGGAGCAGAAGAGATAGCTCAGCGGTTAAGAACAGTGGCTGCTCTTCCAGAAGGCCTGTTTGATTCCAAGCACCCACATCTTGGCTCACTGTAACTCCACCTCCAGGGGATCTGACACCCTCTTCTGACATCGGAGGGCATCAGGAATGCACATGGTACACAGACATACATGCACGTGAAACATCCATGCACATAAAATAAAACAAATAAATCTAATAGAATCAAATAAGT